>JANCRA010000002.1:0-1281623 GCA_024362935.1 Setophaga petechia | reverse complement strand
TAAAGTATTTGTACAAGTAAACACTGGTAACTGCCATTATCTCTTTTAATAGGCCAAGAGAGTTCTTTTCCAGGATGAGGAAGTCAAAGCCCTCGTGCTCTAGTAGCTCTTTTAGTAGCTCTTCTGCTACTAATAGAAGCATGTAGCAAAGTAGCAGTGTTTGCCTTGGGTAAGGCATGACAATTTCAAAGTTCTTGGAAAAACCTTAAGAACTAGGTTCATTACTTCTGCAACTCCACAAGCGTCACTGGAGCCATAAGAGCAGCCACTGTAAACCTAAGTCACAAAAATATTTTGATTTTTCATTGAGATACATTCTAAAATGTAAAGCTCTAATACTTCATTTATTTGAAGAGGATTCACTTAAATAGAAATGATTTATGGTTGAACTGGAGGATTTTTTTCTTAGACAGCATCTCATATAAAACACATAGAAAGACAAATTTTTGTATTTTAAATCTTTAGTGTCATAGTAACATAGGACTGGGTGACCAAGTGCAAGCACATCATGACCCCTCCACTGGCCTGCAGCGCAGCACCTCACTGCTGCTGGCATTAGAAATCTTCTAATTTTCAACCGACTTTTACTGAAAGCTGGTTGAAACCAATCAGTACTTGAGCCAATAGTGTCTTTTGGCATTAGAGAGAAATTCCTCCTCTCAGCTGTTTCAGCTCCTCTGCCTAACTAGAGCTGCAGCACATCTCAGTTGTCACTCCAGCAGTATGAACCTGCCATGGTCCTTTCTTCTCCTCCTTTAGGCCAGGCTCATTCATCTGAACATCTCAGTCACTCTTCTACATGCTTATTTGAATGCCATTACTTTTCTTTATGTAACAGGATCTCAATTATACACAGAGGTTTCACTAAGACTTCATAGAAGAGCACTGCAATTTCACACTTCCGCACCCTTGGGCATGTTTTGTAACTTCTCTGCTCCTACCCTTACTTTGTGGCAAGAAAGCCATGCAACTGACTGAGACTTGATTCTTCCACTGGAAACTATTAGTGGACACTGCAGAATCAAAGTGTGCATCCTAGCAGGTCCTCTAAACTCCTATGCAAAATGTCTGGGTTGAATGTCTTCATGAGTAATACTCAGTGTCAGGACTCATGAAGTCACAGTCAGTGACCTACTTCTAATGCTCTCCAACTTGTGCTGTGACAACATTACAACGCTGCTGAAGTCTCTAAACCAGAACAAAACCAGAGGGGGAAAAATGATGTGTGACATTTTGGGACCTGTCATCATTTAAAAACACACCATGCCTCCTCAAGGGCGTTAAGCAAAAGATGGTGAAAAACCATCTGTACGCCGGAGCACCTTCCCACTGAGCGACTGCTGTGCTGTGTCCTGGGTACATTGTCACCCTCCTCATGCCACCTTTCCCAACTGGAGACACTGGGCAGGCAGTGCCAAGGCAGCAGTGATGCTGCCATCAGGCATGCACCTCCCCTCTGTGGGCAGCAAAGCCACCAGCGTGCCCTATGGTAGCTGTGCCGTCACAGCTCTATGGCTGTGAGGAAATTACAGTGGGGGTGGAAGCCAGCCAGTAAGATTCTGTGATAAAATAAAGTAAACTTTCCAGTGAGGTATGTGGTTTCTACGTCCCTGGGTTTCCTGCTGTGGGAGCTACGCTGCATGACAAAACCTCTGCTTTCTGACAGACTGAGTTCATGGTTTCTTGGGGGAAAACACGGTTAGATCCCAAACTCTTTATGAGGGGAGCTGTGAGGAAGCCAGACTGAATAAGGAGCAGGAAAGGGGAAAGAAGTGGAATAAAGATATGAGCTGTCAGAGAGGGGTGGACAGCAATGAAACTCCCAACAACATGACAGCTCAAATGATTTTTCAACAATAACCTGCCATGTAGCTGTCACATCACTCCTTTCAAATTTCCTGTCTAGAAGAGCAAAGGAATATAAGGGTCCTAATACTGCCCTGAACGAGGATACGTAATGAAATGTTTGGGTGCAATTCCTTCAGCAGCAGTGACAAAGGCGAGCTGAAGCATCCTAAAGCTTCGCCACTATCATAAGGCTGGCATGGTGTGAGCATGTCCATCCTTCAGTGATTTGCAACCCAGCCAAACACAAAAAGCACATCCTGAGCCGTGCTGGGGCAGCCACTGACACCTGTGCCCCCCTCCCTTTGGGCACCCCAGCAGACCACAGAGGTTTTCCTCCCCAGGAGGGAGGAAGGGGCGCAGCGGGGGCATGGCGACAATACTGTACCTCTTCCGGCAAGCTGACCACCAGGTCATTTTCCGTCTGCCCAACCAAGGCCTGCAAGAAGTACTCGCTGCAGGCAGCCAGCACAGCCCGGTGGGCGCGGAACTCCTTCCCCTCCACGATCAGCGTCACGTCACAGAGAATGTCCTGCTTCCGCTGGTCATTTAAGCAGAGGAGAATATTGGTACAGTGCACCGTTGACTCATACACATACATGGGGGAGTCAGTCTTCTCATCCACAGACATGCCGTTCACACCCTGCAGGGCACAAGGGAGAAGAAAGCACAGACAAGGTGGTGAGGAGCAGCATGGTCCCTGGGTGAATACACTATGGGGAGATTCAGCCCAATATCTGGATACCTCAAGACCACAGCCAAGCAGCCCATTAATCCAAGAATGTTCCTAGAGAAACATACCATGAATGATACTGGTTTGATGCCACTGGATTTCACCCTGTCATGCTTGGATTACTTACTTGCCCCAATACTTCCCCCCTCAAAACCAAAATAGGGTTTAGACAGACTGAAAAGTGCTGCTTTTCTTCAACCACCTACTATGCATCTCCAATTTCCAGTTTAGTAATGGCAATAACATGGGGACATTGGAAATTTTAGAAGATTTTAGAAAAAAAGCTAGAGTGACTGTTGGGTTTTCTAATGGTGAAAAGAGGACTTTGTGCTTGTTTCTGATATTTTCAGATCAAAGGGAAAAACCCCTCAAAACCCCTAGGTCTACTCTCTAGCAGACAGGCAGCACTACAAAGTCACACTGAAGACCTCAGCTCAAGTAAAAGTCAAGGTGGAACTGTACCTGACAAAGACAAGCCACTGACTACAGCAACTTACTTGCTCAATGAGAATTTTAAGTCTTAAGAGGGAGAGAAAGATATTTAGCAGCTCCAGAAGAAATCTGTTTCCATGCATGGCTAAAGTAACATGCCTTCATCAGTGACTTAATGCCATTTACAGAAGAGTCAATCTTCCCAAATTCCAGACCCACAGACCCAAAAAATCCCTTCACCTGAATGAATGGGCAGACCCAGGCAGCCCATGGGTGCTGAGGCTGCTCCTGCTGAGGCTCTTCTGACTGAAGAGCAGAGGTTGGAATGATGTCAGACACCCATTACACACCCATTGCTACTGTCTGAATCAGGGTAATTCTCTGCCTGATGTTCTGCAGTTGCTGACACATGTAGAACTGGCAAAGCCTCTGAACGTGGAGACTGGATTTGCAGTGGTGATAGTGGAGGGAAACAGCTCCCCCCATTACCCCACGCTACATGAACCCCCTTTGCACTTGACACATTGAAGTAATTAATATACCAAAAACATCTTCCTCAGCATTAGACCAAATCCTTTTTGCATTATTTTCCCATTTCAACTTCTTTGAGTAGGAAGGTGTAAAAGCTTATGAGTGAACAGACTATATATCCCAAACCAAACCCACTTGTTTTCAGGCTTACATGGGGAAAAGGGTTATTGGTATGTATTACTCTACCTGCTGCTGAAGGGAAGGTTGTGCAAGTGCACAAACCTGCAGCATTTTAAAGGAATTATTTTTCCTTATTGAGAACAACAACTGTCTTCTGAGAGGTAAAATTCAGAGGCATCAAGGTCTAAGGGTAAGATGATGGTATTTTAGTAGAATACTGCTGCACTGTAAATACCTGACTACTGTACCAAGTAAAAGCAAAATTCCTCCTCTGCTACTTTTTAATGTGGATTGTTGTAGCATTCTCCTTTGCTAGTGTAATATACAGGAACATCACTAGACACAACATGACTTCAAACTATTTCTCTTGCTGTGAGTTCAAACTGGGTTACCATTTTCCTACAGTGCCGTTTGAAAGACACTAATCATCTAGACAAGAATGGATTTAAGAGGACACACTTGTTACTTACATTGACTTAACTTCTCAATGGTGACTTCATCTTCCTACCTTTATAGGAGTATTTTTAAGCCAGTGGCTATGATGACTCTATACAGAATAGGTATTTTTTCCAACAGAGCAAAACTGTTGCTTACAGATTCTCTTTTACTGGCATTTTCAATCTTTATGCTGACTCATGCTACACTTCTGAGCACTCAGCTGAAATACTTACATGAACAGAAAAAACCCCACAACCAACCAACACAGATTAGCCCTTCAACAACTTTACATGCAGAGACAAGATACATAGCTGCTGACTGATCTGTGTGCAGGCAGGGGAGGGAGACACTTTTGGGGGTGAGTTATACCAGCTGGATTTCTTAACTAGAAATTAAAAAAATAAAATTCTCTGTATAAATTGAGACTAATGAGAAGAATTGACAGCAATCATGCTATTAACACTCCACCAAGGTAAAAGAGAAAATGACACTTAGCTCATCTCACTCACAGCTTTCTGTATAACTAAACTCTGATGCTAATGACAGCACTATAATGATGTTCTAAGTGGTCACTCTTGCGTGCTATGAAAGAGTTTACAAGAACAATCTAGTGGGAAAACCTGAGAGTTGCAAATGACAATGCAAAGGGGAAAGCAGTAAGTTTTTTTCCCCCCTTTATTTTCCAGGCATGTCTTATGCCTGTAATATCTCAGATGATGAAAAAAAGGACAAGAAACCCGACACCTGGCAGATAATGAACAGCACATCAATTATATTTTCAGTGTCTTAGAAAAAACCCACCAAACCCCAGCTAGCCTGAAATTGCAATCCTCTCTTACAGTAATAGTGCAATTTGTGTGAATCAAACCCCGAATTACTTAGTTACTAATTAGTAATTTCTCACTTTTTAACTACAGCTCTCATCAAGTGTATTTTTTAAAAAAAATTGCTGCATGTGCTGTGAAGTGCTGAAAATATCATGGTGTATTTCCCCACTGGTAAACAAGCTTGTCTCCTCTGCTAGGAAACCTGAGCGGTGCAGCCCTGAGGTGCTGGGGCTGTAAATGGCACCTGTGCTCCCAGAAAGGACCTGCACCCCGCTGCTCACATCATCATACTTTCCCAAGGCTACTGCTGTGACTCCAGAGGCTTCCTGAAGATGGATCCATGCCATTCACCTTCCCACAGCCACTGAGAATCCACACGGATGCCCTGTCTGGCAGCTGTGACCTCAGCCTTCCACAGACTTCCCCCTGACCGTGCCCCTGACCGCTCTAGGAAGCACCCTGAGCCCTGCATTGCGCACAGGGAAACCGGGGCTGGGCTACGGCTCAGGACCACCTATTTATCAGCTTTTAATGTTTCAACACCAGTGATTTACAGTTTTTCCTTTTCCACGGTCTGCCATCGACCACATGACCTCCAGACGTGAGGTGTTTCCTCTCCAAGAGGGCTTTATCCTGCAGGAAAGGTGCAAGATGGTGAAACCCTCCACTGGGAAGTATATTGTTCATTTTCACAGGGAAAGGGTTTAGAGGGCAAAGAGAAAAGGTCACTGTAGGACTTTGGCATGTAGTAGCATGAAAATTAGAAGAATTCAACTCTTTTTTTTTCCTCTATCCTTGGAATAAAAAGACCCAGGGATCTGGTATTATCTCTGAACTCTGAGGCAAGCTGGGCTGCAAGCCTTTTACACAGTGTTAATTCAAACTGCATCATTTTTTGCTGAATTCAGTATTATGCTGAGTTTGCAGAACCTTATTCATGGAAATCATTGCTACACACTTCGTATTTCTTCATACTGAAAAGGGAATGTCTTAGCAAGCCTTTCTCTGGCTCAAAAGAACATGCTGTGCATTTGTTTGCATATAGGTCACCATGCTGCCAGAAAAAGCCTCTTTGAAACAAAAGTTTCCAGAAACTGGCATGAACTATTGTGGGCAAGGAAAGCACCATTGAAACTGAGCCAAAAAAGTTGCTGGTAAAGGCCAGCCACTGCAGTGAAGTGAAATGAAAGGTTGCTTACAAGTTCCTTCCATGGTGATGGGTGGAAGATCCCACCAAACCCTTCAGCATGGAGGAAGCATACAAAACCTCAGGAGACTAAAAATGCTGCTCATGGAACATCCAAATCACTACGGTTTGCAGCACATTGTCTGTACTGGCTGGCGCTCATCCAAAACTCTCCAGGAACTCATAAACACTTTGACTGAGCTGCTACCAAAAATACATTACCTATCACAAAAAAACAGCTCCTGTCTCACAAGACTGGAGCATAGGCAATGTGGTGTCTGTTTTTAAAGAGAAACATGAGGGGAGAGAAAATCTTATCAAGACACACCAGAAAGTCCTGCATCAGACCTGGGCTAATTATGTGAAAAGGTAAATCTCTACCATGGCAGAGCTACAGAGCACTTAACCAGGCAAATTATCATCGTGGCAAAGCAGCATGGGTTCTGCAAGGGGAAGTCATGTCTCTGATGGGCTCTATTAGAATTCCTGAAGTGTGTCAAATTAGCAGTGAGGAACACTGGTACATGTAATTAGTGTTGACTTTCAGAAATTCTTTGACAAAACCTTTAGAAATGGTTGTTAGAGAAACTCAGTTGCCATAAGCCAAGAAGTTGCATCAGACTGGAAATCACTTTGGATAAACTGTATTCAACAGAGGAGGAATGCAGGGACAATTTTCAGCATGTTAGCAGTGAAATTTCTTCAGAAACTGGCTCACATCTGGCTGTGGTCACGCTGTTCAATGTGCCCAAGCTTCTCTGCTCTCTGGAGCTACAGCAAGGTTGGGCACACTTAATTCTAGGATGGCAGACTGCCTGGATGTACATACAGGGTCCCCCTGCAAGGTCCATGACATGATCGAGCCAGACTCTGGGAACAATTTGAAACAACAGAGGTTTAGACTGAACATAAGGAAAAACTGAGGAACAAGTTGCCTGGAAAGGTTGTGATGCCTGACCATTGAAATGAACCAAAATAGTACCCCATCCTCATAGCAGGATGGTTGTTTAGTTTTTCCTTGAGAGATGTCACAGTCACTGCAATAAAGCATATGTACAACTGACCACTGCTGAACGTTAGTGGGCAAAGAATTCACTCCATATGTAAAATGATTAGTTACTCCTAATAAAAATATCTGGAGCCACATTACTGAGAGTAAAAGTTTACATGGGATGAATATTTACATGATGCAGCATGTATATTCTGCTGTGCAATATTCCACAGACAATATTCCACTGTCCAACAACAAATGTCCATGTATTATCCACCCTTCCTGACCTACTAACCACTGCAAAACCCCAAATCCACTCCTTCCTAGACCTCTGCATGCTATGTCCCCAGCTGTGGGAGACTGCAATGGACATTCTGCTTGGCGCTCCCCTTTCTCAAACAGGAACTGAAGTTGTGTGGGACCAAGTTGTTGAAGGCAAGCAGTAGAAACGTCTGTCCAAA
Source organism: Setophaga petechia (assembly GCA_024362935.1). Lineage (NCBI taxonomy): Eukaryota > Metazoa > Chordata > Aves > Passeriformes > Parulidae > Setophaga > Setophaga petechia. The sequence continues at coordinate 1,274,059 of JANCRA010000002.1, read as the reverse complement.
GATTACATGTGGAGGGTGTCACTGACACCAGGAACTCCCACAACCCAGTGGCTCCAGCAGAGCAGCTGGCTTACGACATGAGAAGCCATACAATGCTAAATTCAACTCATATAAAGTATAAACTGCAGCAGAAGCATCTTTGTAGTCTGTCCATGGCAAACCACCAGCAAGGATGGGGGAAAAGAGAGACCTAAAGGCATCATCTCATCCCCCTTCTTGTACCCTAAGCAATGTAAACAGGACATCACATTATAACAGTGCACAGAGGACTCCCAGCAATTTCACTGCAGAGGCCTAAAAAGGCTTATCAGTTTTTCTTCATTATGCCTGTAATGCTACATTTTAATACAGAAGCCAAGAGATAACACTGTGATTCCTCATTTAGGAATTGCAGTACCTGACCTGGTGTAAAATGAACCACAGGTTTTTCCTGGAAGCACAAGCTGGAGATCACATTTTATGTCCTGCTATGCAAGGCGACTCCCAACTTTCTCCTTATTGTGTTAAGAGAGGATCAATACTGAACTGAGAGTATTTTTAGTTCCAGTTCACATTCTCTCAATCAGCTCCACTAACAGCAGAAGAATCTAAAGAATAGTTTCAAGCGGCCAGATTGAACACATCTAAGGCTCTTGGGTCAGCAGTAGCTGGAGTCTGCATTACAGATTTGCACGTAAATGTCTCACAGTATTTCCGTTCAATGAGATTCAGGCAGAGAATGTGAAAAAATGCTCTTTTGTTCTGACATTTTCTATTGTTTTTTTTCCCCTCCTAACAATTTAGCAAAAGGTACTCAGAAAAAAATGGGGAGAATGATGATAAAATAATGAAAAAAAGTTGAGAGCAGCTTGTACTTCTGACAATTGGCAGCAGAAGCACATCAGACGTGACAGTTTTTAAGGATAAACATGCACTGTTTTTAAGTGGCAAGTGGGAGGAAAATAATTTTCCAGGCTTCCTTCCCCATCTCCTAATATTTTTTCTATGAAAAGACTTGTTCTGTGTAATCAACACTTTGTTTTTGAAGAAAGTTATCAATAACTGACACTTCAGAGCTCCTAAAATGACCATGCTTGTAATTGGTTATTACGATCTCTCAATTATAACTATAACAACAAAGGATATGATTATATTGTCACTGCTCTCCTTTAAAAAGAAACTATTGAAAGGCCTAATGATTAATTCACCATTTTTGAGAGCTCATTGTAATGACAGCAGACTATATACAAAGGTCTCTTCAGTGAGCCCATTATTCAATTAATAAATGCTGAATACTGAGCAGTCATAGTCATATGAAACTCCCAAGAATTGTGTGAATTTTTAACCAATTAATTATCAATTACAACATCATAAAACACCAGCACAAAAATAGAAACAACGAAATTTAATTATAGATTATTCTTCTTAGTTGCCGCAAATACTACACAAGACTGATTTTGATTAATAATTCATACAGCAATAAAGTATCAGGAAAGATAATTATACTGTGCCACAATTCTCACACTGATTTCTGTAATTACAGATTACAACAGTGTTAGCAATTTAAAAAGGTTAGGGAGCAGTAGTAATTTGCTATGTCATCCTTAGCAATATTAATGTCTTCTTCTCTGAGTACCCCAGATAATTGAAAATAGACTTGCGGGCTGCCAGGCTACATGGACTTCCTCCTGCCAAACATAATGTGGGTGCCAGGGCCTTTAGCAAGATTGTCTTAAGAGATGAACTTTTAACATTGATCAAGTAGCTTCTGCTATAAAGCAGAATGTACATGGACAACTGGAAAGGACACTGCAAAACATTCCTGGCCAGCAGCTGCAGACGTGCTGCTCCCGAGAGTGATGGCTGGTGCTCCTGACCATAGTGCCTTGAAGAAGGACCTTACTGGACTGTGAGTGGGAAGGGGAACAGCTAAGACACTCAGGGAGAATTTATCCATGGACCTTCGAGACAGGCAGGTCTGGCTGGGCACACAGCAGAGCCCTGCAGATGTTTGCTAACATCCCCTAAAGGCAAGAATTCCTGTTGCCGAGGAGGCTGCACGGCTCCAGCACATTGCGCATTTACAGCCCAGGGAGCACCCTTGGAATTGCTGAACACCAGAACAGCAAGTGGTTCAAGGAACACAAACTGATCCTGCATGAGTTACACCACAGGCAACGGGCAGAAGAATCAGTGCCTGAGATGGCTGCAGGGCTGGCCCATTTCTCTATGGCAAGTTTCACATGGATTCCAAATAAAGATAAGAATACTGGATACTCCTTCCTTAGCTGAACTGACAGGGATAGGGATGTATCCTGCAGATTGTAGAATGGCTGTTTTTGAACAATTCATTTATCGTCACAGTACAGAGGCTCTGATGTTGAAATTAAGTCCCACTGCAAAGTCACTCACTGTTTTTTTTATACTGGACTTAGACCCTACAGCACAACTGGATAGATACTGAGGGGGGAAAAAAAACCAAAACAAACCACCACAAAAAAAACCCCTAAAAAAGCCAAAAAACCCAAAAGAGGGACTCTGATCCTGCCGACCTTTAAACAGAATTGGTGAATATGACTTTAATCTGTAGTATTTTTATTCACAATGGTTTTGCTATTGGTAGAATGAACACACGAGCAAAAGTGTACCACAGCTTCATGTCTACACTGAATCTTTTTTTTTTCTTTTAAAGTACTGTCAGGATGCCTGTAGTCTCCATGATGAATGTTTATTTAAACCCCAGGTGTCTAGTCTAAAGAAATTGTGCTTCAGGTTGTTCAGAGATTGGTACCATAAGGAGTAAGGGATTCCCAGTGGAGGTTGCTTTGACGAGTCCAAACAGATTTATGTTTCATATAGAGATAAAACCTATTTCTTGACTTCAGAGGGTTGTGTTGCTATTGTTTCTTGAGAGAGTAACCCAGATGAACAAGGTAATGAGAGCTCACATTCTTTAGGGACCTTAGTTAACATGCAAATAATGTTTACACACAGTATATGCATTGACCTATACATTCTATACAGGCCTGCTAGGCAAAGTATACACATGAATGTTTTTATGACTCAGTAAAAAATTATATAATTATACTACTAATTTTCATACACTGAGTGAGTCAGGCTTAATTTAACATGAATTTTCAATATTCTGTAAATAAACTGATGATGCCCTCAGGAAAGAGGCATGGTAGATGTGTGGGGGAAGACAGATTCATGGAATGGTTTGGGTTGGAAGGGACCTTAAAAATCATCTAGTTACAATTCCCCTGCTGTTGGCAGGGACATTTCCACATAGACCAGGTAGGAAAACAGGAGGAACAACACAAAAACTGTCCACTATCCCTATTTCTCAGAGGCTACTTGACTGACATATATGAACATGGAAAGTAAGAAACACAGAACTCTTTTCAGATAAAATCTCCTCTCACAGCTTTCACATTGCTCTTTACAGTAGCTGGCCACGGTGAAGGGGACTGGAACTAAGTCTGCTACTCAAAATAGCTTATTCAAAGCAGAATGGGGAATGCCCAACACTGAAACACTGCCAGGAAACCACCAAGCACAACAAATAACACATTATGTTCTTCTGAAGTAGTCAATGGTTTCAGGACCTTGGTAAAAGATGTAACCTTTTGGATTGTTCTTGGGTGAGCTGGATTGCCAGATAAAAGAATCTGAGAGGGAAAAATGAAACAGCGGTTTGTTTTTATTTTGCCTTCCAGCTTGGTAAGCTCTCTGAAAAAGTTTAAGGTCTCCACACAAACAGGGGCTGGAAATTCTGGCAAATGCCCACTGCTTTTCTTGCTTTAAATGAGTATTTTGGGGTTTTGCTTGAGGAGTGATACAGTGTTATGGCTTCCCCCTTTTTCCTAAACCTATAAGTAATTTATGTGCACTGGTGTGGGCATATGTGTAACTCACACCAAAGAAATGCCCTCTGAAATTATGGAATTGCATAAGTACAAATGGTTTGTCAAATATCCAGGTCACTTGCCAGTACGACAGTATCTCAGGATAGTAAAGAAGGTGTCTCTGTATTTGACATCTCTTTTGCTAACATGACTATGAGAACAAAGGCACAGCTGATATTGCCCTAATGCCACCAAGGTTTGGAAGCTACAAATTATGAACAACAGCACTGTGCAGCTCCTTTCAGCAGCCTTTGAACGTCAAAGATTACGCTAACAAGTTATTTGTATAAAAAATATTAATTTCCTTTATGTTCTATTCTCAAGCTTAAAGCTCCAGTGGAATTCAGTGCTGAAGCTCTGTACTTTAAATTTTGGTTGCTATAAAATGAGCATTGTTTTCACTTTTTAAAAAATTAAAAAATAAAACCCAAAAAACAATCACAAAAAAAAAATTTCCACAAATAAGCAAACAGGAAAGTTCTCTCTCAAAATGTTTTCTTTTCCTTCACTAAGCTGTACTAATTACTGCTTTTCCAGCCTGTCTGCAGAACCAGTGGAAGCAGTTCCATCTGCTTGAGAGGCAGTGGCCAAAACCACAGCTAACACCTTTGACTACACAAATTGCAGAGGTTGGGAGAGCAACCCAATCCCATTTTCTCCTGTCATACTGCATAGTTGTTATGGGAAAAATCTGCTCTCTTTGTTTTACCCCCTAAAATGCAAGCTTTTCATCTTTGCTGCAAGTTACCAGGTGGTCAAAACATCCTTCATCCTTCCTCGGGACACAAACTGGCATGTCCTTTGGAATGTGTCTGCAGTGATTAATGTGTGAAGAGCAGGGATGCATGCAGTAGGTCACTGGGTTAAATTTGGGACAGACTTGTGTAGGGTGTTAACTTTGCACCTTCTGCTCTCAGGAAAGAATACAGGAGCTGCCTTCTCCTATGAGTGGGCCATTATCTGTCTGTGCAGCATTTTCCACAACCAAAGGGATGCCAACTATAGCATTCTCCCTTAAAAACGGAATGAAAAAATGTTTCTTTACAGTAGATCGTAGATTTTTGACTAATCTATGACAAAGTAACTAAACAAATAAATATATTCTAAGGACTACTGCATTAGGATCCACAGATTTACACTGAATCTTGAAAGTACAATCAATATATGCAAAAAACCCTATTTTCACATGTTTTTATAATGATCAAATGATCAGAAGATGACTGAAATTACTATTTAGAAATTCAGAGCAAGTGCCAAGGGGATACCTGGATTACACCAATGTGGTTTTGATCCTGCAAAGATCTGAGAATTGTTGTTTTGTTATCAGAAGGTTTAAGCAGGAGTTGCAAGCTTTCCCACTCTTCTCAGAGTCTGACATATACCTAGGTGCATACTTTAAGTCCCTTTGTCCATGGGCAGGCCCTGATTCTGGAACTTGACTGCCTTTCCTGCTGTAGACAATAAATCACCCCATGGAGGAAGGTGCACAGAAAGCAGTCAATTCTGCTGCCAACAGCTACCAGACTACAGCCAAGGTAAGGAGAGGATGTGAGACAAAAATGGACACTTGGACACAGTGCAACTGCAGTCTGAAGGAGCCCAGAGAAAATGAAAAGATTTGATGTATTTGGGTACTCGTTCTGATGGTATGTAAAGCCAACATTGCATCTGATCTGTAGCTTCTTACAGGACTGCAAAGCCAGCAGAAGGCAAACACAAGCTTTCCTTCTCCTGTAAGAACCAGAGGAGATTATGAAATCTTCTTTGCCATGGTAAAGAATGAGGGATTAAAGCTACAAAGACTGCTATATGAAGAACTTGGATTTTATCTTTGTTTGAGAATACTTGCATTATTTGTTGAGCTTTTCATGAAGCTTTTTGAAGCTTGTTTTTCTCTTTACCCCCACAGAACTACAATGTACTCAAGCACACTTAAAGCTGCAAAAGCCATCAAATCAAATCAAATCAAATAGGAGATTAACACCCCAAACCCAAAACTAAGCCACGCTTTATCCCAGGGAAACAGAGTGGCTTGATTATTTCTGTTTGAAATTCTGTCATGGGAGTTTTAATCTCTGGGCATTCCTTATATGGTTCACAAACCTGAAAGGCAGAAAGGACCACCTATTCTGGCCTCCTAAAGGCAAATCAACAGCTGCTTTTATCACACAGACGTGCAATCCTGACAGAGCAACGAAATCCAGTGAGTTTTTTTGACAGGCTCTCTCTTCAACTGTTACTGGAATTATCTGTACCTTTAACCTTCAAGTTCTCTCTTGACAGATTCCGAAATAGCTGTTCCACTATTTTACCCTGGACTGACATCAAGCTAAACCAGCCATCAGTTCCCTGGGACATCCCTTTTATCTTTATGAAATATCGGAAATACAGTTGGCAGCCCACCAATTTTCTGGAATTTCCCATTTCCCAAGATTTATTATAAATTACCAGCCACTTAACAGAGCTTTTCAGCTACTTCCTTTAAAATTCCTGGATGTAAAAGTTAGTAGGATATGAGAATGTTTAATTTCAACCACTATTGCCTCCCAGATCCTCATTTGTTGCCGCAAACTTTCTCTTCTTTCCATATTACTGTACAGGATGGACACATCCTCTTCCACAGTTTCAAATACGAAAAACACCTAAGGAACACTTCTGCCTTTTCTATTTGCCCTTTTTGGGTATTAAACTAATAAATGTTTTATCACTACTTGTATTTCTTCATTTAACCAGAATGGCTTCTCATTAGAGTAACTTTTTTGTTATTGATGGCTGTGTAAAATCCTAATTTTGAGAGCTGGCAGAATATTCTTCAACAATTCCCAGTGCGTTCAACGCTTTTTACTTTAAATGCAATGTTATGCCAACACAACAGATTCTAACTTTGGAAAACATCTTTTCCTATTCTGAGTACAGCGCATACATAAATTCATAATCTCCTAGTAGATGATGTACTCTGATTGCACAAGGTCACTGTATGGGATTTGAGATCCCATGATTCATGTTATTTAAGACTGTCCACAAATAGTACTGTCTGAAAAACTGCTTCCCTTCTTGCTTCATTTTCTCATGCAACAAGTCACTAACATGTATTTTCCAGTCCATTTCTAAGAGGACCACTCCAATGAGGTGGAGTGGACCACTCCACTCTGAAAATCTTTTGGATTCCTGCTCATGTACCACTCTCTCCAGTGCCTCTCCCATAATGCTAGAAACCTGGCTAATAAAATGTCTAAGTGATTCTTGTGCAATCCTAATGGTTTAGACTTACATATACTGGTTTAAAGTTACACCAGACTTACGTAGGGCTGGTTTATGTGGTTGGGTATTCACTGCTGTCACTCTCTCCCTCTATGGTTATTTACAGCCCCTGTCTGCTCATTTGTCTTCAAGGGGAATATAATGTTGTAGAGAAAGAGGCCACCAAAACCAGACATTCCCCACGGTCTCTGCAGACCTTAGCTTGGAAACCACAAAATCCCAATCCTTGTCCACCCTCAGCGGCATGGCGAGTGCCACCTGCTGCTTATTCTCCCTTTCCTCTCCATTCACGAGAGGACAGACACACCAGGACACCTTGGCTGTACCATATCTGAGGACAACACAAAAGGAATTAGTGAGGTCCTTGTCTGCACAGTGGCAATCACCACTACCTTCAGGACCATGGCAGGTTTGCTCAAGCCTGTGTTTTGGGCAGCTGTGGCCTATGGAAGCTTTGCTTGGCTGATGAAATGTACACCCATACCTACAGTCTGGACAATCTTTAAGAGAGAATGTTTTCCTTTTTTTCAGAGAAGAAAAAAGTCTGTATGATTTTTCTGATATGAATTGAGAAGCTATATTCTCCACAGATCTTGGAGACATGCAATTAAAGACTGTCAAATTTGCATGCACGCAGGATTCAATTGAAGGCTGAGCAGGCGATGTTATAACATTTCTCACTTGACTTGCCAATCTTATATTCTTTTAACAGCTTTTGTGCATAATTTCCTTGCTTTAAACAAACTGAAGGTGCCATAGTGTAACCTGACCCCTGAGCGCACGAGGGTGAGGATGAGGGTAGGAGCCAGGAGATTCCTGCTTCCCAAGCAGAACTGGCTGACCATCACTGATCTGCAAAATCCCACCTGAGCATTTTGCAACACCACACCAAATGCAGATGATGGAGCAAGCAGAGCAGAGATCTCCTGTTTTGTTAGAAACCCAACCTTTAAGGAAGAATTGAGCAGAAGCCACTAGTTGCCCTGGGATTCCCTCAGCAAAATTTCTTGTTGGTCAGCTGTATTTCCAGCAATGGCTGCAGTGTCCCCCCAGCCCACTCTCCAGCTGAGATCTCATGATTTTGCTCCACAGCATGAGGGCACCAGAGCTTTAGAAGAGCTCAAAAAATGCTGAACATTGGAAAATCAACACATAATTTCAAGCTTTATTTTTCTTTTTCTTTCCCTCTCGGCTGAAACACTTTGGTGGTGGTTTTCCAACAACTGTCTGAGAGAACATCACAGCAAGAAAACTGACTCTGTGCACCTCAAGTCTGGAAAACCTGCTATGGTTCAAAATAAGACTTCATGGAGTGAAATTTCATAGAGTGAAATTGCAAGACACAAGACAGCCAGTCCTGTTTCTGCTGCACACATAGAGTAAGAGGCATCAGGAGGCCTTGATGCAACAGGACGTAGCCGACACATTCCAGCACTTACTTTTGAAGGTGTTGAGTGCCATTAATCTATGCCCTTTAATAAGATTTGAGATCCCTTGCAACAAGCAGAATCAAGCCATAAAAGCATGAGGACAAGGAGATTAAACTACAGATTAATAATTATATAGTATAAACAATCCAGGATAAAATAAAATTCTTATGCTCCACTAGAGATTGGCATGTTTATGTATAAAGTGGGAGATCTATAAACCTCATTGATTAGTATTTCAAACGAAACTAATCTAAAAGCATTACAAATTATTAACTGAAATATGTAATACAACCAGCATGCTAGGGAACAATCAATACTTCTCCGTGCCTGCAAACCCCTACAGCAATTTTTGTGCTAAAAAGGGGACCAGCCTACATAGCAAACTCTAGTGCTTGCCAGGGAGTTTGTCTCATGTAAAAGAGAACAGTCCTCAATGTAAAAGCAAGCATGCTTTTTTCTTATTTCTTCCCCCTCAACTTCTGCCTATCCTAAATGTACCTAACCTATATTGCAGATTGCAATAAAAAAATAAATTAATTAGAAAATCACTCCAGAAGTCTTTCTAACTAAATCAATGAAGTTCGTTTCTTGGGCTGTCACAAGAATGCAAACATTGTTATGCAGGACCCTATCCAATCTTTTTGGACAAACTTGACCACATAGAGACAGAGGTTCCGGAAAGGAAGAGACAATTTTGAGCTATAAGACTAAATGAAGATTTTGCCATTAAGATGATTGGAGTCTTGTAGGCTCAGTTAATTCATATTTATCAGAGGTCAAGATCAGGTAAGTCTATCCACAGATTCATGCCATTACCTCAAGAATTTAAAGTGCGAGTAAGACACAGTTTGATTATATGCCCAAGGGAATGTTAAAATGCTTTAAATAAATACCTGTTGCTTGATGAAATACAGGACAGCCACCACTGGATTATGAATGGCATGATGCTATTCCATCACAGCATTCCCTTCTCACATATAGTGTCTTAAAAGCACACATACGTGCATGTGCCTACAATTATATATGTGTGTATATATATTTATATATAACCATACATCTATATGTACATATATATCCCCACATATATACATATATCTATATACATGCACACACATATGCACAATGTTTAATTACTATCTCTTAAAAATATGCATTATTATCTTTGTGAGTCTCATGTCATCTGGCACAAGTTTTTCAAACATTAAAAAAAGACATGTCTCTTAATTAAGAGTCCTATATCAACAGAGCAATTCATCCTTATATGAAGAAAGAAATGCTCCTTTTACTGTAGAAGTTAGGTGTCTCAGTATAATTTGTGGCAATTATTCCACACATCTCTCACCTGAAGTACATATGCACACATGCATTCTTCTCTGCTACATGTGGCAAGAATTTTTCCAGAAAGAGCACAAGAAAGAGGTGAAATTAAAATCCTGAAAAAGATGCTTATGCAAATGTTTTTAGTAATAATAGAAGACAGATGTGAAAAAAACCTCTGAAATGGGAAAATCCAGAGGCAATGGTGAAAAGTTGAAAGGATGGGGAAGAGCCAGGAGCAACATCCACAAGGACACTAAGAATTCTGTTATTATGGATGTGTGGAAGGGTTCAAGAAAAAAGGAGGGAAAGGACCAGGGTTACCTTGGAGACAGAGGCTGCTGAAGAGGCTTGGGGCTCATGGATCAAGAGCTGCTCAGAGGGAAAGGTGGAGGAGGGATGGCTGGAGAAGTTTCCAGGGAGAAAGGTCTGTAGTAAGGGGGCAAGAACCCAGTCCTAGCTCCATTGCTTCCAGAGAGGCAGAGGGGCTGGAGTAAGAACAGGGAAATGAATTGTGAGAAAGAGTGGCTATTGTCCAGTGTTTTCAGTGAGCAAAAAGAAACTGAAGAAGCTGAAGAAAAAGCATTGCATACTACAGCAAGTATGTAGGGCTGTTGGGAGGGAGCAGAAAAGAGGGCACAGACAGCAGAGAGAGATGTTTCACTGCCCAGAACAGAGAGGGGAACAACTGCCAAGGAGCTTGAAAGAGCAGTGGGAATGAAGGCAATGCCGAGAAAGAAGATTCGCAGAAATTGTCTGTTCTCCCTCTGGGAGGTGGGATGATGCTGGGAGGTGAGGAGAGAGAAAAGTCACAGGCACTCAGAGAAGCAAACAGGGAGAAGTGTCAGAGTGGAGAAGAGATGAGAGGGGAGAGGTAATCACTGGTGAGAGGCTAGAGAGTGGGTGAGGACACGGTGCCAAGAGATTATAATCCAGCTGATTAGAGAATTAGGCACAAGAGATGTCAAGCAAAAAGACAGAGAGCAGAAGAGGCTATGGATGTGGCAAGAGGACCCTGAGCTTAAAATAAAACTGTCAAGCAGTCCAAATACACCAGCCACGCACTTCCCCTCTGCCTGCCTCCCCTCTCCATTGCACCATCAGGGATCAACTACCTTATTACTGCAGGGAACAAACAAAAATACAACTGCCCTCAGGCTGATCCTGAAGGAACAACAGAATAAGAATGAGGAGAAATAAAAGCAGGCTGGCAGTAGCTGCCCGTGGATAAAAAGGAGACCTTTAGCACAGCTGTGTGGCTGTATTTGATTTACGAGAGCTTCTTCATGCAAAACGAGGCAGAGCAGTGTAAATGGCTTTCTAAAGAAAGCCTGGTGAACAGCAATTCCTGCACATTAGAAAGAAAGGAAACGAGGATGTCCTGGGCCAGACCGGGATGGCTCGGGAGCTGGGGCACTCAGCACAAAGGGACTGGCACCTAGCTGTGCCCAGGCAGGAACAGCTACAGCCCGTGGTGCCAGGACTCAGATACTGAGCCCCCAGCACTTCCTTAGGCAGCTCTCACCATTCTGATTTGAGTGTGACATCCCTTTGTAACGAAGAGGCTCGGCTCCTCAGGAACAGGACTACCAAGCACTGTAAAAATCCCGCTCTTTCTGACAAAGATGTCCACTTCCAATTTAAGGAACAAAAACACAGTAGTCTGGATTGCACACTACACGTTTTTGTAAATGTTCTTTTGTAGTAGCAAGTAATTAATCTTGTGTTAGAGCCCAAGAAAGTGCCTATGAGTCTCTGAACTTGCAAACAGCTGGAAAATGCCTACTTAGGCTAGTGCACACATCTTTGAGTAATTCCTATTTGCTAATTACCCTTTCAGAAGCTGCCAACAGCTATTGTAACATTTTGCTAACCAGGGAGGGATATCACATCGCATAATCATGTGAATTAACAGCAGGATGGCGGTGAAAAAATGGGATAAAAATCAGGTAGTTGAGAAAGAAATTAAAACTAATTGATTTGCATCAAAAAACTCCCTATGGTATGTAAACACCATTTCAGAAACAAAGAACATGGCTGGAAAACAAGTAAACAAAAGTGAAACCAGCATTTGCAGAAGTTGTCAGAGTAGATTCCTTGTCTTGGTGACAGATGAGATGAGACTTAAGCCCAGGACCCCTTACAAATGAGACTTCCTAGTACTCTAGTAACCCACTGCAACCAAAGCAATATTCCCCTCTGCAACACGACAGATGTGATTCAAACTGGCAAGCCATGGCACATAAAAGCACAATGCCCTCCCCTGCTCAGCACAGTTTTTTGCAATATTCATTGCAGGGGCCCAGAGGGAATTCCAGCTCACGGTGTGCAGAAAGCCCAGTGATGCTCCTACACACAGAGCAGACCCCCCCCATGGCTGAAGGGGCACCAAAGGGCAACAAGCAGTGCTGCTGGAGGAACCACCTCGAGATGGAGCTGTCGATGAGCCAATGGGGCTCGCTTGGGCCTGTGTGGGAGGTGGGGGGAGGCAGAGGAGGAAAATCAAAGAAGTACCTTTAGACATGTGTGTGCACATTTAATGGCAGCAAGCTAATGCAGGATTTGCAATAGGAACGCCTGCTCTGAAAATGGCAAAGGCAAATTATTACCAGGATGAACATCCTTATTCAGCATCTCAGGGGAAGCTCTGGCCACTTTCAATCAAATGTCTTTTTCTTGGAATGCTGTTAAGCTGTGGTCATCAATCCTATTTAAGGAACGAGAGGAATGGCTTCATATCACCATTTTCCCTCCTTACTTGATGTGATATAAAATAGCAGCACATTAGCACAGGCGAGAGAAACGGAGCTTGGCTGATAATGGCCGCACTCATGTGTTTATTAAGCAGCCCAGGGAAGGAGGCGCCAGGTGCGGAATGCACAGCTCCTTCATCGAATGAGCTGCCTAGAGCAGCAGCTTCCTGCTACAAAGAGGTTTCCTTGAAATCCCTCCAGAATCACTCTGTAACCAAAGTGTAAAAGCAGCCACTTGCTGTGCTCTGATTGCCCACTTGAACTTTTTGAGAAGGTTGTGCGTATTTACCGTCGATCTTCAGCACTGTGTTGCCAACTGGCTTGCGGTGGAAAGGCCACAAAACCTGATGATGGCACTTGCCTGACCCACACACTGCTCTGCCCCTACACCTCAGAAGGGCATGAAGGGACATGCAGCACCACCCTCATGTACTGGTGGGCCACAGGCAAACCCCCTGGTTTAGGAGCTTGTGCTGCCACTGCTGTGGCAGGAAAAAGAAATTATTCCCCTGACTTGGCTGCTCAACCAGATTGGTAAAATCTATTAAAGGACAAGGCGATTTTCCTGATCATTACAGCCTAGATAGGAGCTGGAATTTGGCTGTTCAAATGCTTCGCTACTGGGCACTGCTAGAGGGTTTAGCATCACTGCCTTCATTATCTCTCCCTGGCTTCAACGTTTCTGTGCTGTGTATACATAAGGACACATGGACCATGAGACTCCCAGTGAACTCTTGTAATACCAGCTGTCAGCAGCCGCCTCAGAGTCAAGAAAAACATGCTCATGTCTATAAACATGGCAAAACTAATTATCCCAAGAAGGGTTCCCCTTCCTCTTAAAATTAGCAGTGTATACAGTCAGATAGCTCAATGTAAACACATCACTCTGAATTTCACCAGCTTCACTATCAAGCAAGGAAAAGTATGAATCCTGTAGGAAGTCTCTGCTATAACAGATACTAAATCTGATATGTGAAGAGTTTTATTGTAGTGCTTCTAAAAGAGTGAAAACGGAGAGAAAACATGTGAAGCCTAAAACGAGCAACATGCCAAAGGTTACAGGAGAACTGTTAAATTAGTGTCCCTGTGAGAAATGGAGAGGATAGCTAGAGCCCCTCCTGTGACTAAGGCAGTGGACAAGAGTCAGCAAAGAGTAGTCCAGGAGAGAAAAGAGGGAAGTAGTTACTAGAGAGGACATCCCAAGTTCGAGAATAGGTAGGTTTTCCAGAAAAGCTGCTCTAGGTAGCTTAAGCAATCATTTCTAAAATATAGGACAAGGAAGAGCCCCCAGGACCAGTCATAGTCTGAGGACTATGTAAGCCATACCTCTCAAGCCAAAAGAGCTCAGAGGGTTTGAAGTAAGGATTTCAATTCTTATGGGTATTTATAAACCTTATCTAGTTATCCCTTTTTCCAGAGACAAAAGCAAAGTACTACATTCAGTTAAGTATGGCTGTTCCTCAGACCAGTGAACAGGACATCTGCAGTGCCCAGAGGTGCTGCACAGCTCAGCAGTAGCACCGGGATAATGGGATGCAAACACCCTTGTATTTAGTGAAGGAGCCTGTACAAAAGAGATGTCTTCCAGTGACCACTGCAAGACTGGAGAGCCCTCTAGGCATGAAATAGCAGGGTGGAAGGAGGGGCTGAATGAATCACAAGCAAGGAAAAAAAGGGTTGTGGCACACCCCCACGCTTTTCCATTTTAGATCTGTAAAATTCAGCTACATCAAGGTGATGCTACTGGCACCACTACTCAGAGAGACAGAGCAAGTAATTCAGAATCAATCAGAATCTGCCTAAGAACTGAGCAAAACCCAGCAGCACAACACACCATGGAGAAGTTGTAATCATTTACACAGGAATAATAAAGAAAGGTGAGTCCAGCCACCTTACCCCGAGCAAAGGAATCATCAGGAAAGCCTTGCCCAGTGCAGCTCCTGGGAGAAAAGGTCAAGAGAAACACAGCCAGATTTCTGAGCAGAAAATCCACTCATCTTGCAAACCCTTTCCATGTCCTTGGGTGCAAAGGCACTGCAAGCTTCTGCAGAGGCAGCCTGCCCTGGAGCCCCACTGGAGCAGAGAGGGGGGCATGACAAGTGCCACAGGCCAGTCTTTCAAGCAAAGGAGCAACAACCACTTAACCAATGCGAAGCGACAGCCTCAAACGCTTGCGCAACAACGAAGCATCAGCAAAAGCCAAATGGAGATGAACAGAAACATGCTCTCGTATCCACAGCCATCTGTCCCTCTTTGCTTGTTGTTTTATAAATTGACCTACTGTTCCAAATCCCAGATTTTCAGAAATAGCTCTGGCTGAAGGTATTACCAGGAGAAACGACCAGTGTCAACTAACCAGTGTAACAGAGGAATTCTTTCCAGGAGGCTGAGGCAGTGATGACAGAAGCTGGAAAACCAAAATTGCAGAGAGGGGGAAGCACTGGCCACTCAGATACATAGGCAAGGAGCAGCAGGAGCAGTGCTTGACAGTTCAAGTGATGTTCTCTTCTGGCAAATGCTGGTGAGAAGCTTAACAAAGACCTTTTTTGTTTTCTGGTGCAAATGATGCATTTCAGAGAACAATCAACCATACCAGCCTTAGGAGTAAAGGAGACCAGAAAACCTGGAAAACAAGGAATCTCCAGAAAACAAGGAGATTCCTAAGATCTATTACTGTACCAAATAAACAGCTAGTATTCTCCCATGGACTGAAAATCCCTTCAATTATTCCCAAATAATTACTGCCACCCCACTCTGAACAAAGATAAATTTATTCTCCAATATAATTTTTAATATCCTAAGAAGGCTTGTTAATTTAATAGCCTCAGAGATCTTTACCATCTCTCTCTGTACGGGCTTTCTGCAAAGCACCCATCCTCATAAATTTTCAGTCTTTTGAGCCCTTAATTTCCTGTTAACTTGGGATGTCTGTACTGGCCTGACCAGTTTTATTAAGTACTTTCATCAGTGGCAAGTGAATAACCCCCTCACATGGCTTTGGGGGGGGATTTCCCCCCAGCACTGCCAAAGGAGCCACAACTCACCACGTGTCCTCCCCCACCTCAGCACTCCCTCTCCCTTTGGTATGGGGAAAGATGAAAACTTGAAAACGCAACAGATGGTCTGAAATCCTCTTCCTGTGAAACTCATCACTACAGCAGCAAGCTTAGGCAATATTTCAAATATTTCCGCATGTGCCAACAGTGGTATCCATGACTGGGGATGATGAGGAGACTGCCTGTGAAACTCCCCCATAGACACTGTTTGCAACAGCCTAGTCCTCTTGTTGAAGGCTCTCTTCCCTACTCTAAATCCAATGAGAAAACTAATCTTCTCCAGATTTAAAGCTGACAGGTGGTACATGCATAATTAAAGATGACCTAACAGAGAATGCTCTCATTTCTGGCATATTATCAGACACTTAAGCAAAGCAATTATCAGTAGGCAATCTTTTCTGTCAACAGAGATTGGATGAAACATTTTGCCAGTCAGGAAGATACTGTAATGATGATACATATGTATTTGCAGATACCCCAGCAATATAATATAGACTTAAATCTCTCCCGTCTCAGACAAATGTCTTCATCACCTGTGGAGGACCACAGTAATGTCTTCTCACATTTTCATGTTCCGCTTTGCTATTTTCCACAGACTCACAAGACAAAATACATAGACTCCACCTTGCTCCTACTCATGTCAACCTTTTCCTTGAATCCATCTGCACTACAAGTCCTGCCATTCCTCTCCACCTAGGGAAAGACAATCTTACCGTCCTCTCGAGCTCCTGCACATTTTCCACCTGCACTACTTGGCAGATGGCTGATCAGTGGCCAGGAAACCTTGTCCTTCTGCCTTTTTACCTCCCCAAAAAGCAAGTAAACCCCAGAAAATGTGTACACCCCCTTTCTTTCTCAAACACAAACAAAAACTCAGCTCCTCCAACAGAACGCAACCAAGCCTCTTCCGAACACCTTCTTCATCCACAGGAAGCAGTCACCTGTGGCACATCAGGAGCTGAGAACTATATTGCTCTTTTACTCCTTGTCACAGCTTTTGTGACATGAACACCTGCAGGGAAGAATTAAGGACTTCACAGATCTCAATGGATTGTTCCTGTTGTGAAAAACCATGTCCTACTCTGGACCACAAGCTGAGCATCTTCACCTTGGGAGCTGTGACGGCGGAAGAGATGAGTGGCCTTGTTCTCCTTAGCTTATAGAGGGGACAAACACAAGCAGAGATCAGTTGGGAATTTTATGTGGAATCAACCCAAAAACCTATACTAGAACTAGGAATATCTTCCCTGCTTTTTGGTTAACAAGCAGATGGTATGGTCTCCCAAAATAGCAGTGTCACCCATGTAGTTTGAAAGAAGCAGAAACTTTTTAACCTAAACTCTTAAAATGCTTCCTTCAAGCAGTGTTTTGCAATGAATCCAGAGAGTGTTCTGTGTCTTTTTTTTTTTTTTCCCTCCTGAGCAGGGATTTTAAAAAAAGAATATTTTGTGGAAGAAAGACAGGGAGAACAAGTAACAATTAGGAAAAGGAAAGCCTAAAAAGGTTAGTGGTTTTCTTAATTTTGGGAAAATTAGGGCTGTGAGAAGTATTATAAACCGCAATTACATACACACATGGGATTGCATTTTACCTTACGGAAGAGCTGCTCTTAGGGTATAAAATTGCTTTAATATTGCACTACGACAAACGTTTTTTTAAAAAAGGCTTATGATAATGGATTTTCAAAGCAAAAGTAAAGCTGCTTTTCCCTGAGAACAGGGCTTTAGAGAAGGGAACTTCACAATGCCAGTGGTATGCGTTTTGCTGCATTTCACAAGATCTCTCATAATTTAAATTCCGATGTATTTATGTCATACATGGATAAACGATCTTATTGTTCAGAACATGTCTTTATATGAACATCTCTGCTGTTAGAACTAGCATTATTTAGCTGCTTTTTTTTTTCTCTTTCCTTACCAAGTCAGAACAAAAGTGTCTTTTATTGCAGTTTTGTGAACTTCATGCAAATGGAAGTTTTTACACATCAATCGTCAGTTTAATAACACTAATGATAAGAGGGGAATTGAAAATAATAGGCTGATTTTTGGCAAGCAAATCAGAATTTATAGAGAAGATTCTATAATGTCAAACTTTATAGCCCTGTGTTATCAAAAGCACAAGGAGTGAGAATGAAGATTAAACCACCGACTCGTTAGCAAGCTACATTTAGTAAATCACAGCTCTCCTGCACCAAGAGTGATTATTTAGAAATCCACTGTACAAGATAAGAAGAGATAGTGATAGTCTTCTGGGACCACAGGGAGCCATTTACACAACAAAATTCATTTGCCAGGGGATACCGATCTGACTGAGCAGGCTCAATATCTCTCTCTGTTAAAGCAATACTGGTTAGTCTCCCACTCTTCCCTAAGGCATAATTTGGTCATTCCTTCTCCTGCTTCATCCCACTCTTGCAATCACACAACTTTGCAGCATTTAAATTCCAGTTTTGCACCTATCACTCCCTCGAATGGCCCTGGTGACTTCACAGGTGCTGCTTATAGGCATGCATGCTGCAGGACCAAGCATGGGAAGAGCAAAATGGTCTCATATGAGTAGTTAGGGTTGTGAGAATTAATGGACTTTCTTTGGATTAATGGATGACTACAGAGAACCACATTTTGAAAACACAGCTTGATCATGACCAGAGAAATGACACTAAATAGAAGAAAAAAGCATTTGCTTTCCCAACATGCAAAAAACCAGATGTGTCAAAATGCCAGCTTTTGACACAAAATACCACAGGGGAAGTGAGTGACAGCAGATTTTTACTCCTACTACAAACAGGTGCTCAAGCAGGCATACTAGTTTCTCCTGACAATGACGGTCTAAGGACAAACTTCACATCTCTAATATCTGAAATTCCTTTTTTATCCAGACAGACAGAGTCCTACACCCTGGACTACTCCAACCCAGTTGTAATGCAGGAGGTATAGACAGAAATTGCACTTCGCCTCCTCCCACTCACCTCTGGCCATGATCAGGACCCATCAGTAGAGTAAATTGCCCTACTATTGAATCCCATCCCACACAGGGCAACTTCTTTTCCACAGATGCCTGACTGCTTTTCCACACAGCCTGTGGGTTTGATGCTTTGGTTTCCAGCTACAGACTCTAGGGGGTGAAGCCTTTCCATGGGAGCATTTGAACTGCTACCTTCCTAGAGTCAGCACCCTTCAGTTTGGCCATATTTCCGAGTTAATGCTTCCACAACTTGAATCACCATTCCCATATGGAAAAGCCTTTTCTATGGACTGCTAAAACGGTGCTGCATGTCCATCTTCCTGCCTTGTGTGGGCTTTGCCGAAAATCAACTTTTGGAAAGGAGGAACAGAACCCGCTCCCTTATCATTATTTACAGCATGTACTTTCAGTGCTGTTTTTTATGAGTAGACAAGTGGGAAAGTACGTTTTTAAGAAGGACAAAGACTGCTGAAGTTTTACAAGAAGCCCCAAGATAAGCAGAGCTTATTATGTACCACAGGATGAAATGCAGCTTCTTCGGGGAACAGATGTTTAATCATCAAGCAGCAGTTTGGGAGAACTGTGGGAGCTGGGCTGTCTCACCCATGAGCAAATTAGGAAATTACAGGAGCTTGTAGGTGTTGTCTGTGTGTGAGGTCAGAGACAGAGAAGCAGTTAAATCCATCTCTAAGGTACTGTCCCTGTGAGGGTGGATGTAGTAGGTTGTTACAGAGAATAAAATTGTGAGAAATAACTATTCTACTCAACACCATCCTGGTGGCTGGGACTGGCCTTAGCCGTGGGGTTTGGTGGGCAAAAAGCAGAACAGTGTGAGGAACACACTGCGTTACATTAGTGCATACATGCTGAAAGGGTAAGTCTGTATTTTTGCTGCATTGTCACCATGACATCATGCTCCTACCTGCCCACATCATAGACCTCACCACGCCTCTAAAGGAGACCTTAAAGATTGTGTCCCACGATCTGCTGCTCCTCACCACAGTCCAGCCCCGCACTGCTACTGAGAACAATAGCAACCCATCTGTCTCTACAAATCTATGCTAGAATTACCCCACAGGCAAAAGTCAGGCCAAAAAGGAAGTCCTCAGTAAAACGAAGCAATGCATTAAAAAACACTGCTTGAGCTGGGAACACATGACTAGATTTTTCTCAAGTCTGAAGAAGTCCCAATTCATAATGCAAGAATGGGAGCTGTGCATGCTCACGCCTTTTGCTGCAGGCTGGTGCCCACTCCAAGCACCACCTCAAAAAATACTTTTGCTTCATCAATACATTTGCAATTTAACAAAAAAAGAAATTTAAACAGCATCTGAAAAGCTTTGCATGGTAAACATCAGAAAAAAACTGCTTTCCAAGCCTGCAGCCAGTTGTTCTATAATATCTTCTGCTTTGTGCTGACAACCTTTTTTCCCTCCAATCATTCAGACACAATGCCTTCAGGTCTGTCTAAGTAATGTAATTTACTGGAGTGGAATTCCCTTGATACCTTCTGCAGCACTCGGTGACAGTATCATTTATACTCTACACTGTCATGCCATGACACTGATACATTGGCTTTCATCCCTCATTCAGCACAGAGGGTGCAATTTCACCTTCCATTGTGCCCTTCTGCAGACTGTGCGTACAAATTCCCTCCATTCATCCCTAATTACAAACCTCTGCTGAAATACTCTCATTAGATTTATATTTCTCACTCTAAAGTGTCAATCTTATTTCAAAATTCCAATTTTCTGAGAGATCCATCCATTAGCAGCAACTTCCAAAGCATTCCTTAGCTGAGTGCATTAAAAGCGAAGCTGGCAGAGCAGAGACACACTTAAAATACACCATTACAGCAAATCTCCATTGCTAATGTTTTTGCATTATTTGAACACTGTGATAAGCAGCTTGTGACTGGCCAGGCCTGCTCCTCCAGCAGCGATGGACAGAAGCCACCAGTCAACTTTTGTATCCAGCTCTGCTCCCACTGTGAGGCTGCACCACATCCCAAAGCATCTGCTGCCATCACTGTCTCACAGCACAGCACGAGGTGGCTGTTCAAGGGACTCCAGACGATGAGAGCAACAGAAAGAGTTTATGACAACTGTAAAAATGCCTGACTACAGCTTGTTTTCTGTGGTAAAGTTAAAAAAAAAAGCCAAAAACAAGCTGGGGGTTTCCCAAGGTAGCAGTTCTGCTCTGCAACCCAAGAGGTTGTTATGGCTTTTCAGCTGAAAATCACAACCACATTGTTTGTGTCACTTGCACTAATCCTAATTTAGTGGCCACATGTAGGACTGGTCCCTTCAAACTGTGTACAGAAAAGATAATGTCACAGATTCCCCAGAGCACCTCCACAAATAGTTAAAAAAAATCAAAAAGAGATCCTACTACCTCTTCAAGAGAAAGGCAAACACCTTAAAAACCTCATCACCATACAAGGGAAAAAATGAAGAGCACAGCAGTGGGTACTGATAGTTGCACAATGTGCCCAATGTGCCATCTCTAAAAATAGCTTGTGTGGTGATACCCCTGGAAGAGCCCAGCATGTCTCATCCTGCTGGAAAGCGCAGCAGCAGCAATCGGCGCGGGAGCGCCACTGCCACATGACGCACACGTTGCACTCTCTCCTGTCATTATCTTCAAAGCCATCAGGCTTGAACTTACCTGC
This sequence comes from Setophaga petechia, assembly GCA_024362935.1. Classification (NCBI taxonomy): domain Eukaryota; kingdom Metazoa; phylum Chordata; class Aves; order Passeriformes; family Parulidae; genus Setophaga; species Setophaga petechia. The sequence goes on along the minus strand of JANCRA010000002.1, from coordinate 1,252,720 downwards.
AGCAGGCACAGCAGTAGAAAGAGAAGGGTGGGTGGGGAGAAAAAAACCACCTCTACAACTGTACTGAAAAAGGGAAAATTCCACAGAAGACTATTACAGCAAATGATTACACCCCTTGTCGGCCTCTGGGCACCTACAGGACTAAGACATGCAGGTGATTGTAACAGAAGTAATGCAATTCCCTGCAGCAACCACTGTGGGGGAAACTAATTATTGCTGAAGTTTTGCCCGTTCCCATCTTAAATATTTTAAGTCTTGATTACTGCCTCAGCTCTCTTGCCATTTGTACTTTATATCAGGGCAAGAGCCGGCTCAATGAACAGGCATAGATGTAAAAGCAGAAAGGAGCATTTCAGCAAAAAGGCAAAAGTAAGGTAGCAATGACAGGCAATGAGCTCTCCTAGAAGGAGAGGGAGGACTACACCAAGCTAATTTAAAGGGATTTCATATTGCCTAATGAAAGACTCACCATTGACGGTGTGACTAGTCCATGGAACAAGCGCGTGTACCTCTAAGTGCCCCCAGCACCTCACATCCTCCGCACCACGTGGTGTTAGTCAGAGTGAAAACCTATTGTCTTATAAAGCCCAGTTCTCAAGACCAACACCTCTGCTGCCCTGCAAAGCCTGGTAAAGCTGGGAAGGTCATGAAGCGACAAGAAAGCAGTGATGCTTAAGCTGCCACACAGCAGAGAACAAGTTTTTAACCTCTACCTTGGGTCCTGCAGCTCTTGGATAGATGCTCTCTCCTCTCATCCATCAAGAATGACATCAGACTGAGAAGCCTGACATGCACAGGCACACTCATTCTCTGGAAATGCCACAGCTACTAATGAGCCAAGCTGGGACAGCACCAAAGCTGACACCATGAAGCTACAAATTTCCCTGCATATACTGACATCTCTCTTTAATATTTCTCTTGACCACGAGCTGACATATCAATTAATGTGGTCGGAACACTTTAGTAGTTCAAGATACCACAACTGGTTTAGTGGATTCCTAACCAGTGCAATTACCTGGAAAAGCATCACATAGTGTATTTCAACAGTCACCCTAAAAAGCAAAGCAAAAGGATTTTATCTGCCAAAAGTTAACCCTGACAATTTGCTTCTCAAGCTCAGCAGATTTATATAGATTTCCTTTCTTTTTTCTCTGCTTCGCTTTTTCTTTGCCAGAAGATGAAGTTCTGGATCAACAATTCAAGGTACACCACTGAAGTTTTGAAAGTTTTGACTTTAAAGATCTTTCAGTCCTCTCCAAAGCTGCTTTTTCCAGACAGCAGAACAATTCTGCTTCCAAAATTCTTTCATCACCACCTTTAACTTATGTACTAAGCCTAACTACTTTTTCTTTTTTTTTTCTTCCAGTAAGAAGTTGATGAATTAACACAGCCAGACCACACCACAAGTAAGCTCTGACTCTCCTTCCAACACAGACCCATTTACAAGCATTAAAACCTAGGACTCACCCACCAGACAGAGCTGAAGCTGCAGGCAAGCCAGTCATCAGATCTCAGAGAAATATTATGCTTGCTCCACAAATGCTGAAGCATTTGAATCTTATTTTTAGTCGTACACAAAGGGCAATAAACGGAAAATCTTATTGTAACCACTGCTTTTTCGTGGCCACCCACACTTCCAACACCTACAGTAAAAGTATATAAATGTAAAAGCCCCAAAACTCATGGCTCATCTGAACAAGGAATGCAAACTAGCTAGTTGCTGTTACTTTTTTTTCCAGTTTATATCTAGAGTGCCATTATATTCTGTGAAACACTGAAGACAACTTTTCACATGCTGTGCCTATCTACTGTGCAGGATTCGGCTGGATTTTCATACATTTTTCCCAGTACCAGTGTCCCTGGTAAAGTCTTTCTCTAAGTTAGCTGACCACTGAATGATTTTCAAATGATGAAGTAGAGAAGGTGCTTCCCCCTAACTCTCGGTTTCTTCCCACACTGCCCAAAATACTGAGGTACAAGGAGTTAATGCTTCACTTACCTGTGAGAAATTATGCTGAATACTCTACCCAGAAACTGGCAATTAAAAAGAAAAAATCCCTTTACACTCATAACAGTAGAAGAACTTCAAACAAATTGCTGTCAAGGATGATTTCATTGTGTTTAAATCCACTTTACTTCAAGTCACTTTGCAAATTACTCTTTAATTTTATACCTAAAACTCTCAGGGCTACTGTGATGCCAGTTTACTCTCCTGTGTGTCCTGTGCCTGATTCTTTCCATTTACAGAAAGTAACACAAGCATAAACCTAATTATCATCTGAAAACCTGCAGAAAACGAATTCAACTAACTGAGTAAAAAAGAAATAAAGGAAAAAAGATCCATCTTAGGACCAGACCCAACACGAGGGTGATGCCATGTCTGGAGATGTTGAGAGTGAACAATCTCGTGCCATTAATCATCTTGTTGTCGCAGAAAGTGCAGGTTATTATAGCGAGAGAACGATCCAATACAGCGCTTTTACGTCTCTACTCTTTGTACATCGTAACAGAAAGCATGTCCCACCAGCTAGCAATCAATACTTAACTAAATGATCGAAGACAAAGTGCTCTCTCCAGAGAAATGCACCTTTACCTGCCTTTGCTCATCAATTGCCTGCTAGACCCAAAAGCACACCAGCTTCCTGCAGCTCCTGACAAGGCTGGGGCAGAGCCGGCTGCTCCCGCGGCTTCCGCTGGAATCAGGTGTGTGCTTTTCTGCCCAGGATTTAGGTCGCAGGACCTGTGTGCCGAACGCCGCAGAAGCGCGGGTATCTAAGTATTATGAAAATAAATGGGTCATACACCACTGAGCTAACAACCACACCACCCCCAAGCCGGGCACTGAATGACTGTGCAGGGCTCTGCCAGAGGGAGAGGAGAGGTTGAGCCAGCAGTGAAAACAAAACTGATGTGGTGAGATGGATTTTACTTTTCACTGGTTTGGGTTACAGAGAAAGTTGGTCTGGCTGCCACCGTCTCTCAGGCTTTTCTGTAAAAAACCAAAAAAAAAATGCAATGTACAGGCTGGTAAGATGACCTGTGGAGATGGGCAGGCATCTCAGCCCGCCGGGAAAGGGGAAGTGCCGCTGGCCCTGGGTGGAGGGAGGGCTGTGACTCAGTCCCTTGGGCTGACACACACACACACACACACTCACCCGCGCTGTCACCTGCCACAGCAAAAAATAAAAGTCCTCGCCACAACACGGCGGCCACACGGGGAACGCCGAGTAAACAGATCAATGATGCAGCGCGCCCACGCAGCCCGTGGCGCCGCTGGGGTGACGAACAAACAAACCTGTGGTCAATGCCAGCAAGGCGAGAGGTGTCAGAGGAACTCGGGTTCCGGGGGCACACTACACTGCAACAAACCCCACTGTCCTCTGCTGCTGTTAGCAGCTGAACACGAGCAGAGCGCTCCTCCCGGCCACACAGCCCGTGCTCACCGCCTGTGCCTGGATGGGGATGCCTCCAGCACCGGGGTCTTGGGCAGAAACCTCCAGGAAGGGACCCTGGCTTACCACGCACATGTATGTCACATGCAGGCGTCCTGCCTGAAACCACATCAACACTGTTCAGGACATATATTTGTCCAGATACGTATTTTATTTAAAAAATCATATACTTATACATATATGATTTGTGTTTGTATCAAAAGCTGTCCCTGACCACCAGGCTGGCGGAGGTACAGAGGCTCTGACAGTGCTGAGAAGCACCTGATCACACTGAGGGACTGACACAGAGCTACTGGCAGTGGTCAATGGACAGGATGCCATGGGAGGTTGTGAAGGTCCCCGAGGCAGGAGACACTCCACACACTGGTGGCACGAGGTACAGTCCTTATATGCCAGTACCATAAAATTAGTAAGAAAGTGCCTTCACCCCTATGAAAACAGCACTCCAACAGGAAAACGTACCAGAAAAATCATGAAACATAGACATGGCCACATCTCTCATCCAGTAAGACAGACTTGCCAATGTCCTCAGGTATGGTCATGGCACTTGAGAATAGGGTTTGGTACTGATGGTTAGGAGTGTTTGGTAAGTCAATGTACAAAGTGATACAATTTTGCCTTCAGAAATCTGCTTTCCCTCTTTTTTCTGGCAGGTTATCTGATCTTTAAGAGCAGATTTAAAAAAAAATTACATTTTTCCCAGGCTGTGGTGGTAGGCGGGTGACAGACATTAAACCACCAATATCTGCATATTTAAAATTTTACATTATTTACATCTGCCTAGAGATGGGCATAGCATAGATTTCAAGAAATCTTTAATTTTTTTTAAGTACTCTGAAGACTCATACCTAGCAAATATGAAATTTCTGGACAGAACTTTTTGAGTTTTGGGTTGCCTTATTTTTTTTATCCTGTTTAAACCACTTATAGGCCCTTGCTGAATTCACAACATTGGATAAGCGGTACCAATCTGGTCTTTTTATGAGATGCAGAAGGACATTGATTGGGATGTTATTTTTGTTGCTTTTAAAGGAAATCACACAGGGCTAAAACAAAATGAGAAATGTGAGCAGAGTATGGACACTGCTAGGAATAGTCACCTGTCTCTGCTTGGATGCCAGCAGCCCTGCCCCAGCAGCTGCTCCAAGACACAGCTCTGTACATTCTCTACCATTCGTGGCTGTTTGGGATAACAAATGGAGAGAGCCTCTCAGCAGAAAGCACAGCTTCTCCCTGACTGCTGAACTCCCACATTACAGTACACTCAGTCTAACCTACCCAGGATTCATTCCCAGAGAACCTGGAGAAATGGGGTTTTCTTTACTGCCTTGGCACACTCACCATAACAGGGTTTTGCAATATGCTCTGTCAGAACAAGCAAGGGACATTCTGCTTTGAACTCACACATCACTAAGTACGATTTTAATGGAGATTTTATCCATCAGCATCCTAGTAGTATTATAGAAACAAAATAATGAATGGAAGAGGGGAAAGGCATAATTATTTACCCCACTGCACTCTGGGAAAAGCAACAAGAATGCAGTTGTTACAGCTGGGTCAACTTTGTGCAACTGATCTTTCCAGCAGGGCTAATTAACAAGTGAAAGTCTGCTTCTTTCTATGGAAATTGCTATAATGAGGTAATTGTTACTAGCAGAGTCTGTCATCAAAATCAGCCAGACAATGGGAAACAGAGAAATCAAATAAGCAATGGGCAGCCTGCCCTCATGTCTACCTGTGCACACATGACGGGTGCAACCCCAGCCAACAGCCTGTGAGGTGATGCACGGGTTTTCTAGGAGCTGGAGTACACACCATGTTTTAAAAATGATGCACAGTTGAAGCCCATAACCACAGTTAAAAGAGAAAGAAGGAAAAAAAAAAAAGGAAAGGCACATATTTGATGACAGCTCCTATATCCTCATACTGGTTTTCAAGTTCATTTGGTCCTCAGATCTGATTTTGTTCCTCAAAAAGGAGACATCTGATTATTTGTAGCACAACAAAAAGCAAGACTAAACTTCCCATGCACTTATTGAAATGAGAGAGGTTTTGTCTTTCCAATTTCTGTCTGCTTTTTCAAGTCCCCCAACAAGGATGATATTTTTGAAATTAGTTCCTCTGGAAGTGTTTTAAATAGTGAATTTGCAAGATGCCTAATGATAAGTTTTTCAAACATCATGAGAAAAGCCTGCAAAAAATTGTGAATAAGGCTTCCAAACCTAATGGGAATAGTGCTAAGTAGGACTAATGAAAAACAAGCTTTTTCTGCCTGCCTAGCTGTTACAACTCATATTTTCAAGTCTTCTTCCCTTAAGACAAGCACTAAAAACAAATTTCAAGCCAGATCCAAAATTTTCCTGTAGTCAGACAATTGCTAAGGGGGATTTGATTAATAACTGCACCAGAGAATGCCAGACCCTCAAGGAAATGGCAACACTCTCCCTTTTTTGGAAAACAAAATCAAACTCACACCTTGTAAGGCCTCTTTGACAGTGAATTCTGTTACTATCCAGACTTTCTCCACTGCCTGCGACTTCACCATTGTTTTTGCTGATACTCATCACACTAGAAAAAAAAATTCCTTTCTTTAAAAACTGAATTTCCATATGTATTAAAGAACACAATCCTCCTTTTACAGTAGACTTCTCTTGTTTTAGTAAATCTTTTAGTGTCACATAGCAAATAAAGTACTTCAAATAAAGGTATATTTCTAATGTAATACTTTGGTTCCAAAACATTCATTTTTTTTTAGAAGTAGTATTACATACAGATCAGTTCCACATACTAAAAATGGTATTAGTTAGCATTCAAGAAAAACTGACCAGTAAGGAGTGGTCCGCTTCACTGACCTGTTCTGACTAAACTGCATCATATGAATTTGTTACTGCAGTGAACAAACAAGGGCAGTAAACTAAACTGCATCATATGAATTTGTTACTGCAGTGAACAAACAAGTGCACACTGTGAACCACAATTTTGTATTACCTCCTTTTGCCAAGCTGCTCTATAACACCGTCCCAAAGAAAAAAACCTCTTAACCACAAAGAGATTTGATTTGTTTTAAAAATTAATGAAATTAAGTTGTGATCAAGCCTTTTCCCAAACTTGTCAGCTCTAGGGTGCCCCACCCCCCATAGAGCACAGACCATCACATCCATGCCGTCCTTGTAGTGGTCCAGATTTTCTAGCTCAGAAACCAGAAGTAGGGTTAGAATTGCTGAAAAACTGCAAAGGGTCAAACCCATTTCTCCCCACTGATTCTATGCCAGGCTGTGCTATGGAATGTTTCAGAGGAAGACTCAGTCATTGTGGGACCAGGGATGAAATATGTGCACAGGATCATAAGCTGCTCCCATCTTGGGTGAAATATGAAAGCACAACAAGCATAGGGGACTACTGCTCCAGCTGAGAAGTTAGGAAGGGATCTGCAGTCCCCTCAATCTGTCCCTAGGAGATCTATGCACAACTTTCTTTATCCTCCTACACTCAGGTGGAGCACTGATTCCACCTGGAAGGAGCAAGAGGTAGCAATGAAGACACTTCTGATGCTTACAGAGCCTTTTGGGGCAGCAGGCTGAAGGATGAAGCAGCACCAGGGCTCCTCCAAGGGAAACACTCAAGGAACCCGAAAGGAGAAGCATATGGATTCTATCATGGGAGAAATAGAAGGGTGCCTGCAGTCCCGTAGGGCAGGTGATGGCCTCCAAAGTGACGCGGAGCATGTGCAGCTTTGGCACAGTACACCAAGGTAAGTGTGCATACACACAGCCCGTTGCAGAGAAAAACAAAGCGCAGTTAGAGCCATGGGGGAACGGAGCTATTTTAGGCACTTCTTGCTAGGGTTTACCGTAGTAGTAGAACACTTAGAAAAGCCGTCAAAATGACAATCACTATTTAGGTTAAAAAAGCAAGTAACTACTTCAATAACAATTTATTCACCACCTAATGTTTGCAGTTGAATTACAGCTTTTACGGTGTTTTTCTAAAGTGTGATATTTACTGCCTCTACCTTGCCTTCCCAAGATCTTTTTTTTTCATTTTTTCTTTAAATAGAAAGGAATTGGAATCACGACTTACATGTAACTTTTCTAGGTTCTGTGCTGGCTAAAATGTTCTCACGATGCAGGGAACAGGATCAATGGAGAAATTAAGAGGCTGCAGCAATCCATTAAGAAGTGACCCTCCAAAGTTCTGTGGGGCAGTGTTCTGGCAACTCAGTTGGAGCAACCTAAAATAAAATAAAGGCACGAATTTAAAAAAATCAAGCACTGAATCTTTACAAACACCTCTTTGTTTTTTCCCTCTGATTCTAAAAAACATGCTGGAGAATCTTTTTCCTTTAATATAGAAGGTCTTTATGCCAAACATGACAATTGCATTATGTCCATTTCACATTTTGTCAAAGCTTTAAGCTGTAGATATCTTCCTACAAAGGCCATGTTTTCCTTTCAGTTATACAGTATGAAGCCCCTGAAAAGAATTCTGAACAGATAAGCTAATACATAAACTAACTAATAATCACATTTCTGAGATTATGCTGCCAGATCACACTACAGTACGTGCACTGTTATGCATACATACTAAGGAATTCTTTACTGTGATGGTGGCAAGGCACTGGAGCAGGTTGCACAGAGAAGCTGTGGATACTCCATCCCTGGAAGTGTTCTAGGCCAAGGGTGGATTGGGCTTTGAGTGACCTGGTCTAGTGATAGCTGTCCCTGCCCATGGCAGATGGGTTGGGACCAGATAAAAAGCTCAACCTAAATCACCCTGTGGTTCTATGAAACTCTATCACACCAGAAAGGAGTTATCACAAAACCAGCAAATTTATCTAGTAGGCTTTAAATAACAATTACTACTGTCTTTTGTCAAAGCTTTGCATTGATTTTATCAAGGAATTTAGGTTAGGAACACAACATTTGTTCCTTTGTTTCTCCTTTACTCTGGCAAGCTTCAGAGAAGAAACACCATCAGCCTAATTTGGTATCCCTGGGTTGATGCAATGTGTGTCATAATCCTGCAGCTACCCTAAAGCAAAGCTACCTGTCATGCCAGTCCATGTCAAAAGAAAACTGGAGAGAGAATGAAATGTTCATCTGCCCACAGAAATTTCACTGTGCTGTCACCTCTGTGCAAGGGGCTCAGGGCTCAGTCCCTGGAGAGGAGGCACTCTGGGATGGGGAAGGCTGGTGAGAGCAGGGCTGGGGCCAGGGGGCTGGAGCAGGGGGGTGAAACCTCCAGCAGCCAATCCCAGCATCATCACACAGCCCAGACCCCACAGTGAGCACAATCCCAATCCCAGAAAAGGCTTCCCCCATCTATCAAGGAAGCAGTCACACTCTGAAGTGGTTGAGGAGGAAATACTTGTGGAAGGAGAAATAATGAGCTTTAAGCTACAGGGGTTCTCAAGTTGAGGTGTGCCCAACACTTTACTGTTTTCCTGGAAAAAACATTGGAATGCTTAACTACTATTTACTTGAGTGAAGTTGGCAACTGGGAGTGGAAAGGAAGATGGTTTTCTTTTGAACAGAAGGGGACAGCAGCAGTACAAGCAGTGGCATGTATCTGTCTTCACAGGTTCATTGCAAAGGCTGTGTCTGCAGGATTACCACAAACTAAAGCTAGATAAAGGGGGAGGTGAGGCAGAGGAAAATAAACCCCTAAAGTTTAGATCTTTTAAAAAACTACTCTTATTTTTTAAAAACATGCAAAATTAACTCTTCAGTAAAAAATCCTGTTTTCTCAAGAGATGTCTGCTATGTCTATTTATTATGACTAATGCCTGTTTATGACTCCATAAAAAAGTGTGTGTGTGGGGGGGAACAAACAGCAGTGCAAATGAGAGAGATTTGGTGGTTATTTTTCTAAGTATGCTGCTCCTGGTAGAAAAAGTTCAGTAATTTCTGAGTAGTGATCCTACTGCATTGTACTCCAAGTCTTGTGGAGAATTGATTCACTTATGGAAAGCAGGTTATTTCCTCTGGATGGCACCCTTCTAGATGGTTTACCAACAATGCTCAAACTCTTGCTACCTTTAAGGATTACCTAATTAGGTACTTGAAAAGAATCATGAGGCTGTGCTAGGAAAACAATGCTTGTGTCTCTTTAGTTTATACAGTTTTCTCCATTTGGGCATAATATTCATTGACAGACTGTAAGAGTACCAAATATTTATGGTCACAAATATACATTATTCAAATTGCCTATAAACCTAAAAATATAAACTCTAATTCTGTTCAGTCATAAATCACTGGTAGAACAAAAATAACTGTTGCTTACTCAATAGTCAAAGGACTGAAACCAGGGAAGCCTCTGTGTTTTTAAGGATAACTTAGTTTCCTGGGCAAAAATTGCACATGCCAAGGTGTATCAGATGAAAAAGAGAATAAACAGAAGCTGGGAATAGGGAAACAAGAGAAAATAAAGGGCACAGGGGGTGGGGGGAGAGAGAAGACTTTCAGCACCACTGAAGCTTTTCTGAGAAGGTCTGATTGATGTTCACTGCTGTAGAAAGCATGAGGCTGCATCCCAAACATTTCATTCCCTTCTGCAAATGTGTCACTCCATACCTCTCCCCATGTTCCCCAGATATTCTTGCCCTATGCGGGATGATCCAGCCAGCATCAGGTTTTACACATGATCTAAAAGACTAAAGCAGGAATCTCTCTGCCCAGGGGTCAGCTTAGGGCAGAATGAAACTTGACCCCCGCCTATGCTCAGCACGAGGGCTCCTTCATGCTTTCCGTTCGACAAAAGACTTGTCCTGAAACAGGCAAAGTATTAAAGGCAAAGCTGTTACTACAGCTGCAAACCTACAGGAATACATAAAAACTGAGCTCATAGGAAGAGCCAACTGTGCACCTACTGAAGAGAAATTTCAGCAGTTTAACAGGCTGATCAGCCAGGTTTACAGCATTGGAAGAACTGGATATTAGGCAGGGTAAGATCTACTCTCTGCTCCAAGGCTTGCTCACATCAAGGTCTCAGCTCTCAGCACAGACCTGCACATGTGGGCCATCAGTTAACAGGGTCATGAGAGGCCACAAAATCACTGACCTACACCAGCTTGAAGAACCAGCTCCTGCAGTCTTGGAGGTTGCAAGAAAACCTTAAAGTTATTCCAAAAAGAAGCATCTGCCTTAAGAGCTTTCAAAAAAATCTAGAAAAATAACAATACTTGCAACTAGACTTTGTAAATCTGCTTGATTTTTTAAAAAAAACTTACATTCTTTAACAACCTCTTGTACATTTTTTGAACCAGGTTACCTTCTTTCTCCCCCTTTCTGATGGCTTCCAATACCACCTGGTAGCTGAAATTAGCACTGAGGAATGCAAATGTAAAGGAAGACACACCAGACACTTTAACTGGCAGAAGAATGCATGAAGTTGAAAAACCATTTGCTTCAATAAAACACCTTCCAGTATGGATTTCTGTTATACAGAGGGAGTGTTCAAAGAAGAGGTTTCGTTTTTAACAGGGCTTTAATGCTTAAAAGGAGAAAAACTGGCAACTTCTTCTGTTTGCAACAAACAAACCAAGAAAGGTGAATTGAGAAGGGCATGATGAATGTACCTGGGTATTACTCCACTTATCATGAAAGGTGTTTCAAACACAGAAAATCGTGTAGTTGTGCTCAAGAACACTGGAGATGCTGGGTGGGCCATGAGGGAAGTAAGCAACAAATACACAAATGCAACAAATACACAGTGGTTGTTTATCCTGATGTTCAGCATAGGTGGGTAGAATGAGGGCTAAGTAAAATGACCCACACAAGGAGACCAGTTGGTGAGCTTCTCTCAGATGAAGACAAAAGGAAAAAAACATTTAAGAAAGGCTGAGCACCTGCGAGCTGGAAGCGGTGAGCGCAGGTCTGCAAACAGAGCTGGTGTTTTCTGAAGCACTGCCTCACCTGGTGGGGTGCAGTGATGCTACTTACACAAATATGTACAGAAATTGATCCCAGTGAAGTCAAGGATCCTGTTTTGTTACATGCAATACCATCACAGATCAGGAAACGTGTTTTCCTTGCGGTTTGTGTGTAATTTCTGTCTGGTTGAAGTAGCTTCATGGGAACATTTGTAGCTCAAAGGGTTGCCTGAGGCTGAGATGGCATTTGCAGTGCTCCTGACATCTAATGCCTGATCTCTCCCTGAAATCTGTAAATTAAACCCAAGATGATATTGATACCTGTGTCACAAAAGAGACATGGTCTGCTTCACCCTCAGTGCACCTAATTTCCTCATAATAAGCTGTGGAGTTCTTCCAAAGGGAAAGAACATGCCCATTTATCACTCCTGCTTGTTCCCATGTGCACTGTTTAACCAGGGGCAGCCAAAACAGGAGTCAGAAGGGCACAGCAGCTTCTTTCCCAGTGTACAGCGGTGGGATGCAGAAAACCAACACAACCAAGGAGGAGTGGACTGCAAACAGGAAGGTACCCACCCATCCCAGGGCTGCGAGCACCAGCTCTGCAGTGCATCCCTGTCTGGGTGAGCTGTGTCAGCAGTCAGAGCAGACGAGATTGAGCTATTCCCTCAGATAATGGCAAAACAGTGTCAGGACCCACCCTAGCTAGAGACTGTGACTGAAGTCACCAGAACCTTCAAGACACCCATTGCTGGCCGACTGGCTGCAGGGGAAGGCAGCTGCTGCTGCCCTGGAGCGCTCCAGTCTGAAAACTGGATTTTCACCAGCTACACTTAACAAAACCAACCAGACTTAAACAGAAAACTTTCAGAGAAGCTGGGGAATGTACATAGGGAGAATTTTCCACCCTTTCTTGTCCTCTGGTTGCAGTTAAGTCTGTGACACATCAGGCAGGCAGGGCTAGAAGGCATAAGGCTGCAGTTCAAGACTACTGCCACAGGAACTTGTAAATCTTTTAATGTAAAACCTGAGTGATTTTCTCATTGGAATATACTTGACTTAAAGCCACCATCGAAAATATTTTATCTTGGGGTTATGACTCATGAAAGAATGGCTAGGTGTGAAAGGAAAGTTAATATATTTTGTGAGAAAAACCCCCTCCCCAGCAACCTTATCAGATGACATGAGTTGAATATTTATGTCTTATGCAGTAAAACAAATAGATAGCAAAAGCCACAGTCTAATACTTTGTGTCAGATCTGATGAAAATTCAGACACCTAGCTTATTTCCCCTTAAGGGCTGGAAATTATGGTTAACACATATACAAACAGGAGAAAATGAGATGGTTCAGTGATGAGGATGAAACTGCTGTCCCTTAGTCTGGCATGCTGGAAGATGATACTGGACTGGCCACTCCTGGTTCTCTTGGACGAGAATGCTTCCCAGGTCATCATGAAATGACCCAGCTCAGTGGGTTAATGCTCCAAGGCTCCTGATCCAACACATGTGACCCACAAAAACAAACCCCTGCCATGCCAAAAAGATATTCCCATGTTGAATGATTATCACAGTCAGACTTTTACTGCTGATTTCTTTTAAAAATTTCAAATTGAGAAAACAGTTAACATAGAGAACGAAAGAACAGGCCACAGTCAACCACAAAAACTTCCCATAAGGTTCAGCATGTGGGAAACAGATAAGTAAATGCTGCAAAAGATGAACAATATTTAAGTATTAACACAAATGTTTGTTTTGGGGAGGTTTATCTGGCATCTCTACCGGTTTTTCTCCAAGCTCTAATACAAAAATAACTACGTCTCACTGCAACTGGGAAGAGATGGCAGCAGCTCAACATTGCTCCCTTTTTTCCCTCTGTACTCAGAAAAAAAACCCCAACTGCCTTACAGTGTCACACAAACTAATTTAAGGTGATTTAGGATGAAGTCAGCCATATATTAGCAAGTTCAGAAAGTTCAGTCAGTGGTCTCATTTTCATCATCCTGTCAAATGAGGACATACATGTGCAACATAAGGGCAGGAGAAACAGCTTTTTCTCCAGCTGTACAGGTGGTCCCCCATGCTACAGCATGAAGTGAGGAAATGATCCTTTAGCTCAGGTAAATCTTGGATGCCATAGTTGCTCACAAAGCTACGAAGAGGGAGCCCATGTTGATGGATGTACACATCTTGCCTGTGCAAGCTATGGTAGGGCTGAAAGTGAGCAAATGCTCCATCTCGCATGAGAGTTGCCTCTCATCTTCTCTGTCTCCATCCCTCACTCCAAACAGGGGAAAGTCAAAAGACATGAAATTGCTTTGTGGGTGATCTTCAGTGGTTGTTAAAAATATAAAAAAGAGAAAGGGAGAATGGTGATGGGAAAATGGTTCAAAAATATGTTCCCTCTTGGGTGAACTCAGGTCTTTTTAACAAGAAAAGCCAGAGAGGCCATGCACAGTAATGCTGAGAAAAAGGAAATGGTACTTCATTTTAGCCAGAGTCATAAATCTTACCAGCGAGCCTCTAACGGCAAAACGGCGAGCAGGGGAATTTTTATACAGAGATAATTAGTTGCGAGCTGATATCAGCTTTACTGTGCTGTGCACTCTGTGTGTGCAACATGTTCTCAACCTGCAAAACCCCGCACGAGGCTCTGGCAGCCCCGCTGCTGCTGGCTTTGCCAGAAGGCATGCAGCTGGAACTCCCAGAAACCCTTAGGAAAAAAAAAGGTGACGATGGAAATGGGTATTTCTGCTCCAGAGAAATCTTGTCTGTAGCCCAGAATGATTCTTCCGATGGGAAAAATGCACATGTTTATAAAACCACACTCCTCTGCTACAGGGGAGATGGACAACAGGACACCTTGTGCCACCATTAACACCCTTATCTTCTGGGATACAAACACCACTCACAGATCCTGCAGAGCAGGCAGATGGGTCAGGGAAAAGGTTAATCCATTGAAGGGAGAAGCAAAATGTGGTTGAGGGAAATTGATCAGACAGAAAAAAACAGCTGTGAAGATGCCTCACAAGCACCAAAGTCAACGGGACATTCCCTCCACCTGTGCTGGGAACAAGACAGCCCATCCGCCAGTGCTTGTTCCTCAACATCTTGCTCTGTTTCAGAGACCAGCCAGGGACTTTCACTGGTGATTGACACAAGCAAAGACCCCACCACAGTAGCAGTCAGCTGTGCTAGTAGTCAGACCACACTGCCAGCCAAAGAGAAGCCGCTTTTCGGTTTCTAGATGATAGGGAGTCCAGGAGACATGCCAGCAGCACGGGCGGGCTAGGTGCCAGCCAGCATCCTAGCTCTTGTGAAGCTACTTTACAGGGTAGCAATTTGGTCTAGATGAGGGGGACTGGAAGCCTTTATCCCCAAAAGATGCCCAAGATAGGAAACATCACAGAAAGGACAGCTCAATGTGAAAAGAGAGCACACCCCAGCTGCACAAGGAGCTTTGAGGCTAATGGTCCCCACACGTTACCTCGGTGCTCTCTACCTACTTTCTGCCCATTCCCTATTTTTTTTTTCATCCCCAACCTAGTGCAACAGGACAGATACACCCACTGCTCAATCAGCTGGCCCAAAATGGCTGGAGGCAGGTGGGGCTGGGGGCAAACCAATTTTGTCTGCATGGGGTTAAAGCAGCAGGTCTTTTGTCAAAGGCTCAGTTTGCCTGCAACCGTATGTTAAACTGAAAGACCAATCTGTATTTACTGTGCTAAACTACAATTATGGGGTTTTTTTAATCATTCAGCCTAATGGTACACAGCTGTCACAAGAATCTTTGAACACATCACTGGCTCTATTTGATCTGATTAACCAGATAAAGAACCACAGCCAAAAGATATGAAAGGATGAGTCCAAATTTCAAACTCTCAGCTGAGTAAAGAATTTCATTCAAAGGAATGTGCAAAATAAGGAGGGAGGAGGTTCACAATGCAAATGAAGGTTTTATTTACTACTGATATAAGCACGTGAAATACTCTCCATTGCACGGTTAAAGAATAAATGGACCCTAGCCTCAAAGTGGTGCTGACATGTGTTACATCTGCCCCACTAATCTGTGCGGATGCCAATATTTGTATCATCTTTTTTCCAGACTCAAAATGAGGGGCTTTCTTCCACAGGGATGCTTTTTAGACTGAAGAAGCCTCCCTGTGATATTGAAGAGCTCCAAGGGCATGGCCCCTTCACCCAAACTGCTTCTGTTCAGCATGTTTCTTCAGATAGCATAGTAATTTTTTTTAATTCAAGACAGATTTGTTTGCTTTTATTTCTAGCATAATGTTTACTATTCCAATCAGAACATTCTGTAATCTCATCTAAATGTTTTATTATTAATTGCTGCACCCCACACCCCACCCTTAATAACTATCCTCAGGAGAGGTAAACATTTCAACACAACTTACTCTAGTTAAAGCCATGAATATGCATTATTTATTTATTTAGGTAAACAGTAATTAAGAAAAAATCACCAAACCGCCTGCTCTTTGAAATGAGCTCTACTTTACCAGCCTTGCCATGGGAATTGTAAGTCCCTTAAACACATCTATTACTTTGTCCTCCTCCACCAAGATTTACATTGATGGGCCTCAGACCACATCACAGCTGGCAAAAAAAAAGTCAGTCCTTACGCTGCCTGAGGCTGAGTGACAAGTCCAAAGCTTCCAGCAAGGATAAGCAAGAGGTACCAAGATGTCAGCAGAGAAGAAAGGTGCAGGATGAGGAAGAGAATGTTGCTATCTATCACTCAATATGCTGATTTTAAAAATTTTTTGCAACAAGACAACCACTACTTACATGAAAACGCTCATGACCCCCTTCTGCCTTCTCCCTACAGATGGAGGGCTGTGTCCTGACAGAGGGGCTTGCGACCACTGAAGCCTCTCCACGCTAAGCTGGGTAGCAGCTAGCCCCAAACTGAGGAGTTTTTTGTGCCAGAACAGTCAGATAGCCCCATGTGATATATATACAGATACATAAATACATATACATATATATATATACACACACAACTTATGCATTGGGTAATAAGTAGCTGAGTGACTCCACTCAATTCCTCTGGTTTTCTTCCTCAGTGTTACATTAACTCAAATATTAAAACATCCCATCCTGACTTACATTTCCACCAAATTGCACCACAAGCATGACAGAATATGGCAGCACCAGAGGCAATGAAGTCACTAAGAGGACACTCGATTTTTAAAACCAAAAAAGTCAGACACACCAACATAGTCCTCACATGGTTGATTACCCAGCCCAAGGATCTCACCAGCACTACAAGAGAGAATTGAAAAGTATCCCAAAGACAAAGGGATTTTCACAGATCTAAAATTGTTAGGTAAATAGATAAAATTGCGGTTGGGGCTTTGTTTCAGTTTTCAAAGCTAATTTCCGGCCACCGTTCAGAGAAATGCTTTGCATTTCCATTTCTGACTCACCCACTTTAACAAGCGCACTCACTGGAATTACTAAGCATGGGATCTCATCAAAACATTTCACTTTCTGAATCAAAGTGCTTTTCAATTTTACTGATGTGAACTTATCTATAAAATTTACCATGGTAACAACACTGGCGATGTGCAGGTACGAGTGCACAATGCGATGTGTCAGAGGACCCTTCTCCCACCGGGCATCCCACCAAGGTACAGGAATGCCTCCCAAATTCTGCCCAGCCACTTGGAGCACGCTGACACCTGTCTCTCACATCCCCTTCACAAAGTGATACAAGCTCCCAGAGACACATTTAAACATCAGGTATGAATGAAAAGCATTCCTGAAAAGAATCTGTTATGAAACCGAAAATCGGAGATCGCCGCAATGCTGTGCCTAAGTTGAGTCATCAGTTCCCTTTACAGCCTAATAATTGACACTGCCTTGATCAGAATGACTGATCCAAACGTCGCTTTGTGTTTGTGTGTTTTTGTTGGTTTTTTTTAATTAAAAAAAAGATTTCTTATGTAAACAAGCCGTCTGTCATCTTGCAGGAGTGTTTGTATTCTTCAGATCATGGGAAACATCTGTCAAAACCAGATTTTGCTCTCCTCAATCAACTCGATACAGTCTTAATCAGACTGTACTACAAAGAACCGGTCTTGTTACAGAAATACACGCTGCCAGCTCTCAGTGGAAGCGCTGATTTTATTTCACTTTCTTGGGATTAAATGCTGCAAAGATTATTAAAAGAGTTCCCTCCTTCCCCTGCGGGATCTCTCCCCCAAAGGAAATCCTGAGAATTTAAATGCTGCTTTTTTCCTCTTTGTGCCTGTTTCCAAAATTAACTACCTTCCAGGAAGACAGAGATAGGAGAAGAATCAAGGTATAGTGAAACTTCAGATCATGCTGATTTCCCACCTTTTGACATGGATACTCGGATAACAGAGTGATTCCCCCTCTGATGCTTGCAACAAATAAACACTCCCACGCGTCTGCATCCCGCAGGTCACACCACCCCAGAATGATTCATTAGGTATTTTCACATCTTCTACATAGGGAAAGATCAAGTGGGGTTGCAACTGCCTCTAGCGGTGTTTTCTGAAGACGAGGTGACACAAAACAGAGTGGTTGCTACCACCAGGATAAGGGTGATGTTAGACACACATACTCTGAGTCCCCTGCCAGGGAATCTGCCCAGGAATAGCAAAATCGTTACGACAAAAGAAAAAGAAGCCAATTAGAGAAACAATGTGAGACTGTAACAGAGAGAGCAGGCTACTCCATTAGCAAGTAAAATGAAGAGGAGACTGGGGCAGGAGGACCAGGATCAATGGGTACCAGCCAGGTGTCTTAGCTGGGGGTGTGTGCAGAGGCCTGTTAAATGGACCAATAATTTATAGATTAAGGGGACAGTGCTGGAAACATTCAATAGAGTATACATGGTCTTAATTAGAAGTATGCCCTTGGAAGGGTGAGAAATTAATGGTCATGTCTATATTAGCTTTTACTCTTAGACCTAAACTACTCCACTGGAACCATGTTGCTGATATGACGCTCAATTTTTGTATTTTATCTGGCAGTAACTCCAGCCCAGTGCTGCAGACTGAGCACCTACCAGCAGCTGGAGTATAACACCAGCACTGCTGGAGGCACAGCTCTCAGTGTGTATCAGTAACTCATTGATTACACATCATGCCACTAATTCTTAAATACAGGGCATGAGATATGAGGAGAACCTTGGTATGCTTTGGAGAAGATGGAGGAGGACCCTTCTAAACACTGGGTATTAAGAGTAATACAACAGCAGATTTTAAAACAAGAAGACAGACAAAATCCAAAGCTGTGGAGGAAAAGAAATGAAAAAACAAGTGGCATAAAAAGGGAAAAGGAAACAATCTACTGGCTGAAGATGACATTAGATTTTATTTCCCTAACTGTGGTAGATAGTTGGACATGAAACCAATATCAGACATATCTGCAAAAATCGTACTCTTCTGAATGGAGTGGAACTCGATTTAAATGAAAGCCTTGCTTTAAAAAAATCTTCAGGCAAGCAATTTCTTTGAAGTAAGAAATTACTGCATAGCTAGACTTATGAAACAAACCTATGACAATATTAAACAAGATGAAATCTCAACCATGTTTGAGAAATAATGTCCAGAAGCATATAGATTCAGCTCTGCTCATCACAGAATGCAATGAGTATCATCATCCTTGCAACATCTTGGGGAATCTTGTATTTTTCTGAACAACAGAAAAGTATCAACTTCAGCTATTTTAGAGAGAAATGGACTGTCACACTCCCCAAATGTAGGTGAAATATTATTTTGGCCAAATTTGAGAAGAGACTGGACTTAGCACTGGTTTCATCTGCCTGACCTAAGATAACATGTTTTCAACTGTAACTTTCATAAACTCTTCGAAGTTTCATTTTACTACTCTAAGGTGCAAGGGTGGCAGTATGAAGACAGAGGAAGCAGAAAAAAATGGATAGGAATGAAAAGCACTTTGGACTGTCAAGCCAGCAAATGTAAGAATTGTATTTGGCTTTGTGAGAGCATTGCCAATACTAACAAACCATTTGCTGTCTGCTGCTGCATACCAGCAGGTCGTGCACATGCTAACATTAATACTTTGATGCATGCAAAGTGGACACATTTTGAAGTGCCCCTGTATTTGTTTGTAAGTTAATTTTGTACCAATTCTTGAATGTCCTGATTAAAAATAAAAGGCATGGGAAACAAAGTGAAATAGGGTTTATCACCTCATAAAGTCAGCAAAGACTGTGTTCAAATGTCTATCTAGCTCTCCCTGACAGCTCAACTCAAACTGAAACCTTAGGCATGACATGAATTTCTTCTTCAGTTTCATGTCACCTGAAAACAGAAGTTCAGCATCAGTATTTTCACCATCCCAGTTAACGATCACCCAAAGCAGTAGTAAGAACCAGCAATCATTAGGCCACAAGCAGTGCCAACTCCATAACCAGAAAAGAAATTATTTTCCTTTCAATCTCTCTGCTCGTAAAATGTGACTGCAGCAGCTTCAGGGACATCCTGCATGATCCATTCTCACTGCTTGTTCCTGTGTAAGAAAGATGTCTTCTGCACTCAGTAATTACAGGTTAACTTTGTCAGGTGAACAGAGCCTCTTTCTACAGTTCTCATGGCTTGCGGAGATGGAGGTCTTTTTTGTTTTGTTTTTTACTTGTACAACAAAACCTACCTGTTCTGCCATTATTGTCTTGTTTTATTACTCCTCATAGTCCTGGCATTTGCTTAAAATGATGTAAAAAGTAGGCAGTTGCACAGAGAATGATTAGTACAGCATGTGCTGTAGCAAGCAATATTATATATTTTATTGCTCATGAAGTCAGAGTACTGGAACCAGCCAAATCTGTTACTTTGGTCTAAAAGTACATTTTTCCTTTCCTGCTTGCAACAGGATAATTAATAACTGAGAAAAATAATGGAGAAAATAACTATGGTGTTAGACAAGCACTCCTAATTACACAACCTTATGTTTGGACCAAAGATTGATGTTTGGGATGCCTCTCTACAAGAGAATAACAAAGTTTGCACCTCATGTGTGTCACAAGGACGCTTGCCACATCGCCTGCTCCACCATAATCCCAAATTACTCACTACCTGTGCCAGTGTCCTCATCCCACTAAAAAGGCTGTACTTTTCCCTGAAGCTCTGCGAGTAAAAAAATGAAATCTAATGCTTTCCCATTTATTCAGAGTGGCTGATGAAAAGCTCATTAATACTTGGGCAAAAAAGGTCTCTACAACTGCAGCACACAGTCATAAAGCACGATGGCCAGAGAATGCTTCCAGGTAGCAATTGGTTTTACACAGGTTCCTACTTGGTAAATAGTGAGAGGAAATACTGAATAAATATCAGCTTTCCCTTATTTATTTCTACACTGGGTGAGGCAAGACAAAAGGATGCTTAGGCACTGCGCTGATTTCAGGCCTTGTCCTCTGTGGATGACTTTGCCTGCAATGTTATAGGGCTTTTAATCTCACATACCTCATGGATCCTATTATCATCACCATCATAATGAAACCAGACATTGCTTACTTCCTGCTCCCCCAGCCTGACTCTGGCCAGGCACACAGAAATGAGAGCTCACTGAAGAAGGCCACCCATCATTTCACCTGCTTGGCTTCACCTCCCCACACCAAATGGTGCCAACTTAAGCTGTTCCTACCAATGGGCAGGTCAAGCAGCAGAATAACTCAAACCATAAGACTAAAAGACATTCAGCACACCTTGTTCACAGGAAAGGCACAAAACAATCCCCAGGTGTTTCTGTAATTCCTGTTGCTCTCAGCACAATTAGATTTTATTGAACTGTAATCCTAGATAAGTGCATTGAATCTTACAGTTGAAGTCAATTACACTGTGTTAAATAGCCTCCCTGATTTGCAAGATGAAGATCACTTCTGAATAAAACTAAATTAGCTCAATAACTCACTATTTGTAGATTGGGTGAGGGGTTGAAACAGCAATGGACAACTAAGCAGCTGCTGTGTTTTCAGGCCCTAGTCCTTTAAAACTGCAAGCAGACTGAACTTCCAGTTTCACCAGTTGGGAAAAGGGACAAGCACTGCAGGCACAGAGAGGATGTCTAGTGTCCACAGCACTACATCTTAAATCATCCATGTTTTCTCACGGCAAGGGACTCTGAGCTGACCAGCCTTGGAAGGAACAAGACATCAGTTTTCATGTACTGAGAACTTAAAAGTTTAACAACCAACCCAAAGGAGATAAAAGGGCACATCAAAAGGCATGTGACTTGTCATTTCTGATTCCTTACTCAGAATTAGCATCAGCACTGAGTGAGAGCATATAAAAACCCCTTAAATTAATATTTTTGCTTATCAGGGACTGAGTGGAGGAGCAGAGGGGCTTAGGGCCAGTGGTGGTGATGAGCTATGTGGGCATCCTTAGCAGTCGCACTGTGCCAGTGCACACCTGGCAGGAGTCCGTGAGTGTGACATTCCACTGGCTCGCACCACCTTCCTCAGCTGCTAGGCTCACTTTTGGTACCCCTCCAACCAGCCTCAAGCACTCTTCGGTTTCTTTCTTACAAACAACCATATTTCCATGTTAGGAGATCTCCACGTAAGCTGGGAGATGACAGAAGCTGTGTTTCTGATCCCATTGGGTTGTGCCGGGCGCGCGTATTGAGCAGACAGGAGTGAATGAAAGACATAAGCAGACAGACTGAGAGGAGAAAGGTGAGAGACAGGAAATATTCCAAATGCCTGCTGCTGCACTGGGGCAGCCAAACTCCACAAAAGAAGTAGGCCTGAAAGACTTGGAAAGAAGAAAATCAGCCCTTTTGAGATCTGGAAATAATTTCCTTTACTCTTTAACACAGAAATGCGAGCAGCATGGTGACTATCTATCCCCTGTGAGGAAGCACACCCCTTTTGCTCTGGTCTCCAGGGTGGCTCTTCTCATCGCAACATCCACCTCTTTCAGCAACATCGGAAGGCTTCATCCTCACAATGAACATGAAGAAGATGATCTCCACTGCAAAATGAGGAAGTCAGTCATGGGGCAGATGAAGGAGGTTGCCTGAGAACACACAGGAAACCTGTGACTGAGGCAGGGAACTGAACCCAGACCATGAGTTCCAGTTGGGTGCCCAGTCCAAGCTGGGTGGCTGACAGATCACCTCTTCTTCTGGGGCTTTGAAATTTAAGTTTGGTGGGTTTTACAATGAACTTCTTTTTTTAAATTTATTTTGTCTAGTCACTACGTTTCATTACACTCACACTTCTGCTTTGTGAAGGCTTTTGATGCTGCTTCTTTTCTATTCTGGCTTAAAAAACCAACACAACTGAACATCAAACAGAATTTACCCTTCACAGTTTGGTCTCCTCTCCTACCAACATCATCCTCTTCCTAGTGCTCAGTGCTAAGTGTCCTCTCCCAGCACTCAGTGTTGTGTCCTTTGTGCACCCTGCGCTCATGACTGTGGCTCCATCAAAACCCACCGCTGATAATTAGAAGGTGATTCTTCTTTGTAGCTTTACAGAGTTACAGCAACTGCTTATGTGAACAGCAGTGCTGTGAGGCAGCAGAGCAGATCTGGTGGGAAAACCAGAGAAAAGAGATGCACAAAAAAGGCAAGTTCCAAAGTGAATGTTCTGACACTGCTATGCATCATGTTGACATGAGCAATCATCTGAAGAACAGCTACCAGTAAGCCACAGCATCAGACTGCCTAGGATGTTTTACTGGCTTGGCTAATGAATCACTGGGAAAATGTGAGCCATGTGCTCACTGCCAGGGTAGTCGTCACGGTGGGTGAAAACAATGACTCTTTCACTATCACCATGCCTTGTGGCTTAATTGATATTTTAACATTTTTTAAGATCTTTCTGCGTAAAGCACACAATATGCACTTCTAAGACAAAATCCTTTGGTATTATACTATTTGCAAGGAGGTGCAACGAGTCAAACCACTACTTCATGAAATAATTCACACTAGCTGAATCCCTCACAGAATGTCTCAAGATCTTGAGAAGGAAAAAATAACTAATTTCCACATGTGTAATAACTCACACGGTGAGAAAGAAAAAGACTTCACGTTTTGATGAGAAAATGTTGCAAAACCACAAACTTTTGAAAGTGCCCAATATGCTATTTTCAGCTCATCTGGATGTAGCCCAAACTATCCACAGCTAACCAAGGTGCATCTGAAGACTGTAATCATTCCGCTCCCACCACAGGCTTTTTGTGCCCAGTGTGCATCCAAGGCTGTCAAGCCCTACAAAATAACATAGGACTTTTATGCTTAAAGCAGCCAAGCAGCTGCAAAAATAACTCTGAAAAAATATTGAATACTTCGTCCCACTCAGCAGCTGGAAAAACAATTACTGACTGAAAAATTCAGTGTTTGATATTACTTAATAGTTGGGGAAAAACTATTTGTGAATCATAATTAACGTTTATTTAACTATTTAAAAGCGTGCATCTACTGTTTGAGGCTTCACAGAGAGCAAATATGTGGCCTTCTGGCACCATTAAACAGACTAATACAGTTAAACTGGAAGGACATGAGGCAGAAAACCACACTGGAATAGTCCAGTCTTCAAGGAACTGGTGTAACTGAGATTGCCTCAACATGCAGGCCGCAACACCAGGTTTGAACCAAATCAGTAGCAACTACCCTGGGGTAAATTAAATGAATGCACAGCTCTAGCTCCTGGTGCCAGAGCAATGCAAACATCATGATATAAACTGGATGAAAATCCATTACTAACAGCGACAGAGAAGCTGTTCCCCTTGAAACAGCTTCTTCCCTCAGGGGTTTATGGGCACCTCCATGGTGGCATCAGCTCAAGTGACAGCGGGGCTTCCTGTGAACAAGTGCAGCAGAGCCTGTGAGAAAGAACGAGAAGTGCTCATCTTCATGAGCAATGAAACTGGAGAGCTCTGGAGCGCAAGTCTGATGAGCTGAGGGAGCTGGGTTTGTTCAGCCTGGAGAAAAGAAGGCTCAGGGAGGACCTAACCCCTTTCTACAACAGCCTGAAAGGAGGCTGTAGCCAGGTAGAGCTTGGTCTCTTCTCCCAGGTGACAAGATCAGAGGAAGTGGCCTCAAGTAGCTCCAGGAGAGATTTACATTGGATATTAGGAAAAATTTCTTCACAGAAAGGAATTGTCAAGCATTGAACAGGCTTCCCAGGGAAGTGGTTGGGCTCCACTCCTGGAGGTTAATTAAAAGCCATGTAGATGTGGCACTTAGGGATATGGCTTAGTGGTGGACTTGCCAGTGCTGGGTTAGCAGCTGGACTTGATGATCTTGAAGGTACTTTTCAACTTAAACAACTCTGCTTGTATGATTCTTAATGATTTTATGGTTCCATGAAACCAATGGTAGCTTAGGTCAGGATTTAAGTTCCAGAAGCAGATGAACCATTAACAGGCTGCTGAAAACAAACATTAGGCCTTGTTTGAAATTTCTAATTGGGAAAATGTTTGACTTCTGACTTTTCAAAGCCCTAATTTCCTCTAAACATTTCCCCCACTTGTTCTCTGCAAATTTGCCATAGCTGAAATGTCCCATCACTGACAGTAACCAGTCCTTTTTTCATCTCATTCAACTCCACCCACGCGAAATTGGGCTGCGTGCCTCATGGGTCCAGTAACCACGGATCAAGAACCAAACAGCAGTTACTGTATCTGGCAGATAATTGCAGGCAGAGCCGAGCCAAAGATTCCTGTCCGGCACAACCTCACCTAGAGAGTGACCCAGGTGTGTCAGTTACTGAACAGAGTAAAGACTCACAAAAAAGAAACCTACAGCAAAAAAACTGACTCAACTGCTGTGATTGCAGGACTTGGCGACAGGATTAACATTGAAAAAAAAAAAAAATTATACCTAGTATATGTACAGCAAATTCCACCTGCGGGGAATATTCTGCAAGGTACTGAGGAATGTGAGCAGCCTGTATAATAAATATACTTAACTAAGTGATGTGAACTCCAAGTCACCAACTCTCCTACCACTGCTCTCTCAAGCAACCGTGTTACCAGAGGCCATTTCAAGGGAAATGCACTTATATCAGAAATACTTTTCATATCATACTTCTCATAACCTGCAGCACCAGAAAAATGAAGACAATATAAAAAGAAATAAAAATTACAAAATTTTGGGTCACAAACATCCCTGAATGGATTGTGCTTTCAAAATGAACAGTATAGACAGCACCATAAGGTTTTTTTGGTGTACATCTCAAAGTTTTCTAGGATGATGTTATTTATTCTAAATGCAAACACATCCTCAATGCCATATACAATGCAATTGGCTTGTGACCTGAAATAGGGCCATTTTCATTGGGACTCACTCATCACCTAGGATGATCTCAAAAATTGTTGTGGATCCCTTTCAACTCAGGATATTCTATGATTCCATGATCCTAGAAAGAAGATGCAGCTGACCAAATTCACCTCCATTCAGAGCCTGCTGAGGTTCCCTAGCAATACCCTCTGCATGGCCAAAGGGACAAAGCACTGCTCTTTTTGGATCAGACAGGGCATCTATTCATGGATCATTTCAAACTGAGTTAGGCGGATCACAGTTTATGAAGACCACCACAAAGAATTCACTCTAGCAGGGCTACACCAGCACAGCTAGCCGTTTCTAGGCTCCTATGTAGCTGCCTGTTCTCAGAAGTGTTTAGGTACTTTGCTGGGGAGTTCTAGAGCAAGAGAGCAAAAAGCCTTGAATGGGTTTTAGCTTTATGCTTTGCACTGATATGGGGGTGCTCCGGTTCCCACATGCATTGTTAGTGTCTTACTAGATATTAGAATAAAACAGTGAAAATAAAAGAAACAACCAGAACATCTCAAAATCACCCCAAAACTGAAGAAATAATTTGATGATGCTTTTGTAAAAACACTTACTTACAATGCACTCCTGGAAGTGATTTCCAAGCAAGCCAACTGCTGCTCTAGACAGTTTATTGGATGGTGTGGCTCAGCTCTTTCATACAGGCAGCACTTACAGTTGTATCTAGAAAAGGAAAGATAACCAAAATTCTTTATGAGCAAAAACACAAATAAAGTCATCTTTCTCTTTAAAACAATGAACAAGTTAAAACTAGCTTTAGCAGGTCTCAACAGTTCTTGTGCAAAGTTTCTCATGTGCTGCCTGCTCATAGGAACAAGCTCGAGGGTGCAGCCAAAGCACCCTATGGTGTATAAGCCAAGAGCGACTGTGCCTGAGACAAAAACCCCGCACTGAGTGCATCAAAGTGGCAAACAAACGCGCCCAGCTGTTTTTCTCATCTAGTTCTACTTGAAACACTCGCAGGAAATGCAAGATGAATTAGTACCAAAAAAAATGTAGGTGATTTAAGTAAGGCCAGGAATTCCAGGCACCAACTTCTATTTTCTCTCTCTTGAGTGGGTGTTCACTTGTAAATTGTAGACATGTTAGCAATTCAACGACTGAGCGAATTAACATTCAACTTAATAGTCATTGTTAGGTTGGGAGGTTATTACTGCTTGTTCTGCTAAAGTGACAGGTTAAAATACATTTGTATCTGAAAAGTTGTTTTCTACAATACATATTCCCTGTCTTTTTGCACCAAATAATTTTCTTCCATCATGTCAACTCCTATTGTATGAACCATCACTGGCAGCTCCACCACAGCAGCTGAGATAGGCAAGGAGAAACAGCAAGGGGACAGGTGAGGAGGAGAGAGCACTCGGCCCCCACCACTTCTCTTTGGGCTGCCATATTAATTTTTTTCCAGGAATTTTACGTGGTTGATTTGAGACTTCTCAGCAAAAGAGCACACTTGCATGTTCTGCTTTTAAAGCACGCAAGTAAAGGCAAAAACCAAGAGCAAAGAGAGGGCTCTACTTCACCAAGTCATGAGCCTGAGAAAGCTGCTTGCTATCAGGCACTGCTTGGGCACAGAATGGAAAGTTGTGATTTCCCAGCCTTGCAGGTGATTACTATTAATGGAAAAAACAAGTTTTCAAGGTTGAATTGACATACCACTACATGTTGAATTTTTGCAGACTCAGATCCATTTTGTACTAGTAAATGAGCTTGTATCCTTCCCTCTGTGCTTTTTTTTTTTTTTTAAGGGTAACTCACAAGCTGCTGACAACTCACACTGTACTAGGAGCTGTTCACACTGCACAAAGTGTTTACCACTCACAAGTGATGCTAAAAATTAATTTACAGTACTGCTGCAGCAAGCTTTGACAAATTGTCATGTGTTGACACAGTCATAAGTTGTTGGTTAAAAAAAGTAACACTTCCCTCTTCTGCCACTTCATGTTTGAGACCAGGGATGGGCACATTATGCAAAGTTTGAGGGTTTGTAAGCTTCACAAACGTTTGGGCTTCACAAAACAAGCTTGGTTGTGAAAGTTTTTTCTCTTACAGTTAGGCATGTGTTTATTGCCAAAAAGACTCTAGTAAGAAAAAAAACCCTTTCCCATCTCCCAAGATCTGTGTGTTGTGCAAAACTAGAAGAAAAGGCTGTAAAATAAATAACCTTGCAGGATACTTGCTCTAGATAAGATCACAGCAGTGACAAATAGCCTGTATCAACTCCTTAGAGCTGCAGACACCACCCTCCTGCTGTAGAAAGGAAAGAAAAAAATACAGCTACAAGTAAGAGTTTTAATTGTTCTCAGCTGCCACACAATGTTATCTTAAATGAACGCATTTATTTCTCGATTCTCATATGTACCTCTATAAGGAAAAGAAAGAACTCCAGCAGTGGCATTCATCAGACAAGGTCCAAATTGATTTCCATGTACTCAAGAAAGGTGCTAGTCAGCACTCATGTCCACCATAGGCAGCTCTTAAATTTTAACTCCTTCTCTTCTTCCTCAGGGCAGGACAAATAACCTATCTAGTTTACACTCTGGAATCAGTAATGGACACAAAGTTGTAGTCAGCTGAGGTGAGCAGTGTTTCAGTGGTGATGCAAACTTGAAACATTAACCACAAACTAGCCTAAATCCAGGGAAAGAAACAAAGCCAAGCAAAATGAACACTCACGGGACCTGCCAAATGGGCTTTATGAGGAGCCCTTAAAAGCCACTGCTTCATGTTGTGCACAGGACATCCAGTGCTCCAGTAGTTCTCCCTGAGATCACCAAATCTCAGAGCACAGACCACACAAGAATGCAGAGTAAATTCATTCAGGACATTAGCTGGGCAATACAAGGAATTAATTTTCTCTTTTTCCTCCTTAACACTTGTACAAAATAGTGCTTTGAGTGGTTCAAAAGTCATGAGGAGGGGCAACATTTTACCTTTGCAGAAGCTGCCCTATGCCTGCATCAATGCAAGAATCACCCACCTAATTTCTCTACAAAATTCACAACATGTTACTTCAATCAAAAAGAGCTCCTGCAAAACATTAGGGAGGGATGAAATTTCATACAGATTCTTCATTTCACACACCCTGTATAGAATTTCTTCACCATCTGAGATGTTACTCTGATAGATGACACACTCTTAGATTTAAGCAAAGCAAAGGACATTTACATTGTTACAGCCAGGATGGACACTGCCTTGTGCTGTTGACTGAAATGAAATAATCTATACTTAATCAGTGTAGATTGCTCTACATTCATAAAAGCACTAAAGTGGCAACTCCTACCTTCCTCTCCTAAGTAACAAAAATTTATAAATATTTTCAGTGCATCACATTAAATGCATTATTTCACTGGATTCAGTCAAAGAGTCAACAGGGCTGAAAATAAGGCAATTCAACTATTAAGTCAAAAACTTCAACTGATGAGTTACCTAGGAGGTAAAAACAATTCTCCTCCACCTTGGAAGAAAACTAATAAAATCTTAAGTTTTACTGTAAGTTATCTCAACTGCCAACATATGATTTCTCCTCTGCCTTTTTACTTTGCTGTATAGAAGGGAACAAACAACGTAAATTCCCTGAGTTCTTACTCTGGGATGGAAAAAGCCCAGGACATCCAAGCCACTAATCTAATTAAGAATACTATGAAGGAAAAGGTGGGACCTGAGTTTTTCTGAAGCATTTTTTGTTTGGATTTGTTTGCTTGTTTTGGGGATGTGACTTGAGAGTGTGAAGAAACCACCCCCAAGCAGAAGAGCCATTCTTGCCAAGTCCCTGGCGTGAGTTTGAGCTTGCTCTACCCAACACAGGGCCAGTGCAGGAAGGTTCAGCTTTGGGGAAATGCAGACCCAGGATCTCCCATGGCCTCTCTGCATACACCTTGCTGCTCTGCCCTCCATGTCATCACAAGGAGGATAGCAGTCTTGGCTGATTTTGCAGCCACACTCCCTCAAAACTGCTACCTGCAGGGCATCAGGAGAAAGCCATAAAGGTGACTTTCATCCCAGCAAGCCATCACCAAGGTTTCCAAAGCAAAAGGGAACATATGAAGGTGTCCTGCTCCTTGATGATGCATGCACACAGCTGAAGGGGTAAATGAATATATTGAATATGTATACCAAATATGCACTGATAGTCACTGCTTGTATGGGATACAGACTGTGAAACAGACTCCCCTGGCTAGAAATTAAAAAGAAAAGGAGGATTTCAGCTTTCTTATTCCATGGGAACTGTTTTTCCAACAAGTAAGACAGGACACTAGCCCAAAGGCAAGTGACATCAGTGACTGTCTACACCATGAAATAGTGGTGGGCAATTTTTCTGTCTCTGATCTATGCCTGTCTTCACTTCACTGCAAAGGTCACCATGTCACCTCGGTTACACAGAGCTCTGCCACTCATGAGCAACAGGGAAGCAGCTTAACTGGCCAGCCTGGCAGGACCTCCTATGAGCATTTGGGGGTAGGAGGAAACCTCCCAGCTCTCCACTTGGTGCTTCCAGTTCTTAAATCTTAAGAGAAGATCAAATTGCCTTGAACTAAAAGGATTTCAGTATGGGAATACTGGAGGTCTTTAAAGACATGTAGATATGGCACTTAGGGACATGGTTTTGGGCTGGACTTGGCAGTCCTGGGTTGAAGGTTGGACTCGGTGATCTTTGTAGTCAAAAGATGCTGTTTCCTTCCTGACTGCATCCCCAGTGCAGGAGGGAGCAAAGGGAAGCAGTATCTCTGTAAGCATGAAACAGTGGGAAAAAGCATCAGATCCTTGCCTTCACCTGGAGCACACCTTGCACTTCCAGCCCTTTCAAGCAGAGGAAACTTGGTGGCCCTGTGGAGAGTGTAATGACTTGAAAGCCAGCATCTGTGTCATGCACAGATCCCTAAGGAGGCAGATCGGGAATTGCCTGCCCCTCCTCCCCACAAGTGTACTCACACATATGTACATGGGCACTCCTCTCCTTTGTCTTTTTTTTTAACTGCATACACTAGTGTATTTTTCACTACTTTCTCAGCATGACATCCATTGGATGGTATGTTACAATCAATCCCAACATTACTATAGCACAGAAACATGTAATTCACTTAAACAGGACTTTCTTCTTCCCCAGCTTCTCATAGCCAGTTCTGTTATATAAATCCATCTGACTTCTTGCTTGATTTGAATCTATTCAGATCAAACCTTTACTAAAGCCAGAAACATTTTGTTTTTAACAAATATATTCCCATCCTCCCCAATCAAATCTCTACTTCTAGGTGAGACAGTGTCACCCAACTTTTATTGCAGTGTATTTCTTCTAAGTAAATGAACTTAAAAATTCAGTTAAATGGTAGTGTACAGCTAAAGGGCTATTTTATCCATCACATGGCAAAAATCATTCTTTGTACAGCATCTGTATAAACATCCATAGGAGTCTCTCAATATTTTTGAGCCAACTCAGGCCAGAAAGGTAACTAGGTAATGAAGAAAATCATGTCAGGTTTTATGAGATCTTTAGTAAAATGGCTTAAATTGAGCCATGATGGCTAATACAGTCTGAAATACTCCTCTATATATTCCACACAGCAGCATCTTGTCTATGCAACCTAGTTAAAAGTCAGGAGAAGGAGACAGCTGAAAACCTTGTGTGACCTTCTGATCCACAATCATTTCCACAACAGAAATCACTGCAGGAAAGGTACAAATAAAAGTAGTTAACTAGTAGTGTACAGTCCACCTTCAATACCTGCTGATAGTGACAACTCAATGAAAAGATGAACATATTCCCATGTCTTCTGAGGCAATTATTCTTTATGAGGTATTCAAGGAGCCACAACCCCATCTATAAACACTTCGCTGCTTCACCCAAAATTACAAAAGCATCCCAGTTTGAGGAGTTGCTGGGCTGAAGTGAAGACATGTTCAATGTTCTCTCTGTAACAATGTGGACACCAACACTGGCAATGTAAACACTAAAGAGGCACGTGGGTATGTGCAAAAATTTCATTCATTACAAAGAAAAGCAAAACTAGGACAGAGGGATCCTAAATTAATCCAGTTCCTGTCTTCCCACTGACTTCCCTCACCATTGGAAAGACTTTGGTTTGGATTTTAGTCAAGTCTGGTTTACAGTGCTCAACTTTGTGTGTCATAAAAAAACACCAACCCTTGCTGGAACGTCTTACTCATTACACAGCCCTGCAAAAATTATTAGCTATGATACAAGGCATTTCCCTTTGGGGACCAGAAAGGGTGAAGAAAGGGGATGTAGAGTGACAGCTTGTGGTTTCTAATGTAGCAGAAAAAAAAAAATTAAAAAAAAATAAAAAAGGCAAGAGGAATACAGGATATAATGTGTTTACATTTGTCAAAACAAGTTTCCTGGAGACATGGAGGGTCCACGCTGCTGAGCTGTCACTTCTGCTTGAAACTGCTGCCTCATGCTATCGGGAGGTCAGTCACTGACCTACTTTCTGATAGGACTGAATTAATTTGCTACTTCTGTACACAAACCTTTTTTATTTTTTTTAAAGGAATACTTAACAAGCCCAGAAAAAGCTGCCTTTTATCCAGCTTGGAGCTTCAACTGGTGCTGTGCAAGGCTATTACATACCCTGGCATGGGGCCCAGTGTGCTTGGGCTGCTTATTCTTTTGGAAAAATCTGTACAGAGTATTTTAATGAGTTGACACTGCAAATAACGTCTTTCCTTTTTGAACTCCTACACTACACTAATACCAGCGATTTAACCCACTACACACAATAAGGGAGGCCAGCACTCAAATAGGCTGTGCTTTGTATAGGCTGCTCCTGAAATAGATGCCTACCACTACAGGATTAGCTCCCCAAATAGACAGATGCATGGCACAATACACTTACAGGATTAAAACATAAAGTTATTAATAGAAAACAAGATGAGTAGGTGAAACTTATGAACTAAACACCTACCAATCCAATCATGCCCTGCACAGAGCCAGCTAACCAGTTCTCACCAGGAGATGCTGGTATGCTAGGAGCCCTTAAACTAAAAAGCATTCTGCTCAGAAAGTGAAGAGGCAGAAGTAGTAGCAAAAGATATACTACCTACTTCCCCTCTGCTGAATGGCTACCTACACGCACATAATGTCATTACCCAAACTCCTTCATTAAAATAAATCCATAGTGCAGGGTTTTTCACAGATCTTTCAACTACCTGGACCAATGGAATACTAGAAGTCAACTCTTGAAATCATCCTTAACAATGCCATCCATTGAAAGCTTCATTGCTAGGGTGGACTCCTCTTCCCAGGTCTTTTGTGGGTAGCAGCACTGCTGTCTGGAAACAGGACAGCCAGGTACCAATCCACGAGAGCAGGGACATTCCATGTCAAAGCTCTGCTCTAACATTTGGAAGATGACACCTCTTCAGCAACTTGGTCTCATACGCTCACCTCACCCTCCATCTGCTAAGCAAAGATAAGGATCTTCTCCAAATGCTTGGCTTGCTTAGTACCAAAACATCGTGGGTGAGACTCACACTTTCCTTTGCATTTCCCCAGGGCCCAATCTAATAATAGAGGAGGTAGTACTGACTACCGTAATACAAGACAACTATCAGCATCACAACAGATTTATGATCACTCCAGTTCCTGGACTTGATTAGGTTCATGTTGCCAAAGATAACTATGCCAAACCTAGCGCTCGCAACTGCAAATGCATTCTTGTCAACCTTTTTAGCTTTCATCTGTGCATATTTACAAGCCCTGAATCTGAAGTTCAAATAAATCCAGCAATTCACTCAAACCCACCAGGATTTGAAAACATTAGGGAAGTGTCAAGATGTCATTAAGCTTGTTCTGCAGAAAAGAGTGCTTTATAGTTTCAGAAAGAAATAGACAAGGGAGCTATTTAACGAGATGGTGGCATATTGAAACATGGATAGATAAGTAATTAATAGCTACCTTCTCTAAGTGAAAACTTTTCTGAGTGAAAAATCAGCTTATATGAAAAACTACAAGTCAACTGCTGCCATTTTTGGATGGATAAGAACTGTCATGCATGTTAGCATCTCCATTACCATGAAGGATTTTACTCTAAGCAATTCACAAAGACTTTCACACAGAACAGCATGTGGGAAGCAAGGAACTAACAGAAGGAGACACCAAAGAAATGTTGATATTTGCAACTAGAATTCTAATGAAAAATGTTATCAGGAATACATGAACACAGGAGAGAACCTCTACCATGAGAAGCTGAAGCTTTAGTCCCTTAAAATCAAGAGTAACTACACTACACAGCATAGCTGTTATTATTAGTGTACACAATATTGGCCAAATAATCTCTTCATGTTGGTAGTTCACAATATTTAATTATTTCAAAAGTCAAATATTCAAGCAGCAGATCACCTAGTTAAGAACTCTCTTAACCCTGATGTGCAGGTTTCTTTAGCAAATTTCTATACAGCTTCAAGTGGAGCATATGGCACCTTAAAGTAAACAAACAGGAGAAGGAAAAATAGTCATGCTTCAAGAAATAGGAAGCATAAACCTATTAATTAAGCATTTAATTCCTTTTATCCCTCATGTCTGTCTTCACAGGCTCTCTCGGCAATCAACCAATTTTGGGATTCACTGCTGTCATGCCAATCGTGGCAATACTTCAGCTAAAAGGCACTGTCACACACAATGAAGTTTCCCTTCAGCTTGTTCCCACACTGGTGCTGTGTAAAACACACACGTTGCCTGGCGAGGGGAGCCGGGGCTGAGGCTTCATCTGCCCTACTTCCAGAACTGCAGACCTGCCCCAGCTGGCAATGGCACAACTGAATCACACCAATGGTCGAGACTTTGTGCTATAGAAACCACCTCACTCCCTCCTATACAACACATAAATAGAACCTAGTGGTGTATTTTGTCCAGCTTAGTGGTGGATTTGGCAGTGTTGGGTTAAAAGTTGGACTCGATGATCTTAAAGGTCTTTTCCAACCTAAACAGTTCTATGACTCTTTTCCAACCTGCATATGCCTTGGACTGAGGCATACTATAAACATGAAAAAATTTCCCAGCATTTCACTGTTACAGCTCAACCTCTCACTTGAATCCATGGACATCATCCCCTGTACTTCACCCATATCCTTCCTTGTGCACAGAATCCCTGCTGTGAAGGAGAATATACATCTCTCTGACTCTAACAGTTTGTTTTCACAGTAGTCCTGTGTTCCTGTGGGAACTGGTGTTTGCAGAGATCAAATTGTAGGTCAGGGCTTATAAGGCTTTGAAATATAGGATAGTTACTGATAATGAGCTGTGCATTTGTATCTGCTGACTTGGGCAAAGAAAGCACTACTGATGTCCTGACTGTAAATTGCATTTAAAATGCATGTTTGGCTGCCTTACCTGAACTATCCCTGCTTTCTGTCCTTAGTATGCTCTGGCCTGGCAGCTGATACTCCCAAGCAGCTTATGGCAGTGGCCATCTGAAGCCAGTGACCCAGGCTACTGGCTCCTGGGGCAGGGACTGTCACCCTACTGTCACCCAGCACACTGCACAGCGGGGCCCTGACTCACCCAGCCCCTGGGCACCACTGCAGCATAAATGAGGATAAACTAAATGCCAAGGAAAGGCAGATACACAGCCCTGCAACAAGAGCACATTTTACTGCAAACACCTTGTATCCCAGGGCTTGAAATAGAAATTTCTCTGACAAAGACTTCACAATGTGAAATTTTGTATTAAAAAACCAGCAAGCTGCACTGTTTGGCATCTTGTATTCCAACCCTTGTGAGAAGTCCAACTAGCTCAAATACAAATCTGTAATATTGCTCTCTGAGTAACAGCTATTTTAAACCAAATTTGGCAGACGCTAAGAGTTGTAAGCAGGGTGCCAGCTGCATGGTTCCTTGAGTCCTTCTCCTGGAGCCATCCAGCCAGCAGCAGTGACAGAATACCCTCCTGGTCTGCTGAGGAAGCTCTGACACCTTCACCTTCCTTCCAGCCCAAATGTGCCAGGTTCCTGCACTGAGGAGAGCTTGCCTTCGCTGCTCCAATGATAGAGGAATATCACCAATAAAAATCAGAATCTTCCAAGTTTCCAAAGTTCCCTTTCCATAAAACAAGGCTTAAAAAGAGAATAGACAACGAGCTGCACAATATTTTTACAGACACTCATTTGAGATGACCCATATAATTAATTCACTTGACCATTTCACATTTCCTAAGTTACAGCAACAAGCAGTACAAAAGCTTCGACAACTATGAACGATTTTTGCTTTATGTATAAAAGTGCCTATTGTAGTTTGTCATTTATCAGCAAAAATTAACATCTCCACACAATACATGGACTGTGATTTTAATTTACAGATACCTGAGCATCAAACACTTGCTGATCCTGGTCACTTCCCTGAGCCTCTTTACCCTTCACAGCAGCCTCCTCTGAAATCTCCATGTTCATCAACTTTCCAAGCACCAGCCAACCCAGAAGTGTGGCTGGTACACAACTTGCCATTTAGTAGTTTCCTTTCCCTGGATCTCCAGGCTACACAAAGCTCCCATCCCAGACTCCTATCTGGGACTTCATGATGGGAGGGTAAGTGACCCCACAGCAAAAGTTACTGCATTTCAACTCAAAATAACAAAATATAAGTAAAAGTGTACAATAAGTAAATCCCACTTTTTCAATGCACACCACAGGAGCACATATATCCACAAAAGGGATTAGGTACTAGTCCTTGTTGGATGGAGGGAGGTGGAGAGGTCAAGCCAGAAAACCTGAGAAGTAAAAGCAGAATTATTCAACATAGTGATGGCACTGCAGAAAGAAGGAATTTTTTTTTGCACAACTGCAGCAAGGCCTGCAGGGACAGGGGAAGCGGAGGGGGTGGGAAGGGATGATGTTCAAACAGCAGTGCTGGCAGAGCATGAGGTCAGTCAAAGGAGGTCATGTCATTCCAGCAGAAAACCCTGCTGGAATTATCCTACTGGGCAAGAATGATCGTACTCGCAGAAAGATTGCAATGTGCAGTCTTGGTCAAACTAAGTAACTCAGGGCTCCAGCTATGGAAAAACAAATCCCAGGAAGCAAGGCCATTCCCAACAAACTGGACACAAACAGAATGCAGCTGCTGAAACACATAACTGGAGTGACATAATATTAGAACACATTTTTATGCTTACTAAGACAACAACAAACCCAAGCCTGAAGTTGTATTTTGGGCACACTAGCACAAACTATCTTTAGACAGGAAAAGAGTTTGTGTGTACAGATGTTCCAGCAGGCACAGAGACCAGAGAGCTGGAAAAAGCACTCACTCACTTCCGAACCTTATAAAAATTGTCTGTTGCAAATAAGGGCGGGGATAAATACATCAGGCAATGTGAAACAAAATAAAAACAAAAAGCAGGCAAGAAGCCAGTAGTTGGTCAGGGATTGGTGAAGGAATAGTGGCTCCACGCCTTCTCCAGCTTTACTTCTCCCAACAGATGTTTCCAGGTGTTATCCCCTCCTGCAGTCCCCCAGCTATGTTTTACTCTTCCTGCCAGCTCTTTCATCCAGCTTTCTATCTCACTTTCACAGCTGCTCTCTTGGAAGCATGATTGAAGCTATAAATTCATGTCTACACATCTGTAATAAAAATAGTTTTTGTAAAAGCTATTCTTCTCCCCTATCGATGGCGATACAGAATCGCTGGCAATTCAGGGGTCTCACTGCAGCTTTAATCACTGATCAAGACAGGGAACAACACTCTGTTTCACAAGGAAACAGTAGTAATGAAATTTTATATATATATATATATATATATATATGTCTTGGACTTACTTCTATTTGTGAAGAACTGAAAGATACAAGAAGTGGCTTCAAAGCTCTTTTCCCATGGAACAGCTGTTATTTTTTAAGTAAAACATAATTATCACCTTGTTCCAGAAAGCACATCTACATTTCTTCTCCTTTGCCCTCTTGGAGGTAAGGAAATCCTTAGGGCCACACTGAAGCAAGCAATGCTTTCAAGGTCTCTAAAGTGACTCAAGTGAGCCAACAGTACAGAAGACTCTGCTCACCTCATAAGCTTCACATCTTTCTTAATCTTCAGCCTGTGGTAAAGCAGAAATCCCAAAGCTTGTGCTTTGGGCATGATACAAAAGTGACCATTTCTGCAAGCAGTGCTTGTACAAGAAAACTGATTTGCATGAAGGCACATCTCCTTTGGATTCAATTTATCTTTATGGCAAATCAATCAGCCATGGGCAAGCACTGGGTTAATACTGGCAGGGCAAATTCCAGGCATGAAGTCCTAGGAGAAAAAGCATAGCTTTGGGTGATGGAGATTGGCCACCAGGCTGCTGTTGGTAGGGTAATGGAGGAGCCAAATAAACAAACACAAAATTGCACCAACAGGAACAAAAAGAGATTGCAAAGAGACTGATTTAAAAAACCAAGAAAGAGCTAAAGCAGGGAAGTTTGACAAACAGGGACAGTGCTTTTGGAAGGAGCTGACATGGCATTTTTATACAAGGGCAGGGGAGTAGGAGCAGAGTTCAGCATTGGACCTGGAAAGGACTGGTCTGTCCCAGTGACTGTCCCTGCCTCCAGGAGAGGCTAGGAGCTCTCCTAAGCTCCTTGGCTCTATGTGTGAGCAGCACAAGAGGGCTCTGCTTGCAATGGGTGTGCCACGCCACTGCTACTACAGCAGGACAGCAGCTTCCCAACATGTAAGAGGATGCCTGTGATTCCAGGGCTGCAGTGGCACTTGCTGCAATTTTTGTTAAGGTTTTCATAGTTAGCTAAGCTACTATTGTTTTCATTGAAATTCACACATGCACACAGTATTAGAGAGAGAAGGGGGGTGAAAGCAGAAGCTGAATTGAAAGTTCAGCTTCTTTTAACTTAATTTGTTAGCAGGTTCATCATCTTTTTTGACAGAATAATCTTTCCATGGTGAATTATTTTCACTGGAAAAAAAGAGGAGACCAACAAATTGCTGGGTAAAATTTGTGCTTTAAATAATAAAGCAATTAATGGCAAGTACACATTCTTCTCTCCAGAAATAAAATCCCTATTTCATCTCATCTAAATTGCTTGGTCAGCTTCAAATAAGTGCAATATAAATCTCCTTCCCATACTGCTGCTGTTATCTGTGATAAAGGGAAGAGACAGAAGGTAATCCTGTGTTCTGTATTCACTGACACATCATTTTCATGCTACACTACACTGTAATTTATTTCTAATGGGATAAACCTCTTGTAGTCTTCCTGCATTGTTCAGCCACTCACGCATCCCCAACTGGTACCAAGATTGTAGGACTGTCAGGTGCAACACACAGGGACCCTGCTTGGTAGATTTAGGAAGTCTGCTGCACATTTCAGCAAAGCTACAGCTGTGAAAATAAACAGAGAGACTGTATAATTAAGGTACGCTTTTATTCCTTCCCACCCACTGCCTCCTGCAAGCAAGGCAGTCAAAGAGTATGACACTTCTCAGTACTTGTAATTTCCAAGTAAACTTTTCATTTTTTAATCTAATCAGTTTGAGATGATGCAAAAAGACATGTGGAGCTGTGAGAGATTAAAGGACATGGAAACCAGTTGAAAGTGAGAAGTCCTTATGGTCTTAGTAACAGCAGAGGTATAGTTTCATACAAAGGAAAGTATCTTTGATGCTCTTTCTCCTGTCCTCAACAAGAGGAATACAAAAAGTAAGTAAACCAATGTATGAAAATCAGGCTGGGGCCACAAAGAGCTACAGTTTTGTTTACAATATTTTAATTTTATTTTGCAGAAGAAGATAAAATCTATGGCTCAAGGCTTATAAAAACTTTCTTCAAATTAGAAGTTTGAACTGAATATCCAGTTATTCCTGATGCAATCCTGAAAAGGACAGGTGTAAACAGAAGGCCACCTATAATATTCCTGGAGAAGTTAATATATTTTAGAGAACATCCCCATTAATTTGCACAACACTTTTCTCTGTCAAAATGTGCAAAACCACTACAGATATTTAAGCTTCTGCCAGTTAATAGACACTATTATCAAGCATCATGACTTAAAGAGACAAGAATCTCAGTTTTACCATACCTTTCACACCCACATCTCCAGCTCTGCTGATAGCTACATTCACATACAGAGGACATCTTACAACGTAAAATATTGTCTAATTCGCTGTCTACTATCTGGCTGCTTCTAGGGCTCAATCACTCCAGCCATTTACAAAAGGTTTAATTCCTCTGATTCAGATGCAAGGTAGAAACTTGCAGCTGTGACAGTCCGCTTTCCAGATTCCCTTTACTGTCAATGCAAAGTGACAGTCCCTCCCAAGGCACATGTCACACCACTGCAGGTACCCAACTCCGAGGCGGTGAATGAACCCCCTGCTGCCTCGGGAAAGGGCTGAGAGCTCCACTGTGGCCACCTGCACATGGACAAACCCCAGCTCAAAGGGGCCTGGCAGCAGGAGAGCTGGGTCTGGTCTCCTGGGCAAAGGTCACTCACAGCTGTGTTTCAGCAGCTTTGCCATCTCCAGCTGGACTGGGGTCCCCAGGGCACCCCAAGCCCCTGGGAGAGATAGTGACAACAACAGCCAGTCTGCAGGGAATGGGAAGGAGAAATACAACACCAGGCACCAGTAGCAGGGCTGCAGCTGCTTTATATTGCTTCTTGCCGCAGATCAGGAATGTTAGCTCTGGTTTACCAACAATTCATGTTTCAAAAATTTGATAAAATACCCCAAAGGCTAATTCCTCCTGCACTCTATCCCTGCTGCCACAATCCATTTGTATTATGACTTTGTTCTGACAACGTATCTGCAGCCACTTATGTGAAGGGCCCAAATGACTTGATCCAGCCCAGCCTGTGCAGGCAGTGCTGCTCCAATCCACACTGGGTCACACTGGGTGAAGAGAAGTGGTCCCAATGAGGCTGGCCAATACTTTAGCAGGGATTCCAGCTGAGATCCTTCAAGTGAAGCTCCCTGCAGAAACCATCAAGCACAGCCTTGCCAGATGCTCCTGGGGCTCCACAGAGCACTGGCCAAGAAAGCCCTTGGGCAATCAGGTCTGCTCCCACAGCAAGGCCCAAGCTCTGGCAACAGATCTCTGCTGCATCCCAACCTACCTACAGGGCTTGCTGCCAGTCTGTATTCTGATGTCCGCTGATGTCAAAATTTCAAATACAGCAGATCCTGTGTTCATTTAGGCTTTACTCATCTGAAACTCCCTCTTAAATGCAATCCAGATGAGCTCCTTGGCATGGATAGCAGCTGCCCTTACTGTCTGCAGCCTCACTTAGGAGACTGTTTTCAAAAAGGAGCAGAATAATTTTAGATAGACTGCCTTTAATGTGGTTGGAAAGGGGATCCTTGATCATGCTCCCAGGTCATACCCTGCTTTCTGAGCAACTCTGGGGAGAGATGGCAGCATAACTCACACCACCAGCTCAGGAAAGCACTGTGGGTGTCTTTACTGAGCTCCTTGTGTTACCTACCAGTTCTCAAAGGCAAAATGCATTGCTTAGCTCCCCCCTGCAAACAGGTGACTTTGTACTTTGTCACCTGGCTACAGACACAAAAAGATGGCACCATGTGGAGTGTGCAGGTGTGTCTGCACCTACTGCCACAGCTCACCCTGCTGCTGCAGAGGGGGCTAGCTGCATGAAACAGGGCAGGCTAAAAGCAAACCCTCAAAAGAGATGCTTGGTCCCAGATTTGTAGTGCCCAGGAGCCACAGCTATCCTACAAGCCTACAGGGGAAGAACCAAAAGGGGTGAATCTGGCTAGATACCACCTGGTTGTGGTATATGGCAATAAATGCCTTTGAGGCATGTGCAAGTAAAAAAGGAAGCTTAAATCTGAGAGAAAGACATTGGGATTCTCACTCAAAACACAGCAGAAAGCTTTGGTTTGGGTGCTAGAAGAGTCTCCCTAGGCACAGGGCTGGGATCTTCTCACCTCAACCTTTCAAAGCTAGGCTGAATGAGAAAGAGTAAGAGCTTGGCTGGAAAAGCAAGAGCAGATGACACAATCGGTCTTTACTGCCTTAAATTTTTAACTCTCTAAAAAATCAGCTTCTTACCCAGTAGGCAGGTGACACCACCACTAGGAATATGACGGCTGTGCCCCAGTATAGATGTCAAAAGAAAAGCAGCAGAAGGGAGGTAGCACAACTGGCCTAGCAAGAGGGGTGCAAACTGCTTCAGCCCTGCCACACAAGGTGCTAAGATGCAGTGATAAAAGCAAGAGGAATGAATAGGGTCTAGTAATTGTTCTAACAAAGCAGGGTTTGCATACAGGAACCAGAATTATAAAGAAAAAATAACTGAAGAATCTATCTGTACTATTGATTAAAAAACAACATGGGATATTATTTTTGTCCCTATGTTCTACAAACTGGACTAAAATTGCGGAACCTAAACATTTTTTTACTATAGTAACAGCCATCACCTAAAACATCAGCTGAACTAAACTCACAAAATTGTATTAAGTATGATATACAGGCACTTTGTATGAACAGTACAAAGTTAAGGGCTATCCTTCACCTCTGAAGACAATCTGTAGCTACACTTACACCATGTAAATACTTATTCATAAATAAAGCTAGAAGCAACTCCTTTATTCTCAATGCAGTGTGTGAAACACATGGGGTTTTTCCACTTCCACAGAAACTTACTACAGTTACTAGCCCCTCAGGACAGCTTGTGAAACTAGAAAAAGTGGTGTACTGTCCACTGCTTCTAATTAAAATCTTACAGTACTGAGGTCAGAGAGCTCTGGAGAACTGGTGGGGTCGCGTGATTTCCTTGAGGTCAGACAGCAAAAGCACACTAGACCAGGGATGACAGATTTCCTGGCTTGTCCTTGCAATGCAGCCCTCTGCAGCCTGAGCCAGAAATGCCGTCACTGGAAGCTCTGGTTCCTCTCAGTAACCTAACTTTAAATAGTCTGGATCTTTAAAGGAGAAAATCCCATGTAAGCACACCTCCCCCCGCCACCACTCCCCTGAGGTACCAAGAGTAACTTTTTCCCCTACAGCATTCTTGCACCTGCAGATGTTGCTCTGGGAGCCAATGTGGCTCCAAAGTCTGTGCCAATCCTCAGCCACTCTCTGCAGTTTTTCTGTATTGCTGAGTGCCAGTAAGTGTTCACACTCCAAGCAATATCTGGTCTGACCATTTGTATGTTCCTCCAGCTGCTTGAGAGCCCATCTGCTCAGACAGCATTGCTGGCTCCACTCACTGCACACGACCCAATGTTTCCACTGCTTCCCCTGGAGAACTTGGGGGACACACCAGTGAGGAGGTGGCAGATCTTTGCAGTTGTGACACACTCACCCCATCTGT
The DNA here is from genome assembly GCA_024362935.1 of Setophaga petechia. NCBI lineage: Eukaryota > Metazoa > Chordata > Aves > Passeriformes > Parulidae > Setophaga > Setophaga petechia. Next base: position 1,209,808 of record JANCRA010000002.1, on the reverse strand, counting down.
TACCTAGTATTTTCCCCAGGTATTTACATCTGGAGGCATGAGATATCTTTGCCTCTGGTGAGTTTCCAATACTCACATCCACATGTTAAGATGGAAATAACATCTGAGTGGAAGACTTCTAGTTTGGTCTTTACATTTGTATTTTCAATGACTAATTTTGTTTAAGTTGGTAAACGCAGCTGTTGCCTTGCCAGTTGGTGACATTTCCTTTTGGACTTCCCCCCTGGTTGGTGTGTCTCTGCCAAGATATGTAAATTGATTCATTCCTTGTATTTCTCTGCCTTTTTATACAATGCTTCAGTAGGAATTTGTGAAAGGTCTCTTGAGATTTGTTTCCTTAAATAATTATTAGCCCTGCAATGCCAGACAGTCTTTTCTTACATGTTTTTTGAACTGCCACTTAAGCATCCCATGCTGAGGATGCTGGATCTAAGTGATGTAACAGCTCACTACACTACATCCAGCTGCACTTTTTCTTATGGCGACTTGGCCATGTCGCTGTCCACTCAACTGCAACCTTAGAGTGGTGACAGAATGCACACTGGTTTTACACCAGCATTATCCATGATGAACCACTCATGCAGCTCCCTACTTTCTTTAATGGTTTGAACTTGTCAGTGATTTCACAGTCATTATAAATATATATATGAAAATAATAGATTAGTCTCCTGAAAAAGGTAATAAACATATTCTCACCAAGACCTCCAAACAAACAACCACATAAAACTGGCAGAGATCTGCCTCAAACCAGGAAGGAGGAGGCCATCCAAAATCTGGATAAGCAGAGGCCATCCAAAAACCTGGCCATTGCTTTATCTTCCTAATTGAAATGTCTGAGCTGAAGCTGTAAGAGAAATAAATTAGAATCTCTGTTCTTCATTTGGGTTTGGGTTTTTTTCATTTTTGATGCTTGTACCAATGAAAGGAACAGAACTTCTCTTCAACTTTTGCAATCGCTTGCATCACCTTTCTGAAATACTTTATCTGAAATGCAATTTCTTTGTATTAGTTGGATTATGTTAATTTTTTTCATACACCTGTATTTCTCGAAGAACTCAGCAACTACTCACTCAACCATTTTTCAGCAATGATTGCTACCTCCAAGTACTCCAAATTGTGGTTTTAGATAGCTTTTCACATCTGCCTTTGTAAGCATCTCTACTTTGGGATTTTCAGTTCCTTTGGCAAACTCACAGTGCTCCTCCCACCACCATCATCCTTCTCCTGTCACTAAACAGCTTTCACTTGCTAACCAGCTTCTTGGGCAAGGCTATCTTCCTATTTCTCTTGGGTCCTTTATTCTTGTTCTGAAACTGATTTTGCTGATGATTTTGCTGGATGCATTCAAATGTCCAGTGTTGGTTTTGGTATTTGCATCCTTGGAAAGTCCACTACCTGGGATTGCTCAGCTGCAAACCAGTTACATTTTTAGGAACATATGGCATGTTCACTTAAGTAGTAATACTAATTTACTAATTCTTCTTACAAATTCTTCTGCAATTTTTTACATTTATTTTTTGCACCGTCACAAATAAATAATCACTTCTATTGCACACTAAGATGTGCTGACGATAAACACTGTGTTTGTCTCCAATATACTCAGACCACAACAATTCCACCAACTGCTGTGAGGACACCTCTACACTATGTCTAGGCATCACCAAGAGCACAGAGAGCAGGCAGACTTCTGCCAGGCCCCACATGATTGTTTTGGAGACAGAAGATGACATTTGGCCATTAATTCCTCTGTTCTGTCACTGGCCCTAACCCCAAGAAAGAATTCTCCCTTTTAGTAAGCAGACGTCAGCTAAGGAATTTGGTCCAAATCTGCTGACAGTTCTTATCTCATCGCAGTAGTTGTCTGTTGGTAACACTGGGTAATTGTCATTTCATGTACTGTGTTTGAAATCTAGTTCAGAGCAATCGACCACTAATTGGTTCCCAGTCTACAAGCTATTTTTCTGCCATGGAAGTCATAATTAATGCTACTCCCTCTGAGTTATCATCATCGTGCTTCATGAATATATTATAGCTTTGTTTTCATTCTTAAGATTGCTCTTCATCAATTCCTGGTCACAGACAGTTTGCTTACTCAAAGGATTTTACTTCATTCCTCCATTTCCTTCACCTGCATCTCTTTTGTTGTTGCAGCCTTTATTTCACTGTTCCAGAAACCTACTTTCTGTGGTTAGTTTTTTTTCCAAACCTTTTCCTAAAGAACACTTCAGAGGCTTGCCTGGCTCACAGCTTTCACCAAAGCAGGTCACATCACTTCACCTAAGACAGAATCTGCTATTTACCTGGCAAGAACGTTGCTGGAACAGCTACCTTGCCATCTTCCTCTAGTTTGCCTCTTTTCCAAGGACAGATTCTTTGCCTGTAGCTGAAGCCCAAACATAGAGTGTTGTATCACTGCTTTTCATCACAACCATGATGTTTGACCCATTCAGTTTGGGCCATGAGACTCTAAAACCTTGCCCACAGCAAGGTCAGTTGAAGCCTTGATTTGGCCTCTGGGTTCAAGTGGTAGCCATGCACTGCCAGCTGCTAAAGAAGCACAGCAGCTTTCCTGTCACCTACATTCTACTTGATAAGGATGCTATGAGATGAAAAGATTCCAGATACTCACATCTTACAGTAACAGCAGCCATTTCAATACCTGCCTTAAAAAAGAAACCACATCTTACATCTCAGAAATGGCTGTGTTCTGTCTCCAGAGCTGATGTTCATACCTTCTTCTGCATGACAGTGCCCCTCTCCCTCACACCCAGCACACTAATAGGTTAGTAGTTACTACCACCTGAATCTTATGCAGGTTCACATTAGGACTCCCTAAATATGACGAAACACAGAAACTTCGCACCTACCAGAGCCCAAGAGAAAAATTCCATTTTTTTTTTTTTGGCTACTGAACTAGCTCATATTCTTCTATGCTTACAGTACTATTTGGTTCAGCAGATGGAGAATTAAAAGAACTTTGACAACAATTTTTACTGCCTTACATGAGAGATATAGCTACACTTGAGCCCCATGTGACACAGTAATTTTGGACCTGACTATGGGTTTGGGTACCCTAAACTGTAAGGAAAGAGCAGACTTTGCACTTGAATGGTCAAGCTACAGACCTGAAATAGTAACATTCAAAAGTCAGGTTTAAGGGAGAGCCAAAATGGGCCAGCAGTGCTGAAAAGAACAGCTGCTCATCCTTGCAAAAAGCCTGGTCTTTCAGAGAGACACACTCTACAGAGAGGAAGGAAATTTAACCCAGGGGCCCAGTATCTGGGACCTGCTAAATCACTTTTCCACAGCAAAACTGTAGTGGGTAACTATTAACCAAATGAGAGATGAAGAAGCCAAATGAGGATGTTATTGACTGCTCTGAAAATCTACAGGATGGACAATGGATTAGGTCAGTGCATGGAGGTCATCTGCACTGAGGGTGTCATCTTTGGCACCAGCCAAATGGGGTGGGAGATGGGGATGGGGAGAGGGAAGAATGAAAAACCACAGTTTGGGGTAAGAAAGAGTTTTCTGGTTAAAAAAAGAGACCGAAAAAATGCTATTTCTGAGATACTGGGAAATGACTGGCAGTCTTTAATCATAACGCGAGGCACAAACAGGGAAGACAAAGAAGGTATGTTCAGAAGAACATAAAACCCAAAAATGTCTTAACGGTATTTGCAGATAACAAGCTCTCAAGTAGTATAAATACAGACTGAGCAAGTGTAACTAATATATAGCTTGCTTTAAAAAAGACCAAGTATCTGCATTTTACCTCTTCATGTTAACACACTGTAATAAACAGCTATGGAAAGCAAACAACAAGGGACTTGGGCTGTGTTAAAAACTTTCTTGTATAACCCGAAGCAACTACTTTGTGCTTCAGCTTATATACACATAAAAGCTGTATATACTACAATTAGTGTCTGTAAGGTGATTTAAATTAAAATTTGGTGGTTGAAGTACTGTTTCAGTGTATAGCTTTGAGAAAAGTTATGCAATTTTTGCCATTTATGGTTATCTGGTACATAATTTCTCCCTAGAAAATACACTTTTTTTGAAAGTAAAAAGCATAAAAAAATGACCTGTGTTTCTGAAACAGAAAGAGACTGGAATTCATTTGTTCAAATCCAGACTTTAAAATTATCTAAGTGACACCCCAAGACAGTCTGGGCCATCACATTGTGGAGTTACCTCCTGCCGAGAAAGAGTGACCAGCAGGAGGATACAGGACATGGCTGGTACCTGTCTGCACTAACTCCCTACAACAAGTGTCCAGGAAAGAACTTCCAGTGTAGTTTTTTACAAGCCAAAGGCAAGTGTCTGAGTATATACAGGTGTGTGAAAAATCTGTGGCTAGTAGGTCTCAGAGGAAGCAAAGAGAAATTTGAAGGAAGACTGAAATGACTATTTCAGATTCCCAAGAGGACAGCTAGCTTCTGCTGCCCCAAGTAATAACAATATTGCTTCATTTGCTTTGATTATGAATTCCAATTTTGTGATACCTGATTTTCTTTGCTTAGCCTCCTAATGGCTAGACAACAATTCTGTGCATGACTGCAGCAATTTTATTTCTATATCCTGATAATTACACCTCTTTGATGGAGCGTGTTTTAATAATATTTGTAGATAAGCTCAGCTGCTGTCAAACCCATCGAGACTGGGTTTGTTCTCAGCTTTTGATTTTATTGAGTGCAGGCATGGAAAGGCAAGAACTGAAGCATCAGCTCAAACAGGAGTGAGCTCCAATCCCTGTTCCCAACAGCCAGAATTTTGAGATACATAGCAATCCCAGGGAGCAAAAAGGGACACCTTCACCTCAGTTAAACTCCTCCACTTCTGTAACTCTCTTGTCTTCCATTTTAGCACCTGTTGAGCAAACAGAAGAAGAAGTACTTGGGGGAAGAATGCCAAGGGAAGACTTCCTTGCAGAACATTTTTGTTTCGTTGTTCATTAGCAGGTAGGTGACAGCCGTACATATCAACGTGGGTGAGCACATGGGGCTTTCATGGAAGACAGAGCGCCAACGTGAATTCCCAGGAGACTCATCTCACTTACGAGACGCCCACGTTCACACCGCAATCACAGCTGCACCAGCTACAGTCGTCTTGGAGCCTCTGCTCTCAAGATGTTGGTTAAAGATATCCTAAATTGCAATGCCATGTCCCATTATCCCAACTCCTCTGTCAGCAGACTCAAAATCAGGATGATTATGGAGAGATTTACCAACATATTTGCCACTAATATCATCTGCCAGGAAAGCACTTTTCATCACCTGTTTTAAAATATATATTAGTCTGATCACTTATTTCTAATCAACTTCATAAAACAACAGCACTGAAGACCAGCTGTACAGGAGCTCCTGATGTTTGTAATTTTCTTACAGGACCCAAATTTAAGAGACAGCATCACTGCATTTAGAAATGTCACATCAAGGTTTCCAGTAGCTTCAACATTTCCCATTTCATCAAATGAAAGAAGGGGTGGAGAAAGGAGGAAACCATATTTCTGCTCCACTTACTTGACAAATGCAAGAAACTGCATATAGATCAACTGACACAACCTCTCTGAATCTTGCTGAAACACACAAACAAAGCAAGATCAACCCAGGCAACTAGAATTTGCTGCTGTGGTTTGGGAAAATGGTTTAAAACTCAAAAGGTTTTGGATACCTTGGTTGAATGTTTCCAAATGAATAACTGTGCACAAGCACACAGTGAATAGCAGATTTCAGAATTCAGTGCTATCAATCTACACCACTTCAGTGGTAATCAACAGATTATCTTGGTATGACAATTTAGCTACAAGTCTCAGCCTGGAAGCACTTCCCTCCCCCTACACCTAAATCACAGTCAGAAATGCTCCAAAGGAGATTAGGGAGATGACTTTGCCAAGCACAAAACGCTGACCTAAACGTGTTCCTGTTTAAGTAGGTGGAGGTTCTAAATTTGACTGAAATGGCAATGTTCAGTCCAGCCCTTCTGTGTCTTTCAAGATTTGTATAAGCTTTTAAAGCCTCTCATTTCTTTCAAAGCAGGTTTTACTATCCCTAGAAATATTTTCTGCTCTTAGCCTTTTTGCTATAAACATACTGGCAAACTGCACATAACATATTCTGCTGAATCTAGAGAAATGACAGAGTTTGTGCTTCACCTGCTACATCTGAAAAAAGCGACAGCTGCAGGTGATGCTCTGGCTTGTGCCAGCACTTGGTAGTGACGTTCCAGTGTACAAGAGGGAGGGCTGCTTCACTGATGTGCTCTGTAAGCTTTTACACTGTAAGCAAGGAGATCCCAAAATATAGGCTGCAGCATTTCTTATTTTCATCCATACAACACTGTTAAATCAAAGGGATTTACCTGGATTAGTGAAGGACAAAATTGGCCTATTTTAGTCATTGTAAAAGGACATTAGGATTATAACCCATCTCACACTCCTAAGATTAATTACTTTCCAACTCAATATATCGAAAGGTTCCTTCCTCCTAACAGTCATGCCAAATGAAAATAAAATAGTGGGGGTATTTTCTTTTTTTATTTTCGTCTTTAGACACGATGTATTTTAAAACTGAAATAATTATTTGTTTAATTTTCTTTACAGAATTAAAAAGGAGCACAGGCTATGATGCTTGATTAGAAACATCAGACAGTGGCTGCTGACAACTCGCTGAACCCTGAACTGTGACATCACAGCTGGTCACAATGTAATTCTTTTTGGAAGATGGAGCTCTCTTACACATCAGTAAGGTTGCTGTTCCCCCCTTCACCCAGCTGCTCCTGAGATTCTCACACATGAATAACTGCGCCTGTATGGGAACATTCAGAGAAAATGCCACAAAGGTTTTGAAATGATAACCAGAAAACACACCGTGGTATTAGTTCTGGTTAACTTTACAAGAGCTTGAATTTTACTTTTATTAGCTTCTGCAAGGCTGAATTTCCCAGAATGATGTAACTGCTGTCTCAAAATAATCTGAAAATGTTTTTTTCTGTCCTCACACTACAGCTCTACATCTCCCCTCTGCTGAGCTATGTCTAGAATAGCTAATCTGAGATCAACTCACACATTGGTTTCTAAGGGACACAAACATAAAATAGGCTGAAGGATACCTAGGATGACGCAGAGAAACGTGTTTTGCACACACAGGGACACAACCACTTTGGCATCATGTCAGGAATCCTCAGACACCAAGGGACACATGGCAGCTGCCTGCCCGCACGCTGCTCCCCGCGCACAGCTCCACAAGGCAACCGCGCCCAGCCCGGCCTGCAGCTGCAGAGCTCCATCGTGGCTGCTGACAAACAAAGGAGTTACCTGCTGTTCGTCCACTGAAGAGTGCTAAAGGCAACAAGTTCTTAACACAGAGCCTGTGAGCACACTTGCTCAAATATCCAGCCTCAAGTGCTGGTCGGCGGCTGCACCTGAGGCTGTGACAAAACCTACATCAACCCAGGCTAAGGGGGTCCTGGTCCATACACAGCACCCTGATCCCAGGGTGGGCATCTCTGACAGCATCCTGAGCTGAACTCCCGGGAGCTGTACACCTAGACGTGGCATTTTCCTCCAGAAGGCAGTTTATTCTGGCTGCTTCGCTTGGAGCTGTTTGCACCCATCCCTCCATCAGCAAATGCGGGGGCTGGTTTACAGTGCCTGTCCTGAGAACTGCATCTCCACAGGGCTGCATGTGTGCACTACAGTTTAAGCACTTTGGGACTGCTCAGAGTGAAATGCATAAAATGCTAATGTATTACTAGACTCCTACAATATTTTTAAATAGCATCTCTGGTATATAGAACTATTTTACAAGCAAGTCAGTGTTCCATGACACCAAAGATTTTTATTTTATCTTTTAAAGTTTAAATATCAGTGAAAAGTGGGTGTTGATAGAATCTGCCAGCAGCACAAACAAAATGTACGAATCCAGACTAGAAATGGAATGATCTCTCCACAACAGGGAAAGTAAGGCAGCACAACAGAAAAATATTCCACAATACACAGCACCTTGAAAGTATTGAACAAGCAAGTAGAACAAAGATTTCAAAGCACATTTGGACATGTGCTTCTTCAAGCAACATGTCAAAACCACTACCTTCTCCTCCCCTTCTTCTTGACAGATGGTCTGACTGGGCCCAAAGCCACACCACCAAGCTGTGATCTTGGCAAAACCCACAAGGTAAATAAGGCTGGGCACAAAATACAACTGGATGGGAGGCATGTGAGTGCTGAAGGATGAGATCCTGGAGATTCAGACAGCAGCACAAGCTCATCTGAAACAATGCTCCGGCACAGTGCCAAGAGTGCTCTAGAGGTAAACACTACTTAGCGAGGGCTGTATCCATCTCCAGTTGAGGAGCTGTTTAAAAGGTTAAACACTTTTCTCTTTAGAAGGTTAAACACTTCAAGTTTCCTGGGCAAATCCCAACTATCCTCATTTTATTTCAAGCTACTACTACAAAAAAAAAAAAAAAAAAAAAAAAAAAAAAAAAAAGAAGCCACACCAAAATCTCAACAATTATTGATTTTTGTTTTCTCCTGTGCTGCTAGAGTGGTGTGAAGATGCAAGAAAACACTACTATGCTGTTTTGCAAGACAGGATGTGCTTCATGGGTTCCAAATCACCTCTATATGGGCTTTGTAAGTTCAGCCATTTCCCTCTGAGCTAAAAACCACCGAGGAGATGCCAAGTCACATTGTTTAGGCAATTTTTTTTTTGTTATTATTGTGTAATGGAACCATCTGCCTGAGTACCAATCAATAATCAAAGCCAACCACAGCCAGATGAAAAATCCCTCTGCTTCTGCAGGTTTGAATGTCAAGTTACCAGTATCATTCGAATTCTGATTAGTTTTTAACTTGTGATCAAAGCTAACATAGCTGGGAAGACAATGCTTTCCATGCTCCGGCCTCCCCCCTCCTCACTGCTCTGAAATCATCTGTCTCAAAGCCAGAAGTCTAAATGGAGTGTAGGGCAAGTTCAAAACAGGGAGGGTTGCTGGGAGTCTACTGCCAATTCCCATCTGCAGTCACAGCTTGCTCCCACAGCTCCATCAGCTGCCTGCAATCTAGGGCAGACAACTCAGTCCTGCTTGCTGTCCAGGTTTAGTAGGTTCAGTTAGTTAATGAGCAATGGCTAGATTGCATTCCAAGACTTCACATCATCTGTAAAGCAATTAAGTGTACACTTTTTGGGCCCCTCCAAGAGAACTGCCTTGTTCTGCTGAGAGGATAACTGGAAGGCACAATTTTCAAAACAGAATACTGTGAAACAATGGGAAACTGTCAGAATATTCACCTTCTCCAAGTATCATGCTGAATGCATCATTCCTTTTCCACAAACCTCTCAAGAGCTCACTTACCTGTACACCCCTGGATTACAGATTGCTCTTCCTAGATGAAACCAAAAGCTGTAAGCCAGCTGGAAGCTGGAAGCATCTCAGCACACTTTCAGTGCTGACAAAGCAGGCTAAGGAGCCATTAAGTCAACAAAGGACATCTTTAATCTGAAAGCCACTGCAAAGGCAGGGGTACTTTTCACATGTATACTTTTTACATATATTCCCACCAGAGAACTGCAAGGCTCCTTGCAAACAACAGAACATTTATACCTAGATTTACAAAGCTCAGAAGCTAAGTGACTTGAGCCCTCAGGCATTCCTCACAAAAGCAGGACCATGTCCTTGGAGAACAAAGCTACCTCAGAAGGCAGAACTGGGGGAAAAGCAAACATTTCTATTTGACTCACACATGCTCATTCAGCCCCGCACTCTAGCACTACTGCTCTAACATATGTACTGCTGCAGTGCTCCTCCTGCATGATTGTGTGTTTTTAAACTCTCACATCCAAGGCAAAGATCCTTTTGTTTGTTACAGGGAGGCAACTTCTCTGGCAGTACACAGGATCCTCAGCCTTAAATGGCTGATTCACAGTTATGCCAAAGTTGGATCTTCCAGGGACTCTGAAAGGACAACTTCTACAGCTGCAGGCTGTCTTTTCCATGCTCTTCAGCTGAACCTGAGGGAGAAAGGAGTCCTGCTGGCAAGGACCTGTCTAAAAGATATGCTATTTCTACATTACACCAAATGCTGAGAGCCATAACCACTAAGCTAGTTAGTAGATGGCAGCCACACTGAGAGAGCGTCCTCCTCCTCACGTGTGAGACTTACAAAAGTCTGGATACTTACTGGTTTATAACATCTTTACTAAAAACGAAAGAAAAACAAGAAAATCTCCAAACACTCAAGGTCCCTTCACAATCTCTTTCTGCAAAATCAGGAATCAGATTCCATTTCTCTGAGCACACCTGCTATCTAAACTAGAGATAAGTTTCAGAAGGAAGAAATCTTTACTCATTCACCAAAAGAACTCTTCACTGAACTTTCAAAAAAGACTTCTGCAACAACACAAGACTGGTCTTTTTACTTTAAAGGCAAAATCTTGGTATGGCAAAGAAGCACAGCTGAAGTGTTATATAATTTTTTTCTTCTATTATTCTCCATTTCCTTTGCACATGCCAGTCAAAACTATAAAATACTTGTGGGAGAAATGCAGAAGGCACGGTTTCACATTCCAGAAGATCTATTTCCATGTGCTGCATACGAGCCAGTCGACCACCCAGGAAAGCCAGGCAAACACACTTTGGCCCACCAGTGCTGCAGTTGCTGACGAGCAGCCCTTCTCTATCAGGGCTTTGCCCTGTATTTCCTATGAGAAGTAAGCATCAAGCCTGGGGCTGCATCACCTCTAAGTCTGCCCTGAAACAGTACTGACAAGCACACCAGCACTTTCTCCTCTTGAGAAGTGGTGCCAAGTGCTAAAATATTTTTAATAATTTTTAATAAACTTTTAATAAAAAAGGAAATAAAAAAGCAGTAAACAACTTTAAAACCTGTCATAATATCACCTGCTTATTTGTCAAATCCTTCCATCCTATCCCTTTGCCCTCTATCACAGCACTTTCAGCCCAGTTTTGTTAGAGAAATGAGAGCAAGGTTGTAGTCTTGACAAAAGGTATCACCAACTATTTTCTCTCCCTAAGAACCCTGGACAATGTTACTTTCTTTTCATACACCAATCACAGAAAGGATTGGTAACTGTTTTAGAGTCGCTAAAAATTAATCAGTCCCTGAGAGGCCAAGCTGGTTGAGAAACTGCTGGCTGGGGCAACAGAAGTAGGCATGACTTGCCTTCAACAAAGCAAAAGGCATTTGGTTTTAGTTAAAGGGGGAAAGGGTAGTAAAACTCGGCCAAGTATTTATTTATTGGACCGGAGTGCCTGCAGCAAGAGAGGAGGGTGAGACGGTGTAAAGTTTTTGTAATCCCAACCTTGGAAGACAGGCAATTGAACTCTGGTTTCACTGTTGGAATAAGACAGCACAGAAAATCTTTGGTATGTGCTGTAGAAATGATGATTTATAGAACCAATGGGGTGTCAGTGTGTGTGTAAAACTAAAAAAGATCTAAAAGCCCTAAAAGCCCTAAAGCTTTCCCAAGACATTATCTTTTCTTTAACCTGTTGGTCATAACTTTCTGCCAGTTCAAGACAGTCAGGAGCATGAGGAAGCAATAAGCCACCAGTGAGATCGTTGCTTTGCAGAATGATGCTTTCAGTTCAGCAGTGGGGAATGCTGACTGAACATCACTGAAGCATACCCTTGGATCTCTCCAGCATTAAAAAAATAAAATTAATAAAAGTTACAAGTATTAATGGAGCTTTATGTAGCCCTGACCCAAATGTCCACTCAGTGGTGTGGTAACTTGATAATACTTCAGTATAGGCTAGTATGTGCTAGCTGTGAATTTTTTGGCCCTCAGTGATGTACCCCCACTTGGTGTGAGAGTAACATAATAGGGTGGGCAATGAGAGACCCCCAACTCTGGATTCATTTCAACTCTGGTGAACAAAACTGATTTTCAGTTCATGGCAGAGTACAAAAAACATGGAGGTCCATCTGAGGATGCTGCAGAGACTCATTGGATGTGTGGCAGACAGCAAGAAAAAACAATGAACAGGAAAAGTGGGATAACTTGCAGTCTTTAGCTGGGACTGTCAGGCAACAGTTAATGCTGAGGAATCTTGCAATTCTGTTTATGTTCTTTCAGCACAAGCAGGTGTTGGGAAGCCCAGGATGGGAGGGGCATGCAGATAAAAAAAAGAAAGAGGAACCACTTTTTTTGTGTGTGCGTGATCTATTCAGATGAATCTTTTTTACCGACAGGCTCTCTTCCTGGAATCAGCACGGGTGCCCAAGTGACACTCTGTGGCTCTCTGATAAACACACAGCATACCTCAAATGTCTAGGTTATGTTGCCTGTTTGTAGTGGAGGTTTTGATGGGAGTTCTGGGGTTATTAAGTAATTTTTAACAAAGACATTATTAAAACCTCCCAGCTTTTTAAAATTTAGATTTATTTGTTTGAAGTTTTGTTATCTTCATACTATTATAGTCATGTGCTGTAATGCTTACCATCTGAAAAGTGAGACCTAAAGGACACATATCCATTAACACACATCTCATTTCTTCCCTTGAACATTTTGAATACAATTGTGCACATGACTTTTACAGGGATAGATTTTGTACAGAGGAATGCTCTAACCTGCAGATTTCCCTTCAAATGCTGCTGCTCCTTGTCCAGTGCCACAGCCACCTCTCTCCCTTTTGCTGCAGCTCTTTGTTACTGAACATCACTGGCTGACATGATTAGTGCGGCTGACATTATGCCACTGCTCTAAAGGAAATAGGCAGAGGGCAAAGCAAAAAAAAAAACAAACCAAAAAAACCAAAACAAACAACACCCAACCCAAAACCTCTACCCATCTTAGACAAAAGAAATCAGGCTCAAAGACCTATGACCTACCTCCCTTTTCCCAGTTATAGAGAAGGGCCTTGCACTGCAATAGACATGGCATTTCAATCAATTCCTATACTTGGAAAATGGGTACACTTCTGCCTGCCCCAATACGTATCCTGGAGTGCTTCAGTTCCCAGACATTAAAGGTAAAGGTGGACTGGGGGGAAGGGGGGAGGGGAGGGAAGGGGAGAGGAAATAATATCGTTAAAACCAAAGAAATAAACCAACACGAACAAAACAGAAATAAACCACCAAAAATGCAACCCAGCATCAGACAGGAGATAAAGCCTGACCTGTGATTCAGCAGATTCAAATGCTCAGAAGGACAACAGCCTGTGTACACTACTAAAAAACAGCAGCAGTCCATTATACGTATGGATTTGCAGCACTTTGTCAGCACTAATGATGTTACCTCATTAAAAGAGATAAATGCCTTACTGTACTACCAAAAGCATCTGCGCCTTCCTTCTCACCTGTTCTCCATCAGGCCGATCAGCAGCAGTGCAGTGAAAAGAAATTCAAATACAACACTAAACTCACTTAGAGCCACTTGCTAAAGTTGCTTTGTGTTGTTCTTATGTCAACATTTTAATGTAATTTTTTAATGGGGTTGTGCTATGCTTCCTACCAGGTACCTCTTCTCTTGACACTAAATCAGCATAACAAAGAAAACAAAGCCCTGTGAACCACCATGGCCCACCAGTTTTCAAAGGACTTCTCAAAAAATAAACTAATGTCTACTTCAAATAATTCATTCACTGTTGAGTAAAATGGTGCAACTTCAACAACAGTAGGTGAATTAGGTAAGGGGGTGACAATGACTTCTGTCTGCTAACACCCTCTGACATGTTGCCACACTCAACACAACAGTTTTCTTCCAACAGATTCCGCTCTACATGCAAAGGTAGCAGTTTACAATAATGAATGTTTCATGCATTATTCCTTTGTGTATAGGGCCTCCCAAGTACACATTATTGAAGTCTATTAAACTCTCTATTTAGCAGAATTACCAATGTGCCTTTGGGGAAATTATTACAATGAAGCTGTACTGGTATTTAAACTACAGTTGTTTAACAATCTTTTCCTAATCACCAATCCAGGTATCAACATTAAAGTGCAGTCAGACTTCTTCCAGTGCAGCATAAACCCGTCTACGAGCTGCTTATGGAAATTCATTTAAAAGAATGAGTATTTCAACTTGGCATGTTTTCCATAATTAGCTTCAAACAGCTTATGCTTTAAAATAATAGGAACTCCTTCCTGTTCCCCTTCACCGAGCAGAGCCCTCTACAGTTAAACCTGGTTACAGAACCAATTAACTATTTGCAGCCACAGTGTTTCTGTCAGCATACCAGTATCTGCAAGATACCAGCCCATTCAAGGAAAATTTGGCCAACAAGGTCTCATTCTTTACAAATGGCTTTTCTATGAGAAAAAAACCTGTCCTGGGTGCAAGGGATGGAGCAGTCCAAAAGCTGCCTAAACCCAATGCATGCCCAGGTCCCTCCTCTGGTCCAGACACAACTCAGAGAGTTGGGCAAAGCCACAACGGAGCTGTTACTAACTGGTTTTTGTGCCACTCAGAGCATTTCCCTTGTTCATTTTGCACAATACAGCTATAGCTAGCTACTTTCTAAATGTGTCTGTTTTTGTGGCAATGAGTCAAACTTGGTTCCAAATTTGTAATGTGTGTCTGTATCTGCCGTGACAAGAGCAAATATTTTTCCAATGGGAAGAGTCTCACATTCTCAAGGGAAGAGGAAGCAAACTTCACCCTTCTAGAAATCACAGGATCCAGCTTCCTGGGGTGGGGTAGAAGAGACCTAGGTCTCAACCTTTCAGGTTTCCTCCATGACCTTCAATAAATCACTGTGTTCCTGACATCATTTTTCATCACTATGAAGTGCTCAGGTTCTATCTATGGGGCAGTCAGGCTCTCCAGCAAAAAAGATGTCTTGTCCTTGCTACTACGTTACATTAACAGTTTCACAACTTCAACCCCAGTTCAATTTTCAGACAACCTTCAATGAAAAATATCAGCATTAATTTATTGAAAAAACACTGACAACAATCTTACAAAACCAGTGGTCACAGAAACAGAATATAAGTAACGGAGCCAAGCAAAAGGACTTGACATCTGATGAAGATGCAAAATTTAGGGCATCATACATGCATGTTTTGATACGCCAAAATTCAAATTTTATGTCCAAATAGACATAAAGGGAGGACTAAAGCCATCACTGGAAGTTTGTATGTATACTAAAGATTCTTCTGACAAGTATGAGTCATATACTACGTGCTCTTCTTGGCTCTAAGGCAGGGCTGCACAATGAAGTTGTTTCTACAGGGACCAGAAGTCCTTCAGGGAACAATCCTCAAGAAAAAAGCACAGCAAACAGGTGGGCATATTTTAGCCATGCACTAATTTCCCTATAAATCAATGGACAAAAGCTCTTCCTTTCTCCAGTTACAAACCCAGAGCCAAATCACCTTCTCTGTTTTACAATCTCATTGACGTTGCTTAAGTCACACACGCACCAAAGCAGATTTTGTCCTTGGGGGCACTGGGAGACCAAACCTCCCTTAAATAAGAAAGGACACAATCTGTTCACCTTCACTGAAGTGGAATGAGGAATATCTCTTTCACCTAAAGGAGACATATGTCTAAGAGTCAAAGAGAAAATGCCACTAATTTCATTTCAGTTTGCCTCTCCATTAGGAAAGACTCCTATGTACTTAAAAAGTTTTTCAGGCTTTTAAGGCTATTTTATGCAACTGCAGATCAGAAGCCCTGAAGTCTATCAGCTGTTGGCTTAGAGAAGTTGCTGGTGTCTACTTCACTGTCATCCATCCTGTTTGATAGGGGTGATCAAGGGTGCACTCCATTGCCTGCATTTGTCAGTCCCTTTTTCTATCACTTACTTCTTTACCTCAACACTGTTTTCACAACCATGAGGTGAGATGCTTCTGCTGATCTATACAAAGTCCAACTCTGTCTTTAGCTTAGTTTGTTGTTGACTGGCTTTACCCCATCAAGCAGATTATGGTCAGCTTCATAAGCACCACCACTGGCACAAGAGGGAATGGGGCAAGTCCTGGTCAAGGACAAGGTAGGAAGAGAAAGACAATGAATGGTTGTAACTGGGACTGGTTTAGGCTGCCACAAAACCTCTAGTCCCTAACATGTACCAGAAGACATCGTACAAAAACATGACAAGTAGACGTTGTGGCATTTAACACGGGGACATTGCAGTATGTGTATCCAATGTTCCTGTCTTGTTATGGCATTGTGTTGATCACAGCAGAGGACAGACCTCACAAAAGCACCTGGCAATACAATGTCACATTTATTCCACAGTACTGGGCATAAACCATCATTTGGTACTATGGCAGGTGGACCAACAGCCACCCCAGCCAAGCTGTCACTTTGTCTCTCCTGCCACCTACTGTACTGAAAACCAAAATATGTGTCACCAACTCACGTGCATTTCCACTTGTGTTTGGAAATATCAGCCTTTAGTTCTTGCAGAAATGCTGCTGCATGGATATGGGAACTCCCTGCTATCATCACTCCTTCAGCAATGCTATCCAGTGTTTCCTGTTGAAGGCTAACTGCAGCACTTGGAGCTCTACTTAATTCACTAATGCTTCAGGGTTAAAATTAGCATTAAATACCAAAAATTCTCCAGAGTTTAGAATCCAAACCCGTCTCTCCTTTTGCCCCACGGAAAATTAATTACAGAAGATTTATTTTAAATGGTGAACAGGCTATGATACCCCACAAACCTCTGCCCCTTAATTTTCTGTTACGTCCAATGACAACACTCACTGGGGGCAAAACCCAGCAGAAAAGTAACTTCCCATTGAGCGTGTGATTGTCAGCCTGTGGGCAGGGGTGAAACTCCTGCTGCACTTGAGCTGCACAACCAAATGAGTGTCACCCAAGAACAGACCTGCCCCATGCAAGAGTCTGTTTCAGACCGTGGTTTACCCTTGTCCTTTTAACCTCTCGCTCCCACAACGCCATCTGAGCAGGTCTGGCTGTGCCACCCGTACCCTCAGCAGTGCAGTGGTACCCACAGTGTCCTCCCACACAGTCCCGCTGCCTACAACATCACCACTGCAAAAAGGGCTTTGCTGATGCTTGTGTCCAAGCAGGGCATCCCAGGAGAAGAATTCTTTAATCATAACTATCTGGGTTCTGCCATCCTTCCAGACACCATTAACCATAGTGAACAGCATGGAGAAGGGCAGCAACAAGTCTGAGCTGGTCCAGACTAGTCCAAGCCCACCACAGGGGCTTCAAACCCATTCATGGTAGTAGCATGTGGAAACCAATTAGCAATCAACTCAAAACGAGACAGACAGATATCCCATGTTAATTCTCCCAGAATTATCCCATGCCATTCTCCCAGAATGCACAACAAGTTTATTTTTCAGTATTTTATTATTAATTTTGAAAAGTATTAAAATAGAAAACAACAAGGTGAATTTTGTAATAGAAATCTCATCACTTTCTAGTAAGAAGCTACGTTATGGGTGCTGGTTTATTTTCCCATGTATGGTATTCCCTTTTACCTAATCAACAGCTTGGGGCTTTACGACAGCAGCTATCTTTGATAAAAGGAATATTGTGATGAGGGAGGAAGGTATCCAACACTTGCATGATCCAGTAAGCAATCAAATGCATTTATTTATGCTGTGACCACAGTAATCAAGAGGTATTAAAATGTGGAACGGAGCATCAGTTAAGTGCATTTTAAATCTGATTTTCCCCTGGTTGTGGTTAGGAAATTGTTGACTAGCAGGACTATTTAGGGTCTTTACAGGCTGCAATTAGTAAAGCAGATACAGAAGATAAATTGCTCCACTCCTGCAAAAGCAAGTCTTATTTTTGCAAGTAAGAGTGGGTCTTTCATCTTGGCACTTAAAATTTGATCAAGTGAGAAAAAAATATTAATATAATTCCACTCAATCCCAGATAAACTTCTCTGAAAAATCAGGACATTTCTTCTCCTTAAACAAATCCGACAAGGCTATAACTAAAAATATTTTTGTAACACACAGAGTTCAGTATGAACACTGGAAAACAATTGGCAAGAGCAATTGGAATGTCTAATCCCAGCTATTTAGCCACCAAAATGCTTCAAGAGCTGTGATACATCCACTTAAAAGCCAAATATGGCTCACAAATAGCTATTAAACATGAATGAACTTATCAAGAAGCAACAGTATGTTCCCATTAATTGTACAAAAGCTGCAAAGAGGTTAAAAAGAAGACATTTCTACAGCATTTGATCAGAAGTGACTTTCACTGACACCAATTTAATTTATAACAAAATCAGGGCAATAAACTAAAGGATCACATTAGCAGTTAGTAATGCTACAGGAGCTATCAGTGAAAAGCTAATGAAATGAACAGAGCCTTAAAACAACTTCATATTTTTTAACACAGACTTGAAAACCTGCTACTGCAAAGGCACTGTCAGAGGGTGCTTAAGCATACTCGCTAGCAACTTTCAGAAAACTTTTAAGGCTTCCTAAGGTGTTCCAAGGAAATTCAAGAAGGCAATTTTGTATACAAATGCTGTCTAGATTGATGTATCACTTAACAAACCTGCGAAGTTTAATCTCCAGAAAAACTTTTACCTGCGCTGTGCTTGACCACATGGAAGGCAAAGAGATTTAAGCTTGTTTGGTCTATGGCCAGCAGACTTGCTAACAGAAATGGAAATTGGATGATAAGCAGGTAATAAGCTGATCCCAGAGATTCCCTTGCTTTGAGCAGAGTGGAGCCACTGGGAGATTTCGGAGCAGATTCTACAAACAAGCTGTTAAGAAAAGCCGCTATCCAGAAGGCTCAACAGGAGGAAAAAGGAAGCAGGGAAATCGCAGTTAATGGGATTTGACTGCATCCAGAAAACAGCTAGGTTTCAAATACATTACAAATAGTCCTGCACTTCACTGCTGCATCAATTCATTGCTGGATCAGAAAAATTTACATAGATTTAAAGCTCCACAGAAACTTAGATTGATCAGTTTAGAATAAATCTTGTCTCTCCCCTGAAATGCCCTCTGGATGAACACACGACAAAGAGGAAATTGCCACCACTACACTATAACTTCTATAATTTTCTGTTAGGGGGAAGGCAGGCTAAGGATTTATTTATTTTGAGGTTATTTCCTAAGTCCCATAAATGGACGCTTGCCCCATTTACCTTAGATACCACTGCAGGGTACTATAAAGTTTGCCTAAGTTTTCCATGGGAGAGAACCACTATCCTGTCCCGTCGAAAAAATAATGCTACATCAAACATAGAGGGTTACCTCTCTCCTAGCGCCTCTCTCCTTGTCACAACATAAGGAAATTGAGCAACCTCAGCAGGAGGTTCTCAGTGCCTCCCTTCCCAAGCCTTGGAGGGGACATCCTGCTTATCCTCCAACCTAGGAGGGAGAGAATTAGTAGTTTAAAGGTACTAAATGAAAGAAAAATTGTCATAGACAATGTCCTCTACCTTTGCAAACTGATGCCAACCACAAGACATGATTCAACACGTATGAACTCCATACTCATCCCTCCTCAGATCCCAAAGGAGGCAGCGCCACAGTACGTGCCAGGAGGGAAGAGGCCAGCAGCAGCAGAGAAATTTCTAGTCTAATCATGAGACAGACAGAAGAATGGAAAGGATAGGAGAAGTGAGATAGAAGAATTAGAGGGCTGATAGCATCAACACACTTTAAGAAGAAGGAGAGGAAGTTGAGCGGCTGTGAAAGAGGGGGAAGGAAGAGTAAGGCTGATTTTCCCGATAGACAGGTCATAAACAGTTCCCGAAACCTGCCTAGTCGGGCTGCTTGTCTGACATACAGATGCAAAAAGCAACACATGTGGCATCTTTGAAGCGGAAAAAGGAGACGTTGAGGACTGGGGCACTCCGTAGGGGAATGAAAGACCTACAAGTCTTCTAAGTGCCATAAATAGAGATGAAGATAGAACTTTCAACCAATAATGAATGTGAATAGTTTAAAGAGGAGTTTTGCAGAATTGTCCACTAAGACAAAAATCTTAAAAACTGGCTCTTCACAAATGCCTTTTCTTTTGGAAATCCCACACCCACTGCTGAGAGATTAGCTTTACAAAGTGAGAATTTAACTGGAATTGCAGCTCTGGGTAACAACAGGAAATGTTGCTCACAGCAACAGAAAATGTAGGATGATTAGGTTTTTGGGGGAAAAGGGAAAGAAAGTTGCCCTAACTATGCAAACAGAATTAATAACAGTGCTGTCCTTCTCCAGAACCTTTCCAAGGATCTCAGAGCAATCTACAGCCATTCCTCGTTAAAAGCTGCTGTGCTACAGCCACAGCTTATTGCACCATCTAGGTCCCAAGCCTGGCTGTACTCCTCATCTTCATAGTTCTGTCCCTCTGCTGATCCTCACACCAGACATCAGCTGATGCTCAGGGACCCCACGGGGGGTTTGTGCCCTGCAGGATCCCAGCAGGGACTTGGGATGTTGCCAAGTGCTCCTTGTACATAAGTAACGAGGCGGCCTCATCAAGAGACAGACAAAAAGGTTTCCACCAAGTGAGAAAACTCCAAGTCCAGAAGGGAAAGCCCTCCCCACGCTGAACATGCTGCGCTCAGCAGCTCAGCCCAGCAGAGTGAGCGGGCTGGGAAAGCCAGCCGTCTTTCAGACAAAAGTGTAAAAAAGCAGCAGGAGGAGAAAAAGGGAAAGACAAGGTCAAGTTAGAGGGAGGCAAGCTCCAGACAAACCCTCCCCTCCCCAGAGGAAAGCACCTCAACAGACATTGCTGTGGAGTCAGCAATGCAGAAGATACTACTCAGCAGGGGAACACGTCATGTTAAAATACAAATTGTTGTTTACATGCTCCCTCAAGTTCCTTAACTGTTGCTGGGAATTTTAGGAAATACTTTGCATTGGACTTGTTTTATTGCACGTTTCTCACCAATTTCCAGTTCCAGTTTCTACTTCTATTCTTAATTTTTAATCACTGCTGGGACAAAACAGTAACATTTAGATACTGGCTTGCTAAGAAAACTGGAGTAACTGGGAGTTATGTTAACAATACTTAAATACAGTCTATTTAAAGGTTTGAATGCATCTTGTTAGAACACTGCATAAATTAACTCAACCTAATTCTCTAGGATGTAACAAGATCTGAAAAGCTCCAAGTTTCATGTTCTCTCTTACCACCCACTTAAAAAACCAAAACCCAACATGCTGGGGTTAGCTTAGGTTGCAAACGAAAACAAAATTCACATTCAACTGAATAAATGCAATTTACTCCTAGATGCAACAAAGATGATGACACAACCAGCTCAAAACCAAAGCAAGAAGAGGTTCTCTCCCGCCCCCTCCATGCATATCCCCCCTCATTTTTGCTGTTAATGATGCCCCCCCAGCCTGACTGCTCAGGATCCTTAGCTGCTCGCTCCATCCCTCCCCACTGTCTGAAACCATCCCTGGATGGAGCAAAGCGTGCCCTGCTGCTGCTGGGCTTGCAGTCTCCCCTGCACTGGCGGCCAGACAAAGCAAACTCCAGCTGCATCACGGAGCAAACTCATTTTCCAGCAACCTCCCAGCCCGGAGTTTACCGCTACTGTAATCCGGTGCTGTCAACAACGCCGCCTTTGTTGTGCGACCGTGTGCGCCGCTCGCTTGCTGCTCGGGTTGTTGTTTTGGGTGTTTTATTATTTCTTTTTTATTATTATTATTTATTTTAAGGAGAATTTTTGTTTTAAATGAGTAATCTGTTTTCGAAAGATTTCTCCTCCGTGCTGGCTCCACCCTGTACTGTAAACGAGACATTACCTTATACAAGAATGAATCTGCTGCATTCCTCTGTCTAGCTGCCTCGCAGCACATTTCCTACGCTCACAGCAGCCCCGGCAGTGCATGCTCTCCCACCCCTTCCCCCCCACCTTTTTCTCTTTTTTCTTTCCCCTTTTTTTTTTTCCTTTTCACTGCCTCGCTGTGTTTTTGTGTAAATGATCTCACATGACTCAACAAATCCATCTGCCTGGAGCAGGCCAAGTTTGGAGCCTTCCCAGGAGGGAGGAGAAGAATTGCTTTGTGGAAAGGACCTGGAGCTTTGCCCTTTCTCTGGCTCAAATTACCCGCCTGTCAGGCCTGACGGATTTGGCTAAAAATAAAAGGAAGCGGGCCGTGAAAAGGAGATGAATGAGCTCAGCAGTTCCTTAGATAACATGGGGTCTGGTGTCGCCCAAAGATCCCAGAGCAGGAACTTCGGATGCTGGACATGTAAGTGTGGTGCTGCAGCCTCAGTGAAAACGGCTGCTTGAGGACCAAAAAAAAAAAAAAAAAAAAAAAGAAAAAGGCATCAAAAAAGGCAAAACTAACCATAGGCTGTTGGAAATAAATGCCTTAAAGACACTCAGAGCAGGAAAACTGCCTGCTGTAGATGTGGGCTTGTAAATGGGGAGATTTATGGGGTTTCCAGAGGGGAAAGGGGGTGTGGGGGTGTGGCAGGGGGCCGTACGTGATGTCAGCCTCCCGCCCTGACCAGGGAGCCTCTGCATCCTTCCTGCAAATGCCTGCCCAGCGCCCGCAGCGGGTATTAAGCACTTAGTTTGGCAATGTAATGACACACTGCAACAATCTGTAATGTGAGGCAGTCAGCAAAGCCCTGGCTCGAAAAGCTCTTTCTCCTAACCATTAACCATATGTTTGGCTCCGCCGCCGCCCAAGCGAGCGGGTGTTCCAGCGCACCATCTGGTTTCTATCCACACAAGCAACTGCAAAGCACAGAGTATTTCCCTCTGGAGCTGTGTCTTCCTCTCTGGCCCCTGATCCCCACTCGGCTCCCCACTCCTCCCCATCTTCCTCCTTCCACCCTTTCCAGCAGCAACTTCACCTCCCTGTCCCACTAATGGCTTGAAGCAGTGGAGACCACAACCACCTCACCAAAGGTGCAGCAGAAAGCTGTCTCGTGTTGCCCTCCGTGAGCTCACACACCTACACACGTGTGTGTACACACACACAGAGGGACTGCGTCCCCCATCACCGATGTATCACATTAAAACATCAGTGTGTTCTCGAGTGGCCCAGGAGCTGCTGCAGTGTCCATCACGTCTCGCTCACACATACATGCGCACAGCGAGTGTTCAGTTTGGATTACATCAACTCTGTGCCGACACTGCAAAAGGACTTCAAGAATGTACCTAACAACAGGACCAATAGCAGTTTTATCTGCTGTTCTCATGCAGGGCCTTTTATAGACATCAGGCGTTGGTCCCCTATCCCACCAAAATAAGAATGCTCTGGGGGGACAAAAAAGAAGTACAAAAGGAAAAAGAGAAAGATAAATGGAATGAGAATGTGCTGAAGAAAAAGGAATGAAAATATTTACTTTTCCTATGATAACTAAACAAGCTCTTTCTGAAACGATAAAAAAAGCTTTCAAGTGTTATATTTTAGAAGGCCTTGTACCATATGTTTGCTTTACGACTTTATGAATTCTAACTACTATTTATGTTTTTAAAGCACTTCCATCATTCCGTTTGTTTCTGAAGTACCTATGGGACATCAGCAGTAATTTTCCCCTCAGGTTGGCCAATTTAAGATTAATCATGACCTATTGCAAGAAAGTATTCAGGGATGCAAGCAATAGGATATTCAGCAAATCCAACATTTGCTCCTTTAAAGTAAGTTTATATTCTGCAATGAGTCACACATACTGTGTTTATCCAAGTTACCAGTGCTACAAGGGGAAAAAAATCCCATTACATTTGCAAATACATACAAATCACAGCTGTAAGCACCCAACTGCTTATACCAGGACTTGTTTCTATGACTGGATATTGATTTTTTAAAATAATGTGTCATTATACCAATGTTGATACAGCAACTAGCTTCCTGGAGTATGTAATTTAATACTAAAAAAAGCTGGGTTTAGGAAATATCAAATCCACACCCATTCATATCTTTTTTAAACATGCTTTTTGGTCATGACTACAGCAATGCAAAGCCACAACTACTCTCTTCCTCACTTTGCACCTAACGAAGAAAATGCACTTGCCAGTTAGAAATAGCTCAGTCTAAAGCAATAAGCTTTGCAATCTCAATAAAATACTGCAGAACTTCTTCAACAACTTCTTCAACTGCTGCTAGAAACCTACATTGGAAAAGATGATGCATATTTTTCAAACTTCCTCCGTATGAGAAATCAGTGAAAGAAAAAGCACACCGTAGGTCCTTATCCCAGAATCAAACAGGCGTGGGGAAAACCATATGCTTGTGAAAAGCCTGATGACTTCACTAGGATTGCCTAAGAAGATTGAGGATAGGATCTGCTCCCAATTACAAATGTGGAGTGCAATTAGCACTGTAAACTCCCCCTGCCTTCATTCTGCACTCCCCTTCAGTGAGGGAAATAATTAAAATTATTTAAACCATAAGAGATGTATTTTAGCTAGGAATTTACTTTTCCTACAAAAGGGGATCTGAATATGTTAAAGTCCATTACTTCAAGATAATATGTTGCGAACATTAGTATGCTTAAATATCACACATTAGGTTTCCTACAACCATACAATGAGAAATTGTCTTCACACACAGAAAACAACCAGCAGTCATTCTCTAAAGCAGTAAAGGTCTAGGTGTGGGTCTTTCAGCAGATAATGATCTGCTCTGATCCAGAAATCCTTTAAAAGAGGGAATTCAAGGGAAATATTTGCAGATTCAGGGTTCTGCAGTCTGAAGGGACTGCTGATCATTTGACCTTCTTCCATGAAACAGGCATGGAGCTTCCCCGCCTACATCGACGAAGCTGTAAGAGGTCGAAGGAGAGAATCTCCTAGGGTTAAAAAAAAGCCTGTAAAAACCCCAACAAAACAAAAAACCCCAGTCTCAGATACAACAGCCTGACATAAAGCAGGAAGCTACTGCAGCCCCGGCATCACTCCCCAGCACTGTGGGATTACCCACATCCTCTCATCTGGTCTGAATGAATTAACAGCCAGCTACTAGGTCTTGTTATACCTTGTCACCTTCCTCTACTCCTCAGCCCCTGAACAAAGGGCCACTGGCAGCCTGAAACCCAGCCAGTTTCTAAAGCATAATAAAAAGTGGTGTCACATTATTACCTGAATCCACTGAGTCCTCCTGCCAACAATGATGTTTATGCAATCACATTTTTTTGTTTTTAAAAACTTCTCTCTTGCCTCATTGCTCTGTGTGAAAAACAAAACAAAAGAGATAATTGATTAACTGCAAGCAATTATCTATTATTTGCATTATAGCAGTTTTGCAGTAGATATTCAGGTCTTTTGTTTTCTGCCTCATCTCATAAAAACAATAAACAAGAAAAAGTCTTTTTCCCCAAAATTACTCATTGATGAAACAGAAGCAACAGATATCAATTTGGAGAGGCAGATGACATACCACAGCCCACCACTTGTACAGCTACACAGAAGAACACAGCTCTCCTATGCCCAAATCTTCTGCCCTCTTCCCAGGCCATCCTGCCTGGCAGCACTGGGGACCAATGCCAAGCAGACAGTGCCACCAAAAGCAGAAATACATAGGGAGAGAAAGCTCATTAAATTTCTTTCAGTATCAACAGCAAATACATGCCACTAATAACCACAGCAGTGATGTAAAAATAATACTTGCAAAATTGCACTGACAGTAGATTACTTAATCATAAAGTTTCTCCATACTCTGTACCTACAACATGATTTAAGTAGTGACTCCACTTAAAATTCTCAAAAGGGTATTTTAGTGTCTGTGTTTACTCCTTGCTTCCCATATTAGTAGTTTCAAGCTATAGTGTCAAATTCTCCTGCCAATATACTTCATAGAAGACATTTAAATAATGAAGAAAAAAGTCCATATGGTAGAAATCCAGCTGAAGACACAACTTCAACCCCCCACCCCCAACCTCTCTGAATGGACAGAAGACACATGCTAAGTAAAGGAAACTGGATTTTCAGTACTGGAAATGCCATTAGTATTTCATTGCTTTCTCTGAAAGCAAATTAAAAAAAACCCTTCACTTAAAGAGATGCAACTCAACCATGTGTACTTGGTCCCTTGCCTACCCTCACAAGGGCATACACAATTAAACCCAGACAGAGAGCACAGGTTGGGGGATATGGCTGCCATACCCTTCCTGCATTTCAGGGCTCAGGCTTTTGGCATGCTCTGTCCGTTGTTGACATGGATGACTGACAGAAAGTTTTGCTGCAAGATTTTGGTCAAAGCGGTCTGACTGAGACACCTCCAAAGAATCAGCTGGAAAGACCAAATTCTCGCCATCTCTGGAACAGAGTTTAAACTGTGGTTTAGCCTGATGCTACACAACTCAATGAACACAATCTAGTCCATGGCAGAGCAGAACAGAAGTGACCATTGCCTCCGGCATCTGCTGCCAACGAGAGTAGGGCTCCCTCCCAAGCAAGGAGGGTGTCCTGATCCAGGTGACCTCCTTACTGCAGCCTGGAGTCATCTGTGCTCAAAACAGAGCAGTGAAGATCTGGGCCAGGGGATGGCAGGGAAAAACGTGTCAGAACAAGAATATTCATTTAATGGAGACAGAAAATTGGAGGGTTGGATGGGGAGAGAGCAAGAACTGGGGTTAGGCATGGAGAACTGCCTGCTGGCTGTGCAGCTGCAGCACTGCTGAAGAACCACGTCCAAGACTATATGATGTCAGAGCACAATACCATTTGTTTGCTTCCTGCAAAGTCTTTGGTGTACCACAGGTAGGTTGAAGAGAGAATGCTGATGAGTTCCAGCACTCACCCCCGAGAAGGAAGGGAAATGTGGCAGGTGAGTGCTGCCTGCTGCAGTTGCCTTCACTCTTGGCACATGGGAAGTACCTGAGCTGTGCATCAGGGCTTCGGGACAAGAGTGCATGACAACTCTAACAGCTGTTGGCAGCAAGGATGGCAGCCACCCTCTCAGCATCCAGGCAGATGAGCTGTGCCTTGGAGAGCTGCCACGCAGCTCCAGTGAAGCACCATACCAGTCATTTAAACTCAGTATCCCTCAAGTGGCCATTAACAGTGAATTCCTAACCAACCTGAAAACCTGGCTTCTCTCAACTAAAAGTAATGAACAGTCACAGCAGAAGGGAACTGTATTTCCAGTACACGAAACACTAAGGAATACAGAGACATCTCAGCAGCAAGGCTGTAACATCCTCAGGATCCTCTTAAGTCTTTTCCTGCAAAGAGAAGTGGGGCTTCCCAAATCATCTGTCAAATCCTGAAGCCTGACACTGGTAAACAGAGTAAGATCATGAGGAAATTACAAACTTCTTCAGTAGGCTTTGAGTACCACGCCATAAATAAAAATTTGGGCCAAATATGGGACAGGGGAAAAAAAAGATGCTGAATAGGGAGTTTGCCCAGGGTTTGCAGCTACAGCTGGCAGCAGGCAGGCGACATGTATAAAGAGAAGAGTGTGATGACATACTCAAAAACTGTCCATGCATTTACAAGATCTGCACAAATCCATTTTATATCAGAGTGTCACTCTGAACTTATAGAATCATAGAATGCTTTGGGTTGGAAAGGACCTTAAAGATCAACTGTAATATTGCAATGTATTTATGTATGAAAATAAAATTACCAGTAAATAGCTGAAACTTCCTTGGATATTATGCTACCTTAGACATTAATAGCTTATAAGAGCACAGGTCTACAGTCAACCAAATGCACAACACAGGAAGACAGACCTTAAAGGTAAATAATTCAGAACTTGAATTCTTTAAGGTAAATAATTCAGGGCGCTAATGAATTCACTGACTGTAAATAGGGAGCTCCACTGTGAGGAACTCTCCAAACTGCCCTACATCCAATCCTCAGGAGTGCAGAGCAGAAAACTGTCAGCAGAAACATGCATCAAACTCTCCTGGCTACAGCAAGACTCTCACACAAAAGAAGTCTTGGATAGGGAAGAGATAGCTTCATAGACTGGTTCCAGTGCTCCATACTGTGACCATGGGCTGCTGAAAAGGATGTGCACTTTCAGAAACACCACTTGGGCAAACAGTGAGGTGGCTCCAATGCAAGGAAGCTGACCCATGTTGCATCCAACAGAAGCACTGGGGAAACCCTTCAAGGG
The DNA here is from genome assembly GCA_024362935.1 of Setophaga petechia. Classification (NCBI taxonomy): domain Eukaryota; kingdom Metazoa; phylum Chordata; class Aves; order Passeriformes; family Parulidae; genus Setophaga; species Setophaga petechia. The sequence continues at coordinate 1,181,847 of JANCRA010000002.1, read as the reverse complement.
TAGCCAACACAGCAGTTTGGTCTAGCAGTGCTAGAAACACACAAAACTATGGGTGAAGCTGTAAGCTCTTTGTTAAATATGACACCCTATAAATAAAAAGAAGCCAGACAACCCCCCATGTCCTCCTCATTTCACAATCTTTCTTCTCTATCCTCTTTGACTGAGTATCGCCAAGTGCTTTTATCCACACCTGGGAATTCCTGCGTATCCATCAAAAAGCATTTCAGGCAACCAAATCCCATCAACAAACCACAGGATAAATCCTCAAAAATTCTTAAACTACCAGCAAGTGTCAGCCTTCCCAGCCTGCACCCTGTGGTACCAAGGAGCTGTTTTGCAAGCAGCAACTATTCCTGGCCAAGTAAAGAAACTCTACCAAAGTCGAGATGCAGCCAACTGTCAGTAATACAATGTTGTCGCTGCAAAAAAAAAACCCCAAACAAACCTGCCAGGATTTTTATGCTGTCTCATGCTCTAAAAGTAGTATTTCAAACCACCCTAAAGTTGCTTCACACCCTCTTACGAGACCTACATGAAACCAGACTGTGGAATAAAATCCGCCTTTTGCTGGCAGACAAAGGCATGTCAACAACAATAGGCAAGGCACTGCAAGGTTGCTGACGAGCCTGGAAACATTGTATGGGAACATGCCCATGGATCTGCAGTCGAAAACACAACTGCTGTTCTTGCTCCGTGCCCAGCAGAGATAGAGATCTCATCGCCAGCAGAGATCTGGGTCACCACAAGGAAGCTGGAGTTATCCCAGCACCATCATCTTTTAGGTAATGCTCCCAGGAGGGGAAACAAGTACGTAGTAAGGTTTCATCTGGTGAGGTGCTGGTTGTAAACAAAAACAGTGACTGGGGGTTTCCTTGCTCCTTAGTGATATCATCCAAATGGAAAAAAACCCCAATTAATTTCACCTGATGTCTTGTATCCAAAATGCTTTGCAGAATGAGTTTGTTGCAAATGCGAAGTTCAGGTTGCAGTTTCTCAAGAGCTTGCAAATGCACCTTGACCAGCAAAGTCTTCCTCCTAAACACTAGGCTAAAAAGTATTTGTTTGTTTATCTTGTACTTCAAAACTGAAAACCCAAAGCTGGGGAAGGAAAACCCTAGAAAGACAATGTTTAAATTGAAATATAGATTTTAAACATATGATGTTTGCGAAAAACAAATGTTCTGAGTCTCCACACAATCAAGTAGCTGACTATCCAGGCACATGACTGAAAATGAGATCACTTTTCCAGTCTCTGCTAACCAAAACTTTTGCAACCTTCCCGTACGCCGTTTCCTTGTTTACATCTCATGGTTCGGGAGTTCAACTTTTGGAGAAACATGAATGGTAAACCTAGAAAGTGAAATGTGATATTATTTACAGACTAGGAGAGCACGCCGTTCACAAGAATTTGTAGGCGCACACATCCCAGCCCTGTTCCTCAGTTCAACACCCACTCCTGAAATCCTGTACCAACCAGATTAGCCGATGTACACATGCCTGCACTCTTGGAGAAACAATAGTCTCTTTCAGGCCATACAGTCTTCTGAAGAACCAGGCAAAAACGTCATGGGAGAAGTTAGGAAATATCTGCAGAAAACAGCACACAAGATGAAAGGCAGAACAAGCCTTTTAACTTGCACAAAGTACATTACATGGAGGATAAGTACAGAACTTAGTTACCTAGCCTCTCTTCCAAAGGGATATTTTTTATTTTCCCCAGGATGGAAAAGGGGATTGTTGAAACAACTTTAAAAAAAAACACCAAAAAACCAACAACTGGGATAGTGGAACAGCTCCCTTACAGACAGACTATTACAAGCAAAATTCAGCTCCAGGAGCTGTGGCAGACCTGGGAGAAAATGCACGCTGCCCTGAAGTGCCAGGATCTCCAGCAGACAGCTGGGATCCTGGCTGGTGTGATGAGCCCTCCTGTCCCCAGTGCATAGCACTCCTTCTTCCATTCCCCTCCCAAACACTGTTGCTACAGAAGGCACAGAACTATTTTTTAATTAATCCAGTACAAAGTTTGAGCTGCCTCAGGGTTAAGCTAAACATTTTCCGTCTTTAACCACTACAGCAGAACTAACTACAGTGAAAAACACTTCACCATAAGGCTAGGGAATTGAGGACAGAAAAGAAGCTGCAACAGAGTCACCCCTGACCTCTCAAAATTTCGCCTCCAGAACATGCAAAAAATAAGAAACTGAATTTTTAATCAGCTGAGAAACGGGGCAGGGAGACACTCTTGGTAAAATTACTGTTGTGAATATCACATAAAAAGCCTTATGGAGTTTTACCATCCACCTTCTGTTCCAAACTGTAGGTCTCCAAATAACCTAAAAAAAATCCAACTACACACACTTTCAGGAAAGCACTCAGCACTGAGAGACATTTAAAAAGCATGCAGTTCTACAAATCCTTTTCTCCTTTCACAAGGGGCTGTAACTCCTGCAGGAAACACATGCTCCCGTAACAAAGTAGGTATTTTCTGCATGTACTCACACTGCCTATTATTTTTTAATCATCTGGTATGCATCTTCCTAGGCATGCTTATGTTAGAGGAAATACTAGCATTAGGTCTGCAAAAGAACACTGACTACCTGTTCTGCATGAACACCCTGAAGGTTAATAGTGGAAATCGTGGCTTGAACTCTGCCTCTGCCTTGTGCTGAGCAGTCCATACAACCATTGGCATTTCATCACATGTGCTTCCCCCCCTCAGCTCATGTTCACTCTCTGCAGGATTTTACTATGCAGTCCACCAGGACAGTATTTTTCAGACTGTAGGAGCAAGTCAAAGCATATTTTGATGTGTCTAGATTGCACAGAGACGATATGAACAATTGAAAGTTGATCACAGAAGAATACAAGTTGCTTTTTCATTTCACAGCTCCAAGAGTCAGAAAGGATGAGTAGAACCCTGATATATACCAGATGTTTTAAAGTAAGGTGGAAGAGCTGGTGTCATGAAAGCTTCCCAACAGCTACCAACTGGCCTTGCTATAGTGAGCAGGCTTCTTCTGCCTGTGGAAGATTACAGGCCTAATGGAATGGGGATAATCACAGGTTTCATGCCCACATATAATCCAACTTTCTTTTCTTGAAAATAAATTTGACAAGTCCATCACTACTAAATGAAAAAGGCTCAAAATTGAATAATTTTCTTACATGTACAAAAAAAAAAATTGGATCTGGAGCATATCTATGGTTTTGGCAAGCACCACACTTAACCCAAGAAATGAAAAGGCGATTTTTTTTCATTTGTTTCTGTTTCTAGTAAGTCTTGAGTCAGTTTCCCCCATTTTCTTCTGAATTTGTGTTTGGATATTAAAAACAGCAAATACAAAAGGCTTTCACCTCAGCCACAACCCTCACTCCACTGAGTACTCTACAAATACATATGGAGACTTCACATCCTAAAGAGGTAAGTTTCACCTTGCTGTTACAAAATTTGGGGGTTTTTTCCTATTTCAATAAAAGCGAAATTTCATCATTAAAACAAAAAGAGGAAGAAGAAAAAAAATCAGTCCAGCAGAAAAGCATAATTTCAGAGTTAACAGGAATATGCATCTATCACTTAAATTGGCCCCTTGGGTGAAGCCCATTGCAGAGATAAAAGTCTTTCCACAGACTTGGGATAAAGCCTGGACAGTTCAAAATAGTGATGAGAGTGGACGTCACTGTTTTAGACTGCATGGTGTAGGGGTGCATGAAGGCAAAACTCCCACAGCAGCCATAATACCTCCCAGTATGAGAAACCCCAGGAACTCTGGGTACCACAAAAGCACACTCTGGAGAGGATTTCAGACAGTGATACAACTCACTGATGACACAGGGAGACTGGTAACATTTTTTGTTGGTGACTCTGCAGCTCCTATTTCCACAGCCCACACTAGTTCAAAAAACACCACAGGACATGTGTGACGAAAAAAGGAGTATCTCAGGCCAGGGTGAGATAAATACACACTAAGGTGAAGCAAGATGACAGCTGGCATTGTTAAGGGATACATTCAGGGCAGGTAGGTCAGTCTGAAAGCTGCAGGTTGTGCCCTGGGTTGCAAGAGCACCGGGCAAGAGGCCACAAACTGGTGCCGTGGATGCCTTGCACAACAGAAGGCACAGGGACCAGCGGTGCCAGCCAGGTGACTGGACACTTGGAGACACAGCAGGAGCCAGTGAATCAGCAGGAAGACCCTAGACTACCTTGCACACAGACTGAAAGTGTAGGAAATTCCAGGTTTCCTTTGTTTCTGTGGGGTTCCTGTTTCTGTGTTACTGCGCCATGATTCAACTGCTTTAAAGATGCAGATGTCTGGGGAAACCTGGTGCTGGTAAGGCAACCTCGTTGGACTGTGTGAGTGTGGTGTGCGTAGGGAGGCGTGCAGGGCACTGGTCAGGCCACTGGAGCTGCCTGCTGCCCCGGTGCTTTGGTCCCAGCACTGGAGGTGGGACTGTGCCTGCCAACAGTGCACCATGAATGATCCCACAGGAATGCCTCTCAAGTCTTCCATATCCAACCTAAAGCAACTTCTTCACTGAACACCACCTGAATTATTTTTCTACATATTGCTTATGGTAATAAAAAGAGGTTTTGGAGATTTACCCAGGGCTTGTGAGGTGAAGGGATATTTTTCTCACAATACAGTTGAATAGATATCTGTTGTTTTCTTCTCATGTTCCTTTGTGCACATACACTGGCCCCTTCTTGCAGCCTGGCTTTGCCTGAGGTGTAAGAATTGTCAGCTCTTCCAGTACTAGGAGGAAATCACTGCCTCAGGCTCACACTGAAATCACTCTTTTTCACACAGGACTGTGGACATAATCCTTTGCCCAATAAATAGCCCACCTTCTTCCTTATTGCTCCAGATGGATATGAATGAACCAACTGCACTTTTTCTGAACACCATCTTCTGCTTTCATTGAGTACTTCAGTCACTGCCAACTGCACCTCCTTGCCCTAAAAGGCACCAGTTAAGGTTGCTGGGTCTGATTTCCAAGTACCCTGCTATAAGTCTCTTTAAGAGGGAAAAAGGTTGGATGCTATTAGCCCTCTGAGAAACCATGCATTTAGTCCATAACCACGGGCTCCTGAAACACAGCTGTTAAGTGCAAATCTCAGTCTCTGAAATTTTCTTTCTGCTGCCTCATTATCTTTACGACATGCCAGCAAAAACCAGAGTCCCCCCACAGGCTGAGGGAAGAAGTCTTTATGTTTCCAGCTGCATCTGACTCTGGCTAGTCAACCAGACTCAAAATATTGCATCAACCTGATGTTGACTTCAAAGTTTCAAAATTTTCCTCTTACAGCTGGGACTAGGTACTTGTGGTTTCAGTTACCACAAGGGAAATGGAATCTCACAGCCAACACTTACGATTACTTCCCAACACTGCCGGGCTGCCCTCAAAAGAAAAACAACCAAAAGATGTCAAACACAAAATGGCTTAAATCAGACACTTAGAAAATGCTCTGTAATACACAAAAGGTGCAATTAATTGAAATAAATTTTGAAGCTCCCTGTAAATCATCATTTTAATCTTAAGAGTAGGATAGGATCCCTTAAAAGTAGCTCTGGCCACAAAGTTCTGACCACTAAACTAAAGCCTGCAGGTGGCTGACCTCATACCATTGTTGTCTTCCAGCCAGACTGCTCCAGTTAAGCAGCCTTCCATATTTTCATCAGAATCTATAGACTGAAACTCCATTTTTTAGGTAGTCATGCACAGAAAAAAAAAATTCAACTTGCCAATGAAGAACAAAAATACCAGATCAATGCATAAATATAGTCTTAGAATAAAACTCTAATCCTTCACTTGCAAAGAAGTCTCTTTCAAAGAAATGTTTATGTTAAAATTTAGAGTTGTGTTCAACATTAATCTTAGGGAATTTTACAACAGAATGTACCAATTTTAAAAGGTTTTTACAGCCTTAACGAATTCCTAGAACCCATAGACAGAAATTAAATAGGGGGAACCTACAGTGTTGGCTAGACATATTTCAATATTTGTTACCATAGAAACAAGCCAGTAGATTTAGGGTTTGGAGTTATCCTTGCTATAAAATATTAAACTTCTTACAGTTTTTGCATATGTATATTGTGGCAAGAACACTGTCAATCCTGATAGAGCCCAAAGCATCTTAATTATTTAACAGGATTTTAGCGCTTTTTTTCCCTTTTTCTTAACAGAGGATTTTTAAATTTATTTTTTCCTTGATAGACTTATTTTAACATCTTCCAGTAGGAAACACTTCTGGTTGACAGAATGATATACAGGAAATGAAGATGTGTTTTTCCTCAATGTTGTGTTGAAGTGGTAAATAAAAGGAATACACATATAGTCTAATAAAACAAGATTCACCAGTAACTATCAAAATTACACCAGTTAGCACTTGTGATGATTTTACCAGCTAAAAGTACATTAAGTGCTATACTTCATTTGAAAGACAGTTCAACTTCAAATTTGGTGGTTTTGTTTTCAATCGTAGCAACGGAGAAATGCTCAAGAACGAAAGTAATTGAGATAACATCTCGATACTGCAACAGTATCAAATACTTCTGGCAGATACCTGAGGAATGAAACAAATGCATTGTCTTTGCATGCCTCAGAGGAGCATCAACAGCTGCATTCAAGTCACAGCACAACTGGCAAGCAAAAGGATCGGCAATTCCAAGAAAGAGGAAGGACAGATGCTTCCTCCAGCAACACTCCTTCAAAAAGTGAGGAGAACATGCTTGTTTAGACAATTCAGTGGTGGAGGGGACCCACAGCTCAAGATACCATCCAGGCAAGAGCTCAGCTGGGAGCAGTGGGGAAGGTCAACACCTGGACAAGCCCAAGCCCACTGCCCGTGGGACTGGATGTATGCAAGGGATTTTAACCCTGATGATTTCACAGCCAAAACTGGCCCCAGATCGCAGCCCTTGCTTTTTGTTTGGATTCAAGAAAATCTGTTTACAGAAGGCTCAACACAATGAAAAAATGAAAAACTTTGGAGTAAAAGCCATAAACCACACAGTTGTTTCAATACTATATTCCAGCACTGAAGTGGACAAGGAAAAACACCCAAAAAAGCAAAGCAAATCAGAACAAAGACCAAAACTGAGCAAGACTGAAACACCCTCTTCTTCCAAGAATTAAACAATACTTTTTATGAACTGTAAAGATAAGCAGTGGAACTGCTATTTCCTAATGTTTCTGAGGTCAATCTTCTAGCACAGCTTCTCAAAAAGCCAATCAAATGTACACAGCTCTCACATTCACACGCATTCTAACATTTTAAAAAAGCCCTACAGCCTAAAGCCTCTAAAAAGCCCTAAAGCCCTACAGCCCTACATTTTAAAAAAGCTTGAGCCCTACAGCTCAAGCCTCTAAAAATAATGGAAAAACTTATTCTTGAAGACCTGCAAGACAGCCCTTTAACTAATGGAAAATCTGCAACACTTCAGAAGAGGAAAATGGTAAGATGGCTTAATTTTAAATGAGTAAGAATTTAAATGTCACTTCCTGCATGTGACCTCGATCTGAATAACCTTGCATTTTTGTTTTCTTTGGTGTGGTTAACAGTGGAATCTTTGTGGAGTACATTTCTATGGCATTTACAGTTGCATGTTTATGTTCAGCAACTGCTTTGCATAATTCTGAACACAAAAAAATCAGAAAGTGACTTTTCCTCTGTAAAGAAAGAGAGAGAGATCTAAAAAGTAGCATGCTACTAGGACTTCCAAAGAAGGAAAGGCTGGAGAAAAATTATCCCAAAACTCAAGGGGAAAAATGCACAACTTCCTTTAACTGACAGCTGCAGTGAGGTACTATGAGTTTGTTTTATCTGAGCAGTTATGTACATACACTAAAGGCAAAGCAACACTATGTACTCTAAAGGAGTTCACACAAGTCCACAAAGGGCACCACTATCAACCTGCAATCGAGAAGCGGGAAGTTATTCACATGTCTGAGTAGGTCATGTAATGGTTAGAGATGCTGGCAGCACATGTTGCCAAAAATAAGGCATTGCATGCACGCATTCAAATCCAGAGCTATGAAACCCCTTGTCACCCTCTTGGAGGCTCTACAGGCCAGGTTTGTTCCATGGGAAGCCCTACTGCACTCAATATGAGAGCCTCAGGTCTTTCCAATTGATGCTACAGGTGTCAACACCTCAGCACACCCTCTCATCCCTCCCATGAAGTGTTTTCAAGCCAGGGGCTGGGTGGGAGAATGGCTTAGGAGATATGATGTAGCTTTCATAAAGTTTTCTGTGGAATTCATATATATGAGTAAAATAAAGCAATCTACATATGTGTTGCAGGTGCATCTTGGAAAAAAAGAGCTCTTATTCATAGATCATAGAATGGTTTGGGTTGGAAGAGACCTTAAAGATCACCTACTTCCAAGTCCCCTGCCATGGACACTTTTCACTAGACCAGGTTGGTCAAAGTCCTATCCTAACCTGGCCTTGAACACTCCCAGGGATGGGGCATCCACAGATTCTCTGGACAACCTGTTCCAGGGCTTCACCAAACTCACAGTGAAGAATTTCCTCCCAATATCTAACCTAAACCCATCCTCTTTCAGTTTAAAGCCATTATCCCTTGTCCTACCTTCATTCAAGAAGGCCACTCAGCTGATATCTCCACCTTGTTTTGTCAAAAAACCAAAAAAAAACCCATTAAAAAACCAAACGAAAAATGCATCCATACAGTGGTGGCCTTTAAATCATTTGACAAACACCTCTCCAGATTAAGTGGTGCCACCAGGGATGGCTTGGGTTGCCCTCCTGTGGTGGGAGGACAGCACAGGACCAGTGCCTGCCCAGCCCATAACTGGGCTCTGAACATGGGCACTCCAGCAATGGGTGACCCAAAAAAAAGAAAAAAGGGAGACAGCAAAACAGTTGCCCTAGTGCTGCTGAGAGGAAAGAAGGTGTGCTCCAGTTCTGGATAACATGCTCCATTTGGTCTGCTTAAAATACCTGTTTTAGAAAATAAACTGGGATGGTAAAGCAGGAGATTGTCTTTCTTGTAACTCAAGAAGAAAATAAATTTCACACAAATAAAAATTCACTGTGTAAAACAAAATACTCTATACAACACGCAATTTACCCCAAAATAATTTATTTCCTTTTATACCAGGCAGGCCAAGAGTTCATTTGGATTAAAAAAGTGAATGGATATGAGTTTCCCATCTCAGCAAAACATTGGAAAAGAACACAAACATTTCATGTCTGACCAGTCTTGACCCAATTACTAAGGGGTGAAGATACCACCGGCTGTCAGGATGTTGTATTTGCCATTCAAGGTGGGGCAGGAGTACTGCTCCTTCCTCTGGAGCATCTTGTTCCTGGTCATCCAAACAAAGAGAGGAAATTGGGGTATATGGACAGGGATCTGAACTGGCACAGAAATGCATGCATCTCTTCCAATATTGGAAGATTAATGCGTGAGAGAGTTGATGAATGGGAAGTATTAAATATAGAACCAAAAAATAAGCGAAATGATTAATTGCTAGAAAAGGAAACTTATGATTTATAGAAGAAAAAAATCAGTAAGGCTTGGGAAACTGAAGGGAATAAGCAGCAAGTGAGCTGCAGGGTGGGACCATCTGGTGCATAGTGCCACGGCAGCACAGAGCACATACCACAGCTTCAGCGCCCCTCTCGCCTTCTCCCAGCCTCACTGCATGCAGGGCAGACAAAGCAGAAATAGATTGTGTTTAGAGGTTACTGGATGAAAGTAACTGATTTTAAAAACAAGCTGAAGTTGGTTTTAAATGATATCCTATAATCTGAAAACGGTCTCTTAATGAAATGTTTCCATGTGGTCTTGTAGTGGGCTGGTAGCTGTCGCACTCATGTCCTTGCATTCTAAGCTTTCTAGAAATTTCTAAAAATAACTGGATACTTGCTTAACACTGTTTTCATTTATTTTATGAAGAAATGGAAGGCATTTTTAGCCTATTTATTTTTCATTCTGAGTTATAAAATCTCAATGGTAACCCATTATGTTGGTCCTGCACTTCTTTGTTTTGCAACTATTAAGATAAACAAACTCTTCTGCAGTCGGCATGCAATCAACAGGCATCCCAAAGCAGCATAAACCTAAGGAATAATCCAGCACCTTAAAGCTGATTATGATCAGTCATTTGCTTGGTGCCTAAAATTCACTTTTGTGGGGAACAATAGTATAGGGGAAGAAAACAGAGATATGCCGTGAAACTGTAAATGCACTACATGTTTTAGCATGGCACCTGCTTGTTTTGTTTTTTTTTAACTTAATGCCATTTTAAAATAACTTACAAAAATACTTTTTTCAGTTAAAAAAAAAAAAGTACAACCAACTACATCCTCTTTGGGTTATGCCCATGAATGAGCTACTGTCTGCATTAGAAACAAGCACCTGGACCAACTCATGGGCATCCAGCAAAGTCCACTGGTTTCCTTTCAAAACACTAATTTACAAACGACAATGTCAAATCCCAGCCTGTGAGTGGCCTTGTTGTTAAATACAACATCTCAAGAGTGGAAGGGATGAGGTGCAAGATTCAGAGGGGCTGCTCACCACAACGGAGCCCAGAGCAGCTGTGCATGGGCAGGAGACCAGCCTCTGCTCTGGAGAGGATATTCAGACACTGAGGCAAATAACTTTTCATACTTTTCTGATAGTCCATTATGCCATACTGTACTACAACCCCAATTAAGAAAGAATTCTGTGTTATCTTTGGGAGATCTTGCATTTCCTCACACAAGTCTTTATGTGCACATCCTCTTTATGCCAAGTATTTTCTGTAAGGAGTAAATGGCAGGAGCTGTATTTGCACAGCCAGCCAGTCAGCCAGGAAAGAAGTGGTCTGAGACTGTGGGGAAGCATCAGCACCTCTCAGTCCTAGCACAGTCGTCTTATTTAACAAAACTGCAGGAGGGACCCTTCCTGTCACCCTTTGTTTCATCTGGTCTAGGTCCCACACATCCTAGGAAAAAGTTTCTCATCCTTCACTACCCAGAGGGAAAGGACATGCTCGGAAGAGCTGCCACTCTGTCACCAACAGATCCAAGGGGAATTCAAGCTTTTGCAAGAGGGCTGAGATAAAACTCATCACCATCTATGCAGCTTTCTTTGCCACTCACTCCCTTCTCAGTCCCCTGCAACTTCTGAACTTTGCACCATCCTCTTTCCCCTACATCTTCTAAGACTTGTCTCTTTCCCCTACATCTTCTAAGAGCTCAGCAGTGTTTCAGAAGGACTCCAGCAGCTCACCCTTCCACCAAGAAAGAGCCACATAAACTTCAGAATCAGGGACATATTACCTTGATGCATTTTTCTTCTGAGGTGCAGCTCCCCTCATTAGCCTTTTGAAAGAGCACCTTTTCATACAACATGAAGACAATATGAAGAAGATTCTGTACACTTTTCCCTACACAAAGGCTAAGGTCTAGGGGAATAGCATATGCCATTTCTTGTAGTGAAATTCTGCATGAAGAGAGTAATAAGATTTTTTGAGAACTTGATGTGTATATATATAAAAGAATCAACACACAAACTTCTATTTTCAAAAACCACACCATTCCCAGTTCAATGCTGCAGGCTATAACAGTCTGTTTTACAGTCAGTAATGCAACACAGTCTCCCTATTAACTAAATAAATTCCCATATTTGATTCAGTGGGAATCTGTTGTTCTAAACGAAATATATGAGGCAAGAAGGTTTACTTAAAATGCCAAGTATTTAAATGGAACTGACAAGAAAAATAGGAACAGGCATCACACATTTCACAAAAGGGCAGCTATAACAATAACTTACGCTGAAGTGGCCAAAAGATGAAGCAATAGAAAATTGGAAGCAATTAACATGCAACATTCAAGAAATATTAAATACATACTGAAGACTCAACACAGCATTCACACAAAAATATGTAGTGATGAAAAGCAGATACTTTACATAATAAGCAACAAGATATTTCAAATGTGGTCATAAAAACAGAGGAGACTTGTACTGCCACACTGAGAAGAGCTGATTGCAGAACTGCAGTGCTGATAGCATACGTAGGGAGGGATGAGGCACACCACCCTCACCATCAGAAGACGAGGTAACATCCCTACAGCCCTACTCAAGCACCAGCAGCATATGCTTGCTGCCAGCCCAGGGGGTTCTTATGGCTTTGGTAAGTCCTATTCCTCTCAAGAAACAGCTCTGGGTAAAACCAGGAGAACCACAACCTGTGCAACCAGAATGACAGCACCTGATCCATGCCCACTCTTGCTGCTCTGGGAAGGCAACTTCACCCTCTGGGTCTGTCTTGACCCAAGTAGGTACCAACACTGGTGTCTCTTCTGGCACCTTCTGAGGTCACGCTCTCTAATGGCTTCCCTCTAAACATCACAATGCAGTTTCCCTGCACAGATCAGCACCATCCTCTCAGGCTGCCAGCAGGTTTAAGCATGTAAATGCTTAGCCAGAGTTCAGACCTAACTCCATGTCCACAGGTTTAGTTTGTCCAAGGCACAGAAAAGGGACTCAGGCATATGAGTGTATTTCATTTAGGCTCTAGAAACCAACTTTTACTTCAATGAGTATGAGACTTGTGTGTAGCCAGGCAAACCAGCAGTTCTCTACATGCTCTACCCTTTCTGAAGCAGACAAGGACACAGAAAGCCCCCTAAAGGATTATTAGCTTGTCCAGAATCACAGTGCTCATTCTCTATACCAGGAACAAACACCATCTACCCTCCAAGCCATGCTTCTTGCTGCAACAATCCCCCAGGCCTAAGTGAGCCCATTTATAACAGAATCACACCTCACAGATCCTCTCTGCCCTTATGCAACTCCGTGTGCATTCTCCCAGGGCTTCTGAGAGCTGAAGGCTCCCCGTTCATGCTGCATGGGGAAAGTCAGGAGCCTGCCAGCCGCTTCAAAAAGAGACAGCAAGAAGACTAATGATAATGAAGTGCCAGGTTTTCTGTCGCAAGTTTAGGTAGAACTTCAAAATGACAAAGGAATTATCCACCCATTGCAGATGCAGATGCCAAGAGAGGCTTTTCCTTTGTTTTTCTCCTATGCTAATATTTCAAGAGGATGACACATTATTTAATTTTTTTTTAACTGAACTGTCATGGTCTTTGAAGTACCACCACACTTACAATGTGGGGCCTGGCAAACTCGGATGAAAATGGATAATGAATTTCAGATTTTTTATTTTGTTGCTCTTGTGTTTGATGTTGAAACCTAAAAATATTGGAATGCGATTGTTATTCTTGCATGATAAAGGCTGTTTCTATCACAGCCCTGAAATTCTGCAGGGGTTACACAAAAAATGCAGAATTTTATTACTTTATCATATCAAGACCATGAAGTTGTTACTTGCAGAAAATCAATTCCTACACAGCAGTTATTACAGACCATTAATTTGCACGAGGAGAAGTGTGTTCTCCCTGGATTTATAAATTTTTTTCTAATATTACAGCCTTTTGTCTACTTGGAAAGGATGAAAAGCATTAAAAAAACAACAACACAAATTTGAGTTAATGTGAGAAGCCAGCTAATTTTTAACATACAAATCTGAAGTCCTCTGGAAGGCAGGGATGCACTTGGGCATCCCTTTGTTCTGCGCATTGTGGGAGTTCATTGCACCCCAGTTTCAGACACTGCTTCATCTGTTGGGGATTATCCAGCCCAATCACACTGAGTTAAATCCCCAAGGATGCTGAAGGGAATGGGCAGGAAGGAAAACCAGTCATGGCAGGGGGGTAAAAACACCAGGACCTTCAAGTAGATTGTGGGGAAGCTACTGATGGCGAGAGCAAGTGGCATGGGGCTGCATACCCTCAACAGAGTTCCCCTGTGCTTGGCAGTGGTGAGGCAACACCTCGAGTGCCATGTCCATTTCTGGGTCCCTCAAGACAAGACAGACATTGAGGAGCAGAAGCAGGTCCAGAGCAGGGCAACAAGACTGGTGAAGAGTCTGAAGTGCAAGTCCTATGAAGAGCGGCTGAGAGGTCAGATTGTTTAGCTTGAAGGAAAAGAGGCTGAGGGGTGACCTTATCACTCTCTATCACAGCCTGAAAGGAGACGGCAGCTGGGTGGAGGTCAGTCTCTTCTCCCAGGCAACCAGCGACAGGATGAGAGGACATAGTTTTAAGCTGTGCCAGGGGAGGTCTGGGCTAGACATTATGAAAAAATTCTTCACAGGAAGGGTAATTAGATATTGGAATGGGCTGCCCAGGGATGTGGTGAAGTCACCATTCATGAGGTATTTAAGGAAAGACTTGGACACAGCACTTAGTACCATGGCTGGGTTGACTAGCTGGTGCTTGGTCACAGGCTGGACTCAGTCTTGGAGGTCTTTTCCAGCCTAATTGATTCTGTGAACACAGAGACAACAGGTACTGGCACAGAGCTCAAGAGGAAAGAAACACGCTCAGCTGGGTGGGAAGAGCCAGGTGAACATTTGCTCTCCTAACGCTGCTACGTAAGGTTAACCAGGTTTTGACTTAGTCAAGCAGAACCCAAGCATGGTTTTTCAGGTAAACACCAGATTTGTGCTGGATCATGACAAGTGATGCGGCTTTCCTTTCCTGGTATGCTTTCTGGGGGAGGCCTGGGGCGGAGTGATGGAGACTAAAGGCCGCAACCCTCGGCCCAGGGAAGGAGCAGGGACCTGCGCACGCCCATGCCAGAACCTGAGCTCACCCAGCAAACCCAGCACCTGCAGGTCCCAGGTACAGTTCATTTTGCATAAGCTGATTAAATCCAACAGGTTTGTGCTCGTAAGTACCCAAATGCTGTGGGTATTTTGCCACTGCCTGTCCCACTTTGCTTGCTTTAAAGAGCCAGCTGCATATTCCCAGCAGGGCCAGCCAGCCCCAAGCAGCTGCAGTGTCCCTGTGGCCACTGGTGGCCTTCCCTTCACCCCCATGTGCCCACGCAGGGACTCTCCTGACCTTGTCCTCACCAGCTGATGCTCCTCCCTCTCCAGGAGCACCCTGGTGCCCTTCTGTCCCCATCTCCACCGGAGCAGTCATACGTCACACCGCCCTGCTTAGTGCTTCTCCCCTCCAAAGCCGGCCGTAAGGAGTAAATAATCCTCTCTAAGCCCGGGGAAGGCAGGCAGTCTCCATTTTACACATATAGAAACGGAAGAAGGGGTGAAGAGGTTCAGCCTGTTTCTATCAGTAGATCCCTGAAGATCAAGCACACCACTGGTAAGCGTTTTAACTTAAGCTCTTAGGCAACACAGGGTAACCTAACAAACAAACCTAACAAGCAGGCGCTGAATGTTTATGATCTGTTTGTTTACGTGACACACAAAAAATTTACTCTGGGCAATTTCCCTGAGTATGTTCATTGTTCTGTAAGCTTGTGTGTGCACGTTTGTGGCTGTATCCTCTCCTCTAATCTTCAAGCTAATTTCAGCCAAAGAATTGACTGGAGGCAACAGGAACAATCCATGAGCTTCCTCCAGAAACATTTGTGTGGACTGCAAAAGCCATATTTCCCATTCTTCCAGCCTAAGTGCTATACAAGGAAGCCAAGAGGACAAATGAAAGCTGACGCAACCACAAGGCAGTCAGCTGCAAACCTGTTCAGCACAAGAAGTTGCCAGCCCACTGCCAGCATCACACTGGACATCCCACGGATTACCCACCCTTTGGGTTTCTCACGTGTGTGGTTATTATGTAAGGTCATGTGGTCTGACACATGTGTTCCTCGAAGTGATGGGCTTCCTGGACTCCATCCAGAGGATCAATGAGGATTCTATGATCAACAGAAGCTTTGAGAGAACACCGCTGTTCAGTCAGTTGTACCCTGTTTGGACAGTTAAAGGGGATGACTCTACTTTCCTAGGAAGTTCAAGACCTCAGTGGAATTAATTAATGTGGTGGAACTCCAAACCCACACTACATGTTACAGACACATCTCCAGTACCAACGCTGATAGACATTACCCAGATGGAATATAAAAGTTCCTTTAAAAAGACAAGAGCCTCTTAAAACCACTTCATAATGTTAAGATTTAAAAGTCACTGAAATAAATGCTGTCCGCTAACAACAACATTAAAAGTGGGTGGCAATCCTGGTTCCAGCACACTTAAGCTTTGCATCGGAACAAAACTATCATAAATTGCTTAAAAACCGCAGTGATATGCAGTTGACACCCACGTATGTTATACTGGCTCCCAAGAACAAATGATACATGTATAATATCTCAGTATGTTCCATGTGTTATTGCTGTTAAGAATAATGCAAAGTACTTAAAATCTTAAAAAAAAAAGGTATAATGCAGTTGGAAAAACATGTAAACTTCTCTGGTGCACATAATACAAGTCTCTGCAAATTGTAGAGAATTGTACATTCCTCTACATTCTCTATCAAATCAATATTGTTTATTAAAGTATTCTTTGTACAGCTAGCAAAAGATCAACAAGAGATCAAAGTGTGGTATATAAATAAAATAATAGTTTTAACTATGATGTCTCCAGTCCTTTCCCCTGTATATTCTTATTGTAATACATATGCTAAAAAAAAATCACAAGAATCATTCTTTATAATTATTGTACAAGGATATAAAAATGCCACCTGAAACACAAAGTATTAAGCTAACAGATGTGGTCTCTGAATAACAGTGATTCCTTTAGCTATTCCAAGTAATTGTGGTAACAGGAAATCAGCTAATAAAACTACCATGGTCAGGAGCTATGGTCCTAAATGGCATTAAATACTACTAATGTGAAAGAGTGGTACATCATATCAAATCTTTCCTCTATTTTTACAAAGACTGGAGTGCCCTCTGACTACTCACCTGGAGCTCCACACTACAGTAATTCTGACTGACAAACTCACCTGATTTCCAATCTAAAGTTTGTTTTATCTCTATCTGAGTAGCTGAACAGATGCTTCTCCCATGAAAAATGACATCCAGCCTGCTGCTGACACTTCACTAGTAATCCCAAAAACAAGAACTATGGACTTGCTGCAGTTTTTAAAAAATGGTGCTTTTCTGCTAAATCCCAAGCATCGGTTCTGACAAAGTCCTACATGCAATCGTCCACCCTGCTCAAGGAAGAGAAGCTCTGCAGGCTTTACCCAGCCCACACCTCACAGAGCAGCTGAACAGCTGCTTACCTGCTGGTGCAGGGAATCTGCTCAGGGAAGGGTTCCCTGCTCTTACCTGCCTGCCAAGAGCTGGCAGAACATCACTTGCTTCCTTCAGTACTGGAGAACAGCCTCTCAGCAGAAGGTGCAAATAAACCCTAAACCCCCATCATTATTTGTTTTTCTTTTGTAAAACACACTCCAGCAGGTGATGCTGCAGCTAAATTTCTCAGGATTTGAATTATCTGAAAACACATTAACAAAATAAATGAAGGTGAAATGGCACTTCAAATACCAGTTTCCCTGGGTTTTTTCTGCCTCAGAGGAAAATTTCACTAGAGAAAAAAAGTCTGCATCAGTTTTGGAACTAAACATTTGGACTAAAGCTTGGGAAAAAACTTGGACATGAAGAAACTAATCTTCTCATTTATGAAGGGAATTGATTATTAACTTGCATAATCCCAAATTCTCCTCTGGGTAAACAAGACATTCAAGACAGAGCACAGACAAAAACCAGGCACCTACACGGATAAATAAAAGCACAGGCAAGAAAAAGAACCTTTTAGGAAGACCATATTAAATGCATACAAACCCCTTTTTCTCAAAGCCTAGCACTTATTTTCCCTGCATTTATTTTCCCACACTTAGCAGATAATTTCCCTAACACCCCTGAAAATACCAACACTGATTCTAGGAATTATTAATGAGCACAGGCTCCATCTCCTAACTGCAATAATTCTAGGCTGAACCTCTCTAGTAAACATCACATTCCACAGACTGATGAGCCAGCTCTCAGATAAACATGCTTGCTTAAGTATCAACACCCTATGGCAATCAGAGTCCATGCACAGTGACTCAGTGCAATTATTCTGAGTGTAACAATAAGTGGGCAGTCATGCAGATTTGTTACTTATTGGTTTAAGCGCAAAATTAAACAAGAAAGAGAAATTAATGAAAACTATTCAATTTCAGGCCAGACTGGGGACAAAATATGAGTAAGTATTATAAACACGGCATAATCTCATTTAAGGAGACTGTGTAACACATAGGTTTTACAAATAGTTACAGACATTAATCTTGTTACATTTATTTCCAGAGTTTTTATTCAGTAACAGGATTGATTGGCTGGAGAAACACAGGCTCAGACAAAAAAACTAGCTGAAAGCTCTATTTTTGTCAGAGTGACAGATTCTTTTCTTAAGTAACTTGTTTTGTTGTCTTTTGTTCCAGGACTATAAACATTACTAGCAATTCTCCAACTGGCAAGAGAGGCTGAGATGTTTTGTCCTCACCATCCTGGACTGCGTTTTGTTCTCTTACACAATCCAAGCATTGGGAAGAGGCAGCAATTTTGACTTCCCTTCCCTGTAAGATCACTTTTCTTTTGCTCACAATTGGGTTTTTCTGCTGAAGCAGTGAGGAGAGAACTGCTCCATGGCTTGCCCTTGCTCTGGGAAGAGATGGGTTGCAGATCCTGATAAATGGAACTATTGCAACCTCTGAGCTTATGTATATGACAATCAACATTACCATCCAGTTCTCTATCATTAATTTGCTTCCTATCATCACTGACTCCCCACAGCCAAGCTTCTGCATGGCTTTCATGTGGCTGCAGTTATTTCTGTTTGCACCAAGAGGTCATTTCATATGTTGCTAGCAGAAGGAATACTGCTTTCTTCTGTGACTTCAGGCAGCTTTTAGGAAACAAAGATTTCCTGCCCCCTTTCCAACTAGAGGCAAAGGTCAGGGAATCTAACAATGAAGCACAGTGTTGCAGCTCGATATTTTAGCGTTAAAAAATTTACCCACAAAAGCAAAGAGGACAATTTCTATATAAAACTCCATGCACAATCACGTCCCATCCAAAACACATGTTTGTAGCCCAAGTAAGGAACTGTGCCCACTCAAACAATGAGTAGTAGCATACCATCTTTCTCAGGAAATGTATACATAATAGCAAAGGCCCAACACACTTTAAAAGTGGTACATCTGGGGTTTTGTAAGAACTGAAAAGTACAATCCATGAGTAGAAAACATGGATCACCCATGTGATCCACCCTCTGTGCTGGACTCAATTGCTAATGGTCACATTCATGCTTTACTTCCATGCTGTGACCTGTTCCAGAGTCTCTGTCATCCCCTTGACCTACCGAGAGCATTTACACCCAAGGGGTGATTTTTTAAAATCAACATTATCTTCCACTTTTCACTAACAATGCGACGTGTGATCTACCATTCTCCCTCTGTGATATTCCTCATATTCAGGATCCAAGAGGAAACGTATTGGAACAGCTTTGCCATACATTTTTCAGAGCAATATAACAGTGCTCGGAGCACCAAGGCCTCACTACATATTTATGAGCTCCGATTTTCAAACAATACCCTTCCCAGGCAAAGCAAATAATCACCAAAACCCCACAGTGAAAACTGTTTCATTATTTGGATCACAGTTTGTAAGCATGGTCTTTGCTGTCCCATACAGGGAATGGCTGCTTTGTGTTAATGTTCACTGCAGCTCTTCTACACTCCATTTGGAGGAGACGGGACCCTAAATCAGCACAGGTCAATGCAGTGTCTCCCATCCCTTTATCTATTTCACTGGATGCTGGATAGTGGTCTGCTGGATGTAATACACTGCATTTCATTTTGTTCATTTTCATTTCTGCAGAAGATAAGTGTTCCCCACAGAGTAGTACTTTTTGTTTACATTTTTTTACAAGACTCCCAAATGCATCATTCAGAGGAAATACTGTCAATATTATAGTGTGTACTGTACACAAGAAAATGCCTTCTCAGATCACACTCATGATCCAGCCCACCATCAGCTTCAGCAAGTAAATCTACAGAAGCTTCAGGGCATAAAGCTACAGAAGCTTCAGAGAAAGGTGCAAAAAGACTAACACCAGTCAATCACAAGAAAAACTACCATGTACGTCTCTTCTGTTCCCCTTACTGAGCGGGAAACCAAGCTCTGAGAAGAATGCCTTTGCCCCAAAGCACTAGGCTGTCAGCTAGCAACTTTTTCCAACAGCTTGTACCCTGGAAGGCTTCACTCTTCTGGGTTACTCACCAGGATGGAGAAAAAGCTCATTCAAACCTCTAAGGCTTCCTCCATAAAAAATGAAGCTGAGCCACTTTCTCTGCCCCAGACATTCAGGCACACCTTCTTCTGCAGCCTCTGCGATGATCATCCAGCCACTCATGCAGGTGACTGAACTCACCATGTAAGGTGCTCACCACAGCACTTCCCAAACTAGTCAAGCGTGGGTTGGAATAAGGACGTATGCAGAATAGAAATCCAGCTGCTTTTCCTGAATGGCTTCAAAGAAATTAAAATCCTCCATCTACTTACTGACTTCCTCCATTTAAGACAATTAGTTAAATCAACACACATCTATCACTGCAAAAACCAGGTGTGTTGTATCCAGGGTTTGGAGAAAGACAATATTTACTATGTAGATAGACTAGCTGTATATAAGCAAAACAAACTGAACTCCCTCATGCATCAACAGCCAAGAAAAAAAAGAAAACTTATAGTTGCCTCTTCAGCTGGGCAAAAGCAACAAGGAGGGCTTTTGACAGGTTGATTACATGCTTTTTTTTTAAACTATTCTCCAAGTAGGAGAGAGGCAGGAAAGGAGGTCTAAGTCCTACTGACAGAGAAGCAAAAGCATGCTCTTTTCATATTCCAGTCTCTGAAGATCTATTGCCTGACCTTCAGTACCTGTATTTTTCAGTAGTCCTCCATCTCACTCCACTTGCTCTGCAGAGACCCTGGCTCACACTCCAGCCCGCTGTCCACACATTTCCTGCCCATCCCCTCTATACCTTGGTCAAAGTGGCTGAGGAAATGACATGGACAGTTGAGACTGGCTGTAAAGCATGCAGGACTTACTCAGTGGGACCTGACAACCAGGAGTCCCTTCTCCAGCCCAGGTGAGCCACCATGGGCTAGTGGCATGGGTTCCCTGAAATGCTGCAGGGCCTGCCAAACTCAGCCTCTGCTCCAGCACAACATTCCTGTGCCCAAGGGAAATAATTTCCCCTACAGTGATTCACTGATTTACAGCTGGCTAGCTACTACCCCCACCTCCTTGGTGAATGCAACATACACAAGCACATGGTCTGCAGCTGCAGAGACAAACCCCAGGGGAGGCAGAGTGATTGATGTGCCATATACAGCCTGCCACCAGTTGAGAAAGTTCCCATCTGAAAGGACAAATTGCTTATCTTTAGTGTCAGAAGTTCCTCACACTGTCTTAGTTGAAGGATCAGTCCCATGTCTAAGCCAAACCCTCCCCTATTGATAAAATTCACCAAGATCCATAGAGGAAAGATTAATTTCTCAGGTGAGTACGAGGGACCATGTGCTTTTACCTGGCGCTTCTCCTTTTCCGAGCACAGAGAACGGCGGGTGAAGGGCGCTCCTTCCTCTGGTCAGTGTTCCAGTGTGGGACAGGTCTCTGCTGCCATCACAGCAGCTGCAGTGACTGGGACCACCAGCCTGCTGTGCATGGGGACCATCCTGGTGTGCAAACCTGACTCCCCCTGAGCAGTAAGGATTGTGGGCAGACTCCTGGTACCCAAATGAACCTCTTCTCGGTTAGGCCAAAAACTCCAGTATAATGCTGCTCCCCCTCTTAAGCAGATCCTGTTTTCAAGGTGAGGACGATGGCTTTATGTGGTACAGGAATTGTTTTGTACCAAAGCAGGGAGCAAAATGAGTGGTGGTGGGAATGGGACAGAAAAGCTACATGAGTGGTGGAATGCATCCTTGCAGCCAAGGAGCTGTTTCAGGGTAGATTCTTGCATCTCACGAGAGACTACTGATGACAATGCCAACAAGAACAGAAATGAAGCAAAAAGCTAGGTCAGTGAGACTACTAAATGCCAAGAGGCACAAAAAAACATATGCAGAAAAGCTCATTAATCATAAAATACCCTCCTGTGCCTTGCATTGGGGATCCAAAATAAACACTGGGAGTTTTAAACTCTTTTCAAGAAATTAGACCAAGCGACATGAATTCTGGATGTGTCCATGTTTGGGTTTCTAGGCAATAAGACTTCAGTTTAACTCTATTCCATGCCAGGTACTAGTTTTAAAATGGAAGTCAGACCTCCTTGACATGTGATGGTGGGAGGTCTGAGATACTACTCATGACCAAATAAGTCTACATCTCTAAGAGAGTGTGGGATACCCCCCCCACACACTTATATGAGAAGCAGCTGCTTCTTTCTGGTGGTAGTGTTTGCGTGTTTTTAATGTAAACGCATTTCCCCTTCTCCAGAAAATGTTCCCAGGGTATTGTGGCACCCTGAGGGTAAGTCTTGCGTGGCATCTTGCTTGAAAGGAAAGCTGAAGCTTTCTCCTGCAGAGAACTGTGGAGACTCCACAGCCAGGGTCCTCCCAGAGAAGAGGAACAACACATTGCCAGAGGAAAGCAGAGGCCAGGAGCTCAGAACTGACCTCAGGACTTCCAAACTTCTTACCTAGTAACGATGCTACCCTAGCACAACACATGTCTGCAGGTTTGAGATGTGAAAACAAGGGCCCTACAATGTTAAAGTAAGCTATTGGTGAACAATCTGAAATGAGGACCCGCTTACATCAGATGGGGAAAACTGCTCAACAAGGACAGTTCATTACATAAGATCCAATTTTAGGAATGACTGTCATATAAGGGTGTAAGAACAATTTTCTCTTTCACTTTTGCCATTAATGGAGACTCCATGGGGAAAGTAATTTTTGCTGAGGACCAAACGACATTGTTGCAGACTAAGAAGAGTAAACAAAACTGCAGGGTGGAGACCCTACTGTGTGTACCTGCAGCAACTCCAGCCCAACACATCCATCTTCCTCTGCCTCCTTGACCTTCTCTGCTGCAATACATTGACGCCTTACTTTTACCACTTATGAGAAACATGGCTAAATGACTGAGTTTGAAATGTCATTGAAGAAAGTGATCTCTTCATTCTTCTCTAACATAAACCTTTCATTGACAGGGGTTTTACCAGAATCACAGAACTGCTTAGGTTGGAAAAGACCTCTAAGATCATCAAGTCCAAACATTAACCCAGCACTGACAAGTCCAACAGTAAATAATCATGTCCCCAAATGCCACACATACATGGCTTTTAAATACCTCAAGGGACAGAGCCCACCACTGCCCTGGGCAGCCTGCTCCAATTCTTCCAGTTTCTTCTTCCATGAAGAAATTTTTCCTAATATCCCATCTACACCTTCCCTAATGCAATTTGAGGCCATTTCCTCTTGTCCTACTGCTTTTTACTCAGGAGAAGAGACTGACCCTCCCACCATTCTACAATCTCCTTTCAAGTAGGTGTAGATAGCAATAACGTCCCTCCTGAGCCTCCAGGTTGAACAACCTCAGCTGTCCTCCTAAGACGTGTATTTCAGACCAGCTTTCTTGCCTTTCTGTGGACACGCTTCAGCACCTCAAACAAGTCCTTCTTGTTGTGAGGGTCCCGAAACTAAACACAGTATTCAAGGTGTGTCCTCACCTGTTCCAAGCACAGGGAGACAAACACTTCCCCAGACCTGCCTTTAGCAGCTATTCTGATCCAGGTGGATGTATAGTAAATGGTTGCAGAGAGGAGAGGGTAAGCCAGGAGCCTTGAGGTGAACACTTGGCAGTCCTCTGGAGAAGCCCCATGTGAATCCATACTTTCAGCTCAAGTTGCCGCTATACGTGACTGCAGAGCCATGAGATTTTGGCATAGCCAAACGGGAATACAGCTGCCCTATCTTGCTTTAGAGCAGCAGGAATGATGGTGATGCAGTCTAACACAAGGTGTGCCACAGTGCCAGCAGAAGAGCAATGTGTGTGACGCTCTTCCCTCCAGCTGCTGTGTAAGGCATGTCCTTGGTGTCCTTTGACCAAAGCAGTGCAGTGCATAAAGGTGGATGGGCTTTTCTTTTCTTGTTGGAAACCTTTAGGAACAATACCCACCTCACAAAGGGCACCACAGACCTTAGCATGCTCATTGCTGATGTCTGCAATGCCACAATTCTGGCTCCTAGTGCCTTGTCCATGTGTATTTCAGAGTGGGCAAGGGAAATACCTTTATTCTAGTGACTAATTCAGTTATCATAACAGGCATGTTCTCTGTTCACCATGAATCTCCTTAGTATCTGCTGAGTGCATCTGGGAGGAGAGGGAGTAAAGGGAGGAAGACATTCTGCATTTATGTTTCCATTAATTCAGCATGAGAAACAGATCAAATGTTCATTTATTCCGTGTTCCAGGACACTTCTTCCAGACACTATAGTTTCTCAGATACCAGCATCTCCCTCACCTACATATTCACACTAATCCATATAAAACTATGAGTCATTACACAAAGTTCCATCCAGAAGAGTAAGCCATTCATCCTTTGGGGGAGGAGGAGGAGAGGGAAAATTAAGAGCTGTTTCCAATTTAATTGGCAGACTTTACATTTTTGTTCTGCTTCCATTGGAAAGTGTGGTGCTAATTTTTCTGCCACAACTTGCAACCACGGTGAGATCTCAATCTGCTTCATTTATGTCTACCAGCAGGACTGCTAAAAAAATAAAATAAGTCAGAGCTGTATTTGCCGTGCCTCTGGTCAGTGTGCAAGCTCTATGTGCCGAACTAACGCTTGTGTTATTTCACAGAGTCAAGCGTTTTAAAGCTTCCTGCAACTGCTAAGTGCCTTTTTCCACTGCTCAAGACTTGGTGTGGTATTCTTGAGAGCACAATACCTTCTGAACTCTTTTTGTAAAAGAAAAGTACCATGGATTCACACAACACTGCTCTGCAGCATACTCTTGACTTTGACTTTTTTTTTTATGCCACAGAGCACAGTTATGCCCCACCCTGTCTTTTTACTGTACCTTCTAGTAAAAAAACATGGTTTCCTGTAAGCAAGCAGCTTTTTTGGGGGCTAATTTTGAAGTGAGGATACTCAGGAAGCAGTTAATTAGAACAGGTATGGGTTTTAGCTCCTACAGGAGTTTTAATGATGTCTTTCCCTTTCCAGTGTGACAGAGTACTGGACTTTGACTGTCTTCTCATTTTTACTCTTTGCATAATTCCTAATTTTTTTTCCTCAGATGCTTCTTGGCTTTGCACATTTTTCTCCCTCATTTTCTAATCCAACAATTCCAGCCTGGCAGCTGCCCATAACATTTATGACTATTTCAACTCAACCTCCCTCATCTTGCTCCTTTTTTCACACAGCTCTTAAATCACAATCTTTCCCTCATGAGCAATTCAGGGGACGTTCTCACTGACTGTTACCCGAGAGGCATGAGTGGTCCATTGGTGCAGAGACCATCCATCAGCCTGCAGTGCTGAGCTGGGTTAATTCCACGGGCATTGCTGAGGTCCCAGGAGCACTGGCAGGTAGCACTCAGCAGCAAATCCTCTGGTGGAGGAGTGGAACCACCTACTTGAGCTGCTCCTGGAGCTCCTGCAGTGCTCACAGAGGGACATTTGGGACACCTGATCTATACCTGGATTTTGGTAAGTGGATTGCAGGGTTACAAAGAACAGCAACCTGAAGTCCAAAGAAATAATACACAAAAGACACCAAATCAGCACTCTCTGCAGAAGATAAGCTAAAGCCAAGCTGCCATGAGAGACTTTCAGCACCTTACCCCAAATTAAAATAGTTTAATTCTGTGTGACTTTGCTAATGATTCATGGATCTTTTAATGATGCATGGATTCATTGATCTTTGAGGAACATCAGATTTCTCTGCACTCGCTTCCTTTCCAAAAATGTATAATGCCTTAAGGCTTCCACAACGGTTGTGTATCAACATTTTCTAAAGTCTCAAACATGCAGAGGAGAACTACTGTTGGGTCCTTAAGTAGCCGTCTCAGTTGACAAGGAGATAGGAGGTGGCACAAACATCAGAAAGACTGCTCTGCACCTCTGATATCTAATATCTACAACTGACAGTTCAACTTGCTCACACTCCCCTGGAGCAGAGCATCTGGAGCTCCTGTCAATTGAGCTGATGCTAAATATTCCAGGTACCTTCATGCAAAAACCACACTTTTCTTCATTAAAAAAAAAAAAAAAGGAGTATGTAAACTATATCCTGCTCCATGGTAGTTCAGGACATGAAGAAAATAAAAAAAGAGAGAAAAAAAAAGGAATCACAGGCACAAAAGCAGCACAACCTGCTAAGAAAGAAGTGTTACATCAAGTAAGGTGTGTATGTGTAGGTCTGCCCCTTCCATTTCTACCTCCTTCCTAACCTAGCACGTGGAATTCTATCCAGTGTAGCTTGTTGGGTGAGAGCATTTCATCTGAAATGTCAGAGAATACAAGCCACATGCAATACATTCAACAAATATTCAGGGCATTAAGAGGCACCTGAACAGTTCAGGAAAATTACAAGCCCTCAAGTAAAGACTTCAAAATCACAAGGAACAAATCTGTACTTGCAAATGTTAACACCAAGCTTTGTGGGGAACAGCTGCAGAAGGAAGGCATCTCATCTAATGAGAGAGCGTTTCCTCACAAAATCCAGGTATTGAAACTTTCTTTTTATTTTCTTTTAATGCCTTATTTTCTTTTAAGGCTGTCCAACAGTTTGTATCAGGTATTTAAAACTTACAAGCCAATTATTTAGTCTCAAAAAGCGATCCTTGAAAGGCAAAAATCCATACTTTTAGCTGATGAGTAATCAGGGAAAACTTTTTCTCTTTTAAAAACGAACTTATCCTTCTTGCCCTCTAAAAATTATGGAAACTTTTAAAGGCAGAAAATGCCATCGAGGGGGGAAAAAAAAAAGAAAAAAGAAGAAATGCAACACTAGATAATTTTAAACCCTTCATATACCTAAAAAGGGCATATTAAACCACAACCTTAGTCATAAACCTCCAGTAAGTGCAAAGACGAAGTACCGCGGGCGCCGACATGCAGCCGCTTGGCTTGGAGCACACAGCACACGCCAAAGGAAATGGGTGTCGTACCTCGCCTGCCTCCAGCATCTCCTCCTCCACCCCCCACCCTCCCAGCCACCTGTAGCAGCCTCAGAGGAAGCAGACATGCTCCCACATACTTTCCAGCTATGCCGTGCCAGCCGCAAAGTCCGCACGCAGCCAGCAACACATGTGTGAAAATGCATACGTGGGGAGCCAGCATCGGGTCTCTCTGCAATGATTAACCTTTTATGCAAGCAAGCCAGAATTACTTTCTCATTTGTTAATTTAAAAAACAAACCAGAAAAGCAGCCCAAGGAGCAAATGATAACCCCTCCATCGAATTCATGCCCTTTCCTTTCTGCCCCGCATGCACACCTACCCACACCTACACTACGCTGGAAAAAGGCTGTAAGCATGGCATTACCACTATTGTGTCCTGGGTACAGGGAGCTGTGGTTTTGAGATTAAACACCCAGCAAAGAAATTTTACCCTTTTTACCAGAATTTTCCGTAAGCAATTGAACATTGGTTAGGAAAATAAAATAGAGAAATGTCTAAATTTCCTCTCATGCTCAGATGAAGCTATACGGTTGAGATCACTTCCCCGTGATAACCTAAAATTAGGGCAAAAAGGACACACACCAAGTGCCAGAGAGAAGATGCCTGGCCATAGGGACCATGGCACTGCGGACACTGGGAACTGGTGCCAGGGCAGCATGACCTGGTTTGGGGGCTCTCCTTGCAGGTGCCAGAAGGGCACCCTGTCTCTACCAGCTTCAAATACACTGCTATAGGTATCTTTTTGTCAGTGGTCAGTCTTCAAGGAAAGAAAAAAAAAAAAACTAAACTGAGGGGATAAAAAAAATCATGACACTCCCCACACCCCTGAAAAACCCAGCAGCCACAGAGAAAGAAGTTTTAACCCTGTAAACCCCAAAGAAGAAAGGAGCAGAAAAAGACCCAGGGAAAGTAATTTGTTTTCCAAAGGTCGTCTGGAAACTCTTAGGGTGCTTTGCCTATTCTGCAACAATGATCCTCTCTCTTTGAGCCATTTCACCTTTGCTGATATGCTGGGGAAGAGACCCATGGGTGGGGAGGGAGTTAAAAATAAAAACAAACACTGAAAAGCTATTTGTAAACTGTTTCACCCCAGCGAACCCTTCAACTTGTGGTTTCTCTAACCGACTGCACAGCACACCTGCAGAGTGAGCTGGGGCAGGAGACACCCCTCCATAAATACCCGGGAGATCCCTCGCTGGGCTGCGCCTCCTGGGGTGCCTCTCCATGCAGGATAATGCCAACGGGTGCCCGTGTTCCTGGCAATAACCTAAACTTTACAGTCAAGTAACAAATGGAAGGTGGGCAGGGGACAAAACCACATAAATACAGATATATATTTCCTCAGATAAAAATGCCCTGAATAGCTTCAGCTTTGCAACAATCAACACTGCTCTTTTCTGGGCTTCAACACATACAAGATCTCAGGCACCTGGTCATCCCTCCTTCACCCCACAATCTCTGACTAGCTAAAGAAAGCAGCTGTGCCAGGTGTTACCAAGTACAGCTATAAATCCTACAGCCTTCTCTGCCCCATCCAGGTGACCTGCAACCTGAAGTGCCAAATCTGGTAACTAAGCTATTCCTCAAACCCTGCACAGTCCCAGGAAAGCTCATCTCCTCCAACATCAGTTCAGCACTCTGGGTCTGTGGCCCAGCATTTGGAGCAATAGGCTGGGAGCAAAGACATTTCTCACAGTTCTGGTTTACTCACAGTCCAACAAAAGGGCACTAACTTTCACCTCTAGACGGACTACTACTTTAAAAACAAAAAAAAACACCAAGCAAATCCCAAACCACCTTCAGGCAGTGAATCAGCCATTGCTTGAGTCACACATGCACAGAGTGCACCAAACTCAACTGAGAGCTGCACCACCGACCTCAGCCTTTGCTCTTCTCTGCCTGCCCACCCCCACCTTCACCCCAAAATTAGCAAGGAACTTCTTCACAATGCCACGAAGGTTTAAATCAGAAATATGCAAGTAATGCTAGTGTGGGCATAGACATCCCAGAAGGCAGAGGGGGGAGGGTGGATTGCGTTAACTAACACTGTTGATGCTGGAAAATGTGCAGGTAACCAGAAGGGGCAAATCCCAAAGGCTGGTGATCAAATAAGCATCCCTGGTATGGCTGTTTGTCCAAAGCTTCATCAAACTATCAAAACTTACTGAGGTGCAAAGTAAGACTGGAAGGGAAAACCTTTCAGAAGCCCTAATTCTTCTCACTGGAACATGATTACTGGGATATTTTTTTACATGGAATGGAACTGGATTCTAGGAATCCAGTCTGGGAAAAAGGATATTCTACCTTTTCCTCAAGACAAAATCATGTTTTTATTCTGACAACAGCTGAGCACAACAGAACTCTGCTATGGCCCCATCATGCTACAGACCCTATAACCAAAGGTTATTCTTTCCTCTCTACCAGCTTTTGCATTGCTTGTTTACAGAACTGTGGCACCAGGAAACCCTAAAACCACCTGTACCAAAGGACAATCATAGACAAGACAACTTCACTGCAAGAAGCAGACTGCAAGTGGGGGGGAAGGACAACAGGCATTTGGGGAAGGAACAAGGAAATATGTGGGGCCAAGCAAACCAGTTCTGGCATTCATGTTTACCACTGCCACCTTGCCCTACCCTTCTGCACATGCACACCCGCTCCACAGCACTAAGTCCCATCTGCACTTTGAATTCCTTTGCTGCTGAGTGTAGTAGTCAGCTCTTTCATGTTATTTTAGAGCAGACTGCAAAGACTTCAGTCCTATAAAGTTCTCCTATGACATTACTGACCTTGTTGCTCTTTATGCTACTTCAGTCTTTATAAGAAAGAAAAAAGTAGTAATATTCTCGAGTGATTCAATCAAGTACTGTGTTCATCTTCAGAAATAACTGGCATCATTTTGAAATCAAAATATCTACCCCACTTCTACAGAAAGACTTCATAGCTGGAAGTTCTATACAGATAACACTTAACAGAGCAGTATTTTTTTTCTCTACCAAAACTCATCTGGTGAAAAGCATCAGAAATATTTGTAGCAGGCAGTTAATAACTTTCCTTGCAAGCTATTTTCACTAAATTAGCCTTGATAGCATCACAATTTGTTGAGGTAGGAAACAATAGAAATTAACAAGCCATGGCAATCTGGGGAGGGAAAAAGAACTATGCAGGCAGTATTTACCCCTTGAAAGTAGTACTTGGGAAGAAAAACAAGAAGCGTTACACTGACTAAATAATATGTGGGTTTCTTGTACTTGTGCACTGCATTTGCAACCCTGTGTTTTGCTTTAGTAACTGGGGCTAGACAAAACAACTGGACTGTAGCTGTAAAACACTGCATGTCAGACCTTTACTTTGATCTTACAAAATGGTAAATTTTTTTAGAGAAAGTTTAGAGATGCTCTGAATGATACTCACAGCTTTTTAAGCTTGGAATTTGCTGGTTGGTGCATTAAGCATTACTCACTTTCTGAACAAAGTGGAAAGTTAACACAAATTGGCAGATGACTAACTGTCCAAGAAAGAGATTACTGAATGAATCACTGACTCTACTTTTAGTCTAATAATAAGACAAATGAAGAGGACCAAGAAGGGGAAAAAGACAAAACAAAAAATTTCCTTGCAAAGCGTATAAATTTGCACTGCCCATGAATTTCCAGCTATGACAAACTATGCGTACATTTCATAATTTACCAGGAGTTTTACATTGGGGTTAGCTTACTGACATACCTCATGATTACTTCACAGCCTCACTTAATTTGGATTTCTCTAAGAATTCTGCTCCACACTTTCCCTTGGTACACATTTAATAAGTTACAGGAACAAATTAAGGGATTGGAAATTAAGTTAAATTGTTGAGTTGAGTCACAAGCACTTGGCAGGGTAAAGAACACACAAAAGTACCTCAGGCACAGCAGATACCTGAAGCTGACCTGAAGCAAAATTTTGGTTTCCCAGCTCAAGAAGAGGACCTAACAAAAGGTTCCATTTTTATTTTTGCTACCCAGGGTCTGGTAAAAAGTTTGCCTAATGCACAATCAGCATTCAGCTTTGCAGAAAATCATCCCAGGGTGCTGCTCACGAACACAGCAAAGGGGCAGCAGTGCCATCGCCTCCCAAAGAACAGCCACCCAGCTCCAGCAGCCTGGTGGGGTGAAGCTACAGACAGGAAATCTAGGAGATCTGGGTTTGCCCCTCAGCAACCTGCATACCCACTGCTCCTCCTTTGCTTTCCCACATTAGCCCTGCTGCTCTTTGGACCTGTGGTCTTACTCATCAAACTGCCGAGGAAAATTAGCCAGGGTTAAGAAAATAGCAAACTGACGTGTACTGGATCGAAAAGTTCAATCAGTTCAGCAAAGCACAACAAACAGATGGCCAAGCAGGACCTCATGCTCCCACCCAGTGGCACAAGGCACTACCAGCTCTCAATTTCACCCTCTCATTTCGAAGGATGACATTAGACTGACTCCCTCCCTCACCTGAGTAAATTCAAGTCACTCGGGTCATCTGCTGAACCTGTTACTCAACATTGCTCACCATCATCCCCAGAGTGATAAAAGGTTGTGAGAAGACCCGAGAGTTTAGGAATGCAGCCACATGGTTCAAAAAATTCTCCAGTCAGCAAGTCTGCTCATCCCTTTGAATGTAAAATTCTCAAGAGCTCATCACATCTGGGAGATCAGTGACATGACCTGGTGGCACGAGGCCAGAAGCCAGAATCAGGTAGCAATTAGAACAGTTGTTACAGAATCACAGCATAGCTTGGGTTGGAAGGACCTTCTGGATCATCTAGTTCCAAACCCCCTGTCATGGGTAGGGATGCCTTCCAGTGGACCAGGTTGCTCTAAGTTCCATCCAACTTGGCCTTAAACACTTCCAGGTTTAGGGCATCCACAACTTCTCTGGGCAACGTGTTCCAGTGCCCCACTATCCTCACAGCAAAAATTTCTTTCCAACATCTAATTTAAACCTACCTTCTTTCAGTTATTTGAATATTTGCAGGAGATAGTACTACTGCATTTTGTTAACACTGAAGACTCATTTGATTGAGTTCTGCTTTCCTCTAACTATTTTTTCAATTGTTTGTTGCACATACAAGCCAGAAATAAATACCCCAAACCTCTCATGGCCCAGGAAGCAAGTTCCTACAGCCAAGCTACAGGTTAGGTCAGGCACAGGCTGCTACTGGTTTTCTGCAGAGCCACCACATTGCCGTAGCAAGACAAGAACAACCTTCAGGAGATGGGGCATGATGCAGTGACAGCGCACTTTGGAGACCAGATGTCCCATGGCCAGCTCTAAGCCTTTTAACAAGTTTTGTTTGATGCATTATCCAGGTTCTTGACAGACTCCACAGCAAACGTAACATGCACAAAACTAACCCTACACACAGACTGAGTAATTTCCTGCCAATTTAGTTCTCAGGGTTGGCCCACTGTGGGATGAGACAGGTGCCAGGGCAAGCAAAGGCAAGGAGAGGAGACGCCAAGCAGACTCACAGCCCCAAATTTGGCAGCAACACTGTCAGCTGCCCTTCACAGGTCCAGCCCTCAGTAATTTTGGACACAAATCCCATTTCAGAGTCAAGAGCTCAAAACATCAGTGAGAACTAGACCCATTATTCATTTGCCATGATCTAACCTTCACAGCACTTCTGATGGTAGGATTTTCTAAAGACATGCCAAACTCAGAGTGCTGAACCTGTGTCCTCTTGAACTCTGAATGACCACTGGCACCTTATTTTATAGACTTTACCAATTATTCTTCTGTGAACTTCAGTAAGAATTGTCCCTAAATAAATCCCTTAAGTTGGAATTTGGCCTTTTATGCTATATCCATCTGAAAATAATAAAACCTTCCTTGTTGTTGCCATGTAACGAACAACTGGATTTCCACATGTTGCAAAGTTTTATTTCCACAGGCTTCTGTACCTCTATTTTTAGTGCACTTCTCCCAGTAAGAGGCTACAAGACAAAGATTCTCCATCAGAGTCTGGTTACACAAGAAACTGACAAATGCATCCAAGGTATTTCAGCACAACCAAAACCAACTACATTAATATATATAAATATTTAGTGGTAAAAGATGCCTGCTGACAATGAGGAAGCTGGGATAAGTCTAGATTTTCTGAGTGGATTTTGTTAAAAACACTTTTAAAATAGAATAAGAAGACACGAAGAACCATCATATCCTTATAAGGATTAACTTACTAGTATAAATATTGCAACAGAGAAAGTACACATGGAAGCTTCATAAATGTGGGAATTTTCACTCCAATGAGAAGGAAATACTAGCTCTGCCTCAGGTATAGCCTTTAAACCTTGTAACAACACAGACAACTTGAAAACAGATAGCAACACTAAATATTAATGCAGCAGATCAGGAGACACTGATTGGACTACAATTCAAGTACAACACCTTGAAAAAAAATTAAAATTTTATATACTGTAACACCACGAAGGGCATGCTCTGCTTACGTGAAAACAAAATAACCTCACAACCTACAAGTAACACTTTCAAACAAAGAGCACAATGTGCTAGAGGTTATTCCACTGCATTGAACAAAGCGCAGGATCTTTACAAAAAGGTAAACAGCTAAAAGGATTTGAAAACTATTACTTTTTGAGAGAGAGAAAAATAAAATCATTTAACAGATCACTTTCTGATTTGCACTTTTCTCAGTATCACTTTCAGTACTGGAAGATGCGTGCTTCCTTCCAGGTACTGACAGACACATCCTACAGTTGTCATTTTTGTTTCAAC
Source organism: Setophaga petechia (assembly GCA_024362935.1). Classification (NCBI taxonomy): domain Eukaryota; kingdom Metazoa; phylum Chordata; class Aves; order Passeriformes; family Parulidae; genus Setophaga; species Setophaga petechia. The sequence continues at coordinate 1,148,023 of JANCRA010000002.1, read as the reverse complement.
TCCTATTTTCTGTTTATCTTCCTCTCCACATCCTCTGACCCCAACTGAAACAGCAATACAGGTCACTCAGCAGTCTTACTGTGCCTCTCCTCACCAGACTGGAAAAGAGGCAGAGAGCAGCAGCTCAGCAAGAAGAGGTAGTGTGCCAAGCCTTCCCCCAGTCGACACAAATACATTCTATTTTCCAGATGCACATCTCTGACATCGAGGCTAAGCATCGGCAATACTCTACAGTGAAATGCAAATCATTAAAAGAAGACAGGAGAGGGGAAGACTTTTGCACTGCAAACAGTGGTATAAGTAGGTTTTCTTTGGAGGGTACAAGATCTTTCACTCCTGCATAGCAAATCACTAAATCTCCCATAAGTTACAAAAAAAAATAAAAATCTCAAAGTAATATTTTCCAACCTTTCACTAAGAGTAGGGGTGAAAACCACACGTTTTAAAGGTCTTCCACAGTTTTATTATTAGAAGTAGAAACCCTACTGATACTGATGAGTCATTTGTATTGGCAGAAACCAAGAACACCCATTTTCTTCATGTGTTATAAAGATCTCAGTGTGGTTTTCTATTAATTACTGGTCAAAGTAGTTGACTAAAAACAAAACAAGTGATATGAACTTACCTTGTTTTTAAACCCTGCTCTATAGCTGCTGATTTTCTTTATCACACTTTCAAAGACCGCTTATTTTTCACCCCATTCCACAAGAAGAAGAAGAAAAATACACAAAAGACAACTACAAATCTAAACTCCCTCACAGTAAATCCAGAACTGCAGATGGCTAATTCACTCCTCTTCTGCAAAGGCTTTTGTGATCAGCTAAGAAAGAAAGAAGAAAGGAGGGAAGAAAAAAAAACCAAAAACCACAACAAGAAGATCAGTTAAAAATCATCAGTCAGCAGCAGCTATCATTTTAGAATCCTTATGAGTAATCAGAATAGAGTCTGTAAATAAAGAAGCAGTTGTACAAGAGCGTGAGCAGATGAAGGAATCCTTTCATGCTAGCAGCCAGTGATATTGCCACACAGGAGGTAAAAACAAGACAAAGAAATAGCAAAATTTTGAAAATTAAAGACAGCTAAAACCAGTTTTTTTAAAGTTTAATCATAATTCCTTGCTGGCTTTAAAGAAGATTTATGCCATAAAAAGGGGTGGAGGGTAGGATACTCCACAGGAGAGGTTGCATTTGGAAAGGAAAAACACAATTCATAGGCTAGACTTGCATACCCAAATTTAAAACTATGCTCAGGGGGATTTTTGGGTAACACCCCAGTTACAAAAAAAAAAAAAAAAAAAAAAAAAAAAAACAACCAAACAAACCCAAACCCTATGTAAACCAAAAACACCCAACACCAACAAAAACACCTAAACCCCAGAGGCTGAGCTTGCAGATCAGCAGCATCAGAATGCACTTGGGGCGCAACTCTGCAGCGGCACAATGAACTTCCACTCTACCCTCGGCACCTAGAGGAACGGCAGCCTGGCAAAGTGACAGTGTGTTTTGATGTTGCTGGGGAAGAAAACCACAGCAAAGCAGTGACCGAAGAACCGAAAATAACCTTTGAACAGCGGCTCGGCACTGCCGGTCTCTCTGCCCGCGCCTCCCATTGTGGATAGTTTATAGCCAGGGTAGCTCCAAGCTGCACCAGACACGTGAGTCAGCAAGAGCGGCTCGTAGGAAACTGCTGACACGTTCAATTGCACCCGCACACACACCGAACACACCTACCCGCTAAATAAAAAACAGCCTGCATGCAAATCGGGCTGAAGGAACACCTCCACACCTACAGTTCCTGTTTTCCTAGTTCAGGTTAAAATTTTAAAGCGATCACTCAAGAAAGAAGAAAAAAAAAAAAAAAAAAAGAAGGAAAAAAAAGTACTCAGTGAATGTCAGCTATAATAAGGAGCTGTGATTAAGTCTCAAGGGTCATTTTGTTTATTTAAGCTGCTTTTCCTCTTTTCAAAAAACAAAATTGCTGCTCCACAGCCCAGAAGCCCCGCGTGGTGACAGGCAGCAAATAGTTCCTGTTTTTCTTAGTGGGGAGACTCCTTTTGAACCTGTGCACAAAACCCCATCTACCCATCACAGCCCCGCTGATTTGTTTTCAACATTCAGGTGGTGAAAAGGGAAAAAAAAAGCTTCTGGCTTCTGTTTCAACTCTTACTAGGGATAAACTGGAAATTCCCTTGCTTTTTGTTCCTAATAGCTTTTCAAACATCTTGTTCAGCTGAGATAGCAGAGACAGTTGTACGCAAATGACAGGTCTCAGGAATAAATCTGGGAGGATCTGACCATTTTAGGTCACCTTTCAAAGTAAAAAGAAGAAACAGGCATAGCTCAGGTCCCCACGTCTCTTGCCCCTGCAGCCACCACCTGCACCACCTCCTCCTTCTCTGTCTCCTTTGAGGCACTGAATCCGAAATGTCCCGGCTGGCTTTGGGGGCAGGTTTGCACCAGCAGGTGTAAACAGCAAAGGGGGAGCAGACACAGAAGTCAGCGAGGGCTGAGGAGGTACCACTGGGGAGCTGCAGTTCAGCCCCCACTCTCTTAGGAGCTTTCACAGACAGTTTTTTTCAATATAAGCAGGGACACATCTATTGATCTGCTGAGATGCCAGTGCAGCAAAGGTGGTGTTCTTCAGATTGTTGCTGCGGCTCCTTCTGCATGAAGATCAATACCATCGAGCAGAGGAGTCTTCTGAGCCCAATTTTTGACAGATCAAAGTTCTGCCACACATGTAAACTTTTAGCATAAGGGCTTTCCCCAACTTATTCCCTCGTTCTTTTTCTTTTGCCTGTTCTGAACATGTGGTTGCTCTTTGATCATTAGTTCTAGTAACTCAGAAGATGCAAGTCCATCACTGGTCACAGAGGCAGCATTTGTATACATTCCTCTGCTTGCCTGCTTTAAAATTGTAATTCATAGTCTAAGAGTGGCATAGTATGCAGTGCTCTTTTCAAACCACTACAAAGATGTTTCTGCCTATCTAAAAAGCAAGATGAACACATTGCAACTCAGCTGGCTATATTCATACATTCTACATCTTCTTGATGCAAGCTTCAAATAAATGTGTAATATTCAGACAGCTGCCAAGGTTAGTATCTTTTGGCTGCATTTAAAGGAATGATGACCATTTTTGTAACAACTTGAATGAGTACTTTGAGCACTATTCCGGAAATCCTGCAGGAGTTACTGGGAGTAGAACTCCACTGCCCATTCATCTACGACAACAAAATCATTTGGGCACCTGCTCAAATATCAGTAAAGAACTGCAGTATCAGAACAACACTCTTTACACATTCTCTTAAAACATTCTGTAGTCAGCAGGAACACTGAAAGCAGCAGGAGTAACCCAGAGAAAGCATGAAGTTTAAACCTGAATTTTCTTCAGCACATCAATGGAATAATGAGTGTATTTTCCCTAACGGCTCAACTCAGAAAACCCTTATATACAAGCATCACACCCAAAATGAACTGAGGTGAAAGAAGCATGCACGCCTTCAAATTTAAGTCAGACCTGCTCAACACTGCAGGTACATTCTTAGAGTAAACTAAGAAACAATTCACAAAGTATTCCTTTGAGTAAAAAGGCATACTCATTTTGATTTGAATATATAAACCATGTTCATAGCACCTAGATTAAAACCATAAGAGACACTGTTCATGTCACACAAAAAATACTATTCAATTTTACCAAGTTTATTACATAAAAATGCCATTACTACTGGAAAGATTACTTTGCATATGTTAATGCTACACATCTCATTTTTCAGCTTAGTGCCATAAACCTCTCTTTGCTATGGTCTGAGAAGTCTCTTTATGAAAATAACTGGCAATCACACTGCAGCCTCATTAAGAAAAAAATGGCACATCAGACTGAAAAATCAAGCAAGAAAAGTTTTAAAATAAGCAAAGGGAAGCAACTTCTGTCACATATTCCGCACTACACATCATCTACACAGGGTTTTATTTTCAGCTCTCTTTGTCTTTTACTGTGCGCTTGCAGAAAGAGATATGTAAGATTGCTACATATTATGGAGACTTTACTATTTCAATGAGTATCTGAAGGCTTCTCCAGTGTCAAAGATTTACCAAAATCTCCTCATAAGCTCAGGTTTTAGTCCTAACTTCCCTTCCTGCTCAACACAAAAGAGCAAACAGCCAATGTTTTCTTGCTGTAAAATGAATGACTGAAAGCCAAGAGGAAAAGAGAGGAAGGCATCCCACCTACATCACAGAACAATCTGCCAGCATGCACATTACCACCAACAGATGCTCCAGATGTGCCTCTGCATCAGAAAAAGACTAGGAGTACCTGTCCTAGAACTGTTTCCCAGAGTGAGATACCTGAGCATAAACAATTGCTGTTGATTAACAGATCTGTCAGCATGTGCATTAGTCATCTATTCACAGCCTGCATCTTCCCCATGTACTCTCCACAATGGTAAAAGTTGAAAAAATTTTAGCTGTTCAACCTCAAGTCTCACAGTGGAGTTGCCCAGCACTGCACACTCTGCTCCTCTGGAGCATTTCTGCAAAAGATCCCTAAATATCTTGAGAACCACCCTATCTCCAAAATCACCGGGGACCTTTTCTGCCCACTTGGCAGCTGTGTACTGGTGTACATCTGTTTGAGTGGCTCACCCGGCGTTACAGAGGAAACTAACAAGACAACTAGACCTATGATCCTGATTTTTCAGTTCTCTACTTTTCCAATTAGTCACGGCTTCCTTCCATTCCTTGTAGAGCACCTTCAGAGCAGCCTTTGAAGCTGAAGGGTCAAATGTGAAAAGAAATGCTGAAAACTCAGGTTCAGTACACGGCAGGGAAGTACAACGCCGATCCATTTTGCTGCACAGCTGCCCAGATCCCAGTGACAGGGGGCAGGCGGGTGAACACAAAAGGCAACAAGGCTTTTAAAAGAGCAAGCCCACATGTGAGGTGGAATTTTATTTCTATTTGTCAGAGGTAAAGCTCCTAAAACAGTGGTTTAAAGCTATTGTCTATGGGGCTGTTGCAGCCAAATCCTAACACACCACCTTATCATTTTAGTCTACCCATCTCATCTCAGCAATTATCTCAAATTTCAGTATTTACATACCTGAAAAAGTCAATTTACCCAAGCATCACCACCCTCCCCAAACCTCAGAGCATTCCACCAGCTACAGCAGAATCTCAGACAATTCCCAGCTCAAAAAAAAAAAAAAAGCAACAAAAACCCAACTTGTTTTCAGCTCGAGGCTCAGAAGAAAAAAATTAAAATATGCACAAGTTTAGAGACAGTTCCAAAGTCTCTGAAAACAGGCTTTCATCACGAAAACACTGACACGGCTTCAACAAGAGCAAACAGGAACGCTGTAATTTCCCAATCTTTCCAACATCTTAAGGGGTGTTTCTAATCAGACGTCGTCCCTGCCTCACGTTTATCAGTAACGACCGAAACCCGGGGTTTACTCCGGAGCTTCAATAACAAGGGCACAATGATCTCACGGCAACTGAAGCGATTTCAGCAAGACACCCGCTGCATGACCAAAATAGCCCGCTCCACAAAAGGAGAGGCACGGTTTCACACTTAGCCTCTTTCATGACAGCCAGCGTCTCCGCGGCGCGCTGCCGCCGTGCCCGCACGCCGCACCTCAGCGATCCCCGGGACTCCTGTTACCGGAGTTCGCATCGCTCCCCGAACCCGCGGCACCGGGGGCGGCGGGGGCCGCGCTGCCCCGGGGGGCTGCAGGGCGCGCCGCGCAGAGGGGAGCGGCAGAGCGCGGACGGGCGGACGGACGGACGGACACACGCGCGCTCGGGCGCCCGCCGCGCACTCCCCGTTACGCAACGCGCGTATTTCCCACTTTAAGGAATAAGCGCTGAGCGCGCCTGCACAGCCCGCGGAGCTCCGGGGGCGGGGGTGCAGCCCCCCGCCTGACCCCGCGAAACAGCTGCTGCGCCTGGGAGGAGGAGAAGGAGGGGAGAAGCCACGCTGCCCCCCCGCACGGCCGGCCTCCCCCCAAACTTCGCCCCCCTGCCGCCCGCTCCCCTTCCCCGGCGGGGCTGCCGAGCCGCGGAACAGGCGCACTCACCTCGCCTCCGCGCAACTTTCGGGGGTCGCCCCTGTCGCTGCAGCCTGGGCGGGAGGTGGGGGAGGCAGTGGGGCGGGGTGGAGCGGGCCCGGGGCTGGGGGGGCTGTTACGGCTGAGGAGGTTTGGGGAAGGGGGAGGTTGCTCTTGTTGTTGCTGCTGCTGTTGTTTCGGAAATTCTTATTAGTATTTCTCTGCGGCCAGAAACCTGCACCCTCCCCCCCCCAAATTAAAAAAAAAAAACCCGACCCAGACGATCATCACATGGCGATTGCTTTGAACCAGCTGTTTCCAGAGCCAAAGTCTTGCGGAGAAAAATAAAGGGGGAAGGGAGGGAAGGAGGGGAGGGCTGGCAGGGGGGCCGGAGGAGGAGAGAAAGCCGCAGCGGAGGGAGGGCGGGTGGAGAGAGGGCGGGCGGCGGGAGAGGGGGGGGAGGGGGAGCAGCACCGCGGCGGCTGTGTCGCTGCCGGAGCGGCACCCGGGGCCGGCGGCGGTGGCAGCCCGGCCGGTGGAGGCGGAGGGGAGAAGGCGGCGCTGCTGTGCTGCTGCTGCCGCGGCCGCTGCTGCTGCCCGGCTCTGCCGCCCGCCGCCGCCTCCCGCGCCCCGGCCCAGCGCCGCCCCCGCCCCTCAATCGCTACATTGTTGACATTCGCAGGCTGACGTCACCCTCCCCGCCCCGCCGCGCGCTCCATTCACAACAACGCTACGCCAATGGCGCAGCTCCCGCCGCCGCGCCTACGCCCGCCGCGGGCCCTCCGCACGGGGAGCGGCGTACGGCCGCTCTGAGAATAGCCGCGGCGCTTCGCCCGCCCCGCCCCTCCGCCGGCGGCCAGCGCATGCGCCGCACGGGCTCGCTCCCTCCCGCGGCAGTGTGTATGTGTGTGTGCGCGCGACAGGGGGGTGCGTGCGTGCGTGCGCGCGTGCCGCCAGACCCCGTGCCGGGGCTCGCGGCGGCGGCCGCGGGGGGCTCTGGGAGCCGTAGTCCGCCGCGAGGGGCCGCCATGGCGGCGGGGACGGCCTGAGGGAGCTCCGTGACGGCGGCTGTGGCGGTGGGGAGGCGCTGGGCAGGGTGCGACGGGCAGGACAAAGAGCACCCACCCCGGTCAGCCCTGGCTGCCAGCGGGGCCACCTCGGTGTCGATGCCTGCGTTATTTTGCGCGCTCCGCCCCCCGGAGAAACCTCATCCTACTTATAGTGGCGACCGCAAGCGCCCAGCAGTCGTGAGTCAGACGTGCCCAGCGTCGTACGGGGAGGTGAGCGCTCCTGGGACTGAAAACAAAAACACAACCCCGACAAGTGCTCCCGACGCGGGAACGCTGGTTGTTCTTCTGTTCTTCGCCTCCCCTCGGGTGTGTGTGTGAGTGTGTGTTTGTGTGTGTGAAACACCCGAATCCGAGCCCCTTCCCCACCCCGAGGCTTGGCGCCATGGTTCCTTTTGCCAAGTGGAGAGCTGTGATTCCTGCAAATTATCCCCGTGCCGGCAGCCAGTGCTTCTGAGCGAGACCCCAAATGTCAATGGACATGAAATGCAGTTGGGAGAACCGGTAAATGAATAAGCCGCATTCTGCAAGCCCGAGTTACTCAGCCGGGCTCGGACGGAAAAACATAAAGATGAAAGACAACTGATAAAAAGGAAAGTTGGGGAATAAATGATTCACAATAGGGGCCGTGAGTGAGATTATCTCTGGAGACATCTCTAATTAAAGGGCGTTGGATAACTAGAGGGTTACATTTTCCTGGGTCAGTGATCTTGAAAAAGAAATTGCAGTTGCAGTAAATGTCAATAAAGAATGATGGTGACCTACTGCTAACAAAAGCACGTTCAGTAATTAACATGTGCATGTTTGTTATTTTTTCTGCGTTTGTCAGTTTTCGTTGTACATTTTCATCCTCTGTTTCCCCCTTTCACTACAGCCAGATGATATACTGCGTTTTCTGTATCTTTTAGAGAGGAGCCATTCCTGTGAAGTTTTCTCAATGATGTCTTCTGAAATTGCATCAGCTACCTGCATTCTCAAAGTCTGCTAAACTTCAGAAAACTATGTTGTCAACCTAGATTCAACTCTCTGTACATCAGGGCAAGCATATAGTCACTTTTCAAATGTGATTCACCCCAGTTTGCATTTTGCACTATTGTCCACTTGTGTAAAGTGGAATGCCTTTAGCTCCTCACAGCATTTTTGCCTCTGCTTTTCCTAGCTACATGTAGCTGCAGAATAACCCCACTGGAGATTTTGACTCATAAACTTCACTTTCCCTTTCCAAGGAATGTTCATATGAAGCCTTGCTCACCAGTGCCATTTAGGTTCTGCAGACATATATGGTGTAAAGCACACAAAAAGTCCCACAGGATGTAAGGAGACTCATCATGTTTATACACCAGCAGGGCTGAGTCTTCGTGTTGCCTTGTTTTTCCCTGAGACACAAAAATAATTTTGTATTGGCATGAGAGATAAAAATACTATAATGAGAAGGACAGAGAGATAAAAATAAGCCATGCAGCAGTTGTAATGCTGTAGTTAGCATGCTACATGCCCATTTTGCCCCTGCATTCAGAGTGCACCTATTCTGTACTCCCGGTAGTCAAAGCCATCCAAACTGGAAAAAAAGCATGCCGTGTATGCTCTGCCCATAGCACAATAATTGCCATTTATCTCACTGGCTGATGTTTTAGAATGAATGCTACCATTTGGCTAAAAGGAGGAGTAATATGAGAATGTCCCTTCTGGGTTTTATTAGTTAATCTATGCTGTGATAAAATTTGCTGTGGCTTCAGTGTGAATCAGGTCATGCTTGTGCAGGACAGAGATGTCAGCAGAGTGAAAGAAGGTAGACCTAAGTAGGGGCTCTGCACAGAGGCTTTTTGAAAACTCACCAAGGAGCTCTATGCAGCTTTTGGTACCCAAATGCTATTAATCATTTTGTGATCAACTCATAATTCAAGGCAGAGTTCACATTCCCATAAGTCACTCAGATCATGATTTTGTTATGGCTGTTGTATCTCCATATAACAGTAGAAAACTGAGGAAAAGCTGACAGTTGTTTTCCAAATACAGAAGGAATATTATACTAACCAAATGAAGCCTACAGTTTAAAAATGCTATTTTTATATCACATATTTTACATTTTAATGCCTTGGCTTTCCAATTCATTCCCAAACTGCTTATATTCCAGCAACAAGTCTGGTTTGATACTGTTTCCATTGCAATCAACTATCTTCATGCCTAAATTTTTGTATATGTAACTATTTCTGGACCATTTTACTTGCAGTGCAGCCAAACATATATTCCAGACAAATATGAGTTATTTGATGAGGCGTCATGTATGGTGTCTCAAAACAATACCCAATTTGTCAAGCAATAACAATAAAATAAGGTTAGAATGAAGGTGAAGAGGTACAATTTAGAAGTTGACCCAATGCTGCAACACATCCTCCAGAAAAGGCTACATCTACACATTCAACAACATGTGTTGGCTCAGAGCTATGGACAAATTTCCTGGTTGCATGTTACCTTTACTGACATATTAATTAGGTGGTTTCTCCACACTGCCATGACTTCATCTCTTTCAGGAGGACTGCCTGGTTGAGCTTATGGCACTTGACCTACTTTTCAGTGGTTCCTTTTTGGATAACACAAAACTTTCCAGAGTAGCTGAATTATGAATGTATATTTCAATCATATTTCATATGTAAATTTAAAAGATTTTAAAGTGAATCCAATATTGTAAAACATGTCCCAACATCCCTTTCTGAGATCTCATTTGCATATCAATCTTGTAACTTGAATAGTCTTAATAGTGCCACTTGTTGGAGAGCTCTGTGTATTGCAAGGTATTTCAGTCACGTATTTATGAAAACAAATGGCTTTTTCCTAGTGAGAGGCAATTCCTAATTTAAAGTGCTGTGGAAAGACAAGTACTGCAGTCTTGGCTTCAACCACGCTGACTCAAAGACTATGAATGAGCAACACGTTAGTGGGTCTTATGCAATTTGATCTTTACAATGGTAATGAAGGAGTGAAAAGGGAAAAATAAGGACAAATTTTGCAAGTTTTAATTCAGGAAGTTGTCATTTCCTTCCGAAGCACATATTGCCCTGCAGCATTTGGGTTGAAAAATACTAGTTTTCCTGGGTAAGCCCTGGTCCTGTGCTGAGATCTAAGTCATTATTGGTAATTATGCACATATTGTCCTGAGTCATGCAGGTAGATTTAATGACATTGCATCATTTTCTTCATAATGATTTAAGAAATTCGCAGTTGATTATTGATCATTCTAAAGGCACCACATGTCTTTTCACAAGCAGGTCCTAGCACACCCTAGGTGCATTACATTTCCTGGAGCACTGACAGTACTAACAGCACACCCTGAGTCAGTGGCAGTGACAGCTACGAAGGAGACATTGTCATGGTGTGCCATATCAAAGATCCACAGTGTAGTGTCTCCGGAGCGTGGCTTGACATCACATCAAAAGCTCCACAAAAGAGCATTTGTCATGCACAGAGCTTCAGACCCCTGGCACGGCATTTTGAGGATCTGGTGTGATACAATATTGGAAATATATTGAAGTATCAGCGTTGTGGCTGGGACTAAAGTTACAGTGTCAGGAAGCAAGGTAGGAAAACACAGCAGGCACTGACCTTTAAAAAAAATTGATGCAGGTAATATAATAAAAAAGGAATATAAGGAACTCTTTGTATGTCAAGAAACAGAAGGCCAGGAACCACTAAGGTTTGCACATTATTTCCAAAAAGTATTTTGTGGTCACTAAGTGGATTCACTGTTTTTTATCTTTCTCAAAAAGAAAAAAAAAAAAGAGATGTAAACTCTTCACATTGCCTGCTTGCTGGGGTCACCCAACTTAGGTTTGACATAATTTAATTTGGCAAAAGTAGTTGCAACACCTATGCTAGACAGGTAGGATGAATGAGCTAAAAATTATTCTTTCCAATGGTTTTGCAGGAGATGAGAATTTGTTAGCCCCAAAGCAAACACAGCCCTAGCAGCCTGCTGGTGCTTTGAAGTTCAGTTGTGTGAAAAGCAGCACAAATACAGCTCCCAGCAAGTCCTGGAAATGGCTAGCCAGGTTAGGCTTTGTCCATCCTCATTTTGTTTTAAGTCAGTGCAATCTTCTGAAAAATTCCTCAACTCTTTTACTGCATTTAGCTTTTTTTTACTTAGTGTGCACATTATTATTTACAAATTGTGAGTTACATTTTAGAATTTACATTTAGAATAGTATTTTAAAATATAACATAAAGCTTCTTTTTTAAAGAGTTCTGAAGGTCAACTCTATCAAATTCCATGATTTCGCAGATCGGGATGATCCCAGAGTCTGTTTCTAAAAGCAAGGACATCTGAAATTACTTATTTAAATTTTGGTTCACACGTTCTCCTATCACTAAGAATCAGCACAGTCAAATGGTTTGAGGGCAGTTGTGGGCAAAACCTTGTTTTAGCTCAGCTAATAATCCATCTTTTCAACAACACTTGGCCTTTAGAGTTATTGTATTAAGAGTACAGAAATCTGGGAGAAATTAAGCCCCCTTGCTTTCCAGCTAGCCCTGAGATCAGAGGGGCTGGGTCGGGCTGAGCTTAATTTCTGTTTACAACCAATTTGACACTGTTAAGTCCACTTGCATTCATCAAGATCCCAGATGCATAAATAGTCTGGGTTACACTGTAGGTCTGGTCTCCCTCACAATCACAGATTCACAAATAGTGCAGTGTGCATTTCAGCACCCTCGGTCTGGTCATGTTCAGTAGGAACTTTCACAAACACAGATTTACAAATAGTGCTGTTTGTTGGAGCAACATCTTATAGATTCTCCCTAGATTGCTGATGATAAGTTCACTAGACCTGCAAAATACTAGCATGTAGCACTATGTACGAGTTCCAGGGTATGCTCTGATGCAGTCAGAGGCCTAAATCTTACCAAAAATGTGTCACTGGCTTTGGGGAAGAGAGAGGAGCAAGCCCATTGACTTGTCTGCAATGTGAGAGATTTACAATGCTAGCTTCTACTCTGGGGGAGAAGTGGAGGCAGTCAAATATTCCATTACTGCTGTCATAAGTGGGGAAGGGGGAGCAACCGTTTCATGTGTAAATGGACAGTTACAGAGAGAGTACAAAGACTCTGAGTCTTGTGCAAGGCCAGCACAGAACCATGGCACCTTGCTACCACTCCCTCTCCCACCTGGCCAATTGGTAAGGGTCATTCACCCTCCTGATAGCTTATTGCCCCATCAGCAGGCCATCATGTCCATGGTAATTCCTTCACCATATCAGTTATGGTATAGCTCATGGCTGTAGGCCTCATTCCTAGCCCAGTTATCCAGAAAAGTGAAAATGTCTGCAGCAAACTGTGAGAGGAGACAAAGCATCTGCTTTGTCCAGGCTGTCCTTCTGCAAATCAAGGGATGCACAAGAGGATTAGAAAAAAGCTTTTTTCTCTTCAACAGTGCCAAGGGAGGGAAAACATCTGGGATGGGAGAACAAAGAGGGCACACAGAGGTTAATCTAGATATGACTGAGTGGTGTTTGCATTCTAGATATTAAATGTCAGGCTGGAGACTTTTTTCCATTCAAGAGCTCAGAGATATTTCTGAGCAGTCTAGGTTGCAGTTCTGACATGCCACAAGACGCCAGTTATTTGGCAAGATTTAATTCAAAGCCATTATTTTGGGAAGGAACAGAGGATGGATAGGAAGAATATCACTATTCTGTGGAGAGAATTTGCTGTTTCTAAGGTCCCTTTTACTCCACGTAGTCTTCAACATCAATGAGAGTTTATATAGATGTGCCAATGGCTGAATAGACTTAAATCCACTTATTAAAAGCCTAGGTGTAAATATTACTTACAGAGGTACTGAGTTGCTAACAGTTGTGACCTTCTAGCACCGATGATTCTGCTTTCAGTGCATACTGTAATAGGGGCTTATTCTTTTTCCTGGATCCACTGTGCAGCCACAGCAAGGACGTCTGGCTGTTGTCTTATGGAACTCAGAAGGAGTTTCTTCATAACTGGCAGTTCTGGTGGGATGTCTGACTGTATGCCTGGCTGCCTCTTGTGCCTCTGGCACTGTCTCTTTCAGTGCTGTCTGGGGTGGTGTCATGGTGGCTGTGTGCTCCCTTTGCCTCTGCAGGAGGAGGAATACTGAGCACTCTGCTGCTTAAACCTTACCTGGAGAGGTATTTCAGGTGATGAGTCATGCAGGATGGAGCAGATGGAGTCATGGAGACAATGCAGTGCTGGTGTGACTGGGAGAGAAGCCTGGAGCGCTGGGGTTGGGCAGTGGAGATGGAGGGGAGGACAAAGCAGAATGCAAAGCCATCAGCTCTGTCAGAGCCCAGCAGCAGTACACACCACTGTGTTGTGGGGGATGTCCAAGGTGTCCAGTGTGCCTTCAGAGGGAGGGGTGGGAACTGATACACAGCAGCACTTGGGAAGGTAAAATTTAAAAGGCAAGTCTGATTGTTGTGTAGTTTAATAATAATGTGCTTCATGAAGCTGAAACGTGGCTGGAGCATAAGGAGGCTTGTGCTGGTTGAGGATGGCTTCTGGCTGAGCAGAGGCTGGAGAAGGACTGGTGGGAGTGCTTGGGGGGAACACGGAGGGTGCAGATGTACTGGCACTTAGTGGGCACATGCTGGCCCAGCTGGCATGGTGGCTCCCCCTGCCTCTGATGGCCTTAGGGAAGCTGTTGGAGTATTTTGGACTTGTTATTAAAGGCTAAATGCCTGACATGCTGCAGTTCTGAGAGGGTGTGGGGACTTGGAATGCTTCAGTGCTACACTGAAGGCTTTGGTTTTTGCAGGGGTAGTTAATTTTGCTTTTAGTTCTAATAGCAAAGACTTGAGAACCCAGTGAAACTGGCTTTCCTCTGATGTATTTAATTATCTGTTTGATTCTTTTACTTCTCACATTTGTTTCTTTTACTTTTTTCAAGAAGACACCTTAAGCAAGGACCAAGGCAGAAAATGTATTTCTGTAAGGATGAAGATGGCTCTTTCCATGCAGAGGGATTTATAAGCTGCCTTCAACTATTTTTTGATTAATAGATAGTGTTACTGAAATGTTAACATGTAAGGCACAAGTCAAGCCTCTGTTATTTTTCTCTCTTGTAGGTGAAAGCAGAGTGCATTGGCTTGCAGCGTGTGGTGTTTTTGTGGGGTTTATTTGGGAGCTGCAGCAAATAATTGTGACCTCTGATTAGAGGAGCGATTTAAAACTGCTCTTTGCTATGTTAACTTGAAGTTGTGAACTACAAAGGTTTGCAGTGAATAGCTTATGAATAGAAAAGGGACTCTGTTGGAACTCGCTATTATGTTTGAAGTTAGTAGAAACTAGAGATTGAAAAGACCCGCTGGTTCACTGAATTAATTCATTGCACATGCAAGACAGAAAGTCCTGGCACACTGATATCCTTCCTATGTTTCTCTGAAAAAAGAAAATATCTTGAGATGTTTCTGGACAAAATTCTTTGACACAAGGCAATCCATTAGGATGTCTACATTTTGACCCAGTCTGCCATCTAGTTAATTTTTACATTAAATTTTCAGTGTCAGTTGCAGAATGACTAAAAAATTAAAGCTTCATGTAGAAGAAAGATGATTTATTATGCATTTCTCTTTCTTGCCATGAAAGGAAATGTTATTCTGTAGCTGTTTCATTTCTGATTTTCTCTGAAGAATAATCAGTTTAGTCTTAATGTAGATGTTGTGAAAACATACATGAAACACAAGGCTGATAATGTTTTTATTTTTGTTTGGGTTTTTGTTTGTTTTTTTTAATATGTCAGAAAATAATTTTTAAAACTGGCAACCCACAGCTTTTGAAATCCAGTAATGATACAGTAAAATCTTGTAAGCAGTAAGGAAACAAAATATTGGTGATATTTGGTGATTATGCCAAACGAAAAGAAGAAAATAAACAAAGTCTGTAAAGAATGATGAGCAAATTCCATGTGAAGAAATTTCACTTGTCTAATAATTGAACTTAATTTAATTTAACTAGATGTGTAGGCCAAGAAATCTTTTCTGTGTTCCTTTTATTTTTTTTAATGGACTTTCATAGGAAGTTGATAGAGTTCCTCAAAGGAATAGACTTGGTAGCTTCAATTTGTGAATGGTGCAGCCTACTTTTGTCTTTAGCTTATGAAATTTTGTCTATTTTGTCATGACTACTTTCTTTGTTAAAAGGTAAAATGCACATTGGGCTAGTGCTCTATGGCAATTTGCATAAAAAGTGATGACAAAGAACAATTAATTCCTCATTATTATGCAGTGAAATGCTACTTTCCTCCTAAGTGACTGTAAAGGAAGGTTTCTTCCCTGTGTCTAAATCTGTTGTGGCATTGTTCTATAAATAGTACTTAAGAGCCCTCTGCACTCTTTATAAATCAGGGTCTTTGACAATCCAGTCGGTTCTCAACAGAGAGATTTTTGTCACACATGCTGAACACTATAAGTATCGCCCCAAATATTCATCACAATAATAAGCATCAGAATTTTGTTAGATAAGGCAAGATAGAGTAATTTAGTATTTTGTCAAATTAGATCTCTATCCTTTTTATCTGGAGATCAGTATTCAAAGTACACTCAGATCACACACAAATAGAAACATATTCCTGCCACACACAGCTAGTCTGTACAGAACAAAGAGTCAAGATATCGTTGTCTATGAAGGCTTGATTCTGAGTACAGATTTCATTACCAGCTCACCATAGGATAATGAAATTCCTTCGGGGCAAAGATGAGGTACATCAAAGAGGCAGCATGGAGAGGCAGACTTTGTTAGTGCATGCTCTGTCACCTGCATTACTGGTCCTTGCCTGCCTTTAATTTGTAAGGAAATTCTAGTAATTCAAACCCTTTTATTGGACCAACTTATATTTATATATATCTATGTGCATAAATGTATGAGCATACACAGAGAAATGTGTATTTTTAACATACAAAACCTTGTGGAAGTTGTTTGGCTTTGCAGCTGAAATGGAATACAGAAAATAATTAATTTCTTGCAAGCAAAAAATTGTCCATACAGGTCCTAAAAGCATCTTTGTATTTACTAAATAAATGCTGTCTGCACCATGTAGATAAATAACCCTTCTTGCAACTTTGCCTTTTTATTTCTGTAGCAATTCAGAGTGACTTTAGTGCCTATGGAAATGAGAGAACAATGTTCAGCAAGACCAGGAGCTGCTGAAGACATGAATCACTAAAGCTTTCCCACACAGCTTTGCCAATATGGGAACAAAAGGGTTGCCCTACAGAAACACATCACGGGTCTATCTAGTCCAGCATCCTGCCTCTGGCAGCGGCCAGTAACTGATGCTGCAGAGCAAATCAAAACCACAGCAAGTACCTAGCTAATTATGAGATGCGATGCGTAGAGGAAAGAAAAAGGTTGGTCCTGACTCACAAGAGAGCAGTTTATGCCCTGAAGCATGAGGTTTGATTTCCCTTGTATCCGTTTGCTTAACTCACACAGTTGCAAATACTATTTATGCTTAAAAGAGTTTCTAATCCTCTCTTGGATTCTAATCAACAATCTGCCTCAATAACCCCAGAGTTACCAGGAAGTTCTCGGGGCTGAGCACACTCTGCATGAAAGCTTTGTGCTTTGCTAGTTTAGGGAAAGTTTTCCAGCCTTGGCCTAACACCCACTGCCCCGAGGATCATACCTAATTGTCTAGTTGAAAAATACCCAAGCTACCACTCCCTTCCCCCTGAACCCTGCCTAACTGAAGCAGTTCATTCTTTCCCAGCCCCCACTTGTGAAACGATTGCTTTGGAGAGATTTCTTTTGCTGGTACTGGGCAGTGTCTCCCCCTTTCTATCCTTCCAGGAGGTTTGGACAGGTTCCTCTGTGTGTCTCACATCTCTGCGTGAGAGGTCTGCCAGCAGTCAGAGGATGCTGCCTGGCCACGTTGCCTCCCTCCCACTGTTGCAAAGGAGAGAGCAGTGACAGGGGGAGGAACAGGGCATAGAGAAGGTTCACAGAGGGCAGCAGTGGTGTCAGCTTCTTTCTGTCCTTTCAGTATTTCTTCATGAAATAGCAGGAGTTCCACTTGGACTGCTCTGTGAAAACATACAATATCTGTGAGACTCTTTCTTCTTCCCAGCTTAGTCCAGATTTTCTTCTCTTCAGGGCAAGAATGCAAACAACGTTTTCAAATCATCTTTTGATGACCTTGCATGACCTTGAGCATCATTGCAGAGTGATCCTGGCTCCATTACAGCAGAGTGATAATCCTCTCTGCCCTCTCTCCATTGCATGTGGTTTTCTACTATGGACATGGCAAAATGGTTATTTAAATCCAGCACATGGTACTTAACAGCAATATCAGAAGGTAAAGGAGATCAAAAAAGGCTTTATTACTCCCCATCGGGCCTGAGTGCTCAAGCCTAAGGGTGTGAGCCTGAGCTCCTGAACAGAGAGGTGGCTTCTAAACAAGGAGGTGCAGGTTTTCTGCAGGTTTTCATCCCAAAGTTTAGCCTTCACAGCCTGAGGCTGTCATTGCTGGACAGGTGAAGGAGGACAAACTTCAGTTTTGAGTTGGCCAGCAGACTGACCCCAGCTTCTGAAACAGCACCAAACAGCTCTCACAGCACCGCTGACATGGCATCCTCGCCTCTGGCTGTGTTTTCATATCCCTTCCCTGCTACTTGCCCGTAAGGCAGGCACTGGTGTTGCAGCGTGCCAGTTTGGGACCTCAAGTGGCTGCACACTTCTTTGCCAAATTAGTTTTCTGCCAGCATAATTTCCTGAACCAGCTGACCAGAGCAGATGAGACCAGGGCATGTGCAAAGGGAGGAGTGGGAATGAGAGTCTGGGGATAGGGCAGAGCACCCCATCTTGATGTGGATCCCCTGCCTGGAGGGTCCAGCAAAGAGGCACCCCTGCCTCAGCCTGGCCCTCCAACAAAAGGATGATCTGCCTGCTCGGTGCTCCCCTGTGAGCTTTCAAAACCTTTGTGTTTTAGTGAGGGGCAATGCTGTAAGTCCAAGAAGAAAGGCAGGTTGGTGCAGTGGGGAAGGGAGGATGGGAGGGGATGTAGGGGTCAGTTAGTGGGCTCAGACAGTGAAGAAAAAGTGATGATTCTGCTGGCTTACTGCAGGCTTAGAATGGGGAACTCGTGAACCTTGTGTGCCCTTCTGTGTGAGGCAGAGACACTGGGCAGGTTGGGAGCTCAATGAGGGCTGGGAGCAAGCTGCCTGCATGAGCAGTGAGGGTGGGCATATTTGTGTTTTTCTGCCTGATGTCCTTTTCCCTTCATGTTTTCTCTGTACCTAAATGCAGCCATGCTTCTGTTTCTACCAGCCTTCCCAGGATCTCTTCAGCTGCTGCCTCAGCTATGGCAAACAATAGAACAAAACCCAAATCAGAGCCCTTGTTCAGCAAGGATCTACACACAGAAGAAACAGCCTGCCAAATACAGAGGTCTGAAACTGCCTGCAGTGTGTTGGTCTGTTTACCTAGCATGGCTCATGCTATTCTATTTGCTTAAGTGTCATTACATGCATCCTGGGAGAGGTGGGAGGAATGTCTTCTGCAACCTATGCTGAATTTTTCTGAAACTGTGATGTGAAAAGAATGCCATTTCATGTCAAGGAACTGTTATTTCACCTAGCAGCATGTTATTTTGTATTTCTCAGACTACATTTTACCTGCCTGGGGTGTATACGTGTGATCTACTGAAATCACTCGCCATCTTCCATAATTTATGCTGCTCTTCAGTCTTAACAGCGTGCATAAACTTCAGTGACACTTTGTCATTCCTCTCTAAATCATTTTGAAAAATCATTTGAGGAACAGCACCAGATCCATGGTGTTCAGTGTTTCTCCTGCTTCACTTTCCAGACCAGGTTCTGAGGTGTTAGGATGACACAGCAGAAGAAAAATCACAGCCAGGAAGGTGTGTATTTTCCCAGTAGAAAGAAATTGGAATGTATAATGTGGTAGCATGAACTTTGGCATACCTATTCAGCCTAGCAGTGTCATCCCATGGTGGTGGAGGCAAGGAGAATCCAGCTGAAAGAAAATGTTCACCTTTTCCTTCAGGCAATCTCTTCATAAAACCTCACAATGAGCAAATAAACAGTGGAAGAGGGGAGATGTGAGGGGTAACCTTTAAGACACGAGTGGGTTAGCATTTACTATTGTCACACAGGACTACCCAGATTATTTGTTTCCTATTGCTTAATCCATTTATAATGCAGTGTACTAATCCACAGTTTGTCATTTGACCCAGTGCTCAGCTGTGTGGAGCTCTGTCAAAGGATTTTGAAAACCTGCTGACACTTTCTGCTTCTTTAAATCAATGGGACTCTTTTGGGGGTTTGAGGGAGAGAGCTGCAGCTCAGCTGGCCTGATTCTGCACCCCAAATTAACAATGTCTGTGGTTGCACATAGTGTGCATCTTTAGTGCTGGGGTTGACCCTGCCTACCTTTGTTTCTGTCTCATAATTTCGAAGAGAGAAATTCTTTAGTCTTGGAAAACACCCTTGTTTTTCCACACTGCATGCTCTTGCCAGTCTCTCTGTTCTGAAGTTTAGCTTCTGAACACTCCTGAATTCTTTTAACTTCATCAGCTTAGGTTTTCTTAACCTCCATTGCCTCCTCTTCAGAAATGTTTATCTTCATAACAGCACAATCAGCATTTCAATAAATTTCAAAATCCCCCACTACAGTGAGAACAAATGTAAATAATAAATTCGGCTTCTTGAAAATGTCTTAATCCTTGTTAATTGTGTCCTTAGTTCCATAATGACCTGGAGGGCTTACAGAGACACACATGCAGCTTTATTTATGTTTAGTCTATTTGAATAATTATATATTGTTTATCTTATTATCTTTGGCTGTTCACTCCCTCTCTTCCCTCTGAATTACTGTCTATTTACAGTTTACTTGTGCTGAGCTGGTTTGGTCAGAATTTCTAACATGTCTGTGTGAAAGCTCCCTCGGCGCTGTCCTGGAGGCAATGTCTCTGAAGTTCATGGCACCACATTCTTCTACAGCAGCTCCTGCCTTGAAAGAACCTTCAAGGCTCTGAATTTTTTATAAAGGTTTTTTTGCCTCAGTTCAGAGTGATAAAGAAGTACAATGTGATATTTCAGTGAGGCATTTGATTTTTTTAATATAGTAATCATTAACAAAGATATTAGCTAGAAGAGCAATTTTAACTTAAGGTTGTCAGATACTTTCCTCCTGTCAGCTGCTATAACTACCTCATTTTAACCATTGTAGTTGATTTCTTTTAGGCTCTGGGTCCATCTCATCTATTAAAACTGTCTTTTTTTGAGAAGAGGAGTGGGCATTTTTGGAAGCAAGGTGGGCCAGGAGGTGAGGGAAGCAGTGAGAATGGAGCTGAATGAGACACTGGTAAGAACGACTGAGACTACCCAAGGACCAGGGCTGAAACACAGCACCTGCACCCATCCACCTCCCTTGGCTGCCTCTGGGGGTGATTTACAGCACTGCTCTTTTGGAGTGTGTGATTTGTACAAATGAGGCCCTGGATGGGACCGCAAACTTAACTTGTACATCTGATGTAAACTGGCAGTGAGGCAAACCTGTAAAGATGCACAGCTAACTCACTACCTTAGCCAGCCTTTAATTCCAAGTTATTTCCATTTCTACTCATCACTGAGAAGGTCATGATAGAAAAACTTTTGACTAAGTAATCTTTGCCTTCTTTTTACAACTTTGGTACAAAATGGATTAATTAAAAAGGAGAGGAAAAGAATCTGTTCCTTTCTCTTGTCATGAGAACCACATGTGCTATGTAAAGTAAAGAGTGAAAAGAAGCAAGTGCTCTAAGAAGAGGATTATTTTATTTATTTCATGGGAAAAAGTTGTTTCAAGAGGATTATTTATTTATTTCATGGGAAAAAGTTGTTCAGCTCTTTTCAAAGCAAACTATGCCTACAGTACTTTAGAGGGAAGTAGGAGGAAATGACAATAATTATATCTGAACTGGCTTAGGGCTAAGTTCTGCAGATGAATATGGGTGTGACTGGGCAAAGTGTTGTCTTGATGTTAACCTGAAGGGAAAATGAACCTATCAAACCCAGATCCATTTGTAAAAAGTGTTACATGGGTTTTTGTCTATTCACACAAGTATATTTGATTTTTTTTCTTATCTTATGTGCAAATTAGCCTATTCTTTATTCACCTTTGTGGGAGCATATTCACATGCAAAAGTATGACAACTTAGTTTCAGTATCTCAGTCTTAAAGATCTCAAATAGCCAATGTAAATATTAGTGGAGAATATAAAATTTAAAAGAAAATTAATGACAACTTGAGTATTTGTGGGTTTTGCTCAGAAGTAGATGGTAAAGTGAGTAAAGACCAAGGAAGCAAAAGACCTTTTTTGAGGCAGAGAAGTTTCCTAAATTGTGGATTGTGCCTCAGCTACCTAAAAAACTAACTAAAAGCAGAGGAGAGTGGAGTCAGGGATATCTGTAGGAGAGATGGGATTATGTTATTGGTCAAGACCAATAGCCATTTTCATAAATAGTAAGAAATAAGAAATTATTAAAGGGACCTTATGAATGTAAAACTTTAATAAGTGGGACATCATAGGCAAATCAAAGGAGCACTAAAGGATAAAAGAGTCTAGTCCTATGTGGTGGAAAAGAGAGCTCTGATAATAAGGGTCCACTCCCATGTGGTGGAAAAGAGAACTCTGCTGCAGCTCTTAAGTGCAGCAGTCCTGGTGTTAATGAAAAGCAAGGTTTTTTTCAACATCCGGAATTGTATGGGTTAAAAATTCTTTCTCAACTGACAAGAGCTCAGCTAAACAGATCAAAAAGAGAAAGAAAACCAAAACACAAGCTCAGAAGTTGCCTTTGCCTAGTACCAGGAGTCAGAAAGTGTCAAAAGATGTGTCATATCTTAAAAGGCTAAATGAAAAGTTATAGTTCCTCAGTACATGAAGAAAGAAAAGCTTTATTGAAATAGTTTCTTTGTCACATCCTATAAAAATATTATGAGGACAGCATGTATAAAAGAGTAAGAAAAACAGAGGTTACTGGAAATTCATGTAAAGACAAGTTTCTCTATCTTATAGCATAACAAGAGAAAGCCATCACTCCCAATACAAGTGTTTCTAATTATATGGATGTTTGGGGTTTTTTAAAGTTTCTGGATTTTTCTGCTAAAAACCTATGGCACTTGCTGAAAACTGACTGTTACAGATGTTACCAGAGTAGCTGGAAAACCCATCCATCTTTCTGAACTCTGATTAACAAACAAGATAAACATAATTTATGTTCTCCAGAAATGTGTTTTTTGAAGTGAATGGCCAAGGTTTTCACTGCTGAATTTTGCCATAGCATCCACAAGTAGTGCCATACCAGGGGCTGTTCCTTCAGCAGTGCTGTGCAAAACACCCTCCCCTGCCACGGAATGTGGCTGTGTTTGCAGAGCAGTGGGAATGTGCATCCTCAGTGGGCTGCCACTGCTAATTCAGGGCCAGTTTTCTGTAGTCAGACCTTGAAAAAGGCTGGAGAAAACAGGTTACCTCTGGCACATACTGAAGTTTCAGTAGTTCCAGCACTTTGTTTTCAAGTCCCACTCATTGTGCTGACTCCTCCTATCAGGTCTGGATGAAAGCAGTTGATAGAGTTGATAGACTTGACATTGTCCTAGTTTAGGGCAAATTTGAGAGGAAACCTCTGAATGGGGTTCCTCTAGAAAGCAAATTCAAGCAGCCCCAATCCCCACTGGTTTGGGAAAGGTTTCCTTTTAGAAAGGTGGAAAAAAATTATTTAACAAGCAAAGTATTCACAAGTATTAAAAAAATGAATAATATTATACAATAAAACCTCTTGCTGCTCTGAAGAGAAGGCAAATTCGGAAAGTCCTGTAATTCAGAGAGAGTCCTCTGTGGGTGTTTCTCAGCTCACTGAGTGTCTCTCAGCCCCTCTGGTGCTGGAATGCAGCATTGTGGGCCCTGGTGGGGCATAAACTTCTGGAGTTTTTCTGGGTTTTCGGTCCAGGACAGGTTTGAACAGTTCCAGAAAAAGAAAAATCCACAATCCAGGGAACTTCTCTGCCTCAGCTACCTAAAAAACTAACTAAAAGCAGAGGAGAGTTCTCTCCTGCTCCCTGCTCTGCTGCAGATAACATGCATGAAGAGAGAGACCCGAAGTTCTTATTGCTGATTTTGAATAGAGCTGTGAGAAAATTCTACCCCTTTTCCTTCTACCCCACTTCACTCTCAGATCTAGTTTTAAAGGCACAACACTTATTTCTGGACTAAACAGACGAATGGGGATACAATCCGGCATCATAAAGTCAACCCAGGAGAGACCTGTACGCCATTTCTGTAAATCTGAGAGATTTCTACTCCTTGTTCCACTGGAAATACATGAGTGGGACTGAGAGAGCCAAATGAAACTACTACTTTTCTAAGGGGCAAGCACTGAAATATTTCCCCCTAAGACACAAGTTGTAGATGTGAGCTATAACATTTACCTGCAGCTCATTTGAAACTTAGTGGAACTTTGAATGTGTGCTAAACAAAGTAAGTGGGAATCATTTAATTCTAAATATCCCAGCTGAGTCTAGACCCTTCCTCCAAGGCAGTTTTGGATGCTACTTGAGGCTTAAGTTGCTGAAAAGCCCTGTTATTCACCCTGAAAATTGTGGTGAGATGAAGACTATGTAAAGAGAGGGAATACTCAGGTGGGTTTCTGAGCCTGTTTAGGGCTGCATTAATGATGGTGAGGAGAATGACCATTGTCTTTGTGCCTGGTGTGACAGGCTGTCCCCTGCCAGCAGCCTCCACAGCCATGTGCCACAGTCAGAGCTGGCTGGATTAGAAGATTTACAGTGTTTCTTAGAAAGAGCCCAAGATTGCCACTAGAAGGACTTGCAGAGTTTGTAAACTGCAGCAGCCTAAATTCAGATTAAATGCAAACACAGTAAGGATTTTGGGAATTTAGGATGTGGGCATCCTCAAGAATCCCAGATCAGATACAAAATAGACCCTTTCCCTGACCTATAATCATGTTGAAAGATAAATAGGGAGAAATTCCACCTTCAATTAGATAAATTCTCACTTCAAGGTTTTCATGGCTTTTTGCATGCTTGCTCACTGATACCAGCATAAATCAGTCGCTAGGTCACTTCTGAAACAGGAATGATTTCTATCATCCATGCACCGGAGAAATGGCTTTGCAGCCCACTGGGTACCCGGTCCCACTGCCTTCACCAGGAGATGCATGACTGTAACTGGGAGTGTTGCTGACTCCAGAGACCTTGATGAACACCATCTATTCCTCATCAACTATTAATTTTTTTTCCAGTGAGACTAGAAAAGGGCATAGGAGCCTGTAAAGTTGTATCCAAAATGCTGTGTTTCTCCTCTTTTTCTAAGTGCTGTAAGCTCTCCTCCTCATCTTCTTCCCGGCCAAGGAAATGCTGTTACGGAGCTTAACTGAAACCAGGTATTTCTGACATCTTTAGGCTGCTGACATGTACTCTGGGAGGAATTGCTACATGTCTTTCTCCCAGTTGAAAACCAAGTAAAAGCAAACACTAACCATAATACTGATTAATAACTAGCTGTGGTTTCTGTTAACAAAGCTCTTTTACACACAGAGTGGAGAAGCAGCAGACTGTGTGTTGTTAGCAATATATTGTCTTCTCACTATTGTTAGAATGGCATTTCATCACCTCATTTTATTTGTTCCATCTGTTTCATACTGACTTTGCTATAATGCTACTTTGAGAATACTGTGATCGTTTGTTTGTACTGATATCAGAAATAAATATAAAATGTTTTTGAAAGCACCATAAGGATGGAGGGTTTGATGGGATTACGGTAAAAGCGAGCAAGCTGTGAACAGACACAGACTGCTGCAAGAAATCCCTGGAAGAAATGAGTTAGAGGTTATTAAGGGAGAAAGGAGAAGAAAGATGTTCTTGTGACTAAGGCACTGGACTGATATTAAAGAGGTCTGGTCTCTGTTCCTGGATACATTATTGGATTCCTTTGTGACCTGTGACAAGTCACTTAGTCTCTCATTGCCTCAGTTCTTCACCACTAAAATGAAAATAAATAAAATTTCTTTACCTCACCTATCTATTTCAGAGACAAATCCATTCAAAACTTATGAAATGCTCAGCTGTTAAAGTGATGAGCACAGGGGAAAATGAGTAAATCAATGAATTCCAACTCTGCTTATGATGAGTTTAGTGAGATATTTCTCCAGCCAGTGAACCTGCTATGAAGACAAACACTGGCTTTTTCCTAGTCAGAGAAATATCAATGACCAGTTTTTTTGTGAAGTCATAACAAAGTCTGAGAGATTTTAAATGATAATATATCAGTAAAGGAAAAAAAAATGAAACCCCGTTTTTTCTTATTACATCAAGGAAGAAAAGACCCAAGAGAGGGAATGATAGATGTCCTAACTGTATAAAATGAAAGCTTGAATAGAGAAAAGGTACAACTTTTCTATCACTGGGAATCTTTTAAAGATTAAAACATACATGAGCTTGACTTTTCTCTGCCAGGTACCTTACACAGTCAATTACACCCACTAATGGTATGAATAAAGTGCTTCAAATATAACTGGTTGCATTTTATATTCCCCTTGCACCATAAATGACCACACAAGGCTATAGGTATGGAGAATCCATTTCCCATAGATTTCCAGCATATCACAACCTGAGAATGTTGCTTTATTCTTCAGTGCCATGTTTGTCACCAAAGCTGGAGAGATATGAGGTAAATTCTATCTGTGAATCACACCCAGAAAGCTTCCTAATCCGAGATAACTACTACCTGATGTCATATGTGTTTGGAACTGATAAGGAAATCTTTTAAATTTCCTATTATCTTTGATTAGATATGGGTTTCGGTTTTGATTTAGTGTTAGGCACCTACTGTGAGGAACAAAGGAGGTGTCACAGATAACAGAGAGGTAATTGTTTTTGAAAGTGAGATCCCTAAGAGAATAAAAAGCAGGTTGTTGAATTTCTTCTCATTTTATTGATTATCCTTTCACTATGATTATCCAGCTGCGGAAACATATGCTTTCAAAGGAGATAATCTTATCTGTGAGATGACTAACATGCATCTAAATTTTCCATTGTTACATACCACTGACATGTCTTTAAACTAGATCCTTCTCCTGAATGTGTCCAACACCAATGAGACTGACTGGTTTTCCTTTAGGATGAGGACAAGTAATTTTCTTTGAATCACTGTGCTCTTCCTGCATGGCTCACGTGTTTGAAAATTATTTGCAGGCAGATGCTGACAATTTCCCAAAGAAACTTCATGGTTCATTACCTCCCTTTATGATAGCAGCAAAATAAATTGCTGTAAAGTCACTTAATGTGATAGAAAATGTTCACATTTCCAATAATAATAATAATAAAATCTCAATCCTGCTTTCTAAACTCTCCCAAAATACTTTCCAAATCACCTCCCCTTCTGCTTTTGCATGCAGATACTGAGCACTACTTTGTGCTAAGTAGAACAAAGGTTGTCTCGATGATGCAAACACTGCTGGTTTATGGTGCTGCTTAAACAGATTCTTCAGGAAAAACAAAGTGCATAATTTAGTGCGGCTGCTGGGTGAGCAGGGGAGGAACAAGGAACAGGGCTTGTTGCTTCTGCTGTGTGCTGCTTGCTAAGTCCCTCACGTGAACTGGAATTACAGCAGGCAATAGAATATTGGTTAAATACGTGCTCAGATTTTCCCTAGAGAGGGATGGATGTAATATAATAAGCATATAACTACTGTGTGTATTCTGGTGATCATAAAATGAGGACTGGAGGTACAGTAAGTAAGAATGAACAGACAATCAGGCTTTGCCAAGTTCCAGTGTCTTTGCTATACTTGATATTAGCACTATTTGGACATAACTGTGCTGCTTTCTATTTTCCTGAATGGTCCAATGGCCAGGTTTTCAGAGAGGCTTTAATGGAGCTGACTCTCATGTTAAGAGGAAAATAACATTGAGGATACTTTGGAGTTTGCTCCTGCCAGTTAGGAGAGGGATTTTCTCCAGGGTAAGCCTGGATTCCAGACTGTGTTGGCCCAGCCTTTGTGTATTATCATGGCTCACGATTCTCAAAAGGGCAAAATACAAGAAGGTGGATAAAATATTTGCTGCAAGTGGGGGTGGGTGGGTGGGGGTGTGGGGAACATTAACTAGAGTGTATTCTCTTGATCAGCAAAGAAGATGCTGCCCAAACAAAAGGACAAAAGTGGTGTAGCCAAATGTGACCTGACCCAATAAAGGAAAACTATTTTGAAAAATCAGTGCTGAAGAGCTTGCATGGGAGTGAAACAGATTATATCCCCCTGTTTTAGATAGTAAAGCAACAGATTCTGTAATGGTGGCCACACCCAGGGTGGGCTGGTAGTTATGACCTCGGCAATGTATTTGTGTGTGGGCAAGGCATGCAGATAGCAAATCATAATCTCATAGTGAGCAAATCATTCTAAAGAGGAGATTTGCATCCTAAAAACGTGCCCTAAGACAGAAGATAAGTCTTCTAAAGCTTGTATTTATCACACGTAGCACATATTTAACTCTGGGTGATGTGACTTAGCAGTTGACGCTACTAACACAGCTCAGACTCCAGGGGTACACAGAGATGAGCAGTGCTTCAAGTGTGGATTGCTGGACTGGCTGATCATCTCAGTTGTAAGAGAGAAATAGGGTTTCTGAGGACTGGATGAAGCAAGGGCTTGTGTCCTGTTTCCTATTTTTTCCATTAAGCCTGATCAGTGCATAAAGGAATAGAATTGAAATGCAGACCTGTAAGTTCATTGCTGAGATGAAAGAAGACACTCAGCATGAAGGCACAAAGGCACAAAAAAGAAAGACAGGGAAGTAGAAGAGGAAGCAAAAGGCAAAACTTCAGTAGAAAAATCCAAAGCATCAGAATGGCTGATTTCAGCTTCATAGAGTCGCCCTGAGCATACATTAAACTGGGTTCAGCTGCTGTATGTACCATCAAATATTTCATATTAATAATTAACTAGTCACCGGCTGTCAGAGCAAGATTCAAATGGATGGAAGGGGAGTTTGGGTCACCTTCCCTAGGACTGAGAGTTTTAATGAAGGGATAGCTTTACAGCACTGTTGAGGAATGATGAAATACTAGGCAGAAGGATTAAGGGATATACATCTTGAAGGATCCTTCCATGCTCGCTCCCCCATAGGACAGTATTTAATTTTCTCTTTTTATTTTTCTCCTTGATACACTGCCAGTGTGTACACATAAAGGGCTTGGTCTCAACTGCCAAAGTGTGATGTACCCCAATGTACATGTCTGGAAAATCAGCTTACATATATGCAAAGTCAACAGCAAAGGCACTGTGTATCAGGAACATGACTGCGTGCAATGACTGTTATAAATCAGACTGCTTGGTGTGTCTTTGCTGGACACATTCTCATTTATCAAGGTGATTTTTAAACCTGTGCCTAATTCCCATGCGTGAGAAATGGGAATTCACTGAAATCTCTTGCAATGCCTTGTTCTGGCTTTAGATTTTCTCCCCAACACCCCTGTTCACCTTCAAACCTACTTGAACATGAACATAAATGATAGACTACGAGGCACTGGGTTTATTGCCTTCCCATCGATCACTGACGGGCGGTTACAACTCATGCCATCACATGAGCAGCTCGAAATGGCACAGTCAAACCCCAGGCTTTGCTTGTTCCTCTCGTGAAGGGGAGAACGGTCCAAAGAGACACCAAAAGCCCTTTGCCGCCTCAGCTGCAGGACCCAAATTGAGCACTGCTTCAGGGAATTGCTCCAGGGGAAGCAGCAAGCAGGACTTAAGAGAAAAAAACTGAGGAAACAACAGTTTCTTCGTAACCAACTGGAAATGTTTATGAAGTGAGGCTGCCATTTGCGTGTCTGGCTTAGGGTGAAAAATGAGCATAAAAGCTATACAGAATTACCTTTCTTCTAGTCCTACAGAAGGACAGACAGACACAATGACAAACTCTGAAAGCCCAGAAGAAAAAGTGGCGCATTTCAAAGAGCTAATTACAATTCCTTTCCCTTAGAGATTAATCCACTGACTGTAATTAAGCTCCCTCTATTTTTGAGATCTTGGCAAGATCTAAGAAAAGCGTGAGCAAACGAGAGAGTGCCCTTGCTAGCCAAGCAGATTTTTTTACTAAGCTCTATCAGCCCTAATTAATAGACCTTTGTGTATAAAACCAATGAGAAATCAGATTTCCAATAGAGCTGAATCAAATGGTCTTGGCTACCTCCGCACACACAGTTTGTTAGGAGCTTGGCCACAGCCAGGATTTACACATTCAGAGGATGAAAAGGAGGCATGGGGGTGGGGGGAGGCAGGATGAACGAGCTCTCTCTGCCCCTACTCCTTCTTCTCTTTTGCTGCTGCTTTGTTCTGTTTGTAATCTTACCAGATGGCTAAGGCAACCTAGAGAAGAGATTGCCTGAAACAGGCAGGTGATGAGGCCACCAGCAGGGACTCCGTCAGTGATTGAAGAAACTGATACAGCTCTCTAACCCTTGCTGCCAACAAAAACCTTTGTTATTCTTTTGCTCACTGCTATGTTGCATTTTGTGCCTTTATGAAAGACAAGCAGGATGCCAGAAGCCAGATCCTCAGCTGGCACAGGCGAGGTAGCATCAC
The DNA here is from genome assembly GCA_024362935.1 of Setophaga petechia. Taxonomy (NCBI): domain Eukaryota; kingdom Metazoa; phylum Chordata; class Aves; order Passeriformes; family Parulidae; genus Setophaga; species Setophaga petechia. Next base: position 1,118,286 of record JANCRA010000002.1, on the reverse strand, counting down.
CAACATCCCTAGAGCAAGGCTGATCTGTGCTAGCTGCAGGTTTAGCCCTTAATTGCTGCAGAGCCCAGCTCTACTCTTCTCCTTGTGGCCTCTCCTATAAGTATGCAGGCATGCTCCTCTCAGAGCAGGGAGGGCCTAGCCCTTTCCAACAGCTGTACCTGGCAGACAACATGTTTTTCTTTCCACCCACACCAGGGTAATGCTATGGGCAAACAGCGGTGCAACAGAAGCTGAACTGGGTCACAGAGAGCACTCAGAGATGCCCAGAAATCTCTAGAGACAATATTGACTATGCCAACACCACCCTCAAGAGCAGACTTGACTGTTTTCCACACTGAGAGTCTGTAAGCACAGTGTCTGCCTGGGCTCAAGGTGTGCTCTCCACAGCAGCTGCAGGGATTGTGCTTGCCTGAGCCTGCTCTGTGGGCTAGGATGCTCCCAGGTGCATCCAAACAGTCCAAGAGTAAACTGTTTTTGAGGCAGCTGTATGGACTGAAAGTGGGCGTGATGTGGGGCAAAATACGTTCACAGCCACTCTGGGCTGGTTTTCAAAGACACGAGGCCTCTTCATATTCAGTGATCCTTTGTAATACAGATCAAAACCATGGCACTGCCAGTAAAGTTTGGAGCAACTCATTCTCCATTTCCACTATAGCTCCCAGCAATTCAGTGTGAAAAATTAGTCCTTTAAGAAAAAAAAAAAGAAAAAAGAAAACACCTGACCTGTCAGGTATTTAATTCCATGCAATATATTTTCTGACCTTACTCTCATAAAAGTTAACAGTGAAAATCCAGTTGACTTGAATGGAAGCAGAATTAGGTTCTATTACTGCACTGATAAAGCTGTAAGAGCAGAACAGGGCCCACAAAACTTTCCAGTTATTGTACAATCAAAGACCCAGCTTTTTCAGTTCTTTGGTTTGTGGATCATAACGACATAAAGTACATTTATGTGCTAAACAACAATAGAAAGCTTGTCTTTGTAGTTAAAAAAACAAACTGAAACCTCCAGAACAAAAGCTGAAGTACCATTAAAATAAGGTAGGCATATTTTTCATAGCTAAGCTTATATATAGTAGAAATGTCTTTTGTCTGTATTTTTCATTCTTTCTGGAGAATTAAGCATTGAATTTTTAAAAAGAAGAAAAAAATACTATTTCTTTTCTTAATCCTCATTGTAATTATCTTTTAATCCGTTACAAAAATTTTTAAAATAGAATCTTAATAGTATCAGTTTCTCACTCTATATTATTGCCAAACACTGCTTAGACTTCTTGTGTATCTTTTAGAAATAGAAGCACTTATACTCAAAATGTGAAAGTGTCTATTTGAAACAACAACTCTTGAAAAAAGATAAAGTTTGGACAGGGACATCTCATATAGGAGGTTTTAGGTATAGGTATAGGTTTTAGAGTATAGGTAGTTTGAGAGCTTTCTTGTATAAATGCAGTGATCAGGATGGGAAGACCACTATCAGCTCTTTTTACCTCTACCACATCATATTTTTTTCTTCCCTGTGGTCCCCTTGAAGTGGGAGTGACAAGATCTACAGAGAGAAGTTAAAGAAAAAGCTGATGATCTGACAAAAGATCGGAAATATGAACACTGTGTTGAAGTTTCCTTGATCTGGCCGGTGCTATGGCAAATCTTTCAAGCTTTGGCAAAGGAGATAGGTTGCCCAGGGAACACAAGAAACAAAGAAAGAGGCTGGCAATTTGTCATGATCAGAAGCAGGAGAACCGGAATGCTATTGTCACATCTGGAGATATCAAGTCACCACCAGGTGCTGAATCAGACATTTGAACCAAGAACCTGCAAGAAGCAAATGGAAGAGGGGACGCACAGGGGCTGGAGTGGGAAACTGGCTTATTTAAAGCCAGAGAAACCTCAGAAAAGTCCATAAGGGCCTCCCAGCTGGTCCCAGTCAAGACAGAAGATGCAGAGAGCTATCAATCCGAAGTGCATATGGCTCTTGGAGGAATAGGTGTATGCCACATCAGTTTTCTGCTTTCCAGACATGAAGGACAACATCACAATAATAAAGAACACTGATGTCAGGCATCCCAGGTTGATATATGTGGTGGGGATCTGCACCAGTGACATCAGCTTCACCCAAGGCACTGTCCATTAAGAGCATTGGTACTTTTTAAACCATTACAGATCCTATCCAGCCTCTCCGAAAGGTTATAGGCTACACTTTCAAGCAATGAATTAAAGAAATGTTGGTGTTAGTGAGCATTTATTAAAGTGCATCTTATCTTTCATGCTCTTAATCTTTCTTCATAATGTGCAGTAAAACTACATTATCACACACCCCTTTCTCTTGGTACACACTGACTAGACTCCCTTGGCCAGCAGCAGCATTTCCTGAGTTTCCAGAAATGACGAATGATTTCTTAATGCAGAAGTGCTGTGGCTTCACTGCAGTCACAAAAGCAGATTAAATTAGTATTGACCTTGGTGCTGCAGTAGCCGTGCGAGTATCAGGAGAACACATGACAACTCTGCATACTGGTTCTCATTCTGCTTGAAGAAGATGAGATCATCACTGACCTAAAAATTGGCAGCTGTGCCTGCACCAGTGAAATCAGTCTGGTTTCATCGACCTTGTAAAGAAAGTACCAGCATCTATCACACGTATTTGAGACTTCAAAAGGGAGAGTTTTCCAGAAACTCAAGCTTCTTGGTGACATGACCAATTTGTAAAATGGGAACCATTACCTCAAACTGAGGATTTTTTTTGTGCTGTCCTATTGGCATCCCTGAGCCTTGGTTCTGCAGTCCCATGGGCAAGATGTGCTGCTGGAAAGATTTCCAGGCTGAAAGGGTGGATGGACAGTGAAGCTAAAAACTGCAAATAATGCCCAGTGATGGGGGGATCTGAAGGAGTCACTCGCCTAGCTTGGGACTAAATGGCTAAAGGCAATAAGAAGGTGTCTTTGTCATATTAAGGAAACCATTTATGGGTCACCTAAAGCTCCACTGCTGCTTGCAGGTGTGTGAATTTCATCTCAAAAAGGCAGACATTTTCAAAGAGATTTTTGTGTTGTAGGTGGGGTGGAGCAGGAGGATATATCCAGCTCAGATGAAGTTGGAGCCAGGAGTAGAAACCTCTGAAGTACAGAGAAAGGTGCATGAAACAGCGTCTGCTAAAGATCAAAAATTTAAATCAGGCTATTCAGATTACCCATAGCCAAGAGGATGAAAGGAGTGAGTCAAGGTGCTCAGAGCTTGAAAAAGCTGGATATGTAGGCAGGGGGCAAGCAGTGTCATTCAGGGAAGTATGAGACCCTGGTCAAAGTATTAGAGGACTGAATTCAGGACTCTACAAACAATAAACCAACTTGCATCCAAAATGATAGCAAATGTAAGTCAACATAGTTTCAGGTGTGGCATGTCTCATCACACAAACCTCTTGCCCTTCTTTTTTGATAGGATTCCTGGTCCACAGAGCTGCATCAATATCTATGCTTATACTTCTCAAAACCATTTGACTTCATACCACATTATCTTCTGATAGAAAAATTTGCACAAAATGAAGAGCCCTTTCTTGGAAAGTGGTACTGAACAGAAGGACATGGGGGTCATTGCAAATAATTACCAAACCACAAGCACGTGAGGCACTGTGGTGGGAAAAATTGGCCAATGCAACCCATAGATGTATAATAAAGGAATATGAAGTAAAAGACGGAAAGTGATTTTGAATTAATGACAGCTATTACTATACTTTGTCCACTTCTCATTTTCATGCTTCAAGGAAGATGTGAAATACTGCAGGAAATTCAAAGGACAGCTACAGAGATGACCCAAGGGCTGGAAGGCAAGCCCCAAAGACAAGGCTTATGCAGGCAGAGAGGCGACATGATCTGTATTTATAGATATTTACACAGAGAAATGAGACCTAGGGTGATATTTTAATGCCATATAAAAAAACATAACAAGATCCAATATCTGTAAGCTGAAGTTAAATGAATTCAACCTTGAAATAGAAGCACTTTCCAAGCAGTGGTGGTAAATAGATATTGAAACAGCTTACCACAATGGTGATGGCTTTGACACTGCTTCATGTCATTAGAATGAGATCAGTTGCTTTTCTGAATGATGCATCTTTAGCAGACTGCTGTCAGATTTTCTATGGTGTTGCAATTGTTTCTGGCTTTGGGAGAGAGGAGGCTGAGCCCCACACCTGAGATCCACCAAAGCTGTGATGGAGGCAGGGTTAGAAGGGATGCAGCTCTTGGGTGGCATGCAGGGCTGAGAGCCAGGTTGGTAACTCAGGGCTCTGAATCAGGGGCAGAAGTTTGCTGTTGGGAACCTTGCAACATTACCACCTGATTGCTTTCTGTCTGCAGTGGTGGCCACAGACATTGCAGGAAATTGATATTTCTCCCTCACTGGGCCTGTGCCTGGGAGTCCCAAGGCTCAAATTAAGTTTTTAGACCTTGTTTTCCTCACATTATTGAGGCTACCTAAGGTTTATATACAGGACAAAAATTCTTCTTGCTACAAGCAATGCGAAGGAACAAAACTAAGATGATAACTTTTAAGTGGTGATAAATTTCATGCATGGAAGTTTAAGTAAATTTAAGAACAGGTTTGACAACTACCTGTAAAGCATAAGTGTCTCTGATTCAGACCAGGAAGCACAGTGGTTTTCACAGGCTGACCTGAGGGAGATCCATGCAAGCCAAAGCTCAGTTTTATAGTAACCAAACTGATACAGCCAATGTCTTTGAAAAGCCCTGTTGTCTCTGACTCTTTGTGGCTCAGCAGCTTCCTTCACTGCTACCATCTGTGTTTGGCTGGCCTGACCCTACTGTGACCTGGTCAGGGCAGAAAGCCATGGGAACACTAACCCCAGAAGAAAAGGTGTGCTGCTCCCTGCTTGTTCAGCTCTTGTACTGAAGAATCATATGAATGCCAGCACCCTGGAGGAAAAAGAACATGAGCAATGCATGGGGATGGTGATGAGGTGAAGGACTGTTCATTTTGGTGATGGTTTGCCTTAGGTATGGTGTCAGGTTATGCTCAAAAGCCACATGGGTTCACCCACGTGGCCTCCTAACCTCAGGAGACCTTGCCAACACAGGAAACATTTAAAGGCCCACAGTTCAAGGAATCAGAGTATAGATAAAGTTTGAAGAGACCACAGTGGGACATCAGGTTTAATCTCGCCTGCTCACTCAGGGTCATCCTAGAGCACATGGCATAGGATTGCATCCAGATTGCTCTTAAATATCTCCAGTGAGGGAGACTCCACAATCTCTCTGGCCAATCTGTTCCAGTGTGTGATCTTCTTGTTCCAGTGTGAAGTTCTTCCTCATGTTCAGATGGAACTTCCTGTCCATCAGTTTCTGCCCATTGTCTCTTGTCCTATTGTCCAACCTCTGACACCCTCCCTTCAGATACCTAACAGACACTGGTAAGGTCTCATTTTAGTTGTCTCATTTAATGTACTGAGATAAGGTTGAACAGGCCCAGCTCTCTCAGCCTTTCCTCATACAAAAGATTCTTCAGTGTCTCAATCACCTTTGTAGCCCCTGCTGGACCTGCTTCAGGAAGTCCAGGTCTCGTACTGAGGAGCCCAGAACTGGACACAGCACTCCAGATGTGCCTCACCAGGGCTGAGTAGAGGAGAAGGATCACCTCCCTCAATCTGCTGGCAGTGCTCTTCCTAGTGCACCCAAGACTGAGAAGAATTGGAGTAGGTAATATCATCCTGTCCTTTCCAGTCCAATTTGGTGTGCCTCTACAGTGATGATGGAAAAATGTCGGATGACAGGAGAACAATGAGAGCAGAGACAGCAACATGTCATGTTGGTCTCACATTAAACATGGAAATGCCTAGCCCCTAGGAAAACTCTAGAAAAAAGGTTAAAAATAGGGTTTTTCTTGGACTCCATTGACTGGCATGTTGTGGAGAGTGTTGGCACAGCCAGGGTTCTTCAGGGGTGTCTCAACAACTCTGTTTTCTTCTAGTAATTCTGTGTTCATATAAATCAGGTCAGGAGAGAATCGAATGGTTCTAGCAGACATACAGGCTATCAGACACAGCCACAGTTGGATCTGCTCTTTTTGTCAGCAGTGCTTATATGTACATAAATGCACAAAGACATCTTACTCTGAGATTTTTCTACCGGGATCATAAATTTATATTAGAGTATTTTTATTATAGTCTGCTTTTCTTGTCATGAAAATATCAGAGTATAATTTAATCCTCCCTTCTTGCTGCCTCTCTTTTCTTTTCCTCCCCTGAAGAGAAAAAGCTTTCAGTAAATAGTGGCCAGAAGATGCCCTGAGGAAAGCATGAGCCCCCATAAATAGGGAATGAAATAGAAAACTGCAAACATGAAAGAAAAGGCTAGAGAAGATTTTATTAAGATTCTTCAAAAGGTGTCTTGTGAACACTCACCACAATATAATTCTTGAGCATTTAAGTTCTCCTGAAACATTGCATTTTCGAAAGGCAAAAAGAAATATTTTTCTCCTGTAGTGTTTCTAAACCAGCGTGATTTTTTAAGCAGTATATTCTCTTATAAAGCTAGTACATGGGAAAGGGAAAACAGGTCAGAACCCTTTCAAAAGCTGATACCAACACCAACTGCTGTGGTCTGCACCTACACCATCCCATGCAGTTGTCATTCACATTCCCTTCCTAAAATCAGTGGGATCAGCCTCAGGCACCAACTGCTCTGGTCCGAGGGGCTGGCTGGGGCACTGGCACAAGGCAAATGTTGCAGGTTTGGCTGTTTTACAATCTGCTGGCAAAGCTGCATAGAACCATATGATACCTCCAGCTATGACCAGAGCTGCTGAGTAAAGTCCCTCTGTCTTAAAAATTACCTTCTCAACCTGAGGTTGCCACTCTCCCAGGACAGCACAGGCTGGATTTGAGGTGAGGGAGGCCAGTAGGCCACAGTGCCTTTCTCAGCCCTGAGGCAGCCAGGGATCTGCAGCAGGAATTGCCCTGGAAGAGGAATTCTGAGCTCCTCTGGTCTCCCAAACCTGCAACGCTGGCCACTGCAGGAAGGAAAATCCCTGAAAAAAAGGCGCAGGTTAAAATATCCTAGTGAAGAAAGATATTCTGCAGCACAGGAAGCAAGCATGTACTGGTCAAAGAATTAGATTACTCAAGGCAGTGACTCACCCAATAACTATTCAGTATTTGTGGTTGAAAGGGAAACCTTTGCCAGAAAATGACTAAAATCCATTGGCACAGGCTGTAAGGGAATCATGACTGGGCCTAAATGATTGTGTACGCAAGTGAGTTATTTTTCCACCCCTTTCCACTGAAGCAAGGCGGAGGATGAAAAAAAGAAAAAAACACCATCCCTGTTTACGTAGGTTATTACAGAGCTGGAGTTGCCTCCAGGGGCCTTTCCAGCAGCCGCTGTCGCTGGGGCCAGGTTCAGGCTTACATTTCCCTGTTCAGGCTGGGCTGTGATTTTTGTGTTCATTTTAAAGGCTTGAGTTGGCAGTGTACAGTTAGCTCCAGGGCATTAATTCTTGCTTCACTGAATGGTATATAGGAGGAGAAAGAACAAATTCCAGGATCTTGCAGTTTTGCCACAGAAATTAAAAACAGAATTACTGGCTTTTGCAGGCTGCACCAAGATAATCTGGGACTAATCTCGGCTCCATCTCTGCAAACTGCTGAGTGTGGCTGTGGCTTGTTGCTCAGCATCTGGCAGGATCAAACCAAAGTCATCTCAAGTAACTTGGAGAAAGTACCACAAATATATGCAAAAAACCCAAGGACATGGTGTGATCAAGAGATAAATGAGATGCCTATTTTTCTTGCTACTGATCTCCAAAGTGGTTTTCATGTTACCCTTTCCTTTGTTTAACTCTGAGATCCCCAATGCCCTGATTTTTTTCCTCCCTGCAGCCTAGCAAACCTTATTTACTGTCTTTGTCAAAGGTCAGTGAAATATTTCGGTGGCAAGGGCTGTCAGCAAACATGCTCAGAAAAACTAGAGTGTGTTTGTTTGCTTTTGTCAGGTTTTTGTAACTGTAAGGGAACTACGCAGTAAGGCAATAGCCTGGCATGCATAGATGTGTGTTTGCCTCCAGTAAAGGTTAAAGGACAGCCCTGGCATCATTTAGAGAAGCCTTCCCACACCTGCTTTTGATTTCCTTTTGCTATTTCTGGTAATGAAAGTTGGAAGTGTTGCCGTAGATTTGGGATCTAGAAGGCCTGCTACACATTTTCTTGTTCCTTAAAGGCAAGCCTGGAATTAAATCAATGTTTAAGACTTAAAAAGATGAAACCAGGGAATTTCTGGAAGGAGAAGAAAAGGGAAAAAAACTTGGTTTATGCTTATTATTATTTTTTACTATAGCTGGGAAACTCAAATTGCCTTTCGTTCTTTTCAAACCTCCACTGGTTTTGCACCAGACAATCCCCTGTGTGCTGGAGCTGCCCCTTTCTAGGGTTTAACATGGAAACAGCAGAACTGCAGTCTGTTTTACGACAAACCATTGTGCTTCCTGTAGCAACAAATTCCTTTCCAGCACTTTCTTCCCCTGCTCACCAGTCTGCCTTTTGTTCTCTGTCTTTCAAAGCTTGGCTGTGCCGCTTGAAGGAAAGGGGCTGGCCCAGCCAGATGCATTTTTTTGCTGCTTCCACACTTCCCCCACCCCAACTGCTACTGAGACGTCCTCGCAGATTCTGGCTGCAATTTGGGTGCTCAAATTCCTCAGGGAGAACCTTGAGCATGTTTTCCCCTCCACTATCGTCACTTGGCTTGGCAGGATCTTTGGGTGTGTTCTGTTTCCCTGGGTGGGATTTCTCAACCCCCTAAGGGAGAGAAGTACCAGATTCCCACCAGCCCTGACAAAAGAAACTGCTGCTTTAATGTCTCTGTAAACAGAGCAGACAAAACCCTCAGAGCAACCCTGCATGTAAGTTCCTATCTCACCTGAGTGTTTGGAGTATTTCCCCAGCACACACAAAGCCCAAGCTTAACTGTTGTGCTGCCTTGAAGAAATCACTTGGAAGGCTTGCATTCCGTGGGATCCTGACTCCCCCAGCAGAGTATGGGCCATTACAGCCGGAATGTCCTCAAAAGAGGAAGAATCATTCAAATTGTTGATAGCTGGGCAGCCTGTGTAGATGGTGAGTGTCCTGCACTCACAACCTGCTCACATCAAATGCATGGGGCCGTCAGCACAGATGCTTTCCCAGCCGGTGCTGTGGCTGTGCACTGATGGGCAGACCAAGCTGGGACACAGCAGGAAGGTTCTTTGCATTCTATACAAAATGACTCGGTAAGTTTTGGCAGCCAGCTGCAAGTGAGAATTCCGAAAGGAGCAAAGAACATAGCTGTCTTCGAGGGGCTTTGCCCAGTCTGCTCTGGGTGCTAATGGCCACCTACTTTCACTCCCTGCTCACACTGCCAGTGTTTCAAGAGCTCCCTGTTTGGCTTTTCATGCTCTGCACTCAGCCTGTGGGGAATGCGGGTTCCTGCCCTGCGGCTATGATTCCTATAGATCCGAACCACTAGGCCAGGCAGCACTGAGACTGGAGCGGATTTAGCCTCGGGTATGGCAGCGCTCTCAGACATGTTTGCAGATCTCATCCTATGATTCCAACCTCCTCTTTCCCTGACAATGCTTTTGGCCCTCCGCAGTGTTTGGCCAAATGACAGTGATGTGATGTCTGTGTCCCATTTTGAGTGAATGTGAATGTGTTTCATTTTAAGATATGGATGAGACAATCTCCAGAGGTTTCTGCCTACCTCAGCACCTCTGTTATTTGGGGTGTGAGATTTTATGTACGAAGTGACATTACTGCTCTTCCCGCTCTCTCCGCTTTTAAATCCCTTTTGGTGCCTCTCTATGCTTTTGCACTCCATTAAGGTTATTAGCAGACACTTAGGAAGAGCAGAGTTTGGCTTATCCGCTCTGAGAGCATCTCAGCTAAATGAGAACTTTATAGGCAGGTTTCAAACCCCGCAGGTCAGTGTAGTGTTTTCCAGACACTGCACACTCTCTTTTAGCATTCATAAAGCAGACTCCATCACTGTCTCACATCTTGGGAAGGGATTCTTTCTGCTAGCTAATATCCTTATTTTAACATGTAGGATAGAATCCCAATTGCTGTGTACAAAGAGTGAAACTGAAAATGACAGGCCTTGAAAAAATGAACAGGATCTGGTCCCAGTTAAGTGCAGCACTGTGCTTAGCTCCGGGGAAAGCAGGAATGATGCAGAAAAGTGATCTTCACTGAGGCATTCCTTTACTATGGGTTTTGTAGCTCATCTTTATTCTCTGTCAGGGTTTCCTCCACCTTCTTTAAACCACAGTGGATTGTGTGTGCTCCTTTGAAAGAAACATGCATTTGTTAATAAGTATTTCTGATGTGTAAAGGAATGTAACAGCAGAAGCTTTTGACTTCTGCAGTATCAAATTGTCCTGATTTGCTCCTGGTCTTTTTTTTTTTTTTTTTTTTAAATAATATGTGCTGAAAGTGCTCTAATATCCCCCATCACTGTAAGGATTCAGACTTAAAACAACAACCCCATCCTTTCTGTCTTTGGCACTTTTTGCTGCTTAACCATCTACTGTCACTGAAGTCGTGGTGAGAATCGTGTGCTCTGCAGTGCTGACTGAGCAGGTGACATTTGGCATTGCCAAGCCACAGAAATACCCAAAGCAGCGTCTGTGCAAGGCCCAGGGTCCCAGAGAGCCTATCTATTGCAGGCTGGGCAGAAAGCTGAGGGAAGCACCAGGAACCCCAGGTGCTGTGAAGGGCTCTGCTGCTGGGTAGTGCCTCTGTCCACCCTGTCTGTGCTTCCCAGATGAAATGACTTCCTCATGAGGTGCCCCATGTGATAAGTCTTGCTTTGGTTCAAATGTCCTCAAGTATTACTGGAATATGACATCATCTTCTGTGTTCAGCCTTTCAAACAAATAACATTCCCAGGAAATAATTGCTGTGAATATAAGTGATGTGGTTTTTCTTACCAAATTTTTTAGGAAGAAAGATTACAGAGTAAATGGCACTTGGTCAAGAGCACTCATTTGTGCCAACCAAGAGGCAAAAGTTTGAAAAAGCAGTGTTTGAAAGAGAGCTGACCTTCTGCAGCAGAGTGTTGAAGCAGCTCCTTTGCTTCAGGCACTTGTTGATTTTCATTTGCTGTGGTGCTCTTAACTCATAATTTTCTAGAAGAAAATAACTGCCATTGACCTAATCATGCTACTCTAGACATAATAATAATAATAATAATAATAATAATAATAATAATAATATCATCATCATCATCATCATCATCATGCGCAGCACAACACAATGATAGATTACATAAAGACAGTCCATTCAAAAAGACCCTAAATGAGAACATCTACTTGCTGTTTTTTTTCCTGATTAAATACCACGTGCAACTTTGAAGAGTGCATCTGAGGATGAGACATGCGGATGTTTCACTTGAACACATGCATTGGCTCATAGATAAGGAGGGCAGGAATCTGGTCTGTGCTGCTCTGGCAGAGTGCAGAGGACACCAGCACTTCCTGACTCTGGGCAGGAAAATATTTTTTTCCAATCCCAAATACATGGCAAGAGCATGGACCATGCCTAGGTAGGGCTCCATTTCATCGGTCCCTCTGATGCCAATGGTCTCTCCTGCTGCAGGAGAGCTTGTTGGGACAGCTCATTTAAACACTCACTCCTCAAGACTAAAGACCCTCCACGACTTTCTGCATGAGGCTGACTCAGGATGCAACCGGTTCTGGATGGAACGTGGCAGAGGTGTAATTATGTGCAGAAAAACAATGTAACAAACTGGGTCAGGAAGGGAATGCTTTCCCCACACTTGAAATTACCACAAGGACTTCAGGACAGAGTATCACCTTGTCCTTGGAAATCTGACTCATCTCAGCCTTTAAGTCCCCCACTGAAAGTGTGTGTGATGGCCCTTTCTCTTTTCAGCTCTTAACAGGATGCTTGTTGCACTCAGGTCTCTACCTAGGTGATTGAGATCTTATGATAAAACCAAGAAAACAGAAAGAAAAGAAACCAACAGTGCAATTCCAATGGTGGAGAATATAAACAAATCTCAATGGAGCTTGTAGTTGGAGACAGCACCCCGGAACATATGATGGAATGAGCAAATGCATGATAAAAACTTAACACATTCCCTGAAGCTAAAGAAAGAGGCTCACAAACTTTAAACAATCCTCCAGTACCTCCAGTGCTCCTGTTTAGGATTAGTGCATTCTTTTGCATTCTGGTTAAAACCCAGGCATGCCTGGGTAACTGAAAGGAAGCCAAGCAGCAGAGACAGCCCTGATGTTACTGTACAAAGTAGTTATTGCCATTAGGAGATAAAGGAACACAGCAATTGCCCTTAATTTAGGAACAAAGAGCAGAGGGATGACTAGCAGCTGGGGGAGTCCGCATGCACGTGCACTAACACAGAATCTATAGCATGGGGGCAAGAGGATGCATTTTCAAGATGACATGGAAAGAACCCACTTTGAAGTTTCCAGACTGAGTAAAATCAATATCTAAATGTTTCAGTGAAACGTGTTTGATGTTGTCTACATGTAGAAACCCAGTAGAGGCCACTTATTATTGAATAGTACTAGACTGAGCAAAGTAGGTCATATTACAGCTTTGTTGGAGAGGCAGCATTGTACCTGCCAGAACAGCATCCTTAATGCATTGTATCTGGCACTGGAGAATTGGGAGGATATGCACCCAAACCACCTGCAAGAATGACTACAAAGATGAGCAGATCTCATCTGTGCTTGTTTTCTGAAATAATCATTGGTCAAATTGCCAGAGTCTGTCAAGTGGCTACTTGAACCCATCTCACATACCAAGCATTTGCAGTCTATTTATAGAGGGGCTGTGAGTGCCGTGGTGCTGAAGGTCTGTCAGCATTTCCATTACAGGCTCTTATAATTTGGCAGTACGATACCCACTCCAGGCTACAGCCTGAATGTGAAGGATGGACTCTTGTTTTAAAACAAACAGTACTTCTCCTTACCTTTGGGCTTATTTCCCTAAATGAATTAAAAATTTTTTGTTCCTGTTCCTTGAAAAAAAAAAAAAAAGAAAAAAAGAATATATATATAAAAATTTTATATATATATTCTGATTTTTTAACAGACCAGAGACCAAACTATGTTTTCCTGTAGGGAAAACAGAGATGTCTAGAGAATTGGAAATGGCAAGTGGCTGCCCCTGCACATTATTAACACGGTCGCTGGCTGATGGCTGAATGTGACATGGGGATGTTGTGTTCCTGCAGAATGTGTGTGACACTCTCCTCTAGCAGGGCAGAGGACTGTCAGGTGCTCCTCACAAGCTATAGAAAACTGCTTCACTGTTCTGCTTGACACCCTCTAACACCATCATGTGTTTTGGGGCATAGTTTTTCAAGCACATGTGAGTCTGCCCACACCTGAGTCTGGGCATGGCCCCTGCCTGCATGGACCCATCTGAGTTGATGTAAAGGTCTTGCCATTGTTTCTCTCGTTCCTCAAGACCCCTTGGATCTCACCTCAGGGAGAGCCTGGGACGAAGACAATCCAGCCAGTTTGCACTGGGTACCTCCACTCAAGTGTGCTGCCTGAATTGTGGGTGAGCACAGCTATGGCTAGAGTTCTGTGCTCACAGCCACACTGCAGTTGTGTCAGTACATCAGGTGTGTCTGGAGAGCCCTCTTTGCAAACAGGAGGTAGACTGGTGGGGCAGAGTGTGCCGGATGCCCAGGGCACTGCTTGTTTCCACAGGAGGTGTTTTGCTGGTGTGCCTTTCCTTACTGACTGCCTTGCTCTTGCTGTCTGGCCCAAGAGGGATTGCAGTGCCTGGCAGCCCCAGCTCCTCGCCTCTCTCATGTGGAGTCTGGATGTGTATTGATTTTTCTGCTTTTCTCAGACTGCACTCATCCGTCATTTTATATTACTGGAGATACCATTAACAATAAAATAAAGGATGAAAGGTACAGAACCCATTAGGGTGTGTTTACTTCATGTGCATGAGAGAGTGAGTGAAACAATTAAAAGCATATCATCTTTTAAACATGCTGATACAGTTATTAGCACAGTGAATAACACTCAGAGAGCCTGATACCAGGGGACTGAGGTGAAATCACCCCTTTCCTTTCTCTTTCCTTTCTTGGAAAGAAGAGAGAGTGATCTGATATTTCATAACCATACTGAAAGTATGCATCCATGGATATTGTACACGAGCAAGATGAAAAGAAGATTAAATAATAAAATAAAGGGATATTACACAACCACCAGTCCACAGTTGTCTTCCACGTGAATGAATTTCAGACCCACAATGGTAAAACTAGAGTGACAGGAAGGTTAAATGTAAAAGGAATACATAGCAATAGTGTCCTGGAACTAGTTCCTAGTTAGCAGGGAAAAGCTTTAGCAAAAAAATAACAAGCTTGATTATTCCCATTCATGGAATGATTTAACCAAAATCCTTCTAAGAGCTTCATACCCTGAAAAGATGATACAAGTGAAAATAAAATGTGTGAAAATATTAGATAATAAGGAAACACTCTGTTTTCCTGACTACTCCAACATCATTTGCAAGGAAAAACATCTGCTCTGTGTGTGTTGTGGCTTTTGCTTTTACTGTCTGCCCTTTTCTCTTAGCAACCTCAGGTGACACATGTGGCATCGGGAGCCCCAGGTGACATCACTCCAATCACTAGGAGTGAGCACACCTTGCTGGTGGTCCCACACCCTGGGATTTAGACCCTCTTACTCCAAAGGGTTGGTGTATGTTTGGTGTCTCTGTGGGCCAGTGGCCCCACTGCAAATAGTCTGGCACTCCTGGATATTGTCACAGGTGGTTGGACCAGGTTGAGACTAAGCCATTTTCCAGGCTGACACTGCTTGAGAACTTGTGTGGAACAGAAAGTTATCAAAGAGTTTCACTGCTATTTGGGATGGGAGGTTTTTTAATTTTTTTTTTTTTTTTTTTTTTTTTTTTTAGGTCAGCATTGAAAAAGCATGGACTTTCTGTATTTTTGTGTTCCTCTTTGTCTTCTCTTTTTAGTCAGTGACACTGTGTGGAAAAGAGCTCCTGCTGTGATAATGTCCTGGATAATAAAGTATGGATGTGGGCTGGGTGAGTCAGGCACGACAGGGGTGCAGAGGTGACACGGTTGGCCCAGCTGACTGCACCACGTGGTGGGTGACCCTGCCCACAGCCGCTGATGCACCCTCACCTTTCACACTTTCCCTGCCCTGGAGCACGCTCTCCTTGGTCAGAGCCTACAGCCCTCGGTCCTGCTGATCTCTGTGTCTAGGTTCTTGTGGTTCAGAGCTCATAAGTGCTGGCAAGCCAGCTGAACTCAGTAAAACATGAGATTACAAGTTGTGTGGGCAGACACTGGTGTCCACAAAGTGCTCTCTGGGGCAACCACCTTCAGTCTCTCTAGAAAAGGATAGATATGAATATGGATCTCAGCTCTGCAGAAAGTTGGTTGGTAGCAATTAAGGAGTTTATGCATACCCAAACCTCCATGAGTTCAGCTGCATCAGTGCAAATCTCTGGACTGATTTAGGATGTGGTTATACCCATCTACCTTGCTGTTGTGGTGTCGCAGACATTCTTTGTGAAAAATCCTTTCTGTAGGATTTTTCCTGCTGGAGCTGAGAAGCTCAGTAACAAATGTAAACAATTAGTATCTGCTGCTGTGGAATGCAACAGGTCCACCCGTGATTGGTCCCCTGTAGGTGTTTGGATCTACTGACCACTCACGGTGGAGCTGCTATTGCTCTTGGCCGAGACAGACAGACCTTTGTTATTCATTCTTTCTATCTTTTTCTTAGCATAGCCAGCTTCTGAAGAAGCCTCTTTCTTTTCTGTCTCTATGTAGTATAGTTAGAATGTTATATATATATCATAATATAATAAATCAAGCCTTCTGATAATGGAATCAAGATCCTGTCTCTTCCATCCTCTACAAAACCCCTGTGACCACTGACAACATTGTGGAGAAGCCTGAGTGAAGACCTGTAAAGGATATCCATGTACAAAAATCTACCCCAGGCTCGGTGAGATGTATTCATACTGACTAAAACCTGCTTGGCATTTCACCTATAAGCTAAATGGAAACAACTGTGTGTTTTCATCAGGTTTAATAACTCCCTGTGGAGTAAAACCACAGTGTCCCAATGCCTGAGCTTCTGCTTGACAAGGATATGCATGGTAGAAGTTAAAGGGGAAATAAAAGAACAAAAATGCCCTCAAAGTCTAAAAGTTTGGTAAAGGGAGATCTGCTGTGAAGACAAAAAAACAACCCAACAATAAAACCCAAACTTGTGTAGTGCTTTAATTCTGCTTTGAACAACAAACTGTGCTGTCTTTTAGCTTCTGATTCAAGAACATTTGGAGCAGAGCAAGGGAAGGCAATCTAGATCCTGCAAGCCTGAGCATGTTTTGAGAAGACGCCCAGTGTCAGGACATTTCCATGGCCCTGGGGCAGATGGCAGGGTGCAGCACATTGGGAGTGGCAGCAAGGCTCTCTCCCTCCCAGGTGAGCAGGAGAGAAGTGTGCACAGGGAAGACAAATCTCAGCCCTGGTACACACATACCTCCGTTCCTGCTGAGGGATCAGGAAGGAAATGCTGACTAACAGAGGAGATCTTGACAGTGTGGTTTTTGTCACCGATCCCCCAGCATTAAGCAAGAGTGACTTTTGGCAGACTGAACTCATTTCAGATATCCCAGGAATGGAAAAGTAACTGAAAGATCCTAAATCTGTCAGAGACCTCCTTTTGATTCAGGTATTTGCCTAACCAAATATTTATAAAGATCACATCAGAACAGCTTCATGCCTTGGTTTTTGTTCTCAGGGAAACTGCCAAATGCAACAATAACTTCCCTTTCTTGTGTGAAGAAATGGCGCCCAAGTTTTTGGGTCATTAGGCCATGTGGTTTACCATCGTGTCAGACAAAGACGTGCTGTGCAATGCCTCCAGTTGTGTATGGCTCTGCCAAAGTCCTGGAGGTGCTGAGTGTGTGTCCCAGGGGAGGGGGCTTTGGGAGCCAGCAGGGCTTGCCCAGAGAACTCGTACAGCAAGATCTGAAACAGCTGCTTCACTGGGTGAGCAACTGGGTGCTGGGGTGAGACAGGTAATTTGGGATGACAAGGATCTTTCCTGTCTCCTTAGGATATTGGGATCCCTCTCAGCTCCAATGCCATGCAGTGTTACCCCATGGCTGTGCACTCGTGGGAAAGGGGGGTGGTAGCAGCTGGCTGCTCTTGTTGACACTGGATTTTGCCTGCTCCTTCGGATATCTGGGAAAAGGAGTGATTGGGCCATGGGATGTGTGATGAGGCTGTGGTCAGTCACCAGGGTGTTGCTGATAAATGGGCTGTGCAGTAAGAAACACACTGTTAAAATGGTCAGCTCAGATTCTCAGGGGGGATTTCTGTGATGCCTAACTCCCAAGGGCTGAAATACCTTGTTTAACTGAAAACATCCTTTATTTACATGATTTTATTTTTCTTCAGAACAAGTAAGATGGTTGGAAATAGAAAACTGCTGAAAAGAAAACCTTGTGAGTGAGAAAATACAGAATAGGAAACAATGAGAAGTACAAGAATAAGCCAAAGCCATTCAGCTCTTTCCTTTGCCACAATTATTTCCTGACCTGTTTATTGCAGTAAGTGCCTATTAATGGGCTGACTCCAGGTCTCAGATGTGTGAGCTCCTACCCCAATAGTTATCTTGAGGTAAAACCAAAGTGCGAGCAACAACCCCAAACCCTCCACAACCAGTTCTTGGCATTCAAAGAGTTAGCAAGTGCTAATGTAGTAATTAAATGTACCCAATGCTTTCTGACTTCACAGATGACATTCTGTGGTTTGCCTGCCCACCCAAAATGTGTGGGAGGGCAAACCCAAGTCTTAGAGCTCTAGCTGCACTAAGTGTCTCATCACTTTCCTTATCAAGATTTTCACAGTCACTGGGAAAGGGTTGCACCCATCAGCAGGAGACATTCCAGTGCAGGAGACAAAATGACTTTCCTACCATTCAAGTTGCACAGGATTCCTGCATAATCATACTCCCTATCTCATCTTTTTCTGCTGTGCACCTTTTCCCTCCTATGAAATTTTGCACCACTTCTGCATCTGAATATAAAGGAAACTCACAAGAGAAAGCAAAAGTTTAAAGCAAAAATAAAACACTACAGCTCCATGGACTCCTTAGAGGCATGGCTGCGGTTTTTCTACAGTGATCCTGAGTACCTGCACTTTCAGGAAGCCTTTGACAAAATCCCTGTCAAAAACTTCATAGAGGAAGTAGTTACAGACCAGGGGTGCTGTATTCGATGGCTGGGAAGCACAGGGCAGAAGTAGGCTGGCAATTCTCAGTGTGCTAAGAGCTAACAAGGAGAAGAAGGTCCCCACACCTTATCTAGAGCAAGTGTTTGAAATATGTCACTCTGGAGAGGAGGGGAAACCACTGCAGCCACAGATGTACAAACCTGCCACGAGTTGGTGATTCAAGAGAGGGCAGCGAAGAGCAGCAAGGAGGGCTGAGACGATAGAGTGAGATGGCTGCTGGCAACACTGCCGTAACACTTTTGGAGGCTTGGCACTGCTGGGATGCTTGCCTGACAGCTGTATGGAAAGGTGAACTTTTCTTCTGCATGCCCTTAGCTTTTAGCAGTCACATAGTTTAAGCAGTATTTCCGTCTTTGGATATGTGTATTTTGGAGCAGATGCATCACAAACATCTTCCTATCTTCTTGCTGGGGGTGCTCTGTTGGCTTGGTGCTGCTGACAGCTGCCATCTCACTCTCCTTCTCTCTCCTTCCTCCTCCTCTTGCTGCTGCTGACAACCAGGACTCTCACCCTCTTTCTGACCTTGTTTTCCAGGCTGACTGTGGAGCTGATCCAGGTATCTGATCCACCAGAATATGCCCTTTATTCCTGATGTTCATTTCCCTCTCATTTCAGGAGCTGGTCCATCTTGGTGACAGTTCCAAGAAACACTGGTGCTGCAGGGTGAGAATAAGTGCATCTGCAGGGTGGGAATGTAAAGGTGTTGTGAGGATGAAGTGGAGCATCACCTCCTGGCAGCAGTGATCCTGTCTGACTACAGCTCAGTCAGGGTGCCCCTCCAGAGCTCAACCTCCTCAGTGGCGCCAGGGAGAGAATGAATTGAGTATTCAGGTCACTGAGTGTACTGCTCTAACCAAACTGGAATTAAAAAAAGCAAAAACAAAACAAAAAACCCCAACAACAAAACAAAAAAACCCCCAAACCAATCAAATCAGAAGGATTTGGGAGTATTTTGTAACAGGAGCATCAACACACTGCATGTTATACCATGGCTATCAGAAAACAAGCAATGTGCCTCAGACAATTAAAAATGAGTGAGGTGATACCATTTACATCTGCAAAATCATTATAAATCTGTCATGTAAGGTATTCTCATTGGGAGGTGGGCCAGTCTTTCTAGAAAGGACACAGAAATCTGGTGATAAAACAACTGAAGTGATGGGAGACTTCTTGATGAATGGTTGACCAAGAGGGCTTGCTCTTAGACAGGAGGTGAATAGAAAGAGACAGAATATCCAATGGCACACCAACATTGCATATAACACCACCTGAGATAAAACTAAAGGGAAACTGAAAGATAAACATTTCCAGTAAAAGGTAAATACTTTTTCAGCAATCTATCATGTTCATTGCTACAAGATATGAGCAAAGTAAAGGGACTCTTAGGCATCTAGACATTTACATCAATAAAAGAATATGTATTGCTAGTCTGTGTAAGATATCTGGAAAGATTAAGGAGATAAATACCCACATCACTGATGACAAACTATTTTCTCTCCCTAGTGCAGGTAAATTGGAAATTATTTTGAATATTACAGTACTCCACAACTGCTTAATAAGGTCCTGATATCACACTACTCCACAACTGCTTAATCAGATCCTGGCACCTTTTTCCGAAACATCTGGAATTTGCCAGTTTCATGCAGGACACAAAATGCTTTAACCTTCTATGGAAATCCTCCTATTGCTAGCACAATAATAAAATCCCATGTGAGCACAAGTGCAGGGGATGTTGGGAGCTCATTTTTTTTGACACTAGGAAGCAGGAGTGTTTGAAGGAATGGGTAATGGTGTGCCCCCAGATGCTTATCTTTTTCTCCAGAACAGTGATTGTGAGGTGCTGTGGCAGCCTCTGAGCAGCCATATAAGGGCATTGAAGGCAGAGTGCAAGACCCATTCCCTCCTCTTCTCAGCTTTAACTCAAGAAATGTTCAGCAAATGGTGTAACCCAGAATTATAACAGATTTTCTCAACAAATGGCACTGTAGGCCTGTGTGATGTGAGGGTCTTCTTGCCACTGAGGCTAAGAGAAGAACAGCACCCACCCTTGAACAGCCTGTGCCAGGAAACTCAAATTAAAAAGCCTGTTCCATGTTAGATTAACAGCTCTTAATGGCTTTTTGATCTGCCAGTCCATATGAATTTATAGTAAAAAAATAACTTGGTTTGGATCCATAAATAATCATAAACAAATGTTGGCCCAGATAATCTTGCTCCTCTGTACAGAGGAGGATTTTGCAAACATTTCAAAAACATTGTGTCTTGTTGAATTTGGGTAGAGAAGTTAAAGTTGCCTTGAGGCAGCTTTAACTTGTGTGACCGACACTTACAAAGTGAATCACAGTAGGTTTTGCTGACCTTGGCAAAATCAGAGGTCATATTTTCACAGATATGCCCTTTTAGACATATTCTCCTGACGTAGTCCCTGAGAAAATGTTCCTTTTTGTACATCTACAGAATGTAATACATGTCTTCACTTTCATTTTTCTCTCTTCAAAGTATTATTGAGGCTATCGAGAAGGAAATTATGTCCCTTTTAGAATATTTCAGTGCAATTTTTCAGGGCAGGATTCTCGGCCACGCTCTTGGGTATTTTTATATTTATGAGTTCTCTTTAAGGTTTTAATGGGACAGCAGCCACAGTAAGATGAACCAAATAGGACTCTTAAAGAGGGACTTGGTACATTAGGGGCAGATTCTCATTCTTATTAGCCTTGTAATTTTTAATCCTCTAAGCAGTGACAGTGATAACGACGTAACTTGTATTTGAGTGAGGTACAACTTAGGGTGAACCCAGTCCTCAGAGTCTGGCCCTTCCTTATTCCATGAGAAAAACTCAGACCAAATGGCAGTAATTTCCTGCCAAAAAAGAACTGATGGATGAGGGAGGTTATTGGATCAAGAGATCTTCATTTTCTGAATGACATTTCAGGTAAAATAGAGATGAAAACAAAGCATGGGAAAAGAATAAGGTCCAGAGAGCCTGAAGAAGCCTAATACAAAATATTCTACTTCTCTTCATGCTTTCTGTGGGTTGCCCCTTTTAGTTTGAAGTAAGAGAGCACACGATGCCAAGGCAGGAGGGAGTAGTACCCTAACTGTGTGTGCTCTTGTAAATTTATGGTAAATCTGAAGCAGCTGATGGAGATTGGCTTTCAGTCAAAAGCACTAAGCTGGGTCACATTTAGCACAGCCTGAGATCAGTTCCTACAGCTCAGATGATGCAGTATGAGGGGACTGTGACCAAAGCCCCAGCTAACTCAGTATCCTGTCTCTGACTCTGACTCTGACTGAGAGTGTATAGGAAAAGGGTTATGGGGTGCCAGTGACACAAGAGTATTCCCATTTTCTGGCAGTCTCTAACCCAGAATCTTCCTGAGCTGGAGGCGGCACCTTCATGCACAGTAGCTCAGGATGGTCTTTTTCTACAACTTTGTCCAACTGCTTTTTGGAACCCATGCAGACTTTTGGCAGCATCCTGTGGAAATTAATTCCTCAGTGTATCCTTAGCGCTGTGAAAAAATGCAACCTTTGCTTTGGTACTACTGTTGTACTAACTTCTTGTAGGCTCAAGATGCGGAGTTGTGTACTTCCCACTGTATAGAAAGTGTGAATAAAGATTCCCCATCCAACTAGTCCAGGCGATTCAAGGTTACCTTTCATTCCCCTACTGGCTTCTCTAGGTGCAAGACTCCTCCTAGGCTTTTTACTTATTTCTTGAATATTTTCTTTCATATTTTTAGTCACTGGTGGTGTGTGTTTATCCTCTTTGTAATTGTATCCTTTAATTTTCCCCCCCCCCCGAGATTGATGAAGGACTGGAACTCCATAGATGCTTCAAAATACAGGAATAACATGGATTTTGGGTTCTGTTCCTTTCCTAATAGTTCGAGCTAGAACAGTTGCCCCTTGGGTAAAAGGCTGCTAAACCCTAAAGTGTTTGTAGAAAAAGTTGTTGTAAGACCAGGATTACTTTCCAAAGTGTTAATAGGCACCTCCAAACTCATCACTTATCTCTGAATGTAGGGTTGCTTTTCCTTATATGCCTAAGTGTTGTGTTCATAGACACCAAATTTTGCACAGTATCTTATTGTCCTGTAGCTTTGTATCGTAGCACTGGATTGTGATTCTGCACAGTCATCACTCATTTTTACAGCTTCAGTGGCTTAGTATCATCAATAAACCTCATTAGCTTACTCTCCATTGCCTTTTTTTGGTGGTTAGTGAATATGCTTAATGACTAGCAGAACAGATCTCCACAGGACTTTCAGGTTTATTCCTCCTCTTTGTTTCTTTTAACTTTAATTCATGAGAGAACTTTCCCCTTCGTTTAGCATCTTTATGATCCCATGGTAATGGATATTGTGAAACTTTGTTTTAAATCTGGTCCTACATTATCAGTCAAATGAGCTACCCCTACATGTTTATTAACTGCTTTAGAAAACACTACTAAATTTGTAAGACACAGCTTCCTTGCACAACACCCTTCATTAACCTTCTCTATCACCTTTTTCTATGTATCTACTTGTTTTATGCTTTTTAAAAGTTCATACTGTTTGGCTTTTTCTTTTTTAATACAGCTGACTTTGACACTGATTAGGCAGCTCCCAGTTTGCCCTGTCTTTACTTTGTGAAGCCACATGCCAAGCAGTGATGCCAGAAACATCATGAAGAGCAGCCTGGAAGACAGAGTCATTCTGAAATGTCCAAGAGATGCAATTATTGCTACAAAGACATTTTCAGGCCTCCTTCCTGGAATTGCCATCTGCTAGAAGATATGTGAGCATCAGTTGCTATGGTAGCACACAAAATACCATGTCCAAACCCTGGAAACATGGAGTATAGGTCTAGAGCTGGGCTGTGGACCAAGAATCTCTGCAAGGCCTGGAGGATGAGCATTTTATCCCTTTCCTGGCCTATGCAAAGAAATGTTTTTACTGTTGTAGAGTCTCACAGCTGCCCTGAATTCAGTGGCAGACTTTGTCATCCTGGTTGGGAATGACAATATGTGGAGCTTCTTGTAAAACAAGCCTTACTTTTGTTTTGCAAATCTCCCAGTGGAGAGGCCTATAAGAAGCACCAATGGGCTGCAGTGAGACCTTTTGGTGGCTGTTTCCCACTAAACTTATGCAACATCCATTGTGCTTGTGCAGCCTGTTGCAAAAAAAATGGATGCCATCTCCAGAATGTTGGCTGAATATTGATTTAGCAAATGGTGAGAAAAAGGGAATGAAATAAAAGGCTATTGTAGCTGGTACTGCATATAAATAGCTGGGAGTTTAATTTATGTTATTTATGGAAATCTGGAATAGTGGGAATGCTCTAATGCTTATCCCAGCTAGACTATTAGTGCTGCTCTTATATGCATGCATCACCATGTTATCTAAATGTCGCTAAGCCTTCTTTAAAAGCAGTCAGGCAAGGCTTTAAGCAGACTAGAAAGGGGACTGTGAAAAAAGTATCATTCTGTGTAACTATTTATAAACCTAAAGGGATGCATGTAATACACATTACACAGAAATTCTTTTATTTACCAAACAGTAGATAAAAGCTGTAACAAAAGAAGAAGAAAAGAGTCTACCTCTCCCAAAAGAATGACAGCTCAGGGTGATTAAAAAAAAAAAAAATCTATTTGGCTTGCTTTAAAAAAAAATCTGCTGAAAGGGAGCATATATGACTAGTGGAATCTCTCAGAACAAAAGAAAACCCTTCAGACCAAACTGTGTTCAATGTGCATTTGTCTTGTACAAAACACAGACTCCTCCCTCCTTTGGCTATGCAAATAACATAAATTAAGGAAAATGCAAATGGAATATGTATCTCCTCCCTTACTGGAATGATAACCACAGCACTTCTGTGATAGGCACTTTGTTTTCCTCTCAAGCCTTCTCTTTTAAAGGCTTGTGGAAGAGGTGTGACAAGGAGATCCAATGGTGAAATCACTGTTCTACATCAGCTAAAAATACTTGCTGGCCCAAGCAAAGAGTGGATGGGAATGTGCCAGAGGTGGGGAGGGAGGCGAGCCCGCAATGTGTATAAACAAATGCCCCAGCGACAACTGGAATGTATACAAAGCCATTGTTGGAGATTTCCTACACCTTCAGGGGCTCATTCTTCTGCTGACATGCACAAACACAGATGCTTTTCTGACAGGTATCTCAAAGAGTGTAAAAGCAAAAGCCACCTCTAAATATAGAAGGCTGTCACATGCTGCCTTTAGTCACATTTCAATTTATTGTAAACTGCAGCATGCCTCACACCATGGTTCTTTTAACCTTGGCGACGTGTTTGAAGGCATTTTTCATTTGGCCACATCCCTTTTGCCCCTCTAATTTGGAAATGCAAATGTAGATGTGCAGTCGATAATCAGGCAGTTTGGATGGTTCTGTAGAGCTTTAAAATGTACAGACATGTTTGAAACAACATGGGAAGTGGTGGAGAAAGGGGGAGAGAGTGGATGAGTCACTTTTAAAGCAAAGCAGGCAAACTGGGGAAAAAATAAAATAAAAGAAAAAGATCTGTGTCTTGACTCAGTGCCCAGACTCTTAAGATGATGCTTCACTGCAGACTCTGAAGTTCAGCTTATTTTTCCTCTCATTTGTTCTTTTATTTTTATGTCTTACATAATGGAGCTTTGATTCATAGAAATCTATTTATATAGTCTAGGATTTGGGCCAAACTCTGAAGTCCTAGCTCTGTCTTTCCTCAGGCAAAATGGCCATTGTGGTTAGTGATATGAATGAGGTTTGCTAGAACTGTGTGTTCAGGGCTGGACTCCTCGGGGGTTATTCTTGTTCACCCTGTAATTTCTCGTATCCTCACTGGAAGAGTGATTTCATCTAAGGGACTCTAGGCTGTATTGCAGCTGGAGGACAAATCTCCTGAAGCAGACAAAATATCCCAGCTCTCACTGGTGAGGCCAATATGAGCCTTTGCTCCCTCTGCATGCCCAAAGGCTGCCAGTCAGCACTTCAGGTCCCAGGTTTTGCCTTCTTCCCCTCTCTTCACTTCAGTCCTGCAAGAACACAGATGTGGAAGCCACATGCCAGCTGTTTGCTGGGAAAGGCCTGACAGGATGGGGGTGTTCTCCCCCTTCTTGGGGCTCCAGCATAGGATATTTGCTGTGGAGGAGAAATGGCTGGACCAGGAGGCACTGGCACGGCCCTGCTGCAGTGTGTGTTTTGGAGGACTGCATTTGGCTGGTGAAATTGAGAACAGGGAGCTGAATGGGATCTTGGAAGCAGGGAGCAGGAGCTGGCTTCCTTCAGGGCAGCTTTGCTTGGGGCAGTTGGGTGTGAGCAGAGGACCCCACGGGGTGGGTCTGTCCGAGGAGCTGGCAGAGCCAGCTGACCTTCTATCTGACAAGCTGGCAGCAAGGAGACGGCTGCCAGGGAGAGAGCTTCCCACTGACATCAGAGTTATTCTTGGGACTAGATGGGAAACAGCGAGAGATAATGCTCTTTGCTGTAATGATGAGGCTGATTTCTAATACTTGCATGAAAATAGCAGCCCAAGCCCAACTAAGTAGGTCAGAGGAGCAGAACTGAGGGAGATTGCTTCGCTGTGGCTCCATGACCAGGGCCTGGAGGTTTTCTTTAACAAAGTACAAACCCTAAAAGAAGCTCCTTCAGGGGCCAGAAATGTCCAGGAATATTCTTAGCAGTCTGACAATACTTCAGCTCATCATCCAGAATTTCTTGCAGTGTAAATGCTCTTATACTCTTGTTTTTTTATTGGGGTTTCCTGGTTTGTTTTTTTTTGTTTGCTTGTTTGTTTGTTTATGGCTGCTGGCAAGAATGCAATATCTATGATAGTGCTACCTCTTGGCCATATTTGATGACACTATGTTCATATTTTTAGCCAAGCTAAAAGAGATCACTGTAATGATTCAGGAAGAATCAGGGAAAATATTTTCAGTGTATGTTGGAATACACACACACACACACACACACTTATATATAGCTCTCTCTATATATGAAGATTTTTGTCTTTTGACTGATTTGTCACAGTCCAGAATGCAAGAGCCATAGAGAAGTATGCCAGTTTTTGACAGTAGCAGAGTAATGAAATAGCCAAACAAGCACTCCTTAGTTCTTCACTTCCTCAGCTATTATTCTTTAAATGCTGGAGATAAATGTCATTTGTAAATCCCACTCCTTGCTAACTTTATTACTATGCATATGCACTTCCTTTGACAAGTAACCCTGCCAGTGAAATCTGTAAGACAGCAAACTTTAAAGTTTTCTTTTAAACATGGATAATTACTGATTGGGGGCATCTGTCTCTGCAGAACACCCACACTCACTCTTCTTTAAGTGTTCCAGCTTGGTAACTTACAGTCAAAGAGCCTTGAAACGTTTGACGTCCTTTCTCCTAGTTATGAACTTTGTTATCAACTTTCTCTACTGGAGTGGCTTTTCCCTCCTTTCCTTTTCTCTTTCTTTTTGGTGCACTAGCTAAGGCTATGACCCTTGGCTATGCTCCTTTTCACACACAACCCAGCTAACTGAGCTGACCCACAGTGTACAGAACAACTCTGAAAGACCTGAGCCTGTTGGCTCAGCCACTGCTTGGGCTCCTGCCAGCTCTCCAGCAGCACCACGCAGCACAGAGCAGAGCCACTCTTGTACAAGTGCTGTCTCGTGTCAGGAAACCTGAGGACCCCACTTGGTTACGGGAAATCATCCCTTCTTCACAAGAAAGGTGCTGTTCCTCAGAAACCTGTTTTCTCCAGGTAGAAGTTTGTGTCTGGTTTTGTTGCCCCAGCAGGCACCTTGAGGGGTACAACCCATGGAGATAAATCATTCAGCCCAGTGGGCAGACCTACTCTGTCCCTCAGCCCAGAGACAAGAGCTGCATTTTCCCCTGTGGTCCTCTCCCTGGCTTTACCATGTCAAGAGGAGGGCTATTAAGTTGCCTCAAGCCAGTGTCACTTGTCTTCTGCTGTGCTGGAGTGAAAGGGCTCTGAGGACATTCCAGATCTGAAGTCTCTTAAGCTCCCATGAATTGTCTTCTGGAGTTGCCTGCCTTTCTCCACTGACTCTGGACATAGGTCCTTGGGAAACTGGCCTCTGAACCAGCCCTAGAGAGGAGGCAAATCCTGGTATTTGGAAAGACCTCTGTCCCTTGTCCTTCCCACCTATCCTGCCTTGAAACCAGTGATATCGAGGAAAGCATGGAGCCAGAGTTTTTTGTGAAGATGTGAATTGTTTTCTTACTCTGTATGCTTTGCTCTCTATCTTCCACTGCTGTTGCATTTTTTGTTTACCCTGTTGTATTTGCTGCAAGCTCATCTGTGTTCCCGGTCATTTTTTCCTAGCAAGAAGTTGTTGGCACTACTAGGAGGAGGCAAAGTTCTAGGTTGCTTTTGGGGTAGACAGAGAAATCCCTGCTGGGTATTTAACCTACATTTGTTTTGAATTTACAGAAGTATTCAGGTTCCAAGTCTGCTGTTAAAGATGAAATGAAGTAGTTCAAGTAGTTCAATAGGATTTAGCTGAATTACTGTAAGAGCTATGCTAACAAAATTTGTAGTATCTTTTCACGGAGGTCATGAAGTCTTGAAATGGGGAGGAGATTACTGGACAAGTTAAATTTCCTTGGAGTTGACAGCCTTACCTTTCCCCAGAGAACAGCTCATTTTAATTGCAAAGGAAGATACGCTCTGCTCAAAGCTCAGCATTTGACTGATGTATCCAACACCACACTGGCAACATTAGTCCCTGGCAGCCCTGGGCAGGTTGATGAGAGAAGCAAATTCTGCAAAACAGGGAAACAAAGGCAAGTGGGAAGCCACACAATGCATTTCTTGTCTGCATGTATGTGAAGTTCATTGTCAGAGGCCATCCTTTCCTCCAACAGTAGGAGAAGGCTGCAATTGTGGAAATTCCCAACAATGGTTTTGAAGTAACAGAGGCTCTAGGGCATCGAGGCAGAAGTACTGCATGTTCAAGGGGACAAAAGGGAAGGGCCATTAGAGCCCAAGAAACTGTAGCAAGGAAGGATATACACATACTTTCTCTATATAAAGCCTGTGATTGAACAGCTTCCCTTGTAATTCCCAGCACTCTTCTGGCAGATCCACTACATCTTAGATTCAGTGATGTATCTCATAACACAGAATTAGTTAAAGGTAGGGCAATCTTTTAAAGTTCTGCTAAAGGATTTTTATTAGAATTTGTCTGATTAGGAAATCTTTTCCTGACACAGTGCTGTCTGTGCTTTTGATGTGAGCCTGTAGTTTCACATCTAGACTGCAAGTAGAAAATGTCTGTAGGGCCATGTATAAACAGTCATAGTCTATAAATAGCTGGCAGTGGACAAAGGAATCATTTTGTTGAAGCAGGTAATTGATGGGCAGGGTATCCAAAGGAAAGGCTGATTCCCCTTTCCTGAGAAAGGCGTAACAGGCCTTCTGGCACAAGGATTTTTAGACATTAGTAGAAGCATTTTTTTCTTCCAACCGAAGTAATTAGTATTTTCTCTTAAAAAAACATGCCAAGTTTATGCCTCAAAGATTTCTACTTCATACTTCACCTATATATAAAATTTCCTGGCTGGCTGGCTGGCTTCATAGCCTCTCAGCATCCAGCATCTTAACATTTTTATTGCAGCAGGAACTTTGCTGCAGTGGTCATTTCCTTTGCCCATTGCTTAGACTACCCAATCATCACTTTTTCTTTGCTGGCTCCTTTCTCTCTGTGTGATCACATCCCTGTGCTGGCTCTCATCTCTTTGGGATATCAGGCAGAAATAATTTCTCTTTGCTTGCAAGCTCTAATGGAGGCTGTCCCCACCCTGCCCATAAACCTTCCTCCACTGTCAGGAGACTGATTTCCACCTTCATCAGCCACAAGCAAGCACCTCTGCTATTTTCTCCTCAGGCTTGGGTGGAGCTCCTGATTAAAAATGTGTAATGCTCTCTCCCTTTCTTCCAGCTCCTGCTTTTGGAAAGGTTCTCATTTGAACACTGCAGGCCAAAATCCTGTCTGTAGTTTGTTGGACCTGCAGGATGGCTGAGATTGTCCTATGGTTTGTTGTGTCTCTGGATCTAGTTTTTCATGTTTGTGTTGTAAGCAAGGACTGTGTTCATGTGTACTGAGTAGTACAGTGGAGATCCCAAGCCTGTGACAACCACCAGTGACTCATTGCACGGGAGCATGCTTGGGCAGAAAGAGAGGAAGGGAGGGGAATGTACACAGAGGTTTTAAGAAGCTCCTTTCCCTCCCTTTAAACGCTCTCTTTGATACACCTCAGCACCATCCCTTGGGGGAATGATGCACAAACCTCACAGACCTTTACTCCAGCCTCCAGCTCTGGCCTGGCTTTCTCCAGGAATGCAGAGAGCTACACAGAATGCTTTCAGATATTGCATTACAGTCTGAAACCAAGGCAGTGCTTTTGAGTGGAAAGCCCAAGTCAGCCTCAAAGAATTGGGAATTTGGTCGCTAGCCAACTCTCTCTATGTAACTCTGTTTTTCACATCACCCTGCTCTCCCTTTGCCTTTAGGCTTAGTCCTGGGGAGAGTTAGGCTCTTGCTTTCTCCAGGAGTTTTGCTATTCTGAACAGTGCAGAATTTTACTGTCAGGTGCATCCTCCCTGTGCAGCTATCCCTGTGAGGAGAAGCAGCACACGCTAGAGAGAAAAGAGTGTTGTGAAGGACTGTTTATAAATTACTTCAGTGAGGCAGAGTGATGTGTCATTCTGGCAGAGAGCCCATTAAAGAGGAAGCACTACTCTTGAATGCATTCAGCTGGGGTTTCTGAGAACTCCTTTATACCCACTCATTATTCATTTCACATTCTGGAAGTGGATGGTCATGTTTGCCTATGTGACGAAGATCTTAATAGTTTTCTGCAGTACTACATCATTTAGCTCTCAGCTAATACAAACCCAAGCTAGTAATTAACATTAAATACTGAGAAATGGATCTGATGTGATGAACACTCAGCACATAATGAGAATGCTGTGATTTCTTACTTGGAAGCCATTGTGGTCTTACAACATAACCAGTTGTTACAGATGCCCAAACAGAATTGGGATTAACAATAGGATCTGGTTACACTTGCAAACCTAATTGCTGCTAGTCTGGTAGAAGTTGCACTCTCGGGCTCCACTTTGACAGATAACAGCTCTGGCATCTATTGTCATTTCATAATGGTGTAATGCTGTTTGTGCCACAGAAATCCCAGCTGAGCCATGAATTACAGGTAAATCAGGCACACCACAGAAAACGCAGCTATGCAGGGGACAGGACTTGAAAGCAGCTGCTCTGAATGGCCAAAGTGTACACCATGGAGTGGGACAATGTAAATTAACCATAATAATTACTAATAAAATTATTAAAGTGCCAGCAAAACTGCAAGTACTTCTCACCACCTTCACTGCAATCAAAATCAATCTGAGCATGCCAGACATTGGAAAAACAGCAGCTGGTTTCTGCTGGACAGAGAGACAACCAGGAAAAAAACCCTTAACAATGGGTAGACTGGAGAGTTTTTCCTTGGTTACCTCTAAGAAGACAGGTGCTAGGAAGAGGTAAATATGCTGCAGCCCTTCTGTGTTCTGATGCTGTTGGCATACTGGTGGTGGTAGAGACTGTGAGGGCTCCTGTGGGACTGTAGTCTTTTCAGGGTTAATTAAGGATGAGGGTATCAAATGTTCTGGGATGAGCCCTGAGTACAAGGGTATGTTCCCAGCATCCCTGTTTTACAGTTCAAGCTGTAGAGGGGAGAGCCCCCAGTTTCTTGCCCCATGCAACACAGCTGCAGAGCTCCAAGTTCTCCACCCTCTGGGGTCCAGGCCCTGAAAAGCCACCCAGAGAAGATCTGTGATAGAGAAGTGCAGAGAAAAGCTGTAAGAAGTGACCTTACACAGAGCCCTCACCTTCCCTGATTTAGCTGCCTCTGCTGCTGCTGCATTTCTCTGCAAGAGGGGAGAAACTCACTGGGGCAGAGGCAATGAGGGGACACGGCCCCCAGCCCACGGATTGCCCCACTGCCCTGTGTTTCTCCAGCCTGGATCCTCAGTGCTTGTGGGAAGAGAAGGGACACAAAGCAGTGCTTAAAAAGAAAAGAAGAGTAGGGTGGCCTCAGCTGCCAAAGTGTCCTTATCTAGTTCTCAATCCAGAAAGAAAAAGGATGCTATGTTTAAGCACAGCAAATATTGCGATGGCATCAAATACAAGACTAACTGCATGGTTCTTTGTGTCTTGGTTTAGGTTTTGGGGAGATTCCTCTGTAGAGCTGTATCTCCAGTTGGAAAGGTACAATGCAAGTGGAAATAAAAGACAAGTGTGAGAAGGGATAATAAATGAGAATATGGGAAAACCCAGTTGAAAGCAGAGGGTGAACCCAAAGTAAACAGATCACAAATGGTTTGCAAAGACTTAAAACAAAGTTTTGATCAACCCATGCCAGAGGAAAGCCAGCCTGTACTGTGGAAAATTTTGAGTGCACTGTATCAGACTTTAGCCTCACCCTGACCAAAATATTCCACATTCATGTCGGGCAGATAACGAAGAAAGTTCTCATGAAAGTTCACACAGTAGCAGCTTGGAAAATAGAGTGATGTGAATCCTAATCGTGTAAATACAGATAGAACTCTGACACATATTCACTGGGTTCACAGAAAAATTAAGCATTGAATGGATTCTACTAAAATTGGAGCTTGTCTGAAGCCCAAAGGCTGGATCACAAAATTTGCCTTCCTGGTGAGTGCAAAGCAATTCCTTGCATATGGTCATTAACCATGTGGCTTACCATGAAATATGTTATTTTTCTTTTCCTTTCCTGTGGAAAAAACATTGTTTAAACTGTTGTAAACTGAGCAGAATAGAAACTTTTGTACCAGACACAGGGTGATCGAAAATACTACTTCAAAGCCATCTCTCTTGGGCTTAAGGCTTTGCTTTGTGTATTTCTAAGATTTTGTGTGTTTTTAAGATTTGTTTGCCTAGAATAGCCTTTATTTGAAACAGCAGGCATTATAATGTATCCACAGTCCCCTCCTTGACTAAATTAATCCCAAAAGACACAGAAACAGGTTCTCAAGGGGGAATTCTTCATGTACCCTTTCAGTCAGTCTTTCTCTTCTCTGTGCTTTTATTTTTCAGTTTTCAGTGTAGAAATGTCACAGTCATGATCTGTCTTGTTTTTAGGCTGGTAATTCAGTTTCCCAGCTTTGTTCAGTTTTCCTTGAGCTGTTGGATCCAAAATACACAAAGGAAAAAATAAAAATATTTGAGTCCAGTGAGGAAGCTGAGGCCAGCTTTGGGCCTGCAATATGAGTTGGGAAAGGATAATCTCTTGCAATGTGCCTTTATGCACATTCTACAATGGCATATATTAATTTTTAATCTATTAATTTTCTAAATTATTCATGTCAGAGAAATAGAGTAAAAGAAGGAAAAGAAATGGCAGGCAGTAACTAAAACCAGCATTCCTGTGCAGCCAATAATATATTTTCTTTCTTGGTATGCTCTAATTCTCCTTCTCTCCCCTGATGCTCTTGTGGACACAACTGTGAATGGACATGTGCTACCTGGCAGCAGTGGGGGTCCCCAGACCTGATGCTCCTTAGGCTGAGCTTTGCAGACGCCCCAGTGCTGTGTCAATGCCAAATCAGGGACCTCCACCTCACCCTCAGCTACTCTTTTCCCCCCTGCAGGGATTCTTCCTCATACCTGTGCTGACAATGTTCCTTGTGTGTCCCCACTGTAAATTAGGTCAGGCATCTCTTCTGTTTGAAGAAAGATGCAAATGTATATATTTTGAAGTTCCTAGGCCAAAATCCATTTAAAATCACTCTCAGAATGGATACAGTGCATGGGCAGGTCTCTAATTTGATGAACCAGGCAGCTTTTCTTTGACAGCACCTTGGTTAATAGTGTCAGTGCACATGCCTGAGTATGACACTGTACAGACCTGACCTCTGGCTCCTTCAGCCCCTGCTCATCTGTCTAGTGAGAGTTGCTGCTACCTCACGGTGCTATACAGATCAAAAGCAGCTGCTTAAATATGCCTACAGATTTTCAGACCTGCCTCTACCTCTCTCTGTGTATCTGGCTGACACACAGCACGACTGATGCTGATCTCAGTTGCACCTTTTCTGCATTACCGTCAAACAAACAATGAAGGAGCCAGGGGTGGAATCCTCTAAGGCATTGCTGTCTGCATGCCATCTCCTGCCTGAGCTCTTCAGGTCGGGAAGACTGCGAGAGCAATCCTCTGCAGGAGCTTTTATTTTAAATTAAAGATGCTACAAGACTATTATGTCATGAAGCATCATGAAAAATACCCTTCCAGGAGATCAGATTGACACTTCCACCCTGCAAGTGCACAGTGCAGCAGCTACACACATTGCTAATGTTTGTGTAGGCACTGTGCAAGGTCCTCGAGGGCAGGCAGGGAGGCACTGCTTTGTTCTCTCACCTGAGCTGAGTAAAGAGTGCTGTTGGTGCGCTGACAAATCCTGACACAGACCTTTGTTGTGCTTGGAAGGAAAACAATGCCATGTGGTACAAAGCCCCATAGGTGATAAGGAAAAGTTTGCTTTGTTTTGTTTTAAATAGGGGTTGATTTGTGCATAGGCGCCTGTATAAGGGGATACAGAGCTATGAGGACAGCCAGATGAGATTGACAGCTGCATTTAGAGACTTGAATTTCAGCATCTTACTCTGTGCTCTTCTCCTGAGCCATCATCAGCATCTATCCAGCACAATCTAACAAAAGTGGCCCTGCTGGAAAATTCAAGGCTGATTTTTTTCATTGCCTGGGTGCTGAGCTGCCAAAGCAGTGGGCACTTCAGTTAACACCTCTAGGCATGAAATCTGTAAGAAACTTGGCCTTACGTTTGCCCTCCACAGCATCCACTTTTGAAAAGATAGATAGTGTTCAGCAATACCCACTCTGGAGTTTGCTCTGAGTCCTGCATGGAGCCCTGAAGTTGTGAGAAAACTGACCAGACTGCACCTTCTTGCATTTGACCTCCACAGAACCACTGGGGCATGGACACAAGATGTATCCCTGTGTATGACCTGTCTGGAATATTGGTGCTCCTTTTCATGCTGAAAGAGTAAGTACAGGATGGCTACTTTGGAAAAGCCACCACTGCAAGGAGAAGGGAAGACCCTGAGGAGTGGCAATGCAAGTAATCCTGAAGATGCTTGACAGGAGGAATGTGGAAGGGTAGGGTAAGCTGTCTTACCTGTGTTCTTTTACAGATGATGGAAACAAATCCACTTTACTGAGAAGATGGATGGATAGCTCATAACTTGGATTTGATACCTGACATAGTAAGTCAGAAAGGGCTAGTGGCTCTCATTCTTTATTTATTGCACTTCTTCGGACCCCAAGAAAGTGCTAAAAGGGCAGACTATATTTCTTACTTATTGTTAAGCTTTAGATCACATTACAATTTTATGCTTTCTGTTCTTCTTCAGTGGCCTATTCCAGCCATAAACCAGTGATGGCCTGGGCACACTTAGTCTGAGGGGATTCCAGATGGCTGTCATAATGGAGAGTGACCAGTCTTTCAGTGTGTGGTCTGTGCTTTATCTGAGCTGGCCCAAATTAAAAAGTAGTGATATGAAAATACCTCTATTATCTGTGCATTCCCCAGTGAGCAAGTCTGGAACTTTTGTAAAAGTTTAGTGTTGCTTTTAGTCATTTAATGGTGCAAAGCTATTAAATGTGGACTGGTTTTGGGCTTACCCCTTGGTAGCAACTGCTCTGCAGGGGATCATTATAATTTTCTTCCATTAGAGAACAGAGATTTTTGCTTCTGACAGTTGCAGAATAGTTTTACACTCTACATTTGCTTATTAGTTTGATTTCGAGCCTTGGGCAAACTCTTAGTTCATGCACTGTCTTCTGCCCCCTCTGTGCAAAAAGAAGTGAGGGTCATGGTCATGCCCTAAGCATGTCAGGTCTGAATGTGATAGGAAAAGCCTCTAGAAATTTTCAGAGCTCCTGGTGTAGGAGAGAGCAGTCCACCTGGGGCTCTCTGTGCTTGATCCCAACATGGGTGATGATATTATACCCTTTTCCAAAAAGTTCCTTTCTGCTCACCCATATCAGTTTATCATAGTACCATGGTCAGTGGGAAGCTGGAAACCTGCAGGGATTTGGATACCTAATGTGTCTGTACTTACAGGGATTTGGATCAGAGGATTTAAACATGTCAGCTGAGGGGGTAGTGTGAGAATGACCCTTTGAGTTGAGTTGCATGCTCAACCATATCCCTGATCTGATGGCAGATGGGGTGCACTAACAGCTTGGACTATGGTGGTGGCCTTCAAGAGGAACCTCAACAAACCATGTGGGCATTGCCTGAATGTTCTGGGCATCTGTTGTGAGGATAATGGAAGACAGCAGCTCTTCCCTGTCTCACAGAGACATTGCATTTGTATTTTTAAAGTTTTCTATAATGACAGATAAGTAATTATCTAAGTAAGGGAAACTAAGTTCCTAACATAATGGCATGAATCTTCTCATTTGCTTTGACTCATCTCTAGCTGGACTGACTCCAATCACCAATTGTAATTCCCCCTCTCCTTATAAAATCAATATTCCACTAAATCATTTTCTTTTTCAACTCCAAACATGAACATTTTATTGCACAATGACATCTATCTCAAATGCAGGCAATCTGTCACCCTGAATGCCCATAAATTTTAGGGACAAATATTTGGTGATGTTGAACATAAGGTAAATAAGCTACATTCGATATTTTGGTCTACGGGTTCTGAAAAACACTGATAAACTTGAAAGAAATATTCTGTTAAATGTAACACAGAGTGTGCACCAATATGGCATGAGCACAGCATCTACTCTCCCTGGAAATATTATGTGATAATTTACTAGTCAAGTATGAGGTCTCTGTGCACAACTGGTCTGCACCATATGGGGGTCACCTGCCCGTGCCTTAATTACATCTCATAGTCTGGCACCAGAGCTCCCCTCACCAGGCACCAGCAGGCAGCCCACACTCTAGCACTGTCAGACCTTACCTACAGAAAGGGGAGGAAGCCTTGGGAAACAATGGTTATGTTCTGGCAGAAAGGCCATAAAGCAGGGATGGGTGCTGGTGGGTTTATGGCTGGCAGGTTCCCAGTGCTCAGAGTGGATGTACCTAAGTGTGCTCCCTCCATGCCATGAGATGGGGCAGGGTGGGACACTGCAGTGTTGGTGTGAGCACCAGAAATGCATCAGAGCTTGGCCTGATCTGTCACCTGCTCCTGTGGGGCCACCAAAGCTGCTTACATCAGAGTGATCTGAGAATCACTGCAGGACTGCCACGACCACAGGTTTAAGCTCTGCAGCACTGATCAGTGCCAGCCTTGGTGTGGTGGCCGGCCTAGAGGCTGAACAAAGAGTCCTGCCTAAGAGCTGTGTGACATGTCAGGACAATGCCTTGTTTGCATCTTTATCCATTTCTTTATGTGAAGATGACAAGTTTATTGAGTCAAACTGTGAAGCTTTTGTCCAGAGTGGTGGTGTCTCTGCTTGACTTGAGGGGAGCTTTGCCAGAACAAATCCTAAATGATAAAGGAGGCCGGGCTTCAGGTTTTGTGAAGTGCTTTAACTGACATTTTAAGTTAAAACACATTTGCAAGGGGACTCTGACTGAAACAAAGTTTTTGTGGTAAATACAGCAATTTGGGAATCAAAAGAATTTGCACAATTGTTGCCATGTGTGCTGAATCTTGTTCCATGCAGGAATCCTTCAGATAGGCTTTGACTAGTAGAATGGATAAGACTAATAAGGATTTGAATAATTTGTATCACAGAAATATTTTTGTGGGGATCTTGCTCTTCTTGAAGATGTCTCAGTTGGACTTTTAGCCACAATGCCTTACAATTTTGAATACATGATTACAAATACTTAAACTTATAAAAAGAATGCAAGGCTTTTGCAAGCTATTCTCCCATTTCTAGACACCCAGAATAATAAAATCTGGCCAGGGCACAAGGCCTCCTTTCATGAGATCTCCCATACCAGCATCTTCTGAAAACAAAGGCATAATGAAGGTATAATTGTTTTCACATCACTTGCACATGTCACAGAGATGGAAAGAAGGAAATTTTACCAAGTAAGTAGGAAAGGAAAGATTTTAAGTATGTCCTGAGTGGGATTCCTTTCTGAATGGAACTTATTTGTCAAGGCCTTATCACAGAAGGAGAGCAAAGACAGGATCTTGGGGTAGCCCTGCCTCTAGGCATGTGGCAAATCAGAACTTCCACACTACAGCTTTGTGACTATGTGTACAGTGACAGGGGTGAACAATGTGGCACCTGCAAGACATGGCCTGGAAAGGCAGGGAGAAAGCCTGAGTCAGCTGCTGACACTGTGCGATATCCGCTGATAACCCACTTGGTAGCATCACGTGGGTGCTGTGGGTCACACCCTCTTTTCTCTGGCCTCCTGCTCACAGAAAACTGCCGCTGTCTGCATCCTCACATGCCTGCCGTGTTCACGGTACTGCCCATCAGGTCTTTGAAAGAAGGATCTTTTGTTTGCTGCTGCAGGGGTGTAGTGTCTCATCATGTTATGCCGTGGTTCTCATTGATGTGTATAAATTTAGCTGTAATATGAGTAAATCTTCCTACTGCTGTCAATGAGAACACTACCCCTGAATCTGGAGTTGAAAAGGCAAAGGTGCACAAGTGATGTTTCAGGCATCAGAGTAGACCTAGACGAGAAGCCTCCTGCACCCTTGTGAGAGAGCCCTTGCTCCTTGCCATCATCTCTGTGTCTTGGCAAGACCACAAGCAAGAGCTGAGTGAAAATGAGCAGACGTTATTAAAATTATCCAGTGGACCTCAGTAAAAATGTACTGAGTGGTCTTGACTGAGAGAAACATTTTTCACACTGTAATGGCCACACGGCTCCTAAGTGGGAGAAGGAAGGTCATTTACTTCACGGAAGAAAAAAAATAAAAAATCTATGAGATCATTTATAACATTACTCACAACCATTATCTATCCCAGATCATTCTTATGCCTTGTCTGTGATATTGGCTGCCTTGCAGTGCTCTGAGTTGCTCTTTACATAAAACCCTCTCTTATTCCTTAATGGCATACCAGCTGAAATATTTAAAGCATTTGCAGACAAATGGATCTAATTGTATCCTAGATGCAGGAAGGCCCCGGGGAATGCTAACTGCTGCCGCAGTCACATTTACCTGCCCTGGGGGAGGCTGTTGTTTCAGTAAAAACCCTGTCAAAAACTGGTTAGTTAATAAGAAAACGCTTTTCCACAAATAGAGCATCTTTAGGCTCATATCCTGCACTGACACACTCCTCTGGGTGATAAAATCTCCCTGATCTGTCCCACAGCCTGCTGGTCCATGGCAGCCTGGTGAAAGGGCTTCAGTGGCTGGAGGACTGCCAGGACCTGCCTCACCTCTCACCCACACCAAAATACCCCTTCACCTGAAGGAAAGGGAGTTGTGCACTCAGTTGTCCTCCTGGAGGTTTCTGCGTTCTAAACTGGCTGTGAGAATGGGATTAAGCACAGGTGCAGAAAGAAAGAACAAGAAACTCATGCAGGGAAATGAAAGTTTCTTGCTTGTTTTGTGTTCCAGTCCTGTTTCCCATCCCCTTGTGAGATTCTGGTCTGTGTGGCAATGGTTCTTCTGCATGACCTTAGCAGATACTTCTGAGCAGCAGCACACCATGATGGCTGATCTAGTGAGAATTTTGAATATTTCTTGTATGGTTTTTAGTGTATTTGCTTAGTAGCAATTAGTGAAGGACTGGTAAGGATCGTTCACAATCTCCTGAATTTTTTTTTTTTCTCACTCACTGTCTTTATTTGTCTGTGAGTCCCACCCTGCACTTTCCAAAAACATAGGTTTTGGCTCTCCATGCTGCAGTACTGGAGGAGTCTCTGGGGCCTCCCTCCAAGTCATCATCATGTTTTCTTTAAGGATGCAGTGCAGTTTTTTCCTCTGCCTGGGGCTAGTGAATGGGTCCTATTTACTGTTGCCAGAAAAGTTAGAAATGGTGATGTGTCTTTGTGAGGCAGGCAGGTAGGTCATCCAAAAAGGAAAGCACTCTTTGATTACCTCAATGCTGAAGAAATCACAGCCATTGCTAAAGATATCTGCAAACAACCCACTAACCCCGCTTATTCCCTAAAACAATGAAAATTACCACCCCTCTAGTAAGAAACTATTTGAATAGCAGACAACTGTGGAAACATTTGGCAAGAAAGTGTGTGGGAAATAACAAAGCAGTTGTAAACTTGGACTGTCGTGGAGTGTTTGAAAATCCTGCCCAGAATGTCCTGAAGGGAAAATGTTACACGTGGTGCCCCAGATTATTTCGTTTGAGACATTAATATTTGTGCTGGTAATGACTATCACTTTTCCCATGCTACTGGTGGTGCCCTAAGCCAAATCAAAGGCAAAAATAAATTGCCCTGCCCAGATCTTATAACTGCAAAAAAGCATGCCCTATTTCCCAGAGTACATGTGGTTGAATGATCTTCTCTAAGAAACATGACTCCAGCCATTTAGTAGCTTCTATCTCAGGTCTCCGTGGTGAAGCTCCAGTGAAAAAAAGAAAAGTTGAGAGGTGGGTGGAGAGCAGCTGAGAACACCGTGAATGAGCATGGATTAGTCCTAAACCTGGGTTAAGACTTTCAGCCGAAGAATAAAAGAGCTGGTGAGACAGGGAACATGCTGTTCTCATTATCTGCCAGTGGTTGCACATCTGCACTAAAAGTCAACAAAAGGGCATTTTTTTTGTACAATTGTACATTGTGTAATAAGATAAGAATAAAACTAATTCACATTTATCTAGAATTTCTCAGAATGGTTGTAGTCCCGGTAGACATAACTGACTTTATAAAATGTGAAGGTCTGAGTCACACCAGCAGATTGTACATGGCAGGGAAACTAATCTGATGTAATAGAAATGTTTACAAGCCCAGTAACCCTTCTCCCTCCACCCTCCTCCGCTTTAAAAAGCCACGTAAGGCCACGGATCAAAGCGGTGCAGCAGCAGCAGCAGCATGCTGAACACTGAAACAATAACAGCCCTGACTTCCTCAGACGTCAATAGTACCAGTTACCAGTGGATTTTTTCATTCACTGAAGAAGGAGGTAATATAATCATATGCATCAAAGGCTGGAAGTGGAGCTATCACTTATCACTAAAATATTGCTAAACATGATTAAACACGGTTCAGTGGAAATATCAGAAGCTGACTACCCAGTGGGATCAAAAAAGCAGCAAACAGTTCAGAAATGTGTGCTCAGTTAATGCTTACCAGATGCAATCAATTTAGATAGTCAGTTCCAGTACTTAATTCGTATCTTTATGAAATGAGTGCAGATACACTCCTCCCATGTCTAATAGTTTTCCTGCCTTTACATTTCTCATTCTATTCTGAGCAACACACCAGCTTTTGTTTCTCAAACTCTCTGCCACTCCCTAAGAAAGCTGTAGGTTCCTTCCAGATAGCAGGTTTGCTATTGCTTCCTGAGCAGATCTCAGGTTTGGTAAGGGTAAATGCGATGACACAACACTTTTAGGATTTTGTAAGATGTGATTTCACTGAGCACGGGTGCTGTGAAAATAAATGAGATCTGCAAAGTCAAAAGTGCCCATCCTGAGTAGATTAAATGTTGCACGTAAATGAGAGTTTGTTCCTCTGGGGGCTGTTCTGTGTAGGATCCCACAGGTTTTCTTTCTGGTCCTGGCTGAAGATCTAGAGATTAAAAAAAAATGGTGAAGAAGCATTAAGGATAGGTCAGCTAGAAAAATTGATCTGGATTACTTGTTAAAGGAAGGTCAGTTAAACAGTACACGTTTTGACAGCCAAATGAAAGACCGTGAAGCTAGGGATAAATAAAGGCAGCTTACCTACAGGAATAGGGGCTTTATCCTAGAAAGTGGTGGTTTAGCAAAGGATTTAGGTGAATAGGCTGCTAACCAAGCCTATGGGAGCTCTGGGGATAATTCATAGCATAAAGACCGATTTGAATCTCAAAGAAGAGCAGCGATATATTTAGCTGCCCTACTAACATGCTGGAAAAAGCTCAGACAAAAGCAACAAGAGTGATTAGAGGTCTAGTAAATGTGAACTCGGGGGAAAAATTGAAAAATGAGAGTGTATCTACTCTGGAAAAGAGAAGGAAACAGTCTTCAAATATGTAAAATGTAGATGTGATGGAGACTGTGATAAAATGTTGTCCATATCTAGTGGCAATAGCACAACATGTAACAAGCTTAATTTGCAGCAAGGAGGATTTATTTTAGCCATCAGAAGCATTTTCCAGTGATAAGGACTATGGAGCACTGGAACATATTGCAAACTACCACAGGATTAAGAACTGGTTATGCTGGTGGTTTCCAATATTTATTTTGCACCAAACTTCACCTGAGAAAACTGACAGGGTTCTGCCTCCCTTTGTTAAATGGCAAAACTGTTTTGGCATAAAGCAAAGAGCCTTAAAGGCCTTTGAATACTGGGAGGAATGAAGGAGATGATGATGACACACGCAGAAGTTACCACACAGGAAACTCACCATCTCTATTAAAAATAAAGGAAAAGTTGGTTTAGGAGTTACTAATCTGTTTGTAATAATCTTTAGGAGTGGGAGACAGCTGGGTATCTGATGGGATGTGACTGGGGTGTGAAGAAAACGGCACAGTGGTAGAACTTGGGGGCCTGTGCAAGAGGAGTCATTATAGACAACTGTGATGAGTCCATCTTCAAGCAAGCAAGAAATAAATGGGTTTGGGATGAGTAGTGATGAAGGGACACTAAGGACTGTCATGAGTGGCCATGGGGTTGCTGGCATGACACAGGGCTGGGAGGAGAGAGACCATTGTGAGGGACATGACATGATAATAAGGCAAAGGGCACAGCTGAGGGGCATTTGTGGCTGGGTTGCAGCAGCTTTTCCACAGCTGCTGCGACCCCATGGTGCACATCTCACTGGAGAGATTCCCAGCAGAAGCAGCTGTGCATCTCTGAGGGAGGCTCAGACCCAGTCTTGAGGTGACGTTATTCAAGCAGACCTTGTTATGATTGCAAGTACTGTCGAGCAGACTTTGTCAGATATGCTGCCCTTGCCAAGCACACAGCTTTGACAGCAGAGCTGCTGTCAAAGGAAAGGGGGGCATCTTTCTGCTTTTCTGTGCTTCTTACGCTGTTTAAACCATATCTTTCCAAAGCTTACGGAAATATATTCTGATGAAAATGTGCACTTGAAAATGCGGAGGTCCTGCTCTGCTGGCCACTGAGGGTCTGGGCAGATTGTGGCCTCAGTTATCCCTTTCCTGATGTGTTCTTGCTCTGCTTCACTCCTACCTCCCCAGCTGAAATCCCATATTGCTCATGTTTGGGAACTGGAGTCACGATCTTAAATGTCGTCACTGTAGCTGAGTAGAGAAATGCCAAACCTCCCACTATGTTCGTGTGGGTAGAACCTTTTCTTTGATTAGCTCAGAATACTTTCTAATAGGAGTTAACCTTCATGACATCCTTGAGGGACTGGCCCACTGTGATTAATCTTAAGATCTCTATCTTACAAATAGGAAAATTAGTACCAAAACTTGCCTAACATCATCCTCTAAATCGTTGCTTAAGCCTGGGAAAGACTCTCCTATCTCTCCTTTATTTATTTATTTATTTGTTTTTCTTCTCCATTAGTTGCTTTAGCAATTAAAATGCAGTACTGGATATAGGGAAGAAGCCAGTCTGGAAATGCAACTCCTTAACAACATCTGTACATTAAAGAAGGTCTTACTGCTGCTGTAAGCCCTGTCTGGGTGG
Organism: Setophaga petechia; assembly: GCA_024362935.1. Lineage (NCBI taxonomy): Eukaryota > Metazoa > Chordata > Aves > Passeriformes > Parulidae > Setophaga > Setophaga petechia. The sequence continues at coordinate 1,075,161 of JANCRA010000002.1, read as the reverse complement.
ATCTCTACATCCTCTCAGTTCCTGACCAACAAGAACTTGAAATGAGCCTGGCTGAAGCCACAAGCCCCCAGTGATGTCTCAGCACTGTATATACTCTGATCCTTCTTGCAGGGAGTCCCAGCCCATGCTCAGCATCCCAGGAATAAGAAATGCTCAGAACTGCAAAAACACAAATCACAAAACAAGTTTGGTGAAGTTTGAAGAGCAGTTTTTGAATACCCCAGCATGGACGGTAAACCACAACAACAGTAACAGGAAAAGCAGCACCACAATGAAAACCCAACACTCCATTTGAAACTAAATTAATTTAATAAACTAAAAGAAATTGCTCAGAAATGAAAATCTCCAGCACCACCACCCTGACCACATAAGATACATGAGAATAAACAGACTTGTGGGCACACCTCAAGCAAGCCTAAATCAGCAACCTCCTCCAAAACAGTCTCCACACCCGTAAGGTGATCTCACTGTCTGGTAGAAATAATTCTTGTTGGCTAACTGTAATCAATCTATTTCACAGGAGTGCTTGCTATATATAAAGATTGTGGTTGGTAACATGGGAAGGACGTTTGTACCAGACCACTATTTTCAGACCTCAATGAAGAACCAAACTGAAAGTATTTCTCACAGAAACCAGTTTTAGGTTACAGATCAGGCAATAATTTGGGAACTTCAGCAAAGGATAAGTCATAACTCAGCTAAGTCTTCAGAAAACATTTGCAGTTATTCTAGATTTGGTAGCAGAACACCACTTGAGGTCTGCTTTTGTAGAGGTTTCCAAGAAATTCATTTTATGCTTCCACTGGCAAAAAACCCCAACTTTGGAGAGTGGGTGATCCATCTCAGAGCCAGGTTATAAAGGGCATGAATGTTTACTTGTTGTAGTGGACGGCTGGTAACCAGGAGACCCTCTGTGATGCTCAGGCACAGGACCAGATGATTGAGCAGGGTAAACATCAAATTTCTCTGATCCCTTGCAAGACTGAACGTGTAGACACATAAGTGTTGTATGAGAAAAAGGTAAAAGACAACGTTTCTTAGAACTAATAGTTCCATTATTAGTGTCAAGGAGTTGGTGGGTGGAAGTGGAAAATCAATAAAAAGTATGCAAATCGGACATTTAACCAACAATTTCTATTAATAAACAAAACCCCAACTGCTTCAAATGTACCTGGTGTTTTGTGGGAAAGGTTGGCTGAGCATCAAAACGAGTTTTGTATCTACATCTAATGGATGTGCTAAACAAGGGAAGTAGTGAGTGTGCTTAGTGAATGGACAGGCTGCTACTGGTCACTGTGAACAAGATATTTAAAGACATCCAAGTCCTTAAAGATAGAGGTGAGCTCTCTATGGCATTTTCCAAAGCATCTCACTGGAAATTAGTGACAGTTGTGTGAAGTGGGAACCATACCTGCTTGAGCTGCAGTTTGGAAAGTCTCAACCACATCCTTTATGTTTCTAAAATGAGCAGGTCTTGACCTTGCCCACCTGCTTCTAGTCACAGGCTGGAAGAGGAAATGAGCTTTACTGCTTCTTCGACTCCCAACTGATTTCTTAACTGTGAATGAATGAGTCCAAATGAAGAAAGTGGTCTTTTTCACACCCTTTAGCTAAACTGAAACCAAAAGTCACTCCACTAAACATGTTTCTGCGTAACAGAAAACTGAAGTCTTTGCATTGAAAAAGGGCAAATAAAAAAAAAATAAATACATATAATCAATGATACATAATGGTTCAAAACAATCTTAAGAGTTAAAACTAGGTTCCTTTTATCCTGTGCCTTTGCAGATTGACTTGAAACTGGCAAATCAAGGGCAACAACTGGCAGAGCTGGAGAGAATGGTTTGTCTGAAACATTTTCTCTGCATGACCTCTTCCACTGGGCAGCCTGGACCCTCTCCACAGAAGAGCAGGGCCTGATCTCCCAGTGTGCAAGATGTAATGGAGATTGCAGATGGAAAGGACAAAAAGCAAGGAGGAAAAGGAATGTGGTGGGAGCCTGGGTTCATTGTCTGAGGCCACACAAGAAATTTGAGGCGTTCAGGTAAGCCAGCCATGGGCACCTGCAGAGGGGATGTGCTGATTTCAGTGACTCTGCCCCAAGAAACCAACTCAATGATATTTGAATTATGAGGTGTCACCCAAGTGCCCCTTCACAGTGACATTATCATTCATCAGCTCCTGGTAGAGTGATCCACTGTGACTTTGCAGGGAAAACACCCTATCTTTTGTGCTAAATGACATTCTGCTGCAATTTGCACAAAGCAGGAGGTACCAGAACCATCTAGCAAAAAAGAGAAATGACGGAAAACCACTCAGTAATGCTGTCAGGATACACTTGATACCTAGCAAACCCCGTTTCTCTCAGGTTATTGACTAATTCAGCCCAACCCAAGCACAAACAGGTTGCTGGGCTGCATCAGCATGGTTGGGGTTGGCACTTACCATGGTAGGAAAGTTGGCCTTCACAATGGAAGTCATTTGGCAGGAGACTGTAAACTACTGTACCTCATGGCAGCCAGCGAGGAAGGATTCTCTATTTTGACAGCAGCTCTTCTACCAAGAGAGGACACTACGAATACCAGTGCGAGCACAGATTGCAACAAATAAATTGTCCTGAAGGAGTTCCACTTTTTATTCCTGGGAAATGATTATCATTAGCTGGGGAAAATGAGAAGGAGAGTTACCTGCCTTTGCCAAGGCCACAGAGGTAGGTAAGTAAGAGCCTGACCAAATTCCTGTGACTTGTTTGCAGAGATTCCCCTGGGTCTCTTTGCATCCTCTTCACATGTACCCCACAGCATCGAGGCTGGGGACTGGATGGATCCTATAAGTGAACCTTGCAAAACAGTGAGCATCAGGTGTTACTTAAATTCTATCAGGTTGAAGAAGGAGAAACAGGGAATGGAAGAAAAACACTATATACTTTCCTCAAGAGCAGTAGGGCAGTGGCTACAAATGGAAAATGGTGGATTTTCCTCTGCAACCTCCATAAATCTGGACTCCCTTCCTTTACTCCCCACACCCTCCTGGGAGCGTCTGCTGAATTGTAGCTCCCTTGACATGGCCTTCAGAGCAGCGTGTGGCTTTCAGCCACAGTGTTTCTAGCTCTCTTTGGGATACAAACTTTGGGCTTCATTCAAGAAAGCACTTAGGCATGTGTAATTCTTTAAATTTCAATGTGACTATTCATGAGCATAGAGTTAGCACATATTTAATTGCCTTCCTGAATATGAGCCAAAATAGAGAGAATCCCAGGAGTGCAGTGGAAAAAAACTTAGTTTTCATTGCTTTAATAGAGATAGTTGCTCCACTTAGAAGCATTTACAAATGGCTTGGGAAGGTTTGGGACTTCTAGCAGGCACATCTCTAGAGGGTAAAGCAGGCAACCAACCCTACCACAAATGTAATGAGGATTGCTGGTGTCTGCAACCACCCCAAAGAGGGTGACTCACATGAAAATTGATACGTTTTCTCATTTTTTGTATGGCTGCCCAACAAGTGCTCATGTCCAATGCTCTTGCTATCTATTTTTGAATTTGTCAGTTTTTATCAATGTCATTTTGGGAAAAGCTCTGGGTTTAAATTATTCAATTGTGCAAGTAAAAATAGAAGAGAAAACTTTTTAAGTGCCTCATTTTAAGACTCTGCTTTCCATTTTAAAAAGAACTAAAAAGTGATAGAAGAAAACCATTCTTTTTATGTTAACTAAAACATGATAACAAAACAGAGGTACAAAACCAGTAAGGATGGTACATTTCCTCCTAAATCCCACAGACCTCCTCTGCATTCAAATGAAATAGTTATCAAGTGGGAAAACCCATCAAAATCTTTAGTGTTTAGCACCAGTTCTTGGCCAAATACCCCTTCTACTTTTCAAAGGCTGCCCTAAAACCTGATGTGAGTTGTCAGTGAGTAGCAGGAGTTTCCATTTGGCTTTTCAATTGTAAATAGTGAACATCTGAAACAGGGATGAAATTTAAAACATGAAGCATTTTCCCCAAGATTTACATTCATTTATCCACCTATTATGGTGGATAACTCCACATCTACGATGAGGATCGTCTGGCATAGAATAGATGTCTCTTAGGTGACTAATTGAGGTTGAGAGGTCATTGCCTAATTTTCAGTCTCCAGTTTGCAGCACTGGCAGCAGGCAAGGAAAGCCTCCTTCCTTTAGGATCCCTTTGAGTGGTGGCTTGGCCCAGGCCGGCTGTGACCCACATGGGCACAGGGATCAGCACAGCGACTGCTCCCGCAGCTCACAGGGTTTGGGCTGGAGACATGCTCGGCAAGGCTCCCCCTCACCACCCGTGCTGCTTTCACTGGCTCCAGTGAGAGGCAGTGGAGGAAGGAGGTGAACCAGGACACGGAGTGTGCATGTCCTGCTTGTGGCAGCCTCAGACCTGCCTGCTCAGCACTCTGGATGGGTGTCTGGCCTCTGCTGCGGGCTGGAGAGAGCATGTGGTTGATGCCTTGATAGCATGACACTCCAAGGGGGCAAAGTACTCATTCTGTGGAGAGAGGCACAGCCTGGGATTGGGCTCTTCCTCTCCTGGGGCACTGCAGAATACTGGAGGGGACATGTGGGATGGCTGGGATGTGATGGAGTCTTGGCTCAGTGCCTGTGTATCCCCCTCTCCTGCCCTCTCTGCAGATGTGCTGCTCTCCATAGTGTAAAGGCTCCTTCACCTGGAGGCTCCCGGGCCATTCCCAGTTTTGCAGTGGGCAGGGCTCTTTGGGATGCAAGAGTCAAAGCCGATTAAGGCACGGCCCTTCTCTGTCCTGCAGGAAATGGGGTCAGTGTGCACAGGAGCGTGGGGCTGCTGATGCTCTGCAGCAAAGCACATTGCTGATGTTGCAATGCCTGAGGTGACACGGGAGCGTCTCCCTGATGGAGGCCAGAGGAGTCCTTTTGGAAGACACGTGAGAGAATGCCAAAGGTAATTTCTACTTTAGCTGTTTCTGAGGAGGATGGCCCAGAAAGGGCAAAACACAGAGGCCTGCTCACATTTACACACAAGAACATTTTGTTATGTTGTATGTGAGGATGGTGACTGTGGTGGAGAGAGGTAACAGAAGGTCTGCCCAGGAAAATGGCAATTCTAAAGCAAAGCTGTCCTGTACAAAGGAAATGTGCTACAAGTGAAAGGACTATTTTCCAATAAGAAAACCTTGATGGTTCACTTTGATTTTTAGAAAAAAAAAAATCTTATTTCTAAATATAAAGCCGTGGTTATAGTGGCACCTAGTGGCTATTATGCCTATGAAGTTTTCTCCAGGAGGGCTGCAAGGGTAGGGCTGTTGGCAACAACAACTTTTGTGTCCAAGGTTGACTTTCCAGCATTTTTCTTGTGCTGACACTTTTGATTAGAATATTGTCTGATGGACCAATGCAAAGATCAACACTGAAGTCAGAGAAGATCCAGACTTCAGGGTGAATGCTGGGTTAGAACACCTTAAAAAAATAGGTGAAGTTCCTGACTCAGATTTTCACTTTATTTCAGAATTACAGAGGACAACTCTGAAAAGACAAAAATTTAGAGTGGTTCATATTGATAATATCTGGTGGCAGCTCAGATCTAAGTTCCTATTTCATGTGAACTTTTAATGTGTCAGGAAAGGGAAATCCACAGGGACAGGTTTGCTAAAGGGCATGTGAGCCAGGCTCTGGCTGTGCCCCTGCTCACACTCCCTAGGGTCCCCTCAGTGGGACAGAGTCAGGGTATTTGGTGAGAGATGGGCTGTGCCCTCTCCTGCTAGTGAGCACCCTTAGCAGGACAAAGACAGCCAGGCTGCTGATAAAATGACCCAGTAAATGCTCTCAAGAGAGTAATCTTGTAGGAGAAATCTTCCCACAAGACAGAAGGAAGGAAGAGGGAGGTCAGTGTGACCCCATGCCTGTGGCCCAGCTGCCTGTCTCCTGCTCCTGTCCCCCATCTGCAGCCACCTGACATGGAGGGGACATTCTCCTGCCTCTCCTCCTGGCTGTCTGCTGGCTCTGCCTCCAGGCAGCCTGCTCCTGACCCAGCTTCCCTGCTCCTGTCACCCCAGCTCTCCTCAGACCTCCAACCTGCCAGCTCCTCACTGCTCACAGCTCCTGGTATTTCTTGACCCCCCTCCCAACCTGCTCCCCAGCCGTGTTTGTCTCTTTCCAGTTCTGTGGACATCACCAATAGAAATATTAGGGTTATGCTGAGTTTTCCCAGTTTCCCCAGTGCAGGTTCCTCTTCTGGTTTATCTGTCCTTGCACTAGCTGTTCTCTCCACCTGCATTGAGACCTACACCAGGAATTTCAGCACCTCCTTTGGCCCAAGCTTGTCTCTTCCCCTGTGGCACTTCCTGCTGTCCCTTTCTGCAGAGCTCAGCAGGTTTTGCTAAAACCAGTGAGCTCTGCTGTGAGCTGCCATCCCTCCTGCTTGACCCACTCTTCCTTTTACTCGAGCACAGCTTTGACTAACACAGATATTCTGGGGATTCCAACCTCTCCTCCTGTGAAGGGCAGACACAACAGCCATGACTCTGTTACAAAGCTCCAGTGGCCAAGGAACAGGGCCTTGAGCAGGGGCTTGTCATGCTCTGCATGGTTAATTAGCAAGGTCTTGACACACTAAAACTATCTCCTCACAGCTGAGGCACACTCCAGGAGTATTCCTAGCTGACAGCAACAATTGGACAAGGTTACCCAGGTGCTGTGAGAGGGTGGGTGTTGGACTCCAAAAGCAGTCTCAGGCACATTGTATTTAGTAAGGTATCTGTAATTAGCCTGATCAATGCTGTTATGATGAATGACTCACACATCAGCCAGAAGATGACACAATTCCTCAGTGAACAGCTCTCTGCTCCTTGCCTCCCAGCAAACCAGGGCTGTACTGGCACGGCTGTGCACCTCCCAGGAGACCTGCCCTTCCCTGACATGCTTATCAAAAAGGTGCCACACATTTGGGGAAGCACTGAGATAAACTCACACCAGAAACACCCACCAAGGAGCTTTAGACCTTTCATTCTTTCTTCAGAGATTCCCAGGTGACTGTGAGGTGAGAGGAGGAGCACCTCACACCTGCTCTGTTTCTGGCATGGCTCCCCAAGCATCCCCCACTGCCAGACACAGAGTGTGGATGTGCCCTCGATGGCTTTGCTTGCCCTGTATGCAGCCAGAAAAGTAAGTCCAAGGACAAGAGCACTAAGGGGGATGTTTTCTTGTGTGAGGGCAGATAGAATTACACACAATAAATGTTAATGTTAAAACAAGTCAGGCAACAGCACTGGGGAAGACTCAGAGAGCTCATATACTGCAAAAGCCCAAGGGAGTTTTTTCTTATGTGCATACCTTATATTGTAAAGTATGAAATATTGTAGCTAATGAGTCCCATTTACCTGAGATGTTAATACATCCACATCCTGTGCCACTTTATCTTTTGACATTTTAGAGCTTCCTTTTTTTTATAATGGAAGTCATAATTTTCTTGAGTATATTATCATGAATTCATTTCAACACCTAAAAGCTCAGCTATACTTTAATTGTGACACAGATATTGGCAATATGAAATCTGATTTTGCAATGCAAATGCCTGTCTATTAGCAGAATATTGTAAATTTGATTTGGACTCTGGAACAGCAGCTGTTTATTCAGTTCGCAGGTTTCTTGCGGTTTGTGGTTTCTTGTGGTTTAAACATTTGCAGGGTGTAGACACTAACGAGAGCACTGAATTGTTTATGGTGATCTTTGAAGCAGAATTGCAGATTTGTTATGAATTTTTGCCAGACCAGCAGAAACCTATTAACCTCTCCTTATACAAAGCCCCACATGCAGAGGAACCTCTCCAACCCACCACTTTGGGACCATGACATCATGCAGGTCAGTGAGAGTTTATGCTGCTACTGTATGGCAGCTGGTCACGTCCTTCCTTCTGATCTCTTATCTGGAGCATGGGCTTTTCACCAGAATACACCATTCTGGCATTAAGCAAAAAACCCCAACAAACCAACAACTCCCCAAATTTTTTGTAGTGCTCAGAGCAGAGACCCATGTAAGAGCCCTGGATAAGGCAGCAGGTTAGGGTTCATCTCAGCATCTCATGATCTAGCTTTGTAAAGCCAGCTCTGCACTGGGAGTGAATGAAGGGATCCTCCTCATGCAAAACATGCAATTGTCAAAACAATACTGCCCTACAGAGGAACAGGAAAATTATTCTCACAATTATTCTCTCTTTTCTACCCAATTCTTGACGACATGCCTTCTTCCTTTAGGTACATAGCAAAAGGGAGCCCTCTAGAGTAAGTGTCACATAGAAAGATCTTGGTTTCCAGATGCTTTGCAGTTGGCTTCATTTTGTACTTCAGCAGCTGTGAAGGTTCATGGAACATGGTGATTTATGTTTCGACCTCCAGCTCAAGGGAGGCACAAGCTGCTCACGTGGGCCTGGGACATCCTACCAGAAGAAAGATCTCATAATCTGTGCCCTGTTTCTCTAAGCATCTATCAAAGACTTCATTCATCAAAAGCTGGAGGGGTTGGGAGACCACTGTACTGGCTCAGACTGGCCATTCTCATGCTCCCTAAAATGGACAGGGGAATGAAGGCTAGAGAGCAGACATCCCTCTCACCATGCTTGCTTTCACCTTTTGCACTTCTCTGAATCTTTCACAGCTGCTGATGTCCCATGTGAATGCAATGCTTCTCCTTTTCACATTGTTATCCATCATGGTGCATTGCTCCCAGTCCCACTTACCTATGTGCTGCCAGTACTGCAGCACAGTGGGTGACATGACACAGTAAGTGTCATGTCCTGTTTATTTCCTTTGTCTGTCGTGACCATGCCTTTTCCTCCCCCTGCTCTCAGCCTCCTCCAATAAACCAGCAAACCCAAGCTGCTCAGCTTGTGTTAGCTGCAGTGGGGAGAAGGAGCAGAAGGGCAGGAAGACAAGAGTCATCATGGTATCAGTGGTGGGCCAAGGAGAGAGATAAAGGAAGATAAAGGGACAGCTAGAAGGAATGGGATGAAAATTGAAAGTAGAACTTTGGCCCTAGCAAATCAAGTGGCCTCTGATTTATGTATGGTTTCTTCCTTGCTGGTGACTGAATGCCAGACTCAGACCTGCCCTGTGCCTGTGACAGCAGCCCCAAGGACAGGAGGGTGCAACAAGACCCTCAGTGCCCACGGACATCCTTCAAAGGGGGCATGGCAGACCTTGGTCAGCTACAGCTCTCCTGAGCTGCCTCACCATCCCACCCATCCCAGAGGCACCACATCTGATGGGCCCTGTGGCCTCCTGACGTCTTCTCATACAGAATTACTGCTGTGCCAGGGCTAACAATTCATACCTCTCTCCATTCCCCATGCCATTTTGGCTAAAGCACAGAGCAGTAGCTCAGGTAAATTACAGGCCTGCACTAAAAATTACTGGGTGTAACTCCCTGGCCTGAGTTGAAAGGATGATAGACCTGGGGATTGCAGATCTTCCTTGTGAGCCTGGGAAACCATGAATTGCCTTGTGGAGCCCGTGGCTTTACTCAGTATTGCAAAGTTGTCTCCTTTTCCAGCCCCTTTTGTTTACAACCCCAGTGGCAGTGCTTGCACCATCTTGGGCAGCTGCATAGCTCAAGGGTTACCCATCTGTGTGTTCCCTGGTCTTTCTTTCTAACCCAGAAACACCACAGAGAGTAAGAAATTCTTGCTCAAAAATGACTGTCAGGGAAGCAATGTAATGCATTTTGATTTTAATGGGATTTCCCATTTCTTCTTTTTCAACTCTCACATCAAAGTAACAGAAACAAGCAATTTTTTCTTGGGTGCCAGCCTGTGGTGTCTTCTCCATCATGTGGCAGCTTGGCCTTAGGCTTCCACCAGGACTGAGTTCTCTGTGCAGTGCCTGACTGCAGGTAATGAAATATGTGAGAGAGTGAAGTTGTTTGGGTGAGAAAGACACAACTTTTGTTATTGCTGTCATTTTTAATATTGGACTAGAAGAAGGGTAGCAACAGCAGAATTAATTTCCATTTCTTTCCTAATCAGATGCCATAGCAGAATCAGAGATAATTATGTGAAAGCTTCCTCTCAGACTTCACTGTTGCCCTGGAGTGGGCTTTAGATTTCAATGATTTAATTTTTCTGAAAATTAAATCAAGTTTTGTACTGGCTTAACGTGGGAGACATCCCTGTGCCAATGTGTCCCTCTGCCCTGTGCTGGGGTGCCTGGTGGGTGCTGTGGGCCAAGCCCATCGTGCTTCTCCCTCTGCAGGGATGCATCTCCTGCCACTCCTCACTCTCCCATCTGACTGAATTTCTGAACTTCATCCTGGTTAGCACACAAACACAGAGGGACTCCAGGCATGGGAACACGGCTCACAGGAGCTGGAAGTGCTCCACTGGTACAGCTTATAATGAGATCCATCTGGAAGAGAAGGCAAAGGGAGCACTGGCTGGCAGGGCAAAACATTTTCAAGACTTGTCATCTGGCACAGTGCCCTTACCTTCCCCTGATGGGAACAGCCTGTCTTCATCAGAGAGGCATGAAGGCTTCGTCTTGAGTCACCAGTGGCATCAGTCTCCAAAAATATCTTCCTGCTTCTGGCACAGCCCTGGTTATTAGGTCAAGCACATTCAATACCCAGTAACTCTTACAGGAGTTTGGCTGTGACCACATGCCGATTGCAAAAGACTTCACCTAATGAAGAATTGCTCAATTAGTTAATGAGTTGCTCTGAAGGAACAGAGAGTGGCAAAAGACCAGATTTTGAGGTATTGGCTGCCGCTTCTGGAGTGACAAAAATCAGAGTGTAAAATGGTGTATACAGAAAAGTCAGACAGTTTCCAACCAGTGCACTTGTCTCTGAGCCAGAGTGGGGGGATCAGGTATGACTGTCTTTTCTTTAAAAAAGGTCTTTCCATCCCAGCAGGCTCCATGTCCCCAACACTTATGATCCTTTTTATCCAAACACTCCTTCTCTGGAGAAAATTACTTTAAAAAAGATTTGGCAAAAAGCCATCCAAGAACAATATACCAGCAAGCAGAAACTTTGGGACCTCACTTAGGACAACATTTCTACTGCTTCTTGTATTTGTGAATTTTGAATTTGTGAGGCTTGTTTCCCACAGCAGTGGGGCAGCACCATAATGTCTAGCTAGGTAGGGATGAGGCCACTTGCAAATTAGCACCAACCACTGTATTACAAAAATTAGTTTGTCAGAAGCTCCTACAGATGTTGTAGCTCCAGAGCATTTAAAGAGGCAAAGAGTAACTCAACAGCTTCATATTGGCTTTTAGAGGATGAAGTACTGTGCTTAAGGTTCACCAAGAAAAGCAGCATAAGCAACTCTTCTGAACAAGCAATGCTGCTACACCTCGTGATGTTTTAGCCTCCTGTGGTGCCAGATGTAGCTAGTGTTTTACTATTTCTTTCTTCAAATAGCAGTGCTCAGGGGGGATAAACTTTACTTAACCTAATTAATTTTAATCACAGCTTTCAAATCTCATACTGTGCAAAGAATTACAAATTGGAATACATTAATAGAAGCCGTGGTTTATGCTGCAAGCTAATCGGGAAGTATGCATTTACATTTTCTGCATGAGTTTGCAATTACCATTAAAATAAAATTCAGTTATGTCCTTTTAAATTACTAAAATGTGAAGAACAGATTGAGCTGGTCCCATTTGTTGTAGAAAATTACTTGAAAATGGACTAGATTTCAAAGAATTAAATGATTCTTAGTGAATAAGAGGCTTTAGAAAATGATTTCCAGTCGTCTAGAGTTAAGGTGCTTCCAGGCATTCTGGTTTAAACAATCTTTCTTCAAAAGGAAGAGATTGCCTACCTACGTGTTTCAGTATAGGTTCATGGAGGGAACAGAGAGAGTTCTCCCATGAAGCCTTGGCTGTATCTGCCTTTAGGAGTAAACCAGAGAAACATCTCAGCTGACCACAAGCAAACTCTAACTCCAAAATACCACAGTACTGAACACTAGGTTAGAAAATTTTCTTCCCCGTGGGGAGGTTCCTTTTCATGTTATGAAAGAGGGGTGGGTTGGGAATAAAAATACCCCCAAGTACTCAAATGAAGCAGATCTGGATTATCATTACAAACATACAACTCCTCCATGTGTCTTTGAAACTGCAATTCTGGTATGACCAGGCAAAACATTTTACACACACCCAATGATTTAAGAGCCTTTGTCCCATTTAAAAAGAATAAAGGCAGGCACTTGGGAAGACTGATCCCTCTGGTCACTGATGGTGACCGGGGCCCATTCCCCAGTGCCTGGCTTGGGAGATCACTGGACTACTTAGCAATACCCACTCTTGTGACAGCAGAGTTAGGTGTCAAATTCCTGTGGTCTGTGTCACCCCAAGGCCGAGGGCACCAATGACCACAGAAGAAGTAATAATAATATCGAGGCCCTGGCTTTGCTGATACATTTGCCAAAAGACCTGAATTTTTTTAATGCTATTGTTACTCCAGATAAAAATGGTTTGACCAACTGGCACTCATCTTCAAAAGCAACTCGATCTTTTAGGAATGCCAGTCCCATCCACTTCAGTGAAATGTAAGTTTTGGGTGCCAAACACTCTCCTGAGCATGGAGCTCACATCCCTAAGTCATTCAGTTCTTTGAGAAAGTGTTATCTTCTTAGAAATGGTCTCATTTGCTAGAAAAGTCGAATCGCTCTGAAGGAACATTGTCCTGAGGAAAGTATAGGGATGCAGTCTGACAGTGTGCAAAATTGGTTTTAATTTAAAACTTTACATCATAGCGATGATGTTGGAACAGAGTACAGCAGTGTTCGTATTTATTTTCTGGCATAAACATGCTGCTGCAATTTTATTTTTCTTTAAATTCAAAATCATGTAAAATGAGCAGTCCAAACTCTAAAGGGAAAACCACAGTGTCATCATAGTTTGTACAGACACAGAAACAGTTTATTCTTTTGTATAGCAAAAAGGTCAAAATGCACGGCTTTGAGGAAAACACAAGCAGATGTATCTATAATAGATGATAACCTTTATCTAAGTTGTAAGCTCCATGCTTATTAAATAATTGATATTACATCAGAACTTCAGGAAAGCCTTGTTTAACATGCTGACTTTAAAAAAAAAAAGGTTTGTCATAATACTTTTTTCTAAAACATAATATAAAGAACAAACATGGACACAGAGACCAACAGGATGGAACATTTCCATGTTATTAAACAGACCACTCTATGTAAAATAGCATTAAACCTCCCTGGAAGAGGGAAATTAACCATGTTTTCATGGTGAAATATCACTTCAAACTTGTATTTGCAAGAGGAAACTTGCCGAGGGTTTATACTCTTTAAAAATGCAGCCTAAATGCTCTGTAGAGTGCTCATAACCACAGAATGATATAAGTAGCTTTAAAGGAAATGATGAGCTGATTCTTAACTGATGTAAATCACCAGAGTTCTGCTACAGTAAATGGAAATTTATTCAATGGACAATTTTAATTTTAAATAAGGTACAGATTGCAGATCCACCAAACTAGTTTCCATATACTTTCTTTAAATTGCAATGAGAAAAGGAAAATTCACTTTTCCACTCTTCCAGTTTCCATAGGTGACTGTGAGACTGTGCTCATTTGGCAGAAGGAAATGTTAAAACACACCTCATTTTCCTCTCTGTCATGCTCCAGTAAATCGCTGGTAAGTTTAAAAAGGTTGCAGTGCTGCAAAAAGGTAGTCAGAGGCAGCATGTAGTTAAATGCAGAGATGCTTCACCTCCAAGTGATTCATCTGCATCTTTTATGCCAGGTAGGAGGATGAGAGTGGTACAAAAAACCCACTTCTTCCCTCTAAAGAGCCCTGCCCACTGCTGAAACAGAAGCTGGACTCCAGCAAGTGCTTTTTGAGCTTCTCAGGGTTAAAGGTAAGTGGCCACTATGGCTATGGAGGCGTTCACCAGGGCTTATCATGGAGCAGGAGAGCCCTGCACTTGTCCTGCTGCTCTTTGGCAGCTGCTGCAAGTACTGCAAGCATCCTCTGGTTGTTTCAAAGGCTACTCTAGTGATTCATCTTTGGGCTTTAGGTATTGTGCTGTGGTTTGGTTGGGTTTGTTTAAATGTGGAATTTTCTAAACCAAAAGAAACACAAAAGGTATTTATGAAAATAAATACAAGTTAATTTCAGATGCCTCTGAGATTAATGCTTCTTAATGGCCATAATCCAACTTTTTTTTTGAGTTCAAGCCTGTCCAACTACAATCAAGATCAGCCTAGATTGTAAGTAGGCTCTTGGTAGCAGCTGCAAAGCCCAGCCTCTCCCCAAGAGCACATTTTCCTTGTTCTTACATTATTAACAATGTCTGATTTTAGACACAAAAAACCCCAAACCGTTTTGCACCCATTAGAGATGCTTTGTGCATTGACTAGGCTCTCCATGTGATGTTCCTTCCCAACAATTCCGGACCATAAGGAGGAAACCACTGCAATTCCCATTTCCAAGTGGTAAAACAGCTCTCAGCACCACCAGCTGACTACTTACTGCATTTTAATTAGCTCAAGAACGTTCCCAGGCCACTGCCTTGAAATGAAATGTGCACACAACTGAAGACTTGCTCATTGGCAATCAAATTTTCAAGTTACCAAGCCTGCTGGGTTCTCTTTGCAGAGCAAAGCCGCTTCTTCAGAAGCAGTGATATTCTTCTGGGGGCAAGGGGGAGAAAAAAAGGCCCTATTTTTGCATTATCATGGTTTTCACAAGTACAAAATTCGCTGCTCTTTGGAAAATGGCAAAACAAAAAGTCTTAGTAAATATGAAGTTGTCAGTCCCTGGCATGTTAATGCAAGGGGAAAATTGCCTTGCACAAAAGAGATTATGAGGGCTATTTGGCACCATTTCTCTGTCCCCAGGTCACTACTCAGGGTCTCATCACTGTTACAGAGCAGAATGCCACGGTTTGAAGGGCTCTGTGAGCAGCATAGCTCAGAAAAAGGAGCTTTGTCCTGCTGCTCAGCTCTCCTTCTGCAGAAGTCTCTCACCTCCAGGAAATC
The DNA here is from genome assembly GCA_024362935.1 of Setophaga petechia. Classification (NCBI taxonomy): domain Eukaryota; kingdom Metazoa; phylum Chordata; class Aves; order Passeriformes; family Parulidae; genus Setophaga; species Setophaga petechia. The sequence continues at coordinate 1,060,157 of JANCRA010000002.1, read as the reverse complement.
CAGGTTATAGCATGATGTAATTTAGCCCCTGCTGGCAGTCTCAGTATTGGTTAATTATTTTTTTCAAATTTATTGCAGTTTCTTGCGGACCCAGCGTAAATGCTGTGTCTTGGCTACTGCAAAGCTGACACCAAGGAATTTTGCAGAAAAACTACTTGCACTTATGATCTCTTACATAGTGAAAAAATACTGCTTTTGTGTGCTAGTGTGCTCAATTAAAAAGGAATAGCACATTTTACTTCTCCACTTTGCCTGAACTGAGAGGCTAACGTGTGTCTATCATATATTTATCTCTACTTATTGGCAAATAGGGTCAATGATTATGTAGTTTAAAACTCATGTGAGCCCATATCCAATCTTACAACAAAGATTACAGGTAGAGGATAACCTAAGGCTTCTGTACTCAGCTAAACTTCAATGACAGAAGAATATGGGGAAAAAACAAACCAGAGTTGGGCACAAAGAAGACATTGATCACAAAATTGACTGATCCTTTCAATCACAGTGTAGGGATAGGGGGCACAGGCTCTGGGCCTTTCCTCTGGACAGACATTGGCCTTGGCTGGCTCTCTGGCCAGGAACCCCCCTGGGGTGGGTAACAGAATCCCAAGCTGAGCATGTACAGAAATCTCTGCAGGACTCAAAGAGATTCTCCAGGAGAGGTCAACTCTCCTGGCAAGAGATGATAAATCAGATCTTCACTAACAGAGCAATGATACAGTGAGAGTAAGCACAGAACAGTGCCATTCTGTAGTGTGCTGGATTCTGGTGTGTGCTTTGGATTACTGCAAGAAATGCTGGCATTAATATTTTATTTTTACTTTTTTCCAAGTAAAGGGAGTTTGACCTGGTTTCTCAAGCCAAGTAGGCCACAGTTCTTTCAAAATGATGGGCCTCCAGGGAACAAAGTGTAACTGAGCTAAGTCAAGAGACTCCCACAATTTACTCTTCCATAGAGCCCTAAAGGTTTTCTGCAGATGTAAGGGAAACATTTATTTATTTAATTCTGATTGCTCACTCACAGGCATCACAAGAAAGAATTGCATTTTCATGTACAGTTTTGCAATCACTGCTAGATTCATAAAAGAAAGATGATCTTAGGTTTCCTGTGTTCTAAATAGCAGAGAAGATAGGATTTGAGCTTGGTGAGAAATTCTTTCTTCTTATGAGCACTGCATGTGGAGATACAGCTTTAGGCACATTCTTTCCTAACTGCACAGCATTTAAATGTAATTAAGCAGAGTCACTTGTACCAACCAACATCATGAAGTGTATAACATAAATAGATCTCTGTTAACCTATTCCATCAACAAAAAATCATACCTTAATTTTAAAATTATTTTGCAGAACTTTTAACAAGTTATTTTGCAGAACTTTTAACAACAATAATATGTTTGCTTTAGAATATTTTACTCTCTCCTTGAACTATAAAGTTCTTTGAGGCATTACCAAAAAGTTGTCTCTTAGGGTTTTTATTTCTTTAACAGTTATGATCCTGAACAAGGGTAGGCACATTCAGCTAGTTTGTTGCAAGCCCAAAATTCATGGTCTTTTATTAAAGCTTTTTATATGCAGGAGACACCTTATCTCATACTAAGATGTGGTTTCATCACCCACCCCGCTATGCATACCCAAAAGATGTACCCATTCATTCACTGCCATCCCACTTTCACAACGACAGCTGACCTGGTATGTAATTGGTTTATTTCCATTTGCATCAGCTTAATCAACTCAGACAGTTGAGAAATTAAAAATGTACCAAGTCCTCACTAGCTAAAAGGATGTTTCCTGGATCTAGCTTAGCTAGATTCAGGAAACTTCTCCTGAACTCTGCTGCTTAACTGATAATTATTCAATGACAGAATCACTGGAGCCCCCCCCAGACGTTAATGGAACGATAGGCAGGAAACATGAAACTTACTCCAAAATTCTTATTCCTTTCTGGAAGGTCAGCTGTGCTCCCTTGGGCCTCTATTTTTCTGTAATCATGCATTTTGGAAAGTGATTTGAAGCCTTAAGGTGAGAAATGCTCTGCAAGTGTTATATATCAGTAATGAAATAGGCCTAATGACCACATCTTTTTCTTTAAAGGCTTCCAATGGAGTCAGCATCAGCCATGGAGAGGATTCTGCAGGATTTTGTTGGATTTTTTTACCCTAGGAATCATTGCAAGATGGGTTCCAGTAATGAGTTTATTGTCATAAGCCTGTGCTGAGACTTGTACATCTAAATACTGGTGAAAATTCAATCACCAATGTAAATTTCCTTATTACTTATGCTCTGTGCATTTCAAAACAAGCTTTTGCCTCCTGCTTGCTGCAATGACATTTTTTACAAGGCACTGCTGCCTGTGAGACCAGATGACAGCGCTAATGACCCATGTCCTTGTTCTCTGCTTCCCTTGCTTACGCCTCTTGTTTCTCCACACTCAATTAAGGAAAAGGAATTGAGGTTAATATTCCCGTCCTTGAAATTAAATCTACCCTTGCCCCACAGTGCAATTAATGAAAACAACTTGGATACAGAGCCTTTCATCTCTACTTCACTGGTTTATTTAGTAGGAGTTGACAATGACTCACGCCATTAATTTGTCTACTGAGTGGCAACCACAGAGTGAATTAGTGACGTTAGCTGGGATTGTAGGCACAAACCTTGCAAAATCAGTGCCACGAGTTAACAACCCTGCTGTCTTTGAGGTGAGGTGTTGTGGTGACTCTCAGACTTCTTGTGTCACAGGTCCTCCTGCAGCCTGCCTGCAGACACACAAAGGATATGCATGGCCTGCTCTGCTCTTGGTAATACTAATTCTAGGGGTAATTAGATAAAAATGGCTATTATACATAAAACATTAGCCTTGGTCCAAATAACAGGGCAAGTTATGCTATGCACTCATACTATGAGAAGTGTTAGTCAAGTATGTATTTGGTTATTAAAAGATTTTAAAGTCCAAAATAATGTTCAGCAGCAGAAACACAACAGATGGGTCAAAATGAGTGCAGGTCTCATCTCTGATTTATCTTCACTGGCAGATGCTGATGACTGGGGAGTTCTTGAGGTACTCACAAATGCTCAAGAACAAGAATGCTAAAGGCATCTGAGAGTAATCTCTCCTGTAACCACCTGTGTAGCCTCACTTGTAAGGCAGAGAGAGTTATTTCCTGCACCATCCATTTCAGGACTCTGAATTAGGCTCACAGCTTGATTTACCATGGGGGAATAGTGTCTCCCTTGCCTGAAGCAAGTGGGAGGAAGTATCTTTGTGAATTCTTCTAGCAGCCCTCCAGCTACCTGTTCCAAGGCTGAGCTCTGGGAAAATGGTTGGTATGGGAAGACTGGCCACATACTGACTAGGGACAGCACCATCCTTCTGTGATGGTGAAAAGGTCTTGGCCAGCTCTGGATCTCTGGGAGAGTAACAATATCTCAGACCAACTGACAGAGCAGAACAAAAGCAAATGTTTTGGAGCACCATCTCTCTGTACAGGTGTGAGGGTAATACGTGATTTACTTCCTTACCAGCCAGTTTTAGACATCTGGATGAACATGCCTAAACATCTGCAGAATAATTTTGCTCATTGGTATTTTCTTCCATTTTTCTTGTCAATTTTCAAGATTTCAGCATTTTGCTTGATTTTAGAAATGAGCTAAGTAGGTTTAGTCTCTATGATCCCAAAGCTCTGCTTTTCCCCGTCAGATAATTTCAATATCCAGACTACAAGTAACTGTTCAGGCCAGGGAAGCTACAGTGCTGGTTAAAAAGTTGCAACATCAACACCAGCCATGAGACTGGTGTTCTACCTGATAAAGATATTCTGAAAATCACTTACTTCTTGTGAAATCTGTCCCCAAATAAATCAAGTAAGGGCTAAACCTCAGTAGAATCATCTTCTTTAAAATTATATTTTGCTGCTTTCCTTAGCAACAACTAAGGAAACTACTCTGTACACAGAATCACAGAATCATAAAATCATTTAAATTGGAAAAGACCTCAAAGATCAAGACCAACAACAAACCCAGCACTATGAAGCCCAACATTAAACCAGTGCCACATCTACACAGCTTTAAATACCCCAGGGATGGGGACCCGTCCACTTTTCTGGGCAGCCTGTTCAACGTTTGACAGCCCTTTCAGTGGAGAAATTTCCAATCTAAACCTCCCCTGTCAAAACTGGGGGGCATTTCCTCTTATTACTTGTGAGAAAAGGCTGAACCCCACCTGGCTACACCTTCCTTTGCAGGGAGCTGTAGAGAGTGACAAGGTTCTTTATGAGCTTCCTTTTCTCCAGGCTAAGCACCCACAGCTGCCTCAACTGCTCCTCACAGGACTTGTGCTCCAGACCCCTCACTGAACCTCACTGACAGAAAATAAACTTGTAGGAGCTGGATACAATACAGAAAAGCTGTGTGCGATTGGTTATATTTGCACCTTTTCTCACTCTGGGACTGGGCACCAAGGAAGGAAAAAAACTCACCAAAATCTGAGTTTTCAGATGATTAAACCCAACTTAGACTCTTACTGTTCATCTCTGTTTGCGCCTTTTGTGATTTACCACAATAGGATTTTATTAAAAAGATATTTTTACCTGATATCTTGCTCCAGGAATATTTAGATAAAACCTTCTGCTTTAGAGAGGAGCAAATACAGCAGTGAAGGCCAGGTGAAGGCTGAGGTTTATCCAGGAGGTGCAGATTACATGGTCCTAAAACCACTGAATTAAAGCAGCTGAGATTGAAAACTCAGTTTCACCTCTAGCACTTTTTGGGGAGATCATGGCATAATATTCAAAATTATAATAAACCAGACACATTCATCTCCCTAGCTGTGTTGTTATGGCTTTTCCTTTTTTTTTTTTTCCTCCTCTTCCTTTCAGGTCTGAGAACTCAGAGTCCTCTGGGATGCAACCATGAAAGCCTTTACCACTTGTCTCACCACATGGTTCTTTTGGTAGCACACTCAGACAAGGGCTGGTGCCAAGGTTACAGGCGTACTTCCCTGATCCAGAGGTGTGGGATACAGCACTCTCAGTGATCCTCACCCCAATTTTTTTTTCTACCCCAAAACAAATAAACAAAATCCCTCCTCAGCCATCTCTTTGGAACTAGGGTTTTTGATAAGCATACAACTGCCACCCTAAATCTCACATTTCACAGCAGCTTTGGTGTCTGCCAGCAGCCAAGGACACCCAGAGGGGTGGCTAAAGCAGCAGCCCTGCTCTCACCACCAGCCCTGTAACCTCAGCCATGGCACTGTGTTCTGGTGGAAAGCACAGAGGCACTGACCACAGGGGCTCCTGGTGCAGACTCTTCTGAGGTCCCATCTGAGTGCTTCCTTGACAGACACAGTTTGCTCCCGGCAGCCCCACAGGCCCCAGACAGACCTCAGAGGATGAGCTGAATTATCTACACCTCCTACCTCATGAACAATTCCTGGCTGTGCCAGGAATTTGCTAATGATGAAGATGATCTAAGAAATGTGAATAAGAATCTGATTCACACGTGGTGGCTTTGCAAATATGGATATCCTCACATGACAGGATGATTTACTCCCTCTTTTAGCCTAATCTTTGTAACTTTGCCTGGTTTTGGAAGGAGTCTGAATAGTCTAAAGCATCTACTGTATAGATACAGTAGCAAAGCTGCATGAGATGCTCTCTGTTTCTTAAGCACCTTTTTGGCCACCCCTCTCTCCACACTGCAGGAGCTACCAGCTCAGTCATGTGGCTTTGCACAAAGCTCAAAGGTGGCCACAGCTGTGGCATCCACACTGCTACTCTTAATGAGAAAGAAGGGGAACAGACACAGACAGAGCCTTTCACATATCGACCTCATCATAGAATGGTTTGGGTTGGAAGGGGCTTCAACGATCATGAAATTGCAACCCTCTTTCCATGGGCAGAGACACTTTTCACTAGACTAGGTTGCTCAGAGCTCCATCCAGCCTGACCCTGAACACTGCCAGGAATGGAGCATCCACAACTACTCTGGGCAACCTGCTCCAGTGCCTCACCACCCTGTGAGCAGAGAAAATGTGAAGATTATATAACCTTCAAGCTGCCTACAGATAGGAATTTTTTTTCTAATTTTCTGGTATAAACTAAGATTTTGTTCCACAGCACATGCTAAGCCCATAGATTATATGAATGCAAATCACCACTCGGTCTTTTTCCCAATTACCACAGCAGAGCAGTGTGTGTGCAGTTGCTCCATTGCTTTTCCTGTTCAGTATCAGTGGGGGGAAAGCATGACCAGGCAAAGGGAAGACCAGTGCATTTCCACCAGGCTGCACATCAGTGTTAACAGATTCACAGAATGGGTAAGGTTGGAAGGGATGACAGTGGATCATCTGGCCCAGGCTCCAAAGGTCTCCTAGGTCATGCTACTCATGATTGTATTCAAACATCTTTTGAATAACTCCAGTGAAGGAGACTCCACACTCTCCCTGGGCAGTCTGTTCCAGAGCTCAGTCAGCCACAGAGTAAAGTTCTTTCTCATGTTCAGGTGGAACTTCCTGTGCATTGCCTCTTGTACTATTGCTTGGCACCACCAAGAAGAGAGTGTTTCCAGCCTCAGTCATGAGAGATGCTCCAGTCCCATCATCATCTTCACGGCCCTCCTCTGGACCTGCTCCAGTAGCTCCGTGTCTCTTCTGTACTAGGAGCCCAGAACTGGACACAGCAGCTCACCAGGGCTGAGCATAGGAAGAATCACTTCCACAAACCTGCAATGCTTTTTCTAACGCCATGTGCCTTCTTGGCCACAAGGGCATTGCTGGCTCACAGACAGCTTGTTGTCCCCCACGTCTTTTCCAACCTTAATGATTCTGTGATTCTATGATGTGCTCCTCTCCATCCCTCTATAAAAAGAAACGGCTCCCAAGTGCATGGCTGCCTTTATTCCAGTTAGAAGGGCACTACTGACAAACTATGTGGAATTATGCAGACACAAGCCTGTTGTATCCTTTGGAGTATCTCAAATTTTCAGCTACTTAGTGTAAAGCACACAGCTATGAACAAAAACCTTTTCTTCATTAATGCTTGTTTAGGTTAAAGCCCTAGGATTAGTAGTGCTCTAAGTATTTTAAGACAGTATTTTATTAATAATTAAAAATTAAAACTACTTAGTCTAAATTCCTTTTTGCCCTTTCTTAAGTACTGCTCCATGACCAGATAGATGTAGGTTCAAAATCAAAACATTTGTAGAAAACCTCTCCAAGTTCAGTGGAGGATGTGAATTGTCCCTGCAAGAAGCAGGAAACTGCTACACAGGCACAGAAAATATGATGCACTCTCACACCTCTATTTATCTGCCTCTAAAGAATATGATCTTCACAGGCATAGAATATCACCCAACTAGTGACATTACTGAAGTAAATAAAAACTAAAGAAAGCTCTGATTTTGGAAAAAGATATCTATCAATTCTGATATGATATATGCAGCTCTCTACAAAATCACAGAATCAACGAGGTTGGAAAAGACCTCTGAGATCATCAAGTCCAACCTATGACTGAAAACACGATGTCAACCAGACCATGGCACCAAGTGCCACCTTCAGCCTTTCCTTAGGCATCTTCAGGGACAGTGACTCTACACCTCCCTGGGTAGCCTGTTACAAAGTCTAATCATTCCTGCTGTGAAAAAATACCTCCTAATGTCCAACCTCAATCTCCCCTGGCATATTTTAAGGCTGTGTCCCCTGTCCTGTTGGTGGTTGCCTGCGAGCAGAGGCTGACCCCCACCTGGCTGCATCCTCCTTTCAGGTAGGTAAGAACACACAAACAGGTAACCCCGTGTTTGTATTTGAATATACATCTACACAGGTTTGCTTTTCTAACATCCTCCTCGCCAACCAGCTCACCAGGGATATCTCTAGTCTGAGACGTTGGGTGTGCCTTTTTTCTTTCCCCTTGTTTTTTCAAACTTTCCTGGCAAGTTACAGCAGGGCACCTGAAAGGATCAAGCTGTTCAGAACACTTCAGAACAGATCTGAAGCACAATTTTGTGATCTTCACAGGCAATGAGACACTTCTGGGGGTCATCTCTGTCTCTGGTATGGCAACGGAACCTCTCAAGCTGTAACACCCATTATGAACAAAACAAGTTACAGGGAATGGAATTTTTCTGACCTTAACAACAGAAGACAAGCACTTATCTCTTTGCACTACATCCACAAGGTAGATGTGGCATTCTTAAAATATCTTTATACTCAGTTATGAGTAAGATTATTCATCCTACACCCTAGTTCTGCATACAGGAAGGAACAAGCTCATAGCAAAAGAATTTTTTTCGGCAGTGGGAACAACTGCATGATGATTATCTTCCACCCAGTGTGGGATTCTATGAGAGATCATGGATGCTCTGGCAAGTGTTGGGGCATTACTACATGTTTGTGGAAGTCTCTCAGCTTTTATTAATTAGACTCCTGACAAAGCAGTAAAACCCTGTAACAGAAAGCCACACTGCTCATTCCTGAATCATATGAAATCATTCACCATTTTATGTACAAGTTTTGAATTACAATCTTCAACTCCTCATCAGAAAAAATAACAAACCAAAAAGCCTAAAAAACCATTTTTGGAAGAACTGCATAGTATACAGAAGCATTCTTCAATTACAAAATATCTTACAGAACACAGATGGTAACAAAAAGCAGAGCCTGTTACCTTTTCTGAGAAGGCAGTGCCCAGCCCTAACTAGATGTTTCACCTCCATTATTACAGGAACAGCTTTAACTGAACAGAAGAGTACATGAAAAAAGTTCCTGAACAGTCCAAATAGTTTAACAGAAGAATAAAAGTACATTTGTAAACAACTTTAAAACAAGAGCCTTATGAAAACAATAAAGGTCACTGAAAGTTAAGCTGTTAAAACTCCTCTTAGCCCAAGCTGCCGTGTTTTACCCTTATAGCTTTTTTTTATTATAAACAAAATTTTTCATATGGAAAACCTCAGTGAGAAATCCGGGCAAGTATTTTTAAAATTTTTGGTAAAATTAAGAAAAGGACAATTTGAAGGCAAAAAGTCAAACTCCAAATTTCTTTTGAAAATTAAGAGTGATGAAACCAAACTATTGATTGAAGCCAAAAATGCATGGTAGCCCAGCACTTATTTTATAATCTGAGACCCTTTTTGATGTAAGCCCTGGAAAATCATTAACAATTGCTAGAAATTACTTTTGTATTATGTACCATTAATTTTTCACTGCATTCACTTCCATTATTCTAACCTTGCCATAAAGTGACTTTTCACATGCAACAGATTGACCTTAAGCATATCTCTCTTACTACACAGCAAAAATGTAAAAACTGTCCTGAGAAATGATTTTGCGTATGCAACTATCAATGCCTCTGAAGTTGAGCATCAGTATTTATTCTGCTCTACTTAATGCTTCAGCATATGTCAAGTAAGCTGCTGATCACTGAGTGTCTCCATTTTGGTAGATAGACAGATGTATGGGAACAGCAATGCTTTGGATAACTTGTGCTATTCCTAATACTAGGAGTTATTTTCTCCCTCAATTACATTTTGCTATAAATATGTGTGCCCTTAAGTTGATCCCAATATCAATTTCAGCTAACTAATCAAATTATCTGTTAAGGTTTTGGGAATGAGAACCCTTCCTTTATTTAAATAAAATGAGGGAAAGGTTTCTAACTCCCAAGGTTTTGCCAGCAATAGATTTACTTTCAAGACAGGATGTCCAGTAAGTTGTTCGTCCTCTTTGCTGTTCACAGATAAGCACAACTGTAGTAATGATTCGTATCAAGTAGGCAGGAAGAGAAAGAGAAAATAGTATGAGGTTTCTCCCCTTAAGGTTTTCCCAAGTTCTGCTCATGGGTATGAGTAACTATTTGAAATAAGTGTACTTTGAATTTCAGATTACTTCTCTTTTATTTATAGGGCTCAGCAGGTAAACTTCCATTTCCTATTTTAATTTTGCAAACAAGTGTTATTAAAACCCAGCCTATAACTGAGAACATCAAGAACTTATGTATGTATATAAGGAGTAATTTAACATTGTATATAGAAGTGTCTCATTTTTGTACCAGTTAAAGTTAATTCATAACCCAAACAATCAATCTGCTATGTAAACAAGTAATTATTTTCTCCTATGTAATAATGGTGGTAAATATCAACACTGAACATTATATATTCCACTCCACCTCATTAAATGCAATTCTTCAGTCACAAAGGCAGCAGGCATTCTGTAATGAGCTTCCTCTGAGCTATGTTCAAATGAGTGGAATAACTGAGATTCCTGATGGAGATCTAAGCTAGTTCCCTCATTTTCTTAATAGTTTCCACTATTCGCATACTCAACTCCATTTTATAATTTGCTATTTAAAATAAAGTAATTTCCCCACACTCTTTCCCCACTCTATCTAAAACAAACTTATTTACAGTTATGGTAAATGCTTTTCATCAAATAACTTTAAGAAAAAAACCCTCCTGAAACAAAATCAATAGCTGAGCAAAAAAATAGAGGGAGCAAGTATTTCAAGTAGCGTATTAATTTTCTTTCTGAATTTTCTTTCAAAGATTCTACAGGGACAAAAGTTTTAAAAGTTTGAAACACACTTTTAGATATTTTTGATGATATCTCTTTCACACAGGGGACCAATTCTGTCCCATGTATAAAGTGCAAAGTGTGTATTGTGTAAAGTTATCACCTTCCTAACTTTTGGCCCATATTTAAATAAAACTGCATGTCATTCACCCCAAGAAAGTAAACAAAATACAGCCTTTTACTTCAAATATTTTATGAATGCAAGATTACAAGAAATATATTAGTCAAAATGCAGGGCTATCAAGCACTGAACTGAGAATGCAGGCATCAGCTTGCCTACCATTCTGCATGTGGAAAAATACACTGTCTACAGGTAAAAGGCACCACTAATGCATCATGAATTACTCTGATCAGCCAACATCACCTCTGCAGATTGCTGCATGTTTCAGTTTATTATGAAAATAATCATCATAATAATAGTTTGAGATGAGACACTGGAACAAAACCATTCTTAAACAGGAAAGTCTTTTTTTTTCGCTCTTACTGAGGCAACACCAAAAACTAAAAATAAGTTCTCACAATTTAGCAGCCTCCTCAACACTTGTTAGGCTAGCCTTCACACAAGGAGCATGCAAACAGCCACTTTTCTTGCTTTAAATTGAGGGCTATTGGTTAATTCAAGTCACTGTTTTTTCACTCTATTCAATTAACCTGTTGAACTGGATTTCACCTAGGAAAAAGAAAATTAAATGATGTTAAGTGTAGCAGACACGTACAGATCACACCAAGAAGCTAACACTCATGAGTTGTCATAATAAGGGATAATAATAACAATAAAAAAAAAAATCAGTCTTTTCTGTGCATATTTTTCATTCAAAAGGTCCCAGACAATCATGATGTGCCTGGCCGCTTCTGTTGCTGATTTCTGATGACCTCTAATTGTTTTTTGCATTGCTGATAGTATGTTGAGAGACTTTTGTTTTCATCTAACAGCTTTTTATGTTCTTGTACCAGACGGGATGTGTTTTGCTGGTCTTTTTCATCCTGGTCCAGTTCTGCTATTAATTCTTGTCTGAAATGGGAAAAAAAAAAAGTCATTTATGTTCTATTTTCATTTGTGTGTAGATGACTTCATATGTTTCAAATCAGTATTTGATTATCAATCTGAACTCACAGCTGGTGATATTCTGTGCAAAAGAAGTTGACAAAAGAATGTTATTCTTTAATGTAGTCTGGGGAAAAATTCCCTTCGAAATCAAATCCACATTTAAACTTTAAAACAGCAGAGGACTGAGCCTCAGTCTCTAAACCTGTCCTTCAGATAATGTCTTTCAGATGTAGTTTTACAGATCACAGTAAAATACCTAAGGAGCCACACCAAATTTCATGAATATATTCAACTCCAATTTTAGATATCTATATGCACATTTTAAATCTCTAAAAGGCAACTTCAAATACAAAATTGCAGTAATTTTTGTAACTTTTTAGTGAAGTGCTATTTTCTACCTGGACTTGAACTCATTAAAGCAGTGGAAAAGTAGAATCAAGGAAATTACTTCTGTAACTGGCATTTCCCATTATTTATGCTGTAAGTGTTCAACACGTTTTTCTAGCAAAGATTTTAGAGGCCTACACACACTGATAATCTTGTTATAATTTATTCTGCAAAACTGATGTGGCAGTTTGTTTTACTATTTTGTTATGAGGTGACAAGAAGGAAAGCTGCCAGCAATATTTTTGCAACAAAATAGCAAAGGAGAAAGTTAATTAATTGTTGCCATATGGTTTTTAATTACAGTTAAAGAAAATTTAATAATTATATGAGGTTTGAATTAATAACTACCTTAACCAGCATTAAATTCATCCCTCAGAATGTAATTGTCCATCAGTGTTTTTTGTTTTAACGCTTATGAACAATTACATTCTGACTAAGAAAAAACAGTTTGGAAGAAATGTGAACACAAACTTCCTAGAAAAAAAAACCCAGTAGAAATCTAAAAGCAGAAAATTAACAGTTTTGAAATAAATATATTTTAAATAATTTATTGACCATTGGGGACAACATACATAGAATCAAAATTAAGATATTAACTCTAGCATCATTATCTCCTCATCAAATCTAAAAATTCTAGTTACATGCTAAAAAACCAAACTGTTCACAGAATACTAAGCCCAAAGTGAATATGTGATAACAGTTCAATCCTACAGTAACATTTTCCTCCCATTCTGTACGCTATTTCTATTGTACAAAAGGTATACACATTTTTCTCATTAGCTAATCCACAAATACCAACGCAAGATCCTTATTAACAGCTGCCACTGGCTTGGACACTGGTGGGTCACAAGCTGATTATTTGGTCTAGTGCATGACTATGACCTCTGAACTGGTCCCCAGCATCAGGAAACAGAACACAACAGAACTTGTTATGAACTCAAATTCTGAATCAGCAATAATTTTTGACCTAATACAACAATATGTGCAGCTGCTTTACTTATACATGTAAATACTGCAAGAGGAAAGACTTTATTTCCAACACACAAGGAGAAGGCACATAACAGCTTTTAAGCATCAGGTCCTCACGCCATGGCAGAAAAATCTAAGATGAAGGTTGATAATACAGTTGTAAATGCAGAGCTTGACAAAAGTCTATGATTAAAACTAACTACAAAATGAGTAACACTGACATATTACCCAAAATTCTATAATCTGTTAACTAAACAATTCTCTATAAATTACAACTGAAAATACTTTAATGGACAGTGTAGCAAATTAAATTCCAAGGTTCTTGAACAGTTCAGGTGTTTCATTTGAGATGATAAAATCAAACATTACCGATTTGTTACTACTTATGTAGGACTTGTCCAGAAGAAAAGTCTTGATATTGATTAGAACTTTCAATTACCTGCTCTAAATATTTCATCTGTACTGAGCAGCTCAGTATTCCTGAGTTTAAGGTTGGAAAATAATTATGCCCTACGAAATGTTACTTCATAAAGCCAGAAATAATAGTCACAGTGACTATCATTTACTTTTTATTATGTATTTTTATTATTATACACAGACTTTGTGGATAGGAAAGACATAGAAGAACAGAAAAGGTTAAACACATTTCACTTACTTCCTCTGCAACAGCAATGCGATTTCTGTCTGAACTTTCATATATTCTTGTGCCATTTTGCAGTGCTGTTCAAAAACAGCCATAGATTCTTTGGAGTTTGGGCATGGTGCTAGAGGCTGAAAATAAATCAGACATGTAAAAGACTAATGAACTGATATCTTAGTAAATACTGTGTTAGAATGTCTCTGCAGTGTATTTATAACAGTCTTTTAAAAACCAGTAAGCATTTAAAAATAAGTGTTAAACCATCCCCTGGAAAATATTACTGCACCGATGTCAAAGTTTACTCAAATCTGAAGTTTTTATCTGACACTTGTCACAAAAATCAGAGCAACATTTAATCCCACACACAAAAAATAAAGTGTATAACAACAATTTTATTCAGTAACACTCAAGCAAATAATGTCTTATTTTGACAGTCAAACTCAGCTTATATTTGGTTTTAGGGATCGTGTTTCCCAGGGCTTGTTTTTAATAGCTTGATCAAACCTGAGTCAACCAATCTCAGATTACATAATATATTTTTTTAGCCTTGGTCAAAAATTAGACAGAACATAAACCCAGGTAAATATATGGCACTATATTTTGCAGCCCCAAAGTCACATGTTAGAATGAAGTGCAAACTTGAGAATCTAATAAACTGTATATTTATTACCTGTAACTGATGATCTAAGGTGAGATATGCCATTGGGATGGAGTTATCTGACCCATTGGTCTCTGTAAAAACACCAAGAAAACTTTAATGTATTTAAAAAGAGTTAATTCTATTCTTACAGGACAAAAACAAGAAGTCTAAGTAATTACACAATACACAATCTGATGTGGATAAGCAGATGGAAATAGCAGCGTTCCAATCCCAAGGCAGATGAATCATTTTGTTTTTCTGATAGTTAAGAACATCAAAAGTATGGTCTATCACATCAAGAAAAAAAATTATGGTTACCAACCTACATTTCTAGAAGCCATGTAACAGCACACAGATTTTAAAAATACCATTTTTGTACAGTTTGCGATCATTTCTGTTTATAAAAAATTTGCCATTTCATTCTTGTTTATGAAGGATCAGCCAGCCAGCCCATGCATCTAATGATTTTAAAATTAGAAGCTGTGCAAATCAGCTCTGCCAAAATAAAATAAGCACAACCTCCTGCTCAGTTTTGAAACCTGCTCCCAGTGAGGTCTCTAAGTATCTTCCTCACAACATGCTCTAGGGCATCTTCTCTGTTCCATACATATATTTTTTGGGTAGCAAAGAACCCAATAATCGGTCTGTCTCCTGGGCATGGCTGCTCTCTTCTTGCACTGCAGTTGCTCTGGATTTCTCTAGAGCTTTCATTCCAGATTTAGTATGTTTCTGCATTCTTATCTTTCAGTAGCCCACAATCTGGGGATCACAAGGTTACTGTTAAGCTTTAAGAGACACAGGAGTAAAGACACATGGAGAAACTACTGATTTTACAGCCGCATAATTGCTACTAGAGGATTATATGGAGGAGGGTAGGTGGGAAAAAAAAGGGGCTGCTTACCCATACCCCAAAAGCACCTGCCACAGAGTAGTCGTGGTAGAGAAACTAAGGTGTTGCCCTCAAAGACTATGCTATTTCCAAGAGCAGCTTCAAAAGGAAACAGAAATAAGAGGGTGGGAATGGAGAAAAAGTGGTTAAGTGTATGCTTGTAAGGAAACTGGAAGGTGGTAAAAACAAAAAGGAAAAACAACCCTAAAACCAGAGATTTAATCACCATGGTATCTTAAATGCAATCAACATGAGAAGTCCTTCCCTACATTAGACAATTGCCATATATGGATATTGCGACAATGAATTGCAATGCTTCAAAAATACATCAATACATGTCAATGCTTCAGGCGACATTCCCAAGTGTTTCAGCACCGCGTCACAGAACTGCAAATTCTTCTTGATTGATCAGATACGGCTGCATCCTTGTTTTACCCCTTTGCTTCATTAAATGAAAAACATAGCATCTTTTACAGAAAACCAAAATTATTTCTCTCCTCAGAAATCTGAACAATTCTTTGTGCACGGCCTACATAAACCTAACAAGAAAAAATATACATATGGCACATTCTGTGTTTACCTGAGTATAAGGTGACCATTTTCTGTGGGCTAGAAAACAAACTTGACTTTTAGCTCCAGTGCTGTGCAGCATTTAAGACCAAAAACTTGGCACAAACTTTTGTTGCACTGGCTTATGATTTGCAGCCTTTGGTTCCTAATGAACTCTTGACTGGGTAAGAGCTTGCTTCCAATGCGAGGCAGCAATTCCCATTAGTGCTCACTGCCTAAAGCAACTCAGGGTACATGCTGCACAAAAGGGCCCAGAGTGGGCTGCAGCAGTGGGCAAGGGCTTGGGAAAGTTATGCGTGACAAGGCACTGACTTCTGGTCAGGCAAAGCAACAAAGGACAGAAAGAAGAAAATAGGGAAGCAAAACACAAGAGTGTGCTGTCCTCCCACTACTACAGGGAAAAAAGAAAAGTACATCTTACATAATCACCTTATATTCGGTAAAATGCAAGTGTGCAAATATACATACATATTTATGTATCTATACATATGCCTGTGCAAGAGTCAGTCACCACACAAGTTTCCATTTTGCAGTTGGTTACAGGAAAAGAGTCTGATCATCAAGATGAAAAGATCACAAGAAAAAGATTACAGCACTTGAGGCACTCTGAAGCACCATCTTGAGACTAAATTTAAGATTCAGCATGTACATTTCGGTATCAAAAATGTAATTTTTATTTATACCTAAAACTGAATTTGTGGGGATCCATTTTTTCCTGCATTCCAGTACTGGTTCTTTCATAACAGAATACATTATGACTTTTAAAATAAAACTCAATTATCTTCATTCTTTATCAGATTTCATAACAAAAGAACAGTGACGCTACAGTAGAAGTATTTACAATGTTTCTACAGACACGTGTTAGTGCATTTAAAACCAGCAATTTTGTGTGCACATCTACGTTCTGCATAAGCAAAATTACAAGAGGTGGTAAACAGGAGTAACCTACTCCAGATGATACTCACCTACATAACATTTAATTCCAGATGTCAGGGCAATGAAATCTTTAAATGTGCATTGAAAATACAACGGGACAAGACTAAAATGTTCTAAGATGTCTATTCCCCTAATTCTCCAAAACCACACTAAAAAACGACAGCTAACAAGATGCTCATTAAGTATTATTATCACTGCAATTTACAGCACTTTCTTACAAGCAGAATGTTTACAAGTTTATGTAATTTACCAATTTATAAATAAGTATTCTTACAGTGTATGTGAAAAACAAGGCAGTAATGTAATGATTGGATTTAAGCAGAACTTAAAAAAACCATGATCTTCATTGCTTACTTTTATTAATGTCTGAGCACACACCCCATACCACAATCAAATAAATACTTAAATTTTTTTACAGGCAAAAAATTTACACAATAAACAAAGGATTACCTGCATCATCTGGTGTCCATGGATTACGTGTTGGTTTTTCAGAGGTTGGTCCCGAGGTAGTGATCATTCTCACACTAGGACTAGATGATCTACTGCTGTTTCTACTCTCCTAAAATGATAAAATAAAACAAAATGACAAGTTAACAGAAGATTTTTTGAGAAGTTCATTAAAAAGAAAAAAAATTGAAGAAATATGAACCTATAATCCTCCTTAAAAATACTTTCCCCTTTCCCTCCCCAAGCTTTTACCCTGAATGCTCTCCTGATGGTTTGGTCAACTTTACATGCATTGCAGGGATAATTTCATCCCCATTTCTTCTTTACTGTGTAAAAGAAATTGATATAATTTTGCTATTCAGCATAACAAAAAGCAGTGCTGAACAGTGTGTTCAAGATCTTTATAGAAAATCATGACAATATGTCTAGTGATTTTTGCACTGTTGTTCAGTGAAATCTAGCAGCTCTGTAACATAAAGAGGAAATAAAGTTTGTTTCCAACGTTTAATTAATGAACTACACTCAATAAAAGGAACACAGCTTAGTAGTTGCACTAGACTACCATGTATTAATCTACAGTTTTCTTCTGGTTCTTTTGTTAACTCAGAGGTTATGTGATTAATCTTCAGAAAATGTGAAAAAAGAGATCAAAAGGATCAGTCAATTGAAGCACATCAATCAGAAAATGAGTACATGCTCCCTCATGAAGCAGTTTAACAACTAAACCAAAATTCTGAAGGTTGCTTTTTCATGTACTGTTTGACTCCTCCAATCTTTTTGTTTACCAAAGCACAAAAACATAATACAGATTTCATTATTCTCCCAAGCTGTTTTTTCAGAAATGGTATTTACAATATATATGATTCTGTTTCACATACCCTCTCAGTGACATTAAATTAACACAGTAATGGATTTAAGACTATAAGCCGCAGCAAGTTTCTCAGAAAAAAATGAAGTAAAAGGAAAGATCCTATTAAAATACAACTATTTTCAGGATGGTGTAATTATCATGAAATGATTCATTAAATGACTCAAACATACATTAACCAGAAACTATATTTCTTTATGACTTTATTTCCAAATATCCTACTTTAATTTAAGCTTTAAAATTCAGGATTCTGGCCCAGTAATGATCCAAAGAATAACAAGATTATACACACTGAAACATCCATTATTTCAAATGCATACTCTTTCTTCTGTGATGTTTATTAAGCATTTTGTGTTTTATGTTAATATCTACAAACAAGACAATAAACCATAGAAATAATCTGATGGATATTATCAAGATGATGGCATCAGACATTTTGAAAAATCTTTTGTGTTGGAGTCTTTGTTGTCATTAAGTAAGATTTAAGTTGCTGAACTTACTGTTAGCGTCCTCAAACATGAATGATAAACACACCCTGCTGATGTAAAAGATCAGAAGATAGAGAAAGCACTTGTAACAGCATAAAAGTCCTTCAAGCAAAAAGAGATTAGTTGAGTATCTATAGTGGATAGTGAAGGGCACCTGAGAAATGCTCTAGTTACAGTAACTTCTCAGTGCTTTACCAGATTGTTTTGGTCCACCAACCAAAACCACATTTCTTTGATATCTTTATTTACATGAAATTCAGCAGATGTAGAAATGAAGGAATCACATCTGAAGCATATCTAAGAAGCACTACAAAGCTGAAGGGAAGCTTCCCAAACTGAACACTGGCTAGACTATAGTGTTTGAGTGTTTGTTGAGTGAGATGCTTTAGGCCACCTGCACGGCAGCCCCTCTGACAGGTAAAGTCCATTGTCTAGACTTTAGCAATGAATTTCTGCTACCCCTTCATCCTTGCTTCCTCCAGACTTGCTAGTAGGTTACTCTCAAACCATCTTTGCCAGGTGGTCAAAGCCTCATGGCATTCTTAGCTGCCATTTCTCAAATACTTACAGTCTTGAAAAGCAGACATACTCTGAGTAATAATCTTCCCTGAAGCTTAATTTAAACAGGCAACATGATTTAAAGAAATCATCATTACTAGTCCTGTTTTTTCATCTCAACTGTGAATTTTATCTTGCTGTGAAAGGGGAGAAAAAAACCCGAATGTGCATCTGTGACAAATTTCACAATCTCATGGACAGAATGATTCATCTGTGTAATATCAGAACCCCAAATTATCCCACTTAGTTTGCATGTATGTGGGCATGTACATTATGACCCTGCTTCTTAACTGTTCACATCAGCACATGGCTTTCTTTAAAATAGTAATTTTTTTCACTTCAAAGTAAACTGTAAAAGTTATGAAGGCCCTGCAATAGTTACAACACCCCCTCTCCCTCAAAAAACCAACAATCCCAAAACAAAACAAAACAGTGTTTAAAAGAGGAAGCAGGTACTTTTGGTGTTTATGGTAGTACTGTGAAAGATGACTACAAAACATCCAAACCAATAAAAGACACACAGGCAAGGAGATGGATACCACCTTGGGCATCAGATCACAACCTGCAGATTGGGTCATTATGACAGATATGTTTCTCAGTATCCATATAAAACATGAAATTTTGTGAACACTGCATGCAGTATTAATGGCAATTTGCTGTGTTCCTTCAAATCCCCAAAAATATTAGTCGTTGCAGTTAAGAGACTGCATATGTTTCTATGCTGGAAAGATGTTTAGGCAAGAGCAATAGCACCAGACAGATGACACACTAAAATGTTTCAAAATGCATGTACAGAGAAATAGGCAGAAGAAACAATTCCAGTCAAAAAAAAAAAAAAAAAAAGAGAAATTAACAGAGAATCACAGCATATAGACAGAAACAAATGAAAATGTAGCATTTGATTTTAGAAGAGACAGTTGAATCAGTGATGCTTATGTCACTTGGAGTAAGGACTAGTCTAAGGTCACCAAGTGCTAAAATCTGTGAAAATTCAGACCTGAACACGTGTTCTCAACACCAAATCACGCAAACAGCTGATCCACAGATGGAAACCCCTTGACCTAGCCAATTTCCTATCTAAACTGTTGATGCTGAGTAGTAAAATCCTCTGCAAAGCACTATTACTGTCTGCTGTTGAGAACACCAGTAAGAGCAATGCTGTTAAGCACCTTAAGTGTCTCAACAACATAAACATAGTAATTGTCAGCCACACAAAAAAATCTTCTAAGAGCACACAGACATAAAATAGACATACAATCATAAAACATACAAGGTGGTCAAATGAAAACAGACAAATGGGTACACAGGACCAAGTGTCTTGGACTACCCCTTGCGGTAAGCACCCATATGTAAAAATATTAATTAATAATATATATACATATATTTATTTATATACAAGTCTGGTGTTTTCCTTCAGCTTAAGAAAAATCCCATTCTGAATTGGAAAAACCTTTCTAATTAAAAACCCGTAGTAGCAACAGAACCATTTTCTATAGACACAGCAGCAATTTTCAGGAAAAATACATTCAGTAAAAATATTTCTGATCAGTTTTACTGTGTCAAATAGTTAGAAGCCAGAAAAGAGGCACCGTGGCAATCCTTCAATTGTGAGTGGGATAGGGCCTTTCATGGCCTGGGTGAGGGAGCAGAGGGGCCATGGCTGCTTGGTGAAGAAGGCTGTGCCTCTGAGTGGGTGTAAGGGAGAATGGAATGCGGGGAAGAAGGATGTTTGCCATGAAGGGAGGGAGGGGAAGCAGATTTTCACATTAGAAAGGATACCCTAGATATGGTATAGTGCATATGGGGAGATTGGATAAACTCACCAGAGCTATATCACTCAGATGTTTTTTCTGCTTTGGCTCGTAGATTGCTTATATGGATAGCAGCTCAAAATTTTTAATAAAAAATCAAGGCACTGAGGTCCAGATGTATAGAAACCCATAAAGATTAATCTTAAGCCTTTAGCCATAATTACATTGTGCTCTGTTTCTTCATTGTTTTCCAATTTTTTTTAATATACAAGCATGTGTACATCAAAAGTTAGCATCAGTTTCAGCAGACTCCTCTATCTCTCTTCACATCAAAAAGGGGATAAAAATTCATTATTTGTTTATATGGACAGTGCAAAAACATCTTTGAAACTGCATTTTTCATGCATGTTAAAATATTATGTTTTCCAGATTTTACCATGTTTCCAAAGAAACTGCAGGATAGCAACAGACAATTGTAATTCTTCCACTTATATTTCCAATATGTACACTATCAGAAGTAAGAGAATAAAATATGACTTTGGTACTTCTATAGACCCACAGGAGATATGGGTGAGGTAAACATAAAACAAAATTTCTGTATCCTTCTGTTCACAATGACAATTCAGCTAGAACACCCATACAAGCAGTAGAACAGCTTTCAAATAAAGATTATAATAATAGTTATTAAGATATGAAGCAAATGATGAAAATTTGAAATATCAACCATTCATTAAAATGAACAGAATGAAAACTTTTAAATAAAAAAGCTCTAATTAAATATATTCATACATCAATCAGCACAATTTGGTATAACTGATGTATTGTCACTTAATTTTTTCCCTCAAGTCTTGCATAATTTTAATTCTACAATTAAATGAATAGGCTAAATTAGTTCCTAAATTTTGCAGATTAATTTCTTTCTAACAAACCTGTCTTCTCTGAAGATGTTAAAATATATTATGCAGACTTGTTATTTTCTGGTAAATGTACACAGTAAATTTACTAATAACTACAGGCTTGATGAGGTTTCTATGGTTATCATATTCCATGGAATTAAAGAAAAATCAAAGGTTATTTTCCTGATAATTACACCCCCCAAGAATTACCACCCATTTTATATTATTGCAGTAGGCTGTTTAATAAGGAAACCTGATTAACCTGATCAATATGCTAAGCACCAGTATCCCACACTCAAATAATAGTAGGAATCTCAAAATTGCCAATTCACACTAAGGACCAAATAGCCTCTGTGAATTGTTGAAGCAATTAAAAACACAAAATAACCACATCTGAATGAAGCATTAGCTATACTTTTCTCATTTAAAACTGAAATGAAACTAGGAGCATGTTATGTAGCATACCACTGTCTCTGTTTCCATGGCATTTACAATACCAGTCAAATAGTGATGTTATTATAAAATATCTTTTTGAAATAGCATTGTTTTAAAACAAAACTTTTTGAGAACACCCTGCTGTAAATCTTTCACAAGAAATAGAGATATCTCTGTAATTTACTATTCAGAATTCAGTAATTGATAATAAGTAATATTTATTATACTGATGCACATGCTTTTTATTTTCATGCAGAAAGTGAGTCTATATATAACTGTTTTACACAATAAGTAGTAATTACAATTGTTTCCTACATACAGAAAGATGAAAAGGCTTTCCTGCGTAACATGTGCCCTCAGCCAAATTAATCAGTACACAAAAAAACATGTGTACATAAAAGTGATAAATACTGCATAAGCTATACAGAAAATGCTTCTCATCTAGAGCTCATTCATAGCTACCCTCATGGAATCTCATTTCAATGCAATACAAACAACACTACAGTCTGCCAAGCTTCCACATCATTTCTATGAAAGCATCAAAGGTGAAGATTTCCAGATCAGTTCCCCAGTACAGATTTGGTGCTGACTTTACTGAAAGGCAAAGAAGAGATGAGAAGGACATTACCTGACTGGACTCTGTTCCAGCAACACTAAGATCTTGAATGGATCTGCGCCTCTGCTGTCCGTTTCCTGCTGGGAAAAAAACAAAACAAAAACAAACCAGTGAAATATATTCAGAACAAAATAAGAAGGGTGCGACTGTTGCAGAGGAGCTTGGAATTTGTACAAATCCACAGAGACAAAGTGAGAGAGGGGGAGAGACAGCTGCAGAATTTTAACTCAAAACATGCTGGCCTGTCAACAAAAAGTATACCCTAATACAATAACCACTCCTACCACATGAATAGCTGCTGCACTCTACTCCACCATCTTCTGTCACATGTATTTGGTCAGGCTTAGTACTTGGGGCAGGAGCTGATGACGACATCTATTTCAAGTGCGTTACGTTATGGGGATTTCTAAAAGCTAAACCACAAAGATAACAGGCTGCCAGCTTTAACCTGTTGCTCTTTGGCTTGCTCAAGGAACACAGCGAGGACTCCTGCCTGCGTGACGCTCCCGTCAAGAAAGTAAGAAGCGAAAGCGCTTCCTTCTGCTCTCTTGTCTCCTTCAGGGGAATGAAACTATGTCCTGTTCTCATGCTCTGAGAAGTGTGAAAAGGGGACCGTTCAGCTAAATCATATCTCACCATCAACCTACGAAGCACAATGCTGTAATCTTTTCCTCTTCTCCTTCCACCTGTTCGCAATTATCCACCAGTGACAGCTACATAAAACAGTTTAAATTTTAGCACTGACAAGCAATCAAAGGCATTTTCAGGAAACAAAATCTCCTTAAAAATAAAAGGAGATTATGCAACAGAATCTCCCTGACTACTTTGATTTTTATTACAGTGATTGTTTATATTATCTCTTGAGAGCAGGTCAGCTGTCCAAAAGGAAACACCAAAATGTCCCGAGTAACAGCTGACAATGCTCAAAATTCTTGCTCTTAACTCTGCATTACGTAACTCTGCTACTGGAAGGGAGCATCTGAAACATGTACTGCAGCCATGGCAGCCCCTCGCCCAGCAGCCCCATACTCAGCCACCAACACAGCTCACTCAAAGCCCTGCAAAAGTCATCACACTGCTGACCTTTTAGATACTTCTCATTCAGCATAATTCCCACGACTCCAAGCCTATCCTGACACGTGTTTTGGATTGCAACAGTTACTACAAAAATGTAAGACTATTTAATATTAACTGATATATTTAATAAGCCTTTAATTTTTTAAATATATGTATTATTATACATAGGAGCACACTACCACAAAACAGCAATACAAAATGCTTAGTGTCACTTTATCAATTTGTCATGATATTTTAAAATTTATAGATGGTACTTTAAGAAACAAGCATATAAGAAAGTCAAGCAGGATTCTAAAACAGGAATATACTTTTTGCTCTGACTACAAACGGATTTGAATTGCAACTGTTCTGTGGTCTTGGTATTTTGCTTCTGAAATTCAGGGAAAGTATATACTTACCTAAGCAACAACGGCTAAGTTTGTTTAATACTTTCATATGGGGATCTTGTGAATTACCAATCTATGTCAAAATGTCTGAACTTGTTCATTTGCAGTGAACCTTTTCTCTATGCAATTGTTTAACAAACAAGATTATACATTTAATAGAATTCTGTGCTGTGGATACTTCATCTGGCTGCCACAGCTCATCTCAATATGTAACATATGTGCAATCCACCCACGACTGATACAAAATTATGTGCACATTTCATTCAACAACATTGTTATAAAATTAGCTCAGCTGAAATAGGCTTGCAAAAATATCTGAAATTCTCATTTCAGATTAGCAACATTTGTGAATTTAAAGAACCCAGTGCATGTGTTGCTGAAATATTAGAACATGGCTGCCAAAATGCTAAAATAATCAGGGTGGGGAGCAAGAAAGAAAAGAAAATGCCTTGCGGGAAGTGAAGGGGTGGGAGGGAAAGAGAGGCCAAAACTACCGTTGTAAAAAATGGACACCTTTAAATGAAGTCTCTTCAAGTTAGTAGCATGAGGGAAGAGCAAGCTCAACTAGGCAATGCCATTTTAATTAGTATAATACTGCAGACATCTGGCAAATAGCTTCAACAAGGCAGAAACAGACTACAAATCAACAAATACTTATTGCTCCAGATTCAAGACAAATTTCAAATGAAAAATACGCTGTACAACACAACAAAAAGTATTTATTTTAAAAGCTCATGGGTACTTCTTTATGCTTTCCTCTCCCAGTTTTGATCTTCTTCTTACCTCTATGTCCATTTAAACATATTTTTTCCTCATTATAAAAGTAAGAGATTTGTACATGGACAGAAGTTAATCCACAGTAACTTGATGCACAGCGTCAGGCTTTTGGTGGTTTACACGATTTTAAGATTAAAAAGCAAAAGTCACAAATATACTTCATGGCCTCAGGACAACTCATTTCACATAGTGTTGTCTATTTTCTAAAATTAAATTCTAAAGGAACAGGAAACTTTCATCACGTCCTGCCCCACATACTCTAGGCAAAAATAAATTGTACAACTTATTAAGCTTTTGATCACCGCCCCCACCCAGCCGCCAAATATCCAGACCAGCTATGACCTCTTCTCCCTGCCCTTTAGCAGATACTTGCATCTCCTTTTACACTTTCTTATTTACTCACAGTCCTCTCTCTTCCTTACACACCTACAGGGCTCAAGCCTCTCTCACAGCGCAGGATGATTAGTGACTGCAACACTGCTATAAGACATTCTGAAGAAGTTAAAACATTGATCTGAATTCCAGAAGAATTAAGTGATCTTCCCTGATTAAGGGAAGACAAGGGTGGGATTTCTGGCATACATTGATTTTAAAAGTAGACAGAAAAACTACAGACCTAGTAGTTTTTCTATCTACTTTTCTACTACTATTATTAGCATCCACAATTCCTATCCACCTTCTAAAGACCTTCTACAAAATGTTCCTATCTTGAGTAATCATTTATGCAATGTCAATGCTATAAAAATTGTAACGCTGTGGCACAGTTTCAAATGACAAAATTACAAAGCCAAATGCACACATGCTAAATGCACGAGATGTCTAACATTGCCAGTGAAGAGAAGGCTGTACTTGTAGGTATATTTGCTAGATGCTGCTTGAATGGTTTCTACCAAAAAAGTATACAAACTAGAATTCATATTTTGTTTCTTTAAACATAAGGATACTTAAACTTTTTGCACTTATTAGGGTTTTCATTTTTTATATATAAATATGTATATAAAAATAAAGTTGGTGCTTATAACCTGTACTATTCATACTGTAAATGAAAAAAAAAGAACTGATACATCACTAGGCTATCTGGTTACAGGATATCACCACTGCAAACTCATTTGCTAAGCTGTTACACAAAGGAGGAATTCTTTGACCCATCTTTCAGTTTTTAAGTTTTGTAAACTAGTAACACAAAATAACATCTTAAATGAACAAATAGCTCTCTTCACTCTTACAGTATTTACTTAGAAAAAAGAGCAAATATATTCTAAAAACTTCCCCTTCTGACAATATTTTACCTTTAATTGATAAAGTATGTATTTTATGACCTTGGAAGCATAATCAGTTCATGGACGAAATGCAGTTGAGGCAATGCATTACGAAAACCCCCAATGATAGCAGATGTAGCACTCATACTTCCAAAATAGCCCTGCCCAAAGCAGCTGACTCACGGTAACATGCCTGCCTGGTGCTTCCCCTCTCTGGGCAGCAGCTGCTCTACCATGTGCTCAGCACAACTCCAGGCAGCAGCACAGACCGGCGCTTGTGCAGCTCCAAGGACAGGGACGAGCTGCTCGCCCCACTGAGGGACGCGCCCAGGGAAGTCCGCAGGAGCTGGGTCTGTGGCAGAAGTAGCATGGAACATAACTGGGTGGGATTGAGATGGTGGTGACAGTTTGGGGGTCTTGGAAACTTAGGGGTCTAGAAAGTGAAGTGTGTTCAGAGGCCAGAACTGAGAGCTTTGTGCTGAAAGCGTAAAGAAAGGAAAGAAGTGAGAACTATACAGATGAATATAATTAGTTTACTGGGCAGATGATCATGTTCTGTCACGTAACGATTAATCTAAATTTTTTCTGGCTTTGGGATTATTACTGGAAAGCTGTTCAGACAATCAGAAAGTTTTCAATATAATGCCCAGATTTATTTGCAGACAATTTACATATTTTTTTCTGTAGTGCCAATACTGTCTTTTAGCTTAAGTAGTCGTCTCTTCCTAGTCTTTAGCAGCAGATTCATCTATAGAAAATAATTATTCATTCTCAGCTTTGTGAGCTAAAAAAAGCCATGTTTTCAGATTTGTTTTTATACTCTCTATACCCTTCATATCCTAGTAACTCTTCTTCATATTATTTGAGTGCATGTATGTTTCTTTTATGTGGCTGACCAGAAGAGTGTGTTCAATTCCTGATTCAAACTCAACAAGGGCCAGTAATAGTGTCAGTGCTTCTGTGTTTTTCCTGGAAACGCACCTTAAGATTTCACAGTTTTTCACAACTACATTTCATTCATGGCTCATACTACCTGGAATTAATCTGCATGCACGTGCTATGATCTCATGTCATCTTATTAATGGAAATTTTTGTTAGTGCATGACTCTGGATTTTACCCTATTTCTATTCAGTCATAGCAAAATTCTCCCTATGTGATATTCTAACCCTCCTCTTAATGAATAGTTGCCTCTGATAAAGCATTAACTCAAACTCATTTCACTTAAATACTTTAGGAATAAATTTTGAGAAAACTCCTTAATATTCTTGCTCCAACCCTATACCTGTTTTTTATTTCTACAGGTTTCTATTTCTTTCACATATATTCCAAATTCTTGAAATTCTGTCAAGTTCAATTAAAATAGACCAGGTGAAGAATCTTTAATGCCTGCCTCTGCCTAACTAAGAAACCAACAGACTGGTACAATACAATCTGTTTTGTGAAAACAACATTGTATTTTATTTCACTGACTTCTTCATTATTGCCTAAAAGTTTCAAAGTTTCTTGGAAGCCTCAATGTTTTTATGGACAGACAGTGTATGGTGACAAGAGGCACTCAGCTTCTAGAGCTTATTTACCAGGCTCTCATCATGATTTAACACTGAAACTGGACAGATGTCTTCACTTTCGCTTTCCTTGCTTTCTCAGGATTTCATTTATGTCAGTGCAGCCAGGACTGCTTGAGAGTTACAGCAGAAAGCTACTCTAGTAAACTTCTTTGCCAATTTGTTAGCCTCAGTGCCAAAGAGGTTTGCTTTTTATGGATACTGTTGCTCTTTGGAATCTACTTTCTCATATTCTGTATTTTTACTGTAGCTTTTAATAAAGTTATTTGAAAGAAACGTTTGTACAAAATTATCTTTTGCATTCAACTTTTTAATACCTAACAATATCAAGATTGACAAAGAAACTTCCTCAAATGACAGAAATTTAGAATAGGAGGGCCACGGTTTTTAGTGGCTTCCTAGATATTTTCACTCACATTTCCTCATTTTCTGCTCCTGACATATCACTCTGAAGTGACTTGCATACTGTTAACAGTATGCCTATCACAGTTTGGGATTGATTATACTTATTTTTAGGCTTTGAGAAGTATGAAACGAAAGAAAGAAAAATGTCATTCTACTAACTAAAAAAAGACTTGGAATGCATGTGAATTATTCATTTAGTTCCCAAATGATCTTCCCATCATTTGCCTGATTATATTAATTTTTTTCCTATCAAAAGCCTCTCCTAGTAATTTTAGTTGGCATTAACTTAAACACAACAGCAATACCTCAGGCACACACATTTTAGCCCTAGAAAAGTGTACTCAAATATAAGAATTACACAGACTAAGTGTTAATGTTTTAATCACAAATATAACATGGATTTAAAGTTCTGTACATCATTTATCTTAGTTTTTTCTTTCCACTATGATCTGATTAAAAATGGGAGCCTAAACATAACAAAGATCAGGGCAAAACAATTACCTAGACAGGAATTTTTCAACTTAGTTCCATTTTCACCAAATGAGGTACTTAATACAAGACTGCATATATAGTTTTCCTCTATAAGAAGACTGAACATCAAGATCTTAAGGGAAAAAGTCCTTTATCAGTAGAAATAAATTTGAAAAGAAGATTGAACAATTTACTGATAAAAGTAAGTTTGTAATAAAATATCATGCTCCTCTTTACTGAAGCATTATGAAAAATTAAGTGGGATAATTTCTGGGCCTGTCCTAAAGCAACTGGAGCAAGAAGTATTTCAGCAGTCTGATCATTATTCCGGCATCTTAACCAACTGACCCGTTCACCTGGTCTGCGATACCTGGTATGATGATCTCAGGGACATCCAGAATGTTGCCAAATGAAGCAGTTTTACGATGGCCTCGTTTAGGCTTGGAATAGGCTGAAAAAATACACATATACAATACACATGCAAAACACTAAAATGGCAAGAGCAAAATTATTAAATTCCTAATACTGCATTTTTCATATATTTGGTTAAACTAGAGTTCATGCAAAAATGTGTCATGCAGAATAAACTGCATTGCTTTCCACTCATGCTTACACATAGTAAAGCAACTGTTAAAAAGCAAAAAATGCAGAACTAGCCATCATTACAACACAGTGTAATTAGTTATAGTTAGCAACACAAAAGTCAAACACAGAAAGCAGCATGGCAACACAGAAGGGAAAACCAAATGTAATTATCCAAACAGAAAACAAATTAAATTATTTCAATTCACCTAAACATTCAGAAAAAAACCCCTTGATTGCCTGAACTTAAGTAACATTTTCTCTTTAGGGTTAGGCACAAACTATTTTATTAAAAAGTCTAATAGTTAGGTACTTCTGCTTCTTTAAATCACCTCCTTTCAAAGGAAATCTCATCTATCTCTGAAAAAATATTCACTTTTACTACATTTGACAATCATTCCTGCCAGTTACTCTTTTATCCTTCCAGTGAAGATTTTTTGTTTTGAAAACTGGATATAACTACCAGCTTTTTAATTTTTGTATAATGTTCAAGAAATATTATACACCTTGAAATAAAATCTAATCATACTTTTTTTTTTTTGTTTTACCGCTTCTGTAGTTTAAGATAAATAGTTCCTATTTAGAGAAAAATATGAATGCATCTCCCAAAGGTAGAACATTGTACCATACTCATCTCAGTAAGTACTGGTGATGTGCATTACATGATTTACTCTTACAATTAATCCAGAGCACGATGGAACAAGATTAAATCATTTTCAACTTGATTTAACAACAGCCCAATCCTCACCCAGCCATGCAATTTTTTTCAGGTTCACAGCATATTATTTCTGTCACATAGTTAACAACATTAAAAAAAGAAACCAATACAGTGCTGTTTCACCTCTTTTTGAAAAAGTTACGGTCAGATGTGCTTGACCTCATTTCTCATAGTCCACTACTGCATGAAGTGATTTCCCAAAAATTATCCAAAGAACCCCAAACCAAAAATAGTATGTTCAATATGTACATTTATTTCAAGAAGAAGAAACCCTTCAGTCATAACAAAAAACAAAAAAGCACCAAAAAGCCCTTAGATTCCGAATAGTAATTATTATTTCACAGCAATGTACTTAAAGAAGACAAACTAGGAAAATTAAAAACTCTTACAAAGGAGGGCCAGGCTATCTCTGATAATATCAAAAAGTTACATTAAGAATGTCAGTGACCAAAGTGAGTCCTGACATGTTTTAAAATAAAACCAGCACAGAGTTATTACCAGATAAGTACACAGCTGCCTTCTGTGTTAGGAAACCTTTATAGATATTCAGGGTGAGATGTGCTACACAGTCATCCAGTCAAAGACTGACAATACAATAGACAGATTTTGGAATAAGGCTTTAAAATAAAAACATTAAAGTAAAAAAAAAAATTAGGGCAAGATAAATATTATTTCAGTACCTCAGTGTTTAATAAAACAAGATCCTGGAGTAACCATAACACAATGAAGAACAAAAATGAAATAGCCATGATGCACAAGAAAGCCAGAATTTGGATGAGTAATTTCTTATTAATTGCAGCTACTTGACTACCCTAATTTTAATATTGGTATAAAAATTCTCAAACAGCTAAATAACCCTGAACTAACCAAAGTAATTTTGCTTAATTATTTAAATCTGTGCTTATATATTGTAACAAAAAAGTTTCACATATGGAACTTAAAACCTGAAGTTTACATATATTAACAAACAGTATCTTTGATGAAGAAAAGAGACAAGAAAGTGTTTGCCAAGTGTACACATTTTTATTAATTCACTCTTCTGGGATGAATCAAAATTGTTTTCACCATAAAATTATGTATTTATACTTACAGATAAATTCTAATTCTCTCAAAGATTTAAGGTTTAGAGATGACAGTTTATATCTGAAAGAAACCTGGCAAAACACCTGTAGCTTTTTTTTTAACGAAAGACAACAATGCTTTCTTAGCCTGAATAAAATCTATTACGTTTCTCATTTTGAAATCTGTCACAGTGGATTTTTAAACTTATTTGGGAACATGAACTTTAAACCTACCTTTTAATTTCAAAAGTATTATAGAGACGACCCTGAAGAATATGTTATTATATAAATAATTACGCTAGCAGAGATGAAATAACACTATTTCAGATAAAAAGGAGAAAGTTGAGCATTTGGAATAGGACTGATATTTAGAAGTCTCATAATGCTTTTTTAAAAAAGGTAAAAATCTAATTCAACAAAATCTCTAAAACTTTAAAAATACTCAATTAAAATACTCAGTCTTGCTGAGTGTATAACCATAAATAAAGGTATTTTCCTGCCACAATTAATAAAGGAAAATCAAGACTACAGGAAAACTTTAAGTATTTTCATATAGCTACTGTTGTCAACTTTCTGTAAGACTATGCATGTTTTACATTTTTCTTCCTCCTTTATTTCTTTCCAGTGCTTTAGTTTACTCCCCAAACATCATTAAATTTTACCTGTGATGGAAGCTATTCTTGCTTCTATTTCAGACATGTCAGCGCTCATCCTTTTGGCTTCTCCGGAAACAAGGGCGGACGGTGGTCGTGCGCGAACATCTGACAAGCTCTCAACACTGCTCCCACGAGATGGGGGCAAACTCAAACGGCCAGGGTCACCCTGTTTAACAGTTACACCTTGTGAAAAGAAAATTCTGCACAAGCCCCTCCATATTATGCATGAGTATGTTTCTACAATATGCATTTTCAAAGGGACAAGATTTAAAATTCATAACACAATAAATGGCAATAATTGGTATATACAAATGGAATATCTGCAGCTTTGAAAATAATCTAACTTCACACAGATAAAAATCCCAGCAGAATTAGGCCAATATTGTCATAAGAGAATCTCTGTATTTTTGCATTCTATTTTAATTATACTTCAAATTCACCTAAAATGTTTAATCCCCTTATGTCATACTACTATTTTGGTTATAAATTAAGGCAGCAATTTTCAAACATACTTTTTAAATCTAATAAATCCCTTTGAATACATTGGAGATGTATTTAAAGGGATTTATTAGATTAAAATTAGAGCCTTCCAGTTTACCTTTTTGGCATCATACAACATTTTTATGTCCC
Organism: Setophaga petechia; assembly: GCA_024362935.1. Taxonomy (NCBI): domain Eukaryota; kingdom Metazoa; phylum Chordata; class Aves; order Passeriformes; family Parulidae; genus Setophaga; species Setophaga petechia. The sequence goes on along the minus strand of JANCRA010000002.1, from coordinate 1,027,867 downwards.
TTTTCTTCTATATTCTTCTCCTATAACTAACTGGATCCAATTTTGTACTATTTTGAATGAGGACACATGTTTCAGAGCAGACACAACACTTATGCCTACCCATGTCCATTTTGTTACTATGGTTCAAAATTGCACCCGCTGGCTTACCGGCTGCTTGGCTGTATTTTTGATTTGCTGTGCCAATTTTGATTCTAAACGTTTAATAGTGTCATTGGTAGAGGCTCCTTGGAAGTCACTTGGCTCCATGTTAGCATCGCTCTTGTTACTTGTGTTTGTAGAAGTGATGTCCATGAATGAACCTAGAAACCAGTAACAAGGAAAAGCATTGGAGAATGCCCACTAAAAATACAGAAGTGCATCTCTTCACAGCAAAGCTCTCAGATGTCTAACTTGCCCTTAAATCAACACTTTTAATGAAAGACAAATAGCAAGACTGCTACAGATTAATTAGTATAACAAGTAAGAGGAGTGAAAAAAGAATATGTATCTAAATACTATGATAACATTCTGAAGTCAATCTTTACCTTTCTTTGAAATTTTTAGGGTAGCTGTTATAATAACAATGCAACAGCAACCTCATTCACAATTAATGACAAAGACCATCATTAACTACAGAGCAGCACAAACATCTGAAAAATATCAGTCAATATCTATTCATGGTTTGACGTGGTAAATTCACTTAAAATCATGTGCTGAGAGGTGGAGAAAAACCACTAAAGCTAGTGAAATGCTAAAGCTGCAAAGATGTTTTTAATATAAAGATCACTAAGCTGCAAAGTAGTCAGTGAAGCTTTATCCAGTATAGCACCAATTTCTTTGGTGATAGAAAATAATTTAACCAAGCAGAGGAAGCTGGAGATATGTAAAATGAAAAACTACTTAAGTGGAAAAAAATGTACTCTAAACAATGAGAAAATTAAATGATTTTTTACTATTATTAAAAAAAGGATTTCTTTGAGGGTAAAACTACCTGAATGTCTAGCCCACATTTTGTTCCATCCACCAAAATTTCTAGTGATTTTTCCTGCACTTATTTTAAATTACTGTATTTACTGTATAGTGAAGAATAGTGAAACATTTTAAATTGACAACTCCTAAACATTACATATGAGTAAAAGAGCATCAATTGCTAGCAACATTCATGGGGAAAAAATGGAGACATTAAACCTGGGCATTTGGAGACAGCTTTTATTATAAACTTTTTCTTCATTACAAGTACACTTCAGCAAAACCATTTGACTGAGAACATTAAGTATGAAGTATTAACAAAATAAATAGGGTCTGCTGATGCTTAAGATTTTGGAAGTATTTTCCATTTTGAGTTCAAAATCAATGTAAGAACATGCTTTACAATCTATTTGCATCATTTCATGTTGCTGTTCTTTTTCTCTAACTTATACAAATGTACCTGTGCTAGTGGCAGAATTGCTTTGGCCTTCATCTGAATACTGGCAAGGATATTGCAGAGGTTCATCAGCTCCTGGAAAGTACTGTGAAAAACCAGTAATTAATTAATTAAAACGTAATTACAATTGTTTTAAAACTATTTAAATAGTACCTTATAATTTACAAGTGTAAATTATATATTACATTTGTAATAATTTATTTAGAAGATAAATGAATGCAATTATTTTCAATAATGTAATACATTAGATACACCTATGACTTTGTTTATTTCCTCAAATCTATTATGAGTTATTATACCCCTTCAAAGAGGAAATATATACATATATATATATATGTATATAAGACAATTATTTCCCTTCAATAATCTGGTAATTTTTGTCAAAAACAGAGAGGCAAAAGAAAACATGCAAGCCCACCTTTGGAGTGGGATGAAAAGCATACTTTTTGTACATCAATTTGCCAGCTTAATAGTTTAAGAAGTGATTAAAATATTTACCCGCATCAAGTGTGTCATTATTTTAACAATTTCCTCCATGGATGGCCGTTGTGAGGGATCCTTGGACCAACAACGGGTCATCAAACTCTCAATTGGTTTAGGTAAATTTTTGATCAGTGGTGGCCGAGTACCTGCAATTGAAATTAGAAAATACCTTTAAACTTTTTAAACAGACTCTAAAACAACTGAAAGTGTCTGACCTTGCTCCAGTATTTTCCTATATAAATAAAGGAAAATGCGGAATTAATTATAATCTGGATGAACTGGCTGGTACTTAATTTTCTCTCTTACAAACAAAAAACTGACAAGAAAAGTTCCTTTGCACTACACAGCAGCAGTAGAAAAAAATGAAACTTTTCCTTCCGTACAGGTTTGAATACATTCACTGACTGACCAAATACAGCATATTACAAAGGCTAATGAAATGTTACTTCTTTCTCAATAATAAAGTTCTAGACCAAATTAGAAAGCAAGTAATAACAGTCTTTGGTTCCTAATGCTGTATTCACAAGAAAAAAAAGTCAAAACAAAAGCCCCCCCAAACAAACAAAAAACCAAAATAAAAAACCAAACCAAAACAAACAAACAAACAGAAAAACCCAAAAGACTTAAAGTATTTTTGAAAGTGGATTTTGAAATCTGCTCCTAAGAACATCCTGAAAAATTATCAGGCCCTGGAACTACCAATTTTGTGTGACTTTTTCATGGTCTATACTAATTTTTAATAACATTTTACTTCAACTATTTTATAACTATTCAACTGTTTTTTGCTTCAAGTTCCTCCTCTTATTACAATTTCTATGAGAACAATTAATGGACAACCAGTTGTGCTGGTTATATGAGACACAGTGATGGTTTACAAAGAAAGCAGTAAGTATTTAAGAATATATTAAACAGAACAAGTAATACATGAAATAAGAATGCCACAATAGTTTTAAGTGAGATGAAGTGCACTAACACAAACTAACTTTCCTTCTTAAGAAAAAGGAAAAAGAAAATGGAAAAAGATAAAATTTAAAAGCAAAAGTAGGTAGAGACAGTGAATTTTAAGGTACACTCCCACAGCTTACTGAGGCTTTCTAATTTAGCACTAGATTTACACTTAGTTTTACAGTAAATGCTTTTATGCAAGGCACATATCACTCCTAATCTCAACATCCAATGTGCTTGAAAAACTGGAGAATCTCATTCTTCATTCAAAAATGGCATTTGCAAACATCTCTCTACATGCATTATTAAAACTAGAATATTAAGTGATTCTGTCTCTGTCTGCCCCATTCTCTTCTTTGAAAAGGATATGCCTGTGCTCACCTTATGCTTCTATCATCTACTACTGAAGCAATGACACTCAGGCAGAGTACCAGCCTTCATTGCTTGTTAATTTTTACTCCAAAAAGTTGGCGCTAGCCTTGATGTTGTCTCTCACAAATGGCAGAAACTCTTTGCAGACATTCACTGAACTACTTCACTATCATTACTTTATTACTCAAAAGATTATTTTGTCATGGTACGTAAAAACACAGCAGTAAAAAAGTTTCACTTCTAGCCTGAAGATACTACAGCCTACGCTACTACACTGACCAATGTTACACTACTGCTTTTAAGAAAGCAGTCCATTTGAACACAACCACTGTGTCCTGTTCATAGTCTAAGCTCCTGAAAATCTCTTCTGCATAGCACCTAGCACAGTAGAGTGATGCTCCATGAGTGCAGGTACCTAGACATAAAGGTAAAACCATTCAAACAAAAGAATAAAAAAAACCAAACCCCAAAATACCACAGATGAAAAACAAAAATAACATTTTTCATGCCTAATGTTCCTGGAGGAGTTATCATATTTTCTATATAAACACAGGTTAAGTTACTTAAAGTCACACATTTCTTGTAGATGTCCACTTAAAAAAAAAAAGTAGCTAATAAATGTAGCTAATAAAACCCTAATTTAGCCATGTAAGAGGTTTTTCTCAGATCACTTTTAAAACGGAGAGATGTAATAAAGAGGGCATTACTCTCTATCCTTCTTTGTTCATACACCAGTTACATTGTAGCAAACACTGTAGCAGCCAAGTGACTCAAAACCTACACTGACACAAAGTGTCACTGTCTGTTTTGTCTTTGTGACAAAAATCCATTTTCAATGAAGCACAAAATGGAAACACTAGTAATTTAAAGCAGTACAGTTAAGAATGTTTAGCAAATTTATAGGCCATATACACAACTTCAAATGCAATAAAGTATTTTCAACTCACCATTGTGAACTGCCCACATTATCCGGAAAGCTGGACCACCAATCTCATCAAAAGGTTTCCTACGGGTGATTACCTCCCAGAGAATAATACCCCAACTGAAAACGTCACATTTTTCACTGTAATTGCTACCTGAAAGAAAGCCATCAATATAATTTGACTCTTTTCTATGTAACACGTCAGAAAGAAATATAGTTTGAGCAGATCATAGAATCAGCCTGGAAAAGAGCTCCAAGATCACTGAATCCAAAGTTTCATTAAACACCAAAATGTCAAGAAAACCACAGCACTAAGTGTCATGGTGAGTCACTTCTTCAATGCTTCCAGGGATGCTGACTCCGCCACTCCCCTGGGCAGCTTGCTCCAATAAATAAATAAATAGCTTTACATACTTACTTTCAGTTGACATTTAGTTTGGTGAGAAAAAAACGTTTTCTAAAGCTGGCTGATTCATGCTAACTTAAATCTGAAATCACTTGACAGTATGACTGTTAAGAATGCCCCTCTCTGGGAATCAATCCTTTTCATTTGGAGTCATCTTGAAATGATAAAATGCATCACTTTTCTTATATGATATAAACTGCAATTTATTAGGTTATAAAAATCTCTTGCATTCAGGGTTTAATTGATTATGTTTGCTTCCTCTAAATATTCTACAATTCACTTCTTCCAACCTTAGTCACAATATGCCAGGCAATAACATCAGTCATATCCATTACTCTTAATGAATTACAGGTCTTCAGAAGAATAACTAAGTTACCACATGAATACAACAGGAGAGTCCTCAATTCCTCACCATCTTATTTCCTCCTTGTTTATTATTCTTATTCTTTTTGAATTGTCATTACTTAATTAAAATTCTTTGACCATAAATTCAATATTTCTAAGACTCCTAAGGCACTGAAGACAGGTTGGGGATATAGAATAATAAATAAAAATGTTCAGAGGCTACAAAGAAAGAATGTATGCTTTGCAACCATAACTCACGCAAATGCTAATAAGAAATGTGAATGGCTAATGACGAGAATATATATGTGTGAATATGAATTATAGGAAATTTGCTCACCTATCTTCAAACAAGCATTAAAATTGGCATATAGTGGCCAAAAGATTTTTTTTGCTTATACCTAATCAGAAAGCATTATTCAGACTAATCATTTCAGTAACAGTGGAATTAAAGAAGTCCAGTTCCATGTGAATACCCACCATATAGCAATAATTGCAACAGGCTCCATCCACTACCTGTGAGCCAACTTCCTCTGCCCCCATACCTCTGACAAACTGCAAGCCAAATAGCCTGTTCTCTGGTCAGTTCCAGTCCAGCCAGTTTGCAAGGCAAACACAAGAAACAGACCGCAGCATGAACCACAAGCCCTCTTTAAGTGAAGGCACTAATTTGGGCTTTACAAAACTCTCTAAGAATGTGGATCTCAAAAACTCTTTACATCGGTATCAAAGTAGCTGAACGTGGCTAATGACTTCAAAAGGTATGAAGAAGAAAAAGTCAGCTTTATTAGTCAGCTTATTTTCAAAAATGTTGGGGAAAAAATGTCATGTAAACAACTGCAGGTCACTAAGAAAGCAAAACAGTCTCATCTATGCAGTCACAGAACTTCTGTAACACACAGCCTATAAAACTAAAGCAGTACTATTCCCCTATTTGAGTAACGGAATTCTACTTTATGGCTGAGAAGTCTTGGACTAATTCTGAAAAATGAGAGTCCAAAAGAAGTGAGAAAGTATTCTGTATTGTTTCCTTATTATCCCAAAGCAATTTATTTTTTTTTTTAAAACAGTTTCTTCTAATGGGAGTTCTTATATCAGAATTGCTCTCTTTTATTTCATCCTGATCTATAGCATATTGTTTTTATTTAGATTATTTGATCTCTACAAGGCTTTATGTGCCCTAAAGCCTTAGGTTTAAAATAGGGGAAAAATTCTTAATATTACAGTAACTAGTTCACTAAGCAACATGTTCTGCAAGAGATGCTTTTCATGCCTTTATTGTTCTCACCTAGAAACCTTGTACTAGAACAGCATCAAATTAATATTAGCCTTTATTCTATTGTTGAATTCTGCTGGAGTAACACAAGCAAAGAAATTGTTAATAATTTTGCCATTTAAGTGGTTATTTTTAGTAGTTTAATGACTGTTCTAAGAGTCATTTGATATGCTGCATTGTAGAACATGCACCATACTAAATTCTTTCCTCTCCTTGATACTTGTGTCTTTATAATGATTTGTCTATTTATCAGTAAATGCTTTCAGTTAAAAGCACAAAAAAACTACTGTAAACTGAAGGCTTCTTGCGCTGTCCAACAATAACTGCAATACAGTTTCTTTCTACCTTGCTGGATTCATACACTAGAGGAACTCGGATATGAACTGCAAATCCCTACTACAATACACTTATTTATATTCATTTTATATTAAGATTTTTTATGAAAAAAATTGATCTTTAACACTGCTTGTTCAATTGCTTATTTCTAAAAGAAAAGAAATCTCCTATTTACACAATTTAATTTAATAGAAAACAAGTGTTAAGAAAAGAAGCAGTCCTGGCTAAAAAAAATAGAGGAAGTGCCTGAATATAAAATGACATAATGGAAAATTTTCAGGCATTTGAGTGAAACAAATAATCCTCCACTTGGTACTCTAAGCAATATATAGAAGAAAATGGTACCTTCAGAACGTAAGTTCCAAAGGCGATGTTTGGGATGAATCCTAAAAATGTATATGGACAGTCTCTGGAATAAGGACAGTAAAAAGAAAAGAGGTCACCTGGATCCAGAATCTGGGAAACCACTGCTGCACATCGTCACTTGCCAAATATATCAAATCAAGGACACCTGCTTCCTAAAGCAGGAGGGTGACTCTTCCAGACCATTGCTAAATTGCATTGATAATTAAGGTACAGACAGATTAAAAGGTGTTTCGTCTGCAATTTAATATCTATGGGTTTATTTCTTTGATAATCATGCAGCAATTATAGGTATCTAATTATCAAGTATCATCAGTCTTCCCCAATTACACTACAAGAAACAGCTTGTTTTTCCACACAACCCAATTAACTGGTATTAACAAGTTCCACAGTATGTAGGAAAGAGGAAGTACATCAAATCTCTAGATTACACAAAAAGCAGATGAAGATGGGAGTTACAAGAAAGTGGGGGATGAAAAAAGAAAGCAATTATGTTCAATTTAGACTCTAACAGGGAAATTCTAAAGTTAAAAGCTAATCAGAGTAGGGAGTGAAAGTAGTGACAGTGTATTTAAATGACAGAAGAGTTTGAAATGATTTAAGAATCTTAAAAACAGCAAAATTGTGGGGAAAGAGCCCTCTGGCTGTATTTTACTGACTTACAAAATAAGGAAGTGCTGCTGTCTAAAGGTACCCCTTATGTAAATCTCAGCAATGACAAATAAAGGTTCTACATCTTCAAGTAAATACATGTCTAATAATAACATGAGAGAATTGGTTCAGTGCTGTTCTTCAAACCTATGCACAATTATTTGACAATATACACTTGTAGAGAGTTTTAAAAAAAGTTAGACTTCTGCCAAAACTCTTTCAGTTGTTACCTCAACTTTAGTGAACTTCATTTTAAAGACTACATGACGCTCTTATTCTTACACCACATTAATTCACAGTTGCATCCCTATAAAGAAAATGTAGTATTAACACTGAAGTTTTATTACCTTCAAAAACTTCAGGTGCCATCCAAGCAGCACTTCCTTTGTTGTTGGTCATGTGTGTTTGAATATCACAGGCTGTACCAAAGTCACAGATTTTTAGGACTGTACCCCCAGCTACCAAGAGTAAACTGTCAAAGAAGAAAAAGGATATTAAACCACTTTTTTTTTTTTTTAATCCCAACAACTATCATTCTAATATAGGTGATGATCTTAGGCTTTGTATCTCAGGGCTTTGTTTTATAATCTGGGAAATAAAGAAGGTCATTTGTGTCTAATGTGAACATATTACATATTTTAAAGTAACCCAATATATGATGTAATTTATTAATATTTCTATATGCTAGATCGTAAATAAATATCTTTAGCCATAGTAAACCACTAAGCATATACTGACAAAAGTAGACTTTCAGATGCCAGGGGCTGAAAACCAACAAATGCTGTAACAATTTTACCAAAAGAAGAACAATCAAGACTCCCACAAATGTCAATCAATGTAGCTATTTATTTAAATGGAAGCACTTGAATCTACATGTGAATTCTCTGAATCAAAACTGGGGAATACAAGAAAGGACTAAAGATTTAAATTGTGGCTTCATGTTATAATTTTATCTGGTAATAACTGCAGATTACCACCAAAAAGGGATGACTCTACTGATCCTCAAATATCTGTTTCTATCTAATCTGTGGAGCCAAATCTGAAACTGTAAAATGAGCTGGATAACAAACTGACTGAGTAGGAAACAATTAAATTTTGTTTTGGTGGAAAGTGATGGGAGTTTCTGGCAGGGGTAGTGGAACAAGCAGAAGGGAAGGGATAAAGGAGGATGGCCATGTGGCGAGAGCTCAAATGCAACAGATTAAATATGACATTAGAACCAATCAATGCCCCCCCAATGCTCTCTTATTGAATGTCACAACCATTCCAAAACAGGCAGATTTTAAATGCCTCTGATTAGAAGCCCTATTCCTAAATAAAATCCTCTTCCATGATGGATACCTGTAGGGGTAGAGAATATAAGAAAATAAAGATAGTGTAGAAAGTAATTTTACCCCCAAGGAGTTGCATCTGGGCCAATTATCAAAGATTAGGAACAGGCCTGACTTTAACAGGCCAGAGCTGTAACCAAGGAGAGGAAGAGTGCTACAGAAGTGTGGGCTGGGTTGTTGAGAAGGGAACTGGAGTCAGTTGGCTGCTTTGTGAAGAAGAAAGAGTCAGTGCTCTAGAGGAGCAGCCCATGAGAAAACACCAAGAAGGTATGAAACTTTTGTGATAAGGAGACAACAGTATGGAGCCCCTGCAAGAGCAGGGTATTTTTCCAGTTGCACAGAAAGTAACTGAATACAGTTAGCTCTTCGTATCATAAATCATCATTCTGCAACTGAATGAAGTTTCATATGCACAGCTTTCATCTGGAATACAGTACATCTAAAAGTCAGTACCAATTAAAGGTACTTCTTTTAAATGCAATAGAACTATTGTAAATGATCTTAAATACCAATTGTAAGAAAATATGAAAAATAAACTCTAAACCTACTTCGGTGGTTTCAGGTCTCTGTGAATTAGAGCCTTTGGTTTCATACTGTGGAGATATGCCACTCCTTGGGAACATTGTAAACACCAACTCATGGCATGTGCAGCAGTATAATGAGGCAGAGGTTCAGCACCATGCAGCACTGCAAAATAAAGGCACAAACTAAAAAGAACTTTATTGCATATTACAACAGATACAGTGGAGTTAACAAAATACCAGTCAGAAAGCTCTATGGAATCTAAGTAATCACCAACACCTCATTACTGAACTAAAAATACCTTTCTGCAGACTGTTAAAATAACAGAAATGTCAAAATATTTCCCATTTTTTAGTACATTTTCCATAATAATTTATGTTAAAATTCAATATGAAAGGTGTTGCTTGTTCTCAGCTATTCCTGGTAAAGTCTATGTTAAACAAATGCCCAGGGAATTTACAAATTAAGGAAGAATGTTTTCAGATGTTCCACTGGAAAGCCTTACATTACTTGTATGAAATATAAGAAACTGCTATCAAGAACAAACCAGCGAACTGAAAAGAGGTTTTAGAAGGTACATTCCTTTCTCCTTAAAATTATTTTAAGAATTTCAAAGAACCATATAATAGTTGGGAGAGATCTCTGGAAGTCCACCAAGCAGGTAAAGCGGGCCACCTCCAGCCGTTTGCCCTGGACTGCATTCAGGTGGCTTTTGAATAGCTCCAAGAATGATCTCTATTGAATTTCATATTTATGAAATAACTTGTAGTTTACATGTTTGCCCTAATACTATAACTCCAGGAAGCTGAAATGATACTCACCATTGTAGAGAGAACCTCCTTCAGCATACTCCATAACAAGACACACCTTTGCGGGGAAGGGGACAAAAAATAGGCATACTTTCAATGCAGAGGCAGAAAACAGCTTTTGTAAACTGAAAGGGAAGTTCTTTGAGAGCAACTGAAAAGCCCCCATATCCAAGCTAATGGAAAATACATCACTCAGTTTGAAAAGTATGTATATACATGTAAGAAAAATCAGTTTTACACTTAGTTCTCACTGGAAGTTAGAAAATATAAGAATGACCTCCCTCCTCCTCACTTAAAAATCAAATACTGTTTTCCAACTGCAATTCATTGTCCTTTGCTTTATTCCTTTAGTGGCTTACAAAAAAAAAAGTTAAATACTATGCCAGAAGAATTTCACTAGTACAAAGAAAGAAAAGGGATGCAGCATTATTTTAAGCAATTAAATAGTGCATACAAGAATTAGCTAACGACACATCTGTCCTGTCACAGTACTCTCTTTTCTGCTTAGAGAATTTGTGAGACTGTTTGCAGCTGTGGCAGAAAGCAAGTAAATCCTGAAAATTACATGTATGAAAATAGGAGCTGATTTACAAGACGCAGTCATGTCTTGATACTGCATTTCTTTTTGTATTGATTTGCAATTAATAGGATTGTAGATATGAATGTAATTACATTATGTAATACACTAAACACCATTTTTTCAAACTGAACTGTAACTGGTGATAAGAAACAGATTTGGGGTGTTCTTGAAAGAATTTATTTTTTATAGCATTAGAAAGGAAAACCAAATACCTGAAAATATCAACCAACCTACATATCTGTGTATTTCCTTATTATGGCTAAAACATGAAAATATATATAAAAGATACATTTTTAATATAAAATACATGTTCTGTGTGTTGATGCTTGCATATGTTAAGCTAGTTACCTTTTTACATACTGACATAAGCTATAACTTACTGGGTTTAGGCAGGCTCCATATAACTTGACAATATTGGGATGGTTTACTCGTGACAGTTGTCGAAGCTGCAATACAAATCACAGAGCTTCAAACCACAGAAAAAAAAGGCTAATGCTTTATTTTCATTGCTATAAATAATACACCACAACAGCAAGCACAGTTTTCTGTGTCTCCATAACTCCAGATGGCAACTTCACGAATTACACGATTTATGTTGGTCTTTGCATTTTAATTTGTGTAGTCAGGTTTGTGTCAAACTGGACCTGTATTTTAAAAGGAAGTTTGACGAAATTATGTTTAAAGAAAGTATTTTTGTCAGGCTATAGTTAAGTCACTCAAGACACAAGTACGGTGCAACTATGACGTCTATAGATTTGGTGCGTTCCTGAAGCCTTCCATTTTGGGACTACATAAAAATTGTCCAATGAGATTTAAAAAAATCAGAATATTACTGTCTATTTTATAGAGGACAAAAGTTCTAAAGTCCTCAAGCCCACAGCCCCATAAAATAATTTAATATTAGGATGACATAGTTCTAAGAACCTATTACTGTTTGTACTGACAACTGCATTATTTTGCATTGGGATTTTTATACTAGTACACAGTAGAAGCAAGCAAAAAGGAATTTTTTTCCCTGTACACAGACTGCTGAAGTATTTTATGCTGTCTTCGGAGCAAATGCTAAAATGCTATTTTTTCTATATATTTTAGATCTTCTCCTTCAGAAGATCTAAAAAATCAGAATGAAATATTTCCATTGATGCTTGCACTGAGCAGGGTTTCCCAAATAGCAGTAATTACTGAAGCATTTTTGGGATTATCTACTCAGATCTCTTTTGAACACAAAAGTCCCAGGAGACTCATCGGATTTACTCAGCATTAAAACAGACTCAAATTAATAACCTTAAAAACTTTCCATCATAATGAACAACATATAAATATATACAGAAAAGCCTACTACAATCATGTTTTTTCAGCCCTAATAAAATGTGTCACATTTTATTAGAGTTTGTTCTAAATTAAGTTTTATTTTTAACATATTTTATGTATCCTGAACATTTTAAGCTATAACTGAATAAATACTAAGCAGCATGTCATAATATATGTAATTTAAATTAAGCTTTTGATTCTAGAAAATATTATGTATCTTGGGAAGTTTATCACTATACCTGAACTACTCAAGACATTTTTAAATAAGCAGACATTGAATGAAAACAGTGTTCTCTTTAAGGTAGCAATGTACTTGCATAGAAGAAAAAAAAGTTATCAAATTATTAGAACTGCTGAAAAAACTCAGAAACAGCTTCAAAATATCAACCTGATTGTACTGGAGAGCCTATGCTGTGGCCCCTGGAAGTGTTAATCAGCTTCAAGGCTTTGGTGGGTATTCCAGCTGCACCCTGACTTCACACTGGGACAGAATCTAAAAACTGGTATTTCCCTACTTGTGTGCCCTTGTCTCTCCCACACTCTTGCTTTTCAGCTTTTATGAGGAGCAAACTAAAGGAGCTGCAATGTGCTTTGGCAGGTCTCCTGTTCTGCAAGACAAGCATCCAGGCCTGAACTGGGTACTGCAGGCAGCATTTCTCTTGTGATAAAGACATAGATTTTAGTACACTGAGTGCACCCATGAATTTCAGGAAACAAGGTCTACCAAACCTTATATTTTCCATCAAACATACTGTACCTCTACAATGAAGGCTTTTCTTTCAGATTCACTTTCTATCTGTTTAATGGCTACATCTTTAGCTCGCCATTTTGCCTTGCAGACCACACCAAAGGCTCCTCTTCCAACAACCTAGAACAAAATATAAAACACTGGAGTTAAAATTTGAAACAGTTTCATCCACTGTGCAGGACTTCACAAAGAGAAAAGAAATTTAATTTAGAAAACTGAAGGCACACAGGCGCGAGTTTTGCAGTAGGAATTGAATACTATGCCATTAAAGCATAACTAGTCTTAGCTAAGCTTGCTCAAGAGATAATTTAGGCAAGAATTGGTCCAAAACACACATACAAAAAATTTAATTACTAACGTGTGGTGACAGTATCTCAGAAATGTATAATCTCAATTATTTAGAACAAGATTTGCTCAGAAGAAAATTAGAGGAATGACACCTTTTTTTTTCTTTTCAGGTTTCACCCCTGAAATGACACCTGTCTGCTGTATTTGTTTATTCTTGCCAAAAAACAGGAATTAAGACTTCTAAAACTTAAATGCATACACAACTGCACAGGATGATGATGAAATTGGGACAAGATGTTCCATGTGCTAAAAGTTATCAGTTCATTTTCTCATAGATGACTCAAGAGTGTGATAGCAGTAAATTATCCTGCAAGTCCTCCAAAAAAGTGTCTATGAACTAAGTTCCTATTTCTGTTGAAGTCTGTTTTCTAGCTTATTTGGAATTAACATTGCCTAAAACTATGGAAAAAAACAACCCCAGACAAGAGTCATAAGTCTTCACTGTAACTTTGCAAAAGCAGTAGTAGCTGCTTCTGCATACTATAGTGTTCAAGTAATCCTTAACCTCTGCTGTGAAGAAGCACCAACACCACCTCATTTAGAGCAGCTCTGAAACCAAGCATAGAAATAAAAGCAGGATAGAAAGAAGGTCACTTTCAGTTACTGGTGAATTACACACGATCTTTAATTTAAAATTCACTTCTTTTAATTGTTCCTCAGAGGAAAAAGGGCAACATACCAGAGTAATGACAAACCATGTATGTGAGATGTAAAATTGAAATGAAGCTGTTGCCAAAACAGTGACTGCAGCCACTACAGGAAAGCACAGACAAGTGCGTTGTTACTCATATGCTCAAAAGAAAATGATGAGGAGGAGGAAACCTAAGGCACACACAGGCACAGAAAGAAAAGGAGCTCCTCCAAATCCAAAAAATGCAGGGCAGGCAAGATAAGAAGTAGAAGAGAGGAGGAGAAATAAGGGGCTGACTACCATTTATGTAATCCTTGGGTTAGGTTCTTACTATGTGCTTCCCAAATAAATAAATAGTAAAACTGATTTCCCCTGGGAATGGGATGGTAAGGGTGGCAGATGCATAACTCAAGACCTGCTAAACTGTCGTGATGGATATGAGAAAGTCTGCAATCAAGGCCCCAGTTTGAAGAGATGAAAAATATTAATTAAAAAAACCCATCAAGATCTTGCATTAAGAAAGATAAAAAAAGGGAAATTATGCTTAATATTTCTTAGAAGTTTCATGTGGATATAAGAGACAGATGCCCCTGACAGTCATGGTGATCAATGGCACTTTCTTCTTCTGGTTTCCTTATTACAGTGAGAAATGTTTTTCTTTTACATTACAGCATGCACTTAGCCTTCCAGGAGTTCCTGCCATCTCCTGTTTACTTTCCACGGCAGTGGTTCACAGACAGAGTCTGCGATAAGACATCACAGGAGATGCACAGAACCTGGCCAATTCTGCTCTGTTTAAGAACAGAACCTGTTGATTGCAACCTCATCTCCCAGCCAAAGAGCCCTGCCCTTTGTGTTGCCTTCTTACGTCTTGTCCTGATGTAACACACGCTAACTATTTTCTTGCATTCCACACGTGAGGTTGGAAACACCAAGCCATGAATGATAGATGAGCAGCCTACAAAAATAGTACATATAAACAAATTGGAAACAATGAGTCACTGGAAGACATAAAAGTCCTGAACAGTCTTCCTTGTTATTTCCTTTTCTCTCAGACCATGTTTTGAATAAAATTGCTCACTTTCTAGGGGCTGGCAGGCCCCCCCACCTTCACAAAAATTGTCGATTACAAAGCCCCTACCTATCTTGTACAGCACATGACTAGACCTATGGAATATCTCATCAGTCAGTGTGTGTGCTCTAAGTCTGCATTTCACAGAAACGGTGATGAGTGAGTACATAAGTGCAAGCACCAGGGAAATACTAAGGACAGTTAATGAGAGAAGAATGCCACGGAGCAGCTTGTGAAGGATGAAGTGTATTGGCAGAAGCAATACAGTTAGTTCTCAGTTACATCTGCTGCTCCCCTACACTGAAGAAATCCAAACAGGGTTACCCAAGTGAGTGGGAAGAACAATCCCTTTCACTTAGGGAAAAGGAGATGGGCATAAAATGAATTCTCCTAGGTGGATACAGTTGGCCTTATGGTTCAAGTCTCTGTGAGACACCTTTTAGAAGGTTGCTTTTCTTAATATACCTTTTTTCACATGCTTTCAGAGTTTTCAACTACAGCTTTGCTACATTTAATCCAATGACAGAAACAAAAAGAGTGATTTGAAAGCAGTGCATATATGTTAAAAGATTGGTCTAAAAATTTAATGAACTAATTTAACTTTTTTTTTCCACTTAGCCTGAATTACCTACAATAGTTTGTGATAGGTCAGATTTACTTTTTTTCTGGCTAGTTGTATCTTTCCCAGCTGAAAAGTCTTATGTATGTCCATATAAACAAATACACTATACGCATTCTGTATATTATTTCAATATTATCAATATGCAATACATACTACATATATTTTTATACATTTTATTTATATTTATTTTTGAGATGTATAACAAAAAAAAGAAAGTCCATGTATCTCTTCTATTTGATTCCACATGGTAAATTCATCTCATAAGTCAATATAATGCATACTACTTCCCTGCAGAAAAATTCATGACTATTTGCATGTTTCATCCTGAGAACTGGTACATGTACTTCCAATTAACATACTGAAGAAATCATTATTTTTTAATGCTGTTGTATTTTTAGATAATATTTCTAATAACTGAAGAAACTCACAGAAACTAGTATACTGCCCCATGTAGTGTTTTACATTGAGCCATGAATGTCACAATATTTGGGTTTTAGCTGAAAAGTGGAATAAATTCCAAGAATTAGATGTTCTTTAAGAAGTCCCATTGATGACTGGAAAAAAAAAATAAAATCAGTGTTGTGCACCAAGAGGAAGAGTTTACCAGGCAATAAACCTCAATTATGTAATAGAAAGCTGTGAGACCACCAAGTATGTAAATTTTATTATTGGTGAAAATACTTTGATAAATGATTATGCAGTCAAGGTTTCATAACAATTTATCAGTGACTTGGTGCCTGTTTAGGCAGAAGGTTAAACTTGAGAAGAGGACATGGATGCAGTGAATATTTACCTAGGATACAGGGAAAACAGAAGAGCTGATCGTCCATTAAAGCAGCTCAGGCTCTTGGATGGCACATGAAAGGAGCAACCATCAGAAACAATGACAGATCCAGTACAAATTCGTTTCCCATATGTGAAAACTCAGTGTTTTTTTCCTACTTAATCTGGAAAAAGTATATTACTCATAGCAAAAAACCCTTTATAATTGACAGAATGCAGCTTGTGGTGGAGTCCATTTACATATAATTTTCTTCCCCTAAATTTATTCTTTAAAGGAGTAAGTCTTAGGTATTGTCAGAACAGTTTAAACACTAAGTAGTTTCCTTCAGCACCTCGTGCTGGAACTAAGTAACTTAATATCACAGGAGGGAGGCACTGCCTGAACTTTAGTTTCTTCATGCTCATTCCTTTTTGTCCCCTGCTGTTGGTGCCACACCATATGCTTGGGCAACAGCGCATATTCAGAATTATATGAAGCACAGTTAATGGAATTATTGACACAACAAATCAATAAACAGCAGTTGATATGTAGCACTGTGTTTATTTGGAAAATGATCTAAAAATAAACACATTCTTTTAGTAAAAGATTCTGTTTCTTTAAATATCTTCTAGGAGAAAAAAGGAAGATATAGGGTAGATGAGACATTTAGAAATAGAGTGAGAACAAGTCTGCTTCTACCTTTATCACAGAAGAGAATTATGTTTGTCAAAAACCACTTGGTACATGACACAAAACCATTTTAAACTGGAAGTAATACTTAAAGAGGTTCAAAGATTGAAAAGTGTATTAAAATTTATTCTTCTACCTGTAAAATACATACCCGTAAAAACTTACATTTTACTGTGTGACAAAGTGACATGGTGAAGGACAGTGCCACTTGCATGTTTTCCAGATAATGTATTTAGAGTCTTATTTAAAGAATATGAACCATACAAGAGCCCTGGAACAAGCATTACCTCTGTCTCTGTGTACAAATAGTATCAAATGCTGTACATAAACAAAGATACATGATACTGACTTGTAAGTATGTAGACTATACTGACTGTAAGTTATGTAGACTAGAAATCATGCAGGAAATAGAGACTGCAGATATGTTAAGAGCTTAAGGATGTATTTTGTCCTAAGCGATGTGACCAAAAATTTCCCCTTCCCCAGTAAAACAATAAAAATGCATCTCTATTCAGATGCACCATAATTCCCTAACAAATGTCAAAACTTTGGAAGAATTAATTTCAACTTTGCATTAACTCCACAAGTTTTCTATTAACTCAAAAACATAAAAATGCAAAGTTTTGCTCTTTATCCATAAAGTTTCCATGTAAGGTAGTTCTGCATGATAGATACCTAGTGCTTTTATTTCTAAAAAAAACTTGCTGGATATATAAGACAGCAATAAAATATAATAGCTCCCTGGTTAGCAGACGTAATATTCTTTAGAGAACTGACTTCATAATTTGCAGTATCTACTGTATGACTGCTCATTTACGATTTTGGAAAGCAGAACAAGCAGTTACAAAAATCCAAACCCAGAAACCCAACAAAACCTGTGCTTCCAAAATGACAACAGGTTTTAAGTTATCTTTAATATCTATATTGCTTTTTTTACTGGTATATTTGCTAATGAAATGGGATGTATGTAAACTGAATGTCTGGATCTCTCAAGCTCCAGATACTACATGAGAGAGTGGAAAAATTGTTCTGTGTTCCAAAAAACACAAAAAAGATTCACATTTTAAAATTCAGTTGTTTCTACTCTCTCTGTCTACCAGAGCTCCAGCAGTACCAATAAAGTATAGTAATATTTTCAGTTTTTCACATATGCGAAATGTATGGCACATGCAGTGTAAATTTTAAAAAAGTGCCAAAAGAAGCCATGAACAACAGTTTAGAGCTTCTAAAATTATATTCCTACACTTTCTATCATTCATTCAACCAGCGTCAAATTCCAGCTTTGGTTCCTCTGTGTGTGCTATGCTTTATTAAGTAGGTTGAAGCAAATCGGCCCCGTGCCACAAATGACTGTGGCCAATACCCTGGCAGCACTTTTAGGAAGGAGTTCAGATCTATCTGCCAATTCTTACAGCTATGTTCTTTGACTGGTTAAGTTTATTTGTACTAGCGTCAGCACAACTCTAAATGTTGCTTTTCCTTTCTGGGATTCATACAGCAATGAAGAAACCTCCAAATCCTCTCTACTCCTCCACCCCCAAAACCTCTGGAAGCAATCCTACTAATTCGAACTAAACTAAGTAATTTAGTTTAGATTTAGTTTCCACGTTTGAACTTAGAAGTTATGCAAAACACTGTAGAAAAAAATATTTCTTCCTGAAAGAAACTGGTTATTAAAATCAACTTAGATTCTTAATATAGGCAAGTTCTGCTTGACAAACTCATACAGTTGGTCCCTATCTAGGGTTTCATCTCTTAGAGCTGTATAACACTGTACAGTTTTCATTCAGTGGCTGGTCTATCTGAATTGAATTCTGTTTTAAGAACTAATTCTGTTTTCAGCTTCCTTAGAACACGTTTATGAAGAATCAAAGTATCATCATACATGTTCCTGAAATTATAGAATCATAGAATGATTTGGGTTGGAAGGGACCTCAAACATCATCCAGTTCCAATCCTTCATCATTGGCAGGGACACCTTCCACTAGACCAGGTTACTCAGAACTCCATCCAGCCTGCTCTTGAAAACTATGCTTCCAGAAATTCTTCCTTTGCTCTGAACGTGCAACCAACCCCTCCCTATATTTTGATAGCTCAACTCATTCCAAGAAATGCATGCATCTCAAAGATAACAGTTTATCAGGTTATACTTTCATTCTGGTTTATCACATAATGAAAAGCTTTTATGCACTGATAGGATTTTATACATCTGTCTCGAGAACTGAACTCATTTTAATTAATGGCAATTTAAAAACATCAACAAAACTTTCTGATGCTTTAGTATAAATCAATTAGTTCTGTTAAAGCAGCCCAGAGAGCAAATTATTGTTTTAGAAACAAGATGATGGATAATCTTGTATGTAGGGTGCAGGACTCTAACATGAGCTCTCTGGGCTGGCACTGTCTAAAATTACTGGTCTTTGGAAAAAAAACAAACCAGAAAACAAACAAGTATTCTGCAACTAGTAAAATACTGGTAACAATCCACTGGGTGGAACAAATAAGGGACATGTGAAACTTGCTCTGTTGTTTCAGTTTTTTCTTTTTTTCTTATTATTGTCTCATAAATATGGACCTTGCTTTCATCACTGGAACAGGAAGATCTGTGAGGTTTCTTTCCCATGTATTCTTTATGAAGTAAAGTATGAGTCTCTTTTACAGGACACAAACTGATTCACTGAAAGTATCTGCGTGTGTAGAAATGAGTGTAAAGTGTCACATTAAGAGTTTAACTAGCTTATTAGTTATCTTCTAACTCACTAGTAAATTTCATCCACATGGAATAGGTGTTGCATAACTTCTGCTATAAATTCACACCCCAGCTGACATTCCAGCTATTTTCTTATATAAATTAATGAAGAGAATCTTCTATTGATGTAACTAAACTACATTTAAGTAGTTATTGGAATTAATCCAGAAATGTACTTAGAATAAAATCAGAGAAAATACTGGCATATGTTTTCACCATGTACTTATTTTTTTGCATTTGTTTTTGAATACCCAGCTTTGCACCTTGATGTATAACTGAAAAAGGCTGAGAAATTTGACTGAGTTCAAATGGATTTCTAACTACCACCCTTGGCTCTTGAGAACCAATCCTTCTGTACTCATGTCAGATATCCAATAATGCTGTTCAGATCTCAAATCATATCTGGTTCTTCTCTGAATTTCTTCCAATTTTTCAGATGGTATTCTACAAGTGGGGATGATCCCCCAGGACACAGAAACAATGAAGGTAGTTACAGCTCCATGTTCAACAGCAGCTCACACAAATCTGCTTTATCTTGTAATGGACATATTTAGACACTGCATCTCACTAACTTTTTAGAAGTTAACTATAAAAAGGGAAGCAAAACCCAGTTGCCTTGCTGTATTGCTCATTTTCTTGCTTCTGAACTGCTTTGCTTCAGAATTGGAAGGAACACATGTAGCTCTCATCACACTACTCAGTTAATGAAATTATTCAACTATTTTAAAAATATCTAAGATAGGTGGATATACTATAAATTACATCTCCTTAGTTGCTGGGACCTTAAGTAAGTTTTCTAAAATAAATATTTATAAAGCTTACCTCTTCATCTCAAAGAAAACATGACCCTAACTCTCTTAGAATTAACTACTGCCCAAATAGATTGTTGAAAAGAAACTTCATTGTAAACTGCAATATACCAGTAGAGCATTAAACAACAGTTTTGAAATAATTTACATTTCAGACCATCCAAAAGTAACTTGCAACTATGCAAATATGGCATTAGCTTATTAACTTGTCTGCATCAGGCAGTGACTGGGCAGGGCTGCAGTATACATGACCAGACATGTACCTTTGGCTGTGCAATCCAAGCATACACACACCATGTGATGAAGAGGTCTATGTTTTGGTCATGTATGGGACTGTTACCCAGTTACCTGGTGGAGGAAAGCCTGTGGAATTTTTAGGAAAGAGTGGCAGGGAGTAGGCTGCCAGAACAATTAAAAACCAAAGTCTTTTTTAGCTTAGATGTGGAAACTCCCCTGGGAAGAAAGAATCAGAGTGTTGTTCTAGATTCAAATATGATATTTTAAAACAAGGCTCTTAGGCTTTTTATTGTTGACTTGATTTCAGTTATATTAGATTTTTTTTTTCAGTTTCTAGTGATTTTTCTATACAATACTAAAAACCAAAAATGGCCATTTTCACGATTGAAAACTTGTAGAGTGAAATAGAGAGCACTTCTGTTAAACAAAAGGTTTGTGTTGTTTTTCCCCTTTTAGCTTTAAAGATGCTCCTGCTGTGTCACATCAATTTTGATTTGACTCCAACTCTTTCATAATAATTGTCTCTATGGTTTACTTCATTTTAAGCACTTGAAATAACAAAAAGGCATTCTGAAGCTGAAGATGTGTTTGACTGGTGGGAAGTAACACTACAGTTACTCATGTTCACGGTAGTTAAACCAAAATAAGGTATATTCTTGTTTTTATCTCAGTAGAGTTCAGACAAACCTAAATGAAAATGCACTTATAGATCTCACATTTATTAGCAAGGTCTCTGGGCCTGCAAGTATTCCAGAACTTCAATATCTATTAATAAACCAGTGGCAGAGTGGGACTGCTATCTGCTGACAAGACAGCCTTGATAATACAACAGCAAAGCTATGATTATAAAAGCAGTTGAGTTTCCAGCGTAGATCTCTTAACACTCTATTTTGAAACATTTGAAGTTTGCCAAGCATAAATATGACCATTTTGAGATATTACAGCCACTTAAAATCCTTGAAAACCTCTGAGCCTAAAGTGAGAGCACAGAAAATCCTCAGTAAAGATGTGCGTTTTGTTATGACTACAAAGTTGATTATTTGTGCTGAAACTGCATCATGAGTAAGAGGTCAACACCCACAGCTCAGAAAAGCAAGGCCTAAGTAGGATCTCTAATCCATCTGTTTTCTTGTAAAGTAGGTCTTATTTCTTCCTCTGTGCATGGACATTTAGACATTGTTCAACACCAGGGTACTCCCTTTGCCTATAAGAACTTCTGGGAAGACAGGTACACTCAAAATGCTATGCCACCGGTGACCAGATTTTTTTCATGGAGACAACACTATCTAAGTTGTCTTGCTTACATCACATGAGTTTTGTATCTCTATGAAGATACTGTGTTTAGAATAACAACAACTGCATTAAACAAATTTCTACTTAAGCACTGTCTCCAGATACATTTTTGTACATTTTTGACAGTCCTGTTTCTGCAAGCGCCAGACCTGACTGTGTGGGACACAGTCAAGCTCTGAGCACTAAACCTTAGAATGCTAGACTCTAGTTACACCAATTACACACTATGCAGGTCCACATCTCCCATATGTAAAACAGCAATACAATCCTTGCTAACATCTCCCCAAAGGTGTTGTGAGGATTAAAGATTTGTATAGCACTTTATTAATTCAAAGGGCTATGTCTAACACAGCAGATGTGGTACTCACTTCTGTGAGCCATCACTGGGCACCTTTTTACAATGGATAACCTGCTTATACTTTCTTCATTGGGTGAGAAATGCTATTTCTCCCAAAACATGTGATTTGATCCCCAGTTATTAGTAAGTGTTGCAAAAACAACAAAAAATACCTTCACTTCAGAATAGTTAAATGAATAAAGGGAGGCGAAACAACTAGACTTACAGAAACAAAAGTCGTTATGGTTGCCAAATTCACAAAAAGAGATAGAGGCAATCTTTTGAAATATATTGTCTTCTGAGAATTTCCAGTGCCCAATGCCTGCTATGGTGAAAGCCAAAGTTACCACAATACTACCTGAATACAGCAGAAGGTGCCTTGGTGCTCCATGGTAGATTTTAACATCCCTGAATTATCCCCAGGAGACCCAAACCCAGTAGGATAATTATGAACAAACCAGTATCCAGCAAAACACTGCAAAAACCTGAGACGCAGGTTGTCATACAGATAAAACTACACAAAACTCCACTTCCACACAAACTTTTGAAGGAAAACAGGGTGATTATTACTTTAAAAGAAAGATGTTAATCTACAAATAAAAGCACAGGGACTGTTTCAGCAGTCTTGGATGCCTGTTAGGTCCAGACTCTACAAGCTGGCCTCATCAAATTTGTTACGGATCTATATGAAGAAACTTAATTCCTGTAGAGAATTTAGCAGGCGACAAAAGAAAAAACAGCAGCAATATTTCTGAGTAATTCTGAGAGTCAAACAACACTGTAGTATATAGAGACTACTGAGCCCGTTACTAAAGCACACAAGCTACGCTAGATCACACCCACCTTAGTTTTACAGAAATCCCTGACAGATGAAAGATACACCTGAAATAATTTCACTATGTGAATCTCACAGAAGAAAAGCTTCCTTCTTATTTTATTATACAATAACCGAATGTCACTTCCTACGTAACAGGTACAGGTCACAAATGAAATGTTAAACATCGATGAGTGCAACATCACTAGCCTATGTTAAGAAAAAAACCCCTGTTTATCCTTACAGCTCACAGAGCTGTAAATTTAGCAAATCATTAAGAGTGCTATGATCGTTATATATACAATGGCTCAGTTTGGTGGCAGAAGGTGAAAGCAGGGGCATAGAGACCTGAAAGATTAGAATTAACAGTTCTCTCTTGACAATTATGCTCGCCACCCATACTAAAGTGGGTGGCAAAATGGGCGGCGAAACTTTAAAATCCTGAATAAATCTATCCCGTTTAAATAAAACTCCACAGTAAGGTATCCAGCAGCAGGGCCGGCAGGAGTAAGCTGGCACCTCCGCTCCCAGCCAGACCTCCTTTGTTCGCTGGTGCCAGCCGCTGTAGCGTCCACGGGAGCACAGAACCCCCGCTCAGGTACACCGCGGGGGTCGCGGCATCCCGGCGCACCCGCGAAGCCTCCGCGGGCCCCTCCGCAGCGCAGCGCCGGAGCCGGGCAGGAGAACCGCGGGGTCTGCGTGGCGGGGCCAGGCTGGCCGCGCCCGGGGAGCCAGGGGGACGGCGGGACCCTCACTCACCTCTTCCACCTCGATCTCCTTGTAGTCGATTTCTTCGAAGTTGAGGACCGGGGGGGTTTCAATCATTTCAGCGGAGGCGGCAGCGGACATGCCTCCTCTTTCACCGCAGGGAGGAGAGGGGGCCGGGGCTACGCGAGGGTCCGGCACCGGGCAGCCGAGGGCCGGAGCCGGGGCTACGCGGGGCTCGGCGGCGGTTCCTGGCGCAGGTCGGGGCGGGCCTGGCCGAGGCGCCGCCGGGACCGCATCCGCGGCGGCCTCGGGCCTCACTGGCGGCGGGCACAGGCCCCGGCGCCGCCGCTGCGCATCCCGCGCCCTCCCGCACCCCCACGGGGCCCCGCGCCGACTGCCCTAGGCCGCGGCCTCTGCGCCGCTTGGGACCGCCTCGGCCGCGCGTCCCCGGGCGAGAGAATGCGGCGCCCCCGGGGCCGCAGCCGGGCTCCGCCGCCAGCCCCAGCGGCGGCAGCGGGAGAGGGGGCCGCGGCGGGGGTGGGGGAGCCGCTCAGAGCCGCGCCGCGGCCGCCGCCGCTGACATCAGAGCCGCTTCCTGCTGCCCCGGCCGAGGAGGGAGGGACGGAGTGAAAGAGTAAGGAAGGGAGGGAGGGAGCGCCAGGCGGGGGCGGGCGGGGAAGTGCCGGCAGCAGCGGCCTCTCGGGCGGCCGTGGCGGGGCCACGGCCTGGCGGCGGCACCGCCCCCGCCCCGCCCCGCCGCCCGCTGCCGCCAGGGGGAGCAGCCGCGGTCCCTGCCCGGCCCCGCTTCCTCTTCCTGCCGCCAGCCGGAGCCGCCGGCGGGCGCGGAGCGGAGTCGCGGCAGTGCCCCGGCCGCGCGTCCTAGCCGGGGCTGCAGGGCACAGTCCGGCGGGGCTCCCCGCGTTCCGGGCGGCGGTCGGGCACGGCCCCTTCCCGGGGCTGCGTGTCACCGCCGTGCGATTGCAGGGCGCGGGCCCTTCCCCTGTATATGGGCTTGTATTTGTCCAGGGCAGGAGGTGTACGGGGTCTTGGAGCGAGGGCAGGCCTTGAGCTAGTCAGCGGCGCTTTCTCAGGGGAAACCTGTGTGTAGGAGGGTGGCTGTGGAGTGGAGGAGAATGGAGCGGTAGATGTAAACACATAGTAATAAAGGGATAGGGAATGAACGTTTACCTTAACCACTCCCTCTCCAAGGGAGTCTTGACCCACTCTTTGCCAGGGCTGTCTGCTGCTCCTGCTTCTGATTTTGGCTGCAGTACCCACCCCATTAGTGTTTCGGTTGTAAATGTCTCAGACTGATGCTTCAGGGCAGTCCATGGTGTGAAGTCAGTGCTGAGATGAGTGAATAGAGCTGCTGTGTTCCCCTGAAACAGCTGTGCTTCATTTTAGTATGTTTAGCCTTCGGGCTATATATAAAAAGTTATGTTATTGTACAATACTATTAATAGTATGTAATTTTAGTAGATCTAGTAAGCTTTCCTAGATCTTCCTCTGCTAGCGTGCTAGTGAATGTATGTTCCTCACAAGGAAGTCTCATAAATGTAGAGAGATCTGATTTACAGAGCCAGCCTGAGAAAGCCGCTTAAACAGTTAACGAGGACAAAAAAAATCAAGAATGAATATGGGAAGTGACCTAATCTTATGGTGGGTCAGCTGTTAGAAAAGCCAAAGTGAAAGTACCTCTATCTGAGCTGCTGCACTTTGTGACAGGTTGCTATTAAGGGTTGTTTGCTCCCCTCTTGTGTTTTTCTGTCAGCTTTTGTAATTTGTCCAGGATTCTCAGATGTACACCAATCTAGAAATCCCAGCCAAGCAGTCTCAGTATGTATTGATTCTGTTGCATGCAAGATGAAACTCGTATGCAGGGCTGGTGGGGTTGGTGCAATTACATTGCCCAAGCAATCTGTGTGTGCGTGGGGAGCAGACTCATGTGCTGAATGTGCTGAGTTTCTACTGTTGCTTTTTGATTATCTGATATGGTTTGGTGCAGAAAGATCTAAAGAATCTTCTGTTATTCCAAGTACCACAAAATCTGGCTCATATCTGCTTCATCCAGCAGTGGGGTTATCCAGAGCCCCTGATTTCTCAGCTTGTTTATAGGTTTGGATGTTCATACTTACCCTGGCACCCCCTTATACCCAGTGAAACATTTGATTTTCATTTTCTCAAAATCCACTATTAGGGCTCATCTTAGTCATGCTGGGACACAGTCATAAAGAACTGTGTTTATACCTGCAACTCACAACTTCTCACAGGAAAGTGTAAGCTGCTGCTGCTGTCTCACCTGCTGGAGTGTGCAATATGGTTATTGGAAGATTAGGAATATGGATTTCTGAGGTATTGAGAAAACTGCAAGTCCAGTGAAAACCAGACTCCTTTCAGTCTGGATCATACTGGCTTCATACTGCTGCATGAAATGCTTCAGTTCTCTAAACACTTGTAGATCAAGACAAGGAACACCTGAAGTCAACTGAAGCCAAGGATAAAGCATGAATAAAAAGAAAGGGAGGTGTGAAAATCTATCACTGGATGCTTGAAATCCACCATCTTGATACTTAGTTGCAATCATGAGCACAATCTCAGGCCAAAATCTTAACATTTTATTTCTTTTTGGGCACATATGCATTGGGAAAGGTGAACTACATCAGTAGTTTTTTTTAGAAAGATGGCCAAGTGGGTGGTTGTGCTTTAGGGGGTGGCAGTTGGTGATCTCTGTTAAATGTAACTGAATATTTGGCTTTTTGTTATGTTTCACAGGCCTCTCTTGAGGGTATGTATCAGGCAGATGGCAGTTGCAGTCTTCTGTTTTTCAGTGGAGAGATTTTTCTGTTACCTTTGTTACATTTTGTTGATGGATATTAAGACAGCAGAAGAGAGCATTCCAATTACAGTTGCTTGTAAGGTTCATTTCCTTTCAGAAATTGATGTGGAAATACGTATCTCAAAAATAATGAGCTCTTTCTTTGTGAAGGCAGAGTCATCATCATTATCAAAATGTCACTGCTGTGAAGATCAGGAGGGGTTTTAAGGATGTAGTAATTTTGATATTACTTTTTTTTTTCTTCTTTCCTGACTGACATAGTCTTAATTAGTTACGATTAGCTATTTTGTGGACTGGGTATTGCTTGTACAGCCCCAAAATATTTGTTCAACAGATACAGGAGAAAAAGGAAAATAAAAGCTGCACCTGCTGTGCTTATCTTGGAGAAAAACTGCTCTTGTGTTTAGAAGAAAAACCTAGAACCTGGGAAGACCACATTCTGGGTCTCAGCCTCTCTAACATTGGAAAGTGGTTACATTGCCTGGAAGGTTGCTTAAACACTGTTGGAAAGGTCTGGGTACCATGGCCAGAGTGTGCACAAGCACTCCAACCTGAGACAGCTGCTGTGGAGCTTTTTGTCACACCTGTCCTAGCATGTAGGGCTGTGTTTTTTTCAAAAGAGACAGCAGTAAGTCTGATGCAAAATATAAACAAAGTCCACCTGGACAGCTTAACAGACCTGAGGTTTAGCCCTAATATCTGCATATGCTAATGAAAATGTATCCAATATAATATGGAATTGTACAGCTTAGAATTTGGACACATTTTCATGAATACAGACAAAGGCACAGATACATTATCCTGACTACCCTTCGTCCACCTCCCTTAAAATTACTCTGACAATTTTTAAAGAGGGGTGAAAAAACATTATTTTCCACTGACTTGATTTAGAAAAAAGCTAAGTGGTTTCTTCTTTCAAAAGACTTTAACTGGTGTTGTTTTTTCAGTATATGCATTTTTTTAAAAAAAGTTTAAAATGTCTCACTTAGGTGATTGAAGATTGAAACTAGAAAACAGTGGTGGGACATACTGGGTGGTATCTACAACTGGAATGCCTACAACAAAAAAGTTTCCCTTCTAGATTAAGCACAGGAATATGATTCTGCCAAGTCTGACTCTATTTTGTCCCTGTTAAATATTGTCCTGTAAATTTGAAGTTATGTTATTTAAGTTTGTGGGAACCCTCTGTTATTAAAGAGCAGGTTCCTGGTGACTGTGGTATGGAGAACACTATGAAATACACATGGCCCACAAATTCATGTCCCAGCTGGGAGGCACCCCGGAGGAGCCTACTGCTCCTTCCAGTGCAGGTGCAGTAGAAATATCTCATGAGGACAAATCACTGTGATGATATTGAGAGACTTCTGTTTCTCTGCATGGCCAAGTTGTTGCTTAATTCACTCTTCTCATGCAAGTCCTTTGGCTTGTACATTAATATTTCCCAAGAGCAGGTTGCAATGTTGTGTGTGTATCAGATTCCACTTTGAATCTCAATGATTTCTTCAATTATGTCCTGCATTAATGGTTGCAGTCTTGGGAAACAGAACAAGGGCGTCTTCTGCCAAATACACTGAGATAGCACCCCCAGCATGCTTCGTGTATTTTTATTGCTTCTTTTGCAGTCTGGGAAGACTTCCCCATAGTATGTAAAATCTTCTAAACAGCTATTAATTCCTTCAGTGGTGGTATTCCCTATTATTTGTGATAAAATACATCTATTAAAAAAAACAAACTAAAAAAGCCTTGCAAAATAAATGCATGAGTTGCTTCGCTAAATAGCAAACTCAGTTGTATGCAAGGAATTGTATTCACTTTAGTAAAAGGAAAAGTTCTGTTGTATGAGTATTACAGAAACTCAAATGATCACATTTGTTTCTGCACTTTATTTTGCCTCCATGTCTGGGACATGTTAGATCTCCCAGAGTTTTCCAGCAGTCTAAACCACCAAGAGAGCCAGGAAAGTCAAATAATGCAGCCACTGTGCATTAAGGGCTCAGCAAAGGTGAGAGACTACCTAAATTCAGCCCTATAACCAAAAAACCACATTTTCTCTGGTGCAGCTGTCATCAGCCAGGCTTGGCTAAGTGGCCAGGGGGAGAAAGATAGTAACAAATTTAGCACAGAGGAGAAGGAGACAGATGGCTGTAGACTGGCTGATCTTGAACTGAGAGGTCTGAAAGATATGGTACATGAAATTGCTGATAGAAAATGTGTTAGGCAGAGGCGTAAATGTAGGTAGCTATAAAGCAGTAAATGTAAAGGCGTAAATGTAGGTAGCAAAGGTATTTTAGAAAGATGCAAGAACAGATCCAGACATCTAAGTGTCTTTTGCTCTGCTCTCAGTAGGCTTTAAAATAAAATGTAATGGAGAGAATAATAAAGAGCATGGAGGTAAATGGAATGAAATGTCTCATCTTTTTAATCAAAGGTCAATTATCTCGGATTAACAAAATATCATTTTTGATATATTCAGTGATATTTTTAGGCAAGGAGAATGGATAGAACTATTCTATCTTGAATGTATTTGATATATTGTCTTGTGGGAAATTGTTAATTAAGCTGGACATGATAAGAATAATTCGAAGAACTGAAAATGATTGAAGAAAGTAGGGGAGTGGTTAGGAGACAGTAGAGTCTATCAAAAGGGAAGTATTGGAATGAAGTTACTAATAAAATCTTTTTTTCAGGATTGAATTTTGAGAGAAAACTTCTTAGTAATTTCATTAACAGTGTTGATAAGAGAATTAGGAGTATGACAGTGATTCTGAAGACACAAGTTTAGACAGCATAGTTAATGGAGAGAAGGATAAGAATATCAAATGGGAGAAAGTAGATGACTCCAAGGATAAGAGAAATAAAGTGGCTAGTATTTAAAATATTAGAATACACATTCATAAATTAATTTGAGAAGTCATGACATCTTGTTATCCTGTGAAAGGTTTATGAAGAAGAGGTGAAGAAGATTACAACTTGCATGCTTTAACTGGTTTTAGGAGGACTGGGAGTGTTGTAGGTAATGCACCTAGAAAATGTGCAAGCTTATATATCCCATTTGACATATCCAGTAAAGCTATAAAAGTTTATGCAGACCTCATCTGAAAGGCTCTACTGTGTTGGTACCTGCTTTCCAAGAAAAATGAATTGAGATCTAACTAGTTGCAGAAAAAAGCTACAAAGATGGTCAAGATAAGAGAGGGCTTACCACAGAAGGGAATATAAAACAACTTGGCATGTTTAATCTTGCGAAGCAAAGACAGAGAGGATATATGTTGCCTCTGTTTAAAGAGATTGGAAAGATAAAGATATTGTGAAGGTAAACAGTACTGATGGAAAGTGATATTCAAGTAAAAGGAAACTCCTTTTTGCACAAGAACCCTATTAATGCATGCAGATTGGAGACCTGTAAATATTCCTTGCAACTGGGGCAAGTCACTTCACTGGATGGTTCTGATTAATGAAATAATTTATTTGCCATAACTATCTGTGAATGCAAAGTATGGTATTAATTTCCTAAGGATGTATCTTCTAATCATATGTTGAATAAAAATGTGCTATTAAAGGTGTAAATAATGTAACAAATTCTTATTGTGGTATTTCTTTACCTGAATATAGATTGGAATGAACTGCATGTTCTTAAGATCAAGTAAGTATTGCATTGAATTTTGTGAGTAAGGTGGTATTCTAAAG
Organism: Setophaga petechia; assembly: GCA_024362935.1. Taxonomy (NCBI): domain Eukaryota; kingdom Metazoa; phylum Chordata; class Aves; order Passeriformes; family Parulidae; genus Setophaga; species Setophaga petechia. The sequence goes on along the minus strand of JANCRA010000002.1, from coordinate 997,469 downwards.
AAGGAAATGAAATTGGAAGTAGAAGAAATTCTTGGTATTTTATTTCTTGGGGAAGTAATATCATTATCTTTCATTTTAAAGCTTCTAATGAATGAATTAGAGCATGTGAAAGGAATTGTTGCAGGTGTGATTTTTAACGCAATATTGTTGAAAGGATTTTACAGCCATGTGTGTTTTATACAAGACACAAAAGTGGGTGGAGTATCACAAAGCATGGGAGCAGTGGACTGGAAATAAGAGGGGAAACTGTTCATGATCTTCATCACAAAATGGGGATAAGACATGTAGTCTGAAAGCTCATACACTAAGGCTCCTGTGTATGAGGAACTTACCTTCAAAGTTTTTCTTCTAGATCTGTTCTGCTATTTAAATGAGAAACAGGAATAGATGCTCTAACTTTCTGGTTTCATACCAGCTAAAGCTGACAGAAATACATACAGAACATATAGAGCTCTTGGTCAAATGGAGAACTTGTATGAGGAAAGTATGAAGCAATTAGTCCTTTTCTCCCTGAGAAGAATAGGCTCAAGAGAGGATCTCATCACAAATATTCTAGTACTTAAAGGGCTTCTCCAGAGGATGGAGTCCCTATCTCCATAGGGAAGAAAAGGTACAATGGGTGCTAGTTGTGCCAGGTTTCATCTTGGTGCAAGAGAATTTTTTTACAGTGAGAATAACCATTGCCTAGAACAACATCCATGTTCATGGTGAAGATGCCTTCCCTGGATGTTTTCAAGACACAACTGGACAGGGTGCTAGATAATCTCAACTAGCCTCCATTTCCTGCACAAGGTTAGACCAGATAATCTTTCAAGGTTCCTTCCAACCTTGGCTGTACTATGTTCCTAAGGATATGCTAGCAAGCTGGAAACATCTCACAGATTGGTTCTTGTGTGGTCTGCAATAACCAGTGGAACGAGTGTGGAACATGGACCTGCAGCTCCAGCCTGGCTGGGTGCACAGGCATGTCCTCTGTGTGGCTCTGCTTTCTTGTTGCTTGTGGATGTGTTTGGAAAACGGCCTATGAATGCACATGGAAGACCCAAAGATGGCACCAGATAATCATATTTCTACTTGATATGTGAGTCACGTGTTATGTGTGCTGTAAGTCAGTGTTCTGTAATGGAAAATAAAATCAAAAAGATCTGATCTTTTAAAGAGGTACTTGTTAACATGCTTTACCATGCATCATTAGGACAGTATTTCTTTCTAGAAGGTATCTTTAAAAATGATCAGTAAAAATAATCCGTGATCAAGAAAACACATTTCTGTCAGTGGAAGAATAAAACCAATAAAATTATAGGAAAAGGAAGTAAACAGTGTATATCATTGTATCACTTGTTTGTAATGAAATACAGTCATTTTCTTCTGCTTTATACATGATGCTCCCAATTAAATGAGACCATAGTCAAAAGTCACAGTAAATATGGAAGTGATAAATCACAAAATTGTTTTGGTGTTTCCTCTAGAAAGGAAAGAACTTCTTCTAGACGAGAAGCTTCTAGTCCTGTTTCATTAATACAGCCTTCTTCAGGCCATTACTGTAGCTGTTGCTTCAACAGATTAATGCAATAGATGTGATGAGCCAGTTAACTTGCTAAGACCTAATTTTTGGCAGTAATCTCAGCATTTCATTGTCTAATTCATTTACCTTGATGAGACCTAGAAGCATGTACCTTCTTGGGAATCTCAATCTGTGTCCCTTGGTCTCTACTCATGAAGAGGAAGGAAAATGAACTTTAGTGAAAAAAATATGTACATAGGTCTCATGGTTTTGTGGTGGAAAACTCAAAACTTCAAAGCTACTCTTAAATGTTAACTTCAGGACTTGCCTACTTCTTATCTGAGAGTGTCTGTGGGTCTCCCAGACTGTGGGGCATACATGGCTAGTGACATGGCAGGCCCTCCAAGTTCCATGTGCCTGGTGCTGGCATCTTCTAGAAAATCATCTACTTCTGGGATGTATGCCAGATCCACTGTGATGGAGACTGGGAATGTGGAGATTGAACTTGGGGAATTTGTGTGATGCCATGATTTTAGGGTGTTGATTTGTGGAGAACCTATTGAGAGGGAGGCATAATTTTTTTCTGTCTTTCTGGTGAATTAAATGCATATTTGGAAAAGAAGAGTGCTGCCTTCACTGGGAAGAGAGCATGTGATTGTAAAAGAGTATCTGGGTGCAGAGGCACTGTTCATGCACATGAACCATTCCTGGCAATCAGACCCCAGTTGCTGGTACACTAATGGCATCTGAGCTGACTGGTATCCTGGAATAATGTATGCATTATAGGCCAGATCACCTTGTACAAAGCATAGGTACGACATGCAACCCAAACAACAACCAACAACGCCAATATTGTCAGCATGCAAAAATAGAGAAAAAGTCTATAAACTGTTATACATTAACTTTCAGTTTAATCTCATCAAAATATGATTCTCTGAAAGTTAGTTCCCACTTAGTTTCAAAGTTCCTTCTTTGATCAGTAAGGAGAGATAGGTGTCCTCAGAGGGCATTTCTTCCCAAATTACTCTTTGGAGATGTCTTTTTCTCTACTGCAAGCCCCTGTGATGAACTTCAGTTAGACTTCTAGGGCTTTGTTCAGCTTCCTACTAATAGTCATTTAGTGGCTTTGAAGACCCCCAGGGATTCTGTGACCTCTGTATGGGGCTGATAAATGTGATGCGGGTCATGAGCTGAAGGTCCAGGGAGCATATTCTGGGGAATCTGAGATGATGTTAGGTAGGTATGTGTGGGCAATTGGGCTGCTCACCCGATTTCTTAATGAAAGTAAAGTGAAGGGAATCCCACTATTGGGATCTCACCCCAGCCCAGGTAAAGCCAGTATCAGTCTTAGTAGAATAGCTGTACATGGATGAGTCCTCAAACTCTAGAAGTCTAAATGTCTCAACCTAGCTCTGTGAGAAGAGTAAACCTGAATACAATTTTGTTAATTTCTTGTGAGTTTGTTTCTGCACTCTTCCCATCAATGGCATGTTCTCCACAGCAAGAAGAAAAGCAAGTTGAAACTTTGTTTATATATTGGAGGAAAATATAAAATAGCCCAACAAAATCCCCTAAAGAATACTCCCCTCCCCATCTCCCCCTGCCCCATTGGTCAACATCCAAACAACTTGGGAAAGAAAGAACTAGTTGTTCTGCTTTATTAGGGATTCATTAAATTCAGAGATGCTTATAAGAAGTTATATTTGAAAGGGTGAAAATTGCATTTAATGCCGCTCTTAAAATATGATGGCTGGGCAACTACTTCTTCTGACAACCAGCAATTACTTAATCATACAAATTTCTTTCACTATGTGAAAGAAATGGAGAAAGGCAGATGAAAATTCCCTTTGGGGATCTGAGGACTTGATAACCTTATTTCTTCAGATGTAGTCAGGAATATTACTGTCTCTAATATCTACATCAGTTGCAGAAAAGCAATAAAAAAGTCATCTCAAAGATCCTGGCATTAGTTTATTTGTGTCATAGCCTTTAACTTTATGAAGCATTTTGTGTGGGTGGAATTTGACATGCCTGATGCAATTGTTCTCTTGATTCAGTGTAACTGGAGAAATAAATTTGAAACAAATGGAAGTCAAGTGAAGAATGCAGGCAAATGTAAAAGGATACATTTTTCTTCCAGGAAGTTTTTACAGTAAACTTCTGGAAGATTTCATCTGGAACATGGATTCTTCAAAAAGAGTAATTTGACACTGGGAGAAATCATGCATCACATACATTGCTGAAGTCTGGGTCTCTTTCATTTGTCTTAGTTTGAATTTTAGGTTTATATGATGAGTATTTCCTGAAACTGTGCAGTGAAAGAAGTCAATGCTGAAGCCATTTTTATTTCCCCACAAGGTGGTACTGTGGTACTGACTATACAGCTCTTGTTTTGTCTGTAGTTGATTTATATTTGTACCCTCTTCTGCACATGTTTTAGAGACAGATTTTTGTTTGCAAAGAAGCTTCATTGTTAAACTCAAATGTCATTGCACAATGTTCTTAAGACTCTTTTTGTAATGTGTCTTTTCCCAACTTTTTTCTCATTAAAAATAAATTTTATTGCAAGTTGTAATTGTCCAAATTGAAATTGTCGAATTGAAAAATCTCCATTATTGTTGTTTAGATTTTTTCACCTTTTATTACATTAAAAAAATTACTTTGTTTCAGACTCCTCTGTTTTCTAACTAAAACAATAGCTTTTGTATGTTTGTTCAGAAATTAATCTTTTTTTGTCCCCCTTTAGTTACACATAAGTGAAGAGGTACCTACAATTAATTACAGATGTAAAAAAAATAATAAAAATTAAGTATTTTGGAGAATGCAGTTTTTTTCTCTCCTGAAAATGGACCTAACCACTATCAAATACAGGAACAAAACATAATAGTTTTAATCTAGCTCTGTGGCAGTACATAGGGTTCTTTCAGTTGCTTGCAGAGGTCTGTAGGATCTATTGTGAGCAGCTGTATGTGTTTGCACCCCACCATTGCATTTGATAACTTGTCTGTGGTCATGTCTATACTTCTGTACTACTGTAGTTTGTAGTTTATAATTTATATTAGAAAGTGGAATAAGACTAGGGAACATCTGAGCCCTGGCCTGGGTCTGGGTGTCTGCATGCTGCTAAATGGTCAGCATAGTCCTTGGCAGGGCTAAGGGCTCCCCAGACCGAGTTTATCAGTGTTTGGCTGTAGCCCATTCTCTGCATGGAAGAGAGTTCAGCTGTATTGATATGTGCTGTGCAGGGACTATTGGTCTCCAGAGCAGAGGACAGACCTTGCTCCATTGCATTCATCAGTACCAATGTAGCCACTGGGATACAGTGAATAATCCTTGTGCTCAAAGCTAAGGATGGACTCAGGTAGGTTTTTGCTCAATTTTAAGAAATGCAAACCGCTGTTTTTATGGCCCAACTTTTCATCCATTGTGTTTCTATGTGTGGCTGTTTCTATTCACCCCCTGTGCAAGGATATACCATAGGCAGCTTGATAAAGCAGTTATTCTACAGATGCTGGTTGTACAAGTTATCAAGTGTCATGAACAATCTATACTTAGAAGCAGGAAGGAACATAAAAATGATCTCTAGTTATATATATTAAAAAAATACATATGGAGACTCACATTTATCTATTATTAAAAGTGTTCAGTGGTCTATGCCTTATTTAGTGATATCTAAGAGCTTTCTAAGAATAAGTTATTTAGTTTTCTCTGGATTTTCTTTATATTCTTCATGAGTGGAGGAAATTGGAGAACTGAGTATTGCTATTACCTTTCAAATCTTCCTTTCAAGCAGCATCCAAGTTCTTGTGCTCCTTTGAAGGTCAGGGAGAACAATGTAGATCAGAAAAGTGAGAGACCCCAAGCAAGTCCCAAATTAAGGGGGTGCAGCCATGTAGCACCAGACAACCCGTTTGGAGGCAGAGTGAATGCCTTGAACCCACAAACAGGACTTGTCAATGTTAACAGCTTGCTCTTCATGGCCTCTAGGTCAGAAGATTGAACTGATCCTGCTAGGGTGGAAACACAGCAGGAGATACTCCTCTTTTTGGAATATGTGCCTTTCCCACACTGAGACGAGGGTGTGGGAGACATGGATAAGGGGAGAAAAGATAGGGGCTAAAAGAACTGAAAGAACCTTGGTCTCCTGGCAAGTAGTGCTTGCAAAACAGATCTGTGGGATCTGTTACCAGCATTATGGTAATGTTATGGTGCCAGAGGTAACATGAGAGCAGGATAGGAAGAGGTACACAAAGCACTTCTGCTCAGATATTCTGTACATTTACAAATTTGCACCCTTTCTTTAGGCATCAGATCCCAGGAGAAGAATTTCTCTATGATTATATCTTCTCAAAGCATGAAGTTATGGTCTATTAAATGTCTGCACACCCTACTTGAAAAATGACCTATCAGCATTTTCAGCTTTTGACTCTGCTTTTGAACAATCTCCATGTATTATTGTTGATAAAGGCTTCTTTCTTCCTACTATTTTCCCTTATCACAAAGAAGTTCCCTGAATTCTGGGACTTTCCTGCAAATGTGAATGCTTAAAATAACACTTTCTATGGGCTTTTTTTAGATTTTCATTTTTTTTCTTGATGGAGATAATAATATTAGTTCTTCATGAGAGAAAAATATATCCAGTGCCCTGGGAAAAGTGTTCTGGACCTGGTAACAATGTCTCAAATGTGCTTGAATGAGATCTAACAAGAATAAGCATGTGTCTTAGCCAGGCTCTTGAGACTGCAGGATGGGAAAAATACGCTTGAAGGAATCGCACTGAAGTGGTTCGCCAGTAGTACATAGATAGGATTGCTGGTAGGGATATTTAATAACATGGGTATGGTTTTTGTTTCCAGGACTTAGAGTTCATAAAGAACAGGTGAAAAGAGATTAAATGCTTCTCCAACATCATTTTTCTATGTCAGAATTTGCTGTCAGTGCCACAAGTCATCTTTGCAGGGGGAAAAGTGAGCTACATAGCTAGGAGCAGGAAAGGGAGGAATGCCTATGCCCTATAATCTGAGAATCTTGTTTCCCATGACACTAGATCCCAGTAACAGTATTTCTTTGTTACAGAAATGCACTTCAGAGATTGAATCAAAGCCATACATAACAATTCTAAGAATCCCACTTCTGAAAGCAGAGGAATATCACACAAAGAGTAGCAGATGTTGAAAATATTTGCCCTCTGGCTCCCAGTTTTGGTTTCTATTCCTAAATGGTCCATTTCTGAAGCCTAAGAAAACTATTAAGCTGGACTCACACCTGCACAAGCCAGACTCAACTCACACGCACTCTGAGACATCTGCAGACTGATGTAAAGCAACCAGAAACCCCATGTTTTATGAGCCATTTTGGGTTTTAGAGAACCTCTACCAAAGCACAGCTTTCATATTATGGAAAGAAATTGAAGGGTTGCCAATTGGAGATGACCACGAAGGGGACAGCAGGATCCAGATGAAAAGAAATCTTTTAATAATGTACTTGAGAGTGAATAGATCCAATAAAATGACCTTTGGAAAGTCTCTTATTCTCCTGTAATTTGTCAGTTGCTTTAACCAAGTCTACAGGATGCTCCAGGGTGAAGTAGCTGACCTTCAAATCTTGAGAGTCCTTGTACTTTCCTCTTCTGTTTTTATCATTTTTTGGAAGAATTCAAACATTTATCTAGTCACCCACTGAAGAATGGATTCTGGTTTATCTAATAAATGATAGGAATTGCTGGTCTGTTCTATCTGGAATTGGAAAAGACCTCAGATAAAAGCCTTTATTAAGGAGCCAGAGACATTTTAGATCTCATTTGGCCTTCATACCCTACTCATTCCTCGTTGTTTTATCTAGTGGTGCTTTGCTGATACTGTTATTATGCTTCTCAGCTACTCTAAACTTATAATATTATTTCTGCACTGTCTTTCTACCTCCAGCCCTTTTTAACAGTTAGCCCTTTAAAACCCTATAAGGCTAATTACCCTATGATCACTCTGTGTGTTACTAACCTGAGCAGGCATCCTCTGGTTCCCTCTAAATCCACTTGCTCCACTTATTCCCTTGCCTTCTTTTTTGTTCTTGTTGCTCTTTAGAATTTGGATCCTTTTTCCAATATCAGGAAAACATTTTTGTCCTCATCTTCTGAGTACTTTTTTCCTATTCTTCAGGAAGCACAATAATCCCAGAAAGAGGCGAATAGACACGGAATTGAATTGCTCCTGTGAGGTGGGTTCAAGACCTAAGTTGAAATATTTCAGTGAATGTCCATTTTGACATTACAGACTGTTTTCAGCATCATATAAAATGGTTGTCCTAAATTATTCTAATGATCATAATCACTGGTTTTAAAATCTGTGGGTTCTTCTTTAAAGACTCAGCTCACCCCTTCACACAGTTTTCTCTTTCTGTCTTCATTAGTAATCCCCTCACATGCTCTTTGTCACAGTGTTGTTTCATCTCGTGTTTGTTTGTCCTAACTAATTTAGATATTAAGTCCTTGGTGACTGACAATGTGTCTATCTATGCAAAGCACACTTAAATAAATAAATTTAATAATAATTAATAATAAATATGCCAGCTGAAAGCTGTGCATCTGAGCTAGCAAGGACGACACTGACATTGATGAATTTGTTTTCAGGAACAATGCTTGCTGATCCCCTGCCTTGGCTCTTCAGGAAGAGCTGTTAATGGCTGTTGTGCTCTGACGGCTGCCCGGTCCCCCTCTTGCAGTCCTCCCCAACAGAGAGTCACTCTGCCTTGCCCCTCATCACTGGACAATTTGAAATCCAACCTTTGGAGCTAACACTCTTCTAAAGGTGATTGAAAAACAAGAGGAAAGCGTGGAATCTGTTTTGGGGGAGATGATCCTTGAAAATTCCCCAAATCCCTGTGCACAACTAGTTCCAGTATTTCCCTTACTGACAGCAAATTTTTAGCATCTTTGTTCTCTGTGTGGGAAATTGTTTTTTTCTCTTTGTCTCTCTTTCCCCCCTTCCCCAGTTTCTTATGTGTGAAAGGTTTGCAAAGCTAGTTAGCACTTTTGTGAAACAGGCTCTGTAAACACTTGGACAGAATCATTAAAACTGGCAGGAACGAATTCTTGTGGTGTGTGCTAACAGTTGTCTAAACTCGAACACGATTTAATCTGTTATTCCTGGTAGGCACTACCTTGTAGGAAAATAATATCATTACAGATACAATCTTTCAGGTAGTAATAAACCTCAGGAGTGGTCTGGTGGAGAAGGGGGACAAGTGAGTCTTTCCTAAGCAGAAGTAAACTGGGGAAAATGTGTCCTTCGTGTGTCTGCCTGAGAAATTGTGACTTCTGATAGAAGCAAGTTATTCACAGTATATATTGCTATTTTATTTCATAGTAAATTCAAGAGATTATTTGCATGTACTTTCTCTGGTCCATTCCAGAACTCTAACTGCAATAAGCCAGGAAAAGAGTAGCTGAATAATAAGTAGCAAAGGAAAAAGAATGAGAGTAATTTCTATGATTATTAATCCATCTGAAGATGACAATTTTTGTCAGAGATGGCAACATCTAGAATGTGTTCACTGTGGTAGCAGTTTTACTCTCATTAAAATCCTGAAGTATTTATTGCCACAAGTAACATTTGTTCTCCCAGTTCACCCCTGGGGAGAAGGGGTTAATGTTCATGAGCTTTGTTTTTTGTAGAATCTTAATTTATTTAGGTAAGTACAAAACACAGTTTGGAGGAAGTTGTGGGATGCTTGGTGGAATTCAGGAGCTGCAAATTAGACCACAAAACAGTTCTTTTTCAGGCAAATAACTTTTCTTTTTACTCCATAAGGCTTCATTGTGACAGAACTTTGTAAGGTCCCCAGAGTACTTTGAATATAAACACTGCAATCTTGAGCTTAATTCAATATTTTGTGGAGTCAGTGGAGAAAGTAATATAATTTGTTCACTGTAATCAGCTAGTAGGTATCTCTGAAGGTCTGATTACTTCATGTTCAAATAAAATGCACTGGTACAATCCAGATGGGAGTTGATGATGGCATATATAACTAATCTGGACTTGCTTAGGATGGAGTTTTTAAACCAATCAGAGATAAAAGAAAGCATTATCGATGGATATGGCTCCTTGGGAGCTTGGTGTGAGTGAGAAAACCAAGTCTAAATGAAATACTGTGGGCATGCAGTGTCAAAGGAAGGTTATTGCACTGTAACTAAAACTTTTTGAAGTCTGCTGCAGAGCCTCCAACATAATCCTCTATGTCTCACAGGCTTCAGGTTGTCCAGTCACTTTTCAAACACAAGCTATTTTTGGCTTCTAGAGTTGAGAGGCCCAGATATTTGCCTTCCCCTCTTCCCCAGCATTTCCCACAACAATAGCAGAGTTATGGCCACTTGTGGCACCTTTTCCACTTTTCAGTGGTGTGTGATCCATTAGCAGTTTGGGGGGGCGGGATTGCTGTCAGTGGGCTCAGCCACCACAGAGGTGCAGCCATGATTAGAGCAAGAGTGATGGATAGTGAAGGCTGCACTGTGTTGTGTGTCACTGCTGGATTATTGCCTGTATTGGCTGGTCCAATCATTTCATGGCTGCACAAAGATACTAACAAAGTCTTGAGAGAGAATTATTTCCTGCAGAGCCCTGTCTTTTAAGAATTCTGTTGAAGGATAAGCATTTTCCTCATTGGTACTTGTTAGGTGCTTCTAACCCTGAATAAACAATGTTCTAGCCTGTTCCTCATGACTTTTTCTTCTAGGCAGGACAGCAATACTGGTCAGATCTTTTAACAGGCTAAATTTGCAGTTCATCCCAGGTTCTCATATGTGTTGTATTGAGGATCTCCTGAGCTTTATGTGAAGCGGAGAAATGCTATGTAATGGTCTTCTAATTTTTTGTTCCTTTTGACAGCTAAATACCGAGTCATTGTGAATAAGACTCATCTGCCCAAGCGCAGCTGTCTGTAACTGAGCTAATTGTCTTTCTTCATTAATTACTGAAGAAAACTAGGCACTTCTGGGATGCAATTTGTTTCATACCAGAGGAGACACCTCAAAAAATACAAGAGGTCTTATGACTTGCTAGTTTCAAAAATTGTGACCTAATTAGATGACTATAATTAGTTCGGGCCATGGGAAAGACTATTTAAGGCTTAGGGAACAACAGAAAACAATTTATAGCTTTACTTGTTAAGAGGAATCCTGGTAATCAATATTTCCATATTTTCAAATGCTTTTCAGGAATTGTATTTCTCATAATTTCTGTCCTTTTTTTCTCTAGAAAAAAGCAGTGACAGGATTCCTTTCTTTCCAATTCAAATGTAACTTCCATCCATATTTTGAAAAAGCAATTCTACCCAGGGATCCCTCAGAATGAATGAGCTGAAACTGAAAGGTGTGTGTGACTCAGACAGATGCAATGGGCTCAAGACAAGACTAATTGGATGCTATTTTATCAGCAATACAGAAGGTCAGAATAAATGATTCGGTAGTCCCTTCTACCTTAAAGTCTATTACAAAACCTGAACAAGTTCAGTAAAAATATAATAGTGTTTTACAGAAATTACTTTAAAACCCCAAAGAATTACTAGTCATTAATGACCTTTTTATGATATTTTCACTATATATTTCTAGTGCAACAAATCCTATAGAGAGGGTTTTTTTCTTTTTAAATTGATGATGTGATGGGAAAAAAAAAGTCCTAATTTGAATGGTCAGCCCTGGTGTAGCAAAAAAGATTGTTTCCTAGTATGGATGCCTCTTAAACATTTGCAAGCAGGAAGAGCAGTAATTTAGAAATGAGAGGGGGATCTCATTTTGCCATGAATTTTCAAAGCATCACTCTGTGTATCATTTAGACAACCTTTGGCTCTGACTGCTGAGTACAAATGCATCAGCCAGTGTGTGTGGGCAGTGTGAGCCTTTCAATTTTCCTACTGTATAATAATAAAAAAACAAATGGTAGTGAAGCCAGCATTTAGGTCTAGAGAAAGAAGCTGTGATAATGCCATGAATCCTTGCATTCAGGGATCAACAATGATGGCATACAAAGCAGGCATAATGACAGGCAGATTTTTGCGTATCAGGTGTTGATCTGAGCCACAGGCACATTTATCCAATCTTATTTTTATCTTGCAGCTCCTGTACCCTGACTAATACCTTTAAGAAAAAGAGTGGTTCTTTAAAACATGGTAACGCAAGCCTATAGGAATTAAACACATTTGAAAACAAGTTAATTCTTTTGGGTTAATATCACAGATTTCTGGCCTTTCTTCCTTCCTCTTATTCCCCTAAGCTATATCTGTTTTATGTTTTAATGTAATATATTGGACTGCAGAGGCTGTAGTTTCAATTCATGCTAGTGAGAAAGAATAGAAATCCAGAGCTGTTGCACTACTGTGTGCCTTCTGGGGATCCCTGTAGCAAATGTGTCTGGAGAACTTCCCTTCTTAGAATATACTTTATTCATTATTGCTGGTAAGAGACATGAATAAACATCCCATAATGTAAATACCTACTCTGCACACACAAACAAGTTTTTAATGACAAAACCTACGTTTTTTATTGCTTTTATTAGCACTACTGCACAGAGACAGGACTAAGAATTGCTCTTACAAATTTTATTTGTGGTGAAACATGGGTATTTAAAGAAGATCAAGTGTGGAAAGAGAAGATGATTTCAGTAATTTTTAATAATCAGACCATTGCATTCAGGTTAACAGGCTGGTTGCAGATAATGTGATGGTCCAAATTAAGAGAATTAGGAATGAGAACTGTCAGAAACACATTAATAAATAGGGAAAGAGTCAAACTTCTAATCCCATTACCACATTCACATTAAAAAAACCAGTCAATTCAGTGGTAAATAAACATAGACATGTTGACTCTAGAGAAACTTGGCAAGGCCAATCACATGAGTAGAATAATAATTCTGATGGCATAAACCCTGCATGGTAAATTGGCTCAAGGAAGATTTTCTGAACTGCTCAAGACTCAGAAAAATTTTTTTGTCCAAAGTGCTTAAAGGGTAAGGCATTATTTTTAGGTCTATATAACTTGAACTATGGAAACTCTAAATGCTAGAAAAAATTTTCAAAATATGCTGATAATGATGCTTAGTGATGTGAAGAGAAATGTGATAGTGCTGGTAATGATACTGTTGCATAATGTTTCCCCTGTGTTGAAGGGCCCAGAACTTGAATCAAAAGTGTGGGTATGCCGTAGCAATGCCCACAGTACCTTCCCAGCCCTGCTAGGCTTGGAATTCTATCAATATTCCTGTAACATTTGGATCCAAAATGGAGCACATATTATGTGAGAGCTGAAGACTGTTTATTGTTGCTGGAGTAGTAAGATACAAATTAATAAAGAAAGCAGCAGCAACAAAATGCTGCCGGTCACAATTTGTGATATAAAATTAAAGTAGACAGCCTGGAGGAGCTAGTGACAATAAGTAAATAACATTTACAAATATGCTGGAGGAAAAAAAAAGAAAAAAAAGCAAAAACAAGAGAAGCAGTCAGTCTCCTGATAGATGACAAGGGTAATAAAAAGCAGAGGGATGAGGCTTTGCACAATTCTCTTATCTTTCTGTCCTTGTTCTCACTCATGCATCCTAAACTGGAAATGTGATCCTCTTATGTCTAATGAGAAGGGACATATAGTATAAGGGAAATAAGAAAAGCAGACATGTTCCAGTGCCTTCACTGCTGCTTGTGTGAGCTTATCACCATATGGGAAATGCAGAATCTTCAACCCTCTAGCAAAGCTCAGTCCAAATGCCTGGCAAGGCTTACAACTCTGCAAGAAAATCCTGCCTTTTCTGCTGGGTCTTCACATCTGGCCCCACCATCTTCCCACAGCACCTGCATCCTGGTGTAAGTGAACACATCACAGCCCTGAGTGGGTCCTCCATGCTGGACAGATTAGAAGGCAGCAGCTCTCAAGCTTATTTCTGCCTCTGTTCGAGTTCCTCTTGGAAGGCTTCATCTACCTTTCTCCTGCCATGTGTCCCTGCACTACCACTTGTCTAAAACTCTTCCACATTTGTTAGAGATGTGCATCACACAAAAAAGATATGATACACTTGAGTGATTTTTTCAACTTCCCAGATTCCCTCTGAGGATAGGTAAGACTTTCAGGGGAACACACTACCAAAATAGTGCTCCAGTCTTTGTGTTTCCCTCCTGAGGCCTCTTTGGGTGCCACCAGCCACCTACTCGAGCAGACTCTTCCAGGATTCCCATAAGAATATTGCCACAAAGCCTCCTTGACCAGTCTGTCTTCGCCTCTCACGTTCCCAGCAGCTCTCTGTTACTTCTTTTCCAGGACTCACGTATTTCTCAGTGACATTCCTCTCTCCTCCCTTCCCCTTTCCTCCTAAACATCCCTTTCCCCCTGATTTTCCCAGCAGCAGCCTCTGTCTTCATGTCAGCTTGGTGCCTCTGCCTGAATTCCATTGTTAGCAGAAGTTCCTGGCGTAACATACAATTACATGGCTATGGATTATGGAGCTCTATCTAATATTCAAGTCCTTGCTTTTCTCAAGTGGCAGAATATATTAAACACAAATTTTGCCTTCAGTGGAAGTTTAACAGTGGAGACAGGCCCAGTTTAAGTTTCCACTGTGTGTGGAAAGGAAACTGGAAAGATTTATGGGAGGAAGGTAACAAGAGCTTGACAAATAGGGGAATTATCCCATAGAGGATGGCTGTGCTTCTCAAACTGCCTTTCCTTTGAGAGCAGCACAGGCCTCCGGGGTTGTTCAAAAGGGGTCTGTCTGCAGACCCACAGTGCTGCAAGAGTGTGACAAATGCAGCCAGAAATGTGCTGGCAGCTGGAACCTCCCTGGGCCTGTAAACTGCTTCTAGACAGAGAAGAGTGAGATTGAAGGGCAAAGGAAATAATGGAAATAATAAAGAAATAATAAATAAATAAATAAAGAATAAGCTTCAGGTGAAGAGGGTGCCCAGGCTGTCTTAGACACTGAATGCTGGGAACAGATGAAGCCCAGGGAGGCTGCCCCATCTCCAGGAAAGGGGCCAGTCAGTGTCTAGGCTTGTTGGCCTGACTCAGACAGGACCTGGTGCCCTGAGGGGTCAGGAGGCAGCAGGTTTGTTGTCCTGCTGCCTTCAGGGAGAGCCCCCAGGAGCCTTTGGAAGGGAAGGTGTGCAGAGCTGCCTGCAGCTCAGTCAGCAGACACACTGTGTGTCCCTCACCAGCTGGCATCGGCCCAGCAGGGCTGTGCTGCTCTTGCTCATGCAGCAAATGAATTCAGTGCAGGCTGCCAGTGCTGTGGCCTGGGTTAGCCCTAGGAGCCTGCTCAGACAGTAATTTAGGGGAGCAGTGGGTGACCCTGGCAGCTGGCTGTTCATGCCTCTGTGGTCTGGTGCTCCATAGCCTCCGTCACCTTCACTCAGTGCAAAGCTTGGAACAATCAGCAGGTGCAACCTACCAAGGTAGATTAACTAATGCAAAGTGCTTTTTCACCCCTGATGCAATTATGAGCTATCCCTCATTCTTCATTCAAATAAATACATTAAATTTTGTTGCACTAATATGCAATACTTAGAGTGTATGAAAGCTCTGGTTTGACTTTGTATTCATGTTCCTGAATCATTTGTTCAGAATATGTATCATGTATACACTGCTTCTGTCTGGAGAAAAAATAAATCTAGAGAAAGAATTGTAGAGAAATGCAGTGAAGAATTTAAAAAAATTAAATTCCCACAGCAATGCTGCTGAGCTGGACTGAGAGGACACACTATACATAAAAACCCTTCCAGACGAAAAGCATGTTATTTGCAATATGCTACATGATAAAGCTAATCCTTCTCTTGGAATCATAAATTTTTGATCTCATGATTTCTGTGTGTATAGCATTTTCAGAATTTTTGCTGTGATAGCAATCTTTTCTATTAATTTACCATCTAGTTGCAAAAACAAAGTACTGCTTTTGTTTTATTAGTTTACCTTTTATTTACTGAATTCCTACTTTACCAGAGGTGTGTTAAATTATTAACAGGTTATGTCCATGTTCACAGAAAACCTAAATTGAATCCAGTACAATGTGGACTTATTAAGAGACTGGCTAACAGATTTGCTTTGCCCACAAAACTGCACTGTGGTTTCAAATATTCTTTTTCCAATTAAAGCTATTTATTTATTTTGATTTCGAGCAGTCATGGTGAATTCTTGACAGTGGTATTTTTTTCCACAGAAATGCTCTGTATTTTTGCAGGAGTAAAACTACATGTTTAATTGGTTATTTTAACACCTTGAGTGCAATATCTCCGTGCTTTAATAGACCTATAATTTAGGTCCACTATTTTCTATGGCACGAACATTGGCAGACTTCTCAAGTGTCTTGCTTCTCATTGCTGTCTCTGATTTCACATTAAAATCCCTCTTTGTCCCTTTTAGTCCCTGATGATGACCCTTATTAACCAAAAGGATTTCTAGAGCTGAATAACTTTCCAGGTTAGAAACGGGCATGTTGCAAAATGTGATTTTGTTAAAACTTAAAGTAACTATCAGGATAAAAAAACCAAAACCTCGTCATTGTGCACTGGGATGCCCAAATATGAGTATGACATAAGTTTAGATATTTTTTTCTTAGTATTTTTTCAGCACGATGGATGAAGTGCTAGGCATAATCAATAAGTTTTGCTCCACTAAAAGACAGAAATCTGCAGAATCCTTCTTTCCTAGCAATTAACTGAGCCTGCATTTCAGCAGGTCAGGTCTCCATGATTATTGTCAACATGACAAGGAGGTCATCTACCTATATTCGAGATGTGTTTGGGGGGAAACCAGTGGAACTCTTGCCCTCTTTCTGTTCTATTTGGTAGAAAATGATGTGAAGGATTGTGGGAGAAATGGCTTTAAGAATGTCTTGTATTGAATGCAGGAGGCCAGATGTTTAATTTGTGTCAGCTGATGTCACACCACAAATTGGTAGGGAGCTCTGTACACTGATGTTGGTTGGGATATGGCTCTTTGAGTTGTGCCTCTTTAATAGCAGAGTTTCACCAGAACAACCCATGTGTTAGCAAAATTGGGCCAATTGTGGTTAAAAAAATAATTCAAGAGTTACATCCTAACATACGTGTGGCTGAACGAAGGGTAATGGTATACTTAGACACTGAATGGGGAACTCACTGGGAAGTGCTAAGGACAGAGGGCAAACATGAGATTTAGGTGAGAAAGGAAGAAATATCAAGCACAAACAGGAAACTGGTGTCCCACATTGTTCAGTGTTGGGGGCATATTTATGGGACTACTAATAAATCAGGCTGGAATACCTTCATGAAGGATACTGAAAACCACAGAAATCTTAGGGCCCTTGTCACAAATCTTTCACCAAGATTTAACAAAAAAAGTTTCAAGTCATAAATTTAGAGGTGCAAGAAACTGCTTGTATTTTGATTCTCCAAAGACGATATTAAGAGTGATTTGATTATTATTTACACTTATGTAAGGAAGGTATTTGTAGAGATAGGTCTTTAATGCAGTGGAAAGGCATAATGGGATCCAACAGTCAGAAGATAAGACTAACAAACAAGATGTGTGGTTTAAGTATTGAGGATGATTAATCCATAAATCTACTTAACTTGGAATATGATCTGTTCAGGTGCCTGATTCTTTGAAACAATGGTAAATATTTTTCTCAGATATGGGGTATAGCTCACTGAGAAATTATAGACTTGGTATAGGAATCTGCTGTTAAAGTTCTGTGGAGGAAAGTCAGATTAACTCATCATATCATATATAATCTAATCTGTGATTTATAAATAATCTTGTAATTTATGAATAAATTATATCATCTTGGCCAGTTCTATATTTTGATTCCTGTTTTTATCTGTGTTTGGGTGTAGAATCTTCATGCAGAATAGTCTATTAGATCAGGCAGAGAATCAGCAGCATTCCTTGGGAAAACTTCTGAGCTACTAATTTTTTTGCCTTTCTGAAGCAGTCAGCATCAACTGTAAAGCAAATGGGTGTAGAAACCTTCAGCAATCTCTTCCTGCTGATCTGACCAAGCTGACATATGGTAACTTGGGACTGAGTTCAGGGTTGACTGTCTCAGCCTACACTGAGATGTAAAGAAGATATTTTTCTAGCCTGGACCCCTGTGAGAGTAGTTCAAGCTGAGCAGAATATACAACAGGATTTGCATTTCTTCTCTGTTTAAGACTTCATTCCTTCTAAAGTATGTCCTCTTTCCAACAATGCTATAGGGAGAAATGGAAATAGAAGAAAACAGTCCTAGGAAGGTTTTTTCTTTGTATCCACTTAAACTAAGAACATAAGTGAGGATTAAGCTATCTGAACAAATAGAAGGTTGATTCTCTATAAGTTGTAACATGAATCAAAGCAAAATGAAAATTCCTCTTTTACAAAATTATGTGATTATTTTACTGGTGCTATTGAAAACACTTGTTTTATTCAAAAGTCTTATTATAAAACCTTCATAAGACCAAAGAGATGGCTAAGAAGCAGTCCCTATAAGCCATAATTGGAGAATCATAAATATAACAATTATTTTTGTGCTCCTGGAGTCTCTGCAATTTCTTTCTCTCATCAAGGATTAAAATGAAAAAATGCAATAATGTTGTTCATACTTTAATTCAAAGTTTGTTGGCTAATCCTGGCGGTGGTATAACTACAGTGAAGTTTATTGAAGTTGCTTAACAGAGGGATTAGATGCTGCTTTTTCTCCCCATGCCTTTACTTCCACTCTGATAATATACCTTTATGCAATCAGAATTTTTAAGCATGGCTGGAATATTGACTGCATCATTTGTATCATTCCAAGTTGCAACTTAATTTTTATTTTGTTTCAGTAACTTCTTTGTCAATTGACAACAAACAATTGTGAGTATGCTAAGCTTCTATTTATGTTCCAAATGGGTGATGAATGTATCAGAGCAATCAGAAGCAGAACTATAGTAACTATGATTGATACTATTTGGAAATAAATTGTGTTAATTTTAAGCTTAATGAAATTCCAATAGCCAATTTTACACTAAAAATTATTCCTTCAAGTTCTTGAACTAGCCCCTATCTGCGATGAACTCATTCACATCACAGTGCTCTTGCTTGTGAGGAAATCTCAATCTTCATTTGCTTTGAAATGCAATTTGTGGCATGAAAATGCTATGTCCCAGAACGGTGCACTCCCCCTGTCCAAATGATCAATACATGGTTTTTGTTTTGCAAGTAAGCCATTGCCTAAAGTAAGAAGTTAAAAAAAAAAAAGAAAAAAAGTGGGCATTTATTTCTAATTCTAAAGATTGTGATGTATTACCAGTGAAGAGAAGCAATATATTCTTAGACCCTGAGCACAGCAATATCTTTTGTGTCATCATGTTCTGGAGGGGTTACATGTATTTAGATATCCTTTATGGAATTTAAGAAGAAATGTGAGGCTTATGTCATACTGCTCTTAACCCTAAGATGCAGAGGCACTTAGAGAAGCTAACCTGATATCTGTACATTGATATAAGTCTCCTGATGCTTGGTCAGCTACACAGAAGCACAGCACAGAGAGCGTTTCCTGAAAAACTTAACTCTCCTGAGCTGTTCCAGTGGAAATATGGAGTGTTTCTGCATCCTCTGGGGATTGTCTGTAGGAAGTGAAATGGCTTTTCCTGAGGCAAGTATTTGCTTGGCTCTAGAGGCAAGTGCATGGTGACCCACTAGGGTGGGAGCAGGGAGAGGAATGGACCATTTACAGCCACCACAGAGGCCTTTTATTTTTTACTTTCTTTTACAGGCCAGGCTGTGGGATGTCATAGCCCATTTTCTTCTAGCAGCTCGGAGAACCCACATCAGGCAGAAAGAGAAATGCTGTCCTACCACGGGGGGATAGCAGGGCGTGGTCCCTCCATATTTTACAGGGAAATAGGAGTTTTTTAAAAGATGTTGGAAATCAAATCATTAATGGACAGAGAGTGAGATTTCCAGATGTTTGAGACTGCATATTTTCTTGACCATGTAAGCCTTCCAGTATTGATCTAGGCAGGATCTAGCTCCATGTTTTAACACTTTTCATGTGACAATTAAAGTACCTATTCAGTTTTTAATAGTATAAAGCTCACCTCAGTGAACAACAGAACTCCCAAGGGCATCTACAGGATCTGGTTATTGCCTCCTGGGCTTTGGGTATTCTCAGTTGATTGTGGATTCCCTTTTCCTGTGAGGAAACTTCCAGGCTCTTGTGGTTACTCTAATGTCTATTGAACATCCTTTACTCCCAGTAGTGTTATTTACCCATCTTGCCCCTATATCCTCTTTGTCTCAGGCTCTTGACAAAGCTGTCACCTGGTGTGGATGTTGTGTTTACTTTCTTCTATATTTCACTTTGAAAAGAGGAGAAAGACTTGGAGTTTAAGTCATCAAAACCATGATTCTGACAATTTGACAAACTTAATCTAATAAACTATATGTAGAAAAACAATAAATTAAGTGCAGTAAGTGAATGAGTGAAGTATTTTTGTCACTGGGGAAGCGTTCTGTAAAAGCTGTGACAGGGATGAGCAGTATTTATTTCGTTCTCATGTTTCATAGTTTTTCAGACCGCAATGCCAAAAATGCCTATTAGGATCATCTAATTTGGATCCCTCCTGCATAAATAGAATTTCACCCAGTTATTTCTGTGCTGAGCCTGATAATTTCTTTCTCCAAAGATATATTCTTTTAGCAGCTTTGTGCTTCTTAATGGCTATTGATTTAAATGTCCTCTCTCCTGCTCTTAAAAATGCTTTGTTTAGGGAAAGAAAAAGTGCACTTTGTTTCTTGTCTGAACAAAATGAGCTTCTTTACTCAGCTTGGCCTTTCTCTTTTTTCTCTATAGTAAGAAATTTCTGCATAGCAGGTCAGGACATTTCAGGGAGTATTTTCAATTGTCAGTGGAAAAATCCTATTTTTCAGGTAACAATTGCACAAAAAAAACCCCCATGAAAATAAGAGAAGAGAAAATGTGAATACTTAGCATATGATTAGCAGATTCAGCAGCTTCCCTCCCTACTCTAATTGTTTATAGACCAAAGAACAGATTGATAGCAATCACTCCGTTCTTCCACAATAATTATATACTGTTCACATCAGCTTTGCTGCAGTTTGAAGAGAAGACTCCCTAAAATATTTATTCATCAGTCAAAAAGATGGGGAAAAGCAGTAATACTGTCATGACATGCATTTTTAGAAGTGCATTTGAGGAACAAGGAGGATGATCTGGAAGCATTTGTCAGCTATCTGAGCTATGATATCTCTGGTGTTAGTGATATCACTTGATGGAATGAGTCCTGTGACTGGAATGCTGGGATGGAGTGCTACAGGTTGTTCAGGAGTAATAGGCAGGGCAAGCAAGTTTTGCACATGTAAGAGGTTTGACTGCACAGTCCTTACAGTTAGTGATGACAGGGGCTCTGTGTGAGGACTATAGAGATGGAAAACAAAGAAAATGTTGTAGTGGGTGCCTACTACTGATCACCCAACCAGGATGAAAGCATTGATAATTCTATAGACAACTAGGAAAATCTGAATCAATAGCCCTTGTCCTTACAGGAAATATCAACTTCCCAGATATCATCTGGAAATATAGTGCTGTGATTAACAAGTCTTGCAAATCCTTGAAGTTTACAGGGGATAACTTCTAGTTGTCGGTACTCAGTGAGCCAATGCATTTCTTTGTGGGGTAGTGTTCCAACCTAATCCTCTCTAGAGCCAGGGCAGAAACCCCCCAAAAAACAAAGGAACAGAAGAGCATGTGGACAGCTGTGCTGTTTTTGTTGACTTTTGGTTTCACTCATTCAATTACAAATGGGAAGAGAAAAGAGCATAAGCAGTTGGAATAAACCATATTGTTATCCATTCTTCATTTCTTATTTCTCATCTGCTGGGAAGGATGTAACAGGCTTGCTTGGATCTGATAAGGAGCACTGTGCAGCTTAGGTGTCACCACTGCATTTGTGGTTGAACATTGGTACAGGTGCTATTATATTATGAGGTGAATGCTGTTTTACAGGTTCATAGCTAACAAATCACATGGTGAAAAACAAATAGTTTCTAGTAACTACATCTTAAATTTCAACAAATAAATTTTGAAATATTTTTTACTATCAGAATTTGATATAATTTATATAAAGAATTTGGTACAAATGGTGACTACATAGTGAATACATTATTTTACTTCTCTGGAAGGTGTCTCTTAAGTCATAAACTACAAACTCTTTGTGTTTTCATTTTTTTTTTTTATTCTGGGGTCATCTGTTGTTATTTCTAATATGTACTTCTTAGCTTTCACTTTTGATCTTTGCAATTCCTAGGTTTTTAAAATTTTGTAGTTAATTATTACATGATTTAGTGATGCCAGTTAAAGAATATTATCACTTTCAGTGGCCTCATGAGAGCTTATTAGTTTACTACCTTGAGAATTGCAAATAAATAACCCAGTAAGTAAAAATTATGAAGGGATACTTGTGTCTCCACAGTTAGAGGTTGTGACTAACTCTGTGTTCCAGAAGTGATGATAATGTGCTCCCTCACAGGAAAGTTCACTAAAACCAAAACAAGGTGCCTAATAAATCACACATGAAGTGTCTTGCTGCAGGTTAATCACTGTTCCAGCTTAAAGGATGCTTCAACAAGGCTGGACTGGAGTGTAGTTTTTTATCTTTTAATATACTAATTCTTTCTTCTTTTTCTTTTAAATGAAACCCTCAAAATTATTTTCTTGAGTAACGCTGAATTTATGCATGTAAACTAAAGCAGGAAGAGTCAATCTTGCAATAGTGAATGGAACACAAAATAATAGGTGGTATAGCAGTTAGCACTCAACCTTTTCTTCTCTCTGACACTTCCTACACTTTATTATAAACTAATTATATTCCTGAAACAAAAAACATGCTCTCCAGAAAAGGGCAAAGCAAAAGAAAATGTTATTTATCTGTCTTTTCCCCTTTCATTTTTCTTAGTTGCAGGCTTCATTAGCCTGCATATTTCAGTATTCCTTCATCACAAGTCTATATTCTCATTCACATCACTCTGCAAACTACTAAGATTCAAATATGGGGGTTTGTTTGTTTATTGTTTTCCAAACCCCTTGCCTTTTAACCAAACCTGGCCCAGAAAACCTATAGTCTACATGAACATTCTTCATTTTTCTCTGACACTTGCTTGGGTCAAAGCAAGTTTTGATTCACTGCAGGATGCTTCAGGGCCCCATCCTTAGATTGCTTCAGGATCCCATCCTTAGATTGCTTCTCCCCATATCACAGTGCAAAGAGGCAGGGAATGGCTGTGGAAATCAGAGGCACACCAGAAGAGGCTGTTATAGTCAACAAAACACAGCCATAGCCCAGGCACACATAGCTGCCTTATCTGTGTAATCTACTTTTATAGGCAGCAGGAAGGAGCAGGCACCTAGAAGGTACTGTTTATTTAATCTTAGAATGGATGAAAATTTAAATTGGATAACTCATACCTGAAGGGACCTACTTCCTAAAAGGAGGTTGAGGTGACTGACTTGGATGCACGTAGCTGCTGCAGGTCACTGGCATATAAACACAAAACTTTCAGGTCGAATCCTCCATCACTCAGAATAAGCAGAAGGCACCATTTTGCTTCTATACCCTTGGTGTGCCCCATTTTTGACCACTGTAAGCAGTTCTGGCCCAGTTTCAAGAAAGACATGGGGGGGATAGGGGCGATGTAGACAAGGGTGAGTAGAATAATTAATAGTCAGGGGCAGCTGCCGGATGAGGAGGAGTTAGATGTGGAATACTTCAGCTGGAGAGGAAAAGGCTGCGGGGTAAGACTGAGGTTTCTGAAGTCACCAGGGTACTAGATAAGATAAAGAGAGAACTGCTGCTATTCACCAAACCCTCCACTGCTGGATCTAGAGGACAGTATCAGAGGTAGGAACATTCCTTCTGACACACCTGCAGCAACAGCTGGCGGTGCTGGGGCTATGTAAAGAAAAGGCAGTAGAAACAGCCTGGTTTGTGTGTTTTCCTTAGTAGTATCTCTCTTCTTGTGCAAGTCAGCAGCATGATAGTGGGGTAAATGGATTACTGGTGAGACCCAGCGGGGCACTTCTTAACATTTCCCTCCACTGACTGCATAAGGAATGAAGAGGAGCTGTGCTCCTAATTTCTATTTCCTGACAATTAATGTTGTTTGGCGTTAGGTCCAAGTTGGGTGCTCTGGAAGCAGCTACCTCTGATGATGGTCTGACTTTCTGGAACAGCAGGAGTCCACCATGAGCTCTGTCTTTACGAGTGAGGTAAGCCTAAATGACCTGGGAGAGGCCAAGTTCTCTCTCCTCTTAATGAAATCAATGAGAATTACGGGCACTGAGTCTATTCCAGCAGGGGTTCAGCATCCCACAAGGTCAGACACTTGGTTAATAGACTGAGGCTGTATAAAATGGTGTATGCTATTAGCAGCCAGGGAAAAAATCAAGAGATAGAGAAGGACACTGGGATGAGCTGTCAATTACATATTGGATCAAGAAGAGAGAAACTGTCTATAGCACTTAGAGCAGAAAGGTTTAGACAAAATAGAAAAAGTCACTAATGTTTGTTGCTATCAAATTTATTCTGCCTTTCAGAATACTAAGTATTTTTAGTAATGAAAAAAATTCTGCAGCATCAAATGTATTAAAGAGTCACCAACACACAATCACATTGCTCAGTGATACTGCATACTAAACTGCCTCCAAGTCTGAACATTTTCAGGCTTAGATTATCCTTACATATTTAGGTAAAGTTGACTTGATTTTGAATGCATGCCTGTATGAAATAAGAAAGTTCAAAATGTCTGGTCAAAGCAGGTCAAAACAGCAGTCCACAAAGTTTTTGAAATGACTGAGAAACTTCATGGATCTGGTACCTCAATTTAACCATTCACCACACCAATCATACTTGCTAAACTTAATTTATAGCATCTATACAAGACTGTGTCTCACAGTAGTGTAATTAAATTCACAGAAGATTTTTGTAGTTTTAACTTTGTAGCTGGGTCTAGCATTCAATAAATAATACCAATCTCATACCACAAATTGACTCTAATGCAAAGAGATACAAGAATCAAACTTGTTCAAAAGAGACTATTAGCCATATAATCGAAACAAAAACTGAGTTAGTGTTTAGCTAATCAGCAAAGGTTTTATTATCTCATTTGTTTTTTTTCTTCAAGTTGTAAGAGACCAAATAGGAGGTTAAGTTACCGTTACCATGTTCAGTTTAATTTTTCCTCAAAAACAAAAGCTTCAGCTCTGAAGGACTGTTGGGACCCATTCCATGCCTCACAGTCTGGTGGAGGCTGAGCATCCTCTGTAGGTGGCAGGAGCTCAGGCAGTTGGCAGTGCCCAGGTGCTCAGCATCTCTCAGCAGTGGTGGAATGCTGCCGGCAACATTGCTCTCAGAGAATCAATTATACTGGAAACACTGGCAATTAGTAACATAAACCCTGTGATATTGCTATAATTAGTTTGGCAAGATATTAACATTGGTTCATTCATAGTTCCTTCATTAAAAGTGGCTGTGAAGTGCATCTACCTTTCATCAGAACTCTAGTGATGCCATCTGCATCCACGCTCTTCTCCAGCATGGGGGAAAATGTTTTCACCCATCTCAAACTCTCTAAGCCAAGGAGGATATCCCTCAAATCTTCATTTTAACTCTTCACAGTACTCCTTACATGGTGCTGGGGTAATGTTAGCTCTTCAGTTTCTCAAGATCTGGCAGGTATTCCTTTAGGCTCATATTTCATTACTGGGCCTGTGAACACTTCAGGGCAGGCAATATCCATTGCTATAGCACAATGGTTTTCTCACTTGTGCTGAGGCTGCTGGATATATCTGTGATAGGGAAAAGATGATATTTTTACAGTTTTCTAATAATCTGATATTGCATTCTGGTATCAAAAGTCCCCTGAAGTAATTGTTCATCCTTCTGATCCCTAATTGCATTTATCAACTCAGTATGAAATCTATTGCTACCTGGAGCTTTGTCTTCCTTTATCCAAATATTTCCTCACAACTATTTTCATAATCTGCAAAAGAACCTACAAAATATATCCTCACAGGAGGCACTGTCAGTATCTCTCTTAACAAATAAAGAGAAAAAAAGTCATTGAGTTTTTATGTTGCATTCAAAATTACTGTTAATAAGAAGGAATGGGGTTTTTTTTCAGCATACAAATACCATGCACCACTATAGGCTGTGAGATAGAAATTGTTTGTGTATTATTAGGTTCATGCTGTTTTGAACTACAGAATCACTTCAGCAATACTTTTCTTGGAAAATCAATTATATATGAAATTGTGTAGCAATTTAGTAACATAAACCCAGGTAATAATATAATTAAAAAGAAAATATTTACTTGCTGCATGGGTATTTTGGATGCATCTTAATTATGTACCTTTGCTTGCTGACTTCTGTTATGTTTATAACCTTTGTGTAAACCTATCAAGTGGATAGGAAAATAATAAAAATTGATACCATCGTTAGACTTCAGGGGTGATTTGAAAAATTATATATTTGCTGCCAGTGGCACTGTGAATTAGGAAAAGACATAGAAAAAATATTCCTCAGGATGTAAAACTTCCATTATAATGTGAGGCATCAGACTGTCAGCATCCAACTAACCATGTTTTAAGTATTTTAGGCCATATTGGTCTAAGTGGTGTAAATAGTTTGACTCTGGCAGAGTCCAATTTTCGATAATACTTCTCTGCTATGAGTCAGCTCTGAATCGGATAATTTGTTTTATTGTTCATTTTAATGAAAAGGTTTTTGGGAAATATTCTTCCCAGATATCTGGCAACAGTAGGGATGTACTGTGAGTGATTCCATTTTTCTTTGTTTATCAAAAGTAATTTCTTTAGTTTTTATATCAGAAAGATCTTCTTCATACATCTTGGAGTAGCTGTTTTATTAAGAGTTTCAGATGATGAGATCATCACAGTCATTTGCAGCATCACAGAAGTAAATGAGGCAGGACGTAGCCAACTAGCCAAGTGAGCATCACAGGCTTAAATATCAATATTTGTCCAAGTATTTACAGACTTTTGTAGTCTTTAATTAGCTGTTGTATGTTGAGGATTCAGTTCAGTGAAGACAAAGAGACTGTACTCCCTTCAAAAGCTGGATGAGGTTTACTGCAGTTCTAACTTGAGGATTTGCTCTGTCTTGCAAAACAAATCAAGCTCCCCATTAATCACTTTCTGCATCGTTTCCTTACCAGTCCTAACAAGTTTTTTCTATAGGACTCCTAAATTAAGTCTAAAATCCCTTAAGAGGACATGTCTCCACTATTCAGTGAGCTTGGGCACTTTCTTTCAGAGAACTGCTTGACTGGTTTGTCTGATTTTAGGTGAGTAGGTGTCAAGTTTGCTGTTATGGTCACTGATGATCTAACCAAGAAGATCAGTGGAGTTCATTCATCTGACCAAAAGCAGACAAAAAGAGTTGCTTTCTGAACTCCTCTGATAAACTCAGATGTATTCATGTCTGCTGTGTGGACCTGTGTATGACGTGAATGCCACTCTTGGTGTGGAAAATCTAGGTGAAAGGCAGATACACAAGTGAGGAAGATTTGCTCTTTAAACTTCACCATAAGAGGAGCCTGTTGTTCAGGGATATGTGTGACTGCCTCTTGTGGTGAAGATATCTGAAGTATTGGTAGAGTTTGCTGCTGTTGTCACCCATTCTTTTACTCATTTTGAACCTGCTCCCTCTTTCAGTACTGTAAAGTTGATACTTTATGGTTTCCTTCCACCCCTTGGGCTGACAACCCCTGCTGGTATCTTCACATTTGTGTTTTCTTCACTACATTTCTCCAGTCTACCATCTTTACATACACCTCCAAGACAGGAAAAAACATGAGTTTACTTGAAAGTGCCATCCTTTGGGAAAAGAGAAGTGAGGAAGAAGAATTTTTTGTGCAAGACAGTCCTTCTTAGAACCTGTTTTTTGTATAACTAAATTCAACTGAGAGTCTCCTTGCTTTGAGAGACCAATGTCCTTTGTACACTATTCTATGTTTATACTCGGCTGAAGTCAGTGTAAAATGCCATACTGGGCAACTGCCAGGGCTAGCAAATCCTTGTTTTCTGTGAAGACTCCCATGCATGGTTGATATTTATCAGTGTTACAAAAGGTCTCCTCTGCAAGTAATAATGTATTCCATAGATTCTCAAAAGGACAGCTTCTCCTGTGATAATGAGTAACCCAATTCAGTTTCATCCAGAGCATCTCACTAACTATTCTCTGGCAGTCAACACGTTCTGTAACAAAATTATTGCTACATCTGGCAATATAAAATTCAAGAAAGAAAGTCAATGCTTAGTTTTAAAATAAGTAGGGTTTTGAAGACTTTTTGAGGACCCTCACCCATGACCCAGGTCCTGCTGGGAAATGTCTCCCTGTCTTTTGACAGAAGCCTGGGCCACTCCGACAGAGAAAACAACTATGGTGAGAGTGAATAGACCTGAAAAGTGGGAGGTCATCTAGTCTCAATTCCATTGTCATCTCTATTCAGGGGGTTGCTTTATCATACAGTCTGAGGTCTTTGGAGCTGTCTTGCCAGCAGGGAGCTTTGTGTCTGTGGAATGAAAGTCCATGACGTGATCCTGTCCAAAACCTGCCCTGAATGCACCCCTTTTTGCCTACTGCTGGTTTTCAGGCTCTGCTTTTTTCACTAGTAATGTTTCTTTTACCTACAATTACTACAATCACTGTGTTCTGAGATGTTTCATTGGAATCTTACCTGAGAAACTTCTGCTAGTTTGTTCAAATTCCTTCCTCCAGTATCTTTCTAAAAGGTGTCATCTCAAGCAATGGTCTGTGTTTTTCTTTAGGCTTTAATATTTGAAAGGACTAGATAAAGCCCAGATGTCCTAGATCCTTTTTCTGATGTAGGTGTTGCAAGACAGCTTCTTCTTTCCCTCATCTCAGTCTTTTATTTGGTATATTCTTTCTTTGCTAAGTATAGTGTATCAACTATAATAGCCACCTCCAGCAGTATTATTTTGTGCCGTTTCAAGTGGATATTATTGAATTTTCTTCCTTTATCTTCAGTGCATACTTGTGTACTTTCTTCTAGGCATCCTTCTCCTTTTTGAAGTCACACAGCTGCTGGGTTACATTTTTTTAACCCCTTGGGCCTTTTGAGTCAGCATTAAGATGCTCTCTTAGATCCATAATGGATCTTAAAATGAGTCAGAAGGAAAAAAGACTGGGACAAAAAGAACTCACCACTGCAACATTTTGGGTGGGTCAGCTTTCTTCCTGATGACCACACACAATACAGCATCTCTGTACTTTTATAACCCTTTCTAGTACACAATAAAAATAGTTCAGGATTCATTAACAAATTGCACATGCTTGATGAAAAAATGAATGACTATCATTATGTAAAAAGCAGGGGTACTAAATTTGGAAAAAAAAGTATTTCTCCTTCTTTAAATCTCTGCTTGGTTACACAGCCTATGAGAAAACACAGCTAGAAACTGACTTTTGGTTAAGATAACCAAGCATA
This sequence comes from Setophaga petechia, assembly GCA_024362935.1. Classification (NCBI taxonomy): domain Eukaryota; kingdom Metazoa; phylum Chordata; class Aves; order Passeriformes; family Parulidae; genus Setophaga; species Setophaga petechia. The sequence continues at coordinate 968,448 of JANCRA010000002.1, read as the reverse complement.
TTAAAGCATTCTTCATCTCTTTGTATCCACAATCACAAATTCATGTTTTCATATAATAGAAATCTCCACACAATAACCTGAAACAACATAAATTTTCTTGATGGCTAGTAGAAAAGTAATTTATTTTTCTGATCCAGAGGAAAGAATTAGTGCAATCAAAGCAGATATCAGGACATAATCTAAAGTTCCAGGACATCATTTTAGGCCCAAGTAAATTGTAGGTCAGATACCACTACATAAGATGAGTATGATGCTAACCTCTTTCTCTGACCTAAACTAGAATGGCAACAATCATAAATGCACCCAGTTTTCTGTCTGCAGCAGTGGATAGGCATTGAATAGGTTTCAAGTGGTTCTCCAGTGTCAGGCAGTTGGGCAGCCCAGTGAGAAATCACAAAATTAGGTAAACCCAATAGATTGATGCTGAGGACATTTTGGGTAAATGAGATCTAGTTTATATATGAGGCACTGATGTAAATGAATAAAGGAAATTGACAATCATTTTTACATGCCAGCAACAGGAGGCATCTCAGTGAAGCTGCTGGCAAGAGGTCACAGCTTGTCTGTCACTGGGACAGCAGCAGCCAAACTAAAAGTTATTAATTTTCAGACACTATTTAGGTACTTTGTTTGTTAGGTGCATAGAAGCAAAATACTTCTTCTTTTTTTTCCTTTTTCTTATTTTTAATTTATTTTTTTTTAGCAGGCAGAAGCAATAAATCACCTACTTTAAGAAGACCCAGCTAGCCCAACACAGATCGATTTCACAGGGCAGTCAATGGGCTGCTAATAGAATTATAAGTACATGTCAAAACAGGGAAAACATATATGTGACAGTGACAAAGGGCAAATCAATTGAAGAAGTGTTGTGGGCTCTTTTTAGTTTTTGGTTTTTGGGGTTTTTTTGAGACATAGATGAGAAGTACAAGTGAATCTTTAAAGTCGGCAACTGTGACAAACAGCAATGTTTATCCCTTTACAGGAGCCATCAATCCTGCAGTACTGAATTCTATGGTCACTTTATTTCTACTGCAATTACTAGGCTCCAATAAAACAAAACTAAAGAGCCATATCCAGAGCTATATAAGAAGTTTCTCATGTATTAGGAAAGCTATTTAAATAGTTTATATTAACACCTGTAATAATTTGCTTCAGGTGAAAAACCTTGGCACATTTTGTTTACCAGCAACCAGTTTTTTTTCAATTACACACATGAGCTTGCCAGTTTCAGGTGTTTTTTAGTGTTTCTACAGCTCAAGCAGAAAATCAGTTACAACAATGTTGTTGGCTCAGAAATTGTGTTATAATTTGCAATAATTAGATAAAAATTGAGTTATTGAAAAGTGAAAAGTTGCCCTTGTGCTTTAAAACTACTCTGCTGCCTTTATAGCATATGTATAATCTGTTGCCTTAATACTTTACATATCTATGTCAGAGATTAAAAAAATTCGATGTAATTGAAAATGTATGTCCTCATACATGTTGATGCAACAGTTTGTGATGGCTCTGCAGATGCCATGGTTGACTACTGATGTTGTGAGATATTTACCAAGTCATGCCAGCACAGGCTTCTGCTCTGCTGGTACAGTTCCTAAGCAATGAAGAAATACTAAAGGAAAGTAATTAGGGTGGTAGTCCTTCTTTTCCCCTCACTGCAGTCATTCTTAGGTCTAAAGCTATCTCTGACTTTCTATAGAGAAGATCATGTATTTTTATGCATTATCTATGCATGTATGAATGACAATTTGGAATAAAACTGTAATTAAATTAATTATCTGGGAATCTCCCTCCTATATTGTTGCTTTGGATAAAGGTTGGGTGTAGGAAAACTGTTGTGCCAAAATCAAAAAAACAAATAGTTCTATTTTCCAAAATTTACTCATGCTGTTTGTTTAAAATATGTGTATATATCTATATACACACACAAACAAGACTGGGGAAAACTTCTTGAAGTAAACTGAATTTGCATTTAAATAGATGATAAAACTTATATTGACTCCCAATGAAAGCAGAATTTCATACAGTGCAATTAAACCAGACTATAAAAAGAGTCAGGGTCAAAATTCTCAGATCTGAATATCTTGCTTTTCTCACATTTTTTTCTTGTTTTGCCTATATTAAATCAATGTTCAGCCATTCTCTTTATCACAGGCTGCAACTTCTGTCGACTTTGTTGGGTCCTTCAGGCTTCTGTGAGTATGGCAACAATGTCTCCAGAGGCAGAACTGTGTTTTAAATTCTTTGGAGCAAGGAATAAACCGTAACATTAATCTTTCTGTAGAGCATTCTATGCATTTTTAACACTGCAATTTTTAATAGATAGTAATAATAGCAATTTTGAAGTACCCTGCCGATTCTAGTAAAGGACTTTTCTTCAGAAACAATATCCCCTGCTGCTAGTTTGCAAATCTTCTAATTCATTACCACATGGAGTGTCCTATGTGTACAACATTTTTTTGCTCCAAAACAGATAAATCTGTATATTTTACCAACAAAGGTTTCCCGACAGCATGTCACAATTTCTCCCGTGTGGGACTACAGCAACTTTAAATCATTTCCAAATAATGGTAGTAGATAATTTAAAGATCATGAATAAGTCATTTATTTAAATTAAGCATTTAGATTAACCATCTGTATTTCAAAACTTATAGATCCATACTAAACTAGTATTTTTTTCTTGAATAGTGTTTGTATTATGTGGGTTATACAGTGAGTCACAGTATTCCTCAGCAAGCTGCATCATGCTTAAGTTATATATATCTGTGAGAAGTGTGTTTCCGTGCCCAGCACGATGTGACTGTGGATCTTTGTGCTGTACAGAGCTCAGGAGCCCAGCAGGGAGTGGCTAGGCTGGAAGTTCACAGCTCCAACAGCAGGGCAAACAATGGGGAAGCTATTGCTGGAGCTCTTGGAACAAAAGGTATGAAGTGAGATCCAAGCACCGAGTGATGACAGAGTAAGTGTCTGTCTGCCATCCACCATGGCTCGTTCTGGAGCCTTACTCACTTCAAAAGTAGTTGGAAGACTCTGGGAAAGAGGGCAGATTCTCTGTTAGTTTCAAACAGACATATAAAAACTGGGTATCCAAAAAGGGTTTAACAACAGCTTTGTATTGAAACTTGGAAAAGAGCAAGTGCCTAGGGCTTTGTCGTCATGGCTTCAGTGTGCATCTGGTTTATGCAGTCCAATTTGCATTCCACGTCACTACACTTTTGATCTATGTTTTATTAAATAAGGCTTAAAAACTCAAAGTTTTATGTGGGAGAGTTGCCATGAACTTCTAATGTCTCACAAATAAGAGAGATTGAAGGAGAGTTTGTCTCTCCAGAAAACTTCGCTGTGTAAGTCTGAGAAAAATGCATGTGGAGGGAAATGGGTTATGGAAACACTGAATCCTAGAATACAAGTACAACAAATATCCTGCCAATGCAGGTCCTGGCCTTAAAAATTTGACATCTTTGTGCCATATTGTACCTTGGAGAGAAAGCTACTGGAGAGAGAATGAATAAGCAGTGTTTTCTGCTCAGTGTTCAATCACTTTTGTGGTTGTGTTTAGCCCACTTTTATAAACCATGTGTTTTAATAGGCATTATGAACACTTGACTAACAAAGGTATTCACTTTTATTTAAATAGAATTTCAGTGAAATATGTTTTGAGAGGATATATGACCCTTTTAAGGCAGGAAAAACTATTAGTTACTATAGAAGCCTAGAAAATATTTGTTCAGTGCTCTCTTAAGCATGTAGCCTGAATGCCTCACAAACACCATGTCACCATTATAAATTAGGCTGAGACAAAGTGCCTGACTGTCTTCTATTGTTCTGGTGTGATACACAAAGTCCTGTGAAAAAGTCCCTGTGCTTTTCAGTAGCATCAAGTCAGGACAACACAGTGGAAATTCAGAATGGAGGGGTATTCCTGGTGGGTTTATTAGCACTTTTGAGAAGAGGTCATGCTTCTACCGCTTTTGAGGATTGTGCTTACTAGGTAAAATTTTAAAAGGGTTAGTATTTTAATGTTGTGTTTTAGCATGTATAACATATACTGAAAGTGTTCTAAAATGACAAGGGTAAAAAGCCTGGAACCAGCTTTTAAAAGACATCTTTGGAGGCTATTGCACCATTCAGACTCTGAAAGATTAAAGGAGAATCTTACTTTATGAGGTACTCAGCACTTGCAGTGTAGTGCTACCAGAACTGCAGATTTCCATTTTGTTTTAAAGTAGCTGAAAAGCTCTGTATCTCCTCTGGGTTGGCATTTGACAGGTGATCTAAAATGACCCTAAGCATTAAATAATAGCAAGTATATCTAAAGGATTTTAGTCATTTTATCTGCACACTCAATTTTTTTAGTAATTTCATTGCAATTTTCACATGCAACTTAAATTAAAGAAGATGAAACACGAGGAAAACATTAACTTTTTTACTATATGTTCAGTTTCAGTGCTACTTACTATGAAAAAAACAAGCTCATTCCACTAAAAGAAATTTAAAAGAGGCAAAAATGTATCAAAATTTGAACAAAAATAAAGTTCCTCCCAAAAAAGCCTAGGTCCCAAATGAGGCAAAGTCATTCCAATTAATGTAGTTTCAAGTCTACCCAGAGTACGGAGAATTTTTTTTCTACCAAACTTTCACTCTAATTCATTAATTTCTTTACAGAGTTATAAACTGCACTGTCTCTCTTGTGCAGTAATCAACACTGTTAAGGAGCTCATGAGCAGATGTGATACAAGAGAGCCTTTTTATTTTATTTTTTTTTTAACTCAAAGAGTAATGACACCACAATATCATGTGGTGAAGAAGCAATAATTTGATAAACATTGTCTTTCCATTAGATTAGAGCAATTAATCTGATTCTAATTTAGCTGAAACATTACCATACTGGAATCCCTAGAGCCCGATGAATAATCTCTAAACACATTGACACACTCAGCAGACAAACATTATCTCCACTCATACTGTTGTTCCATATGGTCTCCTCCCATTCTGATGGAGGGCACCCTGCTGTTTCAATCAAATAAATGTCAATTATCTGAGATAGATTTTTTAGTTCACAGGCGCAGGCTTACAATTCAGCTGTGGAACAATTGTCTGCGGTTGTCCCCTGATTGCCTCTGCCTCCTTTTTCAGCTGCCCACCTTGCTGGATTACTGTCAAGCTTTGCTGCATCATACACAGTTTCCAACGCTCTCTCTTGAAAATTGTAGGCACAGGAAATAATTTGTACCTGGGGAGAAAGCAGCAAAACACAGAAGAAATGGCAGAAGTGTTTGCCATATAGGCTTCTTTATCCTATTAGTTGGGATGGTCTTTATTGCCTTTTCTATTTGTTGATCTAGCAGGGTGCCAGAACTCTGTGCAGCTACAGGCTGCTGAGATGATCTGCTAGAGTCTTACTCCTCCAAGGCAATGCCCCACAAGCCTTTTGCTTCAGTGGGTTATGGGCATGCTCACCACATCCCACAGACTGGCTGACACTTTTATTTGAAAAAAACTATAAGAGATGACAAGCTGAAAACTTCAAGCCCTTGCAAGCCACAGTTTTGACAATTGCTACAAGGTTTGAAGATCATCCAAAATATCTCTTCAGAGTGATAGAGTAGATGTAGATTAGATATTAGGAAGAGATTCTTTATTGTGAGGGTAGTGAGACACTGGAACAAGTTGCCCAGATTTGTGGATGCCCCATACCTGAAGTGTTCAAGACCAGATTGGATGGGGCTTTGAGCAACCTGGCCAACTGGAAAGTGTCCCATGGCAAGGAGATTGGACACAGATGAAGTTCAAGACTACCTTCCAACCCAAGCCCAATACTATGATTCTGTGGTAATCAGACTGCTTGCTGTGTTTGCCTCTTACACAACTTGTGTCTACTATGGTGTCTAACACTGAGGGAGTGTTGTGCAATTCAGGTTGCTATCAGCAGAGATAAATTAATGCCATTGAGGGCAAAAAAATTGCAGCACCTGAGGTAGAACAAGATTGCTAGTCTGACAAAGCCCTTTGTAGGCAGAATTCATTATTTTATTACATTATACATGACCTCAGTTTTCTTCCCTGGAGGTGTCATGGTAGGCAAATACACCCAATGCTAAGGGCAGATGGAGATGAAAAATTTTGTTGAATTGTGTTTTCTTCTGCTTTCTGTTGTTTGGGTGCTTAAGGTAGTTTAGCAATGACGCTGTCTCTTTGTCAGCACACCTTTAACTGCGCCAGACAACCCTATTGCACCTGCTGAAAGCTATACTAGGTGATTGACCAAAATGATATGCAGCTTCACAAAGGATGCCTGTATATATGAGCTGGAATCATAGGTTGGATCACTTGGTAGTCTTACAGGGAGAAAACCTTAAAATTGAAAATTCTGCAATTTTTCAATGATACTTGGAATTCAACTTGATCTAAATGATATGGCCATTGTGAGAAGAGAAGTTTGTTTTTGAATTTGGGCTGTGATCTGTGTGAGAAACTAATTGTTTGATATGCATGAGGACCATATGCACGAGGGCCAGTGCAGCATTCCTCTAGCTGAGAAAACCTTTGGCTTGAATAAGTCCTTTTAGGTCCAGAGACTTAAATAGTAAATAAGGTGTGAGTTGCTTTTCAAAAGCTTTAAATTATGACTGTGAAACTGGCCTATTTTGACTCTCTCAAGTAGAGTATACCTGCTCTTCTCGGCTCCCTTCCCTCTTGCCTTCCTCACCAGGTGCTCTTCAGCACTCATTACATAGACTTGAAATGCTCTAATATCACTACTTTGAAAAAATCTTATTTTCCAATGTGTTGGCTACCTTCCCCTCCCTAATATCAAATGAGATCCCAGATACTTCACTACATCAGAAGCAAATTAAAATTCATCCATTTCCACCAGATATTATTCTTCCCTAGCACAGACAGCTGGAAATACAGCGAATCTGTCAGTACAATGGGGTGATTTGTATGCAGCAGTTATCCATACATTCCCACAGAAGACAGGGCTTTCAAGCAGAGTGGGATGGTTCTCAGTTTCTAATGTAGAATTTTAGGCTATCCATAATTGCCTTTTATAGAAATAAAATGTGTCTCTTACTATGGATTTGAGCATTATGTTGCCATTAATGTGCCAATAAAGTCTTTGCTTGAAGACACTGTAGAACAACACACTTCTGTTAATACTGCTCAATAAAACTATTAATACAATCAATTTAATTTGAAATGTCTCTTGTCTTGTAAAGTATCAGATCATTAACTTTAGCAATGACAGAGTTGTAACTGTCCTATTCAACTAAATTAGTGTCCAAGGATTAGCTAGGACCTCATATTGCACAGTGGAAAGTATTAATGTACTACTGGATGTAAATAAACTGAGCAACCTTCAAATGCTTCAGGAAGGATATAAGTTTGCACTGATACATGCTGCAAAAAAGGGGCAGTGAAAGATATGAGGCAGAGAGGGAAACAATAATGGTTTTTCAACTGAAGGCATGAGATAAAGAAAATGGTATTGAAAATCTGAAATTTTCTTGTAATCACAGTGATTCTCAAGACCTCAGAGTAAGGCATTTTATATAATTATGTTTAACATTCTTATCTGTTTTGTTTCTGTTTGAATGATGCAAAATGAATAATTGAGCGTAAACCAAGCTCAAGTCAGGGAAAGTAAAATGGAACACACATTGATAGACATGAGATATTATTTTCAGTCCAAATTTCTGTGTTCTACCACAAGTATTTTTCTGCCTTTCTCCTTTGCCCTAACAGGCTGCCCTGTGGTAGAGTAACCATCCCTGGAAGTATTTAAAAGATGTGTAGATGTGGCACTTAGGGACATGGTTTAGTTAAATGTTGGACTTGATGATCTTAAGGTGTTTTCCAGTCTAAGTGATTGTATTTTTCTTGCTATTGAGACACAAGGAGGAATAGGGTCAGGAAATGCACAAAAAAGAAACTCATGTATCTCTGCATTTACATTTTAGTTCAAATCAGGATAGTACCTCTGGAGCACAAATCATAATATTTACAGTTTACAATGTTGGGTTCACATTGTAGAGACATCTCGGAATACATGAAAGTAAAATGAAAGGTGTGCTCTCACTTTGTACCTAATTCACTTTGTTCATGGCTGATCAAATCCATAGGAATAGACTGGAGCTAGTCAGAAATAATATGCCCCGAAATTCTGGTAAAGTGTAAGCTGTGTCTTCAGCACTGTTTCACTGAAAAAATCCCTCTTTATTGGGCTGCACTTCCTGCTTGTGTGGATATAGCAGGGAAATATACTGAGGACTCTTTCCCCTGCCCTGCCTACATAGACTCTGGCTGTATGAACATGTATAAATAATGATCAAACCAATAGTAGCTGTCCCATTTACATTTGGGAACATCATGATTTTAAGCCTGTTTTAAAAGTGTCTGTGAATGCATTGGTACTGGCAGTTCCAACAGCTGAATTTAATAATAACATGGAGCAGAGTCTAGTGTGGGCAGTGTGAGTACAGAAGGGAGAACAAGTGGATAATTGGAATGGAACATGTTATTTTTGAACTCCTATGGATGTGTTTTGCATATTTTTATTTCTGATCTGCTCCTCTGCTTAAAATATTCTCGCCAATAATACTGAGAGCTGGTTGTCCAAGTGGTAACTGCTGAAAAGGACAGGGTGGATACCAAAATGAATAGGAGGTGACAATGCAGCCTCATTGAAAGGGAAGCGCATAATGGAGAGTATGTTGGGAGGAGTGTGGTGGGTAGACTAAAGAAAATAACTCTTCCCCAGTCCATGCTGGTGATGTTGCACCTAGACCAAGGCAGATTGGTTGGAGGCCATTCACAAGGATGATATAACTGCAGTGCTTGATAGTGGTGGCAGGTCATATAACCAGGGGCAGCAGGGAGAGACTGCATTAAGGTTTGTCATTAGGAAAATGCCACACTGGAACAGGCTGCTTAGAAAGATTGTGTGATCTCTACTGTTGGATATTTGCCCTAGGGGGGAAAAGCTGGACTAGTGCTTGTGGTGGCTCTGCTTTAAGTGGGATGTTGAACAAGGTGACCTTGGGAGACCCCTTCCAACCTGTGCTGTTCTGACTGTAGAAGGCTGTGAACTCCAGCACGTATTAGGGGATTGACACAATTTGTTAACTAGATTTGTTAACTAGAACATTTGGCCTGGCCTGGCTTTGCAGAAGGTCACAGGTAGCATAAGCTGTATCACTCACTGGGGCATCAAAATCTGTAGCAGTTATCTGGGGAGAGTCTGTTTCTTTGCATCTAAGATTTCTTAGCAAGGAGAGAAGTAAAACTAAGGTGGAGAAAATAGAGGGAGACCCGTGGGGAGTCTGATTTATCATTGCTGAAAGGAAGAGGGGAATGGTAGTTGTTTCTTGAATAAATATCCTCGTTCTCCCACCCAGAAGTAGCTGCTGCCCTTCATGTTTCCAGCTGTAGTCACAGCAAAGGCTGATTTCCACCTGGCAGCCTGCTGCCTGAGGCAGCTGCCTACATCACCTCACCTTGATGACTAGCTCTACTCAGGACTTGCAAACTTGCTCTGGGGAACAGAGCAGCTGTACTCAAAATATTGAGCAGACGTCTTCATCTCCACCTCAGTACTGAAGGTTTTCCTCTTTCTCCCCGTGGGGTGGCTCAGTGGTACAGGTTAGGAGCAGAGACAGGTGTCAACATGGCCTTAGTGAGACATCTAAATTTCCTCAGCTTTACTGAGGTACTGGGAGATGAAGCTGCAATCTGGCCTCAGAAATGTCACACATATGGACTGGCAACTAGATGTGACCCACAGAGGCATAGCTGAGCAGGTGTCTGCTTAAAAAACAGCTGCATTGATGATGGCTTTTCTTCACTGCCTGTGTTAATTTTCTCATCCAAAGTCAGTGGATCAGTGGCATTGAAAATATTCAGTACAATGTTTCAGCTCTGATTTTAAAATTAAAAAAAATTATAATTAAACCACTTTTCTTTCAAAATGTATTTTTCCCAAAGTTTGATTTTACTGAGGATAATTTTCTGATTAACATCACAATTTACATTATTTTCCTAAGAAATCAGTGACCTTTTTTGGTTTTGAGTTTCTTTCTGAGAGTTCTAGTGAGAAGAAACTTTCTGTGGTGGGACTAGAGAAGCAGCCTCCTTTCACAACAAAATAGACTGTTAGCAAATGGCAAATACAACCTATGGCTGTAAGACTCTAATGGATTTTTACCTCTGCTCTATTTTCAAGATGTGACAAAATTACTGGGTAGCCTATGTATCCAAAATTAGAAATACACTGGGAGCTGAATACTGCCAGCAAGAGCGGAGAAGCCTGATTTTAACTCCATTGCAACACAGCAGAGTTCAGCTTTCATGGTGCATTAATTCAACACCTGCAGGCGCTCTCTTCCCTTGCTGAAATTACAGGCTGTCTACTGAGTAGTTAAGGCTTGGAACTGAAGTGTAGAGTAAAGTCGTGAGGTCTTTATTGATCAACACAGGGACAGATCCTAATAGCTGGATGCAAGCTACAGATGCTCCCTCATACTTCCTAGAAGGGAGACAAGGGATGAAACATAGCTAAGATGTTTTACTGCCATGTGCAGTTTTTAGAGTTCTTCACCTTTAAAATAGAAGGTTCTTTAAATTCAAAATTATAGTGATGGAAAAGGATCAGCATTCAAATATGTTAGTTAACTGATCAGTTGAAATTATAATTTAAATGCCACTTTAGCATCTCCAAAAAGATTTTGAAACACAGGACTATGTGAATCACACAAAAGCCAACCCAAAATCTTTGCTTTTGTCGTGTGCATTAATACATTAAATTAGAAGCATTAGAGAAGCTTAATTTAATTTGAAAGTAGGCAGTTGACAGCATTATTTTACTGTTGGCCTGTTGAACCACTCTGGTTCCTGTGCTAGTGGGAAGGGCTGTAAGTAACAGAGAGTCTAGAGAGGAGGCCATAAATAAAAAAGGCATTTAATTTGGTATCTTAGGTAAAAGTTTAACAGTCATAATGAGACTGCTGTGGGGCATGTTAATATGCTCCAATAAGCAATATGTTATTGTTGTTTCTTTGGTTTCCCTAATGTGGCAGTTGTGTTATAAGGTCTCTGTCTGGCAGAGTGGAAAATGGGGATGTTTCTGAACTCAACAGAGAGAAAGAACTCCTGCCTCATTCCTGAAAATCCCAGTTCTCTCCTGTGTGTGGAGCAGTGGTGGTTGGGATCCTGAAGTGTCCCATACTGCACTGACCTATGTCTCTTGGCTGATTTTCTACCTTCAGGCAGGCAGTATCTCTCAGGGCTCGGTGCCTCACCAGAGCTTTGACACGGGAGATGCTGGCAGCACATGTTTGGTGGTATCAGGTCTCTGTGGTAGAAGACCACGCTGAATTCCTGCCAGTGTTGGCAGTGAGGCAGTTGCCTGAGTCTCGATGCTGTTCAGTGGGTCAGTGGAGGTGTGCATGCAGCTGCACACGCTGCTCCAATCTGAACATTGAACAACTTGCACAGACTTAATGAGGACTCATTGTATGCCATAAATTTAGGGCATAAACCACCAGACTAGAAGAGCACTGGATGGGATTGTACCACTGTCATGGTTTGACACTGGCACAATGCCAATGCTTCATGAAAATATACTTCTCTGGTATTTGCTGTGAGATGAGACTAGGAAATAAGCAAAGCAGGCCTCTACTTTAGGGAAAAAAAAAGTTTATTAACTAAACTACAAAGAGGAAAAAAAAAAAACTACACACACACACACACACACACACACCTGGAAAATGAAAACTCTACAAAAACATTTCTTCTTCCCTTCACTACATTTCCAATACATCTTCTAGATTTTAAGTCTCTATCTATCACTCAGTAAATACTCAATTCCAGTCTATCAAGAGGAGAGGAGTCCTTCTTGGGGCCATGGTGACTTCTTCTTTGCATGCCCAGCGCTCTCACCGATGGGCATGGAACAGAGTTACTTCAAAGGGTTATCTTTTTAAGGGTGCTTTGACTAGTTCCAAAAAAAGGCACAGTTTTCTCTCATCTCGGGACCTCTTGTCTTCCCCATACTTATTTACCCCCTGGGGCCGGGGGGTCTCTAAAACTGAACTTTCTCATTCTGAGCCATCGCCTCCCCCCTGCATGCAGCTTCTGTGTCGCGAAGAAGCATGGTTCTCTCTGTGGCTGTACTAAAAAGAGTTCAGCAATCAGCTACTTCATCATCTCTTTTCGGCTTCTTCTTCACTCTCCTAGCCTCACTCACTGCTCTAACTATCATTCTCTTGCTTATTTCCACTTTATCATCTATTCCATCTCCCTCCAGGAAAGGTCCAAATGCTCTGTGAGGTCTTCATTGTCTAGAAAGGGGTTAACAAACTTCTGCAGGCGGCTAGGCTCTTTTCTTGCTGCACTCCCCCTTCCCCCTCTTTCTTCACAGCCGATATCACTTCAAGGCTACAGGCCCGTACCAGCTTTCTCTCTCTCTCATCTTCTAGCTGGGGGGGGGGGGCTGCCCAAATCTTCTTGGGCCTCTCTCTCCCTCTGTCTCTCCTGGGGGGGGCTGCCCAACGCCTCCTGGTGTCCCCACCACCCTTCCATCCTGAGGGGTCAGCCTACCTCTGCCGGGCCGCAGGTTTTCCCCTCCCTTGCCTAGCTCAAAGCCGGGCAGGGGAGGCCTTGCCTCTTTGCTGGCCGGAAATCAAAAGAGAGCGAGCCCAAGGGAGTGCTCTGCTTCTAACCCCTGTGTTCTCAGAGGCGCATCCACCCTCAGTGGTCAAACTTACTGTCAATTTCAAATCTGAACACTTATTGGCCTCTGGCCACTCCATTCCCAGAAAACCTACTTCCTGTAAACCCACGACAACCACATGTCTCTCCAGCTCTTTGCCCAGTCCCTGATGACCATCAAAAGGAGGTATCTAGGAAAGAGGATAAAACCAGGGTGAACTGTATGTGATAGTTAGGCTTCCCCCTGCTTCCAATCATTTGCATCTCAGAAACTTCCTGACCTGCAGATATTTCTTTAAATTTACAGCCTGAAAAATTTCTGATCCATGAACTTGCCCTTCCTCTCCTTGGATCTATGTAAGCTTTTAGCTTCTGAAACATCCTGTGGCGTGGAGTCCGTCAAATGCATGTGTTTTTCTAAGATCACAGTCTCAGAGGTCAGGCTGACTCCTCGCATCAACAAAATTGAATCCCCCATTGCCATCACGGCAGGATTGTGTTCCAAAACCAGCTCTTCTTGAGTACCCTCTCCCTGTACCTGTTAATACACGTTAATATTGATTAATGCACTCCCCACATATGGTGCAGGCACTTATCTTACTCCCCATCCACCTGGGATACACATTAATCAACAGTACAGCGTGGTATAGTATGTCATGTCTCATTGCTTAAAGATTTTCCTACTCCCTTATGTTGTTTTTAAATTGAAGAAAACTAAGTGCTCAGACAGAAGTAATAGATCAGTATAACTAGATTTGTCTTAATACACCCCAGATGGATTTGCCCAGAAAAGTTTAACGGAAAATCTTTTTCAGCATACAAAAAATTTCTGAGGAGTTATATCACTGAGGATTGCTTTCCGCAGAAAAAGCCGAAAAGGCTCTTTGTTCTGTTCCCATGACTCCCACAAGATACATTTTTTCTCCCAGTCCTCCATTAAAAACAAGATAAAAATTTTTCAGATAAAAATTTTGAGGTGTGTTCAGACACTAGAACAGGTCTAAACCTCTCTGAACGCAGGGAGGTTGCAGATGCTCCAACCCTGGTGGTGTCCAAAGCCAGGTTGGATAAAGCCTTGAGCAACCTGGTCAAGTGGGAGATGTCCCTGCACATGGCAATGAGGTTGGGACTAGATGATCTTTAAAATCATAGCAACTCTTAAACATACTATGATTTTATGATTAATTTACTGGCTTCAGAAAGACAGCATTTCAGCTTCCCAAACTTTTAGTTTCTGAAAAAGTAATAGGTTATGGGCTAAGTACTGCTGTAGCTTAGTTCAGCACTCAGTTTCCCTGATGCTGGACAGAAGTCAGTGTCTGGTTTGAGCAGTCAGCTCTGCAGTGAACACAGATGAATGGTGCCTCCTGAGACAGATTTATTTTAGGTGTTTAAAATTAACCCCTAGAGGTGCTCTATTGATTAGAGGTTATTGATTCATTGAAAACTAGACTGCACATTACCTCTGGAAAAAGTTGGACCCTGGGACCTGGAGCTTAGAGGAAAAAGAAACATGATGGAGAATGATTTCAATTGTGTTTGGTATAATGCATGTCAAATATATAAAAAATCATATTCATAGATATAAAGGAATTAAATAAGTCAAATTTTCACTGAACGCAAGACAAAAGGCCTCATGGGCCAAACAGCAGGTCCTTCCAGTGTGAGTGGTTTCTGGAGTGAATTGTTCTGTTATATATGAATAGTTCACATGTCGAACTGATTACTAAATCATTATTGTTGGTGGTCTTGGTGTAGAGTGAGGACAGAAGTGAGGGAAACTATCCTGTGATCAATGTATTTCCTTGGGGTAGTAGTGACAAGAGTGAAAGAGTAGAAACTGAGGGTGATAACCAGAGGTTTTGCACTGTGTTCAGTATTGTCTGACTTGCCTCTTGGGTGCATAAAGTTTCTTTTTACATTTGTTTTGGAAATTATGAACAAAAATGTGTTTTTCATTACTTAAGACATTTCTGAGCTTATGCACAACCTAGTAATGACATGGTATATTTTAATGTGTTTACACAAAGTAGGAAGGTTTTTGTTGCTCATGTAATCCTTATCATACCATTTTATCACTTCTGAATGCAAGTGCTATGGCCCCTTAATGTATGTTTTGAAACTTTCTTTTTTAAATTCTGCCAAACAAGCCCGCATTTTCCTTGGTTTTTCAAAAGATGTCAATATGCCTTGCAGATTATTGGCACTACATGAATACCAGATAGAAACTATGATTTTCTTGCATTGACTGCATATCAGAGGCTGTGTGATAAAGGACATAGTCAGACCTTCTGAACATTGCAAATGTGGCTTGTGATGCAAAGAGTGAGTCTGGAATAACTTTAATGCAGGAAGTATTTTGGTGCATTATGAAAAGATTTTTTCATGGAATTATACTTTCCAGAGTATTTATGCAGCCTTCATCTCTAAGCAACTGTATAAACAATAAATAATCCTTCTCATCAGTGTCACTACATCCTATTGAATAAGTCCCCAGGGCACTATAAATAAAGGTTATCTTGCAACCATTAATAGTAAACAGAAGAAAGATTTCTTCACTGACTTTTATGAAGTTTTCAGTAGTGTTTAAATTTGATTCGGCATTTTTGATAGTGGCATCCCTAGACAAGCCTACAGGGTGTAAACAGGACAACCTGTTTTTGCTCTAACCAAAGAGGGCTTAGTCATGTTCAGGACATCTTGGGTGGTTTTTATTACTCTGAGCCAGCTCAGAGTAATAAAAAAATCATAGAATAATTTGGCTTGAAAGGGACCTTAAAGATCATTATGTTCCAATCCCCCTGCCAGGGGGGCAGGGACACCTTCTACCAGACCCAGCTGCTCAGGACCCCTTCCTGGTTTCCTCACTTATTCCTCTCTGGGGTTCACTCACTCACTGATGATAAAGGCCCTCATTTCTTTGGATGTAAAATCTGTTGTGTCTTTTTAGGATCATGCCTGCTGGTAGCCTATGTGGAAGGCTTTCCCCAGTTCTGCCTGAGCAGTGGGTTTGAGGCACCATGGTTGAATCTCCAGCCCCTGCTCAGCATCATCCTTTGAGCAAACCTTTGCCACTGCTGTCACTGGGACATTATACTTGTATTTCCTAGTTGCATGTTTCTCATGGCAGAATATTTTGTCTCCCAGCAGTGGTATGTGCAAGAGAAACTAAGCTCGAACAAAGGAGGAAACTGAAAAAATCCCCGGAAGGATATTAATCAGACAAGACATAAGTAACCTGAAGAAGACGTGAGTTATAAATTTCCATGTTCAGAGGACACTGCTTGTCTTGTACCTTCCAAACTTGTTAGTGCCACTGCTGATCCAAGCAGTATTTCTGGCAATTCTCATTAGGATTCTCCTGCCCAAAGTCAATGGACTGCCTGTATCATAGAGCACAAGGACTAAACTTAGCCTTGCACTGCATATACTAAAAATGTGTCTGAAATGCTGTCCATTCATAAGAGCAAAGGAATCAACAAAATAACCTTTGCAGGACCTATTCTGATATGAACTCTTCCCATGACCTTTATATCATGAAAATCTGATATCTCTGAGAGAAATAACCCAGAATGCTTCAAAAATATTTTCAGGCATTAATAAAAGACATAACTTTTCAAGGGCTCCAAACATCAGTCATTCCCATTGTCTTTTATTAGCTTTGGAGCAGAATTTTATAGTAGTATTTTACTTCTAAATTGAGAGTATGTTTTTAAGAGAAAACAAAGCAAAACATGAGCAGAAAGACTAAGTCCAGAAATATTCTGATTTGTTGCAGCAGCAAAAATTTGTGTATTAACAGAGGCCCATGTTGGGTTGTTATGTGCTATGCTTTTGTCATGCTTTGTCTATCTCTCTTTAATTTAAATCCCAAAGCTACTGTTGGGTCGATTTTGAGTAGAGCAGAAGTGGCATAAAGCCAGTTTTTCTCAGCTGAGAAAATACATTCCCTTTGTGATAATGTCTTTTTGAAAAAGACACTATCAATAAAGTAATCAGTAAAGTAAGAAAAATCAAGGTAGATTCAATAGTCACACCAGAGAGTTTACTAATGCATAGCTGCTCCTCGTGAGATCACCACAATAGACCTGATGTTTTTTGGTTTTAATTTTATGTCAGCATGAACTCTCTTCTCTCTGTTCAATATAGCACTCTTCATACTGACAAAGTGGAAATGGCATCTATCCAAACACACTGACTCAATGAGCCTTGGTTTTGATGACCTTATGCCTTGTTGGCCTTCTGGTTTAACTGTGGTAACTTTATTGTTGGCTTCAAAGCAGTTAAATGTAGTCTGAAAGCCTTTTCTTGTTTACTGCTTCCTTTTTTTTCCTTTCTCTTTTTTTCCTTCTCATTGTAGAAAAAAAATACTATGTCAAGGACAAACACTTAGGTTATAGATTTTACTTTTCTATTACTGTTTTGATTACAAGGTAACCCTGAAGACCTTTTCATTTTCTTGATTGTTTAAAGAGGCTTCAAGAAAACATGACATCTCAGATGTAGATATAGGTATAATTGAGTGAAAGATTCCATTTGCCAGGAGTCTACTACAGTAAGATCCTAAGGAATTCAAAAAAAATGGAAAGAGTCATTAAGGTTTTAGTGGAATTTGATAGGAGGCCCTATACAAATATCCAGATGAAACTCTAGCCAATTATTCTGTGCTGAATATTACGCCCTGATGAAAATAAAATACCTGAGTTTAATCTTTCATTCAGAGTAAAGATTTGTAGTATAATGACCTGATTTAGCTGAAAAAGGGAAAAAATAAGTAAGTCTGACAGCTGAGAACAGAAGGGGGATTAATCTCAAAAGCTTCTAGTCTTTGTTTCCCATCCTTTCATTATTATTCAATCAGAGCAAAGAAAGGACTAGCTGCCCTGACACAGCTCCAATTGCATTGCTCAGAGAAGGGGAGAGGCATGGTAGAGAGAGAGATTTTATTATTTACACAACGAGGAACTGTGAAGAAAATAGATAGCAAAGAAGCCATTTGTCCCACCTTTAGGTCTGCCTGGGGCTTTGGGCAAAGGCAGGCTGGCAGTCATCAGGAGGTGCAGAAAGGGCAGCTGCAGGTAAGTATGACAGGGTGGGATGTCTCACAAGGTGCAGGGTGCAGTAACCCACCAAATGCATCATTACCTCACTTTCAGTCTACATTTGACCTCCAATGTGCACATGAAGAGAAGAAGGGAGATGATGCTGTGGCACACATTGGAGTGATGTCTGCTCTTCTGATGTCTTTGATGGTGGCTCTTCTTGGCATGTGACATGACCCCAGCTCTCATTCCACTTGTGAACATCTACAACCCTAACCACAAGCTCCAATACAACCCCCAAATGCCAGTGGCTGCTGCAAGTCAGGCTGCTGTGCACCTACTCTCTCCAGCTGACCAGAATTGCACTGGAAAGTACCATGATGTACCTTGCACTTCTTACACCTCTGTTTGAATCAATGCTTTAGTCTGCTAGGCTTCAGTTTCTGCAGTAATACTAGAACAAATATTCAAAGTATCTTTAAAGATCTGGAGGATGATGAGGAGATGAATTAAGAGCCATTATAGATTTTCCAAAATCAGGTTATGTCAGTGGTCTAATTTCCTTCTGGAACTAAATAATAACTAGCCTTATAGATAGGAAAGAAACAGGCTATGACATGCTGCTTTCTCCTGACAAATTCTCGTTTTTTCTCTCATGACATTTCATAAACTAGCTAAGAAATCACTCTACAGATTATAATAAGACTAGTTGCACTCTTTTTGGAAAACTGCATTTAAAAAGTTTTTAAAAGCTTGCTATCACTTTCCAGTATTTTTTGTGAACTTTCATTAGATATCAATATTTAAGGAGCATACTGTAGGACAGGATTAGTCTTGAGAAAGAGTTTGACACATTAAAGATGCAGTCTGAGGCAGCAGTTCAACAAGAAGAATTTCAAGATATTATGCTTGGACAGGAATAATCTTCTTACACCTACAGAGAGAGAATAAGAGGCTGGATAATTGAGTATCCTCCTCACTGGAGAATAAGAGGTTAGGCTGAATCTCCCGTCACGGTGAATAACCTACTGAACAGGATAAGAAAAAAGTGATTTTATTGGGAGTTAATAGGTTAGTTACACAAGAGTATTACCTGTAGGGTATTTGAAATCATCTTCTAGTCTATTAAGTTTTGATAAAGGTTCATTTAGAATATTGTGCCCAGTTTTGAGTACTAACTTTTAACAAATACCTGGCTCAACTGGAGAGTTTACTGAAAACAACAATTGTAGGAGCAGAAAATGTGATTTATGAAGAAAGGCTTAAGAAATTGGAATGGTTAGATAGAGAAAGAACATAAAAGGAAATATAACAGTCTGCACAACTTAAAGGAGGGTGGAAAACTGTTCCTTTCACATTCTACTGATAGAATAAGAAATAACAGGCTTTAACTGGTGTAATGAGGATTCCCACTGAAAATTAGGAATAATATAGTGAGGACGAAGACAGGAAAGCTTTAGCACAATCTGTGAAAGATTGTGGAATCTCCACGTGAAGAACTTGCCTGTCTGGCATGGCTTGGGTATAGTTCAGTGAGGAGAAGGATTAGATATACTCTTGAGGTAATTTCAGTAGGGTTTTCTGTAACATTTTTGCTGAGTCTGTTCTTATTTTCCTTTCAAAATGAGATTCCTTCTTAAGAGCGGCTGTGAGGTGAAAGATGTTACTTAGCAGAAAAAAGGGATTAATTTGACTTGATTTCCACTTACATGCTCACAATCACCTCTCACATGCTCAGAACGGATTTTGCATCCCGTGTGAGCCTGTGGTGTTGGCTGAGCCTAGTAGGTAAACTCCAAAATACTCCTGCCCTACATGCAAAAGCTTAAGAAATTTGATGAGTTTTATTGCATACACAGCACAGTTTCCAATGAGGAAGAAGTCAACATGATATTTTCAAAAAATGTGACTGCTTTGGAAAACCTCAGGCTTTGGTTTATCTTGAGATACTCATTTGCCTTAAACTATGCTCTACAGCACGACAGTGCATGAAATTGTTTGCACTTTGGTGAGTGCTGCCTTTGCTGATTGTAATTCAACTTCCAAAAGAAAGTTTCAACTGTCCTCACTGTAATCTTCTTACTCTCATGGTTCTAGGCTACAAATACATTGGCATGCAACTTGTGATCTAAAAAGTTCTCTTGTTAATAAGTTTTCCTGTTAAATTCCAGGTTTGTAGGTCTGGGTGAAAACACTTGGGAGTTTAACCATTTCATCAGAAAACTCTGAGCTCTATTACTAGGATTGTTGATTTTGGCTGGTAATTGCAATCAAAGTGGAATAATTAAAAAAAGCAGCAGTGGTTGAAAATGAGTGCCAGTTGTAATTGCAAACCAAAATCAACAATCCTATGGCCTACTGCCACCATCTGTTTTTTCTGCTCGCTGTGACTACAGTTTCTCCCATTTCCTTTTCTCACTCAGCATGGGATACCTTCTACTTCCTGCTTGACCCCTTTGCAGGGTGTCAGAGCTGGGATCTTCCAGGGGCTGTTGCTAGCAGGATATGTCCTGTTTCAGGCATTCTACTCATGTATATGGGGTTTGTCATGCCTCCTCCCAATAACCTGTCATGGGAAGAATGCCTCTTGTTGAAAGAAACATCAGGTAGCCAACTGAGTTGATTAAAAAACTTTCATTGTTGTTTGCTAAACTGACAGCTGGAAAATTGATTCTCAGTTAACAGTTCTAATTTCTATTACTGGATATCTAGCTCCTATTTTAAAGAATTCAGGTTTGCATTTAATAACTTGAATACATTTTATTTTTGCTTATGTGTCACATACTGGATTTGCATAATGAGATTTGAAAGCATGTCTAGAGGTAAAGAACCCCTAAAATAGCCTAGATTGTGTTGAAGGAGACAAGGAGACATTTACATATAGAAGGCAGAAGAGGGTGAAGAAAGTCTTCGTCATGGTTCTTAAATATTCTGCCAGTTTACAGTATCATCTAATTTGACATTTCATCATGGACTATGGAGGCAAAACAATTATAGCATAGAACATTGCAAACAAATGAGCCCAAAGGATAACTACGGAAAAAGCAAAAGTAAAATATTTTTGAATATAATCAGTCACACTGGTCAGGGGATGTAGTGTAACCTCCTTCAGCTGCCCAAGTATTCCATTCCTAGGCTTATACCTAGTTGTAAGTTCAGCCTTCTGCTGTCTGAAAAAGTAAACACATATGTTGGTGAATTAGTTTTGGGCAGGACAGGCTTACTATTTTGGTAGTAGTCTGGAGGGGGATAATACTATTCTATACTATCTTGCACTTGCAAGGGGCAGAAGTAAGGGAGTGGCATTTTGGGGGAAGGTTGGTATTTTGTTGCGATTTTTCTGTGTAAATTGTTTCTTTATCTTATAGCTTTTGTTATTAACATTGTTGGTGTCACTGTTCATTATCTTATCTCATTGCTGTTTCCTGTAAATTGTTCCTATCTCAGCCTGTAAATTTCACCTGTTTGTGACTCCAATTCTGAACTCCATCCCCTGAGTGGGAAGGGGGAGGGCATTGGGTGTGGAGTAAGCAGGTGGTGTCTGCATTCAGAAAGTCTTGTTTGGGGATGGAGAAGGTACTAAATTGGGGAGTGCCATTCCTAAGACACAACAATTGTTTTCCAGTGATTTTTCGCTAACTCTGGTGATGTAAGAGAAAGTACATGCTTCTTATCATGTTCAATTCTTTCAGAAATTTTCCGAAGAGTTAAGTAACTGGAAAATCACTTAGAGTTTTTGACTGCTTATGACTCAGTACTGCTTATGATGAAGGTGCTCATTAGTTAATCCTATCCTCTCAGATATAAGGTTTGTTGATCAATATAATCTGCCGAGATATAAGACCTTACCTGTAACCTCTTCAGTTTGAAAAAGCAGGTTACCCCACCCAAGCTGCAAGTTTGCAGATAGTACTGGAGATCACATTTTTCAAGATGGGAAGGAACTACAGAACTGGGATACCGTCTGGGATACCATAATCTTCTGTGGTATGAAGAATTTGGGTGGCATATTTTGTAATCTTTTGTGGAATATCTAACATTACAATACAGTGTCAAGAAGTGGCTGAACAGCTGTCAGAATATGTCTGTACACAAACCAGACAAATTGGTGGATATCTAGTGAACAGAGTTATGTGTATTGCAGCTGTGCCATCTTGCTGTTATGAAAAAATCTCAACATGTTAGGAATTGAAACTTTATTTTTAAAATCCCAATATAGGGAAGAAATAACAGTAATGAGGTTAGATTTGATAATTTCGTATAAATGATGAGCAGGATCCCACATGCATTTGAAATAGAACTGATTGAAATTCATTCTAGTTGTCTCCCATTCATCTTAATTGTAATTCTGTATTTCACTTTAATAGGTTGCTAGACTTTAGGAAGCTGTGTTATTGTTCTTACGTACTTGATTGGTTTTTAATTGATGAAGTTTTTCTGAGTTCTGCATGTGGAAAGGAATGTGAACACTGCCATTTTCTATGCGAGTGTTTCTAGAGCAAGCAGTATTGCTGTGATTCAAAGCAAGTAGGGAAAATGCAGAAAGTTCTGCTAAAGAGCAGACTTCTGTACTTGGGATGAATTGGACAGAAGGCTCTTTGTTTGCAGTAAAAATTTTAAAACAAAACCAGATTTTCTGTCTACAATGAACAGGGCACCTGTAAAACAAACTGACCAAATGGTGCATGCGTTGCTTCAGAAAGCTGTGCTCACATTTTTAATGTCCAGAAGGAAGACTTGGCATTTGTAATGCAGAACCTGGAAGGGCAAAAATCTCACCCTTTCTGCTTTCATTCATTTCAAGGAGAATCGAGTGTTCTCCACACCTTGCAGGATTGAATCCTTTGTAAACTTGCTCATGATTAATATATGTTATGAATATCTATTAAATGTTACAGTAGGTTGATAACACCCAGCCATATCACTCATTTATTAAAAGAAACTGTTCAGTCAAAGTCTGGATAGGGAGGTGAGAGAGCAACTCAGCTGTACTTAGATTGATGATACTTCTAAAAATTGTCCAAGCATGTGTGCAAGAACCTGTCAAAGTAAGAGTTTAATAAATGAGAAAGTGAAGGACAGGTAACTTTCCCAATATACAAAAGTTGTGCACATGCACGTGCATGCTTCATTTATTCCCTGCTTCCTAGCAGGTAAACTAAACAGAAAGAGAGTCAGTTTGCCATTTTTGAGCTAGCTAGATTGTCTGGAAAACAATTTTGCCAAGTCAGTTATTACTGGGGCTACAGCAACATGCTGCATGGCATCACTGAAGGTTGCTTTTGCATCAGCAGATTTCCACCAAACTCAGTGTAGTGATTCTTTCCTGTCACTCCAAGAACCTGCTCTGGTCTTCTGGGCAGAGTCAGCCACAGCAGAATTTGCCCCTGGGAGGACAGGTGGCTTCTGAAGAGGGAGAAGGAAGGTGAGGAAACAGGGGGAGATGCAGACCAGAACTGGGGAGCAGCTGAGCCTGTGGAGTTGCCTGCTCCAAGCAGTCTCACCCCTCCTCCACAGTGACAGCAGCACTCTTGATTTTATAGGAAATTTGCACTTTTCAGGGTCTGTTGCCCAAATTAATTGCTGATTTTCCCCTTTATTTGGGTGCTGTCTCTGTTTACACCAGAACTGGTAAGGTACCATAGCACTATAAAATTCTCAAAGGTAACAGGATATGTTAGGTATCAAAAGATTTTCCTTCCTACCGACAGTTTGGAGATGTTTGTGGTGATTATTTGGTAAACTAGAAGCTTAATACATTTTGAAAAAGAATGTGCCTAATATAGGGATTGAAAACTGCTTTTAGCTACTTGCCTGATGTGGAACAATCATCTTACCTCCAGGTTTTGATTGTGTAAGTCCCTGAGAACAAAATATAAAGCACTTGGAAATAGCACTCAAGCAGAAAAGGACTGTTGGCTGAGAAATTCTTAGTGCCTGAGCACTCCATAAAGAGTCTTTTCTGTGCAATCATCTGCTTTCATTTCTCCCTCATATCTATAGAAGCCATTCCATTCGTAATTACAATAAGGGGCTTGACACAGCCCACATTTCTAATGAACTGCTACAATGCTTCTTTATCAGCTAGTTTGTTTCACCTCCAACCTCTCGTTTCACAACATAATTCATATGTAACACTCCTGATAGGTTGTTGAGTAAATGTCTGGGAGTACTGCCCTCTCTGTATTCCTCTTTGCCATTTTGACGTAATCAGGACTTACATGGTTGCAGCTCAGGCATCTTTGCTTAGTAAGTGAGCTATAGATTTTCTATGGTGACATGTTGTATTGCTAGATCTTGGAGATCCAGGAATTTTTGGGAATAAAATTGCAAAGGCTGAGTGCTTTTTTTGCTTTAATGTCTGCTTTGGACCCTGTGGTTGATATCTGGTGTCTGACTTATGTGTAATGACGTGTTAGGTGGCTGACTGGAGCTGCTACCCTCCAGATGTTTGTGATTATCTGTGTTCTGGTGTGTGTACAATAAGAAAGCATTATGGAAGCTGGCTATGGTTAATCTTGGTATTTGCTACCTTTTAAAAGGGGAAGGATACTTTCAGGGCCATAAGAGCATCCAAATGCCTCTGCTGCCATTTTCACCCATGCATGCCCTGCCTATGGATAAGGAGTTCCACTTCAGTACCAGGTCCCCAGTTCTGACTCAGAAATGTTGAATGTTGCTCAGAGTCTTTCTGTCTTGACTTCCAGATGGGATTTTCTGGAGGGATCTCAGATTTGTCCTCCTGTCAGATCCCCATCCCTGCCTCCCCCGGCTCCCAAAAAGTTCTTCCTGCATAGACTCCGGGTCTGACTCATTCACTCTGCCTGATGGTCCCTGCCTGGCTCATGGCTGCCGCAGTCACTGGCTCTCTCCTCTCAGATGTGGTGGGCCAGCACCCTGGTAGAAGAGGACACTGGCTATTCTGTGTCCCCTTGGCTCCCAGGAGCTCCTCTTCCCTCAGGAAGAGCCCCAATCCCCTGTAGGCAGTATTTTCTGCCTCAGTTGGCTCAGGCAGCTGGTCCTTATATAATGACCTCTTTGAATCGCCTGTCCCAAGTCTTATTGGCAGGAGCAGGAGCCTTTGATGATTTGATAAATCCAAAATAGATGAGGGTCACTTCACGGTCATGGTCAGGTTGCCTAGAAACATCTGCTTCATCTAATGGCATTTGGTGCCTTCTTTGGGAAGGTGGATTTGTCGGGGCATGTGACGTATTTAGAGAGTGTGAGTCATCAACATCTGAAAGGACTTCAGTGCCCTCATGTTGTGTGCTTGGCATTGGCAGTAAATGTAAGTGAAGACAGTATGCTGAGCCAGACTGGAAACATTCACACCATTGTGCCTGCAAAAGCACTGGGATATCATAGCAATCACTTCTCATGGCTCAGTTTGTCCCTTTGAGGGTGAGGAATAATAACTTATTATCAAGTTCTGTGAGATATGAATAATGTGCAATTCTTGCCGTTAACTCCTCCTGAAATTGCACTGTGATTTCTGTTGCACGCTGCTGTGAGGTAACTTAAATGTGTTTCTGGGAAAGGGAAAACAATCCCAAACCAAACCAACAGCCCTCAAGAAAACGAAATGTATTGTTTAATAATTTACCATGATGGAAGACGCACATGAATGGGAAAAGTTAACCAGTCAGGGAAAATATCAGCAGTAAAGAACAGTAATCAGTGTGAAATAATCACCACAGTATCTGAGTGCTTTTTCCAAGTCCAAAATTCTACATCAAGTCTCAGTCTCCTCCTGGCATGATAGAGGTCACAGTGTGCCACTTTCTGTCATCTTGGCATTAACTGCTTGAGTCAAAAAATGTAATGACAAAAAAAAAAAAAAGTCCAAATCTGGGGTATTTGCCATGTATAAAGGGAGTATCCTATTCAGAAAAAATACTCCTATTCATGAAAGATGTAAGCCAATATTAGAAAAAAAATTAGTGCAGGTTGCATAGGAGGCTGCATAATATAGTTTTCTCTAATAAGCCAAAAAAACTTTGCATTCATCAATATGGATTTCTTGGCATGCAAGTGGTATTCAGGAGCACACAAGGGAGGAGAAAGGGAGGCCAGAACACAGGTGAAGAATGAGAGGAAGTTGGCACTGACACAAATGATACCAAAAATGCTGATTTAGTAAGGAAAAATGTAAATAATTTTTAATGTCTTTTGAAGAAATGTTCCCAAGTTAAAGTTGCCTTGAAGGCATATGACCCAGCTGACATTGCTTTGGCAGCAGAATGTGAAGGGTGTGGATGCAGACATGAAATGTCCTTTGATGAAGAGTGCTCACCAACAGCCTTTCTGACAGTAGCAGCAACACCAGTACTTTTGAAGACCCAGTTATTTTTTCTGTCTCTGGACAAAGACAATCGGTACAATTTGTTAATACTGAAGAAAAATTGATGTAATTTTCCATATGTGGGGGTATTTATCCCCTCATTTCTTCACAATCAGCTAAACCTAGCACTAATTCTAAGCATATTACCGGTTCAAATCTTGGTGTTTTTTACCTGAGACAGAGACAGACACAAAACTTTAGCTTTGAAATCATTATAGTCAGTTTGTGACTGAACCAGCAAACAGTTACCCCTTCAGAATGCTGAGCTGACTGTAAAGGAACATCCCTGCTGGGGTGCTATTGAGCACAAGAGCTGTCTAAACTTTCTAGGTTATATAAGGCCCCATCATGCAAAGCCTCTCCTGCTCTTAACCCTCCTCTGCCTCTACCCAGCCCTGGTGTGGGCAGGAATAACCTTCATTTCTGCACCATGATTCAAGACCATAATGCTTGGTAGTTGGGTACTTATCAGTCCAGGTACTTCTTGTGCTCACTTGGCTCTATTCTTCTGGTCTTCTTTGTTTCACAACATGGAACAACACATTTTTGTACAGAAGAGCCCTTTATATATCTTTTGAGCCCTGACAGTCTTGTGGGGTGCATCACTGTAGAAATATGTATGAGTTTCTGTACATCTGGGGTGTATGTAGCTAGCAAAGAGCTTAGTTTTTTTTCTCATGCTTCTGCTTGATTTCTACAGCACAGCATCACCCACAGAGTGCTGCAGCACCTCTTCATCCTCTCAAGTCAGATATGAGTAGTAAGAGGACCCTATGGCACTGTGCTACAAGTGTGAAGAGTGCCTGTGCTGCTGGGGCAGCAGGGGTTATCCCTCTGACTGAGCCAGGCCTGGATGCTTTAGCTTTGCCACATGCATTTGTCACATTCCTATTTTTGAATGCAGCTTTTTTTTCACTGTAAATGCTCCAAGGGATTGTTGGGCCCAGTTATGTTAATTATGGGCTTGAACTTGGATCCAAGCTGGAAGGATTTTAGTCCCAGTTTAAACTGAGCTAAGACTGGCTTGAGAATGTGCTGGTTCACCTTGTACCTGCAGGCTGCTTCAATTTCTGAAATCCCCATCCCACTACACATGCTCAAATCTCCAAAGGCTGGAAAGCAGCAGCCAGTGTTGGATGGGTCAGTTATATTCTGCAACAGCAGTTCCAGCCTGAAGAGCTTTAATTTCTCCTGGTGCTCTTTAGTGCAGCTTGAATGCTTTATGGACTACCATCACTATCCACAGCCATGGCAGCAGGAGAATTAGAAATGGGATCTTTACAGAGGCTACCTGTGACCTTCTGGGAGAATGGCTAAATTTCAAGGTGCCAAACTTGTGAGCAAACAGCTCCCAAGAGAGGCTTAAGCCTGCTACTTGCTGATGTAATGTTTTGCCTTTTTGGATCTACCCTTTGCAGTTTCTTTGTGTGCTCCATTCGGGGTAAAACTGACCCTGACCCTTAAAGAGGGAGCCTGAAGTCCACATATAACTTGCCTCTTTATTTAACCTTGTGCTGACCAGTTACTCAGGAATAAATTGAATCCCTCCTGAATTCTACTTTCCAATATGTATAATTAAAAAACCCAAATGAACTGAGACCTTTTCTGTTTTGCAGAAATCTTAATAACTTTGCATAGACTCTTAATTATTGGCTCAGAAATCTATTTTCTTTCTGAAGACTTCTGACTTTTAATAATAAAGGAGCTGCCTGCCCCAAGCAGAGAAATACAAGAGAAATTTCTTTTTTGGTTATTCTTCAAAAAAAGTTATCTTTAAAAAAAGGTTAATAGCTTGTGACCTGAGTATATCAACAAGGAAGCTTACTAGTATCATTTGTTTAGTCCTAGGTGGAAGCAATTTCTTTATTTATCTTTATCCTTCAAAAGGGAAATTTGTAGAACCTGTTTGGAGATTTAAGGAGATGTACATTGCTTCATTGCCAATTTAACATTACCATTTAATGTACACAGTATGTGGGCTTCTCTTCCATGTTTTGCGATAGATGTAGAGTAAGAGTGGTAATATATCACTTTCACAAGCAATTTAGCACAGCATAAGGGAGGAAATGTAGCTGTACTGTCTTGCTACTTATTTTCTAATAAAATTCTAATAGATTTTAGGTTAATGACACAGAAGATGACATTTATATCCCTTTTTTTTTTTTTTTTAATCTGCAGCACAATGAAGCAGGAAGTTATAAAACCAGATGATAAGATAATGCACTCCTTGCTTGTGCACAATGAAGTACCCTTATAAAGTGCTGGTTTGCCTTTGACACTTCACTGAAGTCTCTCTGTGAGACAGTACCTGGCAGGCCAGAGTCTGTAAGGCTGGTTAGGCTTTCCTTCACTGAGATTGATTTGCTCCTCACTTGAAAGATGATCTTCTTTAACTCTCCCCTGCCATGCCAAGAATTATTTGACTTTTTTAAAAAAAGATGGCAGGAAAAACAGCATTTTTTTTCTATGGTTAATAAAGGAAGATTAAAAAGAGTCCCCTGTTGATAAGATCTAACCATTTATGTTCCTGTGTGATGAAAGGTGAATACTTATTTAAGATTTATTTAGTATTTTGTCATCTCTAATGAATCTAAAGGGCACAACAATTTGTCTTAACATTCTATAATGCAGTGAAGCTCATTTTAACAAATAACTATATAAATAACACATTTACCAAGCCCCTTGGTTGACTGATCTTGTGTTTGAGCTGTAAAACATTTTTAATTGATAACAGACTGAATCTGAAATAGCAGAATAGATTCTTTCTCTATAGAAAAAAAAGAGTGTAAGGCACTTGTGGCTGTGTGCATATGTTTCTATAAATCTTGCTGTACATCTGTGTAGGGTCTCATTTCATGTTTCTCAAAGTAACTATGAATAATACATCTGATTACTTTGAACATGGCACTGGACAATATCTACTTTCAAGTTCTTTAGAATTTAAATGAAGCACACATCACAATATTTTTTTAAATGTCACAATGTTCTTTGATTTCCAGGGCAGAAAGAAGAGTCAATATTTTTTGGTAATTTTTTTACTACTACCCAATCCTACTAGCCAATACTTGGTAGAAATTATTGTAATTTCTGTCCAAGGCAAGTAAAATAATATTGTGGTTGGATTTGATGTTTACAGAATCCTGCAACCTAGCAAAAAAATTGTGGGACCTTAGTGCTACTCATGGCTTTCTTTTTATGTCTCAGTGGATGCTTTTCTTTCAATGTATTTGATCCTTAAGCAGGCTTTTGCCTGGTATTGTGAGTTGGCTCCTTTTGGAACAAGAAGCAGCAAATTAATAAGAAAATAAGAATATAGCATAAGAATATGCCCAGTGGAAGGACTTCTCAAGCTTCCCATATAATTGTTTCAGATCATTTCTGTTCTATACTGTGCCTACCCATGAATAGAAGTAAGTAGAAGACTAGGATTTAGTTTCTATTGTGGAGGATATTCTTTCCACAACAGCTCAGTTGGACTGCCCTGGAGTCTAGAAGGACAAAGCACAGGTGGGAGGCTATTATTTGTACCTTTTCCCTTCCAAGGCAAGCCCTGAACAACTGAAAAATGCACTGTTTGTATGCCAGTGAGTTTACTCAAATAAAACAATGTGATTGGGGCAGAGATGGAGCTTCAGACAGAATTTGTTAGAGAAGTTCCTCCCATTGAGTCACAAGGTGCAGAAAGGACCTCCTTGCTTTTGTAACTCAGAGAGGAGCCTTGGTGAGACTAGATCTTCCCAGGTTAGGTCAGCAATTCATGTCTAAGTGATTATACAGGTGTAATTGAGTTTTTATAAAACTTTTTCCTGCAGGATTAAAGATGTCCACTCAGATCTATTTATATAAATAGAAATAATTATTTATTTGAGTTAATTAAAATTATAATAATTAGCAAAAAAAATAGCTTAATCAGTATTATTTACTATGCAGTATGGTATAACTACCAGTATAGTGCTATTTTTGAAGCAATATTGAAGCAATTATATTAATGTAATTATATTGAAGCAATTACATTAAAACTAGAAAAACCTATTATTAATGACTGTAAGCAAATCTCTTTCTCTCAGTTTCAAGAAATGACCTTGAGGGGCACCCCCACTCAAAGGAAGGACCATCACACAGCTTAGGGGTGTCTGCTCAAGGGCCTCACCATGCAAAGTGGGACTGGTCTTCTACAGTATAAAGTGATGGACTGTCAACCATACATATTTTTAAGATTATGTTTTGTCAGATTTACTCAGCAAAAAATGCTTTGTGCTGAAAGAAATTATTAGCAGTTTTTACTGCCAAGCACTTCTGGCTCTCACTTTTGTATCAGTGCTTGTATTTCTCACTGGTCCAAGCCTCAGGGATCACATCTTGCACATCCTTGTGATGGGGCCTGATGGTTTGGTCAAAATGATTTCAGCATTCACCAACACTAAAATCAGCAGACCCTCCTTGCTCCAACACAGGGCAAACTCTCCTTGCTCAAGCCATCAACCTGTAAAAAGATGCAAGTTTTGAGCTGCTGTATCCTTGCTTAGGCAGAGCATCCTGTTACAATGTTCTTACTTAGCTTGAGACATCTGAACAAAATCCTGTACTTTTACTTAACTGTGTCTGGCTTTGAGCAAGACTTGTGAATTTTTAAGAGTGTAATACTGAAATAATTCAGCAACATTCATGTCCCCTAAGCATGGTACTTTTGCAGTATTATCTGATCTCTTTTCTTACCTCTTTCTGAAGATGAAAGGAGTTATTTCCAGACCTATTGCTCTCAACAGTCTACAAGAGGTCCAGACAAGTATCTCTCAACCTCTAGTGGCTGAGACTTAATATTAGTATCTATATTACAGACTCTACCTAGTAAGTCTGTTTTGCTCTGGTTCACTCTGAAGTTGAGCTCATTTAGCATTTCATTTTCAATGAAGCATTCTCAGGACTAAAATACATGAGGAGGAGCTGGAGTTACAGCATTGGAGCAGAGGGACTGAGTCTTCTTCTACGGTGAGACTCCAGGGAGTCCTCTAGGAGTCTTCTGCTCTGCTTCTCTATGTGGTCTCTTAGATGTACGTACAATTGTTAGAAACAACAGATTGAATGCATTAACCAGGTCTTTTGACTCACCTTGTCTAAATTCTTTGTTCTATATGCTCACAGTTCTTTGCCTGCATCTGAGCAGCATTTTTTAAAAGGCCACAGTCAATGTTCAGCTGAATAAGTACTGCAGTCTTGTCATATGTTGAAAGCTCTTCAGATGTTTTAAGAAAATAATCAGAATTCAGAGTGTATATTAAATTATCAACTATCTAATAAGCGTGCTACTTCCCACCTGGGATCCTTCTGGTACATTCATTCATCTTCAACCGGTGTAATTAAAGATGAAAGGTGTAACACTGATGATCTTTCTCTAGAGATCTCATCAGTTTAATGCCAGAACTATCAATGGAAAGGGAATATCATATAAATTTTTCAGACTTAATTGGACACCTGCTGGAGGTCAAGCAAAACAACCAAGGTCTACTGAAACAAGGATTGCCTTCAGTAATTCAGTAATTTGGTAGGAGGGAATTTGGCAAGGCAAAGCAAACATTGTTTCATATTTGCTAAAACTAAGTTAATGTCTAGCAAAGTGGACACTAGGAAAGAAATGGAAAACAAGAAGAGCATAAAAGAATGTGCTTAAAATCTCATCATATAAATTGGTAACCTCATGCATGGAGCAACTGAAGCAAAGAATGCTCTGTCAAGGTTGCATTTAACAGCTTCCTACTGCTCCAACAAGGGTGTGCAGAACTATTTCTGGTGTAACAACTTCCTAATAAACTTCTATCTAGATCTACTAGATGAGTGAAAAAGCAGCCTTTGTTTCCCTCAAGCATGATTTTAAATCACATCAGTGTGTTTTGATGTAGTGAAAAAAAAAGACTCACTTTTAAAATAATTTTTCGTATGGTGGTGTCAAAAATACTTTTTCATTGTGATGATGTCATCAGATCCTCTTGATCCATTTATAGCTGCTATTAAAATTGCTGTTTCCATAAATGTATATGACTGCCTTGAGGGTGTCTATATTTGTTACAGAAGTTGTCTCAGGAATCTTGGAGCAATCTCCCAATCTAATTAAGAGTGCTGTAATTACAGCATGAAGGGCTGTGCTGCTAATGCCAAAGTTTCAAAAATCATGAGTCAGGGCCCATAATTTGAGACTGGCCCCCATATATAAATATTTGCTTTTTAAAAGAGTATATTATGTTTTGGGTTTGTTATTAATTTTTGAAGTCCCTCTGCCCATGCCATGGTTTGTGTGTGTGTGCATGTATGTGCATGCATGTGTGCTGTAATTCTACAAATAATGTTATTTCTTCACCATAGGTTTAGGGGAATGCAGTTCTGGTCCCTAGTCTCATTTCTGTCTATCTGCCTACCTTTAAGCACCCAGGAATTGTTACTCCACAAGTCCTCCTGTGGTACCTTACATTACCCACTCCTTGAGAAGAGGACAAATTGTAGTTTGTTGGGCTCCTCTTGGGCCTGGAAGGGAAAGAGATGGGAAAAAAGAGCCTTGGGGGCTTTCCCACATGGAAGGCAGAGACAGGTATCTTGACTTTCCAGTCATTTTGCTACTCAGATGAGGACTTTTTCTCCTCGTCTTTCATTTTCCCCAGAGCTGGGGACTACATGATGAATGGGCCAAATTCTGACCAAAGTATTTGGATTTATCTAAAGCTTAAACCAGGGCCTTCCTTGTCCTGCTTATAGGACAAAGCTAAGATTTGGTGATAATGGTTCGAGTCCTGTGCTGCAGGAAACAGGACTTGTTATGTAGTGTTTTTGTTCTGTCAACATTGTATTCAAATTTTCTATGGTAAAAGATGCTCAGCTACAACACTGATAGGTACAATGTATATCAGTCTTCCATATAAAAGAGAAAGAAGGAACCTCAACTTGGGTAGACTAATACAAGACTCAGCCTTTGGTTTTTTTTTTTTTTTTTTTTTTTTTTTTTTTTTTTTTTTTTTGTCAGTTTCCTATAGCTTAACTAATTCCTGGAATAATTTATTTCAGTTATTCCTAGAATTTCAATTCCTGAATTATCATAAGGCATCACCATGTCCAATTGCTCCATAAGGCAATTGGAATGTTTTGCCTCAGAAATGGCTGTGTTACACCTTAATGTAGGATGTTTTACCTGTGAATGGAAATATTTTTGATCTCACTCCTCATGGCCATAACATAAATAAAGAAATCATTCAACAGTGCCTCCCAGACAGCAGCAGCAATCTGCCTCACCACAAAATATTTTTTGCTGTGGCACTTCAAAGAGATATTATACTAATTGAGATGGATTTTTTTAAACGGATAAGAAACTTTCCTGTAAATGGTTTCTCATACTTCAGCCTTCTCATTCTCTGAATTTCTTGGCATCATTTCATATGCTCCTCTACTTGCAACCCTCCTTCAATAACTTACCCTTTTAATATCAGCTGACTCAAGGTCCCTGAGTATTTTTCTCCCTTCATGATGTTTGTAACTTTTGAACATTATCTAGGAATGAGTAATGAGGTATGCTATGTTTCACCAGACATTCTAATAAGCACGTCTGTCTCTTCATTTTCATTCCTCAGTTTTGACTCCACAGTTTCTAAATTATGCATCTTTATTGACTGAGTCAACAACAAAGACCACATATCCCCATTCTTGGCTCTTGTTTGCACATGACCTGCATTACACTTGAGCAGTGAGGTTCTCAAGCACTCTTCTCTGATTATTAAGAACTGTATTTTTAAGGTGGAGAGGTTGGGTGTTACTCCAGTGAATCTTGCATACCCTTTTGGAAAAATGAAAAACTTAGTTCAGAGTGAGGTCTCTTTCAGTATTTTCTAAATGCAGGCAAATCACCTTTTCTCCTCATCTAATCTTCACCTGTAGTCAATAGACAAAGAAACAAGTACCATAGAGAGGGGCATATTTTTGTAAAAGACAATACTAGGCAGGAGAAATTGTCCTGTGCAGATTATCCATAGTCCTTCCCTTGCTTCTAGGTGAGCCGTGATGCTCTGATTTGCACTCTCTAACTTCAGAGACACATCAGGCCTGTGCTTTCAGTATCTCCTTCTCTTGCACTGAGCAAATTCCCATTGGATGAACTGGAACACCCATAAGGGATCTCCAGGGCCAGCTCCTCCTGTCTCATGGCATGCACCTCATGACATGCACCAGGTTTCTGAGAGATGTTTGGGGTGCTTTATTGCCAGCCTAGACAGCTCTCTGCAGTCTGGAACTTCAACTCAATGAAAGAAAAAAAATCTTTTACCTAGAAATACTGCTATTTATGTTTTGTCATTTGTTCAGGATGCAGTTGTCAATTGTTAACAGTATGACTTTGTTGTACGGACCAAACACCCTTCTTGTTTCATGAGCCTGCTGTGGAATGGCTTTGGGATACTGCACAATTCCCTCAGGTTCAGCCAACTGCAGTGCCCCAAAACACAAACCATGTTCTGCTACAATTTTTTTCTTCTTAATGAAAACAGCCAGACCCTGAGAGCTAATATATTAGCACAAGCAGGACAACTGTATCGCTATGCCTCAGCAGTACATGATGAATGATTAAAATTTTTTTGTTAAAATGTCTCAGTTCCAGAAATGTCCTTTTTACTGGCAACTTAAGAAGGCAAATTTGTCTTTGGCAGGCTGCAATACTTCCCTTTGAAAATCATACTTTTTTTCTAGCACTCCCCTACTTTATGCTTGGGTACTACAGTGTTGCAATGTATGGCATCAGTTCAGTTCAACAAAGCTATTGAATTATTGTACTGGTTAATACAGTGAAATTTATACAAGTTTAATCACATTTATTATCCCTGACAACAATGCAGGTGCTCTGAATGCTAAGTGAATTTTTTAGAAAGAATATAATTAATTTTTCTTGCCCTGTCCAAAAATGCTTAGTGGTCAGTTCTGCCATGAAAATGTATTTGATAACATGTAAATCTGGCATTTTGGAAAGTAATTAAAAATAAAGTTGCTGCAGTTTTAAATTCAGCTAATATCTGTCTTGCTACATTCTAAAGTGGTACTAGGCTAAGTGCTTGAACTAATCGATTTTTAAAAGGGTTTGGTTAGTAATCCCAGGGGAAATAAGGTAGGTTGTATGAAAACATATTAATTATAAAGTCTTCTTTTTTAATGATGCATGCCCTTTTTAGAGTACAAAATATTGATGTAGTAACTCCTTCAACTTAAATCATCCAACAAACCTTTCTAGTTTTTTCTCATCTATCTCGATTGTTAGCTATATTTATTACAGGATGAAAATAAGATTTTAGATTTTTAATTATTAGCTATAAAGGATTCCAGAGCAGCTCAGTGATTTAATTTCTTTGTGAAAAGTATACAACTTCAGCAAATTTTTGCTGACTAGGAAATTTGTCTTTCTCAAAGATTTATATTACTTTTGGGTTCAGTATGTCATATTTTGCTCTCAAGTGTGCAGAAAGCTTATTCATGAAAAAGTTTTTAGTCTTTGAATAATATTTTATATTAGACTTAGAATGCCCATTGCAGTTTTGCTTGATGTGAATCAATATTTTAGAGTTTTTAATTTTAAAAGAATAAAGGCATCTTTAATGCAGAGATAAAGGCTATGCCTAGCCCCTGGGTTGGAGTGAAATATCAGATTGTCTGGCTCAGAGGGGCTGGGGTTTTTACTGCAGAGCGCAGAGCAAGGCTGGAACAGTTTCTAGGGAATGTCGCGGAGCTGTTCCTGACAGGCAGGTCCTGCGCCAGGGGACGTGAGACGGGGCAGAATCTGCTCTGCAGAAGGAAGGTTGGCCTGTCAGGATTCAGTGTGGAGATGGCAGGGGTGGTTAGCAGTGGGCACAGCCTGCTGATCAAAGTGAGACAGAATGCACAATAAGCCAAAGCACTGAGGAGGAGCTGCCTGCACCTTTCTCCTCCAGTGGGTGTGAAAGGGCATCGAGTATCAAAAACCTTGTTTACTGGACCAGCTTTGAATACATTAGGTTTGAAACTGAGATAATTGAAGTCTGCTACAGAAGAACAGAAATGAAAAGCTTTGAAAACAACTATTTCTCTTAACCATTGCTCCTTGAAGGACAGGTCCTTTCCTCAAGCTCTGTTTTCAGTTTTAGTGTCTTCCCAGGTTACAGCAGACACTATATAAAAATCTGGTCTTTGATCTTAACCGCAGTTGTTTGTCCTGATCCCCAGAGTCTTTGCTTTTTTCCACCCTGGAATCTAAAAGGTAAGTGTGCTTGGGGCAGACCTCTACTCCCCACAGAGAGTCTTTGACCCAATGAGCACCTCATCTCACAAATCTAATGGACAGCTTTCCCCTCCAGCTTCTTAATAAAAAAAGCATGAGATACAGCAGTCAGTGAGCAGTGGATCAACAGATAAAATAGAATCATGGGATCATTTAGGTTGGAAAAGACCTCTCAGATCATTGTGTCCAACTGTTAACCCGGCACTGTCAAGTCTACAACTAAATCATGCAACATGTGCAACATCCTAAGTGCAACATCCATACCTTTTAAAATACTTCCAGGGTTAGGGATCCAGCACTCCCCTGGACAGCCTGTTCCCATGTTTAACAATACCTTGCATGAGGAAATATTTGTTCCTATCCAACTTAAACCTCCCTGGGGTAACTTGAGGCTGTTTCCTTTTGTCCTGTCCCTGGTTGCTTGGGAGAAGAGACCAGCTCCTACTTGGTATTCCCTTCTCTCAGGTAGTTATAGAGAAAAATAAGGTCCCCTCTGGGGCTCCTTTTCTCCAGGCTAAACAATCCCAACTCCCTCAGACTCTCCTCATAGGACATGCGCTCCAGATCCTTCACCAGCTTTGTCGCCCCTTTCTGGACATGCCCCAGCACCCCAATGTCCTTCTGGTAGTGAGTGACCCAAAACTGAACACACAGCACACAGCCTCAGGTATAGGGACCTCATGTATAGTTTTTATGCTTTGTGTAATAGATGCAATAAGGAAAAAAGGGTGTATTTTGTTATTACTGTTTCATTAACTCACTAAAGTAAGATTCCCTGACTTTTTTGACTTTTTTTTGGGGTGGCTTTTTTTTTTTTTTTTTGTGTGGGGCACACATTTCAAAAAGGGTGTTTATTTTTGAATACAAATACCTCCACTGCTAGGCTGCTAAGTATGATCCTGTGGTGTCTCTGTGACAGATGAAACCACTACTACCAGAGCTAACACTACTTACAATGTCTAATATTAGGCAGATATTTTAAGTATTTTTAATGAAATTTGCAGATAAGATACAGGATCTTATGGGATTGGTTTAATTCTTCACATACCACCAGAGAATGTAGCTTCCGGCTAGAAGAAAATTATTAAGGGAATATTTATATCTGATTATCCTGTTGGAAAGAAAGATGTGAACATTGTGAGTGTTTCAGCTAATGATTAGGCAGTAGAGTTTTGTTTATGCTCAGATAAACTCTTGAGGTGTCTGCCCGAATTTAACAAGGTGGTGTATGGAGAGTAGAGCACCTGGAATAAATCTGACAATACACATGTTATCAGTCCCATTTTCAGTGCTGAGGTGTGGATGACAAGAAATATGTGTTTCAGAAAATGGTTGTGCTAATTTACCAGCGCAGGAGAGCCTGTGCCTTCCTTTCTCATTGCACCCTGGCTGTGAGATCCTGTACATTTTCTTTTGCTGTCTCTGAAGCCAGTCTGACCCCTTGATGAGACATGTCAGCTTATTCAACAGGCAGAAAATTATCTCCCTTTTTTTGCTTGCTGAGTGAGCTGAATTGAGTCATCAAACTGTTGGAGCTAGCACAAAGGAAGTGGTAAGTACACACAGCTGAGATTGAGAAAAAGGGGAAAGCTGAACCATATTTTTAGTGGTAGGAAGCAGTTAGACCAGCTCAGCATTCTTGTGAAAACTCATTCTCAGTGAAGAACTCCCGTGTCACATTCACTCTGCCTCTGGACTGGTAAAACCTGGATATGTTGGCTGCTAAGGCTGGTGGTTCTGCAGAACTCTGCCAGAAGAAAGGTTGTTTGATTCGAGTGGGTCCCTTGATGGAGATGTCATTGGCAATGGATATTGATGGATTGAGGCTAATTACTAAGACAGTGCATAACCTTTTCACTCTTTTATATATTTTTGTAAATATAAATTTACACGTGAGCTTTATTTTGTTGACTCTTGCAAAGGGTTTTGCCATTTGCACTTCAAAAACATTCATGGAACCCCAGAAGTTTTTGTTAAAACATACAGATGTATCCACTTACTATATCTGTTAGTCACAAGAATAGGGTAGGAATGCCTCAGAATCTGCAATGCTAAATAATGTGAGACTTACTGAAGAGAATGCTTGCTGGAAAAATATAAAGCTACACAAAAGTGAGAATATTGGAGAGGTTTATTTTTGTCATTATAGACAAATGGCAGTGATTATGTCAGTATTTTAAAATTTTGTGATATTCAGCAACCACCATAAATAAACCACCACAAGCAATGCAAAACCCAACAACAAAAAACCCCAGCACCTGTCTAGGCATTAAAGAAAGAGACAAATTTTCTAAACTGTATTTATTACCCTCGCACATTGGTCTTCTGTGCACTCTTCAAACACGGTTAATGCTAAGAGTTCAGGCTCTTAAGAAAGCTGGCTTAAACTCTCCATACCATTCTGAACAGTCTCCGCACAGTAGGGCAAAAATGACTGCCATTTTTCCACTACAGAACAAATTTCATATCCAGATTCAGCTGGACATAACCAGGAATGGATCCAAACAACCAAAACCAGAAGACTTGGGAGAACCTCAATGAAATGTTGTACCACAGAGCAGGATAAGAAGCACAGGGCAGAAGATAATGCACTGGAAGTTCCACCTGAATATGAGGAAAAGCTTTTTTACTGTGTGTGTGACATGGATTTCCTGGAGGTATTGTAGTGACTCCCTCACAATCCCAGAAATTGTGCTCTAGGATGATTCTGCTTGAGTAGGGAGGTTAAACCCAATGACCCAGTGTGGTCCCTTACAACTTTACTCATTTGTGATTCTGTCTGTTCAATATCCCTGCAAGATGCTCTAAGAATGACCAAGTAACAGAGATCAAATCATGGATCAAAGAAAGGCAGGTATTTTCAGAGCATATTCATAGAAAAATCTTTGCAGATGGATTTCACTTGAACAACTAGGATACTTATATTCTGATTTGCAAAAATGAAAAAAAGGATTTTTAAACTGTTAAAGACAGGAGATGATAACCCTGAGATACCTGTAAAATCTTCATATGAGAATTATTTTTGTTACAATAATTACAAGTTTATTACATGAATATCAGGAAGTGGGAAAACAAAAAAAAAAGTTAATCTGAACAGGTAGGTACTTGATTGAGGCTGGTCACAAGGGAATACATGAAATATCCATGCAAGGAGTGTGGGCCAAAAATTGGAGACA
Organism: Setophaga petechia; assembly: GCA_024362935.1. Classification (NCBI taxonomy): domain Eukaryota; kingdom Metazoa; phylum Chordata; class Aves; order Passeriformes; family Parulidae; genus Setophaga; species Setophaga petechia. The sequence continues at coordinate 928,908 of JANCRA010000002.1, read as the reverse complement.
TTAGAACTGTTAATGTACAGAATGAAGTTGAATATCACAGATGAAAGAGAGGTGGCCATGGCTGGACCAGGGATATATTCAGAGTCTAAATCATCAGAATGAATGAGATTACCTTCACTCAGAAGTTGTGATAAACACAACCCTCAACCAAACCAAAAAACAAATACAGTGGATAAAAATATCTTGAAGTCAAAATTACTTTTAGTAAGGTGATAAAACTGTATTATTGGCAATGGACCATCAGATCTTGATTTGGCTATACCTGTGGATCTGGTATTGATTTCAGAATGCTAAATAGCACTGGAAATGCATTAATTTAACTAAATCCTAACTTATCCAGGATAAATTAGAAAAAAAATGCTGTGAAGAAGTCCATCACTGCCTTATTTATAAAATCAGTCTTTCAATTTTTTTCCCCAGTAGTCACTGAACTAGCAATTGCTGATGCTATTTTAAGCTTGATTTTGCATGAAGATGGTTGACAAAAGACTATAACACAAAATTGCTTTGAATTGAATGGCCCTGCTGTCTTTCAGTCTGAGTGAAAGAACAGACAAAGGAGAGCCTGCAGAGTTCTCAGTCTGAATGGGAGAGAAGGGCTTCCAAAGAAGGGATTTGGCCAAGGAGAGCAGCAGACTGAGATATTCACAGACTTGTCTGTGAAGGAAACTCGTAAATAAGTCAAACACGGAAAATGAGTTTAGAATTTCAGTCCCTCCAGTAAAGAGAGGGAAATATGTTGGAAATGAAGCTGTGCCAGTGTTCACATAATGGGTACCCTAGGAATGTCCAAAGTGAAAGAAAAGGATAATTTCAAGGCAACAGATAATTGTTATTGGAGAATTGTGAAAAATGAACTCACAGAACCACAGATTCAGTATCAATTTTTTCAGTAGTTTTCTTGGTTTCAAAGTGGTTCTGTATTGGATATAGAATCTGCTTGTAGGGAAAAGTAATCAGAGAAACCTATAGCTTTTAGCTGAGCATTATAAAGTTAAAAACATATTTTGAGAAAAATAATTAGGATATCAAAACAATTGAAAGACTGGATAAAATGTAAAAAAATTTTACCAGAGTAGAAATCTGCAAGAATGTCCTCTCGCCTTCTTTAGTATAATGAATTATTTTCAAGGTAAATACAGTATATTTAACTAATCAGAGCTGCAATAAAATAGTATAGGAATTTCTGATTAGATAAAGTTGATAATGATAAAAACTTCCCCAAACTGTCAGGAGAGAAACTGTCTAAAAAAAAGATATAGCCATATTTGTGATATGGGGTAGTGGGAGTTTATTGTTATACTTCCTCTGGATAAACTATTAGAATATATCTGCTACAATCTTTTAATTTATGTCTGTGTAAAGGCTCAATATTTAGAGCCCAAATGAATTTTGCTGATGGTTTAAATTGAAGAGACATCATTATTGCAGAAGAGGATCATAATAGGACAGTGGCAAAATTGGATGACCTTGAGAACTGTGATCACAGAAAGAGGATGGAATTTAAAATCTGAAATACAAGTGTCAAATAAAGATTTTCTGCTGTGATTTGGAATCTTAACATTAGAAGAGAGATAAGAGAAAGCTTGATCAAAGAATGACACAAGGAGTAGAAGTGATGCAATACTATAGAGAGAAAATTCAATTCTAGGATGTGTCTGCTAACAGAGGGAGGGAAAAGGAGATTTAACTGGATGTGATCTTCACTATTACTGCACAACCCCAGTGACCTGTGTTTGTAAAAGATACTTGAAGCCAGAAAAGCTGCAGAGAAAGGCTACAAAGTATGTGAGGGGAGTGGAGAGAAAACAGAAAGACCCTCTATTTTTTAGCCAAATTGCAGACTTAGGAAACATTTAGCATAAGCCTGTATCACTTGAATATATTCTTGTCTAAGACTTATGGGAATGAAACTCTTCCAGTCAGATATTCCTGCATCTGCTGGTTTAGGTTCCTTTATTACTCACTGGGGAATTTCTCTTAAAATACAGCAGCTCTTCAGAGCCATCACATGGGGAATTAAAAGAATGTAAGTAAAATAGCATATGTGTAGATGCTTTCATGCTGTCTTGAACTGCCATTAGATGCATCTAAGGGGAAAAAACTGTGGAAAATGTGCAGAGTAAAATCCTGGCTCCAGCAAAGACAATGGTGAAAAGGAATGGTTATTGTGTCCCCCAGCAGTATAGTTTGTTTGAAATAAAGTAGCTTGAAGTAGTTCATTTTTATGGTCATCTGATCTTTCCACTGTTCACATTCTTTGTTCAAATTTAAAAGTGCTAACATAACTGTTTTTAAAGAATAAAACTGAGATTTTTAAAAGACAAATATTCCTGGAATGAAGAAAACAGGACAAGTCCTGTTTTTAAATCTGAACAAAGGATTATCAGGAATTAAAAAACCCTCATAAATCCTTTTTTGGAATGAAACATTCTTAGACTATGGGAGAGAGAAGAGTTGTAATTTTACAATATCTTTCACTGTTACTCAATAAATTTCAAAGATTATTGGAAGCAAGTTCACACAAGACTCTGTTATTTGTCTTTTGAAATATGCACGAACTCTTAGGACAGTTCATCTAAATCACTTTGAAACACCCAGCAGCATGGTACTGTAATGCAATCAGAACAATTTTATAAATCAGTCAGGAGAACTCATTCTTTAAAAGATATGCTACATTACTGGAGGCAAAAAGCTCTCTGTTTCATTATATAACAATGACAATAACTCAATTTAAGTGTATAATGACCCAAGTCAGCAGTCCACAGCAACAAAAATTTAATAGGAACCTTATCTAGTTTGCTGACATGTTCTTCTCTAGAAACCATTATAGGCTCTTCAATATACAAAACAATTGGCTCTAATCTTTAATATTGCTAAGCAGCAGGGGGCAAATAGGCATTTTAGTACAGCTTTGCTTCTTATAAACAGCATTTAAAATATTCACGTGCTCCTAGGCACAGAGCTGTATGTCAAATGTTTCTGAAGTTTGGTCATTAGAAGAGGCTCTCTGGAAGTAGGGAAGCATTTCTGCACTCCCACGATGCCCTTTGGAACAGATCGAATGTCACCTTGCTGCGAGGGTGAGAGATTCCAGCCAGGGCTTCCTTCAGGAACAGCGTGATTTCCGACTATCTCCTGATGTAAATTAAACCCATGATCAAGTGAATGGGCTCCAGAGAGCCATTATAAAGAAAATCACTCAATTAAATAAAAAACTAAATGTAATTTCCTCCTTATTTCTTCCACTAGTTTTCTATATACTTCATGTAAAGAGTACATACTATTGCCTATATTGAGTAGGTTGTAATGGCCACTTAACTTATGATATGGAATATTTATCGAGGTAGTAGTGCTGAGACTAGGACAGTAACTGAGTAAGAAGCTGTCAGAAAGCAACACCTGTATTTACATCTCAGTCATGTCTGTTCAAAATTCATTCATTGTGGTAATTTAAATGCTATTTTGTTACTTTTACAGTTACAAGGCAATCAGAGGACATTAGGTATAAATATATTTTTTATGGTTTTGGTAATACTGCAATGCTTTAGCAGTCCATGCTGGCCCGCCATAACAGAAGGGTAGAAAGTAGCATATAAAAAATCTGCTCTCTGCCTGAAACAAAAGATTTCATACAGAAGGCACTGCCTGAGTCACTGAGTCTAGTTGCCTGTCATCATAGATTAGTGATTTTTAGTTTAGAAGGCTTTGCAGCAGATATTTCTCACATCTACTTGCACACAGGCCAACAAAAACAACCCAAATACACTTTAATACAGTGAAAGCCAATGGTAAAGGAGGAGGCATCCCTAGAAGAGAAATGGGGAAGAAGGGTGTGTGGGATAAAAGGAGCTGTGGTGAAGGACACGTCAGAGGGATGTGAATGAGAAAGGGAAACCTAGACCTAAGAAATGCAAAGTAAAGATATTTGAGTATGCTTAAAGTGAAGGTATTTGGGTATGCTTAAAGTGAAGGTATTTGGGTATGCTTATGGAACTCCAGCCTAGATTAAGTCACACCATGTTTGCCTTAGGATAATGTCACAGCCTTTGACAATTGTTGCACCTTGCCTGTCATATGTTTGGGATATAAACCACTACACCTAAGTTAGCCAGGGTAATATCTCTGTCCTAATGGAGAAAACCAGGCAATTTTAGGACTAGAACAGTTTCCAACATGTATTTTAGATGGGATATATTGGGTCATAAAAGTACCTAATCTCCATTAAGCTCTGTGGCTTTTTGGTTTAGTTTTGGTTTTCATTCTCTGCATGAGAAATATATATATCGTGCTTGTATGGGCACTTTCTGCCAGAAATAATATTACAGGACACATCCTCTGTGTCCAACTCATGGAGGCACGGAGCCATCCTCCCATGCATATCGATATGGTTGTATATGATAAATGTTGTCTGTGCTCTGTTGTGAGGAATCTGATTGCCTCCTCCCTTTCTCTTTATTGCTCAGCTAGCAGAACGAGTTCAAAAGGTTAGTGTTTTTTCAGCCAGTGCTGTAGGAAACAGAAACCCAGGAACTTTGTGAAAAATCATCCTGTGAAAGGAGAATTTTTTGAGTTTGGATCCATTATGTTATGTTATACTTTTCAGTGGCTGCTGACAACTTCCTATTTAGTATTGTCAATCTTTTCTAGTGTTTCTTGTCTACAGAGCATGTGGGGCCTTCTTTTTATTTTAATTTCTAACTACCAAATAGTTATCTGACACCTTGTGTATGGAACATGAGGAAGAATGAAGTTGAAAGTGTGTGTCATACAAGGATGTTATTTGACAAGATAACTGCACTGCTCCAAGAGCTTCCAGATGCCAGAAGGGATAGTTTTGCTCTTGCATTCCCTGTTTACCACTGCTATCAGTTTTCCCTTCCTTCAACATAATGAATGGCCAAAGATGGTTTAGCAAAAGCATAAAAAAAAAAAAAAAAGGAGAGGGGAAGAGTTCATAGTGCACCAGGACTACTGAAATTGAGAACACAGGACTGTGTTGCTGAGTAAATGTGCCTGCAGAAAGGAGGAAGGAGAAATTCTCCTTCTCGCAACAGCAGGTTGCTCCCTGTCTTACCTGAGGACAAATGTGATAACTATAGCCAAGCAGCAGAGGAAATTAAAAAGAAGCTGCAATGACCTAGGAATGATGACATTTGCTCAGCAGCTGGGCCAGGCAGGTGATTTTCACTGTGTAGAGTCCTGAGTTTGCACCACTCTTCTGCTGCTGGGAGCTTACAGGGCTTGAAGGGCTGCTCAGGAGGCTTTGCAGTTTTAGTTGTGTGAGCAGAAGGAGGCTTAGAGGCTCAACTGAATGCATTCCATCAGATTTAACAAAAAGAGGTAAATGTGGCAAAGAGAGACAAGAGTTTGGAGGGTATGTTCCTGTTTTTATTAAAGCAGTCCTGCTGAGTTTCCTTTGGCTATTTTTCTGATTCCTCAAGTGGGGACCCTTAGGTAAAGACCATGGTAAAACATTTCTACTTTTAAAATACAGTGTTGGGCTGTCATTAGACCTTTGAGTTGGCCTTAGGTCTTACTGCCTGTGGTTGGGAAGGAAACTTGTTTTACATGCACTAAAATGCCTAAAGAAAAGGCATCCTAGCCTGAAGCTGGTTTTATTCCAATTAAAATATCTTTGGGTTTTTGGAAACATTTAACACTTTTTACTTGCTTTTCCTTTTCCTTATGAAAAGTAGAAGAGTCCAACACCCCTGAAGAGAAGGTGAGCCTGTGTTTCATGGGGAGCTATTTGTTATCAGGTGGTGAAGTGTGAACTCGCCTTGTCTCACTAAGGAAGCTGACAGAGGCAACATCTCATTTTCCTCACAGTAATTGCTGTAAGGCAAAATAATTTTCAATGTCGTGGGAAAGAAAAATTCCTATTAGAGTAAGTCTTCCTGATTTTATCATTACTGACCTTGTAAGTGGCTGCTGACTTACATTTTTAGCAGCCTATAAGAACAGTCTGGGTTCCTTTAAGAGGAAGTGGGCTTAAGACAATGTCTGTCATGAAGGAAAACCATAGGCTCAGAGGATTTGACATTGTTTATTTCTCTAAGAACTCATTCATTATGTTTCCCATTCTTTTTGGATTTCAGAGGCTTATTTCAGAAAATGAGCAGTTCAATACTGATCTGTGCTAAAGCAAACACGTGGTCCATCTGGTGAATTGCACATCTGTCTTCAGACAATAGAGGGCAATTGGACATTCTCCAGGATGGTATTATGCCCTAGGCCGTGCTTTGTCTTGTACCTTACTAGTGATTTCAGACTCTCTCATTTTTGTAGCAGTGTCTTCATATAAAGACATTTCAGTTTTGAACTTTTCTCTTAGAATCCTTCAGGGAATTTTATCTGTGTTATCATATGAACACAGACTGTAAAATGAAAATATGGTATAAAGCAAGAATCATGTAGTTGATTCAAATACAGATCATGGGGTTCCTCCTGCATAGAGCCATTTGAAGCATCAGGACCCAAGTTTACAATATCCATAAAGGCAGAGATTGGAGAAGACTAAATGATTATGTAATGATGATTAAACACCAAAGCCTTTCTCTAATAAAGAAATGAGGTATGACCTAATTACTACTGTTTGCTAGTAAAGATTGATCCATTTATCATTTTACTCTCTGTAATGGTTAAAGTATTTTCTCTCAATTTTCAATAAAGTGGAACTTTTGAAGTGTTTTCAAACTTTTGAGTTATCACTTCTTGGGGCTCAAGTAGTCGCAATTAAATTATGATGACCTGAGAAGTCATTCTGCCACAATTACCTTTGTGCTTTTAGCACACCTCAGTTTAATGTAAAATGCTAAAAGTTTAATGCCAAATTTAAATCTTCAAACTTCAATGTATTTTTTGCTGAGAAGTCAGCAGTTGTGACTGAAATGCATCAAAAGCGCTCACATTATGGACTAGGTTGGCTCAGTTGACTGAGTAACCAATAAAGCCATAGAAATCTGGTCATGCTTCATCAAGAGCCAGAGTTCCAGCATTTTTCTCTGGTGTCCCGGTGCAAGGCCCCAGGAAACTTGCTCAACGAGCCTCTGACAGCAGCTTAGGGTATTTTATGTGCTCTGAGTTACAGGGGAAATACAGACAAGATATTCTCAAGAGGTCAAAACAACAAAAAGAACTTTAGTGGAAACTTCAGAAAATCAGGGGGCTTTGGCAGAAGTTTAGAGCAGCATTCAGTGAACATAAAGCACTTCACAAGGCATTAACTTAGCCCATTCAACTTAGCAAACTCTAAGCCCGTCTGATTTTACCTGTCTCAAAGCTTCAAGGAGAGGGACTTAGAAGAAAGAGAAGAAGAGACAGACAGAAAAAGTATAGAAAAGAACAAATATTGGTACCACTCCTGGTTCCAGTGGTGTTCAGCTGATAGAAATTCCAAGAGGTGGTAGAGCACATGCTTGCCACGCTGGGTTAAATACCCTTTGAATTTGTGGGCCTTTCCCCTTTCTCCAGGTAGCACTTTCAGTCATTTGACCATCCTGGGGCTGGACTGGGGCTCCAGGAGGGGGATGTGGAGCCCATGCCAGGGACTGGTGGCCACTGCGGGGTGGGATGAAGGCCCAGGGGGAGGAATGGGGTACTTGCATCACCTCAAAAAGGCAAAGCCCAACCTGCTGCTTTACCCCTGCCCTGAAAGGTTTTGAGCTCGCAATACTTCCTGCCTTTCCACATCTGAGAAGAGCAATGGAAAGCTGTATTTAACTCCTCGGGAGGTCCCATGCAAAATAATTTAAATGTAGACGTACATCTGCCTTACACACCTGACTTTGAAGGTGTTTTTCAGCAACAGGACAGCAACAGCGTTTTAATGATATGAGTAGAAGTTGAATTAGATAGCACTCTTTCCTTTCTTTGTAAGACAGGACATTTGTTTTAAATCATGGTACAGAATAAATAGCAAGGCCTTTGACAGTCTTGCCAGAACCCGGAATTTCCTTTTTTGGGCCAAAGGTCTCATGACTCTAGTGTTTGAGATTTGGATAGAATCACAGTTCACATAGAATTTGTTTGTGATTCTGGGGTCAGTCCCACACCTGGCTGAAGGGAGAGCCTTTCCCCTGCTACTTTGGGGTTTGTATGGTAGTGTTTTCACCTGTGTTAGATTTCTGTGCTCCAGCTTTAGTGTTGCCCCGAAGAGGAAACTGAATATCAGCTGGCAGGCTGACAGTGAGCTTTTTGGCATAAACCCTGGTCAGCTTTAGACTGTAGGTGAACAATGAGGCATCTTTACTCTCAAACCCATGTGAGGCCCTATAGGTGGAAAGGTAAAGGCATCAGGTGTTTTAAACTTGTAATGTCCAGTGCTTTCCAGAAGACGAACAAGTCCTTATAGTTCTTACTTGAAGTACAGACACTTCCAGGAGACCTGTTTTGATTTATCCAGCCAGTTGTGGGGGAAGGGGATTGCAAAGGAATAGATCAGATGATTTAGCTGAAGAGTTTGCTTTCAAGATGGCAAGCAGCACATGTGCTTCTTATTAAGCACATATGCTTATTCCAATTCCACCAGCATACTCAGAACCTCATCAATGAGACAAACATTGAAGCTAATTTCCACTGCTCCCATAGAGCTGTAGTCTAATCATGCCTGTTGAAGTGACCTTTGGAAAAAAGTTAACAGAGTAAATGAGAAACTTATCAAAGCTGTATTAGGACACTTTTGCCTCATTTCATAGTTTTTGAAACCTTCAATAAAAATGTTTACTGCTGCCACTGCTGGTGATGGAATATATATATAAAAATGTTTACAATTTTTCCTTAGTATTGCTCCTTTAAAAAAAAAAAATTGAATTAAATTGAATTCAAATGCATTCAATGTATGGGTTTTTCCATAAAAAAGCAAATTGTACTGTGTAGCTACTGTTCCTAGACGATCTGAGATTTTCCTGACAATTATAGTGAACATGTTAGCTTCATCTTTATGGAATGAAAAATGAATGGACTGATAAAGCAGAAAAGCTTGGGTAGGATAGATATTCAATGTATTCAGTTCCTTGCAGAGTTGTTTTTCTTGCTAGGCTTGGTATTGTTAGAGCAGACAAATGAAGACCATAGGCTAATGGTCTGCTTCTCTGCTAGCAGGTCTTTACTTCACAGGCAAGCCAGGAGCTTTCTCTCTGTTGCCACTATTTTTGTCCTCTATCATTTCTAGTCCCTTGACCTATACCTCTGCTGATGCTGGAGTAGTTCAGATGGTGCTCTTGACACTCAGAATTTTAGAAAATGTTCAGTTTAACTTTAGGTCTAAATCCTTCAACTTAAACTTTAAATAAAAGATGCTCACTGTTAGGTCTTTGGTCCTCTGCAGAGCTGAAATTCATTGCTCCATAAAACTGTACAATTGCAGCCACAATGTTGTGCTTCCTACTCCTCTCCTCATGCTATAGATTTTATGATTTTGCAATGTGCTCTTTGTAGTGCAGCTACAGAAAACCCCTTTTATTTTCCTTGATTTTGCCAAGAGAGCTTAGCAACAGATACTTTACACCCTCAGAGAAGAACTCTAGTTGTAGGGGTTGTTGGCTGTGTTGTTGGCTCTTCCCCTGGCTTTCAGGGTTCCCAGGTCCCATTATGCCCCACATAGTGCTGCAGGGGACATCCCTGTCCCTCCTATGTCTCTCCATTTAAAGGGAACCCAAGAAGGTGGATGTGGGCTGTAATGTCTCCTGAGATGGACAGCCAGAGCACTGGGATTGCAGGGCACATTAAGAAGTGCCTTTTGTCTTCAGTCTAGAAATAGCCCCTAGGATGAGTCTGAGTCTGAGTGTTGACATGGGCAAACTGTTCTTGTGTTCCCCAAAGAAGAGGAGAAAAGAAGGAACAAGGAAAACAGCAGGTAGTTCCAGCACTGCAACAGATCAGTTGGGCTACTGTCTGTAAAGGTCTGTTTCATTCATCACTGGCAAGATAATTATGTGAAAAACCTCGATTTCTATTAAATTGTACCATCTGTTTGTTAACGCAATTATTTATAGTGTTTCCCCAACTGTAGCTACTATTCCTCACCTCTGATGTGAGAGCTGACTTTCAGGGACCTCACACAGACTATTTCTCCTTGCAAATCTATTCTTCTTACCGTTTTTCATTTAGGCTTAACACAAGGGAAAAGGCCAAACTTTTGTAGGTCTTTGTGTCTGTCAGACCTGCATGAGAGGAGAGGGAGGCTCTATACTTTGGAATACACAATGAAAAAGAAAAAAAAAAGACATCTGTTTTCATGCATTGATTTTCATATATTTTAAATGTATAGTATATAAAGAGCTGACTTAGCACTTTATAGAATACTAACCATCGTCTAGTACAGATTTATTTTGCATGTGGAATTGAGTATTCAGTAAGGTGCCAAGCTATGGAAGCAAATTTTCCAGTTTCTAATTGCACTGCTTGCTTCAATTCCCCTTGTAATAGTATTTAGAGTCAGTTGAATATGCAGTTTATCCTCTATGTACTTAAAATACCTGAAAATTTAGCTCCATGTATATATATATATACACACACACACACACACTCATGAATATTTGCTGAGTTTCCCAATGATCAGATCTTTGACTTTAAAATTCTGTCCAGTATGAAAGAAAAAATTATGAAATTTATATTTGCTAGCATCTTTGTATTTATTTTGTTTTGTAAGAAATCCAAGGCAACAAGCAATTCAAGGGAAAATAAGCATTGCGATAATAGAGAACAGGAAGTCAGTGATGAAACTTTGAAATTCAAAATATGGTAGAGAATAAACCCAATTTCAAATATAGTAGACAATAGAATATGTTAGGTCACTTTTAAAAGCTTTTGACTTTTTCTGAGTGTCAAGTCTGAGAAGATAGACATTCAGAAAAAGTCAGAAGGCATCAATGTATTTTAGTACCTCCTGCATAGAATCTAGAAGTAGCCATTTCTTACCAAAAACAGTTTTCACACTGTATAAAAAACAATCATTCTAGGAAAAAAAATGTGCTATTTAATAGTGCTATTATTTCATTGTTATTACCCTCAGCTTCAGGATAAAATCTGATGGCTACTGTAAAACTGCCTGAAAGGAAGCAGTACTAACTCCCAGTACATGTGTAAATTTTCTTGTAATTACCGAGGAATGCTGCTTTCTGCACTTTCCTCATGGGCAGGGCTGTGGGGAGGGCAGACACAGCTCTGGCAGTGCCTTGGAGCCTCAGGATGCTGCCACAGCCCTGGCTCCCGGCTCCCTGCTCTCCTCCCTGGGGAGAGGCGGCTGATGCAGCAGAGATGTGAGTTTACAGCTGCTTGTTGTGACCAGGGTGATGTGGGGCAGGCAGAGCATTCCTGTGAATCTGGCCAGTGCCCTTTTTATAGGGTGAAATCCTACCCTTGTGAAATCAATGGGATATTTGCTGTCACAGGGCCAGGGTTTCTCCCAGAAGTTCCTCGTTGTAATCTGAGCTAGACAGACAGATATCATTGGGAGTGTTGCAAAAAAATCCTCAACTTGCTTTAGTTTGCTGCTGCTAGGTCCAGTTTTCCACTGTTTTGTAGATGAAGTTAAAGTTTTCCCTATGCCTATGGCCTGGAAGCCTGGGAATGAGTTAGGATTACCTGATTTCTTTATGCCCCCAGGTACCAGGTAAAAATGCAGGAGGGAGCTTTTAGCTCAGACTGCTCCAGAAGGCTGTGCAACAGGACACAGGAACTGTAACCCTCACTTCATCTCCTGTTTTTCCTTTCCCAGACCCTTTCTTCCTTTCCTGGCAGGGTGATGGTGATACAGGAGGTCTTCTTCCCTTCTCTCCTCCTTGGTGCAAGCGAGGTGGCCGCAGGGGATGCAGGCAATGGAAAAGGACGGGATTTTGAAACACAGGGAAACACATCTGTTGTTTCTCAGATTAGAATTGAGTCTGTAACAGTTGTCTAACAATTTGCAAGTTGGATTTGTAAATCTGCCATTGTAAGAGGCTGAGTTATAAATGCACTGTGCAGTTTATAGAACCTGCCAGCAAATCTTAACTGCAAACCCTTGATTTATAAACCGTCTTTTTAAACCAGTAATTTTTAGTTGGGTTTTTACGGAAGCATTTCAGTACATGGTAAGTCAGAGAAAAAATTTCCATATCCTAAACAGGATTAACAAATCTTAAATCTGATCTGTAAGTCCTAGAACAGATTTACAAATCATACCAATAAATCCAAAATAAAACTATGTCTTCTTTTTTTTCCCCTTGGCTTACAAATCCTGATTTTGCAGATGCCTGGTAAGGAAGTGATTTATAAAGTAAGAATTCAAAGCTCAACTGTCAGCATGATCAACTCTGAGAGGTCTGGCTCTCACATCTTATCTGAGTGCTTTGATTTACAAGCTGTAGTCAGGGTCTGTCTATCAGAGATTTTCTCCTGAAACTTGGAGTTGTTTATTATGAGATCTACAAAAGGTTAGGCTCTCTCTATACCAGAGTTTGACTGGCTTGGCAGTGTTATGGAAAAGGTGATACCTAATCAGATTGCAGCTGGCAAAAGTGCTCTGCGTAACATTTGGTTGTCAGAGAAAACAAACAGCAGCTGAGCAACAAATTCTTGAAATGTTAATAAGATGAGATCCAGAGTCTTTCTTGCATGCCTCGGTAGAGTGCAGTGCACACCTTCAACTGCTCCAAGGACAGAGGTGTAGGTTCATGTGCTGCTTTGCACTTGTTTCAGTCCCATTAGGGGCAAGATGTTACACACTTTATTGAGTATATGTGGGCTTAAGCACATGCTTCAGCTTGTGTTTTAGTACACTGCCTAACAGGACTGCAGCTGATTTTTTTTTCACATTTGAGACTGGATTTTCTTTCTAACTCATGTCAACATCTTTGAAATTCATACAAATAAAAATGCCGAACAATTAAAATTACGTAATTAGAGAATGCATTCTGGAGGCTGAAATCAATGCAGTAATCTGTCTCCTTCTGATGAAAAAAAATCTCCACCAACAATTGAAAACAACTTCAATGACAAGAGAGTATTTAATTTATGGAATATTTATGTGAATTTGTTTCTACTTGACAGATTATCTCCCACTAATCAGATAAGTAATTTAAAAATCACTTTCTATGCTCTAAAGTGATCACTTTAAGTGCCCATTTTTCTTTATTGATAGTCAGGATTTTCTTTATCTCATCTAACATGTTTTCCTTCTACCTACTCTTCACGTCCTCTTTATAGATTAAATACTAAGAATCCTTTCACATTAAGGAGCTTGGTGAATAGCCTGTGTCCATCTACTGTTTGGACTCACTCACTGACCTGTGCATACACCTTGTAGTTCACAGGTTCCTTTCGTTATTTTAGCTCCCTGAGAGCTTGTGGGCATCTTTGTATCAAGTAAGCTGACAAACCCAAATGATACTGACTGCAGCTGCTGGTAAGGTATTTAATTTGGGCTGAATTTTGTTGGACTATTACTTGATAATTCTAATGCTCCCTCCTAGGCACAAACCAGACTGGGGGATAACCAGTCAGTACTGCTCAGTACTCTGGTCTTGTTACTCCTTTTGTTGCTTGGGACTTTCACAGTTAATTCAAGACTGTCACGTTGCAGCAGAATCCATGCAAACCCAGGAAGTCCAGTACTCTTTTCTAGTAAATTCACTCCTTAGGAAGTGAGTGAAATGTTTCTGATGGAGTTAAACATCTACCTTTTAGTGTGATAAACGTGATTTGACAGACAGCTACCTGGATTTGAAGAGATGAGATCCGATGTGCTGGTGCCTACTGATTACACAGTGATTATTTAAATCCTTGTTTGTTGTTGGGAGCTGTTTACTGAACACAGCAGCTCATCAAGAAGAGACTTCCCAATCTGAACAAATAAATCACGTAATCCTAATAGCAAACAAAGTGTTACAGAAATAATGAAAGAATTCAAGGAGGGTGTGGGGGCTGGAGCATGGATGAGTAACTTTGTTGGTGCATACATCCCTCACTGGTGCCTGTCAGTAAATTTTCAGGGACCAACCAACTTAATGGCAGGGCAGCAGTTGTACTGATAACAAGATATTATATAAAGATAAACATAATTACAACCATGGGTCTGTGTGGTTTATTTTTCTTTTTTTAACCTAATTATGGTAGTAGTATGGTTTTAATAATATATGGAGTTTTTCCAGAATAAGCAAGTATCTATTATGCTCAGGAAAACTGTGTTTTACTTTACTTGTGCTTGGTTTTATCCAAGCATACCAAAACTGCCTCACAAAGAGCTATGGGATTTGAAGAGACATTTGACCCATGATGAAAAGGAGAACATGAATCCAAAAATTTGCTTTGTGGCTTCTGTGGCTTTAACAAACCAGAGGAAAACTCTCATATAAAACGGCATAAATATACTTACTCTACTACCTTGGAGAAATGGGTATGTAAAAGTATGCAGACAAAGCTTATGCAGATCTGGGAAACTGTGAAGTAGAAGTCATCCTTATTTTTATTACTATAATTGGCATACATACATACATACCTAAAGGGGTGTTTGGATTTTCTCAACTGCATATCAAAATTTCTTCCTTGAAAATCCTTCCCCAGATGAACTGGAAACCCTGCAAATTTTGTATGAGCAAGGGTTAAAGAGTTTGAAGGTCTTTCCTGCACTGTCCTGCACTGAGCTGAAGGAGGAGTAGGGTGTCCCAGGGACCTTATGTGACATGCCAGTGTATGACATCCTGTACTGGCAGTTCAGGCCACGGTACTAAACTTGAGAATGGAGTTTATGATCTGAACATACAGTGTTGCTTCAATGGCCCAGAATTTGATTTCACAATTGTACGCTGGGTTTAAACCCAACTTGTACCAGAATAAACTGGTACAAATTCTGTCCCACTACATAAATAGTAGAGGTTATTAAAATGTGTCCCTACTCTTCTTGGAAGGCTGTATTTTTTTTTCCTTTAAAAAATGAAAAAACCTTGATTGAAAATAAAATGCAAAATATTTATTTCAAGTTGTTCCAATATGATTTACAATGTCTTGGTTTATTTAACCAAACCAAGAGGTATCATCTTGGGACAACTCAATGTTAAAAATTGTAGTTTTAAATTTTTGAGGTTTTTTCTAAACTGTACTTTTCTAAGGCACAACAGTGATTTTCCCACCATTTGAAGTGCAAATAGCTCATACTTCGTTCACCTCCATGGGTCAGCATTCCCTGTCTGTACTGCAGCACAGATTACCGCAGGGACTTCTTGCAGTACAAAATGGGAACTGTGATTGGAAAGCAGCTCAGAGGAAGTGTGTTGCTTTGTGGAAATGGGGGTGTTTGGCTCCTAAAATACAGTTCTTATGAAGTGTTGTGACAGCTTACAAGGATTGTATTGAACAGTGAACCAAAGTGAAGCATTTTGTTATGGGACTACTGAGATATTTTATCTCAGTTAAAAGACGCATGTTCATATTTCCCTGCAAAAATCTTCAGCCTTTGGCTAAAATACTTTTGTGTGTGTGTGTGTGTGTTTTCTTTTTAAACCCTTTTGCTTTCACATGTTTGTGGTTCCTCCCCACCAGAAAAAAAAATAAATTAAAATAAGACATTACTGTTAGAAAACTATATTTTGAGAACCTTTCCACACATACAACTATATTTGATGAAAAAAATTGTTTTGGTCTGTTCTTTCCACCATTGTAATGGACAGTTTTGCACTGGTATTCACACACAAGCATGTACAAACACAGACAGCCCTAGCTGGCTGATATACTCAAAGAGAGTCCAAGCATTAAAGATAAGCCATTACATTTTACTCTGTGTTGTAAAAGACTACTACCATTTCTCAGCACAATAAAAAGAGAGATGGATAAATGTATTTTATATTTAACTTCTGAGGTTTTCAGCTTGTTCTGGACAAAAAATACTGGACAATAAGCTGTTACTGTTCTCAGTTCTATCCAAACCTACCTCCACACTCCCAAATTTGAGGGGAAAAGAAGAAAGCTCTTTCTGGGTAGCTGGAAGATGGAAAGGCTCCTTAGTGAGAAAAGAGAATAGCAGCTCTCCATACTATCTTTTCTGTATGAGAGAACAAAGACTGTTTTCCTGGCCCTTTGCCTTGCCTCCCCCTCATCTCCCTTGGTGGTGGAAATCATCCAGCTCTCACGTCCCAGCAGCCTCTGGCAGTGGGGAGGAACCGCTCTGGCTTCTTTCTGTGTTAAGTCCCTTCTGAATCAGTCTCAGATTTCACAGGGATTTTCTGTCTTTCAGGAAAAAAATGCATATTACTTTAGCAAGTTTGCAAATGTGCTGGTTTACAAAGTTTAAAATTATTGTCAACCTTTCACGGAGTGTCACAAAGAAGGAAGGAAGGCAACCTTTTACAAACTGATACAGTTCTTAACAGCTCCTTCAATGAGTCCTCATATCAGAGGAGATTTAAAGTAAAGAAGAGAGAGAACTCCTGATGGGATAAACTTTTTCTTATGTCTTTGAATTACAGGTCAGGTTTTGCTTTATAACAATGAAAAAAGAAGTCGGAGCCGGTATTGACTTCACAATGATGTAGATCAGGTTTGTGTACTCATGCAGACATAAATGAGAATTCAAAGCCAGACACCATCTCACAGAGGGAAGAAATGGAAAATTAAACCTCTCATTATTGCATTGGAAATTATAGGATTATATCTATCACCCATAGCATATAACAAATGTTGTAGCCAGCTTTGCTGAGTGGATTTGCAAGGCTCTGGAAACATGACATTTAGAAATAGCAGTTAAATAAGGAAAAAGTGCAAGCTGTTTTTTATCCTTGTGACTGCAAGCTGTTTTTTGTCTTTGACATATACATAACTTACATCTTGCTTAAAAGGAGACAAATTATCTTGTCAGCCTCATCTGTGTTATAGGTTAGATTTCATTGTGGACTAAAGAAACAGCTTAATAAGGACCATATCCTTAAACATCTGCATCCATTTCATCAGTAGATCAAATCATTCCTTCCCTTAGGTGTGTTTGACCTAACTCTATTCCTACTGGCTTCACTTGCAGCAGGGCTTTAATTCATGATGTTTAATTTTCAATTATTAATACTCATCTATGCTGTCAGTTTATTTAATAAACATATAATATTAATCTAATTCAACAGGGTTGTGTTTAAAACTGAGGAAGTTCTGGTTTTTTTTCCTGCTATCATCAGTTACTCTGAACAAAGCAGACTATATAGGAAAGAAAAAATCCAATAGTGACATTTAGAGTTCAACAGTGAGCAGCATACAAGCTGTCAAGTGCTTTCCTTTGACTTCTTGACACAATAAAAAAAGACTAAGATTTTTTTTTCCCACTGGCACGTACAAATAATCTGGAGTTAAGGTGTGTGTCTGAGCAAGAGAAGAATTTGACCTAAGTGTTTACTTTTACCATTTTGGATTCTTATCTGTTACAAATATGCTTCCAAACATGATGGGCTATGGCGTATAGCCATGTCCACGCATAGTGGGTATTCCAGGTTTTTCAGGCATCCATGTCCAGTGAATGAAAGGAATTGTTAAACTGTACTAAATAAGAACAAAAGCCCCAGTGAAGTATTCACTTACTTAGAAACAGCTTTCCGTTTCAATCTCTTTATTCAGTTACATCATGGGATACTATGCAGGAGACATTGAGCCAGAAACACTTTAATCAAATAAAGGAACTGAAAAGGACTTCCCCTCTTAGTATCATTGTATTGAGACTAATATTGTTGTTTTCTGTAGTGTCCATGTCAAAGAATCTGTTTTGATTTAATCATTTCAGGCAAGGTAACAGAGAGAATCCTCAATACACATCCATCAGCATATATTTATGGAGATCAGTGCCCTCGTACCAATGTACAACAGCCCAGGGTTTAACTGGTAACTTCAGGCCTCTTGGTAAGTTTCTGGATGAGCTCTGGCTGGTTCATCAGGCAATAGTCATGAGAGAGAGCACCTCCATCTGAGATGTGATTTATATACTATTCCAATGTTACCGCTGGCTGCTTTTTACAGCCTGAAAGGTGGCAAGAGATTGCCATTGCCCTTGCCCTCCACAGTGGTGTTGGTGCCTCTACTGTCAACCACATTCTGTTCTGAGCACAGTGTTTGAATTAAGGCAGATGCAATAACCTTTAAATCAGCCTTTAGAAGATGAGAGAGAAAGAAGGATGTGATTGCTCCAGTTTGGCACTGCTGGCTTGATGTTTCCACAAAAGGTGCTGCATTTTTTAAAACATGAATGGACTGGTTTAAACCTTCGCTTTAATTAGGCCTTTGGTGATCCTAATTAGGGGTTTGTCAGCTAACACAGGATGGCATTTGAGAGCGTGTGTAGGGTTTAAATGCCAAAATGTAGGGGCTGGGTTTGCATATCTTTTAACAAGTTGCCCAAGGGTATTTACATCTTCAACATGCCTTCTAGGTAAGCTGTGTGTTCAGTGACAATGATAAGGATGGTGGCACAAGCAGGGGTGTCTCACTTTCAGTGCTGAGTCTTCCTTTGTTCAAAAGATTTCTGTTGCCACACCAGGGGAGAAATGATAACACACACTTATCAAGCCACTGTGACATATCAACAGCAAAGGTAAGATTGAATCTGAGCATTATCTGACCAGAACATCATCAGAAGAGAGAGCCAATGTACCTCCATGTGTCAATTGTCTGTCAAAGTGTCTGGCTGATGGCCGCAGGTGGCAAATACAGCCTCTGAAATACACATCAGTTCTGGAACAATTTGCTAAGGGGAACAGGTCACGAATGACTTAACTATCACTAACAGTAATCTGTAATTATTACCTCGTTAGGCTGTGTTCTGTTAAAGCCACCTCCTGGGAGAAGGAACAAAGTCAAGGGCACACCTTGGTCAGATCTCCCCCTACAGAGCTCTCTGTGGGACTACCCTCGTGTTTAGCCTTGCTGTTGAAATAATCAATTACGTTCATCTTCTAATTAATGAACTAGTATCCGTTCCACAGGACACGCTCGTACCGTAATTAGCGCGGTTGCGTTTCCAGTGCAGCGCTTGGGAGTGAAGGTGTGGAGTGTTGCTGAGCTGGAATTGCATGGGAGTGAGAGCCGGAAAGGCAAGGGGAGTGCTCCCTCTGCTCTGAAATGCACACTTTTTTAAAGTGAGAAAATACAGAAGAATCGTATCAAAGTGCCACTAATGAGACAACGTATTTTTCTCAGGTTTGTGGTGTATTAACCATACCTTTCTCTTTTATGATCAGAATTAAGGTTTTAGTTTATGCATCTGTTTTATCTGAACTGCAGGAGGAAGTGTGTTCTGTACAGTAGGAAAAGTCTGCAACTCAGTGTGCGTGGAGAAAAAAAAAGCATTTTGCATCTTTCTATTTTTTAATGTTATGCTGTCAAACTTGTTGTGTATAAGAATTAAAAATTCCATGGTATCTTGAAAATCTTTAATAAAAAGTGTAACATCAATATTAAAATTAAACATGTCTGAATAGAGGCTTTATGGGGAGTCAACTAGATGGACAGTCTGATCACTTGGAAAGTGATACTTCTATTTGAAAGGAGTTCACCTAATAATATTTTTTTCTCCTATCAATTAAATTCTATATTGAAAATCAGAAGGAAAAAAACTGTATGTAAAATTTCATTACAGCCAACTAGAAATGTCACAGCAGGTTAATGGGGCAGTTTTTTAAATGGTGTAAATTAACCTGACTTCACTGAATTACAAAAGACATTTCTCTTTAAGTTCTAGTTACAAAAATAGCTTTTCTACATTCCTCCTGGAATCTGAGAATCATGTACAGCTTTATTTCAGTGAATCAGGACTTACAGCAGTGAAAAGTAGCTGAGATGATCAGCAAGGGGCTCTTTGTACATAAAACCAAATCACTAGAGTCATTCTACACATTTGCAAACCAGAATGAAAAAAAAGCAAAGTATTTGCTTTGTGGGAGTTTCTTTTTGTTTATTTTGCTTCATCACTTTCCCCCATTTGTTTCTTTGTTATCTATTGAAAACCTTACTTTAAAATTCGCATTTCATTTGGCTATGTAACTCATATATTTTTTTATAGCACCTCTTTGCTACTGATTGTCTGGTGGAGTAATGTTGCCATATGCTTAAAAAATTATGGTTCTGTTATGTAGATGATGACAAAATATATGCTTTATATAATTACAACTTTAGACCAAACAAGAAGAATTAATTATTCTGTTAATAATTTGTGCGTATGGTACTCGAAGCAACTTATATTCTATACTCCAGAAGAGAGGCAGTATGTAATAATTTTCTAAGAAACTAAAGTAACTGTTTCTTACTTTAGCTTCCTTATGCATTTGTGTGCCAAGTTTCAGCCTGAAGCAGACTTTAATGGTTCTGTACGGAACTCTCAAAGTGGCTGTGATGAAGACACTGACAAACTGAACAATGCTGAAGTTATATAAATCATTATGCAGTGGATGTATGCCAGCTGCCAAATGATGGGATTTGAAAGAAAATTCTGTGTGTGCAGCTTATTTCAGACTTTTCTTCTTAGATATTTCTTCTACCTGTCAGTAAAATCTCTCACTTGTCTTGTTGTAAGTGTATGAATACTGAATTAATGGATCTCTGTCCCTATTTAGACAGAAGTTTTCTGACAGAAAGTCCTATGTTTTGGAGTGGCCAGCTGTACCAGTACTTTGTTCTGGCTGTACATGTGGGTGTGTGTGTTTGCATTAGCAGCAGCATGAACAGAAATGGTACTTTAGAAACCTGTGCTGGCTTGAGCTCTCTCTCTTCCCCCTGGATCTAGCAGGAGAAATCTTTCACATGAAGAGACATGTGAACACTCTGGACAGAGTTGTGATAAATTACAGATGTGTAGTAAATTAAATTTATGATAGCTACCTTTGACCTCCTCCTATATGCTTTACTTATTAATCACATTTCTTCTGGGATCACCTCTGCTGAACATCTTCCAGGATTTCCACATTTCTAAACTGGTCTGCTACAACTGTGTATGAATATAGGATGCTACTGAAGGAGGGAGGAGGTGTGAGTCAGAGCCCTCATCAAGGAGAAATATTTCACTGCTTTGGAAAACTGTTTGAATGGAGAAAGAGAAGGAAAGTTACAGCAGTGAGCAGTGCTGGATTAATGTCAGGCCATTTCAGTGGCGCTTCTAACTGACTGCATGGTGATAGCTGTATGCCCATACACAGACAAATATCTTACCAAAATGAGGACACAATAGCTAAATGTCTGCTCCATTTTGATCTAATTCTGGATTCAGATCTTAGATGACAAATCAGTGAAGTTAACCTCTGTGCTACTCTCTCTCCTACGTCCCCATAACAACACTTTCACCCTCAACATGGTTGTGAAAAAGTGGCCATATAAACTTGCTCAAAGTGTCAGCTCCAGGAAATTGTGCTCCTTCCTTTCATGAGTCTGAAGATAAAAATACTATCCCACCACCATCCATTAAATGCATTCTCTATATATAGAGAATATATTAGAATGATACTACGGATATTGAATTTATCTTCATGAGATGGGGATGGTCACATCAGTCATGAGTGTCACAACTAAGCAAAGACACAAGTGAATAATGAAGCCACCCTTATCGAGTACAGATGAATTCAATTTCCTCTGCACTATAATGTCATATTTGATTCAGTGAACTATAACATCTACTTTTTATTTTTTAAGTTGCCCATGGGTTCTATTTTTTTTTCTCATTGTCCTTCTCTAAAGCTGTTTTAGGGACACATTTTTCTGCTTTTATGCATCCTGCATGTCTTTTTCCTCTGTTTGACATAACAACTAAGTCGAGTTCATAAATGACATACACAGAAAGAGAACACTTACCATGTCAGGTGCCTAAATTCCCTGCCCCTACTAGCTTTTCTGAAGAATCAGTCCCTGGGAGTTATGCTGACACAACTTTATGCACAGAAGTACAGACCAATGGTACAGCTTGTTCTGGGATTTCACTAAGGTTATATTCTCTTATGATTTTTTAAAAAGTATGTATGAGTCTGTCCATTTGACAGACAGAGTGGCAGGAAGGAATGAATTCTAGGAGTGGACTTGGGGTTAAGCAACCCAGTTGTGAACCCAGGCTGAGAAAAACAAACCAAATATGTACAATATTATGCAGCAGGAGGTCATGCACAAAAGAGTACAAGAAGCAAAATTTGCTAACATCTTCTTCTTACCAGGATAGTTTTTAATATGAGAAGAGCTAATCAGAAAGGCTGCTCCTCTCTACACTACAAGCCCCATGAAGTTTTTCCAGAAAATGTGCTCTCTGTGAGCTGCACATCAACCTGCCAGTAAGCTGCTGTTTCGGGATGCTTTGGATGCACTGTGAGCAAATGCCACTTGCACAGCACTGCTACAGCCAGGCACTAGACACTGCAAGAAGTGCAGAGGGACAGAGCATCTTTGAAGCCTCCCCCACTGTTGAAGTTGTGCCAACATGCTGGCTGCAGACAATACCAGATTTGTTTTCAGGCAACTTAACCATTCACACAATCCCATGAAACTGACATCTATCTCCTTAGACAGGAGAATGTGCCACTTCAGCTACCAAGGGCAGAGCATAGTGCTGTCCCTGGGAAGAGCTTCTCCTGGCTGGTGCAGTTCTTGGCACAGTGGCCTCTGGCTCAAATCCTCACAGCGCGCTCTAATTTTTCCTCTTTGCAATAAAGAGAATAAACACAAACCTGTTGTGTGAGCAGTGCAGCTGCTGCTTCGGCTCTGGGCTTGGTGTTATTTTGTACCTAGGCTGTATATTCTATATTGCTTAATACAGAAAAGGGCACAATAGCTCAATTTCAAGCTAATTATAGCAGTAGAAGATGGGAATGCCTCTCTAGGTTTTACCAATAAACTCCTTAGAGAAACAAGGAAACGCATTCACATTATATTTACCTAATAGATGAGATTCAGTCTATTACATGAGATATGAAGTAAATTAAATTCCATGGCAGGTGAACACCCTGAGGGTACTGTAGTTTATAGCACTACATTAATATTCCGTGAGACCACTGCATGAGCTTAGTACAGCTAACTTCAAAATTAGCTTTACAGGCCACCTGCAGAATTTTTTCTGGTTGCTTTCATAGTCAGTGCTGCAATCATAGATAATTTAACATAAATATTAAGTAAATAATTGGTTCAGAATATTTCAAGGTTAGGGACATAAATCTCATTCTCATTATATGCATGCAAACCATAAAAATACAAGGTGGTGCTTAACCTGCCAATTTTAGCTTCCAATGAGCCATATTCAATTTTTTGTAACAGAAAAGACCTAAACAAATTCTACAGAATGCAGTTATTGAAGGTGCAGAAGAATTATTGTGGAAAGCAGATATTAATTCAGAACTCTACATAAAAAATGCTCAGGCTGGCAAAGTGATTGTAATGAGTGCAACTAATGTTTTAGAATGCATTTGTATAGATTTAGTGATATGAATATAGACTGAAATGATTTTGCTATCCTTTAATGAAAGAATGATTTCTGAAGCTGAGTACTGTTTGAGGTAAGGAGAAAGAGGTAGTAGGTGTGCCTCATTATGACAGCTGCAGCTATGACAAGCTCTCTTGTTAGCTCCTGAAGCTTGCTACTTGCAGGTTAGCTAGAAGTAATCATCTCAATAACTAGGTGGTCTCTTAGTCAGAAAAGTACATTTACATTTTGAAGGAGGTAGACTTCTTTCCTAATGCAGTTCTCTAGTACCAGAGCTTGGGAATGAGATCAAAAACTACCCTTAGATGTCAGACTTTTGGCTGCTTCAAAAAAAATTTTAGCAGTTCATCACAGTGATACTTGGGAATAAGTCACTAAGGTGCTATGTCTGTTATGTGCATTTTACCAACATCAGTAGTCCTTTAATTTAATATTTCTTTTTATATACCTCTTAGATTTTTTTATCAGACTGTAGCATGTCTGTGTAGATTCTATTTTGATGCCTTTCCCCCTAATTTGTCCATAAGGATACAAGGAAACTTGTATTTTAATCTTCACTTTAGAGTGTAAATTTGTTTAATTAGCCTTCCGTTCTTTTCCAGATCCTTTTCAAAACATTTTCTCTTTAATAATATTGTCAGATTGTAAGAGGTGGCTAAGGAAGGAGAACTGCAGGTGTTTCTCATGGACTAGACAATGCCTGTTAATGCAAAATTGATCTAAAATAATTTTAAAACTTATCACAGAAAAAAAACCCTGCAATCAGAGAACCTGCTGTCAGAATTTAGATTTGTTGACTTTTACCAATTGCTTCCTTACTGTATATAGCAATTGTTTTAGGTTTGTTAAGATTTTATGTGTTCTTTTTATTTCATACCATTCAATGTTGAATCTGAATAAGCTAATTCTCCTTTAAGTGATTCCTTTACAAAACAGAGGATATCTGCAGCAGGGGAATTTTATACAGATATAAATTTCAGATAGCAGATCTTAAAGGCAAATATGCAGAGGTGTTGGCTTTGGAGGGGAAGGCCATGCTTTGAATCTTCTAGTCACGAGAGCAAAATCCACCAGAGATGGTTGTTAAGAAAACATCTGAATACTTAGAAACTTAAACAACTGCAGGGAATGTTGCTTAAGAGTAACAGAAATGGATTTACAAGGAGTCAAAATCCATTGAAATTCTGACAGAGATTCTGAGAAGTTTTAGGAAGGAAAGGCAGTGAAACTTTTCTCATACATGTAATAGGTGTTTTTCTTTTTGGCCCACAAGTGAGGGCATGTCAGTGGGAACCTGTAATTATGAAGTGATATATTGATTTATATATAATTTCTTTCTCAAAATTAAGGTATACCTGTGTGAAGATAGTGCTAAAAAACCACTTACAGATGAAAGTGTGAATATAAAAGAAACTTAGAGGAAGAAAACAAAGGATGGAATTTGAAGGCTGAAGGATATAAAAAGAAAGCAGGGATTGTCTTGCTTATTTTGGTAATTTTTTCCTCATATTTTTTGAGGTACTAAGATGTGTCTTGATTACATTTGTCTGTATCTGCTAACAATCCTGATTGTGCACTTTGATGCTATGTGGACTCACACCAACTATTAAAGTTTAATGATTGAATAATTTCAGTAGGGAAAGGTCTGCTCTATTAAAGTGCATAGAAGTTCAATAGCTAAAGTCTAAGGCAGACATATGAGGTAATATATAGTGCAACTTTTTATATATTTGATTCTTCTTACTATACCCTAGAGATACCAGGAGGCAGTGGAGACAACATGTAACGAATGACAGAAAACATTTGTAGAAGTTCTATAGTGAATAAATTAAAGCCTTTAGTCATAAGGCTAATAATAGGAGAAGTGAGGAATTAGGGAGTATAAGCAAGGACAAAACATCTAGCAGAACAAATAGATGCAATAATTTTCAAACATGTCAGCTAGAATCAGCTAAGGTAAACATTTGGAGGCTCAGTGCATGCCTAGACTAGGCAAACTTTGCCACTGAGTACTATAAAATGGAAAGGAGTCATAAACTGTTTGAGAACAGAACAGGAGTGTGTGTCTGACCATTTATAATCTTTTAATCAAACATGGAGCTCATGTCTTGGAGTCTGGTAGCTTTGGAGGGTACTTTGTCTGTGTATTCATAGACCATTCATAATGCAGTGAGCCATAAAATGCTCTCTCACTTTCTTGCTTCAGCAGTTTCAACACCTTCCTCTGGGACAAATTTCTCTAATAACAGGAAGTAATTCAATTTTGCTCTTGCTCCATTCTAAACAAACTGTTCTGACTGTTTTGACTTGCCAGATTTGTGGAGCTTGCACAGGGAAGACAGCAGAGCAATTCAGAGTTTACCAGGCGCCCTGTCAGATTGTAAATTGAGTGTTGTAGGGACTGGCACGGATATTGATGCTTTAAAGACCTAAAGGTATTGCTGTGCTTCGTGGCATGCTGCAAGTGGTGCATGTTTTTGTTGTGCATCACAGTGACAGTGCAAGGAAAGGGTTCTGAGGGGCAACACCACTTCCCTGCCTTCCTCTCCTGCCTGCCACCCTGCTACTAATGGTCCTATCACGAACTGTGTGCTTTGCTGATTTTAGGATCTCACAAATAGATAAGATGACTAAAACTCTCTCTTCATTCCAAGAACTGAATTTCTGACACAGGTGTAAGGCTTCAGCCAGTGGTAGTGCAATTCAGGGCACAATTTGGCTGGCTGCAGGTTCACACATTGTCCTAGTTTGGATTTTGTACAACTCTTAAAATTTGCAAGGTAGGAAGTTAATTTGTGAAGCTGTTGAACTTGTGAAGAATACCTTGAAAGGCTTTCCTTATCCATTTATTTAACACTTTTTTTCTTGTAGCTGTTTCAGAATGAAATTATATTTATATTTGTTTTTATTAATAATTAGAACTTACAGGCTTGAATTTATGTTGCTGTAGAGAAAATGCAAATATATCAAGGGCATGAAAATTGATTTAGAAATGAAATGATCTTTTATTATATTCTGTAAGACCCAAACTGATTTATTTGGGTTAGTTTAAAAAACAACAAAACCTTCAGTGGATGGCTCATCTACCAGTCCTGTTGTGGCTGGGGGTTCTCATTAATGTGAGGTTTTGAAAAAAAGCATCCCTACTGCTTCTGAGGATTTCCTGGTTGAAGAAGTTCTGAACAGTTCTCTGTTTAAACTGGATTTTTTTTAACATTCCAAAGCAGCTGTGTTCATATAATATTTTCCTATATTTTCCTTTTTTCTGCTCTAGATGGCAATGTAGCACTTTTTCTTCCACTGGGACCCTCATGTTTCTGTAATATTTGTATAAATCCAGTAAGCTAGTAATAGGAATATCTTATTATGTGTATACAGTGCTAGCTGTAATGGTTCCCTGCCACTCAGCTGTGACTCTCACCCCATTGCTTGTATCCACCCTCCTTCCTTGTCTTTCTTCTGTCCTCACCTCACAGGCTTCATCTCCTACTCCTGCCACTCTAATTCCACCACCTTAATTTTTTGCCTGCATTAGATGATGATAACTGTGCAGAAGACAGACGACTTTAACCCTTTTGGTGCTTTTGGTGCTTTTGGTGCCTTTGGTGCCACTTGCTCCAATCTTTGCTTGTACAGTCTTACATTTCCACTGGTTCCTTCATATCCCATGCCCTCTTTGTTTAAAAAAAAATTGTGTGTTTTTGTTTGTTTTTTTTCGTTGTTTTGTTTTGTTTTGTTTTTTTTTTTTCTTTCTGGAAGAAGAACTTAATTTCAATGAAAACCCACTCATAGTGCGGTAATAAAAAAGAACTCTTCCAGCTGAGTAGACCCTCCTATTTTGCTTGTGAAGTAGAATGTGCTATACTGCCAATCTACAGTACTGAAATTAGGAACAGGTTAATAGCATATATTTCCAGTTATTTAAAGGCAGTTGTACTATATCAGATACCATCTACCTATTATTCTACCTTTATAGTGTGAATGGTGAAGGAAAGTGTTAGACAAATGATGCATAAATTCCCTTCAAGTGGCCCTTAAGAATTTAAAGGTTCCTTGAGTCAAAGGTGGTTTTGTATTACTGCAATCATCTCGATGGAGACTTCTGTGAATGGTGCAGTTTGTTCCATAACAAACCTCCAATTCCATTATGGAACCTATGCAGACAGTTCTTAATTTTCAGATGCTCTAAACCTTCTCTTTGGTATTAAGGTGTCCCTAGTTACTGGGTTATAAGACATGGTGAACAATTGTTGTCCTTAATTTTGGGGGGACGAGGTACAGTAGAGGTACCTGTACATCATGTAACAGAGTTATGTAATTATGCTGCCTGTTTTGTTCATTTTTATTTTTCTTCTCCTATTAAAACCCAGCGGTCCTTTTTATTATTAAGTTTGCTGCCGGACATGAATTTTTTTTGAGATGAGTGCAAGATCTTTTTGTAATTAATAAGAGTTAATTTGGAATGCATTGATGTGTCTACATTGTGTGGTTATTTCCCTCTCTTGTTTTTTGTTTTGTATTTACTGACAGGGGATTTCATTTGGTGTGTTATTACCTCTTCACTTTGAAACAAGTATCTCCTGCAGCCCTTCACAGTCAGTTCACAAGTGAGTGATTTTGAATAATCAGAAAACTTAAGTAACCCGTTCATGAATGTGCTGAGGAGCATTAGCTTTAACACAGTAAACCATCGTTGGCTACTTTCTTAAAATATGAAAGTTGAAAATTTATTAATATTATTAATTTTATAGTTCTTAACTAGTAATTATTTCTTGATATCATGAGGGGGACTTCCTTTCTATCCTCAGAGAGTTATTTGAGAAGTGCATGTGGTGGAATTGTGTAAAGGGGCAGGGGAGAAGGTGTTTTCTGGAGTATACTTTTTCATATAATTTTTAACACTTCAGGAGCATTCCGATAGATTTCTGGGCCATGACCTCCCTGGAAATTTTGTTTACCATCCCATTAAATTTGCCCATGTGTCTGAGTTGACTCCTACTGTAATTTCAAGCAATGGCTGATCAAAAGTTTATCATACGTGGAAGTCACAAACTTTTGATTTGGAAAAATGATAAAAACTATGGAAAAAATGATTAACAGATACAAAACTACAGTTTGAGACATGGAAAACTGGAGTATTTTTGTGGTGGCTTAAACCACCACAAAAATGGCAGCATTAATATTGGAAGAGAAAGAAGGAAATGAACAAGAAAACAGATACTTTTAAGGAAAAACCCCTTAAACGCAGTGAAGTATATTTGAAGAGATGGTAATGAGGACATAGACAGAAAAAGCAGCTGGGACACAGCACAACAGGAAGTGTTTCAGAAACCACCTCTGTTAGATGGTGAGGTCGCTCTGTTGATCTCTAACATGTGCACACATACACACACAAAACTTCTGAGTCAGATTCAATGTTGAAGGATGACTGAAACAGAGAATAGTGGGGCAAAAAATGGCTCAGAATAGGATGCACCTGGCAGAAGACATTAGGAGTAATAGGAAATCATTCCATGTATATGTAATTAGTAATGGAAATACCAACGTAATAAGTTTCTTTTTCTCCTATGCAGTAAAACTGCTACAAGAAGAGGGTAAGAATAATTAGGAGGTTGTGTTGTCCTTTTTGCATCAGTCTTTGTAAACCCCTTGAAGGAAATTACAGCATAACTAGTACCAATTGAAAAAGAGGTATAATTCAAGTCTAAAATGGGAAAGAAATTTAAGTCTTAGAAATGTTAGGTGTCTTTGGGTGAATAGAACTGACCATCACCAATGGATATTTAAAGAACTTGAAAATACCAGTACTTATGTTTATTACATGGTTGATAACCATAGCAATGAAAAGAACCACAACAAAGAATCACTGAAAAACTGGAAAATGTTTATATTTATAAAGGGAAAAATAGACCTTCACTTAAGTTCAGAAAAATTCTGAAACAACATATGAACGAACTCGTACTGCATTCACCTTGAAGATAAAAAGGTATTTAACAACAAAAAAGACTTGGGAAGAAAAAAAGTTAGTAAAGAAATTAAGTGTCTTTGTGTGACAACAATCCGCATGGATAGAATAGAAGCAGGAAATGCATCTCTTCTTTAGATAAACATGGTCTTCACAAAAGTCCAGAAGGGAGGTAATGAAATTGGTTGATAGCCACATCTATACACTAACTCTTTGTGGTTATTGTCTAAATAGAAACAGAACTCTAGCCATAATACTTCAGGACCTTTCTGGTCAATGTTTCTGAACTTTACCAATGTTCTGAACTTGGCATTATCACGAAGCTGGGAGGCACTGCAAATCCTCTGGAGAACAAAGTTGGAATTCAAAATTATCTCAGTGAAATGATGAAATAGTTTCTAATAAAAACCTGTAAATCAATAGGGATATTCAGTTAGGCAGTGATAATCGCCTACACAAATACGGGATAGGAAACAACTGATTAAGCAACAGTCCTTCAGGAAAGAGTCTGTGAATATAGTGATAACAACCTGAACAAGAGTCAACAATGTCTTGCTGTTACACAAGGACAAACTTTACAGTGAGAACTATGAGCTAAAGGAAGTTTGCAAGATGTGTGAGATAATCTTTTTGCTCTGCTTGGGCACACTGGTGAACCATGAGTATGAACTGGTCTAGAGTACCTCATTGCATGATAAATGTGAGATTATGACAATAAACTTGTAAGATGTGAAAGCCTTCTGTGTGTAACTGTTCTCTGCATTCATGGGGTGGTTCAATAGGTATGAACTGCAGCAAGAAAGGTTTGTGTTAGGTTTAAGTTCCTGACAGAAGGGAGTCTGAATCAGCTGAACTGTGTGTTTTCTTAATGCTGCAGAAGCTAGGTCTTTGGAGGCTTTCCCACCGCATCTGTTAGGGATGATCTAACATATTAGAAACAACCCATTCTTGAGGCAGGGGATGGACTGGTAGCACTTCCAGTCCTGTTCATTCGTTTCTCTTGCTTTTCTTCTTTCTACTAACTGTTTTCATCACTTGTAAGCAGCTTGCCATCTGTTTCAAGACCTCTACTTCCTGTTCCAGGTTTATAATTCTTGAATTTGCCATGGAGAGCCAAGAAGGCCAATGTCAGAGTTGGTCAGACCCCACTATTCTTTTACTTTCATTCATTAGTTTATTGAACCACATTGGTCCCAGCATTGATTTTTGAGGTACTTGTGCTGGCAAATTCCCCACCTTCTGAGAAGGAATAATTTGTTCCAACCTGTTGTTTCCTGTCCTCCAAACTATTATTAATCCCTGAAAGGTCTTCTCTCTTACATTGTGTCACCTTAATTTGTCTTCGTAACTGCTGCTGAAGGACCTCATTTAAAGTCTGTGTTTGGGTTTTCTTCTATTTTGAATGCATGCTGCATCATATCTACTGAAACACTGTTTTCTCACTATGTCCTTTAAATCTCTTTCTCTTGAATTATATAAATGATGTTGATTCTGCCCCAGCATGTTGCAGTTATTCATATGCTCACCTGTTCTAGTTTCTATTATATTTTATGCTAATTAGGAGGCAAATGAATTTTCTGGTGTGTTAATCAGACTCATTAGTCTGTAATTTCCAAAATTGCCTCTGTGGCTCCTTACAAAGCTTGGTCTGATATTTGTCTTTTGTCACTCTGCTGGAAAGTAATAAAACTTTCAGTAAGCAGAAGGGGACATACTTCTGTACTTTATTCTCCAGTTTCACAACAGAAATTCATTAAAAAATTATGTGAGTATGACCCGGCCCTGGATGATATATTGTTAATTTCTTGGGGAGTATGATTTAAAATTTCCATTGTTGATTACCCTTCTCCTTTATCAAGTTCAAAGCCACCAAAAAATTGCTGTTTGAAATTTCTCAGATTTTGACTTCTGTGGATGCTGATAAAAATAATTAATTTCTTAACTGTGTTATCTTTCTTAAGTATACCTCTTTTACTCTAAACATCATTTTGCCCAACTGCCTAGTTGTTAATTTTTAAAAGAAAGGTGAATGTCATACCCTTATGGTTTGTCATCCCTCCTGTTCGACCCCTGATGACTGCCTTTGGGGAATAATTTCCAAAAATTAAAAAATAAACTGCCTAGAGAGAAGAATATAGTTGCCTTTAATGACATCCTCCAAGTAACTATGGAACGAACTATTTTCTCTTTAAATGTATTCTTTGCTAAAAATGCAAAATCATTAATTAATCAGAGCCAAGTAGTGTACTAACACTTGTCGGACCACTATTTATTGGTATATTGCTACACTAAAGTAGGTTCCTAGGCTGCAGATAGGGCTTTAATCCACTCTAATACTGTTATTCTTACTGCTTTTAAGAATTCCAGCAAGAAAGGTGTGGGATTTCTGTCCTTCCAAAACCAGGTAATTGTTTGAAAATATCTTAAAAAAATATATTTAAAGAAACACATGGACCTATTAAAGCAGAACCAGATGAGGGTTATGAAAATGATCAGAGGGTTGGAGCTCCTGGTCTGAAGACAGACTGAGTCAATTGGGGTTGTCCAGCATGGAGAAGAGAGGACTCTGAGAGACCTTGCTGGGGAGACTTTTCAGTACTTGATGGGACTTAAGATAAAGACAGGGAGAAACTTTTTTATGAGGGCCTCTGGTGACATGACAAGGGATAATGGTTTGAAACTGAAAGAGGGTAGATTTAAACTGGATATAAGGCAGAAAATTTAAGTGAGAGTGTTTCACTGAAGCAGATTTCCCAGAGTAGTTGTTGACGTCCCCTCCCTGAAAGTGTTCA
Organism: Setophaga petechia; assembly: GCA_024362935.1. Classification (NCBI taxonomy): domain Eukaryota; kingdom Metazoa; phylum Chordata; class Aves; order Passeriformes; family Parulidae; genus Setophaga; species Setophaga petechia. The sequence goes on along the minus strand of JANCRA010000002.1, from coordinate 896,756 downwards.
AGGTGAGGCTGGACAAGGCTTTGAGCAACCTGAACCACTAAAAGGTGCCCTTGCCCATGTCAGGGAGTTTAGACTGGATGATTTTTTAAGGTCTCTACTAATCCAAACCATTCTGTAATTCTGTGACTTCAATTGGAGCTTTTTCACCTCATTAACATTGGTCCACTTGAAAATGCACAATCACAAAATGACCAAATATGAGCACATAAGTCATGACCTAGGAAAATGGGGACATGTATAGTTCCAAATATCAATTACCTGTAATGAGTTTGGATCTCCTGATCAGAGCCTCACAAAGACAATGAGTCCATCAGAAACTGATGGTATAATATGAGAGGTTCTTCAGTGAAAGATCATGTTGATAGAATTTTTTTCTCTCTAATTAAGTATAATCCTAAGTGGTGCAGTGCAAATCTAAAAATTTTGGAGAGAAGTAGGAGTACCTTAGCTTATAGTAATATGAACAAAGGAGATTCAGGAAGATGTATAGCTCCATATACATGGAGTGGCTTTCAGTCACTGCTCAGCTACTATACAGAGAAAATACCAGAATGGAAAATTCTGCATGTCAGATCTTCTCCAAAAACAAAGTGAAGTACAAAAAGTATTTTTGAGGCAAATATTAAAAAAAAAAAAAATTGAATTGAGGATTAATTCTGAAGTTCCATGTCTAATTAATTCTACAGAGCAATTGAAAATTATAAACATTACAGAGCAATTGAAAAGATGACTGTCCTGTAACTGCTGACCTAGCTACAGCTGAGAGCGTGACGGATTTAACATGAAAGAACTAATGTGACATTTCCATACTTTACTGGGGACAGGTTCTGACTCTGATAATTGTCTTGAATTGCAGATACTGATATCATCCCACTGATTTTTATTGTTTCATCAAAGCAAAGCAAATGTAAACTCATAATAGCTACCCCCCTGAGCTACTTTTCTGACCATTTCATGTCAAGGGAGTGGAAAAGCAGATAGACCATGCTATTTTGTTTTGCCTACCTATGTAGACTGGTTGGTCAAAAGGAGGACCAGCTTTTTAGGGTTGAAAAAATCTGAGGGATTTTTTTCATTGCTTTGATCAAAAGGGAATGTTGTGATGCTTAAGTGCTCTACTGTACAAATAGACAGTAGAGAATGAACAACTTTTAAGTTGTGACAGCAATTTTTTCAAAAAATTGAACCTATGAATGTCCTGTATCAAGTCTCATCTTGAGGAGTTTCTTCTAAACTAGTTCTTTCCCTTTTTTTCAGCCTTTTTTTCCAATTTCTCCATTGCTAGATATTATACACCCTTCAAAGTAATTTCTTTAGCAGATTTATGCTGATACATTATTAAAGATAAATATTTCAAGTGATGCAAAGGTCCCTAAACTTCTTTTGAACTATATTTTTAATACCTAGGAAAGTTGGTGTTTCAAATCATCCCTGATCTTAGTACCCTAGGGCTTGAAAAACATCCCCAGTATTAATGAATGTGATCTGAGTACAGCATTTGTCAGAGAGAACTGGGAAAGGGACCATGAAAAACGTATTACGTAGAGCAGAGCAAAATGGTTAGCCTTCTGATTATAAATCTAAAATATTAAAATAATGAATTCACAGAACCCTATTAGACATCAAAGCTTGCGTCTTATTGGGGTATGCTTTTAATTTATATACCCTCTTTCAGGCCAAAAGCAAACCTGGTAAATTGAACAGTGAATTCCTAACCTGATTGAAAAAACCTGACTCTGGATCGTTGCTGTCAATAGAAGGGAGAGTGTGCAAGCTGAACTCTACCCAAGTAGATGCCTGTGGTATATTTTAATGGCACATTTTCAAACCTTACAACCTTTAAATGCAGAGCTAAACTTTAAAGCAGCAACTTGGTAGCCGTTATGCTCTTTGCTCTTTTATTTCAGTTTTCTTTGTTTCAGAAGTCTGCAGCAGGGGCAGCTGTAGGAAGGGAATTTAAGTGCTTTCAGTTGGCAAGAGCAACAGTGTTAGAGCTAGTAAACATTATGTCTTTTTTTCCCCTTTTTCCCAAGTAGCGAGGAATGCAGTGAAATGAATATGCAGGCAGCTCATAATCTCTTCATTCCTCTAACTCAAATCTCAGTTTAGGAGTATTTAAGCACCCTTCATTACATAGCCTTTTGATTTTAAAAGTGAGAAAGTTTTGTTATATTCTGCCTAGAAACACATAAGGATTTCAGCGATGACAGATAAATACAGTTGGTAAAAAATGTTAAATGTCAGTAACGGGCACAGAGGATGAGAGAGGGTGAGTGATTACGGTGCTAATGTGAGATATGGGAGACCTGCTTTCAATTCCTTTATCCGTCACAGGCTGCCTCTCTGACCTTGAGCAAATTTGTCTCTCAGGTTTAAATTTACCAATGTCTTTAGGCACGTAACTCTCTCTGTTTAAACAAATACACTGCTGATGAAATGAGTGGTAAGTTATTGATTGGTACATTTGGTTCACCAGGCTTCCATTTTTGTCAGCAGAATTGGGGGTCATGTTGCTCCATTATCTTGGAGTTGTGTTGGGAACATAAATAGCTTACTAAGCTCTTGGGATGCTGATTTTCCAACTCTAGGAAGCTTCAGAATATCTCATATGATTATGCCCCTGTGTGAATTCACGTTGAGCTCCTTTTGGCTATTGTATTTAGTTCTGATCAATCCATCTCAAAAAAGCCTGTAGCAAACCCAAAGAAGGGCTGTGGAAATGATCAAAGGTATGTAATACTTTCTGTACATGGAGAGGTTGAATAGACTAACACTCTTCATCCTGAACCAGAGGTGTCTGAATGGGGATGTGATGGCAAGCAATGCAGTTGTGAAAAGGGAGCAATTACTGAGTTTCTCACTGTATAATTGCTGTAGACTTAGTTTTTTACCTAACATACAATTAAACTGCAGGACCCTTTTCCAAGGGGATTATGGGTGAGAAAAGTTAGATGGTTGTAAAATACATAATAGAAAAATTTCTGGATGAGACATCCATTCTGGATTACGGAACACAAATAAATGATCTTGAGTTTATGAAATTCTGTGGGCTCAGGCTGCAGAAAGCTGGGGGGAACTGCTGCCTCCTGTTTATCCTAATATATTTTGGACACTTTTGATACTGACCACATCAGAGAGCATTCCAAGATGGATGGACCTTTCATCTTTCCTGACACAGATATTCTTATGTTCTTAGTTTCCAAAAGGAAATAAATACAGACAAATATACTCTTCTCTGCGTTTTGTTGAGTTTCATTGATTCAATGACAGATGCTAGGTGTGCCTTTTTTCTGAGACAGCTGAAGGGATAGAGATGAAAATATATTTTTGCATTTATATTTCATCTTTCCCTGGAATGAGGAAGAAGGGAGTCCCTTTGAAGAGCAGGTTCTCCTTCAGTGACTGAATGTTCAGTAGACAACCATCTTAGCAATGGACCAGAGAATTAGCTGTGACAACTTTCTGCCATAAGCCCTCTTTTTCTTAGTGAGAGACTAAACTACTACTTTAACATGATGGCCTTCATCCTTCTCTTACCCTTTCCCAGTTATTTCTGGATGATAAGAGAAAGCAAACCTATTAATCTGTGGCTCTTGGTTGTGGGTAAAACCTGAGAAGTCACCAAAACATCCCTAATTTTCCTACACAAACCAGGTGGTATCACAATCACAGCAGAGAAGAAGGGAAGTTACTAATTTTGGAGACACTCAGTAGTAAAGGGAGGGATAATTTAATCTAGCCTTGAGTGTTTTGCTCCTGAGGTAGACTGTGGACTTCTGGGGAAAGATGGGGCACAGTTTGAATTTATAAATCTCCACAGCAATGAGCAGCAGCACCTGGTAGGTACCAGGCGTCCATCTTCTTCCAAGAGAGGAAAGTGTTTTCTGATTTCCCCCCACCCCCAGCACTCTTCCTTGCCAAAACCCTCTTTGTAGCAATATCCTTCTAGGCGCACTGATAGACACACATCTCTGCCTCTGAGGTTAGAGAACATTACTTACCAAGTGGTAATAGGGCATACCCAGCAGCAAAGCCAGTCACTTTCCTCCAGCAGGACTGCAATACATCTTCCAGGCTTGCCCCAGCCCCAACAATCCTGGGAGTGAGGAACTGAGATGAGACAGTTTATTTGCAAAACAGAAAGCTGTATCACTAGCAATGAACTGAAGAATAAACAGAAGACTTTACACAAATGTGGCACTTGCTCTTTTCAAATTACAGCCGTTGTATTTTTCCTACAGATGAAAAACAAACAAGCTGCTCTGTCTTGTCTCTCCCAGCTTGCTTAGAGACTCAGCTTAGCTTGGCTGCATGTAGATCAATTTTTTTCAAGAGATCAGCATTTCCTTTTAACCTTTTGAACTGTAAGCCTCCATAGGATCCAGATGTTTTCATCAATTATATATTTTCATTTTGTATTGGCAATCAATAGCACTTTAGAACACTAATGTCATACTTTAGCTTTGTCTTAGGCTAGTAAATGAATAATAACTAAATAATGCATTTCAAACAAGAGAGAAATGAATATTCTCCCTCCAGTGCACAAAGAAACATGGAAAAAGAAATATCTGAACAATAGGACATTGATTTTTGTGCCTCCAAACTTTCCAGCTGCAGATAGAAAAATCAAGAATAGAGTTTTAGTACTGTATCTTATGCCTGAAGTTGCATTTGGGCATGAAACTTCAAGATGTATCTCATTTTCTGAACATTACAACTGGGTAAAGGTTTGATGCAAACCATGATAATACTAAGAATTCACTGAATAATAGGAACCTTTGGAAAGCAAAAGGAAATGCTTGCAGTTCAGCTTTGTTGGCGGGGGCCTTAAAACTCTATGTGCTCTCAACAGACAAAGCCTCCAAACAATTGATACTTGGAAAACAAGACTACATGTGTATGAGCAGGCCAGAGATGGTCGGGGAATAGCCTCAGACTCTGCTTTGGAATCGTATATGCTGTTACACTGTTAGCACAGGTTTTGTCAGAATTTTGGCTGGTGCTAAGGAGTGTTCTCCCAAGCAACACTGGAGTGTACGTAGGTTGGGAGTTAGTGCTCTTGGCAAAGAGCTTGAACATGAATTCCCTGTTTTGGGTACAAGAACTTGGCTGTGCAGATCAGAACCGTGCCGTGTCAGCTGGCCTTGAAGCCAAGGAGCAATCTACCTCTCATTTCATTTGCTAATGGAGACATGGCCAGTGGGTATTAGCAGTGTTTGATAACCCTGCTACCAGCTGAAGAAAGAGCATCTCATGTCTAAAGAGTTTGAATGGGATTGGAGAGATTCAGTTCCTACACATGGCACAGATTTTCAGCCTAACTTGAGGTCACTTAGACCCTTTGTGTTTCTTGTTTCACGTATAAAATGGAGATAACAAAACTCTTTAAGTACTGTGACAATGTTATGTGGAAAGATAGATGGATTGTAATGTATTTAATAGAGCAACCATCTCTTACTAGAAATGTCCAGGATAATGGGGAATTCATTTGACTGAGAAAAGTTTCCAGTTCTCTCTCTTTCCCTCACTGTTTATTTCTCCATATCAAACTGTTTAGCTCAAACACTGAAGATGCTGGAGGCTCTGGATTCTGGCTGGGTTATTTTTGTCTTCTGTGAGTTCAACCCACCAGTGTACTTCTGAGGGCTGAACCCCTGCTTGGAGTTTGTCAAAATGTATTTTGAGCCTGAAATCTTTTGAAGGCAACTGGCATGTGGCATTTTCTAAGTAAAGTTTTGCCACTGGAATACAAATGTCAGTAATATTAGGTGATCCAGGCCTGCATAATTATAATGAGAATAATAACAACAGAAGAGAATAGTGAAAAAGTGTTAAAGATTCACAAAAGGGGATACAGGTTATTTTTCATCCTGATTCAGGATAGTGTTTAAACTTACCTAAGTGTTAAGCACGCTTAGACACCTTTCTGAAATAAATGCTTTTATGATCTGATTTTGGCAAGAGTAATGCATGGTGCTAGACAGCTATTATGTCCAGAATGAGATCTAAACCAAAATTATTCACTCAAACAAATTTCTCCCATGAAATTGATTGTCTACCTGTTGATAGCACTGCTGGAGTTTCCCTTCCTTGAATTAAACATACTGCTCTTCTTCAGTCCTGTGGTTCCTTTTCTCCTGTTTGTTTTCTCAAGAAGCAAACCCTAAGGATTCTCTTGAGCATTCCCAAATATATATGAGTGTATTTATGTATATACTGATAAATTATTCTGACAAATCAGTGTAAGCCTTCAGGTGCAAGTTTAGGCATGTTGCATTTCTCATTGAAGCAGTGATGCATTTGAATAAAATGCCTCTGTCTTATTCTAAACAGAATCTTACATCATGACTCACTGCCTTTGTTAGCATAATGACTGTCATATATGCTAAACATGGACACTTTATTTCAGAACAATGTTTTAACTTATTGCAGTGTTCCTGCTCTCAGCCAAGTTACACTTTCCTGTAATAATGGAACGAACAAAGAACCTGCACTCGGGATACACTTACAAACATTAATATACATCTGAGATCTTTTGGCTTGATTTCTCTTGTTAGGACAAGAGGTCTCCATGTTATTCTTGCTTTACCTGGATATGTTTTTTCTGATGATTTTGTGGGATTTCATTATTCTTTTACATTTCACATTCTTTTTTATGTTTTGCAAAATTATCTACTTCTGAAAATGCAAATGAAGAAACTTCTGTCTCTCTCAAGATATATTAAAAGCAAAGAGTTAAAATGATTTTCCATAATCTGAGGGTTTTTTTAAATCCAGAAGGTTAAATGTAATTTTAACTACTGGCCAGCAACAAATGGCTGAAGCTTTAGGAATGGAGGATGTCTTCTCTGTTTATGCACATCAAAATTTCTAAGATCTAGACAAACCCTTTTTTTTTTTTTATGCTCAAACAGTTAGGACATGGAGTAGGACATTTAATTTGGCTAAAAGTCGTTTCTTTTCCAGCTTCTTACACATATCTCAAGTCTGTCAGTGTAAAGGACATAATACTGTAACGATTCTTTCTCAAGGCTGCCCTTTAGCTTAAGACAGTCCTTGGCTGCTGGAGAGCTTTCTGCCCCAAGAGATTTATCTGTTCCTTCTATCACCTCAGACCTGCATGCCAGCACAGATGGGAATTGAAGAAGTTTTCAGACTTCCCTGTTAAACTTTCCATACAAAACCCATTAAGATTTCTGTGCAGATGAGGGTAGAGAGGGGATCTGTTGAAGTGGATATGCTTCTTTTAATCTTGTCTGCAATACAATCAGATTTTTCTATTGATCTTTGATCTGAAGTAAAAAACGTCCCTTAAGCCACGGGAATTCAATGGATCTATTGAATTATCTGTCTATCTAGCAACAGTAGAGTCAATTTTTAAAATACATATTCGCTTACTGTATGATTTTAATTATATTATATGAGTATCTGACATATATCTTTGGTTTTTCAGAAGTTTGCAGAAAATTTTGTCTCCATGAGTGTATGCACAGCGCAGTTATTTTTTTACTCTGGAGTTAAATTTTATCCTCAACACTTATATGATCTCAATTCATCCTACTGATGTTACTGAGAGTCTTTAACTTCAGTAGGAGTTTGATCAGGTCCTAAAGAAAGTTGGCATCAGCCAGAAAAGCCAACAAAGGATCATGTCTAAGGAGATATTGAATCAAAATATCCCTCTTCATGAATCAGAAAAGGCACACTGGAAATACTTGAAGATACTAGCTAAAATTATGTAATTAAATATATTATATCTCAACCAACAGAAATGTATATGCTTCTAGATTATTTTATTTCTTTTATTTATTCTTTGTACAATGGAACTTAGCAAAAGTGATGCACCCCTGTAATGATAAGTGAATAACATTTTTACTGTAAGTTATAACAGAATTTTTTTCTAGTAGTGAAACTCTTGTGAGCCACAGAGCCAGAATAAGTAAAACCTTCTAAAATTTCTTCTCCCCCATTTGATTTCAAAGTTCCTAGAAGACTAAAAAATAACTCCCCAGTATGCTCCAGGGCCCAGCTTTCCTGGTTCTTCACAGAAATTTCCACCCAGGATACTCTCTGAAGAGTGCTCACACAATTGTTGGTGGCCACATTCACCTGGAAGTTTAATGTTTGCCTTGTGGGCAACATGGGTACAACTAAAGACACTTTGGATTTCACCACTCTGTAGACTTCCAGCACCATCCCAGAGGGTCTGTTGTGCCCAGGCCTCTTTGTTCTCCATCATGACACACCCTGACATGTGTAGAATACTCACCACAACACAAAACCACTCTGGTGGCAAATCATAATGTAGCCCTCCTATCATTTCAGACATTTTGACCTGAAGAAGTGAACCCCAAAACCATGATATACTATAAGCATGAATCCTCTGGGGCTCATGGGAGGGCTGTGAGGTGACCAAGGAAAATTACTTAATTTGTGTGTTAGAAGTGCAGCCAATCTGCTCCAGCAGCAGCCAGGTGTGGAAAACATAGATGATCACTAGTAGGCTGCACTTCATCTAGAGGCCAGAGGTCATTGTCTGGACTGGACTTCAAGTTTTCCAGATGGTGATCAACAGGCAGAACTGACTGATTGCATTAATTTTCGATTTATTTATTATGACAATAAGGCAGTTCAATGTTTAGAGCTTGTTGAAGTGTATGCTTTCTTAGCAAGTTGATGGTTGATGTAAATGATGACTAAGAAGCAGTTTTTTTCTTCTTGGTGGTTTTCAAATCCTTTTCAGTGTAAACAGGAGCTGATTTTTCCTATATTCATGAGCAGAAAGTAACAGTGAAGTCGTTGTTTAAAGCTGTAAATGTACAGCAACAACAGTGCAAATGCTGTATGACATTCTGGATACTGAAATGTGGAGGCCTTTTGTGACAACCAAGATGTCTCCCATTGGTGCTTGATTTATTATTTACATCAATTTGGGGAATGAGGCCTTGGGAGGTTGAAATATAATTATCCAGTTACTTGTTCATAGTGGGGGGGAGGGGGTGGGGTGGGAAGAAATGACAAAAAAACCCCACAGGGAACAGACCAATATTGTAAACAAATAATTTGAAAAAATATTTCCTTAATTTTCAGTGAACATTGACATTCATAGAATCACTCAGTAAGGGCATAAGAACTGTTTGAGAAGGAAATATAGATAAATATCTGACTTGATATTTCAGTGTGTGTCCTTGCCTATCGATTTTGAGTACAAGGGGATTAAATGGAGAAACAGAATATTGTTCTGGAAGGGGCAGAGAGTAAAAACATGGTAGAACATTGTAATGTCTCAGCAGTAATTTCTTGAGATCAGTTATATCAGCAGTAATGTAGAATAGTTTGCATCCTGTTATTGCTTATGTAAGAAAGAAGAGCTATTCTTCAAAGATATGAGAGCACCATCTGTGGCAATAATGTGGGAACGAAACTTGTGAGAAGACATCATATTTCCATCTGTTTTCAGAGAGTCTTAAACAATGGCCAAATCCACCAGCAAGCTTCTGCTGTGTGAACTTGTGAAGTGGTTGAGAAAGTTTTCTGGCTTCTGCATCTGAACTTATGCATGCAAGTCCAGAACGACTGTCTGTCAAGAGCAGCTGCCTCTGCACACGGATGTGTCGGCACTGGAGGGCACAGGCAGCATCAAAGGTCTGCTGCGGCAGCCGCCTTTCATGTTGGTCATGTACAAGATCCTGTATGTGCCGAAGCAGGGAGCAAGCTCAATTCTTTGTCAAACTCTTCCATTTCCGAATGTTGGCTTCAGGGTGTTTTAGATATTTTAGGGTGTTCAGAGATTGTAAAGAATAAAATGTGATAGTACCAAGTTATCTTCTTGTGGTACCTTTATCTATTTTGTTCACTAAGTTGTCTTGCGGTACTTAGAAGTTTTTTTCCCAAAAAGTCATACTTTCTCCAATCTGTCTAACTGGGTAGTTTAACACCAACCTGTGCAGGTATTTTTTATGCCCACTTTGCTGTCTCCCTCACTGTAATGTTGGCTTTCAGGGAACCTCAGGAAGGCATACCTTTTTTAGGGACCAAGTTTGGCTAAAGAGTAGCTGAGACTTACTGTTGAATGGCAAGGCCATTTATCCCTGATATTCATTAGTCTGGCAATTATATATTATTTTGGTATTATGGTCATTGCTTGATAAATGAATGAAAATGAAATAGGGGTTTTTTTCCTCATGGAAATGAACTCAGAATATCAACAGACCCTGAAGTCCAGTGCTTTGGGCTAACTCTGGGATTTACCTGCATCCTGGCTGAGTATCTGTCAAGTGTAACAGGACTTTGGAAGAGATTGCAGATAATTTCTGGAACATGTCTTCTTTTAAAAGCCCATTATTTTTTCAGTAGCCTTTGCTGATATGTCATACTGTTGCTAGGCACTCCTTTAAGTTAGTGCCTGTGAGCCAGTGAGTGAAATCCTCCTTGGAGGTGCCAGTTTATCATCTTGGAGGGGATCACCCCAGCCCAGTATCCAGGAGGGGTACAGTGTGAGTTCCAGCACAGTAGTTCTGCACCAGCAGAAGATTTCTCTCATGAAAAGGAAATCCTCAGGAGAGAAATGGAGAAAGGATTTGAATCCTAAATCACCTGTGTATCCTTGGGAGACTGGTGTGAGAAGCTTGCTGTGTTCTCCCGTGTGGCAGACTATCCCAGCTATCCCAGCCGTCACTCGTAGCATATTTTCGGCAGCGTGCTTCGACCAGGCATCAGAACAGGGCTTCTCTGGTTTGCTCAACTGGGGGCATGAAGTAAAATTTCATTTTTGTTTTATTAGAAACTATGCATCTGTGGTTTTCACCTATAAAATTCACTGACAATAAACAGTTCTAACTGGAAGGTATGCATGTTTTATCTAGTAAATCCAAAGAGAAGTTTAAAAAAAATGTAGTTTCAAGTGAATGAGAAGGAGAATAAATGTTAATATTGTGGTCTTGTAAAGGTAAGAGTGAAAAAGAAAGAAAGGGTGAAACATTACACAGGGTTTATGCCATTTTCTCTTCCTTTTTCAGGATATATGAGGGGGAGAAACCCTGGACAAAAGAATACTTAGAAACAAAGAAAGACTTACATGAAATAACCTTACAGACTAATGGGAATGGACCTCTTGTGATTTTAAATGTATTCCAGTACTATGCTAACACATGCAAAGGATGAAGGAAGCAACTTACAAATGGAGAGAGTGTCAAATTTGCAAATCAAGACAGAATAATTCATCCTAAGAGATAATTTATACCGACTAAGCTGTCTGAGGCTTTGGAGATCAGCTTTTGGCATGTGTTTCTCTACAGCTTGCACGGTGGACCACAACATGCTATATAGATGATTCATGGGCTGGAGACTTTCTGCACATGCAGGGTCTGAGGTGGGTTGGCTCAGCTACAGAACAATTTTTAAAATTCCTTTGCACCTTATGTCTTTGGCTTCTTTTCTGTGGTTTCTAACTCCTACTTCTCAATAGTTGAACAAGGTATTAACAGGATAAATTACTCACAGCATTTAAGCAAATTGCAGGAGAGATGTGACTTATGAAAACAATTGTGTCTCCTAGATGCTTAGGCTCCAGCTATAATGCTGGTAAAGATGACAGTAACAGTGTTAATAATGAGAATATGTTGCCACTAAATAGACAGCAACCATGTCTTTTTTTACTTTCAAAGCTGTGCTTTGCCAGTACTGCCTGTTCCCTCTCTTTCCTGTAAAAAAATTTGGGGGGAGGGAAGAGGGGAGAAGGGGGAAGAAAAACTGAAAGCCAGAAAATGCAGTGAGGATTCTGGCCAAGATGAACATAGAGAGGCAAGTAGTGTTGTGACTCTTTCCTGTTGTCAAGGGTACAAGTGAACAATAGGATACATTCAAAAATAATATTTTCAATTTTAAAAAATATTTTCAATTAATGAAAAATAATTTAAATATTTTCAGAAAGACTTTAGTAGCTCTTTGGATTAGTGGTATTAAAAATCAGATGGAAAAAAATAACAGTATCCCTTTATACCAGTAAAAGCAGTGGCTGAACTTTTAAAAGCTTGCTGCCATTAAAGTCTGCAGTGTTTGAAATATATAATAAGCTTATGATGATAATTCTCCATCCACTGCAGCTCTTTCTTTTTTTAATCCTTTTTTGCTTTCCCTGACTGTTTGACCTTCTGAATGATGCTAAAATTTATGAGAAGGTCAAAAAGTCACAGGGGCCCATATGAGACAAAGAAAGTTGAATACAGGATATCTAGGCAAAATCAATGATTTCTAAAGGCTACTTCATACTGAACAAAACACACCAGGGCTGTTTATAAGAAGGGTAGATTGAAGTTTGCTTTATACATATTAAAGGTGCTTTTTGTATTTTTATGGGGAAAAACTTTGTTTGCAAGCTTCACATTCCAGGACCTGAAACCAAATGCCAAGACTTTTCAGATCTGCCAAGTTCAAAATCTAAGATTTCATGTCCACTTGCCAGATCACATTTTCCATTTGGCAGCAGCATTCTCTCCAACTCTGCCAGTAGCCGGCCCCTGAGATGCCTCCTTATGAGGTGTGGGATTTAATTTAAATTTTTGGTTTTTTCAAACATTATTGTTCTGTGAGCATGAAAGTCCAGAATTTCAAGATAAACCCAGGCTGAGCAGAACCCATTCTTTCCTGCTGAAATGTCTCCAAGAGAGAGCCTGCTTTGAGAAAACCTTGGAAATGATATCTGACTTAGCCAAGGGAGTTCATTTGTTACCTGCAGTGATATTTCTTAGTGAATACACATTTGTCAGGGGAATCTTGTTTCTGTACTTAGTGCAGAATTTTTTTATTAGTTTTCTAACTGTGCATGCTTAATTCCCCTTTCTGTTAATGAGAGTTTAATGTGCTCTTTGAAATGAAGAAAAAAATTTCTATGCCACTGATAGAGCAGAGCTTAAAGAGGTAGGGTGACAGCACTTGAGAAGGGGGAAAACAGCTTCCTGGCTGTGAGTTTAATGCTTTTCTGCAACAGGAGTCAAACTGTAGAAAATTGGTGATGGTGTGGGTTGGTTTTTTTTTCTTTTGGCTTTTTTTTCTATGAAAACAGTACTTGAAAGGGAGAGAAAATAGGGAGAGAAAATAGGGGTGGTGTGGTAAAAGAATCATGAATTTTAACTACTTGCAGTGTGTGAGCCATGGAGTGATTCCCTAAAATAAATAAAGTTAAACTAGTCAAAACAGGATAATGGAAAAAGTGGGCTGCATAAATTGTACAGACACTTTGTCAGAGCTCATCCCATTTCAGTGTTATGTTTTCATTTTGATGAAAAATCAAATCTGACCTTTCAGGCCAGACCTGGATAATTTAAATGTTTTTCCTTGTTGTGACGCCCTCTAGAAGTCCGTTCATTCAAACTTCAAGGAAATTTTGTGGCAACAAATCATGATGACATACTTATTCTTGCAATTCCCCTTGTCCACCCTTAGAGAAGATCCATGACTTAGCATATGAAGTGGATTACCTTTCACCCCAATTAATGTTTTTATAATGAGTACCAAAGGAAGTAATAATGTTTTGCCACTTATTATCGAGTGTTACTGGGGCAATCTCTGAAACTGAAGACTCAGGTCACTGACAGCACTGACATGATGGCAATCACGTTGCTGAGGTTTAAGCCCTGCTACAGTGATGAATAAATTGGTCAATTTAATTTCCAGTACTATCAGTTTGATGCTTTGAGTAACAGAATGAGATAGACACAAGCGTCCAGGGGTTTTGAAGGTTTGGTGGGGGTTAGACTTGTAATTTCATCCACTTCTAAACCTATTCAAATGTTAATTAAAAGAGAAACAACGAAGTAATAAAATAAGGAATTATAGTTATGTTTTGTCTGGGAACTAGAACTACATAATTTTTAACTACAGTGATAAATATTTTTTATACTATATATGATAAGACATGATATTTTACAATAAATTATTTTTTGCAGCTTGTCAGTAAGTTGATTGTATGGCAGAGCTTTTTAACTGGTAAAATTCAGTTGCATTGGTTTAAAAGAATGAGAACCATCTGAGATGTTATTGAACAGCCTGGTCCTACCCTACTTTTGCTATCTTTTAAAACAGTGTAGTGATGCTTAATTGTATTTTAGAACGCCAGACAAACAAAGAAAGGCAGTTGATAGCTGCCTGACAGAAATAATGTTTCTAGGTTGTTCCTTGGATTTCTCATATAGGGAAATTTAGGCTGTTTTTATGTTTTAAAAGAAGAAATTACTTGCATAGTACTTTAGCAAGGGGACACACTGGCTTACCAAAAAACCTTTTTCACTTGAGTTATAGTGGCTGATAGCACTGGATGACCATGCACATACCATTTATATGAAGAATTCTCTTCTTACAATGCATTTTTTTTCTCTTTTCTTATTGAAATTATAAAAAGTTTATACCAACAGCCAGTTCCACCCTACCTCAGGACAGCATTATACAAGACCTAAATAAAGGCAAAGAGCAGATGGACAACTGTCTATGTATGTGTGTGTCTTATGACTTTTCTCCCATTATTTCGGGTAATAATGCCATTCAATACTGTCCATTCATTTCTCAACCCCATCTTTATATTAGAGAAGTAATTTATGCCTTCTCCATTGAAAAAGCTTCATTAATCACTTTTTCTCTAGATGGTTGAGCAAATATCTCTTGAATATCCTCCCACAGGGAAAACCTATGGGAGGGTTGGCTAAAACAAGAAAACCTGCGTAGGGGTGGATATTGAGTCACATTAATTGACAGAAAGGTGTCTTTGGGAGAGGAAAGACTTCCCACCAGTCCCTGTGCTACAGACTATTCTTAATTATTAGCTGGGAAGTGCTTTCCTGGCATTTGGGATCCTGGTGAGCCCTGCCTTTGCCCTCTGATATGGGTGAGACTCAGGGTGCAGCAAAAGGCTTCCCTACAGCACAGAGATTCCCTGGTACATGGAGAGACTGGAGCCACAGTGTTCCTCAAATGGTTGGTAGACCTGTGATATGCCAGGACTGACAATGTGAGCCCTTATTTGTCTCATCCAGCTGGCTAAGAATAGATTCACATTTTAGTCTCCATGTTTCAGTTTCCTTCCCTATAAAAAGTAACATTTACTTTATCTCTTAATATTTTCACAGGCTTTTAATTATTTGACTTCAGAAATATTTTTGCATTGATAACAGACAGAAAAATTGTATAAATGCAAAACAGTGTTGCTACAAAATGTCTCATCTTGTAGAGGCTATTTCAAGGATGACAGTTGTAAAATTTCAATATCTGTTAAAAACCAGTTATTTATTTGCACTAATGTTCTGTCCTAATGCATAAACTATCACAAGGAGAAGAGTGGTTTTCTCCATGACTGCATGTGAAAGTGTGACACACCACCTCTTTAGTGTGTGTCTTTGTGTGTGTCTGTTTGTGTCAGAGCTAGGCTTTGAGGTGTTGGCCACCTTTGTGCCCAGACATCTGGAAGTTCATACACATTTGATTTTTCCAGAGCAGGGAGGGGAGCATGGCTGCATGTTCCTGTGAGGAAAACTGGAGGAAACTGAGTCAAGATGATTTTAGGAAAGTACTTTTGACACTGGCATTTTAAAGCCTCAGCTTTCACAGATACATAGTACATCTGAAGCCCTGTGGGCAAATTTCTGTTCCTTTCTGTCCTGCATAATGAGCAACTTGGGCTCAGTTCTTTGGTTCTCTAACAGTTTTTCAGCTCTGAAATCCATCCAGCTTCACAGAACTGCTTCCTACCTGTGCTCATATCAGAAAAGTTGCCGAAACAGCTGGGGGATGAATAATCTATTTATTTATTCATTACAAATGCTTCTTTGACCTGGTGAAATCTGGTGAGCTGGAAAAGCCTTTCTTGTCACTCACGTTACCTCTTATCCTCCGCAGGAGTCGCAGCGGATTTAAAGGTCATTTGAAATGCAGCCTTTTGCTCTTTGACAGCCCTTTCAATATCAGCCTCCAGTTCTGTTTTACAAAGTCATCATTATTAACTGCGTTTGTGGCTACTGCTCTTTTCCTGGGATTGCAGAGAAACCTAAGATACTAATTGCAATGAGCTAATTTGGCAACACCATGCAAACTTCCTTAAGGCATTAGTTAAGAATATACTTTCCTTTACACAAAGAGAATTTGAAAGTGGGAACAGAGTGCAAATGCAGCAGAAGGTATGCTTTTGTACTCCTATACTTAAGAGTAGATGGTATAATTAGCTTACAATGGCAGTTGAATGTATGTCTCAGAATGAGAACATACAGAATTAAACAGTAGCTTTAGCCTAATGATAATCGGTGATAATGATGATAATAATAACAGTACTTAGAACTTTAATGCAGAGATTTGCATCTTGAAAGTGCTATGCTAAACATTGACTTAATTACTGTCACCTCTTCGGGGAAGGTAGGTATTATTGCCCTGACTTAATAGACAGGGAAATAGAGATATAAGAGAATGAAATGACTTGCCAAGGGCTCTGCAAGAGCCTGTAAAGGGATTCAAACTTTACGGGTCCCTTTATTGTATGTTCCCTTATACCAGGATAATTATGCACGTTGTAGGGTTGCTCTGTGCTTTTGAAACTTGAGCCAAAGCCTTTTGGAATTAGAACTGTGTGTAACATGTTTTGAAGGTTGTATTTTTCAATCATATTTTAATATGATTTTCCTTTTTAGGTCAACCTGAAACATACAGTTGGAGGCAAAAATTTCAGTTTTGGTTTTAAATATATATATTTATTAATCCTTTTAGTAAAAATCTCGTAAAAGAAAGGTCAAAATTTTGTACAGGATCATTCAAGAAACAAAAGAAATTTTTCTCAAATTGCTTCATTATTAGTTGTGGAAGGATATGTTTGTGCGGCCTGAAGATTTTTGCCAAATTTCAAATTTACTAAAGCTGTCTCTGACATGAAAATTGCATTTTTTTTTTTGAGTTTGTATCTTGCGGACATATTTTGCCTGGTTCTTATTAACATTGCTGTGAATCTTCCTGCCTCAATTATTTCTTCTCACAGAAGGACTGGACATTGGCCCTGTGATTTGATTACTTGCAGAATATATGGGGAGTAAAATGGTATGATGTTAACATAAACAGTTTTCTGACCACAGCCATGAGTTAAGGTGATGATGAGATTCTGTAAGAGGAATTGTATTCTGTAAGTATGAAGTGAAAACATCAGCTTTTAGCTATAATTATTTCCCTGTGTAAAAGGCATTAACACGAGACTACAGGAATGAATTTTGCTTTGACTGCACTCACTATGCTTTTAGCATAGATCTTGTAGGCGCCGCAGTTCTGGTTAATTAAGTCTGAGTCGTAGTTCACTTTGATAAGAAATGTAGTTCTATATCTGTAAAGCATAAGACAATAAAAGATGTCAACATCTGCATTTGTAAGATTTAGAAGGAGCTTTTGATAATTGTTTTCTCTGCCGCCTACCTTCTGTCACCTTTGCTGAATGGTAGATCAGCACACACAAGCTCACAGGCATTTAAAACCTGGATGTACTTAGTGCCTTCCTGTGAACAGGGTGAAGTGTCCCTCTACACTGGCAGCTGGTGTCACATTTATGTGTTTCAGTACCTACGATGCACGTGGACACTTGCTGGTGTTCTGAAGAGAGATGACACCCGTAGGTAACAGCTTCGAGTAGCATTATTGATTTTTGCATTGTATCAGCCGCTGTTCCTGGGTCTGTGAATCCCTTGCGGAGCCTCTCTTGGTAGCTGAACTAAAGCTTCAGACAGTTTTTGTAGATGAACTTGAGGAATGCTTTGGCTATTTCCAGAACAAGATATTTGAATTCATTCAGCTAATCAAAGCAAAGACTTATATCCTACAGCTTAAACTGGGGTACTCATTAAACGCTTTTGCTTTTTATTTTAAAAAACCTTTTTTCTTTGTAATGTCATGACTGAACACAGCAGCAAAAATTAGAAACATTGAGAAAACAGTGGTCACACTTTCTGAAAGACTACCTTTGTACTTTCTTTCAACAGACATTTTACACTGAAAGCCAAATGTTTCTCTAACATTCACATTTTTCCAGTCAGGTTGAATGTAAAGAAACTATTTCTATAAAGGTGAAATAATAATAAGAGAAGGAGTGGCTAGTCACACAGCTCAAGGTGTTTTTTTTGAAAAATTGAATTTTTGTTTTCAACAAATTGCTTTGAATGGATAATACCAGCTAAAAATATTCATAGGCATTATTTAGCAAATAATTTCAATGAAGTGCAAGAGAACCACAGTCTAACAATAAGCTAACAGAATGTGCATTCTTTCATATAATTAATAAGAATTATTCAGTTCTCTAATAGAAATATGTGGCTTTTAGGGAGGTGGAGTATGAATGGAACATTAAATTTGCTTCGTCCTGGCAGTCTGTATTAGAATATCAGAGATGAGTGGTTATCTGCACATAGTTTAACAGACTCCCAGCTTTGAGGAGTACTAAATAAGAGGCGAGACTTAATGGAGTGGAATAAGAAATATGGACCTGAAAATGAGACTGTGCTGTATTATATGTTGATCACACAAGGTGGCAGAATGAGCTTAGGGCTATCTCAGAAATAAGAGGCAGTGAAACACCATTGCTTTCAGTCAAGAATGCATCCTTGCTTGCCCTAGGAATATGCCAAGTAGCTTCTGCACATGGAGAGGGATGGAGGAGAGTATTTTAATACAGTATTTTTTGATGATTATCCAAGTGATTCAATTTCATTTGGAGATTTAGTAGAAACTGTTAAAAGCTTATGTCTAACTTTGGAAATTAATAATCATACAATGCTGAATCTGTGCACATCTTCAGGTTTATTGAAAACACAGTTTACTCTCTATTGATACATTGATTCTCTAAGTGGGGCTGAACTCTTCAGATGAAGGGCAGCAGCAAGAACAGGCACGTAGGGAACATTTTGCCTTTCTTTATTGATTTATGGCTAAATTCACTTCTATTGTGAGTGAGTGAAACTATTGACTTTCCTTGTGTTGCATTTACTTATGTGCTCTGCCTGAGCATGGCAGGCAGAGGTGTATGTGGCTGAACTGAGGGCAGCCCAAAGAGGAGAAATTGAAGTGCAAGACAAAGGGAAGGGTACACTCTTCAGCAACCTCCATGCTACTGCTTTGGCCAATAAGTAGGGGAATAGTAGCAACACTTCTTTCCACACCTGTACAGCTGTCTCAACTGCTGAGCCTGTCATTCTAATCTCTCTTTGAGGGGCACCACTGATCTGCATGACCAAAGGAACCTTTGGATGCAGGTTGCATGTGTGCTCACTCAGTTTGCCTCTGTGGAGCTCCAAGACAGACAAGTGGTGCACCAAAATTAGAGAGCTTCAGCTCTGATAAGGGACTCCTTCCTGTCTTCCCGACCTGAGTTGCACCAGTAAAGCATAAAAGCAGGGGTGGTGCTAAGCACAATGAATGATTGCTTGAAGAAAGAGATATGTCCTTGTAGGATGCATTTTAAACATATCTGGCAACATATTCTTGCATCTGAGTTTGCTCCTGCCTGTAAATGAGTGAAGTAACTGAGCACGATGCTCTCACAAGTAAGGGTTTAAGAACTCATATCTCTGCATTGATCCTTTTGCAGATATTTATGGAAGCTCATTAGAAGCTATTAAAGATTATTCACCCTTCCAACCTTTTCAGCAGATGTTCAGCTGTTTGTTTTTTCCTTCACTGCCTTAAGATATTTGGCTAAGCATTAGTACAAGACTGGAACAGGTCAGGAAAGTATTTATTTCCCAGAAAAAGAAATTAACTAGTAAAATAGATGGCAATTAATAAAATAAGTCATCTGTAACATATTAATGAGAAGTGGAAAATAAAAATTGAAAGTTTGAAATTTAAAGCTAAAGCAGACACTGGAATGACAACATTTATCTTTCTACAGAGAGAAGGTTACAAAATGATAAAGAAGTAAAGGAAGAACAAAGGAAAAAAGGCAAAGAAAAAATTAATTCTGAGTTCTGGAAAACTTTTGCCTTTGCTACATTTGTCTTTGACCTGTTGGTCATCAGGGGAGCTGCAGTCTGTGAGGCTCATGAGACTTCTTGAATGACTTATGGTCATGTCTGAGATAGTTTTACTTTGGCCCACACCTTAATGCTGAGCTTCAGACCTGAGAACTCCCTGATGCCTTTTTATTGCGTCCAGCTCATTCCATAGCCACGGCCAGACTTTCAGTTCTTAGGTTCTGTTTCTCAGCTGAGCTTCATCATTTGTGTGACATTTTTTCCACTGCCTCGTGCAAAACCAGGGAGGTTATTTTAATTGTCAGTGGTTTTAACTAAGCTGCTTGAATGTACACTGCACAGGCTTGAGTCACTCACAGCCTAGAGGAGGTGACTGAGTGGAGACAGCTTCTCAAAATGCCTCTCTGCCGTGACTGCCTGTGAGTCCTCCCTCTTTTTAGTACAGTCAGGCTTTAATAACCTAAACCACTGCAGGGGACGCTTTGAGTTAAACTGCTAGCCTTGCACAGAAATGGGCAAAAATCCCTTATACCAGCTCTTTACCATTTCAGTGACTAATTATTGCCTTAAAGTCTGATCTGCCTTGAGGCAGCCTGCTGCCATTGATGGAGTGTCCTAAGAGAGCCAGAGCTCCTCAGAGCAAGCAAGCCCAGTGCTGTGGGGTGGCAAAGGGTACTGGTGGGGATGGCTGTGGAGCTGGGGCACAGGGCTGGGCTCACACAGGCATTTTGGGTGCCACATCTCACAGCATTCCATTCACATGGTCCAAAGCTGCAGTGCAGTGTGAGAGATAGGACAGCAAGACTGAATATACATGAGTAATAGGCAGCAATCTTTATATATATAAAACAAGTAATTATTTCATGTCTGAAAAGGCATAGGAAGCTGTCTGCACTCTGAGAGTAGCTTGGCAGTGAGACAGCCATAAAACTGAACCAGGGCAGAAATGCAGAGCTCTTCTCCTAAGAGCTGGTCATGTGGGGCAGCTCCCTTTGTCACTTTCTAAAATAATTTCACAAAGTAATGTCTGCATATTGGTTAAATAAGGGAAACTGGTTGAGTTTCAATCAATGTCTAACAGTCTCAGCAGCCTTAGCCAGTGCCTCTGGAAAGCAGATAGCAAGCAGAGGCTGAGAGAAAAATACTGGGAGAGCTGGCACTGACAGCAGTGTGGTGTGTCAAATTAATAATGGCAGTGACACAGATGCTCACATTGATGCCATCCTGTTAAATGCAGGTGTCAGTCACACCTGCACAGCACATATGGAAGCAAAACACAGTCCCTGGACATGTATGCACCTATATGTATCTCCAGGTACATATATATGCTATCACAGCATAGTGATGGGTGGATAAACAAAGCAGATGGGGGGAGAGCATGCTGCAGGGTTCATGTGGCCACTGAAAATGTTCTCATTTGAGTGTGCTGCTGAAAAGCTTGCAGGCCAAATGCATATGGATTACTCCAGTGTCTGGAAAAACATGCTGTGGAACTGCTATATTGTACTTGAAGCTACAGACAGTCCCTGACAGCCTTTGTGAAGTGATATGAAGCTAAATGCCTGTGAGAGTGAGGAGGTAATTCTGTTGATTAATGCCAGTCTTGTTGGTATTGATGATTTAGCTGCCTGTATGAAACAAATGTGGGTAATCAGTTCATCTTGAAAAAACTTGTAAAACTGAATAAAGGAAGTTGTTGCCTAATCTATTTTATACTAATTGCCTCATGCCACAAATTCAAGGCCTGATCCAATATGAATTGACATGGAGGAGAGATAGTCCATTCACTGCAGTAGTCTTTGGATAAAGGCTTCATTTTAAAGCGAGCAAATACTGCGTGCCAAATTAGCATTCATCTGAGTTGTCACTATCTGTTTCTTGAGAAGCAGACAGGCTTGATATTCTCTGTGTAGCCAAATGAGTCTTAACACATATATGCTGGATTGCAAGGCAGCAGAGCCAGCTTGAGCACAACAAAGTTTTGGTGAGAGCTGGGGCACCGTGGGCTGCTGCCTGCGACAGACTGCCTAGGCTGGGTGTCTGACATGGGGCTCTCACTGCTGTGCTGCCTTACAGAGTCATTTACCACCAACAAACACTTAGTACTTATGAGGCATTTTTCAAAAATCACACTGGGGCCATACCTGGGGCTTTAGCTATTTAAACATGTTAAAAAAATCTGTCCCTTGAGAGGACTTAACTCAGCAGGATTTAGGCTGCTAAGGCTCTAATCATCAAAGAGACCAAAGTGTCAATCCATCTCTTTTCACGCCTAAGGACATAATAGTATCATGCCCCCTCCCATGAGGGGGTACTGCAGAGAAATTTCCAAGCTCTCAGCACCCAAACCAGCTAGCTCGGGAAGCAGATGGAGTATAATTATAGCAGCGTTGAGCTGCACCTGAACTAATTAGCTCTGCTGAGAAACAGGGATTGAATTTAATAATGCATGTTCTGCCGTACCAAAAAGGCTAGGCTGCCTTTGAGACCTGTGTGACTGTCTCTGCATGGTGCTGTGCTGAACTCTGTGGATGTACTGTGAAAGTCAGCTCAGAGCTTTTCTGTCACCATAATCTGCTGCAGCATGTAGGCATCACCTTGTCCCAGCATTCATGTGCCATTGGAATAATTACTCCTCAGCTGTCACTTATCTCCTGACTATTAGTTTAGCATGTTATGTTTTGCATATGCTCAGGATTTTGCTGTCCAAACTCACCTAAATATTGAGGTCTACTTCAAGGGCTGCTGTGGCTAAAACCTTGAAGCCTTCAAAATGGGACTGTCTTTGCTATGGGCCTGATGTTACCAGCATGGTCTCAACATGCTCAAAGTAAATCTGTGAGAGAAAGGTAGAAGAGCCAGGTTCACATTCCTGTTCTGGAACAGTGATACCTATTCAGATATGGATTTGAACACCCATCTTAGATACATTTTCTAGTTGCCTGAGTTGAAGACACTCTTCCTTACCTCAGTTCTCAGCATATCAAATTATTTCTATGAGGAGGAGAAACTTTGTGTTGGTATCTGAGAGAATTTTCCTACCCCAGAGAAAGCTGACTGTTGGGATTCTGTCTTGGGGTGTTGGTTTGAACTCAAGCTCAGGCTGTGGTTTGGTCAGAAGGAGCAGTTGGATCCTGTTCTCCACACTCTCAGAAGGTGATCTAACCCCCAAGCTCTCAGTTCTCCATACAACACTGGGCTACCATTACATCTTTAAAAATGTAGATCTGATGTTTTGTATCGTACAAGTGGCTAAGATTATTTAGGAGCTTAATGGCTCTACAGAGAGACTTTGTCTCTCTGGACACGTATGAGCACCATTTCTTTTACCTGAAATTTTTCTGTTACTAATGTGATCCATACACTGCTCAGCAGGTTTCTGTTGCCTCCATACTTATGTGCCTATCCATGGAAAAATGGTGTGAGTATTGTAAGAGATATGATTAGGACTATGAGGAAGCTGTTGCATTGCTTAATTCTGTTATGTCTCTTTACTACCTAGGGGGTACAAATGGAAACTGGTCCTTTGAATTACTTGAAGTCTTTTGAAAATTTAAGCCATGTTCATAACATTTGATGATTTTTTAATGTAGTAAGTACATTTAGACAAAGTTAATGACTCTGTGTGGTGCAGACAATATATTATAACTACTGGATCACACGTGCACACAAATCTAGATGTAAATTTTTCAATTGTTTCTTCAATTTTGCAAAACACAGACTTCAATGTTTTGAGCCAAAGGAGATACTTGGTAGCTACTGATGCATCTTACCAGGTCTCCTGCAGCAGAGGTAAGTAGGTCTCTTACCACAAACCCAAAATGCTTTTGACTTTGTATCAGAACCATTCTTTTTCCTGCCATACTGCTGATAGGGTCTGAAATAATGTCCCTTAACTAGTAAATGATCTTATTTAGGAGATTTGTAATACCTGTGTTGAAACCAGAGACCTGTGCAGGAAACACATTTCTTCTCCTCTTCCTCTATTTGCTTTTCAACATATTTGGCTCGAATAACTTGTTTCTGAACATATCCGTGGCAACTGGATGAGCAGAAGTGGTAGAAGCAATACTGCATCTGTAATAAGGAGAAAGAGAGAGATGCAGGGAGAAGAGATGCAGGAAGAAGAGAGACAGGAAGGAAAACTCAAAATCTGAGCTCCTCTTCACCCTTCTCCTGTCATGGCACCAAGGCAGTCTGCCTCTCCCACATGGAGAGGAGTAGAAGTGCAACCTCTCCCTAAGTAATTAAATGAATACTTAACCTGCAGGTTCAAAACTTACAGCATACTATAAAACAATTATGTTTCCTTTGCATGAAAAAGCTGAATTGCCGTTCAGATTCTTTTGTCATCTGTATGCATGAGTTTGGAGCAATTAGCATGAATATATTACAGGTGCAGTGTCTCAGGAAATTGCAAGAATCTGTGCTGTATTTTTGTACTATAGAGAAGTGACAGAACTATAACTCTTGGAAGAGTTGAAAACTGGGGAGATGTGAGTATCTGAAGTGTGATTTTATAATCATAACAAGCACCGATAGCCATCAATTTAATACTCATGAAATGAAATGCTGTATTTTCTTAGATTGTTCCACTACTCATTTAATTTAACTGGACACTACAAACTATTTAATTTTAGATTTTCAATTATATTTCTAATGTGCCCAGTTTATCCTTTTAACTGCAGATAAAGTTTTTTTTGAAGAGTAACAGCAGTGGTATTATGTTAGCTTTGATGTTATCTCCAGACAACTTCTTATGCCAATGAAACACCTTTTTGCAGGTTCTTTAAGATAAATTAACTAGCAATTCAAGAGCCCTGAATTTTGTTTGGTACAGTTTTGTCACATTTAATTGTTCATGTAAAGCTGATTCTTTTTCCTGACTCTCAGATGCAATTTAATTTTTAAGTGCAGGTTCCTCATAAATTCAGATGAGCACGGTAAGATAAATGCTTCCTAAATCCAAATCTAAAAGTGGCATTAATGGTGACCTTTTTTTTTTTTTTTCATTAGAGTGATAGTGATTCACATCTGCTGAGGATCTCACCCTTAGAGTTATCTGACCTGGTAATAATTTCTGCTGATGCTCCGTTTATATGAGTACAACAGAGGGACCTCAAAGACCACAGCAATTATTCATATATGGTTTGATGCCCTTTTTTCCATCACAGAGGCTCAAGGGAACAACTGTGGTAATAAGATTCATATCCACCATTTTACCATCATGAAATCACAGATTTGATGAATGATACTGATGTGGAACTTTGCTTTCTTTGCAGGTATGAAAGGAAAAATTAATCCTGGGTTCTTCAAAACAAAA
This sequence comes from Setophaga petechia, assembly GCA_024362935.1. NCBI lineage: Eukaryota > Metazoa > Chordata > Aves > Passeriformes > Parulidae > Setophaga > Setophaga petechia. The sequence continues at coordinate 871,454 of JANCRA010000002.1, read as the reverse complement.
CCTCAGTCAAAACTCTTAGCACATAGAAAAAAAAATCCTGAAAACCAGTGTTACACCCAGAGAATGACACATGGACATGTTTGGGAAGTAGCAAAGGAGGAGGAAATGTGAGTACCAGATCAAAAAAGCAGTCTTCAGGTCGTCAGCATGGTGGGTCATCTGCACAGCATTTCCACAAATATGACGACACCAGTGACTACCCCTGACTTTCAGCTGCAGGGACGCATCAGCATTTTGGTGGAGTGGGAGGAGGGAAAAGAGCTTACTCTGAAATGGAAATGGCAGGAGAAGGATATCACATGAAAAAAAATCTGAGAGCAAGAAAGACTTGTAACAGGTTAAAGATTATGTGTTCTGTTCATAGCAATCTTAGCCACAGGCACAGTGGCTTGGTGGCTTTTCATATGAGAATAAGTTCTGTACTGAATCCCAGTGTTGTCCTGAGCGATGCACCAATGTTTTAGTGCTAGTTTGGATGCTGATTTCCTATTCAGGAAACTTTCAACTCCCCTCTAAAGTAACAATGCCAATAGAAAAGCTATTTTTTTTCATATAGAGAGCCCCCACTCCCTGGTTTTTTTTGATATGGTTTATAAAGTAAGAGTATTTGTGGACCCCAAGGCACCACCTCACTCCTCTGTCTCTGTGTTCTCTGTGTGGGTCTATACCTCAACTGGTAACACCTGTCCTATATTTCAAGTGTAACAGGAGGCCTTTTGAGCAAACTATCATTTACAAAAGAGCTAGAAATTGCACAGCCCCTGTGGCTGTGGGAAAATTTAATGGAGTTGTAGACTAATCCCCTCACCATTGCTCCACAGAGCATGGAGAGCAAATTCCCACACTTCCAAGGAAGAAGTAAATGTTCTCAGAGGGAAACCTCAGACAATTTTTCTCTTTCCCTCCCTCTTGGGTAGAGTTTTCTATGGGAATGACTGAGGATTGACCCTATGGAAACAAGAATTCGAGAATACTTATTATAAAATTGATTTTATTTTCTTGTCATTGTAAGTTGTTCCCTATAGAATGTTCTCTAATGATTTATCCAGAAGTTTCAAGAGTTGTAAGTACCAGTGGTTCTGTATTTCCCTGGCCTGTCTCACTGACAGATGGCACAGAGATGGGGATTGCAGGGCACAGCAGGGACAAAAAGAGAGATACTCAAATAAGAAAAAGATGATTTTTTTTTTTTTTGTTATTATAGGAGTAAACTGCTTGGGAAGATCAGGACTGAGACCAGCAGCATTTTCTGTGTATATTCTGAGTGAAATAGAAATTGTATTTGAGATCTAGGCTATGTTTAAAGACAATGAAATTTGCCTCAGACACAAGTCCCAACACTTTAATGATTATCTCCCTTTAAATCTATTTCACTCTTGTCTTGTAGTATTTTTGCACAAATGAAAGAAGAGCTTCTGGGTCCTCCTCTCTTCCCCCTGTTCTCTTGTTAATGCCTCCCTCCATGCAAACCTCTGCCCACTTCTTGGGGGGTGGATGCAAAGTTCTGAAGCAACACAAGGTGTGATGTTCTTGAGGAGTCTCTGGTCTCCTGAGCAACTTCTTGTGAGATTTACAACTCCAAAGGATTGACTATAAATAAATAAAACCTTTCAACACCTTCTAGCTCCTGGGAAACAAAATCCAAAGCATACTGAGTTTTGCTTACCACTTCCTCCTGCCAGGGTTACCGGAGGGTTTGCTGTCTATTCAGTCCTGTCATGCCACCTGCCTCCTGCATTCTGTCTTCAGCAGCCACAGCAATATCCTGTCTCTTCTGCTACTCATCCATCCAATATAGCAGTGCATGGTAATGTAATGCTCAAGGGTATTACCCTGGTATATCTTCTGACTTCTACATCCGAGATTTGGTATTTGCTACTTCTTTTTCTATTTGGTATTGACTCTAGAAATTCTTACACAGACAGCAAATGCAGTTGTGAATTCAATCTCCAGATTTCTTTTTTTCTTAGGGCACCTCTTTTCCTTAATTGCTTTTGCTTTGTTTGTTCAAATTAAATATTTATTGCATTTTAAAGAAGAATGAACTTTTGGGACAAGATAATAAAGGATTTATCTGATGATAAAACATGTAAATCTTTCCAGAAACTTCAGGAGGATTTTAATATTAATGCAGATCAAATATGGAAATATATGCAACTTGTGAATAGTTTTATAGAAACAGGAAGAGCTGTGGTGTCAGTGTAGGAGTAATCCTTATTAGGATGAGTTTCTGAAATTGATAAGACAGGAATACAGGATCTCATTTTTTTCTCTTGCTTAAATCTCTTCATCCTTTTGTAAAAGTTCAGAAAAGAATGACAAGTCCTTTTCTTTTTTATGTTTTAATAAACTGCTGAATAAGTCATTACAGAAGAAACTATAGGGAACAAGTTTGTAGGGACAAGGAAAGAAAATTGATTGTCTAACAGGTCCTCTCAGTTTCTAATAATGAGGGGGTCAATTAGCAGTCCCACCCTATAGAAAAAAAAATTATAAATTGTAGATAATTAGTATTTTGCTGGTTTACTGTTTTGAAAAGCATAACTGTCCCCCATGATAAGGTGCCCTTAGGGTAACTCCTCCCTTCTCTTTGTATGAAGTATGACGGACTCGTACTCAATATTCCTAACTTAATAAAACATAGTTATGAAATGATTATTTAACTTAATTTTTTAAATTTCTCGTTTACTCTTTCCAAATCATTGAAACCATAGAATGTACTTAACAGCAAAAAATACCAGAATTTTTGAGTTTGGAGAAAAGTGAGAGGAGGAAATCAAGAGGTAAGATATGGGTGAATTCTCTACACAGCAATATTCTCAGTATCCTTTAAAATTTTTAGAATTCTTTTCAAGAGTGAATCATGATAGAAGTATTGAAATCTCATAACCACTAAGGAGGACCATGGAACTGGGGGGGTATCGACATTCCTGCTTCATGCCTAAACAGATTATTCCCTTTTGGCATTTCCTGATCATCATGTGTATCACAGTGAAATCCAGTTTGATTTGGCTTTCACATGTGCTCATAGTTTGTACCAATCAATTTAATGAGTAGGCATGATTGGAGAGGTTGCAAAATGCACAAGATCAAGGACTTTATAAAATAAGGTAGGATCTTCAGAAGGTCTTCAAAGACCTAAGTCCTTTGCTGTGTGAAGTTCAGGGTTCCAGTAACCAGAAATATGCTTAGTACAGAGAATTGCAGGGAATTCACAGAATGCTTGGAGTTGTAAGGAACATTAAGGATTATTTACTTCCAACTCCTGTCCCATGGTAGGGACACCTTCCACTAGATCAGGTTGCCCAAAGCCCCATCCAATCTGGCCTTGAACACTTCCAGGGATGGGGCATCCACAAATCCTCTGGGCAACTAGTTCCAGTTCCTCACCACCCTCACAGTAAAGAATTTCTTCCTAATATCTAATCTAAACCTGCCCTCTTTTAGTGTAAAGCCATTTTTCCCTTGTCCTATCACTACATGTCCTTGTGATTAGTCCTTCTGCTGCTTTCTTGTGGTCCTCTTTATGGACTGGAAGGTTGCTACAAGGTCTTCTTGAAACCTTCTTTTTCCCAGACTGACCAACCCCAACTCTTTCAGTCTGACACCATAGAAGGAGTGTTGTAGCCCTCTGATCACTGTAGTAGCCCTCCTCTGGAGCTGTCTAACAGGTTGATGTCCTTCTTAATTTGGGTGCCCCAGAGTTGGATGCAGTAATCCAGATGGAATCTCAGGAGAGTGCAATAAAGGAAAGGGTCACTCTACAGAGACTCTGCCTTTCAGTGTTATATCTCTTTGCAGACTGTGCCCCTTAGCATAAAATCTTCCAAGATTCATTGTTGTGTTTATAAGCATGGTGCATAGCCCAAAGATCCAGAGACCACCTTATTCTTCTGACACCCTTAGTAATCTATCTGTTCTCAGGCTTAACATTACCATATTGAATAAGTTTTCAAATTTGCCCAACATGATGATTTTGCAAGGCTACATATGAAACTCATTTGTGCTGCCCTCTGAAGTAATTCTGAAAATACCCTGCTCCCATTCATCATTCAACATGCAGGTTTCTTTCACTTACTGTGTTCTAGGATGTGCTCTCAGCTAACCAGTGAAAAACCTCTGTAGGAGGTTTTGTTCATTAGAGAAGCGATTTAATGTTAAAGAAATATTTTGCTTTCTATTTTAAAATGTCTTTTTGAATAAATAGTATACAGATTTTCCTGAGATGTGCTTTGAGCTGCTTGGAAAATGAAGAACAGAGCCTTTCACTAAAATTAATGGGGAAGTTCAGTGAAATTTGGATTAGACTCCAATGATAAAGCAATCTGAAATAGAAACATCATTAAAAGATACTGGTAATGGAACTGTGAGCTTATTTGTCTGAAAAACAGCTTGCGAGGTAATAAGTAATGAATTACTGCTAAGAAGTACATCTGTCTCTAAAGAGAAAAATGTCTTGTGGATTGCATTGTACATCTGTACTGATGAAATTATTAAAATAAGTACCTTTGAGATAGGGGTATATGTCATGAAGATGACCAAGCAAACATTGGATTAGGGGACTTTTATGGTAATTAAATGATGGGACACACAGTAAAGAGACAAATTGTTAATATATGCTAAACACAGAAAATCTAGAAGACCATCTGATTCATTCTATCAGAGAGAAAACATATCTGCTTAATTAAGGGCTGTAATATTGTATGCATGCTTGCAAGCAGTGATAAGGTAGCTAATCTAGCTTTTCCTGAGGTGCACTCTGTCTTTTTAGTGCTTAAATTTTAGCCTTAAGATTCCCCTAATGTTGCTGTTTGTATGGGATTGTTTCTCTGTTGCTGGCACATAACTGATTCCCTGAGAGATAGATGCACCTCCAAATAGCAACTGCTTGTCAGGAAGACAGTTTTTCATACCTGGCTTTAATGCAGACCTTTATTTTACAGACAGGTTTCTCAGAGGCTCGCGCTGCCTTGTTTTTAATGAATAGAAAAAAAAAGCTGTGTGAGTGGGAAATGCTGTCATCTAGGCATTCCAGATGAGACTGGGACAACATCACATTTGAATAACCACCCGACGGATCCGTCAAGCTGAGCTGAGACATGCCTCAGCAGCCTTGACTCAAAACCGAGCCCTCGGATGGAGGGCGAGGCGCAGGAGTGCCCGCAGCCTGCTTGTGCCTTGGCTCCTCTCTGCAGTGCTCCTGCCTGGGAGAGCGCTGGCATTGGCAGGGCGCCGTCCCACAGAGGAGCTTAATTGTGCCTTTGCTGTATTGCAGAAACATATGGCTCAACGCCTACAGGAAAGTATCAGGGACGGAATCTTGCAGCAGTAACATAAATATTATTTTGCATGAAGTAAAATCAATATTTGTTGTCTGAACATCTTCCCAGGGTTTCAAAGCCAAGTGTTGTTAGATTTCACTAAGTTTGGGGTATTTGTTTCCATTTGCTTCCCAGTCAACAGTTGTCTTTATGGGGAAGCTGTGATTTTCAGTGTTGTGTTTGTGGACTGCCCCTGGACAGACGTACAGACCAGGGAATGCTGTCCCATGAGAGGGACCTGGGGGTCCTGGCAAGTTGAACATGAGCCAGCAGTGCCCTGGAGCCAGGAGGGCCAAGCGTGTCCTCAGAGGCATCAGGCACAACGTGGCCAGCTGGGCAAGCGAGGGCATTGTCCTGCTCTGCTCTGCACTTGAGTGCTGGGGGCAGTTTCGGGTGACACAACACATAAAAGGCATAAAGCTATTGGAGATCTTAATGGCTTCCTCCACGGGAAGGCCATGAGGATGGTGAGAGGTTGGAGGTGAAGCCGTATGAGGAGCTGCTGGGGTCACTTGGTCTGTTTAGCCCAGAGGAGACTGAGGGGAGACCTCACTGCTGTCGCAACTTCCCTGTGAGGGGAAGAGGAGGGGCAGGCACTGATCTCTTTGTGATCACCAGTGACAGGACCCAAGGGAATGGCCAGAAATTGTGTCAGGGGTCATTGTTTTGGCTGGATATTAGAAAAAGGTTCTTCACCCAGAAGAGTGGTTGGGCACTGGAACAGGCTCATCAGGGAAGTGGTCACTGTACCAAGCCTGACAGAGCTTGAGAGGTGTTTGGATGATGCTCTTTGGCACATGGTGTGACTTGTGGGGATGGTGCTGTGTAGGGCCATGAGTAGGACTTAATGATCCTTGTGTGTTCCTTTCAACTCAACATATTCCATGATTCTGTAATACGAGTTTTGCTCCTAATCGTTGCCCATATAAAATGTTGGGCTGATGGATATCTGCCCCATAGAAATTCAAGTGCCAAAAATTCAAAGCAAAGCTGGCACCTTCCTTACAAAGCTCTCTCCCTTTTTTTTTTTTTTTTGTTTGTTTTTCGTTTGAGTATATCTCAGTAGGACCAAGGCAGGCTCCCACAAGCTTTGCAGTGGTAAACATATATTAGTAGTGACTACTGATCCCAGAGATGTGAATAGTGAAATTCGTGCATATTGCACCGGAATTCATTGTTACTTTCATTTTAAATTTCCACGTCTCAAAAAGACAAACTTCTTGGTATGGAACACTTACATGAGTAAGTGAACCTTGATGTGGGTCCCATGGAAGAGGTCAGAGAGCTGCTGTTGGTGGTGAAATGTCAAACTCATCTGATTTTCTGTGCTTGAGCCATACATGTTTTCCCAAACAGATTAGCACTGATTAGCAATGAATTACCAAGCGTGAAATGAGTTTCTTGGCTTCTAGCCACTGGACTCATGGAAAGAATGTATCTGCAGGAGGAGGAAAATGAGTATCCACGGATGAATAAAACACTTGGATGTATTTGTTGTTGCAGGCTATTGCCAGCTCAGAGTAAGAGTGGTCATTGCCAGTTAAATAAAACACCTCTCTCCTTACCGTAAGCATATTGCTTTCTAGAAACAGGATCTTTTAAATAATGTCTTTCTGCTTATCTATGGCTTTTGAATATATTTTTTGCTGAATAGGAGCACAGTATTTGAGCACTTCTGTCATGCAGAATCAATCTGCTCTTTAGACAGTGATGCTTACTTAAAATGCGGATGTTGATGATGCTGAAAATGTGGGGTGAGGGAAAACTCAGGTCTCATCTTGAAGAGGCTTGCTTCTTTAATAGAAGGTAAAAGATGAGTTAATCACTTAGCTGCAATTTAGAGCACAAGTAAGCAGTTGGAGTACTTTTAAGAGAGATATTAATAAAAAACCGCTTGTTTCTGGCAGGTGAAAAAGAGGGAAATTGGTCCACCTGATTAAGAAGAAGAGAATGATCAGTGAGATGGTTGGTCTGTTAATCTGTGGCCTCTGCTCTGAAATAGGACTCTTGCCTTATTTCACTGATAACAGGATGAGGGTGTGAGGTTTCTCTTTTCCAGCAGGAACATGCAAAGTGCATCCTCAACCTTTCAGCCAGTTTGTGTTAGTAATTCTAAGCAGTCTGATGCTAGGCACAGTATCTACACAGTTAGCAGGTGTATTATTACTTTAATTATCTTTAACTACTAGGCATGCTGTGATACTAGGCATTGAGAGATTCAAATGTACAGTAGGTCTGATAAAAACTGTTTGTCTTGAATAGATTCAAATGCTTGGGTTTTTTTGCATAGAAGAGCTAATGCTTGTTACTAGTTTGTTACTCATAATCTTGGCTATACAGGCTAATTGATTTACCAGCAGTCTTATGGTTGACACCAGAAAAAAAAAGGAAAAATATAGATGATGTCCCGCATTTGCTTACCAAAAGGAGACTGATATTTTTAAAAGAGAAAAAAACCTCAATATTTTTAACTGTTGTATGAAACTAGATAAAAAGTGGATAAAAACCTAATTCCTATGTGATGAAAAGAAAGGTGAATATTTATTTCTAATTTCTGTATCTGTCTCCAAAGAGAGTACTTGCACTCTAATGAGGAAAAGGAGGGGAAAATGGTTATTTAATACTTTACTTTTTAAAAAAGAATTTTCCTTTTCCTTTTGTCTTTTAGAAGCAGACATTATAAGAGAAATCTCACTGAATTGCCCAAATTTGAAACCAAAATTTTCTCGTAAACTAATGAATATAATCTAGCACACATTCACTCATCTCTGTTTCTTCTCTTTATATATCCATTTTCCATGACTGCCTCCTTTTCCACTTCCCAAATATTTTCCTTTCTTGGCTTTTTTTTTTTTTTTTTTTCTCCACTCCCCCTTTGGTTTGAAGTTGCTCAGAAGTGTGTGTCAGTAGTATTAACTCACATCTTAAAATTCCAGCCTCTTGATGTCTAGTTTTTAAAAGCAATGGACTAATGAGAAAAAGATGCATGGATTCAGCTTTTTATTTATTGCTAGGCTCACTGTGAATCCTAAGCCATGTGATGCACCTGTGTATGCTGGCTTTACTGTAAGATTCTCAGACACTTACTGTACTGGTATGATGTTTCCAGACAAATACCTATTTTGCAGGTGTAGCACTGTTTTCTCAGAGGTTTCCTGGAGGGTTATAAAGAGCATCCATGTTGGGCAATGCACCAATGTTCAGATGTTTTTGAGGCATTCAGATATCAGTGGTTAGCCCTCACTTGCCTTTAAGTGAATACACTCCAAGGAATTTGTCATCTCTCTGTTTTCAGCAATATTATAAACACAGCCTTGCATGGATCTCTTGACATAGGAGAGTGTACTTGGAGCAGTGTGTTTGTTGAAGATTTTTTCCACTCTTCAGCCTTGTGTGAATCTTTAACGACCTGCTATATGCTTCCTCTTTCTCTAATCTTCTGAGAGAGTCAGCAGGAACAAACTGTACTGAGAAAATTATACTATTCCACATTCTGAAACTGTAGGTTTGATTCCAGCCTGTCTGGTGGGACTGCTGCTAAAAGTCAGCATCTAAAGGAGCAGCTCATTTGAATTCTGGATGTACACACAAGTTAATACGAATGTGCTCAGAAACTGAAGGCTGATATATCAAAGCCACCGTTCAACACCACCTCAGGAATGTTCCTAATAGTGCAACCATTTTATCCTTTCACTTCTGTCAAATTTATCAATGTCTGATGTCACTCTTTCACAAAGAAGCAGCCTATTAATATGTATAAACTAAAAATAAAAGTTCATCCCTATGCATTAACATTTACTCATGGCAATTATGCTTGAGCTTATTAAATTCATATGTCCTCCTCTTTTTCTTTCTTTGCATTCCAACCCTACTGAAAGTAGTACTAGATCGATCTATTTTTATTATTCTCTGTGTGTGTGTACCTCTGTATCTGTATTTTTATATGCATTATCTATACATCTCTCTTTATATATACTTCAGCACTGAAGACTGAATAAATTTACCCACTTTTTGTAACTTACTGTTCGAGCATTTCCCAAGGAAACTAATGACTGCTTACCTGGAGCTAGACTGAGTTATTAGGCAGGCACATAACTGTACTGCCCCAGGAAGTGTACATGAAAGGAATTGGACCTGAGAGCAGGAGTTTGTCCTGCCTCTCCCTCCTCGTTTGTGAAATGAAAAGGTAATTTGCACTTCTCCTTTGTTCATGTGCCTTCTTCTGGTGCCTGATAATTTTCCTGTGCATTGGGGTAGCATGTAAGAGAAGGAACCAAGCAGCTTTCACCTCTCACCCCCTCTCTTGGAGCCACAGTCCGTCTCTCTTGAGCCAAGATCGCCCCTGTAGCCTGGGGATGTCTCTGTGCTAGGCTCTGCCAGAGAAGGGGCAATTTGATCTCTGCATAGAGACAGCCATGAGGTTAAATGCTGCATGCTTCCTTGCATGAAATGTTTGCCTAGATTCTCCCCAAGAGGGTCATCGCCTTGTTTTGTGCTGCTTCGTGCAGGGTGGGATGGGGCTGCATGCCCTCAGTGCCTGGCATTTGGCTGTCCCCCTGTGGGTTTAGGACACAAGGCTGGGGGAAGGGAGAGCGTGCAGGACCTCACAGGGTGTGTGTCAGCACTCTCCCCACCTGCAGATGGGGGATGCTATGGCACAAATTGGGGTTTACACTAGTTTTGGTGGAAACCAACAGTTTAAGCCACTGAATGAGGAACTTTGGTGACGAGGCCATGTGTAGGGTGAAATTTTGCTGGAAATTCAGGGAGCACCTCAAGGTAGGTTCCCACAAAGGAGTTGTAAATCCAATTCACATTCTTGGATTGATGCAGCCTGCAAACACCCTCCTTCAGCTGGGCTGGCCACTTTCTGAAGGAATGGAGCAGGTGAAGTGAGAAGATGGGGGTCAAGAGATAGAGGGGAGATTATATCTTAATGCTATGTAATTTTCCAGACTGCTCCTCTGGCAGGGATATTATAACACAATTAAATCCCCCTTCATCCCATTCTGGCTCGACACTGGGAATGGAAACCTGCGAATAAATGAGTCTTTGTAAGGACTTTAATTTCAGGGATGCAACTGTTTTCCACTCTCTGACAGGGTGAGATGGAAGAGGAAAGACCTAAGAAGCCAGACTCCTATTCCAAGGAATAAGTTCAAAAAAGAGCTGCTATTGCAGTAATCACCACAAGTACCTAGAGGCTATAGTCAGGGTTGGAAGGATGCTCCTTTGATGTTTTCCTAAAATAAATACAAACATTTTTCACTCTTTTAAGCTGAGTCAACAAAAGAGCAGCTAACTGCTCTGCTGGCTAAAAGATCCCCAGCACTACTTTGGTCACTTTTTCTTCTGACATGGGTTAAATTGCAGGTTAAATATTATCCTCATTTGTTCTCTTAGAGATTGACTGGAAATTAGAGGCCAGAGGAGAGAAAGGAAGCAAACCCCGTGGCTTTAAAAAGGACAAGAATTTGGTTCCTGTTGACTTGTCTTCAGTCCTCTCCTGGCAGCAACCTCAATACTTGCATTTTTCATTGCTCAAAGTGCAATAAACAAGCAGCATTCCCTGGCAGGAGGCTTCTCAGAGTGGACTATGCCCTAAACATCACCCCATTGCCTGGTGACAGCTACACTCACCTGACACCTTCGTGCTGGTGACTCCTGTGCTACATTGCCAAGTCCTGTTGGCTTTCCTGAATTCTGACTGAGCACCCTGAGATGCTTCAATCCAGCAGCCAGCTGTCATCAATAATAACTGAATTTACCATGATTAAAATTAGCTCGTTTTCTTCAAAGTAACACTTGTCTATGTGTCTCTGTTGATGTGACTAACAACACAATTAACTTCTATTTTTTCCACATCTGTATATTTACACGGCTGCTGAAGGCCCTGTGAGCTTGGTGATTTATAAGCCGTTTGTGCCACTTGCCTGTCCCACTCAGTGGGAAACTATAACCTAACCCTTTCCCTAATGGCATTAAAAGGTCCAATTAATCAAAAAAAGGGGTCAGTTAATATTCTCCACACGTAAGTGCTGAACATCAGAATAATTTGCTCTCTTGTGGTTGGCATCCCATCATTTTGTGGTTTAGTTAAACAGGAAATTGGCAGGACAACCACAAGTGTACACCATGGGATTGCTCCACGGATTTGGGGCAGCTGTTATATCTGCTGCAGAGAAATGTTTTCTCTGCTGAAAGAGTTTTTTAAAATAAATAGACAAGTTAGTAGGGAGTAATTTTTTTTTTTGTGGTTTGAGAAACTTTCTTTCTTTTTACTTCAAAGACTTAAGTGGCATGAGGGAATCCCCTAACAGCCATAGGCCCTGGGAATTAAATTTTCTCCATCTGTTCCCTAGTCCCTGAGCAACATAGCACAAATCCTACTACCATATATCTCTTTAAGCAGCCTCCTGTGGAAAGAGAGAAGCTTGATTAGTGCATGTGCATATGATTGCCTGCCCACATTTAGAAACTGGCCACTAAGAGAAATGTTGGCTCAATATTCATTACCATCCTGAAGTTCTCTGCACTGTATACATGACAAGGTAATATTTCCACTTCAGGAGGCAATGTGGGAAACAAGGGTTGAAATAGTCATACCTGAAGCCAAATCAATTAATTTGCTCTACAATTCTCAAAAAGGTCCTTTTCTTAATAAAAGTCTGACAAGGTTTCAGGCTCTTGTGTTTGACCAGTGCTCTACAGATGACCTGGGATAGTTTACTGGCAGACACAGTCTTCCTAGGAATGCCTTCTGAATACACCATTTAAATGCTGTTTATAAAGTAATAACTCTGATTTTTCTAACTGAATTTGTCTTGAAATTTTTTCTTCAGCTGTTCTTTGAATTGGGAATATTTTCTTTCCAGAAAATGCCATTATAAAAGTGAGTTACTTTGTTCTTTCAGCTTTCTGGTGAGTAATTAAAGTAGGCTCTTCGTCTATTTGTGTGTTTTCTGTCTGAAGCTGTCATGAACTTAGGGCAGGTTTACATCCCAGGCTGTTTTGTCTATGTTTAAATGGTAATGTTTCATTTTGTTTAACAAGACACTGGTGTTTTTCTGGAGCTGAGACCTTTCTGTAACACTCAGTTTCAAGAGGTCTGGCCTTGCTTATGGCTGAATATGGGTCATTTTGTATCTGACTGAGACCATTTGGCACAGTGGTGGTTTAATTTTAAGATTTTTGGTACTTGTTTAGAAAAAGCTTTTGGGATATGCCTGCATCGTCTGTTCCTTATTCACTGAGCTGCTCTTTCTCATTCACCTTTGAATTCCCTATAATGTGATCCATGTGTGTAGACTATGTTTTATGGATGAAACGGATTGGCAAATTAAGCTACCTGGATATGGAATTCAATTCCTTGAAGCACAGTTCTGTGTCTTTCATTCCAGTGCAGTAAGGGGAAATTTATAACAGACATTAATAGATTTGAGATATTGCAGGGCAGATATTTTTTATAAGAGGTGCCCTAATAATAAAGAGTTTCAAAAAGGCCATTTTTGCAGAACTCATGATTGTTGTCTGGACATAGCTAAGCCTAACATTTGTTTAATAGTTTGAAGTTGTTTTAGGGATATGGCCAAAAAATAAAAAATGAACTTCATAAACAACCACTAGAAACTGAGGATCTGAAGTTGTTTGTACAAAAGTTTTCAAAGGGCCTAATTTGTGAATTTTTAAATTAGTAAATACCATTACTTTAATTTTTATCAAGAATGGGATTGTTAAATGTTGTAAGTTGGTTATAAATAATTTTCATATTCAACTGTCTGTATACCAAAATAAAAAAAAATACTTCTTATATTTTATTACAGCAATTTTTATTTTAAAAGTTAATTTAAAATTAAAATAGTGTGGTATTCTAATCAATGCAACATATGTATTTTCAGGTAAATCCTATGCTTAAAAATAACCAAAATGCCAGTGATTCTAATTATACACTACTTTTATCTACAAACTATTTAGCAGCTATATGGACAAGTTTCTGTCAGAGGGATATTCAGAGTGGAGAAGGTGGAGAACTTATTCCAGTTTCGAGCTTCCTCAGGAGGGGAAGCAGAGGGATAGGCACTGATGTGTCTTCTGGTGACCAATGACAGGACCCAAGAGAATGTCCTGAAGCTGTGCCAGGGAGGTTTAGGCTGGATATTAGGAAAAGGTTCTTCACACAGAGGGAAGTTGGGCACTGGAACAGGGTCCCAAGGGAAGTGGTCACAGCCCCAAGCCTAACAGAGTTCAAGAAACATTTATACAATGCTCTGAGGCACAAAGTGTTCTTCTTGGGGTGTCTTGTGCAGAGCCAGGAGTTGGACTTCAATTATCTTTGTGTGTTCCCTCCAACTCAGCATATCCTATATTTTATGATTCCACTCAATTTTTCTGGTTTTTTGTTTTTTTTTTTTTTTTTTTGGTCTGTTACTTCTCTCAATGACAATCTAGCAACCTTTTCCTGAGTGAAAACCAACATATCCATGCTCATCATAATGAGCAGCAGAACTGAAGTGTCTTTGGTCTCCCAGAGCTGAAAGCAGCCCGCTGTGCTAAACACTATACAAACACTGCACAGGTGCAAATGTAGCTCTAGAAGGAGCATCCTCACTTGCTCCAAGCAAGTTTAGATCTGGACACTGGCAACAAAAAAATGGCTAAACCATTATCAGACTCTCTCTCCTTTTCTGACAAAGTGAACATCAGTGTCACAAAGATTCATCGTGACTCAGCTGTCCGGTTCTACAGTGCCTGAGGGGCAGCACTGGACCTCACCCAGGTCATTGGTGGCAGCTCTACTGGCCTTGAAATCATCAATAAAAATATGTTCATTCCTTATGAAACTAGCTGTTATTTGATTTTCTGGCCTCTTTTCCTCAAAATTTTCAGTGAGTTTGTAAAAGAAGATGGCAATAAAAACCACTTGGATGGATTGTTCTAGTCATAGCTTGTAATATATTTACCGATTCTTTTCATTTACTGAATAGCATTTAAGGTAAAATCTCATTCCAGACGTACACAGTTCTGCTCTTAATGCTGTTTCTATTTTATAGCAACTTCTTGTAACAAGATCTATTTTATGAGGGTAGCTTCATAAAAGAAGATACATTTTCTTTTGTAGTTTGTTAAATTACGGCAGTTTCTGTATCTAACTGCTAAGGAATGGGAACCTTTTATTTGGCTACAGTTTTAGAAAAATACATTGTTTATAAAAATAGACATTTCTCCTTATAATGTATCAGAAAATAGTTCTCATGGTCCCCAACGTCTTGAAGAAATCCAAACATGATTCATTTCTTTTTCACAGGTTTTGATGGAGTAAGAACGTAAGAAAGCTGATTCAAAATACACCCTCTGAGGCCAAACTTGACCTCTTCTCAAACACTTCTGCTAGGCTCAAAGAGGCTGATCCACAGGGATTGATGTCAAAGGAAGGTGCTCAGGGTCCAGGGTCTGGGATGCTGAATATGGCACTTTTTCAAGGTGAAGCAGCAACACAGAAGGAAGATATTTTTAAAGTAAAAGTACTTGCCTGATTCTCCTGTCACTGCTCAATGACATGCATTTATGCATACTATTTAAAGCTGTGTTAAATGCAAAAATACGTGTAGTCTCAGCTCAACAGATATTAAAAGATCCCGGTCTGTGGTAGTCATTTAACTTGCTCTTTAAGACTTTTGCAACTGTTTCACATTTTCTGTGCCTTTTTAGTGTGTGAGATGAAAGCTGGATTGTGGTGATAGCTCAGAGAGCTATCCTTTTTTTTTCTCTTCCCCTTCTCCTTCCTCCCCCCTCACCTTCCTCTGCCCCCTATCTCTTCCCTCCACTTCCCTTCTCTTCCCACTTTTTAAAAGAAAGGGGGACTGGTTATTTTCATTATTATTTTATACCAACACTGAGTTGAAAACATTTGTAGTTGTTTAAGTACTTAAGGAGGATCTGCTTCTTACCTCCGGGTAAGACAGTAAATTCTTCCATGTGTTGACTTCATCTGTTATCCCTACCCATTTTCCACATGCCTGAGGGATATTTACTCAAACAGACTTTCTCTGTACTAGAGAAATCTCCAACGAAGGTCAGCCAGACAGGCAGCACTTACTCAGGAGCAATGGGATGGGTGTGTATGTGTGAATGGCAGGTCAGTGACATGTGCTGAGGAAAGAAAGTGGGAGCAGCCCTTTCCTCCTCAACTCCCTCATGAGAGTAACCCTGGCTTCAGAACTGAAGAGCCTCCCTTGCTCTGCCATCTGCACTCCAAGCAGCACTGAGAGTGAGGTCCTCCTCAAAACCTGATTCAAGGTCTTCATTCTCCAAACCCTGGTTTTTGCTAATTGAAAAAAAAGCTCGGCCAAATCATGCAATGGGGGATGAGCTATCTGGTGTGTTCACTCAAATGCTATGGTGCAGACCCAGAGTTTGGCATCCAGTAAGGGGTCCACAGACTGAGGACCCCTGGGGCTTGCATCTGTATTTCAATCCTCTCCTGATATTTTGCCTTTTCCTCCCTGAACCAGACATCAAATTCAGCTGGCAGGTGAACATGAGCCCCTACAAAATGGCATGTGATATGTACAGTCACAAGGTGGGGGGCAAGCTGCAAAGGTGAACATATGAGTTTGTTTTTATGGGGAGGAGGGAACCTGACATATGGAGAATTCGTGCAAATTGCGTAAGTCACTTTGAACAAATGAGATTTGCCTTTCCCCATGACCTCTGAGTGCTAGGAAAGCTCTCCCTAACCACAAAGCTCAATATTCAAATGTCAGTCCTTCCCTTACAACTAATTCCATTTAACAGGGTTGTATATGTGAATAGCCTCACTGGGATCAAAGGAGTCACTTACCTGCATACAGTGTCAGGCACACACATTTGCAGGATCAGGCCCTCCAGGCACACAGCAGCTTTCATTGCCCTGCCTGCTGCTCAGTCACAATCTGATGTCAATTAAGAAAAGTGAAGAGAAGCATATGCTTACATGGCAAGAGTGCTGCAGAATGTTTTAAAGTGTGAAAGGTTTAAATCACACCAAGGCTATAAAAATTGGCTTTGTTTATGGACTGGCGCAGAGACCTATTGTACTTTGTATCGATCAATCCATTGAACACCTGGTTCAAAATGTTCAATTGAAAGCTGGGGAAAAGTGCTAAATTGAACAATCTAAGTAACCTGTGAACCTGATAGTCATAAATCAATGGAGATGTTACACACAGTTAACCCTAACCAGTTAGCAAGTTGTACCAATTATTCACTGTGTTACCTGGTTAGGAGCTAGTTCACTGTTTCAGAATTGTACTAATACAGAAAACATCTTTGTGCTGAGTGACCCTCAATAAATAGTACCAGGTTCACTGAAGACTTTCTCACCTGCATCTGAACTGGAAGAACCTTGCCTGAATATCAGTTTGGAAAATAGGATATTTGAAATGAAGAGACAGATTTACAAAAACTGCTAAATTTGGGGGGCTTAAAAAGTGTGGCTACAAAAGATGAAGGATCCACTTTTAAAATGTACTTTATTCTGTGGGGAAGGTTATTCACACCTGTACAGGCTCTGACAGAAACTGACTTTTCTGATGCCAGTGCTGTTTGCTATTTTTGTTCACAGGTTCTTTGCAGACTTCGAAGGACTTTGATTTGCTGGCCTACCTTGTCTTTTATATGCCTGGCAATATTTGCCTTTTTTTTTGCTTCCTAAGACCAGTAAATATGCTGAATTTTTCAGGAAGGCTTATGAGAACTTCTTGTTTCTGCTAAACCATTTTTCTTGGGGTGAATTGCATACACACCCCTAGCCCTCTATTAGATTTTACATTATTTTATCATTTTGGCTCAGACTAAAAAGGCTTCCATCACCTGGGTTACACGTGTAACTTAAAAAAATAAAACTGGTGAGATATTTGCACTTTTTTTTTCCTGTCCTTCTTGGGACATCTCAGACTTAGCAAAAAGCAATATCCACGGTTTGGAATTTTCCTCAGCAAGCTTTTTTAAACCTCTAGATTGTAAATCCTGCACGTCTACTGATTTAAATTGATATTTAACATTCTCCTGATTTACTGGAATGAACAGCGCTGCATTGCCCTCTTATAGGAGAACTGATTTTGTCTGTTTTTTCTTCCAAGAGAGATCAGATTTATTTACAGAATATACAAATTTTTGCATATATTATTAAGATGGCAACAGTTGTGTGTAGTCACGACCACAAATCTTTCTTGTTATCCTTAACTCTGATGAAAAACCTTCTTGCTTCCATCCTTATCAATTTTCTGTAGTTCTTATCTCCTGTCTAATTCATATTCTAATAAATGCCTCTTTTTTTTGGTGTAATTATTTTGATTTACATAGCTGTTTCACTTTTATGCAAGTCAACATTTAGTCCAGCTTTGACTCTTTTTTTTAAACCTCTGGTAAAATGTTTTTAAACACTTTCCAGTTATTATCCCCATTTCCTGTCTAATTTCTTTCTCCCAAATGATTTAGCTCATAATTGTTTTCAGCTTTGCAAAATTGGCTCTTGCAATCCATCAAATATACATATTAATGCTCCAGACTTAATTCTGATTGTATATAACAAACAGAAGCAAATCATGATCACTTTTATCTAAACTACTGCTGATTCCTTAAGTCTACATCTATGATATTTTATTTTCATCTATAAGGATAAAATAATGTGATACAGCTTTCCAAAAGTATCAGATGCAGCACTTTTTAAGGAACTTATAATTTATGGCTTATTCCAGGGATATATTAATTTGGTGGCATGAAAACTCCAAACCCCGCTATTCATATTGAAGTGCTGACACTGCATGGTTTATTTTTCTTCTTGTTTTATGGATACTTAAGATGATAGTTTTTCCCTCTTCTTCTGATAATTACTTGTAGAAGGCATTAATAACACACACACAAAACCCATATCTTTTGTACCTCTTTTGTAACAGACCAAGCTACAGACTAAGAATTACTTATGTCTTTGAGCCTATTTCCTAGTTTTATCATATTTCTTCTGCCCTATTTTCATGACTAAATGAAATTTAGAAGGAGAGAACTAGCTCCCCAAAGAATCTTTCCCAAGGAAAAGGAATGGATAACAATGGAATGTGTTTAACAGTTCCACCCCAACTGATATTTTAGAAAGAGCAGAGAGTCTGTCTCATCTTTTCATGCTTTCTTGTTGCTCTCACCAATAGATTGCCAGATGGTAAGGTGGATTAGAGTCAGGCTTCAGTATCACTTGTACCCTAGAATCCAGGAAACTGGTTCTTGAGTGGGAGACACTGCTAATTTTGGTGGTTCTAGGATCTGAAGCTGTATTGTTACTGTTAACGGAAAAAGTTAGAAATTACAGCCAGCTTTCTGCCCTGAGATAGGCAAGATGAACTCACTTGGAGTTGTTTTCTGCTAGGGCTTTTTTAGAACACTTTGAAGCTACCTCACTTATGATTCTGTTCATCTTTGGTTTGTTTATGTTAAACATTTAAAATACACTTGTATATATTTTAATTTGAAACCTTATAATGTATTTTTTACAGTTATGAGTTCATCTTTCAAATTACATCAATGTTCAACAGAGTTAGTAATTTTAGTCACTTAGTGTTTCTCTTCAAAATAATCTGTTTTTCATAAAATGACCTTTTTCCTTCAGGACTGTCACTATAATTAATAACAATAAAAATCTATTTTTCTGTGGCCTCTAAATGCTCAGGCAATGGCATTTCTTGGAGAATGGAGATTTGTGAAATTACTTTTTTGATGAAAAATGTAGACTCTCTAGTGCCAAACATTTCATGAATTCATGTCAGTATATATGACACCAGTGGTTCTGCCACATTTTATTTTTATTTCTTTCAGAACTGAACATAAACTATCCTGTTCCTTCCAAAATAACAAAATATTTATCTGTTTGAAGAAAACTCTTCTCCCTGAAAATATTTTGTACCATCTCTTCCATTAGAAAGCTAGTGTGCTCAGCATTGCCAAGTGGATTAACTAATGAGATAGTAATGTGACACTCTCCTGCTTTCACAAGCATCTGGCCAAAGGAGAGCTGGGCAGATTAGCAGTGATTTCCGTGGTGGCAATATTGTTGTGCCAGTAGGCACAGAGTGATGGACCAACGGAAGGTGAAAAGATAAAACAGGGGTGTCAGGTGACAGCCGCATGGAACTTGTAGGCAATTGGGCCTGAAAGGCTTTGATGACCCTCGCTGTACTCAGTGAGGCTGTGCTCCAAAGGGAGGGTGAGAATTTCATACACACTGCCTTCCTCATATCAAAGGACTGTAACAGGTTTTAAAAGCTGAGGCGATAGCGCGGTGAAGTGCGTCGCTGTGAGGGGCTGCCCTCTGTGCTCAAAGAGGTTTGTAGGAAGCCCTGGGCTGTAGCTGCTTGAGCAAGGAAATGTATTCATTCACTGCAAAATGATGATGATTAAACTGCAGTTTCAGATGTAGGGCTTCCTCTGGTGATGCAAGAAATAACACCAAGTGGATGACAGA
Source organism: Setophaga petechia (assembly GCA_024362935.1). NCBI lineage: Eukaryota > Metazoa > Chordata > Aves > Passeriformes > Parulidae > Setophaga > Setophaga petechia. The sequence goes on along the minus strand of JANCRA010000002.1, from coordinate 851,642 downwards.
GACTGGCCAGTGGATCAGGAAGGTTCATAGTAATGGTCTTTCTGTGGGACAGATCACTGAACACTGCCTTTTCCACCATCCACACTTTTGTAAAAACCTATGGCTCAAATTTTAGGATTTATAAGGATTATTTCCAGTTCAAACTTTGCATGATCCTTTTCCTGTGAATGTTTGCCTATCCCCCTGTAACAGTACAAGCTGTGGAAAGATATGAAGCTCTGGCAGATCACACCAGGAATAATGGCAGAGTGTAGGAGGACAAGGCCACAAGCTCAGTCTTCCTGCACTCATCCATCCACTTGTACGAGATTGCTGGTTATGCTGCTCACATACCAAATCAAAACTTGTTAATCCTCAGAAAACATGCTAATGCAGTGGGAGATTATCAGATGTATCGGGTCTGGGTGAGATGGAGTTAATTTCCCCAACAGCAACCCTCACAGTTCTGTGCTTTGTATTAGTAGCTAGAAAGGTGTTGAGAATAGACATCATTGCTTTGGCTCACATAGCATCAAGCCTGTCCAACAGACAGCATCAAGTCTATCCAACTATTTTTAGGAAAAATTTTTTTACAGAAAGGGTGATAAAGTACTGAAATCATCTGCCCTGGGAGAGGGTGGAGTCACCATCCCTGGATGTTGTTTCAAAAGAGATTGGATGTGGACTCAGTGCCGTGGTTTAGATGTTAGGGCATGGGTTGGACTTGGACATCTCAAGGGTCTCTACCAGCCTAGTGATTCTATGATTCAGTGATTTTGCAGTTCTGTGATTCTGTGAACATTCTTCTCTGACCAGTAGGTTGAGGGTGGGAAAGATTTTTGGAAGGGACACAGCCAGGACAGCTGAGTCAAACTGACCAGAGGGTTATATCATACCATATGATGTCTGCTCAGCAATAAAAGCTTAGAGAAAAGAGGAGAGGGAGCATTTGTTATTACTCTTGTCTCCCGAAGAAAACACTATGCATACTGAAGTTCAGATTCCCAGGAAGTGGTTGGTCATTGTCTGCTCATGGGAAATAGAGAATAAATATTTTGTTTTCCTTTGCTTCCACACATAGTGTTTGTTTTGTTAAAGTGGCTTTGTCTAGATCCATGAGGCTATTTTGCTATTTTTCATCTTATTTTCTTTCCCCTGTCCTGTTGACAAGGGGAGTGACAGAGTGGCTTGGTGGACCCCTGAGATCTAACCAGGGTCAGCCCACCACACCAGATCTGCTTGAAACCTGCTAAATATAGTCATGAGGTATGGTTTGGGTCAGTGCAACAAAGCATTAACCAAATCACCTTCCAACCCTGCTGGCTGATGTCTAATTTACTTTCCCTTGCTTCACGTGCCATTGGATTTAGGATAAGAAGTGATAGAGAGCACTGTAAAATCAGATAATAATGTGATTTGAAAATGCAAAATATATTCCATAAATAATCTGACTTGTGTAAGAGTCAGTCTTGCTATGGGAATTAATTAACAATCAAGTCATGTCTGTGCTCCTTCCTGGTGGCTGCAGTAATCTTTTTGCTTGGTCCAAAGAGCTGAACATAAATAAGATTGCAACTAAGTGTATGGTGTGATGGCGAATTTGGCAGTTGGGAAAACAAATTTAAAGCAGGCCCAGAGTATCACTGTGAAGTTTTCCCTTTGCAAATGCTGTCACAGTTGGCAAAAAGAAATCAAGAGACATATTTACAATTTAAATGCAAGTTTGGTCATCGAGGACATTTTTTTCAGGTTGATGGGGATCACTGGGTTACAATGCTGAGACCACCCAAGATTTTGCTAGTGCTGTTGTTTACATAAAGAATAAGAAACAAGCTTCTCTCCAATTAGAAAGCAAATATCTAACGAGACACTAACTTCTTATATACTCTATAGTCTAAATGTTAATAGCTTTGACCTCCTTCAGTTTAATCTTAATCTCTTTGACAGAGCAAGTGGATTTGGGGTTATATTTTACCAAATTGTTCCCTTTGTTTTCTTTCCCTCTCTCATGTTTCCAACAGTGACTATGTCACATATTGCAGACCCAAATGAAAACCTGTCTTCTTTTTCAATCAGTCATATCACTAAGTATATGAGCAGGAAAACCCTTGTGATTGACACTGCTTCAACAAAAGCAGACTCAGTTTGCAGACGATAAGAGGCAAAGTCATACAAGCAGTGTTTACAAAGCGATGAAGGAAAGAAAAAAAATTAATGATAAAAGGACTAATCTTATTGTTTTACTAGATGAGAGAATGGCTCTTTGTGTTTACTCTAGCAGAAACCGACAGATTGTCTCTCACCTCCCTTGTACACTTTTGGCAGCAAAATAATTTCCAGATTCTGTATCAAATGCTGGCTGGTGGATTAAAAAAAGGGCTCTGGAATGCCTGGGAAGCCCAGAAAGCAGAGGAGTGCCTGCACATGACAGCATGGGCATGCACTACCTACAGCAATGCTGTGTAATTGAGTATTACCTCCCTTATGAAGGTGGAATGAGGTGCAATAGCAATGGAAGCAAGAGCCTTTAAAGGATAAAGAAACAAAGCTATGTGAAAACAGTGAACTGACTGATCTGATGTGCTTTCTGTAACATGGCAATCTCACTGCTATCAAGAACATTTTTGTGATTTCTTCCCTCTAAGGGAGACCAGACCCATGTCAGCTCTAATCAAAAGGAGTCCCAGCTTTCAACCCACGCTCCTGATGCTGGAGTGCTTTTATGATAATATGGTCAGCACAGATCAGCGCAGCACCATTGCCATGTCTTGGTGCCAAGTACTGGAGGGGGATGACTGGAACAGATTCACAGTTTATGTTGGAAAGTACCTCTGGACATGACATGGCCTAAGCACTGCCAAAGAAAGGCTGACTTCAAATCTAGATTGCCCAGACCACTTCTGATATTCAGTACTGGAAGGCAGCAGGGTGGCCCTACTGTGTCTTTTCTCAGGACAGCACATCTGTACAGAAATCCGTTTTAACCATGTGTAATGGCTGCTATTAACTGCACAGGAGGCAGGACAGAGAATTAAAATCCAGGACGATCTCAACAGGAGAAGGACAGGGTAACCTTGCTTTGCAGCTCCTCTGCTCTTCATTAGTTTCATGGCTTAATTCCTATCTCTCGCTAGCAGGGCCTGGCAGCTTTGTCCTTTCTGCAGCTGAAGTCACGCTGCCTCACCACCATTCACCAAAGGTTGCTGAACAAGTGTTGCCAATTTCTTTCTCTTCAAGATGAAGCCTGCCAGCTCAGTCGTGTCCTTCAGTGAGGGTGGATGTCTAGCTGTGCAGTAATCAGTGGTTGCAGTCTCTATTGAGATGTGGTACATTGCTCAGAGAGCAGGTGAAGCAATGCAAGGCAAGACAAAACTGTTTTGATGATTATTCCCTAAAAGTCTCTACAGAGTATGTTCAGTGTGTTTGTCTAATCTAGCTGTCCCCTAGGCAATGTGAGAAGCAGAACCAGCACTGAGGGAATAGCACACACCTCAGGTTTCATTGAAAGATTTAATTTCATCCCATTCTGCCTCACTAAAAAGACATTGACACTTTTAAAAAACATTACTTGAGTTAAAGAAGGTACTCTGTTGGGAGAAAAAAATTGACTTACCAGGTAATGAAACACATGCAATTTTAATGTTATCCAGAACAATTGCAAATGATGGCAAATAATACAGAGTTTCAAAATGAAGAAATCTAAAAATGGCATTCTTCCATATATTTCTGAGTTGTGCTCAATGCACTGGTGTTTAGCAAGTTATCAAACATCAGCAGAGACACAGGAGCTGTATTTACATATGCCTATAGTTTATGGAAAATATGAATATATTTGGTTTACAGTGAAAGTGTCTTTTACTGTGTGCTAAGGTAAGTTAATATTTTAAATATATATTTATTTGTTGCTAGTAAATGCTTGCATATTGGATGCATTTACCATATCCACAACCACACAAGATATAATTTGTTAATTTGTGGTAAGATGATCAGGTGGCTGAGCTCTCTCTGACATTTGTGCTGCCTGAAACTCATGAGTTATTCTTGCAAACTTCCATGAATTAATAAATAAGGATCCTGGCAAACTACCTCACAATGATTTTTCCATGGCATCTGCATTGACAAATAAAGCTGTGAAACGTTTTGCTTCGTCAATTGCGAACAGTTACGGTGCTCCTCTGGTACATTAGTGAGAGTAATTTGGGTTTTAGAACAAAAATGAGTTTCTATAACACAGACACACAAAATGAATATCAGGGAAATCAATCAAAGTGTAATAAACTTTTATTAAAAAAAGACATAACTCTCTGGTAATTCATAAAACAAGTCTCCAAATCTGTATAGACAGTACAAATAAACATAAAATGATTCTTTAAGGGCATAATGAAGGATTCTGTCAACAACAATAAGAAAACAAAGCATAGATCTATGTTTGTGAAAGAAATTGCACATTTTCTGTTTTTCAGAAAGCCTTTGGCACTTCTTTTTGATAAAAAAGAAGAGTACAAGATGCAAGAAATGAGTTCCCCACCTGAGCAATGTCTTTTTAGTTCTTTCAATTCTATCAAATTTACCATTGATGTTCTGAGTGGGTCTTGATACTCCATGAGGGTTTTTGAACTTGCTAGAGTACTTTAAGCTAATCCTGAATGTCTGGGACTTGGCCAGATACCTAAGTACAGCAGAGTTCTACTCTATTCCTAGAGTATTATTTCTGTAAGACAGAAGCCTCCTTTTTGCTTAAACAATACATTTCAAGCTAGCCCTTTTCCAAAAATTACAATTTTTAATTCTATGAAATGTTGCTGGTATAATGTATGTTATTAAAATCACTGTTCTTTATTTTGTTTTCTTTTTGAGTTCATTTTAAGTATGAAGTTACCAAAGCCCTACATCATATTTGGGTCAAAAGATAATCAGTTGAAAAGGGATGTTTATTTAATAATTATCCTTAGAAAATGAATATGAGGGCAGAAGGGTGAATTACAGGTCACTTAATCAGAATTTGAGTCTCATATTAATTGAACATTTGGATTTAACTCCCAACTTGCAAAAGACTTCAACTTTTGAACTGGCAGTACCTAAAATGAAATGGAGTCTATGTCAAGAAGGTATTTATTTTAGAATAGGTATAAGGAGTGGGGAAAAATACCCTGCATAAAGACAGAAAAATGAGCAATACCTGAATGTTTTCTGAAAAAAAAGGAAAAAACAAGGCTGAGAGCTGAGCAATACAAAGGCCTTCAGAGATCTTCCATCTGGACCACACTAAACTCTACACTGCTGAAAAGATCTACCTGGTCATCACCTCAGTCCCTCTCAGATAAATGGTATTTTCTTACACTCACTTCCTCTCTCTCATCCTCCTTCAAAACTTCTTTCTTTCTTCCATTACCCTGAATATCTTAATTTGCTTGTTAGGATTCAGAAAAGACGGCAATTAAAAGACATTTCCAATAAATAAAAGACTATTTCTTCAAACTTGTCTCAGTTGCCTACTCAACTTTTTGTTCTCATCTGTTGTTTCCTCGTAACAGCTCTTTCTCTTTCCTTGTAACAGCTCTCTGGGCAACTTCAGGCAATTTATTTTCCTTCCTTGAGCTGAAGCCCTTGAGAATTTCGCCCTACTAGCTACATAAGAGTTTCACTAGCTCCCAAATGGTTTCAAATTTTTGTCCACATCCTTATGTTCAGGTACTAATCATCCATATGACGAATCCCTCTCTGCATCAGACACCTGAAAGTGCAATCTTACTGCTTCAATGCTTGTTGTAAAGCCACAAAATCAGTACTCTCTAGTTTATTCTGTTTCTTGTGTGCAACAAAGGAATAAAGGCATTATGCAACAGAAAAATTGAGGTTTGCATTTTTAAATCTGAGTCTGAAAACATTAGTGCAAAGTAACTGTTAAATATGCAAACATTAATGTGATTGACAAATCTTGAAATGTAAAAGATAAAGCACATAAATGCACACCTGTGTCTCTTCATGTTTCTATTGCAAATCAGCTGGTAACAAACTCGGCTTTTTTTTCAATAGGAAATTCTGTATTTCCTGTGAAACCTAAATACTGGTTACTTTAATAGCTGGTTGGGCCATTCTCCTCCTGGGTTGCTTGTCTGTTTTTCTTTTTAAACACTATACCCCTGGCTCCTTTTGATGTTATTATTGATACTATTATAAGGGTAAAATTAGTGTTCCTATTGAGCACAATGCAGACATATACAAAAATATATATAAAAGGTTGCCTTTCCTTCAAGGACAAAGCCAGAGACCTGAAAAAAAAAAAAAAAGAAATTAATGCAATCTTCTAAATCTGAATGTTATTTGACATTCATCAGAGCCAAGAGGTACTCAGTACATTTAAAGTCAAGGTGCCTAAATAAAGAATTAATAGCTCTGTATGAGGCACCTCTTTTGAACACCTGAAGGTTATAAGAAATGAGGACATGGATCCAGAATGCAAATTGTTATGCGGCTGTTGCTGCTGCTGTAATAAGGTAACTTTGTTATTATGTTTGCCAGGTAACTGCAATCTTTATAGAGACCAAACATATCAAAGGTTGATTTTGTTGCATTTATAGTATTAGGAACTGATGGAACATGAGTTAAGATAAGGCACTTGGAGCACTAGGTAGGATTGTATGTGGGAGACTTTGGAAGCTGATGACTCAGAACTCCTACACTGAAGCCTGCGGAGTTCATCTGTGATTTTGGGCCTTAAATTTGCCTTTGTTCATTAAAAGGAAAACAGGAGATCAGGTCTCCAGCTGTTTTCTGGAAGCTGTACAAGTTGTCCAAGCCATGGCCAGTGACCAAGAGCCCAAGAGGACACAAATACTGTATGACCCTCTGCATTGCTACCCGTGTGAACTCTGTTCTTGGTTTGTTTTGGGGGCACATGATCATCTTGCACCCACTGCTGGGACAAACCCTCTGCTCTGCCCTGAACTGCTCCAGTCCCATCTCATGCTGCTCAGACCTGGGGACTCTGCTCATGAGACAACAATGGACAGAACTTTGCAAATTGTGAGATCCTGCTGGACAAAAAGGGGGAACTGATTTCCTTTTCTCTTCACAGTTTCCTTTGTGCCGAAATGGGCTTTGGTGTCAGCAACACAAGTTTATTCAGAAAAAGCATTTACTTTATCAGTACTGAGTTTTCACATGCAAATTATACTGTTTGGATACTGCAGATTCAGCAGTGTGCTTCAAAAAGTAGAATAAACACCTCATATTATTGCATTGAGAGAGCTGAGGGGCGAGGCATCAAACACAGGAAGCAGAGCTGGTGATGTGGTTCTTTCCTTGTGGCTGAGGACTGTTGGGTAGGTTACTTAAGCTTCAGATGTGTCTGGAAAAATCATGTATTATTTTGCACTGTGACACCTTGACAGCAACAAATTCTTGCTGTTTATTACAAATTGATATTCAGACTGCCTTCTCAGGGGTGACTTTAAAAAACAATGAAGTCAGATGCTGATAAATGAACATGGGAGCAAGGAAAAAGAGGTTTAAATCTCTCTTGGGATGTGCTGCATCATGTGAAAGGTGAAAAAAACATATTCCATCTGTGAGGTGAGGAAATAAACATGGCACTGAGCTGCTACTGTGATTCTGTGTGTGTGAGAAGTTTATTAAAATCTTGTCAAGCAAGGGACCTGGTCGGTGTAAAGATGTTATATTTTGTTTCCTTGCATAAAATATCTGCAATCACAGCCCTTATTTGAGACAAGCTGATCCATTTGTCAACGTTTGAAATCTACAAGGAGGACGTGAGAAAACCAGAGATGAGACCCAAGAATTTCAGTTTATATTATTTATTGTTATAGTTTTAATTTTATTTAATGGCAAACCTATACATGTACAGGAACTTTCACATAATGCATTTCATTGCTCTTCATTACTTCTATTCTGACTCAAGCCTACTCATCCTTTGAAAAGTGTATAAAACTTTGGGGGGATATATGGTCAACTATTTCCTAAATTTTAGCACTATTTACTTGTAAATTAGTTTATAGCTCACTAGAAGGTCCTGTAAAATGGTTTTAAAATGCACCCCATCTCATTTAGAAATTGAGTCAGAGGATAGCACAAAATAAGTAGTGAATTTAATTATATATTTAGAAGTTTAAACCCTCATAGAATGAGGATCTAATTAGAACACACATAAATCAGTGGAAAAACATGGAATGACATTCCATATTTCTGGACTCTGGGGCACACCCTCCAAAAGGAAATGATATGAAATGTCCCTGAAAATGCATTAGACCCTCATTGAGTATGGAAGTGTTTTGAATATTGTTGGTCTAGATCACACTTGTTTGTATTTGCAATGTCACTTGATGTGTGTATGTACATTTCTGCATTTGTGTTCTTGTCCCCTGTAGTACTTGTTCTGTTTTTTTTTTTTTTTATTAAGGCTTTTAACCTGTAGAAGAGAGACACTTCTTGGGGGTTGCTGAATTCCCTTCTTCATTCCTACAATACATTTTATAAGGTGCATGTAGAGTTTTGCTGTTCCTTATACTCCTTATATCTATCCACAGCTGTGTTTTCTGTGTCAGAGGGAGTAAAATAATGGTACCAGGAATATTTTATGCATAGCAGGGAGAAACCGGGAGGCACACCTGCCTCCCACAGCAGTGAGCTACTCTCCTGCTTGCTTGTGGCAAAGCCATTACTGAGCCCTAAACCAGCCATAGTCATCAGCTTCTTGAAGCCAAGATCTGAATCAAAAGAAATATCTAAATCCCCTCAGAGAGTGCTTCAGTGTGAATATCAGATGGTCAGTCTAAAATCCTTTGAAGAGCTCTTGTACATTCCAAGGTAGTGGCGCAGCCTAATAATAGTGCCAGAGATGAAAGGTTTGGGAGGTTTGATCCGGCAGCTGGAAAACAAGTTGTGCTACGTGAGGCTTAAAGAGTTCAGTCTCTTCAGCTTATCTGAGAGGAGATGGAGAAGTGGATTGATCATGTCTAGGTGCTTACACGTGGGAAAGAGATCCAATAACAGAGTCTTTTTGAGCTTGTTGACAAAGACCTGACAAGATCTAATGTAAAGACTAAGACAAATTAGGCCTTGAAGTTAGTCATATCTTGCTAGCAGAGAGGATAATTAAACTAAGTAACAGTCTCCTAAAAGGGCTGGAGGGGGGACAGGACAGGGACAACTCAACATGGATTTAGATCTTTGAAGATATATGTAATTAAATCCTTCTATGAGATATAATTTAATCTGCCTCTGGGCCAAATTCTGTGTCCAGTAGGTCCAGGGACTTAGTTGGAGTTGTTGTTTTGGTGCTTTCTGATCTTAATGCTTATAAATGTAGGAATCCTTTATTCATGTCCTCTTTCTCTTTCTGAGGGAAAGGATAATAAATTATGCATAACCCCAAGAGTGCCCATAACACCTGGAACTCTGTGTTAAGACAACCACTGCAACCCAAATTTATCAAGTCTTCCGGGGATTAGTAAAGAGAAAAGATTTCTTTTATGCACTGGGGAGATGTATTCTCAGGGCTTATGTCTTTGTTTGCCTTTATTTTTTTTCCATGTCATTCAGAAACATCAGAGGTGGCTGCAGCTGGAGACAGGGCAACAGATGGATAGACTGCAGAAGCAGGATTCTATTTTTCATTTATTTACTCAACAGATTTCCACTTTTTATTTTATAAGTTAAATCAGAAAACACCTTGGTTTATATTGCTTTTATTTTTGGAGTTAATCTGAAATACTTTAAAGATTCTTTTTCACCTGTTTCCTGTCCAAAAGTCCTTGCTTATTTGAAGTCTTTTTTATTGTTTTTGTTTCCTCAAACTAAGAGGCAGATCTCAGTTAACTAACAAGCCCTTTCACTCTTTGTAGAGAAAAATTTATAAAAGTCTGATTACCTGTAAGAATAGATTACTTGATAAGGTGAGAAAATACTGCCAGCAAAGCAGAGTCTACTAAAAAAAAATTTAAAAACCACAAAAAAAACCCCTAAAGACCAAAAAAACCAAACCAACACCTCCCCCCACCTCCCCCAAGCCCAAAATAAAAAAAATCAGGAGAACCACTCCTACTTTCCTATTTCCATTTCTAGATAGCTGAACCAGCGCATATCAGAAAGGGAAAAAAACCTCCAAACCTCTGAATCCAAAATTACATTCCTTTTTGAGAAATAATTTTCAGAAACGCAAATAAAATCTTAATTTTACCTTTTACAGTTTCATTCTGGAAGAGGTAAATGTAGTACCTGTAAGTGTGGTGGCTTTGGGAAGTGACACTTTATCTGTACCTGGTTTACAGCGGGTGACCAGGGCTACAGTTTGTTCAGCTGACAGGAGTCAAGGGACCACAAAGGGAATCACACTTTGAAGCAAATCAAAGCAAATCAGCAAAGAAACACACGACTGAAATCACTGAACCCAAATCCACAAATGAAGGAAATAGAAGACTCCAGTGCTGTCCCATTCAGTGAACAAATCCAAAACTCATACAAGTGGAATTTCAGGGTCAACGGCTGCCTGAAAAGAAATAAATTATGTCCAAAAAATGAGTAATTTCTGCTGCTAGAATTCAATACTCTACTAATGTTTTAATAAGCAGTGAGCTGCTGCTTGGTTCTGGCTTACTATGAGTTGCTACTCAGGAGCCCTATTCCTGCATTAAGATTTCAGGATGTCCCTGATTCCCATCACAATTTCCTTTCTCATCAAGGGGAATACATTCCAGTCTGTGAGGAAAAGGCCATCCATTTTTCATTTTACAAATTTTTATCTACCTTGCCTCTTAAGTGTCTAAAGTCGCACACTCAGGTAAGGTCTCTAACCTTGTCTCCTCTTTTGAAAGTCACCCAAAGATGAGAGTCACTTCTGTCATCATGCTCCTGTGGGAAATCAAATTATGATGTTAGGCAGCAATGGTTAATAGTGTCTTATTTATTATGTATGAAGAACAAAATTTTAAAGAGAAGTCACTAGTATTAAGTGCAAACATTTTTCTTAATTTAATTGACATTTTGACAGCAAAATCTTTTAGGCTCCTTAAGGAAATTCAGCCTATAATAATAAATAATGAGCAAAAATATTGCTGGAAGATGAAACTTAATAGCCTATTTCTTAAAGACTCAGATTTTATTATAGCAAAGTAGATGCAGATTGCTACATATACCAGACTAATTTTTCTCTTCGATTCTTCTTCTAATCCCTGCAGACTAAGAATAAAGTGGAAAATTGGAAAAAAATATGCCACAGATTTGGAATACTGTGGCAGACATTCCTGTACATTGTAGGGATCCATGTGTTCTTTCCCAGTCAATATTTAAAAGGATTAGCTGGTCTGTTTTCTGATTGCTCTTTGAAAATTAAAACTTCTTATAAAGGATTTAGTCATAGTACAGGGAATGGAAGATCTGGGATTCCTGTGAGCCAGGAATCATTGCGGAATTAGGGAGTTTTATTTCTGCCAATAAAATAAAGACTAAAGACTCCTGTCAAAGGCACAATATTGGATTATGGACTGCTAAGGAGGCTAACTAAGGAAGGCTAGCAGATAACTCCCCTGAAAAGCACTCTTAAATCCTTCCTAGTCACCTTAGTGGGCATTTGGTGTCTGTGAGACATTTGATTTAGGTCCCTTTGCAGAGTTCAACCTGAGAACCAGGCACAGGATCTAGTGAGCTACATTAGCTTCACTTGCTTTCTTGCACAGTAAACTCCCAAAGACAAATGTAACCTACATATATGTGCACACATGTATGTATTTTTATTTTAAAAAATAAAATTGTAAGAATGTATCTGGCGTTATAAAAGCATAAATTTAAATCAGGATTTTCAAGCAAATCTTCCGTGTCACTGTCCAGTAGCAGGGCAATTTCCACAGAAGAGGAGGCCTCTGTGATGACATATCTTGGAAAAGAAGGGAGGAAAACACCTGTGGGAAAGATTGCATCCCAGAGGGCTGTGCTGACCTTCAGGAAAAATGGCTAGGTTGGAATAACCATGTATTTTCAATGGAAGGAAAGGAAGAGTCATAATTAATTTGACATAGGTGCAAAAACCTTGGCAATTATATTTTATCACAGAATAATTTTGTAAAAAGCCAGCATCTTGTGCCTATATAAGGAGGCTCAATGCTGTTGACAAACATGTGAATTGCATGAAGGAAAAGGTTGAGTGATAAAATGAAAGTCACTAATTTCCACTTCCAAGGCACTTACAAAAAAAAATGCTAATATAAGACTTTTATTTTATTCAAGCATTCATTAGTTTTCAAAGATGATGAAAATGCCAGAATGAATCAGTTATTTAGTTTCAAGGGCTCTGAGAATGTTTAAACCACAGTTTTTTGAACTTATGTTCAAAAAGAGTACATTTCCTAAGGATAATCATTATTCCATCTCCAAAAGGTGAAATTCTCTCATGAGGAAAATCAAGGCAGAAGGAATAGGTTAAAAGTCTTAGACCCAACTCCCATGACAATTAGATTTTGTATACATATATATCTCTATAACAAACATAGATAACACATAATATGCCTGTTACTCATATGCTCTAATTCTTTTGTAACATTAGATTGAAATCTCTTTTTCCCACTTAAAAGAATAATGGCAATTAGTTGCTATCTGACTGGAACTACGTAAAATATGAAAATGTACTATATCACTCTTTTTTGCAACTGTGTTTGCAAATTGCATAGGAGACAGCTACACTTATTCAGTGGAGTTAGTGCTGATCCCACAGCATAGAGCAGAGGTACTGGCTCAAAGGCATAGGTCAGCTGAGTCTCTGATAACTCTGTGACTTGGACTGTCCTGCTTTTATTTTAGCTTTCTGAGCACTCTTAACTTCAGTGCCTCAGCAGCATGCATTGTGATCCACTGCACCCCAAAGGCAAGGATCAACTGTCTCAAGCTGAGGGACCAAAGCCTTGCTGAAAGCAGATGTCAAACAGTATTCCACAAGACTGGGAACTGAGAGCTGCTTTATCTTGAGGGTGTTCTCCGTAAATGCTATCCAGATCTTGGCTCCTACTGTGCCTTACAGTCAGACACAAGAACCTTTTTCTTACCTACTGCTTCTCTTCCAGTCCTACCATAGGCTACTCAGCAGTTCCCTGACCAGGAGATGGTGGCTGCAGTGGTGGGAATGAGACGTCACTGGGGACCTCTCTGTCAACCCTTTGGGCCTCCAGAAAGCACCTGGATCTGCCTCATGTTTACTATGAGAGCACTATGGTTTGCAGGGGCTACCCTCGGCTTGGCCATCTGCCCAAGGCAGCCAATCACTTTGAGGTCATTTGTGAATCTGGAAGGTGGTCTGCAGGCAGGACACCCCAGTTTTCCCATCTCCAAGTGGCAGTTCTGGACAAGGCACCAGGACTTTATGGAGAGCTTTAAAAATTGCTAGAAAGATGAAGATTTCAGCTAAAAATCAGCAGCGTGTTTTGGGTTTTGTGATCCAGCATGAACCACAACAAAGTATGGGTGTGTGACCATAGGTGTGCTGCCAGCATATACTGATGAGGCCATTCTGGCTGTGGTGGCATCATCTCCCTGTCCACATCAGTGGGAGCAGTGGTGCTGGTGGTGATTGCTACTGATGGATGCTAAATGCTCAGAGTGCTTGTAAGGGACCTCTTGATAGATACCACCAAATATAGGATTTTTTGACATTGTCAGATTGTGCCTGGAATTTTATGTCGGGCAGGAAAATGAAGTGTGAGCTGATAGTTGGTGTAGTTGGCTAGAGGAAAAAAATCCAAAGGGAAATGGAAAACATACAAATGGATGCATCTGCACCCAAATCCATCAAGTGCCTGACTAAAGTCCTTTAATGACTGTCATACTTAACTTCTTACCTGGAGGGAGGAAGAAAGAAAAATCTGTCATCTCATCATTTTGTCAGATTTAACTGTGTGCACAGGGTAGGATAATGAAAAAAAATAGGATCCCTTATTCTTTCTAGGTGAAATTGATTCATTTCAAATAATGTAGAAAGTATTTTATGACCATTTTGAATCCAAATACCATGAAATTTAGTAAAATTTCCTTTAATTTAAATGGGCTTTGCTTTGAAGCTGTAAAGTACCCAAAAGGTGAACATATATTTTAGTCTAATTTACACCTTATCACCTTATTATGCTTTGTTTTATTCCTGAGGGTGCAATTATGTATAAAGAGTCTAACTTTTACCTCTTATAAATCAGTTCTGGATTTGACCCAGAATTGTAATTGTCTCAAATTATGTGTGTTGTGTTAAATGTCAGAATGTGATTATAGTATAACCCTCTAAAACTGGTCCTAGTGGGATGGTTGTGTCTTCAGCCTGAGTTATTTATGTTAATAATAATTTAAAAGATAAGAAAAGACACAGAATTTGAAATGAAAAAAAAGCAAGTTTGGAATAGTGTCACAAATCATCTAATGTGTAAGAGAGATTCAAAATCTATTGTCAATATCCACCTTGAAATCAGAAATATTTTCATTTTCTAGGTTTTGGAAGCAGTATTTCCTATCAATGATGTCCAGTTTGTTACATTTGTCTTGTATCAGAGACATAAATACCACCCAATAGTGGACTCACTGTTCAGAGTGCTGTATTTGTATGTAGATAGGGTCTCTAATCTGACAGAACTTTTGTTCAGTGAAGACAAGTAGCGCATTAAGAGCAGTGAGGAAAGATTCACAGTAATGTGCACATATGTGTGTTTATACTTCTTATTTCTATAAATAGATACATGTAAATGTTAACTTTTTTATATCTTCATTTCTCTTAGCTAAAAAGTCCTTGAGCATGTCTCCCATTTCTTCAAATAATGAGGTAGTTTATAGTTTTATGCAGGCATCTATGCATGTGTTGTATGAGATTTGAGATAGTAAGAATGTTTCCATTTTTGTTAGCATGCTATTTTCTTTTGTTTATATGCATTTGAGCATAAGAATCATGGCTTATTTCAAAAAAACCTTTAAAAGCTATTGTTCAGCTACACTCTATTCTTCTTTAGTTCTAAAACTTCAGCATTCTCTATTGTTGTAACGTCATACCATCAGCATTCTTACAAAAAGAAGAAAAAAAGTCAAAGCAGTTACAGCTCTAACTCCACGTTCTGACAGTAAATGCAGATGATAATGAAGGCACTAAATTAAGCAGTCATAGCCAGACTTAGGGGAGTGTGGGGCCATGGTTTGTAGTATCACTCTCAGCAGGTGACACTCGCTGGGCAGGCAGTTCTTCTTATGGAGTTCTGATTTGCCAGATGTACAGACTGAAGCTTCATGTTCCCTTAGTTCACATTTCATCCTGTGCAATGTCATCAGCCATTCCTATAAAGCCATGCCAACCCTGCAACTGGAGAAAAATTCTAATTGAGATGTGGGCTTGAGTTAGTTCTGGGGAAGCACCATGTTGAGCCCTTTTATATAAAGGGGCAGAAAATGTTGCCAGGCTTCTTTCTCCTGTGTTTTGCTCTGCAGCTCAACCTTGATTTGAAGAGTCTGTGTTCAATGGTCACTTACCCCCTAATACTTTGGAAGCAGGCAGAATGTTGTAAGTGAAATTGAATGGAATAAAGCACTGAAGGGGAAAGGCTGTCAGGAGCAATTTCTTAAAACTGGAAGGATAGACTACTTAAAATAAGATCTTGAAGCTAGAACATAAGGTAGTTATTTAATTTTTGGCTTACAGTATCAAACTTGTCATTACCCTTTTAGGAAAAGTCTAAGAAAATTGTTGAGTACATGAAGGTAGCAAAAGTAATTTTGTTTGATAGAGGAGGTTGGCATTGGTAAACAGATACATTCATTCAATGCGTCATTAGCCCCAGAAAAGAATGATAGAATTCTGGCCAAAATAGAAGAAAATTCTAAGAAAAGGAACTGATCACAGCCAGATGAATTAGACCTATTATCTAAAAAATGGGAACTTGTCAATTGTGATAAATTATCTTTTAAGATATTGATGAGCCTTCCAGGAGACATTTGTGTATGTGGCAATGCAAACATAATCACCTTAGCCACTGGATACGTCAATGGATGTCTGTGTCACAAGTGACAGCTCATAGAGGTGATGAGATTCATCCTGCCCTGTGGTGCATCCAAAATAAATGAAATAGAATGAGAAAGGAAGTAAAGCCAGAGGCTTGCTCAGGTTTAGAGGGAGGCCTTGCCCATTCTCCCACAGGAGGAATGTTTTCCAGAGATTCGGTCTGCTGAGTACAGACAGACCGACTCATGGTGGGCAGAAATTGCTCCCTACCACAAAGTTTGTATTAGAGAGGGGGATCCTGGGCAATATGTCAGCTTGTCTTTGAGGCACTGAGCAATAGTGGTGCAGAGTGTAAGGAAGGGAAGACAGGCATGCAAAAAGAAGAGAGATGGAGACAATTCCTGAAAAGTTGTAAGCCAGCATAGAGCCAGCTACTTGAGACAGTAGCAAATTCAACCTAATTTTCAAAAGAAGCAACAAAAGAGTGGATCAGCTTTTGATAAAGCACAGCAGGGAAAGCATATAAGTCATCTGCGATCGATAATTTTGCCATAAGGCTAAGCTACTTCCGTGATAAAGAGCTGGCTTTGATGTCAAAAGGAGCAGGTGCCTGTGGGAGGTCAAAGTTTGAAATGAGATTACTCACAAGGATCAGAAAGATAATCAAATCTGCCCACTTCTGTGACAGTGACATATCAGTACAAAAGACTCAAGTTCTAAATAGCCACAGTTAGGACTGAAAAAGGATAACTGCAAAATCCTGATGAGAGGACAAAAGGGAAGAATGGTTTCTGAGGGCAACTCATTTCCGACTGACTTGAAAGGACCAAGCTCACTGGTCTGTTAAATGGCTTTTGCTGTTCAGTTGAGAGGTAACTGGAAGCAAGGACAGTCAGACCCAAATGCACAAACAAGCACGGATCTTGCAGGGTTAGCAAGTCTTGCAGTTTTAGGGATGGAGTACACAGAGCCCAGAAACATCCACGGCCCTGTGCAATGAATGGAGACGGTGGCCACAGTGACTGGGAGGAAGCCAAAGATAGTCCAAAGTGAATGTTCAGAAAGGAGAATTGTGTCTTAAATCCCACTTTTCTCATAAAATTACCCATATCCCAGAATTTAGTACTTAATGTAACACAAAAGATCCTTCTATTCTGTAGTACTAACTCATCCTTCGTAGTGGTTCACTAGCTCCTTTCCTCTCTTCAGAGACCCAGATGGAGAAAGAGCTGTGCATTTTCTACACAGTACCTGCCTAGCAAGTGTGACATCTGCATCTGAATTTAAAACTGCATATCCTGCACTCTTAAGAGTGTCCTGGTCTTTCACAGGGGTGAAATCAATGTAGGGTTACTGGAGCCAGAAAAGAGGGTAAAGAAAGAAATACTACAATTTGATGCTGAGTTTGTTCTCCTGGGGAGAACAATCCTGATGTCTCAGAAAGAACAGGCCAAGCATCTTCACCAAAAAGCATGGCTCAGTTTCACCACACTGAAGTCCTTTATAGATCTTGATATTTGGATACCTGTCTGCAGAGGTACTGCTTCACTATACAGCCAGCTTAGTACAGTGCTGAATCCTGAGCTGTAATAAAATCATTCTTTGTTCAAATCCTCTGCCAGTGGTGACCAAAGGAACTCAAGGGTTTCAGCAAGGGCTGAGGAGTGGCTGCCTTGCAGCCTCTGGTGTGCAGCCAGCATGTGGCATCCAGCCTGTAAATCTCCACATCAGATCTCTCAACCAGTCTCTTTGTTTTTCATGTTCTAGTAAGCTGAGGCCAGGTACAGCCAAGGTGTTGCTGGCACATCAGCAGCAGTGGTGTGGCAGGACTCTGTCTGGCCAGGCTCAGCTAGTTCTGTCACTGGTAATACCTGGACATAGCTGAAAGGATAACACAGGCCTGGGGCTGTCCCTAAAAAGCAGTACAGGGGTGCTCACCTCATTCTGGGGCGGCGCGGAAAGAAATCCGTACTTGCACTGCATCTTGCCATTTGTCAGTAACCTGTTTAACCTACTGGTGTATAAGCAACTCCTGTGCTCATGAGAGGCTTGGCCTCATCACTGGAGATGTGCATGGGCACAAGCCCATGCACACAGGCGTGATTTCAGAGGAGGTGGAGAGCGGCTGCTGAATGTGCCCCAGCACTGGAAGGGAGTAGAAGCAGGATTTGCCCCATGGTTTTGCTGAGATGCCTGTAAGTCAGCCAGTACCCCTTTTACCATTTCATAGCGTCCCAAAGGCAAGAAAACGTGGACTGGGAGAGTCTGGCTGGGCAAGTACCCTGATCAGCCTACTCAGATGATAACAGCAAGATAAAGTTCAAGGTAAGAGCACACCAGCTGCCTTGGCAGCCCAGAATGGTCTGTTTGTAACCTGACAGCTGCCATGAAGCCTAAAAACATCAATAAAAGCCGTACTTCCTTCACCTTTGTGTATCTTTTTTCCCTTTTGTAACCATGTCTGCCTGTTTTTTCAAAGACAGGAAAAGAAACTATCATTCAGAGCTCATACCTGAACAACAGAACTAACTCTTTCATCCTGATGAAGAAAGATTACTAGACAGAATCAGAGAGTGTATCCAAAATCCTGTCTCTGAAAAAAGCATTTTGATACAGTTTGATTATTCTTTTTCCTTCATGCAGAAACTCTATTTTAGTTTCAGAGGACTCTTTATTTTGATTTGATTCTTTTCCCTTTGTGAATCTGAGTCAATAAATGTCCAGACTTAGGCACAGATTTCTCACTTTGTCATGGCAACTGAGTAGTCCTTATTCTTCAGACCCTGAGTCTTGTTTCATTATTTGATGCCATCTAGTAATGTAAATACCTTAATTTGGGCTTAATTATTATGTGGAAATTAATACAATATACTTTTAGTAACAACTGTACATAACCAATTACCAACAACATTTCTATAACTCCAGACTGTAGATTTGATATCCCTTGTTTCATCAAATCTGACCTCCAATGAAAATAATATATGTGTTATCATCTTCATTTTTATGTTTATGTATAAGGCATATGTCTAACAAAATATTGGTTTGAATTTTAAAAATTCAGTTGATTTCATGTCTTTGCTTTGAATGTCTCATCTATATTCTGAAATTTTAATGAGAAATTTATATGTTGCAGCATATGTTTGCCACGTGTTCTACAGGGAGTAAGCTGCTCTTGTATTATCCCAGTCTTCAGAAGAAGTTTAGGACAGTAAGCCAGGCTTGAGAATCAGCTATAAATTCAGCAGCTAAAACCATGCCTTTTTCTGTCCCACCACCGTCTTTGTGGAGTTTCCTGGGCAGCAAGTCAAGGCTGTGTACTCCTGTGTGGTCCTGTTACAGCCTGCCTGCCCCCGTTCTCCTCATGTCTTCTGCATAAGCACAGCTGTTCCCCTGCCTTTGAAGACTTCTGTTCTCAGCTAGTGCACATGTTGTTCTCTAAAACCTTATATGATTTGTAAGAAAACTACTTCCACTAAATGATCTCATGGTAAAATATTGCCCCAGTTTCACAAGTCCTTCTGTAACCTTTCTAGATGCCTTCAGTGCCTCAGTGTTTGGATCTTCCTCAGTGAGATTTTCTGCTACCTTGATTTTTGCACTTGGCACACATGCAGATATCTATTTAAAACTTCATTTTTAGCACAAGGATCTAGCCATCTGATTCCTATTAACAGTAATGGGAACTGCATGGCTAAGTTAATTACCATGTACTGTGCTGAACAATTAGCACTTAGTATCTTCCCTTTGTTTTCCCTTAAAGGTGTTCTCTGGCCTTTCTAAAATTAATACGTTGTTCTGGAGTAGTGGAGCTGGATTTGGGTCACTAAAAATCCTGATTATACTGATGTGTATTTATGTGACAGTAGTGAAAAACCTTTCCTGGTATTGCGCGGCTTCAGCAATTGGCATTTTGATGCTGTAGCAGATTAATTCACAAAGAAGCAGAAGAACAGAGAGAATTGAACTGAGGGTATCACCACACGACTCTCACTGGGAGAACCATGACACCTCAAGTTCAAGTGCCCACTAAATACCTAACTGAGAATACAAATGAGCCTGAGCTCAACTCTGATATAGATGACACAAACAATTTCCTTCTGTCAGCTGCTATTTCTCTCACTGACAAGTGCAAATAAAGGTGGGAAGGAGTGAATTCAAGAGGGTAAAGCCAAGTTTAGCAGGGATAGGAATAGCTGGCACAGGCCACAGACATTTGGGAAGATCAATAGCACACCACTAGTTAAGCTGTGTGTGGTCTTGACATGTCAACATAGGCATTTTTGCTTGGGGAGGTAGTACTTTTTTGCCAAAAGTGGTTTTGTCTTTTTTGTATCACAGAGACATTGTCCTTTCCATTTAGATAAGAATCTATTTAGTATGACCTATATTTTCACTTTGTCACAGTAAAGATAGAACACAATTTCTGTCAGAACAGATAAAGGAGACAAAGAAAAAATATGCCACAACCTCTGTTTTATTTTAATTTCAAAGCTGACAAATTTTTCTGTTTTTCTTTGCAAATATTTTTACAAAGTGAAAAATGGACAAAAAAGTAAAGATGCTTATCATCTTTGCCAGAAATTGTTTCATTTTATTAGCTGTGGTTTAAACCTTCCCAGACATGCAGGCAAAAACTGTTTGATGGTAAGATAACCTAATTAAAATGAAGACCAGTGAGTAAAATACTATGTGGGTGAGAGGGGTTAAAAACTACCTCTGTCTCAGTGGAGAGCTGGCACCTTCCTCAGCAGGAGCAGCAGCAATGAGAGGAGAGGGCTGTATGCATCAAACGTAAGTTTTATCTTCTCTTTACATGTGGTTTGAGCTGCTCACCCTTGGATTGTATATGCAAAACAGGTGATCTCTTAGTCGGACTTCTCTTACACGCTCTGTTGTCCACACCTAAATATGGATTGTCAGAAGTTCAGCACCAAAAAGAATATCTAGCAGCACAGGTTTCACCTCCCCTAGATACATTTGTCTCCCAAACATATTTGCTTATCTACCCACCAGGAAATATGGAAATAACATAAAACAGCAGGCCTCTTGCTGAGATTAATATTCTGCGGTTGGCTTCAAACTAGCATGTAACAGCATTACAACATATCTGTCTGGTTCTGCTGAACTTCAGATGTCTCTAAACAAGATACACACATAAAAGGTTGTAAAGTCCCTAATAATAATTGCATTTAAAATTATAGTCTGCACAACTGATAATTTCACACAGGAGAGCTTTCCAATGCTGCAGTTTAAAAGCGTTCTGAATAGTGAGAAGTAATAAATCAGTTCAAAGAAAGATTTTGGGTTTGGAAAACATATTTCATACTGAGAAATTTAAGAAGATTCATCTACTTCTTTTGCTGAAAGAATGCTAAGGAGCGGTTTAATTTTGGTCTGTGAGTACCTACCTGAGGAACAGATTTCTCATAGCCAGTTCTTTAATCTATCAGTAAAAAACTATAATGAGATTCAGCAGTTGGAAGCTGAGTCAAGACAAATTTAGATTTGAAGCACGGAACTGATTTTTAACACTGATGGTAGTTAAACATAGACATAACTTACCTAGGAATGTGATTGATTCTCCACCATGTGGACCCTTTATTTTAGGATTGAGTGTCCCTGTGAAACATATATCGCAGTTCAAACAGAAGTTTCTGAGAGGTTTCTCTGGTGATGTCCTGCTGAAAGTAAAACATAATCTTCTGGCTTTCTGGTGGCTTTCCACTTAAAATTTAAGTTAAAACTTTTTAATGAGTGTAAAAATATGAACTGAGCATTAACTGCTCCTAACAACTACCTGAGACATCAGAAAATATAAAACTTTAGATCTGAAATGGAAACAGCATATTTTTAAAGGAATGATGATTCACATGTTCATAACTGGGGAAATGTTAGCTCTTCACTCCCTATCCAAACAAGAAAAAAATAACAAGGACATTTATATTACAAGTCTTTAAAATCAGGCTCAAGCAGTGTGCCATTAAGGTCCCATCCAAGTACAGGTTTGGAAACTCAGTGCCAATCCTATGCAAATGGAGATAAAAATCCTTTCAGCATGGTTGATAGACAAAACTCCTGAAATCCTAGTTCTAATACCTAGATCACACCAGTTTGGGGGTTTTTGGATTTTGGTTGGTTGGTTTGTTGGTTGGTTTTCTTTCTTCCAGTCACCTGGTCTCTTGGTTATGTGTTTCCTATTGAATCCCTGTGTCTTTGACAGCCAGGCCAGATGTTCATTTACACTGGAACAGATGTGAGGATGAAAAGCTCTTTGACAGAAATCTGTACCAGTGCTTGGCATTGCCAAAAAAATTAATGCCAAAAAACTTTGTGTAATCATAGAGTCATAGTTTGGCATGAGTTGAAAAGGATCTTAGAGATCATCTAGTTCCAACCCCTGTGACATAGGTGGGGATATTTTCCACTAGGTCAGGTTGCTCAGGGATGCATCCAGCCTGACCTTTAACTGTCCCAGGGATGAGGCATTCACAAGTTCACTGGGAAACCTGTTCCAGAGTCTCATCACCTTCTGAATAAGTTTTCTTGGCATCTAATCTGAATCTCCTTTTTAGTTCAAAGCCATTTCCCTTATTCTATCACCATATGCCCGTGTAAATATCTACTCTTCTTCTTTTCTAAAAGCTCCCTTCAAGCACTGGACGGTGCTGTAAGATCTCCCATGGGTCCAGTCTTCTCCAGGCTGAACAATCCTTACTCTCAGCCTGTTTTTATGGGAGAGGTGCTCCAGCCTGCTGACCAACTTCGTGGCCCTCCTCTGGACTCACAGCAACAAGTCCATGACCTTAGTACATTGGGATCCCAGAGCTGGATGCAACACTCCAGGTGGAGTCTCAGAAGAGCAAAGAAGAGGGGAAGAATCACCTTTCTCAACCTGCTAGCTATGTTTGTTGCAGTACAACCCAAGACGGGGTTGGATTTTTGGACTGCAAGTACACATTGTTGGCTCATGTCCATGAGAACCCCAAGTCCTTCTCTGCTGGGCTTCTTTCTCTGAGTTCTCCTCCATGTACTCATGTCTGGGATTGCCCTGACCTACTGCAGCACTGTGCACTTGGACCTATTTCTTCTCACATTTGTACAGGTCCCCTTGGATGGCATCCCTTCCTTGGGTTGTGCCAACTGCACCACTCAGCTTCGTGTCACCTGCAAACTTGCTGAGGGTGCTGCTGATGTCATTGTCTATGTCATTGAAAAAGATATTGAAGAACACCTGTCCCAAGACAGGGATCTGAGCAACACCAGCCATCACTGGATTCCACCTGGACAGAGACCTGTTAAAATAAAACTCTCTGGCTATGATCATCCAGCCAATTCCTTATGCACAGAATAATTTGAAGGGTGCATCCACCCTTCAAATGCATGTCTCTTAAATCATCACACCCATCTATGCCTAATGTCTTAAAAAGTTTCCTAGTCCCTGATTTTTTCTGGACTAATGAAAGTTAGTTGTGAACAACCTTCATTTTTTTTTCGGCAGTTCTAGACCTCCCAGAGGGTTTTCTCTTCCAAGGGGAACCTATGTAAATATCTTAAAGAACCTTGGGAAGTCTGCTGGCTTTGAAATGAAACCAAATAAACTTGTGAATCTCTCTGAAGGACTTGGCCTCTTTGGGGTAAGAAAATGACACAGGGGTTATATCTTTAAAACAGAATCAATGATATTGTTAGTGGCCATAGCTTTGAATGGAAATGCCATACTGTGCAAGTCAGTTGTAGATGTTAAATGATTTTGCTCATCATTGGTCCATTTTTTGGCAAATCACTTTAGCTTCTTATTCACCTTGCCATTGTTTTCTGCAACCAATAATAGAACGGCCATAAGACATAATGGGATCACTTGCCATGTAATTTAATCAGTGACATGTTAAATATGGAGGGAAAAGGCAGTTACACCTGAAGGCAGATTCTTCTTTAGTTTAACTTTTATACAGTGTGGCAACATTAGGATGAATAAAGCAAAGAAAGAAAGGAAATGGACAAAAGCTGGTAAAGAGAGGTGACAGAAGGTAAAGGTAATTTGCAATTTGTATTTTATGGATGTAGTTAAGAGAAAATATTGTGGAAACACAAAGAGTGT
Organism: Setophaga petechia; assembly: GCA_024362935.1. Lineage (NCBI taxonomy): Eukaryota > Metazoa > Chordata > Aves > Passeriformes > Parulidae > Setophaga > Setophaga petechia. Next base: position 827,598 of record JANCRA010000002.1, on the reverse strand, counting down.
TTAGTATGAACTGAGCCTGTGTTTGGGCGATAGCTGAGAGATAAATATAATGTGGAATTTGGCACAGATACACAGACGCCTGAGCAGCTTCTGGAATCACTTCTCTTTCAGTATCCATCACATATATCACAACAGAGCTGTTTTAGGGGTGTAAATAAATGTGACTCATAAATTTATCTGTGTTAGCCTAAAAAGTTGTACTAAACTAAATAAAATAAGGACAGAAACCTGTTAAACACAGAATGCAGGAGCATTGCAGAAGAAATGAAATATGATTCATGTCCCCAGCTGGAAGAGCTCTCCTGACTTATCGTCACAGGTTATTTAGGAACAAATATGAGAGCTTAAAGAAGGCATCTGCTAAGCAGGTATAAATCACTGCAAAACTGACTACTATAGCTGTATTTCTGAAACAAACAACCAAGGCACATTTCCATTATATTTTCCCTTGTCTTTCTTATCTGGTTTAGCTTCTCTATTTTTTAAAGGAGGAAGCACCTAAAGCATTGGCCAGGGTTGTGGGAAAGTTCAGCTGCAGGCTCGGACTCTGTCCAGCTCTAGGGACTTGAGCATATTGTTTTATTTCTCTTTTCCTCTATTGTCACTTAGCCCCTGTTCTTGCACATTTTATTCTTACAAGTCATTGGATAAATGTACCAACTGCAACTGGAAGTGGGACCAAAACTTAGGGATCACACAGCCTTGTTGGGTGATGGGACAACTGTAATGCATAAATAGGCTGATTTATGTGGGTATGGTCCAGGACAAGAAGAGGTCAAGGCCTCTGGTTGTGCTCCTTCTCAGAAGCGACATCACAGCTTAGAGAGCAGGTTGTGAACTGCTTTAGATCACAGAGATGGTCACTCATAGAAGATGAAGGTCACAGGTCACTGGGGTGGTCATCCACATGTGGTGGTCTTTGCAGAAGCTCAGACAGTGCTTGGTCAGGACTGGGGGCTGCTGCAGGAGGCAGAGTGTTTTGCTTTGTTCCCACCCAGCATACCCTGCCCACTCCCACAAGTGTGGACTGGTCCTATCTCTTGTTTGCATGTGATAATTAAAAGCCTTTTCCTGAGAATTCCCTGAGCTGCTCTGTTGTGCTTTGCACTGAACTTGAGCTTAAGCAAGATATGCTCAATCTAACAGTGTGTGCTGAACTGTGTGTGGGAAACTGCCTAGACAATTGTCCAGGGAATTTTTTTGGGTTTTTTTTTTTGGTGTCTGTGTGTGTCTAGACAATTCTACTTAAACACATTTTAGGTACCTAGGGTCATTGTTTCTCCAGTAAGAATCTACTCTTGGCTTTCTTGGAAATTTCATTCCTTGATCTTTGAAAAGATTCCCTTTGTTTACTAGGTCATTACAAATGTCTTAATCTTTAACTTTAGCTCAAACCAGCATTTGAAATGTGCAGAAGCTTAAAATGATTTGTACATCCAGCCATGCACCCTGTCTTCATGGAAGAATTATATTAAGTTCTGCTTTGCAATAGGCCAGTAACTTTTGCATCAGCCGTGTAAGGCCTCCGTTTCTGCCTCTGCCTAACTGTGAAAAAGAAAGTAAGTCTGAAAGCCTCTATTACTTCTGGTGAATATTTGGCTCACCCTTGAATATTTTACAATTTTGAGAGAAAAGCATTTTCTTTTTCTTTGAAATAGTACCAAAACATACTTAATTTTTTATTGATCTGACACTCAGAGCACATAATTTTGTCCTTTTACCCTTACTGTGATGATATTTGTTATTACTGTCTTACCTGGTTATTATTTTCACTATTTACTATTATTTTGTTTATTCCACTCAGTATCCTTTCTAACAGGAGTGTTTTTATAATGCATAAACTGATGTACCCAGCTGCATATTTCAGGATCTTCTGCACTATGCCTTATTTCAATTACCTGCAAGTCTTTTGCAGGTATTCCAGTCAAAAAGCCCTGGTCATCAGACGAGGAAGAGTAGCAATATCACTCGTCATCTTCTGATTATCTTCTCTTAGTAATTTGTGATAAGGGATTGAAAATGAAATTAAAATTCTTTTGTAATTTCATTATCTTGGAAATGATTTTATAGCCTACTGAGAATTAAATGTTGAAGTACAGCACAGTGTACAAAATAATTCCTCTTTTAATACATTTTTATAGCACTCAGATGAGCAGAAGCACAGCTCAGGTCAGAATTAGCCTGTGTATTACTCAGCTTTCCAGGTCTTTAATTCAAAATGAAAATTAAACAACACTGTTTTTACCAGAGTAGCTCATCCAAAACCAGCTATGACAATAATTTTTCATTTTGAAGGGCTCTTACTCAAACCATTTCAAGGTGGTTTCTTAGATTGTTTAAACCCAAAATTGAAACCCCACAATCCTCTGTAATAAAAGATGTAGAGCCCCTTTGCATTAATTGCATTGCCTGCCTATTACAGCTAATATGCACTTGTTAAAAAGCTATGATGCTGCATTTAAAAACATAATGCCTGAAATAAAATTCACATGGTATCCAAACCTAATGAATTTTTCAGGAGGTTCTGCTAGACTCTCAGGTATCTCTATAAATAAAACATTAGCATTATAGGATTATTTTGATAATTCCACCGGTAAATCCTAATGAAGAGTAGAGATTGCATGTTTTGTTAACCAAGTTTCTGACCTCTGCAGCAGATGTTAGATCACACAGCAGCAGATGTGACACTGGGATCACTACAGATGGCAAGAAATCAGTTAGAGAGGGACAGTTCAGCTGACACATGAGAAGCAAAGGGCTTCCTAACTTATTTCACAGGATTTTTTCCCAGGGTCTGTAATGAATCCAGAACATAAATAAGATGGGCTCTTTCCCTAGTTAATCTGTGAACTTGCCTATGACTTCATCCTCAGCAGCTCACCTCACCTCCCCGTAGCCCCTTGCCAGTGGCACTGTAGAGATCCCTGTGCCTGTGGTGGCTTTGCCTCTGATTTCTCCAGCACCATGACCCTCCAGTGCCCTCTGGGACACTCTGTTGGCTTCTCTGCCCTTGTGCTACAGCCTGGGGCAGCTGCAGGGCCAAGGTTTAGGAGCCAGCCTGAATATGATGCACATGGGCAGAGGTACCTAAGCAATAGTTGCTGACTGATTGTGCTCTGCCTTCTCAGCTTGAGGAAACCACAGAGAGAGAGCCATACCTAATGTCCTGTCTCCTTAGTGTGTGCTGAATACAGCAGAAAATGCAACTTATTTGCTGCACACTAATTCCTTCATCCTGTGATTTTCCCCTCTTCTGTTTTTGTTTGCTTGTTTTTGGATATTCCTTTTAATTAATTTGAAATGAATAAAAGACACCATTCTTTTGAAACAAATTAAGATCTTCCATAACATTTGCATTCTCTGCTGAATCCAGCATTTTCAGTGTCAGCCCCAGCAGCAGTGTCAGCTGCCTTTGAAGTCTTTGAAGTCTTCACAGCTCAGGCTGAAGGCATTCAAAAGGGAAAAAGTATCAGGTTGACAGAGGTAAGGGGGAGAAGAAATCTTTTTCTTTACCTACAGCCACTCTTTACACTGTGAATGGTAGAATTAGAACACTTTAAAAAATAAAGCAACCCATTGATTTTTCCTTCAAAAGAAGCTTCAGCCTCAGCCAGGGTTATTTAAAAGACTTCTTAGTGTGACCTGATGAGTTGGAACTACAAGTGTCCATTTTAGGGGGTAAAGAGGAAAGGGAAGGGATTTTCTATAGACCTTTTTTCCAGTGTTTTAAAATATCCTGGATAGGACTCAGAGTGAATCTATATTTTAGGGGAAAACCATGAGCAGAAAGCTGGTATTAAAACAGATTGAGATTTGCCCATCGTGATACTGCAATTTTGTCTTGCTATTCAATTCCTCAAGAAAAAGGGGGGCATTGTTAGCTCAAAGGGGTCCAGCTGCACAAGAGACCACTCAGCAACCTTGCCAGGAAAATTGACTTTTTTCAGAACCACGGTTGAAGTGAGAAGCGATGAATGTAAGCTATGAGGATTTCAGCTATTGCCACATAGATTGCAACCAAAGGGTAGACACAGTGTAAGAGGAAGATAGGAGGGCAAGCTCTCTGGCCACATTTTCTCTGAGATCAGAGGCAGCGTGCATATGACATGGACCCTCTTCAACTAATAAACCCAGCAGAGAGGATTATCTCCTCAGCTGTGCGAACGCGGTCACACTACTTCTGGACCCTTCATACTCCAGAAGATGTGCATAACACACCAAGTTCATGAATAGTTCCCAACTTGTCAATGCCAAAGGCTCGGCAGCTGATAAAAAATAGTTGGGGCCACAGATTTGAAATAAATTCTGACAGACTGGAGACCTACTGATTTATTTAAAATATCAGCTTGACAGCTTGAGTAAGAGAAGAACTAGAAAGATTTTTAATGGCACTGTCTCATTTGGAACTGAAAAACTGATATTTTGCAAGAGTGAACTGAAAATCCAGTGGGGAGGAACATCAGATTGGGTCTGTCAAAATGTTTCATTTAGCTCAGTTCAAGAGCTTTTGTGTGATGCTTTTCATTTGGAAACATAATTGTCTGTTAATTCTGTTATCCCCTAAGAGACATTTTGACCAAGAAAAGACACCTTCCTGATTTTGAAAATCTCTAAGTGGGATTTAGTGAAAATTCTGAAACGTTAAGAAATGGTAATTTCTGAGGAATTGTGTCAGGAAATGATAGGGTTAGCTTTACTGGTGCTTTCTAAGAATTCCTTTGTTTCTGGAAAAATTGCAATGTGCTGTAGGCAGAGTAAAATTGAAAGCAAGCTGTCGGCTAGAATGAAGACTGGAACCTTAAGTCCTTAGGGTCCTTAAGTCAGTGAAGGAGCATGCCTTAAAATTAGAGTGCAGCCTGTGTTACTTATCACCATGAGTAATTGCATTCATTGGGTAAAGGGTAATATGATCCAAAGAAATTGACTGTTGGATAGATCCTCAGGCACAAAGAGATTTTGGTTACTAAGAGCAAAAATAAGAACAGATTAACTGTCTTTATTAAAAACAATTATGTCAAAAGGAGAGATCAGAATATTTTCCTAACAAGTATATGGGAGTTTGCTCAAATATGCTCAATCATATTTCTTTCCAGTGTTAGTGACATGCAACAGGTAGCAGAGAAACCTTTACGCATGTTATCTCTGGACCAATATCCTATTAATAAGAAAAGACCAAAGCATCTCAGAAATATTTTTTCTCTACCTTGTGTTACAGTGTGTGATAATATATGCAGTATTGCTGGATGTGTGTTACTCATTTGGAAGAAAATACAGAAATGAATATTAAAAATTATGCTAGGTCTGTGCAATAAAACCTTTTTTCACCAAGGTTAAGAATGATGAACTTTATGCTTATAATATGGAGTGTCTTGGTTTTTAAAGCTAGAAATAGAATGAATATAGGGAATGTTGCCTAACACTGCCGTTAGGAAACCACATCCTTTTCTTTAACAAGGAAAATTAATCCTCCTATGTGTATTTTCTAGTGCTTTTCTTGCATGATGGTTGAATGCTGGATGTAATGGACCTTTTATCCCTTCATTTGAGAACTGCTTTGAAGCTGAATAAGCCTTACTGTCACTCTACTTGGAAGCCTCTTGTATACATTAATTTTCTTTATCTTTCCCAATCCTTTACATCTTTAATCCCTTAAATAAACAAGTAATTAATTTCACACAGTAAGGTATTTTCTTCTGCCCATATGCATATATATATATATGCCCTCTCTGTGCTTTAAAAAAAAAAAATCACAGATTTTACTAACTTGAATCCTTTAATTTCCTAAGTATATATATTTTTGTAATATGATGACAAAGCTGCAGATTTAACTGTTTCAAAAGCACAGTGAGAAAATGGGGAAGAACTTCATAGACCCATGGGTGGATGATGCCATTTTCAGTTTTCTGCAGTGGCACACTCAGTTCCAATCTTCATAATTTTTACACTTGAAATTTATTTTGGACATCGTGACTTTGAAAAAAATTAGTTCCATTGGCTGTGAGCAACCTGCTTAATAAGTTTTAACGTGTTACCCTCCACCTGAAGCATGTGTTTTTCTGTTTCCAAGTCTTTGATTCATCCTCATCATTAGTTGATGGCTCAGCCTGGAGGAAAAAAATTTCATCAGTGCAAGGTAATCCATGTCTGCAGAAATGGGTAAGGAGAGTTTCTTCCCTCAGGAGGGAGGTTCTTTTGTAACTTTACAGAGCCACTGTTATTGCCAGAACTGACATTGCTACACCACCTTTGTAACACGAGTTCATACTGGTTTTAACAGGAACCTACCTTGACCTCTTTGCATGTAATATCTACATTACACACTCCAGTACAGGTGCCAGTGGCTAACAGAGGTACCAGAAACGTTGTGGGAGAGGACTTCAGGAATTAAAAGGTGGTGACATGAATATTTTCAGTTTAAAACCGCAAGTAAATAGAGGAAATTGGCTTCCTTTTAACGGTCTTGTTAAAAATATATATCCTACAAATGCAGCAGAAGACAATGTTTCAGATACTGTTTGTGCATGAAACAGTAGTTGTTTTAGCACCTCATCAACATGACATTTTTCTTTGTTTTCTTGCAGGGTTGTTTTTTGAAGTAATGAATCATCCATTATGCTCTCAAACAGAAACTAGCCTTTTGGCTAAATGAAACATGTGTAGCCTTTGTTCAGCCTGTCAGCTGCAAAAGGATTTAGTGTCATGTAGGAAAATAATAATTACTTTCCTTCCTACTCACATGATATTAGGAAGAATAAAATTTGGCAGGCCTGTTGGGCAAACTGAATTTTTCTTGTTCCTCAAATCTTTATGTTTTACATTCTGCGTGCTGCTGTGGTCTAAAGGAGCTGAGATTTTTGATATCCACAGCACTTATATTTGGAATGCCATTTAATGGAGCTTGTGAGCACTATAAAATGAGTTCTTTTTCACAGACAGGACATGCTAGCATTGATTTGAAGTCCTGCTTGTTGAGGGTCACCTCAGTTTTGAAGTTACAACCTCTTAGTGTTGGGTTTATATCTTAGTGTGCAAACTTAGCCTAACAGATGGTATAAGGACAGTCAAGCCAAAGACATTGTATGTGCATCTGTTTTGATTATTAGGATCCACATGACTGCTCAGGAGTTGCACAAGCAACAGGGGTTTTCAGGTTTTCAACACCCAAGGTGACCAAAATGAAGCTGTCTTTCTTCAAATGTCCTTTAAATTTAAAATGAACAAACAATCATTTGTTACCACGTAAAATTAATGTCCGTTTCCAGTGGTGCTCCAAGTGGAAGCGAGATTTTTTTAGAATAAAACCCTTGTTCCCAGGCAGTGCCCTCTAGGAGTCAACTATTGATGTCATTCTAACTTATGAAATCCACCAACATTTTCAATCTGAGTTTTGATCTAATTGTTGTAAAAACGTCCTATACACTAAAAGCTACTGATGACCTTCAAAAGTAGCTAACAAAGGCTTGTTCTCTGCTTTAGCAGATTCAGTATTTCAACTACTTTTCAAAAAGGTACATTGGATTCTTCATATGATTGTGGTTGATGAAGCGACTCTGAGGGATAGCTCTAGTCTCATTTGTCCATTTGTTAATACAATATTTTTCTTCAATAGCTAGACAATTTTTTAAAACCCCCAACCCCTATACATTTTCAGATTCCCTAGGGGTTTCTATTGCAATTTATGACCTTTTGTCCTCTTACATTTCAGTTTTGAGTGATTTTTCTCTTATAACTATTTTTATTGTACAGGAAGAATTGATTGTTATTATCTTAAAAATACAGCAGCTCCTGCCAACTGTTCATGAAATCGCACTTCTAAGACTTTAACTTTAATTGAAAGATTTCATATTTATTTAATTGTATAAGCTTATTCCTCCTATCCATATTACTGGTGATACAATTGCTTCTGTGGTACACGTTTGGAAAGCCGAGTCTTTGTTCTCATTCTGTGGAGTTCCATTATAAATGTCACCAAGTTGTAGCTCATCCTTGTAGAAATATCTTTGAAGTTAGATAATGTTGGTCCAAGTTCTTCTGAACTGAATTAAGACACATTATTGTAGGCATTAATTTTGTCTACTGTATGCAGCCTAACTCTATTTTGAGAATTTCTGTCCTACAGAAGATTTTTAACCAATATGGCTGTTGACTATGACTTCCTTGCCTCCAAATTTGCAGAGAATGTGAGTTATGGTTAGCAGAAGATTTTGCCTTGTTTTTCCTTTTCTACAATAAAGTCTCCTCTTCTCATAGCAGTTTGATGCAGTGGGATGGGGATCAGCACAACAAAATGCATTGCCTTCTTTGTGCAACAGTTTTAATCTAATACACCATATGGAGCTCCATGGTAAAGTTTAAAAATAAGACGGAAAGCAGGGATGGAAAGTAGATGTACAGCAAAGAAGGAAATGTGGTTTAGATCAGATCAGAAATAGATGGAGAGTCATTATTCACTACAGGATCCATTTCAAAGCTGTACAGTAAAGTCAGGGCACCCTACTCATGAGTTCATGATGGATGATGAACAGCGTGGTCTTTACAGACTGGCGCTGTGAAATCTGAGGCTTGGCACAGCCACAGAGGAAGCAGGAGGACTGCAGGCATGTGTAGGAACAAGTCTGGAGAAGCAGTAGATTGATTAAAGTTGTCAGAGTTCCCATCACAGCCCTTTCTTTAATGCGTGCTGAGCCTGATGCAGGTTGACTGATAACACCCATCATTTCTTCCCATGTCTTATCAGACCTGGAGTTAATGCTGGGCAGATGGGTAGCTGGCACAGTGAATGTGTAGGTTCACTGTACAGAAAATCATCCCACTGCTCTGCAATTTTCACCTATCAGCAGTCCAGACTTGTTTTTGATGTGAGAAATTCCAGCTGCATTTTGAGAGATGACAAGACCTTTCAGAAGAGGAAAGGCAGGATTCTCACAGTAGGCTGGCTAGAAATGGAAATTCCTGCCTCCCATCTGGTGCCCTTTGTTACAGATTTGCTCTGCTGCCCGGAGAGAGACCAGAGCTTTCCACAGTGTGAGGAAGGCCACAAAAGAGGCACCACTCATTTCGTCTGAAGAAAGTTTTACATTCTTCATTTTAGAAGACATTTGGTCAGTCTGAAGCTCCCATCAGGAGTTTCTCTTCTCCCTACTACACAGATGTATATATACTTCTGCTGAAGCTAAATGTCTGAGGGGAGAATTGCAGTAGTCCCAAGGTCTGAATTGCCAGTGAAGAAAAGAAAATAGCAAGGGAAAAGAATGATGTTCAGGAAAAAAACCCAGAAGCTGGCTAGTTAATGGCAGCAGTTTAAAATTAAGAATATATCGTCATGGTCCAAACAGTCAATGGCAGATGCTCACTGGGAGCAATGACCTACTAAGCAAAGAAGCAAATATTGCAATTCTAACTTGCAAAGCAATTAATGTTTTAGACAGAAAATGAAGGATTATTTTTATTTTCTGGTGCCATCATCAGATCTACATGTTCCTTCCAGCCAAGCACACTCCATTTGTGTAGTTCTAGAAACTACTTTTATTGCTTTTGCACTGTAGAAAAAAAGTAAACACTTTGACTGCTCTGCAATTAGATGTTCCCCTTACACAGCTCAGCACAGAACAACGATGAATGCAGCTCTGATGTTGAGGCCAGATAAGAAGGCTTATCAAAACGGGAGTGCCAAAGTGACAGAAGGGTAAACTCTCCATCTTTCTTTGTAGGATACACAAGGGTAAACCCTCCCTTTTTCCTTGTAAGATGTTCCCTAGTGGTGAATAAAGCTTAAATATGGTGTAAATCAGAGTGTGCTTAATCAAAGAGCTTAGATGACTTGCAGAATTTGAACATTTTCTGCTCTAAGCTCAAGTGTGCATCTATATTTTAATTTTCCTGTGTGTAAAAATTTGTAGCATAAGTAGTCCCTCAAATTTCATTGTACTGTTATATAATCATATAAGAACTTTTTAATATTAGCATTATGAGTTTGGATGTTACTGTATTTACTACTTTGTGTCTATTTATTGTGTCTAAGGAGTTCATACACTCTTCTGTCAGGGGTGGATTTCCCTGGTTACACAAGGTGGGGTTGGTTTATTGGTTTCAAGACATGTTCTCTGTGTGCTGAAATCTTACAGAAAGAGTTGAAATGTGACTTGGAGGAAGAGTAAGAGTAGGACTTCCTGGGTACAGAGTTTGCTGGACTTGTACACTTGGGAATTCTTGAAGAAGGAAAATGCCTGCTTTTAATTGCTTTTTTTTTTGAGTTAGGCTTGGCTTGCTGTTTCCTCTTTGTAAGTAAACAAAGCAGATCCTGGTGCAGGGCTGATCTGTGCTTCTAATTTCTTAAACAAAGGGAAACAAATTTGGAAACCTCAACCCTGCCCATCTTCACCAACACATATTAACAAATATGTTAACAAATAGACTTTTAAATATAACAAATATATTTGTTTTATTTGTATGTTAACAAATATATTTTTTAAAATCTTAACGTTTCCCTTGGTGCTGAACATCCTGTGTGCTGAGAAGTGACAGCAACAGGGCTGAAAAAAACACCTGACCTCCAAGTCTCCCTCTCCCCAGGCACGACTTCGCATCCCCAAACATTTCAAGCATCTTCATGTTCCAGTCTCAGCAGGTTACACCCAGGTTTGAGTTCAGTGTTTGAGTGAAATTAACCTTCTGTGAAACCTCCTTGAAAGGTTAGATCTGTGTTCATCAGAAATTGGATTTCACAGCCTGTCACAGAAGTGATCATTCTTTGCTAAGGCTTGTGTTGATTGAAAACCTTCCACCCTTTTCTCAGCAATGCAGCACGGCAAATTTTGCATTATTGTCATCCCATCCTTTTCCTCACCCTTATAGCAACAGCCAGCTGAGGACTTTTTCATTCCAGACTCCTATTTATTTCTGAAAGAAATGGGTGTTATTTAAAATTCCATTCCACCCACGATGTGAAACTAATAGACCTGCTTAATTATGGGAAAGCTATATGTATGGGTATTAAGGAAAAAACCCTGAGAAAATGTTTTTTAAATGTTGATTGCTAATGAGATTTAATGATACCAAACAGAGTGTGCTGCTTTACGAATTTCAGCATGATAAATGCCTTTAAATTCTACTGAAAGAAACACCAAAATAAGCTACAGTGCCACTTAGTAAGACACCCTTGAGTGAAAGTAATAGGCATGAGGGAGCATGACTTCAGAAATAGGCCCAATTACACACATTACATATATATTTCCTTCCGAACATATTTCCCTCCTTCTTTAATAGTCTGGATTTCCATCTGGTTTCTTTGGGATTTCTGGCTAAGTAGGAGTAAGCTCCACATTACAGTTATTGTCAGCTTCCTGTGTCCTAAGAAAAAGACACCTAAGGTTAAAATAGAAATGTACTACCTCCTGTTGTTTCAAACACTTGACTGATCAGAATAAAATGTGGTGGATTGGGAGGGTCAAATTTAGTGATGAAGAATCCTAAATGTCTTACAAATGCTTCAAACAAAGTTATGTGACTGGGAACCTTGTAGTACCATGGCATCCCTGGAGCCAAATACTTAACAAGGCTTCTGGAGGGACATTTCCAGGCAATGGATGATGCTCACAGATAAAGAGGGAAGATCAACCCATATGCTTCAACAGAGCTTCTTCGAAGCTTCACAGTGGTACAAATAAAATCCAAATATTGTTGCTAAAGGATAGCAGACGAGACCTTGTTGGAGTAATGTTTTTTCCCAGCGTAGGAAGGGAAGGAAGAGAAACAAGCCTGGAGATCTGGGATGGTAGAACTCATCTTTATGCATTTCAGAAAGCAGTAGCTGCCCTAAGTTTCCCCAGTGGCACCCCAAATAATGCTCAGAGGCCAGGGAATTCTGCTGCTGATACCCCAGAGCCCTTTGCTTCCTGGAGTTCTGGTATGGTTAAAACAGGCAGTGAGTTAATTTTGCTTCCTCTTAGAAACTTTTTTCTCTTCAAATGGTTTTGTAATTTGGGTGCAAAGACAAACACAAGGGGGAAAGCAGAGTGCTTTGTATCAAATTTGTCTCATTTTGTTTTAGAAAAACACTTACCTGGAATCAGTCATTGCTGTGCTTCTCTGGTGGCAGATTTCTATTTTGTGTTTGGAGAAGATCTATAATTCACTTAGTTAAGTGTTTGTGTATTCTACATTACTTTGGGGATACAAAACATGAATAAATCTCTGACACTTGCATTTCTTAGCACGACTGTTATTTATGTATATGTAGAAGAATTCTAATAGTGTGAGACTTAACAGGGTTGGAGTTATGCTTGATGAAAACTCTAGCAGAACTTAAATTCCTGCTTATATCCAGAGAAAGTACTTCTTCTTTACTTTATTACTATCCAGTCTCATACTTCAAGTCAGATTTTAGACTTAGAGAAGACCTCAAAATCTACAGGATGTGAAGGATTAATGTAATAAAAAAATCTTCTTAATGCATAGGAAACAAAAGAGATTACTATGACACAGTGAGCATCTATATAGTGTGAACCAAAGATCTCTGAATGTCTGGGAAAGATTCTTAGCTACCTCAACAGAATTTGAACAGAATCATACTTTATATTGAAAAACTCTGAAGTGACTATTTTCTTTGTGTGCTTTTCTTCTTCCTTTTTTATTATTTTAACCTCTATCTGTTACAAATTATGGCTTTTGTGGATACATTCCTAAATACTCCATTCTTGAAACATCAGTGGCATTTTAAAATATAAATTTATATTTAAAAAGTTAATAGAAAAATATGTTTTAATGACTTGGTCCACTGTAATCTTCCTCAAAAGAAAATATTAACAGTTCATTTTTGTTTGGATGGCATCAACAGCCTCTGCCTAGCTGAGCTGCCATAGTGTCTCATGGGAGTTTAAAGTTCATGTGTATCAGACACTTCAGTTTATATGAAAACACTGGGGTTTCATATAAATTTAAGCGAGTAAATTTTTATGCTTGTTCTACTTTAGGATGACAAAAAATTACTGAGATTTTCCATGGGATGAATCCCACTTTTGGATGAATGTGTCCTTGTTTGTGGAATCTCAGACACTTTGAGCCTTAATCTCTGATCTTGCAAAGCATTGAAATAATAGTATTCTTTCAAAACAGAAGACACCAAAGAAACTAAACTCCCCTGTAAGACAGGGAATTTGTTGGTGTTTCTCAAGTCAATGGAAACTAAGAACAATCAATATTTTGTGAAAGTGGGTAAAAAGCAACAAGAAACACACAAAAACTTCCTGTGAAATAATCAGATCAATGAAGTAAGGTGGATGGAAAGTACAGTGGATAATAGAAATAAAAAAATCCACACAAGCAATCCTAGGAAAAAGTGCAGTATACTCCTGGACACTTTACAGGAAAGGTCCCTTCTACTCATGATGCAATTAATGTTTAGTATAAGTTTGTGTACAGTAGTTCTGAAAATGTAAGTATATTACCTAACTGCTAACAGTCAAGGCAAAACAAAAAATCCCCAATTTCATCTGCTCCATTTGGCCACTTTACACATCCTGCAATGGATTTTTATGGATAGATAGATGGATAGATAGATAGATAGATAGATAGATAGATAGATAGATAGATACATAGATAGATAGCCCGTTGGTGGTTTCAGAACATCAGTTAGTAAGTGAAGGTCCTCCTTTTTTTTCCTATTCCCAGCTTTGGAATGCCAGCCAGGTAGATTTACTTGTATTTCTATTTATCACTACACTACACACATTCTCAACTTTGGAATGCTAGCCAGGTAGGTTTACTTGTATTTCTATTTATCACTACACAGAAATAATTCTTTCATCTGTTTTCTACATCTAAGAGCATGAGCTTTCAATTTTATGTAAGCTATCAGGACAATCTCCTGTACCCTGCTGTTGCCTCTAATACATTGTTATGATATTTTGTAGCTTTCATAGCTTCTAAGAGTATTTTGCAAAAAAAAATCCCATAATGTTTTTTTTCCTCAATGTTTTCTTCCTAAAACACAAGGCATAGTGCTAATAGTAGTTTGCAATATCTCCTTCTAATTCCCTGGAGATTTTCGTTGTGTCCCCCCTTTTTTCTTTTATGATCATGCCTACCTTGAAAGAAAAAGAATAAAAGCCCTCCCCAATGGCTAAAGCATATAGGAAATACAGTAAACAAAAGATAATTCAAATCCTTTAAACAAGATAAAATGATGTACCTTCTGTCTTAGAGACTGAAAAATTTGGGATTCCTGTCTGCTCTGTTCAGCAGTGCTGCCAGTTCTGTCTTTTGGTCTGTACTTTATTCTGCAGTGCTGAGTCCAAGCAGGGTCCAGGTCTCACCTGGGCTTCCTGTAATTAAAATGGCAACAGCAACAATAAGAAAAAATATCAGTGGTCTCAATATTCCTGGGACAATTTTCCTGGGCTACTGAAATAGGCAGAACTTTGGTTAGTATACAGAAGCTACTTTTGCTCTTTTTACACAAGGTGGTGAGCACTAAACTTTTTTATTGAAGCATAAATTTGAGGCAGAAGAGAAAAAACTAAATAAAAAGCATGCTACTTGTGATATCTGTGTAGCTGCTGTTTTTGTAAAGATTTTTCAGAATAAAAAAGTAAAGCCAAGGGAAAAATTATTTGAAGTGTCCTGTTACACAAAACCAAGAGCAGCGCAAAGCTGCTCATGCTGGTTAGTGGAAAGAAACAGGCATTCCTAGGGCTTGATCTATGGCATTGCAAAGTGAGTAAACATATAAATTAAGTTAAACAGATTGTTCATCATAGCTGCTCCTTCTGTTTGCAAAGAAGGACAATATCTATGTGAATAGCTCACGTGTACATGCCCTATTTGGTATGCTAAATTTGCACACATATCTCATGTAACCTAGCAAGCCAGGAGGGGTGCACAGTAAACATATTGTGCATCATGTTCTGCCCTGCCTTGAATGATGTATAACAACTTACTGCAATTGGTATAGGATGAAAAAATGAGTAACCAAATGGATGCAGTCCACCTGGTACTTAACTCTAAAAATAGAAATTTTGATTTCATGTTCAGTAAAGAAAAATTTTGAAATAGTGAAAGATCTTGAAAAATAGAAATGCTGCATTTTTGCTGGCTCTATTAATAGCAGTCATATAGTAATAGAGTTGATAATATCATCCCAGGTTAAGGATTTCCATTCATCAAAATCCTTCTGTAAAGAGTTAAGTACAGGCTAAAGTTTCCCTTTAAATTTTCCAGGATTTTTTCCTTGTTCCAGGGTGAAGATCAGTAATATTTTTGGAGAAGTATATGACATGTGAGCAAATTTTGATACTAAAGATAAAAATTGAGGAAGCCAGAAGTGTTTCTAAATTGTTTTAAGGTCAGCTGTTATATAAACAAAGTAAGTTAGGGAAGTTAAAAAATATGTGTGCTTAAGCTGCAATGTAAATACACAAAGAAAATAAAATCAGATTATCATTATCGTCATATATATTAATCTACTTAAAGAAGAAATTTTACCACTGGAAATTAAGTTGCCAGTTTGAACTAGATTTTTTGAAGACATATTAGAGATAGTTAGAGGAAGTTTTGAGTGAAGAGTGTGCTTAGAGTGTCTCATCCGTCCTTTGAAGTTTTTGATCTGATTGTACGTATGATAGGGTGGAGGAGGGAAGAAAATTGAACTTGAATATTTGCTTATTTTTTGCTTAAGAAAAGAGATGGAACATGCATAAATAGCTTTCTCTCTTTATTTTGTGCGTTTTTTCTGTCAATAGCATAGAATTTCTACTTCTGAGCTTAATGTCCCATAATCAGTTTTCATCAGGTGACTGATTCATGTTTTCCAGCTGCATGAAAGTGTCTGACATAAATACTTGTTGCTTCCATAGTCACATTCATTCAAAAACGGGTCTGTCACAAGAAAACCTCAGGCATCAGAACTTTTTTCCCTTCTTCTTTGCTGCTATTCTGTACCACTGCTCTGATGTCTCATTATACCTGCACAAGAAAGGCTATTATCCTTCACACATTTAGCTCTGATCTAAATGAAAGTACATTATCTAAATAGTTGAATCAAGAAGCATACAACTAAAACTCATTTCGGTTTGATCTGTATTTCTTGGTGCTTTAACAGGTTAACAGCTTCCTGTTAAATTACTTTATTCAAGGGTTTTCACCATAATTTGGCCATAATGTGGTCTAGACCTAATGGTAATAAGAACTTGCAGAAAATCTGCAGTTCATTTTATGTCTCGGTAGAAAAACGTCTCTTTTCTAAATAATTCAGAAATTGCATTCAGAAACAATCTGCCCATTATCAAGGACGGGTCTAATAGGGAATTTATCTAACACCACAGAGTGAGTATTTCAAATACTTATCATAGCATGTGAATATTAAATATCATCCTATTAGCATTACATGGTCAGTTAGTTAAGTCCCTGAATATTTACCTCAGTAATACTGGAAATAAAACACAAATTAAGTTCTTTTTGAGTGCTGTGCCTTTATTTCACACTCTTAGAGGCTCTCAGTGGTACTGCAGCAGTATTCTGTCTATGCCAGCATATGTTATTATCATTGTGGAAGTTTATATGGGAGATCATTTTGTCATTAATCCAGACTTCTGGAAAACTTCAGAGCAGGAAGAGCATGTCGTGGTAGAAATCAAACAAATATATCATCTTAAAGCAACGAAAGTGGATTCCAAGTATGTGCTCTGTATTTCCATTCTACACCCTGTTTTCTGGTTGTGATATTAACATTTGTACGTGATGTAAACTGAAAACACATAAGAGGCTTTTGGAGGAAATTAATCATATTTTCTGCAGTGTTAGGGTATTTTTTTTTCTTTCATATTTAAAAAAATCATAAATAATTTAAATCTGTAACAGCTTCAGTGCTGCAAACAGTTTAAAACCAAGAACGTCCAGTGCAATGCTTTTACACATATCCAAGCTACATTCTCATTTTCACCATAAGGATTCAGGAAATTTATCCAAATCTGATGTATTCAAATTTGCCAGGCATTTTGTCTTCTCAGGAGTCAATAAAGGGGGTTATTCTTCTGTTGAACCTCTCTTGTTGCTCACTTTATTTCTGGTGTTTCTAACTGTTTGACTCTGTTGTATATTAAGGTAAGATGGATTATTGTTAATAGCCTCCTCAATAAGCAGGCACTCCTACTTCAGCATGGCAGAGGAGATATTCTTGAGCACAGATCTTTACCCTCACATACACCTGAGCCGCAGGGAAATGTGAAGCACAAGGGGGAAGAGAGACAAGCCCATGAGCAACTCCTGACATGGTAATGAATTCTGGTTTTATTCCATTAGTTCCTGAATGGCAGCTTTGTTTGCTGGCAGAACTGCAGCCAGAAGAATGGTCATCATGTGCCTAAGCCTAGCCAAAAGACAATGACTGTAGTTGGTGGTTACAAAATCCTTTGTGTCCACGCTGTAGCAGGCATGTGCTGGCCCTAGGGAGCACCTGTCTGCTAGATGAATGCTTTGCAATAAAAATTGTTCAGTCAACACTCATACGTGTTCCTGAGTTGAAGGCAACCTTTTATGTGCCAGCTTCAACACCAAATTTTCTTTGAATTATGGATGGCAACTTCTCTGATTGTGTGACTGGCTTTGAGGAATCTGGTCTATGTGGAAGGTGTCCCTATCTCTGGCAGGAAAATTGAACTAGATGATCTTTAAGGTCTCTTCTGATCCAAACTATTCTATGATTTTATGGTTCTATTACTCTGCCTTTCCAAGTGGGTGCACAGAGAGTATGAAGAGAGTTATGGTGTTATTGTGTCTTTATAGACACAGGTGAGGAATGTAAACTGGGGAATTAACTTTTCTTACTCTCTTAAGTATGTGTTTTGTTGGAGACACCTGAACTTGCACTGAACAAGCTGGTGTGGCTCTCCAGCATAGCTCAGGCATGAGCTCAGGTCTGGGAAGCAGTGAAGCTGTGTTATCTCAGCATGCCACCCTGGGGAGAGTGTGTCTGGCTTTCTTGCTTCCAGTTTTGGAACGGGCTTTGTTGCTGTGAGCTTGGGAATCTCTGTGCCACAGATGTTTGCATGCCATGAAAAGAAAATCCAGCCTATTATACTGCATACATCAAATCTGACACGCAGTTGCTGCCCTTTTTGTCATCCTAGTTAAAACTATAAAAAATTGAAATTTACTTACTTCATGTCTTTATTCTTTCTTACTTGCCAGACTCACTGGTTTCATCTTTGAACTGTAGCATAATGCTCATGTCTGTGCTGCAGAGCTACATTCAGGATTGTGAACTCTTACTTCACTTGGGATATCTGCGTCTCACTTTTAAGCTGGGTGCTAGTTCATGTTGCTGTGTAGGAAAGTACTTTCAAGTGAAAAACTTAAGATTTCTGCTTTTCCAACTATCATTTTCAATCTTATAGGCTCAAAGTGTTCACTCATCTGGTACAGTCAAAGTTCTTTCTTTTCTTGTTTCTTTCCTTTTATTCTCCCTACCTCTCCATCCAGACTTGTCTCTTTCTCACTGGTCCTTTACCTCACACTTTCATCTGTCTATTTTTCATTGGTCTGTTCTTAATTTTTTTTTTTTCTACAGATCTTCAGTTTAAAAAACACACCTCTGACTCATTCCCCTCAAAATGTATTCAAAGAAATATCTTCATTCCTCATATTTCTTCAAGACCCATACAAGTGGGTTTTGTTTCTGAGATTTTGGATAGATATTTCACTTCCATGACAGTTATAGATATTTCAGGGTTCATATCACTGCATCAGAAATACAGCCAGTCCAGACTCATAAATCAGTATTACTAAGGTGTATCTGAAGAACTGAAACACTTTTATTGCAAACATCAGTGATAATATGGGCCTCAGAATTGCCCTGGAATATGGATGAGTACAAACCATTTAGGAGCAAATATTCTGGCTGATAACTGACAGCCAGCTGAAAGCAGCCCCTGATAAAGATAAATAACCTGTACTCAGGGAAATTTTTTGCATCATTAAACATGGTGAGCATATTAGCTAGCAGGGGGTGGAGCTGAGTCCCTAAAGAGATAAATCTAAATTATATGTGCTGCAGTGATCATAACAGTAATGCACCATCTTGGCTAACTAGCTGACATCAACAGGGAAGGGAATTTCAGATTTAAATGAACCAAACTAAAGAGCATTGCAGTGTGCATACAGATTAATAGGAGCACATTCATGAACTTTTTATCCTTTTTCTCTGGTCAGTTTTCAGTGGTGAGAAAGCACAAGTGGTTTAGACTATTCTTGTAATTTTTGCATCATTTTTTATTCTTACTAACTTATGTGGTTTGATTAATTACTCCTTTACTTGCCTTTACTTTATTAATCACCTTATACCACAGTTGTATCAACTCTTGCCAAAAGCTTATAGATGGACAGGAAAAATTTAGTAGCATTTTTCTGTAAATAAGAAAGTACACTTAGCAATTATATACCTAATATTTCAAAATGGGACAACTCTGAAAGGCAAGAAAGCATTTAGTTATCCAGACACATATAAACAACCAAATTAAGCTTTGCTAGATGAACATAATTTGGATGAAATATTTCCCTTAGAATGAATGTGTTCCCTTAAATTAATTTATTTTTAAAACCATATCAAGTGCATTTTTGTAGGATAAGGAATGTCTTACTAAAAGAAAATTGCCTACTTTAAAATATTTGTTATTTTTGTTTTCCAAGAAAAGTTTGGGTTCAAGCTGGTAGAAGTACATGAAGTAAAGAGATGAATATTAATTGGTTTAAACTGATTTGGTATAAATTGCAGTTTTGTATTATTAGTTGGGTCAATTTATTACCTGCTGACTTGGCAAGTAAGAAAGTAAACCGGATGTGACAATCACAATTTTTAGTCAAAATCAAATATGCATTTTCATGATAAATTGGTCTCAGGTATGTTATTGTCCTGATAGTAAACAAATCTGTTCAAGAGACTCTTAGATAAAACAGTGGTTATCCTAGTACTAGCTAAAAATCCACTTGCAAATGTCTAAGTGTATTTGATAACGTGGCCTGAAAGAAGCGGGAGGGTACAGAAATGTGACATGCTAAGGACACTGCTTTTGCTTATTCCTGATTTGCTCTCTGCTCCAGGTCTATGCAGCAAAGAACTCCTGTGTGAGCTGCTGAGCATCAGGCCTGTGGTAGCTAAACATCCCTCAGACTGTCCAGGCTGCTTTTGCCCCTGAGGAAATGATGATGAAAGGCAGGAATTGCTTACACTGATGGTAGCAAGGAATTTTTCACCTGGCTCCCTATGAAGCTCCCTGTTCTAGCTAGGAGGGCTGCATCTGACTCTAGTAGCTCTCTGTCCTGGATACATGGTTTAAGTGCGCTGCAGGGAATCAAGGAATTTCAAAAGCTGTACTTGTGGCCAAAAGGGGCTTGTCCCTTAGAGGAACAAATGAAAAATGGCAAGTGGCATTTTACAATGCTGTTGCACCCTGGGGAGATGCAGCTTCTCAGAGCAACTGCTCAGCATCTCACGGTATTCAGCAAAATAGGAGATGTATCAAGAGAGATGACTGAGTACACGTGCTAGACAAGCTGCCCCTGTAAAGTAACAAACAGAAAAATTACAACTTGACTGTGTGATGAAATCAGCTAAGCTGATTTGCAGTACTGGGCATTCAACAACATGGACTGAGGGCAGGAAATCTCTTGACTCCATGAAAAGCTCCAGCTTCAAGTCCTGATTCTGCAGAGCACCTCAGCATATATTTAAGACCTCTTGGTATTGTTTAAACCTGAACTTGAATGTTTTGCTATCCTGGGGCTCTAATACGGAGGTAGGCAGGCAGGAACTCTCTTAGGAGCTTACCAGAGCTTTTGCATGCAGAAGATTAACCAAGAAATGATAGAGAATAACTCCTATTCTGACTATCCTGTATCAGCTGTAAATAAAATGTAAGCCTTAGGATGATGGGGTTGCTCCAGGTCTTCCTGTCATGCTGTCAGGGCATGATCCTGAAATCCTGCATGTAAATTATCATGTTTGTGGAGCAGCTGCAAAATAGAGATTTCATATCCAATATTTCTATCAGAAACTATTCTGACTGGATTCAGTAAATCAGCTGATTTTGATGTTGAATCATAAAGTCCCAAGTGAAGGACCTTGTTTAGGTTGTTGTGGCAGAAGAAGAAGCTCAGTAAAACTATGTTTTCATAGAGTTCTCAGTTCTGTCATAATTCAGATGAAAATGTGTGAATTTGTGACCACTTATGTATTACTTACATGAATGACCCAGCCTAATCTCTAAAAAGAATGACTATTGCCACCGCTTGTGAGAAAGTTCTGGATTTAGGACAAGAAATGTTGACCATGTTCCTTAAGAACTGCTTTGCCATAATCAAGCATTAATCCATTTTGAAAAGCTGCAACTTCTTAATTTTAAAATTTTATCTCAAGATGTGAGGTTGCCATTGGATTTCATCAAAGCTTGAGAACTGGAAAAATGTTTTCTCAGATCAGTCCTTCCAATTATCTGTTGTTCTCAGAGGAATTGATTCAGTGAGATGCTCCATTTGGGGTATAGTTAGTTCAAAGTTTTGAATGGGAGTTTGATTTCTGC
Source organism: Setophaga petechia (assembly GCA_024362935.1). Lineage (NCBI taxonomy): Eukaryota > Metazoa > Chordata > Aves > Passeriformes > Parulidae > Setophaga > Setophaga petechia. Next base: position 806,029 of record JANCRA010000002.1, on the reverse strand, counting down.
TCCTCTACTCATGTGGTTATAGTTACAGACTTGTTTATGGGTTATACTGAATTGAAGAGTTGTTGTCTTCCTCCTACTTTTGTTCACTGTTTTTGATCTTTTTCTTTTCTGTGGGGTTTTTTCTGTCTTTTTTTTTTTTTTTCTTCAGGCTTTCTGTTCTGACTTCTTTCTTCTACTTTTCATTTCTTCTCTTATTTTAATTTCATGTAGAAATTCCTAATGGAATAAAATACTGAGTAGGACAGAATAGTAAAGTAGAATCAACCTTAAATTTGAAAGCTGAGCAATTTCCTTCTGATTGAACGCTAGGTTTTGTGACTCGGAAATCTTTTCAGTGTACAGAGAAAACCAAAATCTCTTGAAGTGAATAAGAAAATTTTTTACTTCAGTGGGTTGATGTTTAGGGAGTACTCTGATATTCCTCCTCAGATTTGGTAAGAGTCCAGTAATTCTAACAATGTAATTTAAATTCCCAGGAAAAACCCCAAGCCAAAGCCAAAGCCAAAAGCAGGACAGTTCAAAATATTGTATTCCTTGTGTTGTCTATTCCCATAATTTTATAATAATCATGATCATGTAAAATCCAGGGAGGAAAGATTAGTCCTGCCACCCATTTACTGAAGGCAAAAAATGCTTTGATATATTTCTCTCAAGCTGTGAGTTATAAAGCTTTGTGAAAATAGAGTAGAAAAAGCCCCAAACACCCTTGTGATAAACCTGTGAGTAAGCAGTTCCATGCAGACTGTCATTTTCTTTCCTAATTGCAAATGCCTTCTAACACCTTTCCATCACTTTATTCAGCATTTTTAATAACCAACAGTAAATGTGAGTAAATCACATTGACCTTTAAGGTCCATATATAGATCAAAATAAACACACAGAGATTAAACACGTTGTTGCTTTTACTGCAATGATATGCAAACAATTATAGATGGGGTCAATCTAGGGCACCATTGATATTGCTTACCAATCAATTTATTTGTGAAACCTCTAACCCCCTTTAATGTATTTCTTCAAAGAGGAAGACCTAAGAGGCTCTTAGGTATGACTGATGGAAAATTGACTGTTTTTTTTAAAACTAGTAAAAGATTTTGCATAATTTTTTTATGATTTATTTCTTACTTAAATGAAAGATAAATGTATAGCAATTTAAAATCTGTTTGGTGGTGATTTTCTGAGATATTTAAAAGCATAAATATTTTATGTTTTAAAATATCTCAGAAAAGGCATTCAAACAAAATATTAACATAACACAAAGTTTAATAGAGTTAAATAATTTTTATCCACTTTTCCATTGATCACAGAAGAATATGTCTGTCTATTCTTTGAGGATATGTTTAAGATATTTTTAAGCAAAAGATTGTTCAGGCATGTGATAAAGTGATTATTAAGAAAAAAGACATTAATGTGGTGATTAACTTATAGTGCTCTCATTATTATAACCTTACATTTGAATTATCAATACATGATTCAGAGAGGGGAAAACAACTTTAGAGCTGAATACAGAACAGACAGCGTAATTCATGACAAAACATTAATCTACCAGGGTTTAAAGCCAATTATTTTTTTAATGCTCTTTATCCTCAGTAGATTCTCAAGAGAAATACACACACAATACTAAATTAAAAAATGTACTCATTAGGATTCAAAAAATTAATTTAAATCTTTTAATGTCAAGTATTTCTAATAATTTCTAAATTTAATTAGTGAGCAGCATGCTTGCTATCGATATATTTTGTGTATGATTGCATTTTCAAGGAATGATAAAAACCAGCAAGCTAAAGTGGATATACTGTTTGACAGCCTAGAGAAGGCAAAAAGTACAAAGATATAATTTCTTGGTACTCAACCATTTTCAGTTCTAGTCCTTGACCTTTGAACATTATTCATATGAAAGCATAATCACAAACAAAACCCCGTTTTCATTTTTCTTCTCTCCTCTAATACCTTATATGTAATTGACCTAAATTTTACAACATCTTGAACAGGATGCTATTACTGAGATAAGCATGATTGTCCTGTTGGGGTGGTCTTTTTATGGTGTTTTTTTTTTTTTTTTTTTTTAATGTGCATTTTCCTTTAGGAGTTCATTTATCATTGCAGATCATGATGTAATTGTGGTAGGTGGGTGCTGATCCCTTTAAAATCTTGGCATAAGTGCCAGACCTCAGAATGGCCCACAGAAGAGGCTGGGGTGTGTGAGATGATAAAGGGGTAGGAAAAAGCACTTGCAGATGGGAAAAGGAAAGCATGATCCTGCACTGCCAACCACACATTAATAACAGGCAACTACTAACAAATTCAACTGGCTCTGAAGGCTTCACAGAAGCTGAATGACACAATATAAAAGAGACTGCATTTATTCTGGCTGGGAGATCAGTGCATTTGTCCAAGCAGCTCTTTGTAGCCTGTCTGAACAGCACCAGCACCCTAGTTTTGCATATATTAAACAGGACTGGCTGTTTGTCATCAAGGTGCTTTTCTCTAGGCATGCACAACATTAATAGTTGTATACACTAAAAAAACAGGGAAGGTAGCAGGTTGCCCTGAAGGAATTTTTGACTGTGGAGCTCATGGCAGCTTCTTCTGTCTGCAGGAGTTTGTGGATGGTGCCAGTGTAAACTAGAGCTGCCCACTTGGCATGGCCTGAGGGCTTGGGCATTTTTACTGCAGATGTTTGCAAGCAGACAGTGATGTGTTTGTGCATGCATGCACACACACACACGTGCTCCTTTAGCCCTGAGGTCTGTTCCAGGTATATCAGACTGCAACGAAGGTCAGGCAGTGATGTGACTGGCCTGGGAAGGGTGGAGCAGTTTCACTGTTTAGAAATGGACTTCTGAGGGTCTCTTCAGTGACCCTCAAACTCTGATAAGGTGACAGATGTCATGTGATATTTGATTAAGTCCCTCTGGTGGTTTTTATTTATTACCTTAGACATGAAAACCTGATGGTGAGGTTGTAGTTGGAGACATTTTCTGCAGCAGAGGCAGGTTCCATGTCACTTTATTGGTCTTAGAAACTGAGGTCTAGTAAAAATTCATTTCTGCCAGCTCTTCTTGGTAGTCCAGGTTGAGGAAGAAAGCAGCTCCTTCCATTTGTTTTAAACGTTACACTTGTGTGAAATGAATGATTATTTGATCTCCTGCCTCTTTTTGTTGACTACAGAGGCAGTGAAAAAGACTACCTTAAAAGACATATCTGTCTTTCAGATGGCTAAAATTATGTGACAGGATGCCTCAAGGACTAAATGGGTTATGCCATCTTTCCTGGAAATAACCAGATTTGTTTCCATGAAGTAGATACTCATTATAGCAGTCATATTTACATCACCTTTGTTGCTCAGCTACCACAGGGGTCATGGATGTTCCTCCCAGACCTCTCTCATGGTTCATACCATACATGTTCCCGGCAGCTCTAGGTTTCTGCCTACACATCACATTAAATTGGGATGAAGATGCAATTAGTGTCAGGAGATCTGAGTTCACAATTTTATGCCATAGTGAGCTCAACTGTGGATTCAATTGTGGAAAACAGGCTAAGTGTTTTGAGTGGTATTATTACCTAATTACACTTATCTAATTACATTTTAATTAGGATGAGTAGCCAAGGGTTCAGTATTCCCAATAAGAGGCTTCTGTCTGAAGGTTTTGACAGTTTTTTGGAAGATGCAGAAGAAAATTATCAATTTCAGTCGGTTTTGGTTTTAATAGCCCATTCCTGTCATTTTGTGTATAGATGGACTAAAGAATTAGTCAATTTTAAGTGTACTGTAAATTCTGTAAATATGGATTGAATTTTTACTTTCCTTTTTTCACAAAGTAATTTTGCTGTGTGAATGTGTTCACAGACTGATATTTCACAGAATTTTTACAATGATTAGCACACAAATGAAACATGGACTGCTCTGCTTTTGCATATATTCCAGAAAGGATTACAGCAAAGTCTGTGACTTTGACCTATTCAATGTTTTCTATTTAGTGTGTTAGCTGTTTTCAATCTCCTCCATTTCTAATTTTGGTACTTTGTGAGGAGGATTGGAAATAGTCCATCAATATGTGTAATAGTGAGATGGTCAAAAATGATGTTAGTGAACAGAAAAGTAGCATTCCTGGAAATTTTGTCACCTGCAAGTGGGTTTGCAATCTAAAAGATGGTATTGCAAATTTTTATGCTTATTGTCTTCCTATTTCTTTATCTTCAGATTTATTCAGTTAATTTAGTTAGGAAGTTGTCTCTTTTCTAATTGCAGTATAACTGTTTCTCATGTTAGACTGTTGTTTTAACTGTTCTGCATTCCAAAGCTATTATTTTATTTACTTCAACACAGACCAGTAACCTCTTCTATGGTATTTGAATGTTAGCCTGGTCACTGCTTAATGTATACTTACACAATGATTTCCCTGTGACTGCTTACATGCTTAGGATGTGTATGTACTGAATATTTCAGAGTTGTCCCTCAGCTAAAAATTATTTTAATCATATGCAAGTCAGGATTAACTTATTTCTAACATTGTACATATACTGCAGATTGCTCTGTTTCATGGGAATAGACTGCAATAAATCATATTCTTTAGATAAGCAGATATAATGGCTCAAAAGACACAAGGTTTACACATCTGTTGGATGAAGCACTTCTATGTTTATAGAATAACTTTCCAACGAGGAAATGTGCTTTAATCACTCATGGTTTTTATTTCTTCGCCTGATGTTCCCAGAAGCAAGTTCTTCTGGGCATCACATTAAAGCATTCAGAGATCCTATTCAGTGCTGCTGCAGCATCATTCCCAGACATACTTTGCCTTATTTTGCACAAACAGAGAACAAATCAAACTGTGATGTTTGAATTCTCATGAGAAAGAGTGTAGTGAGAGACAAATGTGAGTCCAATAAGAGACCAAATAAAACTTACACATATAATCTGGTTATCACCCCACAACTGTGACTTTTCAGACTTTCATAGATACTCTGTTTTGAATTGTGTCTCAACATGAAGATGTGCTTAATCCAGGATCCTGCTATTTAAAACAAAACAAACAAATAAGCAAAATGTTAATGGGATTCTATTAGAGACGTATTGGTAAAACATAATGACAAACTACAGCACAAAGCAGTGATTCAATCACTATTTGAATCACAGTGATTCAATCAGTTCTACTGGATTGGTTACATAAACCTAAATCCTACAGAAACAATTAAAAAGTTTCTACTTGTTACAGAGGGACAGAAGATATTGTTCATGTTCTCCAGAAAACTGCATTGAAGGCTCTTTAACATTCTTAATATCAAGGGATTTTAATGATAGAAGCCCTTTGCACATTTGCTCATTCTAGTTTGTTTCATCTTGTTCAGCTGTTCTCTCACTGTTACACATTAAACATATATTTTGAAAGGATTCATGCCAGAACATGTTTGTGATGATGTAAAAGCCATAACCTTTTCAGTACTTCTTCATAGGACATTTTCCTTTAATTATTTCCATGCTCAGAATCTGAAATTTAATTTTTCATTTTTAAGAGGAGTAATTTCTGTAAATACACTCTGATATCTTCTTTTGTGTCCTGGTCCTCTTGTAACAGAACTTTGGCACCCCTGTTTTTGACAATCTGGTTTTCTAGCAGAACCTCAATGGATTACTGAGGACAAGAAAGCTTAAAATTATTACAGGAAAGGTAAGGTTGGCACTTTTATATTGACAGCCACTCAATAATATTCCGAAGGACCTCATGCAAGTTCTTATGCAGAAACTTGCATACCAGAAAAACCCAATGATTTCTTACATTATTTCTTGGTCTTCATATTTTTAAAGTAAATTTCTGCAAAATTATGTTTTGTTTTTTCTGATGGCTATTATTTGTGCATCTTTACATTGACTCTTCAAAGGATCCATTTTAACTTTGTTTGGCACATACATTCAGTTCTATGATTCAGTTGAAGAATATATAGAGAAATCTGCAATCTGCGCATACTGATTTTTCTTCTCCAGACTTCCAGGCTTGACTAGCTGCCTCATTTCCTGAAAGTCCTCCTAGCCCAATATTACTGAACCTTTCATATTACTCAATACATTTTTTCTCACAGATGTGTTTAATTAGATTGCAAGAGCTTTTTTTGGCTGAACTGTTGTTCCTTCCAGATGCAAGTCAAACCAGATGTTCTAATTAAAGCCCCATCTCAAATTATAGTTTTTTCTATTCTGCTAAAAACTGGTGCAAGGCAAGAGCTGAGTGCAGAAATTTGGGGTCTTGGTTAGAGGTGGGACCCTCTGCACAGTCTCTGGCATGAGCTAGGAAGCAGGAGCTGTAGAAGGGCAGTTGCTTCAATAGGGAGAAGGATAAAATAAATTACAGAAAGGAATCCCAGAATATTCTGAAGGGGAAGGAACCTAAAAGGATCACTGAGTCCAACTCTTAAGTTAATGGACTATATGGGGGTCAAACTCTCAAACTTGGAGTTATTAGCACTGTGCTCCAACCAACTGAACTAATCTCACTGCTGTGCTTACTGATCACTGCTTTACTTTCTTCAATAAGAAAGTTTTCCATGGTCTGAATGCCACCTAATTTCCAGCTAAGACTCATGCCCATAAAAATAAGCTGGTCTTAAATTAGGAAAAGTATATTAAAGAACAGGCATAAAAATTCTAGTCGCTTATGTGCTGACCATATTCCTGATGCTTCCTCCAAATTCTTTTTCCAGCATTTAATTCTCATGGAAAGTTTAATGAAGTATAAGTGATGCTTCTAAATCCCCACAAAGAGGACTTGTTAAATGGAGGTGTGGATCAGAGGAACAGGTTGTGGGGAACCTGCAGAGCACTGGAAATCACAGGATTTATTACAATCTAAGACATTTCTGTGAAAAATTCTGTGGATTCTTATCTTGATCATTTTTATTATGTTAACATTTCAACAAAGAAAAAGAATTGTTCTCCAATTTAAAAGAATTTGATGATAGATAGTGGCATGGTACTCTGACATTCAACCTGTGAATTAGAAATTATGTAATAAAAATGAGGGGGGGGACTGTTTATTACAAGTGTACCGAGTTCAGCTTGCAACATGGTCGAAAACCTTGGGAATGGTAGGAGAAGGGTGACCTGTGTGTGATTCTAGTTTAAGAGACCTAGTTTAAGTGGTCTGGTGGTCAAGCTCAAGTTAAGCCATCAGACAGCTTTTCTATTTAATATGTGAATTGACGGCCTTAGGTTCAGTGAATTAAAAGGAGTGCAATGCTACCTGCTGTTTCCACAAAGGAAGAAAATTAGGTGCTTTCTTCGCTTCTGAATTTGGATCAGTAATTTTTCCTATGGCAGAGTCGATTTTAGACAATGATGGTCAAATTGCAAACAGTACAGTTTCTAACACCTAAGGGTTTATAAGGTTGTACTCTTGATTGCTTGCACATTTATGAGAGTTTCCTGGGCTCAGAACTAATAATGGTGCTTTGGCAGTTTTCAAAGCCACACTCTAACTCAGCATGTTTTACCTTGTTCCTGCTTCTACTTCCATGGTACCCATTCTCACCTGTAACCCCTCCTTGACAAGACTGGGCATTTTAGGCTACACACTGATCACTACCTGCCACATTGGTACTCTAAAGGAATAAAAAATTTTCCAGAGAAGGAGGTGCAGAGGAGTCATGGTTTCCTTGGAAACATTTTGCATAAAGAAGTCTGGATTTTCGTGTGAGTATTTCCCAAACCTTTCTTGAACCACTGGAGTGAAAAAAGATTGGTTGTACCTAGGCATAGCAACAACTGTGAAACAGAGGGCAAGAAAACAGACATATCACCTCTAGTTAAAGATGAGGTTACCTAGAGCACAGGGAGTATGTCAGTGTCTTAGGAGTGTCTTCAGTACCCTGAGATGTGTCTGGCAGAGAGGTGTCACAAAGCCATCAAACATTTCCTTAAAGAGGAGCAATTGTAAGATTTTATGCAGATTCATGCCAAAACTAAGTGTTGGCACTACCCTGTGAAACAAGAGACCACCTGTGTCTTCTGCATGAGTTTGTGCTGCTTCTGGTTGCAAGGTTGTCTTTCCAACTGTCTTCTACTCTGGGATATTTCCAACAGGCACATCAATAGTCACAATAGACTGTGGAGTAATGCCGTTATATTTAGCATTGGGAAAGTGTGAAGACAGTACTGGTGTTATTTCCATTTGTGACCTAAGACAAGACTTGCATGTGTCCAGTTTGAACAAAGAGCAGCCTGCACAGAACCCAACAGGAAGATTTGTTTCAGAGGCAACATATTTGTAAAAGGTTAATCTAGGATTTTTGAGAAATGAATGGCTGACTGAGACCACTGTTATCCTAGAAAGTCTTAAGAAGCAGGCACTGTGTAATTTGATTTTTTAGATGGAAAAATTTTAAGATAACAAGAGAAAAGAACTAAAGTAAATGAGAATGATATAATGGAAAAAAAAAAGCCAGGACCAACAAAAGCTTTGAGAAATATACTGATGAATGGAGAAAGAGAAAAGACTGAGATCTTGTCTGTTAAACATCTCTTTGTAGAAGGAACAATATCATAGGGAAATAAAAGGTTGTTTGAAATCTCTGATTTACTTCAGGTGATATTCACAAACAGTCTATATCATATCCTTTAAGACCATGTCAATTAGATACAACAGAACTGTTTGCAGTACAGCAACTTGTTGAAAATCTGTGGGAAAATCCTTTTTGCATTTACTTATTGGATCAAAAGCAGAACTTAAATCTGAGCTTTCTGATCATGAGGTTTTTCTTAAGAGCTCACAAATAAAGAACTAGTCTTTATTAAATAATAAACATTAAAAATGACATCACATAGAGATGTGCCAGTGTACTGATAGATAATAGTTTTTAGCCTGCTTTTAGCAGAAATGACTGTTTTTAAAACAAGTAGTGTTTTTGATTAGAAGTTTGCCTTTGACATGCTGGGTTGTGCCAAATGAGGTATATGTTTTTTTTCCAGGGCAGTCTTATGAAATTTAATTACCAGAGAAGACAGGCAAATCTCTGCTATTTATGGATTTTGTCAGTGCAACTGTTGTACTTTTAAGTTCACAAAGCGCCATCACAGACAAGGAACTCGTAAAACCTATGGCTTTCCCCAGAAAGTGCGTCATGGTGCAAATTTTTATTGTTGATTTGTTAGGATGCATGCATCCAAAGGAACTTTTGACCTACTTCAGAACTATATATAGAAGCCTCTACTAATCCCAACACTTAAGACTGTATTAGTAAAACATACTTGATCAGACAGTGCTGAAAAAATAACTTAAACAGTGTAACTCTCTTTTTGAATGTAATATTGTCTGTTCTTTTTAAAATTTATTTTATTTTGTTGCAGCAGACACGTCTTTGTTGTAAACATCCAGGAATTACAATACTGGAAGACTTAAGCACATTAAAAATTTGGAGAATTAATCACTGTAAGAGAAAAGAGGCAGGTTTCCTTTTCAATGCAAGAATAATGTATTTCCCTCTTTAATACAAGAATAATGTATTGCTCTCATGACAATATATTCTTCAATTATGATTTTGATTATCATAGTACTGACTTCACTTACAACTGGCAGTAACTTCAATGCTTGCAGTTCATGCTGAAATAAATATTGCATTCATCCTCTCTGAACTGAACCTAACCCAAAGTCAACACAGTTATGCTTCTGTATTTACAGAACTGAGGGTCGGTTTATATTTCCATTATACCCTTTATTTTTAAAGGTCTTTACTTGGATTTTGATTTTTGTTGTGTTTATTTTAGGCTTTCAAAACTTAAAATATTAACTGCATGAAAACCACATGTGTTTGCAAAATAAAATATGCATGCCAAAGAAAAATTGTTATTCAGCTTTGAAATATATGGGTTTTCAGTGCCTGGAAGGTAAAAAATAAAAAACCCAAATGAAAACCTCCCATGAGGAATAGCCCAAAATGGATTTGGTCCAGAAGTAACAATCTATAGTCTCAGAGCTGATTCCTGGGAACCAGGTAATTTTGACAGGACTTCAGGAAAATAATAGAGATTGAAGGCTTGAAAGTAAAATTCAAGCATGTTCTTGTATGCAGTCCTGCATATAGATACACAAACTCAGCTCCACACAAGATATCAGTCTGAGTTACAAGTTTGCCAAATCAGAGCACCCAAAGTAAATTTTTTAATGCACAGAACTGAAAACACTGGAGTTATCCAAGTAATAATCTCCACTCATTTCTCCCATACTAGCTCATTCCTTGACTCATGCCCTAGTGTATCAGCACAAAGACAGATATTTGCAGTTGAAGGTGGTGCATAACTAGCAATCCAAATATTATAAGGCGAGATCTTATTGCAAAGTTTTGAAGTATAGTGCACTGGATATAATTTGAATGTAAGAATTGCCTTGCCATTCTTGCTGTAGAACCAATGCAGAACTGTTAAATACCAGGAATGCCTGAGGAGACTTCGGCAAATCAAAACACTCCTGGTGCATCCTGGTAAAATATCTCTAAATTTGTATTGGATACAGTTCTGTACCATGACTATCAAATTGAATAATATCTAAGGTAATGGTACAACCTATATTTTGAATTCAGTTAATCCAACTAATATGATTAAAGAGTATATTTCTGTATTATGTTAGAAGACAGATGGTGTGTGCAATCAGGCTGAGCTCTAAAAACATTACTTGTGAGAGAATAATTGGAAAAGAGGTGTTTATTTGGTTACATCAATGTTCTATTCTTCTGAATCCATGGCTACATTGTCTTAGGACAAATTTTTAAATTATTTTAAAAAGATGGAAATCTGCTTTTCATTTTTTTCTTTTCTTTTTTTTTTTTTAACCTTCTCCTTAAAAATATTTTTTTATTTTCCTTAGTAACATGCCCACAAATGCTGGTCTATCACTCTCCTCAGCTGGGCATGGGAGAGAAAATACAATGAAATGCTTGTGGGTCAAGATAAGGACAGGGAGACATCACTCAGCATTTACTGTCATGGGCAAAACAGACATAACTTGGGGAAAATGAATTTAATTTATTACTAATCAAATCAGAGTAGGGCAATGAGAAATAAAACCAGATCTCACAAGCATTTCCCCCGACACCTCCCTTTTCCCAGGCTCAGCTTCACTCCTGATTGCTCCGCCTCTTCCCTGCCAGCAGAATGGGAGATGAGGAGTGAGGGTTACAGCCAGTTCATCACACCTTGTCTCTGCCTCGGGGGGAGGTCTCCTCAGGCTCTTCCCTGCTCCAGTGTGGGGTCCCTCCTGCAGGAGACAATCCTTCAGCAGCTTCTCCAAGGTGAGTCTTTCCATCAGGGTGCAGTTCTATGGGACCAGGCTGCTCCAGGGTGGGACCCCTGCAGGGTCACAAGTTTTGCCAGCAAACCTGCTCCAGTGTGGGATCCTCTTCCCAAGCGTCTGCATGTCCTGGCAGGAGCTTGGTCCAGCACAGGCTTCCCATGGGGTCACGGCCTCCTTTGACCATCCACCTGCTTTGGTGTAGGATCCTTTATGGGCTGAAGGTGGAAATCTGCTTCACTGTGGATCTGCACGGGCTGCAGGGGCACAGCTGCTTCACCATGGTCTGCACCAGGGGCTGCAGGGGAATCTCAGCTCCAGTACCTGGATCACCACCTCCCACTCCTTCTGTGCTGACTGTGGTATAGTTGCTCCTCTCACATATTATTACTCTCTTCTCTGGCTGCAATTTGCTTCTGTGCAATAACTTTTCCCCTTCTTAAATGCATTATCCCAGAGGCACCACCAGCGCTGCTGATTGGCCCAGCCTTGACCAGTGGCACGTCCATCTTGGAGCCTCCTGGCTTTGGCTCTGTTGGATGTTGAGGCTGCTCTTCTGGCAGCTTCTCCCAGAAACCACCCCTGCAGCCCCCCTGCTACCAAAGCCTTGGCACACCAACTCACTACAGCCATGTGGAGGGTTGTGTGCTGAAATGCCTGAGAGCAGATGTTGGCCAGTCTTGGTGTTTACAGCACTGGGCTGGAGACCTGTAATGATGATTAAGAGCACCTACTGAATCAATGTCATTTTGATTGTCATGCTGCTGGTGTTGCATATGCAGGGATACACCACAGGTTACTTTTAAGTCTAAAGTCTGAATTATTGCCTTGGTCAGAGAAACACAGTAATTTTCTAGTTCCTTAATTTGTTGCTGAAGGGAAACTAAGGTCTGTATTGCCTCCTGTGGGTCATCTTTTCTTTGTATTAGATGATGGAAATGAAGCAAAGCCAATTCCAGTGATGCTCCAAGCTTTTCAGTGAACGGTACTGGAGGTCCAACAAGCTAAATGGGAATGTATCAGCTGAAAAAAACCCCCATAAAATAAAATAATAATGTTTAGAAGGGTACAGACAGGAAATTACTTGTGAGAAATGTATAACACTGAGTGATTTCTTTTTTAAATGTATGACGCCAATTTAGTGTTTAAAGCTGCTCAATGGCTGGAATACAAACTTCTTGTGAAATATATTAGGTGTTTAGAGTCACTTAGTGGTTAGTAAAAAGCCCTCCTAATGAAACAATGTATTAATTGCTCAGGGCCACTCAAAGCAAACACACATAAAATATTTAGATGTCTGGAGATGCTCAGCAGCTTGATAACCAAGTTTTAATAAAGTCTATTCAGTGTTTAGAGTTGATCAGCAGCTAGGAAAACAACCTGTGCTCAGCAGTAGAAATGCAGGGCTAATAAAATACGGAGCTGCTCAGTGGCTGCAGCAAGGTTTTTAAAGCTATGTTGAAATTAGGGAGACTAAATTAAGCAATAACAGTAGAGGCGCTGGTAGTTCCATAGGATTAATGGCTGTCTGGGATGAGTTGATGGCCTGCAGCTACATTTCAGGTCATTAATCCCAGCTGGTCATTAGTCCCCAGGAAATACTGAGCACTGAGGTCATTATTACTATTATAGCCAGCTTAAAAAACCCCCAAACAATCAAAACATTATGTGCATTATGGTATATGAATGTATGTAGTGCCTACAGATATCTTAAGAAGAAACCTCCATACTCATATTAACACAGATTTTTTCTAGAACAGTTCTAACACCTTAGAGTCAGTAAGATATTGGGAAGTCTATGTATCTTTCCACTTGGAAATGTAGACAAATCAAAATCAAAGTTTTGGTGCCCTGCATCTCTTAGTTGATGCTGACATCCTTAAAAAGGAGCACCTCTGTTGAGATACTTAGTGTGGCCTCATTTGCATTAAGCAGAAGCTTCATTTGGTAACATTCCCAACGTCCTGTGTTCTTCACATACTGACCTACTTTCTTTTTCCTTTCTATGAATACCAGAGTGATAGCATTGCATACATACAGTTATACTTTGCATTTTTATAGAAACGTGTACCCAGAAGGATACTAAGAACTTCTCAGAGACCCTAAAAAGATTGCTGGGCTTGCTGCTGAAATACAGTTTCCCTTGAAAGAACAGTGACTCCTTCTGGGACAGCAATATTACACAGTAGTGTTTTAACAAGAGGAAGTGAAGATAAAATTTAATTGAAAGTACAGGGGAAGTTCAGGTAGGTAGTAATACTGCTGGAGTTTGGCCATGATTAACTTTCACAAGTAATTGTTCAACTCATTCTGTCTGTCCAGTTGCCTACCTTGACATGAATTTAGTATTCACCTTAATTTTCTCAGTTCAGTAATTTAAGAAGTAGTAGGTAGCAGCCATGCTCCACATTCCAGAGCTAAAACCCATACTTGCAGCCTGCTTATGTTGTATAGAGAAGAACTTTTCATCTCAGGACTGGAATATAACTTTGCAAATCACAAGGAAACACCATGATATTTTAAATGCTATAACTTATGCTATGGATTTTACTCTGGAAGCATTTACCCTTTTCCATTAACCTAAGTTGGCCACCTAAAGCAAAAATGATAGGAGTACCTTCATAAACAGCTTGCAATACCAGTAAGGCAAGACAGAAAGGAAAACAGCAGATATCCCTTTCACAGGAGAAGGAAATCTGTTTTGGATTGGCTTTGTTGTGATTGGTAACATCTGTTCTGAATTGTCCAAGATGGCCTGCAGACCAAGGATTGGAAGGGTGTCTTCCAGCTCTCACAATCAGATATCCAAAAAGCATCTGATCATACCTATGAGAAATTACTTCTTGTGTTTCCAGCTGATCAGCAGATTAAGCCTTTTTTTTTCCTCTTTATCAAGGTGATCAAAGTGGATTCACATCTCCCAGCCTTGTCTAGACTGTTATAATCTCCTCTAGCTCTTCAGGTTAAAATATTGAAGTAGGTCGGAGAAACTGAGTATGAATTTATGTGCTGATCTCAGCCCTTAAGTTGGATTGTCAAATTCTCTTGCTATTACTTCACCAGCATCTTTGCAGATAAATTTATTTATCTACCATTTATATGCAATAGAGGCCTGAGAGCATGAGCACAGTTAACTAGCTGATCACATCACTGTGTGAATAGGTGAAAGAACTCTCATATTACTGACATCAGAAAAAAACCCATTCTGTGAGACTACAAAATTTTGCTCACATCCCATAAGAACTGTAACTATCTTTAAGATGCTGTCCTGGGGTTGAACTGGTAAGGAAACCTGGTCTAACTATGGGGTGCATGGGGAGCCAAGCAGGGACCCCTTGGGTCACTGGAGCCACCTGCTGTGAAGGGGCTTTGGGAATGATCATGGGAAGTGTCCTTAGCAACCTCAAGGCTTGAAAACACCACTCACTGACATAAAATGTAGAATTGATTTACTGAGTGGGATGGGCATAGCAGGTGTCTAGTGGTTTCTATTCCAAGCACACACACTGCAGTCACATTCGCATCAAAAAAAGCCCTGCTGCTTTGGTGCAGTCCCAGCCTGCACTGTGGCGGTGCCGAAACTGAGCCCGGCTGGCCCACAGGAATGCACAGCCAACAGCCTGTTTGAGGGCACGGGCAGCTGCAGGATCCAGGATCTCCGGCGGGAGCAACTGGATGACAAGGCCCTTTCCTGGGGCTCCCTCCACGTCAGTGGTGGAGGAGGCAGCTCCAGCAGGCTAAGCAGCAGAGTCGACAGCACGAGCCAGAGGCGATGAAGCAAACGCGAGGCAGCAATTCTCAGCAGCAAGGGAAGGTTTATTGGAAAGGGTACAGGGTACGGAAAGGGAAGGAGGCTGCAGGGAACTGCCCCGAGGGGCGGGGTGAACAGAAATTATATAGGGGGACCAGGGGGAGGTGAACCCCTTCCCCTGGCCAATGAACCTTACCCCAAGCATAAATGACAGGGGGTAATAACAAATGAAACAACATTAGAGGAGGGCCAGCTCTGCTCTGCCCAATCACCCTCTGCCCTGGGGAGAAGGGTCTGGAAAAGCAGGCAGGGACAGAGAGTGACAGGCAGGCAGGCTAACAACTCAAGATACAGGGGTGGGAGTTAAAAGATACAAAAAGGCGGGAGTAACTAAGCAACCGAATGACGGGCAGCCCGGCAGAGGAAAAAAACAGGGGGAGGGGAAGCCTGGCAAGCGCCATCTTGGGTAAGCAAAACCAATACAATACAATACCACAAATTAAAATCAAACTGAACTAAGAAGGGGGAGGAAGACTGCGGGGGCGCACCGCAACACTGCACCATGGAGTTGAGGATGCCAGATACTCACTACAGTTGGTGACTATGTCCAAGCCTTTACAGGTGGCCTGGCTTCCACAAATAATGGTGCTAACTTGGGCTCAAATTTCTGCCCAGCGCTAGGCATTTGAGGATATGTTCCCTCCATGGGACTACTGTCTCAAATATTTATTGGTTTCTAGGATGTGTGGTCAGCATAAGCTGTGAATAGCTTTGTTGATCATGTAGTTGAAGGCCAAATACCTTGGACTTTCTCTCTGTTTAAGACTAAGTTAGCTGTCACTACCTTGGTTGCTATGACTTTCTAGCCTTTCCCCCAAACATGTTACAAGGATTTAACAGTTCAGCTTTGATTATTACCTGAGATCTTTTTTTCACACTGCCTACCTGAATTGCCTAATGAGTTAGATCTACTCAGATACATTCCAGATATTTTTCCAGATGCTTTCAGGCATTCCTTGTCCTGTGACAACAGCTAGGATGTGTATATCAGAGTACAAGCCACTGGCATCTTGAATCCTGTTTTGGGATGAGTATGGTACTGATATCAATGGCTTCTGCTTCTTCGCACATGATTTTATTTATTTATTTGAATTAACTAGATGACATTTTATAAGTTTTCAACATGCTGTTGTGTCTTGCTTTTTCTTCGTCTGCAGCTGGACATTGTATCTGACTTTATGCTCCATTCCATGGCTGTTAAATTCTTAGTCTTTGATACACCTAAACCTCATTTTGTCCAACTCCATATTTGCATTCTTTAACAGTGTCATGGTGAGCTGACAGTCTCCGGTGTTGGCCAGTTTCTTATCTCTTACCATTCCCTGCCTGCTGCTCTGCATCACATCCTGCGCCTCCACTTCTTCAGACACCTGCTGTTGTACCAGGTTTCTTTTTCTTTTCAGCACATTGCTACATTACAGTAATAAATACCTAATTCACCACAGCATAACTACTTGATAGTATTATTAGCACTGGTCATTAGACACACTACTCTTACGGCTAACATGTGCTCTGTTAAAACAAAGTTGACTGCAGTTAAAGAAAGGTTCAAACAAATGAATACTGACAAACCTTGAGACCTTGAAAACTCAGTAAAAACCTGTGGCTCATTACTAGCAAAGGCAACACTAGGACAGTGTTCCTGACCTACAGGGCTACTGTAGGGGCCTTCCTCTCACCTCCCACAGAGAGGAAGACCTACCACATTTTTTGCATCCCTTTTCTTTAAACAGAAAACTCAGTAAATAGTGCCTTATGACAAAACCTTTGCAAACCCTTGAGCAGCTGACCTTCTGCATCTTGCAGCTGCAAAGCTGAATAATTCTGTCCAAAACTGCACATGAGATTGCAATGACACAAAACGTTAACGTTAACTGCTGATGAACCTCTTTCATTACTTTTAATAACATTATATCTGTGTTGTCTGCTCAATGCAGTGATAACTTAGTGAAGGCGAATTAATTTTACATATTATCCACATAAGCAATAATGAGGGAAATCAGTTTCCTCTAGAGTTGAGAAGTTTAATTAAATTTGTGTACGGGCCAATTGATTTCAGGTTGGTCCCTTGCTTTCTGGCTGACAGTGGGACCTTGGGGCTTAACGATAGGTGCAAAATCATGTACATCCATGAGTGAAAATGCCCATGCCTGAAGCAAAGTCTTCAAGATATTATAATGGGGGTGAAAAAGGAGCAATTTGAAATTAACTGCACAGAAGATTTTTTTGTAAGGTTATTTTTATTAATCTTATGCTCTGGAAGGGATTTGAGTAGTTATGAACACACACATACCTAGCAAAACGTGGGGTAGTATTATTGGTCAACTGGTGAAAACACTGCATAATGCAGTCTGTAAAATCTCTGGGATACTCTGGTGTTACGCATAATGAGAGAAGAAATGCATAGGCAGGCACATGATAAAGTAAACCTCTGATTCTTGAGTAAAGATGTTTCTTGTAGTGTGTACTCAGACTAGAATGAGTAGCAGCTTTGAGTTCATATTGCAAATGAAGTCTCTCACCAGACACCCTGTGTTCATGGGTAGCAGGCACTGACTGGTTAGTGGGACTTAGGTATACTCAGATCATGTCATGAGGTTGCCCCTCATGGACAAAATTTATTTGAACACCAAATAATTTAAACACTGGTGTTACTAGTATCTTAATGAATCAACCGGTATAATTGGCTTCTTTGATAATAACTTAAAAATATTTTTGATTCAGTGAGTTCTGGAAAAGCAGATGAAGTGGCTAATTTATTAATTAAACATTGAATTGACAGGACAGGATAACTGGAGAAAAAAAACCAGGTTCTGATACTTTCAATTTAAAATTCATGACAATCAAACTGATCTCTGCAATCAAACTGATATCTAATAAAAATATTTACTGAAAGATCCAAGCCTCAGCTAAAATCTTCTTCATATTTCTTACTCTACCAAATTAGAAGAACTTTTGGACAAAGGTCTTGAGGTTGCTTCTATGTAAAAAACCAGAAAAGGCACATAGCACTATACCTTTAGCTGCATAACAAAACTTTGGGCTCAATTCTACCTCTTCTTAAAGGAACAAGGGTTAGGCACTGACTTAACTGGCTGCAGGATCAAGCTGCAAATCATCTATGTGACCTTTACTTTATCATGACTCACCTACCAGTTCAGGGTAAACCCAGAATCTGCCTGGGAGTATTTGTGTTTCTCGAAGACAAAGGACAATTCGCAGTCTAAATGCTGAATATTGCCAAGGGGCTGCTGTAGGCTCCAGGAACCTGGCAAGGGCAGAAGTGAAGGAGCGAACTCGTGGAGGAATGAGCAGATTTGTTAAAACTATTCTAAGCTGTTGCTGTTTATTAAATTCAATTTGTCAAAGATGTAGTATAAATTGCTCTTTCAGTTGCTTCTAAATGGCATCATTCTGTATGGGAAAGGATAAAGAAAGGTTAAAGCAATGTATTTAACTTCCAATATGCATCTAAAATATGTCATCCCAGAGATCTGGGAACTGACACATTTACCAACGCAGAAATGCATGTGCTGTGCCTCCTGTGACTTTCCCCCTCCCATATTTCTGGGGCAAGTATGAACTATGAAAGAAGTGCCTATGAATCCTCGGCAACATATACTGGCAAGAAAGAGCCAAAATTGCTATACTGAGTCATCATATCCAGCTACCAGCAGTAACATTATCAATAGTAAACTGCTGTGTTGCAAGACAGCAGGTAGCAGAGGAAGCTCCTAGCAGGGGGAGATGGATCAGAGATACAGTAGATTACACCCCACCAGAGGGAATCATGAATGAAGCCTCAAAGGAACATGAGCAATCTGATAAAATTAGAACAGAGATATTAGTAGCATGAAAAGAGGCTTTTCCAGGGAAATCTTGCACTCCGATGCAGAGCACATCAGGTGAGACTCTATATTGTGCCTCCAGGAGATGCAGCACAGACCTCAAAGTCAAAAGTCAAGCGGGAAAATAATGAATTTACCTCTGAATCCTCATAATTCTAGGCTGGTTCTGCAGACCTGGCCCGAATTTCTGCAGCCATACACCTACCACATCCATTGTATTCCAGTCTGGATCTGTCCCTTCCTAGCCCCAGATTGAGCAAGAGCCTGGAAGAAAAATTATACAAATGTGTAACCTACAAGCAAATTCATCTTCACACAGATATATGCTGTGAAAAATATTAGTCTAAATGCTTAGAGCTGAGCTAAGGAATAAACAAGTAAAAAATCACAAAATAGTCACAAAGACCTTAATGAGATC
Organism: Setophaga petechia; assembly: GCA_024362935.1. NCBI lineage: Eukaryota > Metazoa > Chordata > Aves > Passeriformes > Parulidae > Setophaga > Setophaga petechia. The sequence continues at coordinate 786,676 of JANCRA010000002.1, read as the reverse complement.
TTAAAGTTGTGGGTTTGTTGCTGTTGTTTTATTTGCTTTTTTTGGTTTTTTTGTTTTGGTTGTTGGTTTTTGGTTGTGTGTTCATTTTTGACATGACTGGTTTCTGAAATATTTTCTTTAAGTATTTCTATATGCAAAAACTTACACTAAAGTCTTTAGGTAGCTGGCATACCCATTTGTTTGACAGGCTACCCCCATGTAAATACTGGTATGTAGCAAAGCTCTAGACCAGTGAATTTTATTTATGAAGGCTTCAAACCTGTATTATAAATTGTCTTGTGGTTGTCTCAGATACATGTATTGTTACTATCTTTGCAAATTGGCAATGGAGTGATACATCTCTGTGCATAAATTTGGGGTTTTTTTTAATAAAAAAAAATAATCTAGGAAACAGTTTTCTGCAGTACAATCTTATTAAAAAATTAGCATTTCAAGTGTAGCCATCATCTTTCACACTTTCCAAGTGGCTTGACTCCCATCCCGGTAACATTTTTTCTGATTAGCTGGCTGTCCTGTTTAATCAATAGAGCTACAAAGCCAGCTATCTCTCACTCTATGGTTATCTTTCATTGTACAGTACATAATGCCACTAGTCCTGCTGATAACAAAGAGCACACAGAGGGAATGTGGCAATGCATGTTTGTTATCTTCCACTCAACTAAACATACTTCTTTTTCTCTCTTGACTCTTATCAATGCAAAAAATGCTGGAAACAAATTACTCCTGGTGTTAACACTGCACATGCCAGTTGGGACTGAGATTCTTTGCCTATCTTATGTCTGTGGTTTGCCAGCACTACAAAAGCCTGCCCATTTGATCCATCACCTCATCAACCTTTAAGAAGGCAGTGCAAAGTACTACCACTGTCAGCCAACCTTATGTAGATGGAGGGAAAACTCTGGATGCACAGAGACTGTAATGCAGGGAGATTGACCCAAAAGCTGTTCGTGGTTGACCCCAGACCTGAAAAAAACCTGAAAGTAATCCAGTTCTATACTTTTTCATTTCCCACAAAACATGAAAGCTGATATACTTAAGTTTCTCTCTTGGCAACAAGAAAACAGCTAAATTGAACCTTTGCTTCAGTTAAAGAACAATCTAGCAGTTTTCCTTCTCAAAGGTCTGCCATTCACAAAGGGCAAAAGTGCTTTGCTTAGAAAAGGATCCCAACATTTTTTATGTCTTTCCTGACAAAAAACACCCTGAAGGATTTGGTTCTGTCCACTATGATCTTGAGAATTTTAACCAAGATACATTTTGATGGTGCCTCCACCGTATGTACGAGAATCTGATGTTCCACAGTCAAAGACAACGATAACCACGTATACAGAAAATGTTTAAGAGGGAATAGCAGTTTTTACCTTTGCTCTCAATTTTTATCCACTGGTTGAGTCATTTAAAAAGTCTTAAAAATAATGATTATTGTTTTCTACAACATTTTCCTGTTTTCCTTATTTCAAAAGAAAATACTAGAATAGCCCATAAAAAAAATATCCAAAATTGGAAGCTCTTTAAAAAGAAAATAAATAATTGTTTTCCTGTTTTCTTTGGGCACAAGTGTATTGGTTTATATGTGCATAGCATATGTATGGTTCAGAATCCTTGTTAATAGAGAAAACTTTGAAGAAAAACATCCTGTGCATGTGTTTAACTACATAGCATATCCAACTTTAGAAGTATATACAGAAGATCATTATGTGTTTTGCAACATGAATTTTATTAGAAGAAGAAAACTTTATAAATGTAGAAAAAATGAAGAAAAACAATTTTGCTTCACCATTGTATTTGACGACACTCAAATAATCCCCAAAACATGGGTATGCTTGTGTGGGAATCACTTTTAAATTTATAATTTCTAACTCTGCTCTGAACTTTTAGATAAGAAATGATCCTAAAATTGTGTTTTATGTCTTGCTTGGTAGCACGACCTTTGATAATGTGTCTCAGCAACAGAATTCACAGCTTTGCATAGTATTTATGATGTGTTCATAACCCTATTTCTTTTAGCTCTAGGCAAACATTACATATCTTCATTCAGATTTTAAAATAAATTTACTTCAAGCATGTTGATATAATGTCTGAGTTTGCTTTCTGCAAATATTCATCAAATGAGAACAACTAGTGTGAAAAACTCCAGATAAGCAAATTTACTGTCTAATAATCAAATATCTTTTTGAAGCTGGTGCTGGATTTTGTTATGGATTCTACATTTTTGAGTTTCTTTATGTAGTCTGCTGATTAACTAAAAAAAAAAAAAGAAAAAAATCATGCAGTCCAAAGGCAACATAATATTACTTGATACACTTAACCAGCCAACACAAATATCTGAACACTCTTTGTGAGCATTCTATGAAGTAAAATATTTCTTGGGAATACTTTTTTCACATGATTACTCTTGCAAAAACTGTCCATTGGATAATTTTAATTTGATTTTTGGTTAATTTAGGATTAATTATTTTTTATTGCAATTTGAACCCTAATCTACAGTAGTAGGTAATTTTGCTCTCAAAAAACCATGTGCTATAATGCAAGCAGCTCAAGTGACAGTGACTTATAAATGACATTTTCCCAATTGGAAAACTCTGTGTATAGGAGGTTGTAACAGCACCAAAATTAAGTCATTATGTTTAACATTTTCTACACAGGATGCTTGTATTTGGGAGCTGTGAAGAAGTGCGTGTGTCTCTCCATGTCTGTGAAAAATCAGCAAATATGTGCACAATTGTAAATGACTGTGAAATTAGGGGTTCATCATCAAATTAATTTAATAAATAATGTAAACTCTGCTAGACTGTGATTTTCCTAAAATACATAAGAATAAAACCAATTGGCAGTCCCTTGTGGAAGTGTGCACTTAGATATATAGTACAAAGTCTGAACACTTTCATTAATTTGTGTCCCTCTTAGCTCTTTCTCAATCATATGCACATTAAAATATTTTTAGAAAAGAAAATAAAAGAAAGAAAAGTAAAAAAAGTGGAGATGTTTAAGTATTTTGGAGGTAGATTCTTAGCTGGTGAAAGCATTTGCAGATCCCCATTCTATAAATAAAATCAAGTTTTTTTTAGCCAAGTGGTGTGTGGACTCAGGTACAGTATGCATGAGTTGTGGTTTATTCCTGACTTTATCACAGAGATCATTCCTAATGAGTGCCAATAAAAACTTTATAACACATATGCAGTTAGGCTATGTTACAAATTTAACACAAAAATTATTTCAGAAATGGTTCAGGAGGTTTTATGATTTTTAAATTGATACTGTTATTGCACTTCCTTCTATATTAAAGCTAAATTAACTTGCTAATATGAGGCAACTACATAGGCCTCAGAATGACTACTGATACAGTTCTGAACCTCTAAATTATCTTAAGCAACTTGTCTATAAATCACTGTGTTCCACTCTTGAGGGTCTAGCATATGCCAGCTAGAAACATTTGCCAATTCAGATGGAAAGAGCTTTCTACCAATTATTTTCCCTTGAAAGGAACATGCTTCTTCTGCATTTTTGAAAATAAGGAGAACCTCAAACATGTCTTTGCTTCAGAACTGAGTATTCCCCATCTTCCTCCTTAACACAATGTAATTTGAGAGGAATTTGTGCATTTTTTGGTGAACAAAAAACCTTTTTTTTTTGGTGACAGATCATTAAAAAATAGCAGACACTTGAGAACTGCTCAGAGGTTAAGAGTGGTGGAATGAATCTTGACAGAGATAGATTAGTAGGCAGAACACAGGTAAGTCAGTCAAAGGTGAATGATAAATGTAATTTATCACATGGATCTACAATTTACTACATGAATATCGACTCCACCTTTGAGTAAGTCTCTTGTCTAATGTGGTAAACCTGTTCCCTGTATTTTCATTGCAAATGTGACTAGTTAATACTGGTCTCATGACCAAGTCATTACACTATTTTCTCCTTCATTATTAACCAGAGAAAAACAACATCAATTTAAGGATTCTTAAATTAGGAAGAGATTAATTTAAGTGAAAGAAACAATTGATCTAGAGGCTGTATCTTCCATGTAAGTGCTCTAAACAAAAAGAGCAGATCCATAAACAGACTTATGATATATTGTGGTGTGTGGCACTGCAATATGTGTAACTTATTAGGTCTCTTAAGGGGATGAATCTAGATAATGCTGGCTAAACTGTTAGTTTGTGCATCTCTGTGCATGTGTGTGCACATGGAAGTCAGGGGAGGCTTTTTGCTGCATCTTTTAATGAAAACCTAGGATGCTGAATGGCATGTGCTGCCTCTATGGATGACCTAAAAATTGCCAGACTGACTGTGATACCTTTTAGGGAAGTCAGTGCCAGTACTGGTATGACCATTTCAAGCTGTATATAACAAGAATATAAAGGTATACCCTTAGGCATGTGTTACCTATATATGTATGATAAAATATATATCAGATACAACTGTTAGCTAAGTTCTAAATGTTAGATGGGCAAAAGGTTCCTTGCTGCAATCTGGACCTAAATATCTAAAGGTGGCAAATATTGAGTCTTAATTTAAAGTCTCAGCATCCTGTTGGCCATGAATACTGTGGCATATGGAGCTCAACCAGGACATAGACTAGTTGACTCTTGCTGAAGGTGCCTCATTTAGAATCACAGAACCATAAAATAGTTTGGGTTGCAGGAGACCTTTAAAGGCCGTCCAGTCCAACCCCTCAACGTTCCCAATGAAATTCCTAAATAGCAGCCTACTTGCTATTCAAGGAAGCAGGAACTTGGAAGTTAGGCACTGAAAATCTGTTCTGGACTGCCTGAACATTCCATAAAAGAAATGAGAGAGAAATCATCATCACTGGGGAGTGGGGCAGGTGGAGGACAGAAGGACAGAAGCTGTCCCACTCCTCAGGTCGTGTCTGAATCAGTAGATCAAAAGGATATCTTTAAATGTCTTCACCTCCAAATCATCCCAGCTTTCTCTGATGTGACAGTGTGATATTGGTGGCAGTTTAGAGATGGTGTTTTTAAGTTTCCTCTGGAATTTTAAGACACACTGACGAATCAAATCATTCATGTCTGAAAGGGACATCATGGAAGAACAAAAAGGCAAAACCAAAGAAATCTCAAGGAGAAAAGGCACTATTATAAGGAGTTATGGAAGGATAACAAAAGGCTGTGATGACAAAGCACAAATGGGAATAAGAGTGATCAGGTAAGGAATTATAAAAAAAAAGTAAATGTAAAAGAAAGAGACAAAACAGAACAGAAAGGCACATTAGAATAATAATGCAAACATGGTTTGGCTTTGGTGTTGACATTTGTAAAATTCCCTCTTTGGGGAAAGTGTGTTTTCAAATGTAATTATTTTGCAACCTCAAGAACTATTTATATTTTTGCTGCTAGCAATAAACACTTTTGCTTCATGACAATGTTAGTACTTTTGATTATATTTATATGTAAATAGTGTTTATTTTATAATAGTGCTTAATACTAAGATTGCCATCTCATTTCAAGCTTATTGTCTAATTTTCCTCCAGTTACACCTTTTACATTAAAAATATGTTCATAGACTTCACTCTGGACTGTGGCATATTAATCATGCTACCATAGCAATACCTATCTATGGATTTCAAAAGATCTTGCAACACTAAAAGAGGATGCATTTCTCATCTCTTATAAATCATAAGCCATGGAAAAGAAAAAAGAAACTCCCTTTCAGGGATTTACTTGTATCAAGAAACAGATTAGTAAAAGAATAAGCTAGGCTTGTACTCAAGCATTATCTTTTCTTGCTGCTGTTGATATTTTTTCATGCAAATCTTGTAGTGGAGAAATTTTCTGTTTTGAAGCTATGCTGACAGAATGGAAGAAACAATCCAAACACTTAGGCAAACCTCAATCACACTTTTCCCCGTGTGCTTCTTCTATTTCAGAGCTGGGCAAAGGAACAAAAGTGTATGAAACTAATGTAAAAGACACACACAGGGTGGACTTCTTTCTTTACCTGCAAAGGGCTGTAAACAGTTTTTAGCCTACACAGACTGCCACTGCTACCAAAGGACATCCTTGAAAAAATGAAACAGCTAATGCCAGAGGTGGTTGCAAACTGGGCTTCAATAGTTATTGACGTGCTTTATACAAAGCTGAACACTTCAAAGGAGGGGAAATTTTTCCAAAATATCTTTTTGCCTGTACCTGGGTCACTGCAGTGGGAATGTTATACATAAATTCAAATCTGTTCAGTGTGAGAAAAGACAAAGAACTGAAATCTGCCACCTCTCCTCAAGAGCATCCTGCCAGGCTTTTGGGTGAACAGAAATGACCATCTCTGATTGACTGCAAAATTAAATTAATTTGAATGAAATACTTTAGCGACTGTTTCTGAGAGAGGGTACATGCTCAAGGAAAGAGGGCACAGCTGCATTCTGACAGAAGCATTTCCAGTATTTTTAGGAAAAGGATCTTGCCTGCAGATACAGTCCCCTGAGAAACAGGTTCAGGGCAGTGGCTGGATCAGAGGTCCTGTCCAATTGAGTACTTTCCTTTTGGAGCCTGATCTATAAGAAGCTACCATTTCCAGAGGTGTAGTGAGACCACCTCCAAACTCATATAAAGAGCACCTCCAAGCTCTTATAAACTTGTTGTTTATAAGAGCTCTCACAGGAAGGTGCCTTTTTTCTTCATTATAGGTGCTTGTTCAGAAGTCCCCAGACAACCACGAATATCAAAACCAGGCATACTTGGAAATACACAACACACAAATTCAGAACTACTCCAGGGACCTGAAGTACATTAAGGTGAAAAATGAAGTTAGGAACAGATTCTAGGTATATTCGGATTTAGGCTGCAGCTGGTAAGGGTTTTTAAGGATGACAATCTGAAGCATACAGCTATAAATTTTTTCTTTCTCCTATAAATTTGATTCCTGAATGGTTGTCTCCCATGCCATGAATTGTATAGAATTTCCCAGCTTTATGGCTGAGGCTTCTGATGGCAAAGTACCAATGGCTATTATAGTTCACCAATTCTTTTACGCACCTAGCTCTAGATGCCTAACCTTGAGTAGTAATTTTTAACAATTTTGGCACAAGATCTGATGGATACATTGGCCCTTTTTGACACACAGGTGCTTCGAGTCTAAATTTCCAGAATATTACCAGCAAAGCTTCATTTTATGTTGTTTCTCCTTGCTGCTTAACCACTTATCCTGGGTCACTCAATGCTTAAATTTATTTGTGATGAGGACTGATGAGGAAGATGAAGAGGACTGACTAGTAAGAGGTGTATCTCTTAGTAAGACTAAAAAGAAATTTGAAAGAAACTTCTGCTTGAAGGGTCTTGGGATCAGACTGAGAGACTTATATGTGTTTTCAATTTATATATGAGAATATATAAAGCAATAGGCTTGTGCATGCTTTACTTTGACATGTTATTGCTTTCCTGGTATTTTTCATTAAGCCTGATGCCAAAAGCTCCTGAGTTGCCGATTACTGGAGGCTGAGAGAGTAACCTCGGTGAGCATCTCACTATGCTTGCCTACCTCTTACACTTTTTACAAAGCACTTAGGGAATTGGGTACTCTTGGAGACAGAATGCTAAATTAGACTGACCTTGTCTCTGACCAGGTACAGCTGTTCTCACATTTCTTAAAAATGCTGACATTTAGCATTTGAAAGTCATTTTTATAAAGCAGTATTACACTATTTCCTTGTATAAAACGTTAGATCAATATTAAAGTTGTTCCATGCATGATGTAATGGAAACTTCTATTCTGCTGCAGAATGTTTCATAGAAGAGCCTGCAGCCTGTGATCATGGAAACCCAGGGAAAACCACCAATATTTTCACATGGACAGTTCATGAGCCCATACCATTTACAAGATTTGTGCCTTGGGAATAAGTCTTCAGGTGATTTGTGTGGGACACCGGGAAACCAGATGCAGGGTCACTGTGAGGAGACAGAGGAAAGAGGGCTTGGGGAAGTGGAGGCCAGGAGCCTGGGTGAGCTCAGTCCTCTTGCACTTCCCACATGCTACTGACTTGGTTTTTATCCATATGAAGACCACTGGTAATTGGATAAAAATAAGCAAACCCTCCCCCCCCCCCCCAAAAAAAAAAAAAACCAACAAAAAACCCCCTAATATTTTAAGGTTCTCACTGATTTGTAAAGAAACAGAAAAAAAATAGCAGAATTACTTATGTTAATGGCAATGGCTTAAAAATCAGAAGTACTCACTGACAACATTTGGTGAATTATATATTTGTGAAATAGCTTTGCTTCTTTCGATACGGAGTGCCATATATTAAGAGAATATCTATTTTAGGAATTGACAGAAATACCTTTTTTTAACTTCACCTATTCCAACAAAATTTCAATCTTTCATGCACTGTGAAAAAGGTCACCTAATTATACCAGTTTTTCATTAACTCACCTGGTTCCTGCCTGTACATGCACAAGCCATTCATCAGGTGGTATAGCTTATTTAATATACCTCAGATATAACATCTGTATGCACAGGTTCAGTAATAATGTTCGGCATCTACCATTATATTTGTTGAAAATTTATTTTATTAGGAGATTCAAACCAACACAGAGAACAAAACCACACACAGGCAGTTCCTTAGGTCTTCCAGACATTTATGCAGGTGTGGAACTTTATGTATTTGAAATTGCTGCTGACATTTTTTCCACCTGTTCTTTTAATGAGAACGAAATAAAACTAGCGCAGAAAGTCTGCAATATTTTCAAAACATAAATAAATACAATACCTGAAAAAGAATATTATTATATTTACTTGTCTTGTGTTCACTTGATAAGGTTTTGGTAGTCGGGGGGCTATGGGGGTAGCTTCTGTGAGAAACTGCCAGAAGTTCCCTCTGTGTCCAGCAGAGCCAATTCCAGCTGGCTCCAAGATGAACCTGCTGGTGGCCAAGGCCAAGGTGATCAGTTATGGTAGTAGTGTCTCTGGAAAAATAGAGTTAAGAAGGGGAAGGGCAGAAAACCTGTACAACAACCTGTAACATGAGAGAGAGGGGAGAACAGTGTGAGAAACAGCTCAGCAGACACCAAGGCCAGTGAAGAAGGATAAGGAGGAAGTACTCCAGGTGCCCGAGCTGAGATTCCACTGCAGTCCCTGATTAAAACCATGGAGATCCTCAGTGAGTCAGATATTGACCAGACTAAGAATGCCACACTGAAATTGGTGGATGGCCACAGGAGGCTGTGACCCTGTGGGAAGCCTGTCCTGGATTCTGGCAGAATCTGCAACCCATTGGAAAGGGAAATCCACACTAGAGCAGGACTTGTGACCCCACAGGGGACCCACACTGGAGCAGCCTGTTCCTGAAGGACTGCCAAGTGACTCCATGGGAGGCACCCACACTGGAACAGTTAATGAAGAACTGCAGCCCCTGGGAAGGACTCACATTGGTCAAGTTTATGGAGGACTGTCTCCTGTGGGAGGGTCCCCACACTGGAGTTGGGGAAGAATGAGAGGAGCCCTTGCTCTGAGGAGGAAGGAGTGGCAGAGACAACTTGTGATGAGCCCATGAACAAACTCATTATCTGCCTTCAGGATAGAGAAATCTCATCTCTTGTGGGTGGCTTCTCTTTCTTACTGCTTTCTTCAAATTCTGTGAGCTAGCACGGAAGGAAAGATTGGTTTTCTGATTCCTGGGCAAGCTGTCCCTCACAAAATCTACCAGCTCTCTGAGCAAAGCTTTTATTTGATGGGTACAATTCTACCTCATACTGCTTGCTTTCTCTCCCATGCAAAATTCATCTTTCTAGTCCCCTTTACCCTGCAGAGGTGCAACTTAAATTGGAAATTTTATTTTCTCCTAGCTTACAATGGGCCCTGATGCTGCTTCTCTTTGGCAGGAAATAAATGTGGTGGGATACAATAGCAGAGTAGAAAAAAATGAAGCCTTTAATGTCTCAAAATCCTTAGACTAGCAGCTCAAGCTTTTTTTGTTTAAGCATGGAGGGGATGAAAGACAGGTTACTTAATGCAGCAGGTTTCATAGAAGAAAGAAGCTCCTCATTACTTAGCAAAAGCAGGCACAGCATGCAAGTAGTCAAGCAGCAGCAAACACAGTAAGTACTATGAACATAACCAAATACCACTAACAAAAAACACAGGAAGCATAACTCAGATCTTGCAAAGACAAGGAGAGAAAATAGCAAACCTCTAGGAGTGCTTTGTGAGACTGTTAGCAGCATACAGTGCCATTGCTGTTGGTTCATGCATGCCTGCATGCCAGCAATTGAGTTGCCTGGTCCTGCGTCCCTCTTCTGCAGTGTCAGAGCATCTCTCCTGTGCTGGGTCTGTGCAGGCAAAAACTGTTTGTGTCCAGGCATCTATAGTAAAGCCTTGTATCCAAGCCCAAATATCTCCTAGAGCTGCCTGCCTTTTGAGATCCCTTCTGCTGGATTTGTACATAAACCTTTATCCAGCTGAAACCGGAGGGAATTTATTTCTGGTTGCAAGAGAGCCAGAGAGGGGCCCAAACACACTTCCACAGATAAGTGATGTGACCAATGCAGGGAGATAGCAGAGAAGCTATCCACGTACTCAGCTGAACTGTTAGACCTCTGCAATATCAGACATGATCTTTAATTTTGTCAGGATGTGGGTATGAAAACAGCTTTTTAAAAATTTCACTGCATAACTTTAATTTTTAAAATGGAGTCTAACTTAATGGTCTGTGGAAAATCCAGCGTTCAGATTTTGATTTTGTATTCCTGTTTACTGTTAGCTAGAAAGACACAAAATCTGTTATGACACTCCTTGAAATGCTGTCAGTTGTTTGAAGAAATACAATGGGAGTTAAAGAATATCTATATTATTTTCACTGCAAAAAAGACTTGCTCTGGGATCTTCAGAGCATCCTTCAGGTGTTTGGTGTCTGTGTGTGATGCCTTGGTTCTTCTTTCTATCTATTTCAGTCTAATAAAAGATATTAGATCTCCCTGAATCTTTGACTCTCTCCTATCCTTAGATCATAATTACAAAAAATTACTTTCTACAGAGGCAAAAATGAAGGACTTTAAAATTCCTTAAAAAGAAAAATGAATTCAGGAAGGGCTATTTTTAATGTGCTAGGCACAGATTTTTTCCACTAGAGATAATTAATCTGAAACTTTGCCCACAAAATAAATGTCCAGAATTAACCCTCTCCCACCAAAAATAAGAAGCTTGTAACAGATGGGAAAAGTCATGAGACTAAATGATTAGCACTTCAGATTAAATGTCTTCGTAAAACAGCAAGCAGTGTATCTACTTCACGACAGTCGTTACTATATCAAAGTACTCAAAGCAGAATACAATTATATTGAAAAAAAAAGAAATACGCTTTTTCTCCTTATGAAAAGAAAGTTGTCAAAAGAAGGAAAAAAAAAGAATCTCCCATGAAGACAGATCCTGATGAGATGTATGATCTTTTTTGTTCTGGAGAGGGGAGGGGAGAAAGAGAATACAAGAGAGGAAACAGAAAAAGCAGCCCCAGGATAACAAGCTTTGTGTGAAGCAGAAAATCATACCCTTTGAGGGTCATTTTCTTTGAGTTGCTGCCTCAGGGAGAAAGGAGACAGAGATTGAACACTGGAGGGAAAGTCCACATTTGCTTATGAAGAATCACTCTGCCCTGAAAAGCTTTGGAAGTAGAGAGTAATTTTTGGTCCTCTGGGGGATATGCAGATCCCAGCAAACAGTTTGGATCAAGTTGTGCCCTTTACCTCCAGCCCAGTGGCTCAGTATGCTGGGAGATCAGCTGGGATGCAGGGATAGCCCAGGATGCTGAGCATCACCGGGATGCTGAGCGCAGGAGCTGCACCATCGGCTCTGTCCGGGAGCAGCACAGCTTCTAAACAGGGGTCTGTCCTTCCAGCTGTCCTTCCTGGGGGTGATTGCCAACCCTCAACCGCGTGTGGAAGCTCAGTCTGCCCACCCAGGAGCGGATTTTACAAGGGAAGGGAGGCTGCTCCCGCTAGGTGGAGCCTGAACCCTTCAGTCCTGCACTCACGCTCCTTCCCCCGCTCCTGCACAGAGGGGTTTTAGCCTGTCTCAGTCCAAGCAGGACACAGCTAGAGAGAAACCTGAAGGCATTTGTAGGGGGTAGGAAGGTCATGAGATGTTTTTCTGGGGATTAAAAAAAATTTCTTTTTATTTATTTATTTATTTTTTTTTATTTTACAGTAATGCCTGTTGTACATTAAGCTAGACAATGAAACCATCACATCCATCCATATGCTCCCTGATACAGATGGTACCAGTACAGATGTGCTTTAAATCAGATAACTCTTAAATTAGTGCTAGTTCCTTAAAAAAAAAAAAAAAAACAAAAACAAAAAAACAACAAAAGAAAGAAAAATTTGCAGAGGCAATGGTATTGCTTGGACTATTGAGCTGCTGGGCATGAGGGACACTTCTTCAAAGTGTGCATATAGGAACTGAAAAAAAAGCTGCAAAATTTCCCCTGGATCAAACTGCCCCAATGTTGTGTAAATGGAATTGTATATCCTTGATGTGGGATTGGGGAAAAAAATAGAAAAATGTAGATAGAAGGCAACTGCATGTACCTACATGTTTAAATAATCATGGCTTGAATAATCAGGCCACAGCTCATACTTATGCCAAAGTTGGTAGGTCAGACCAAGCACTTTGGCTGACTCTGAATGGATTAGCTGGCAGTTGCTGAAAACCCTGCCCAACAGTTTCATTTCCATGGCCTTTTTGGAAGAGGCACTCTCTTTGCTTTGCACAGGAGTTCTTCTCCCCATTGTGTTCTGAGTCAGGAGTGGCAGGACCGGCTGGACAATGGTGATTGTGTAGCATAGTAGCCTTTTAGGTTTCAACCTTTTCTTCTTCATAGGGTCAAAGATAAACCTCTTAGATGCTTTGAAAAGCATGACCCCTGTCTCTGGAAATAACTGAGGTGTCCAGCACTCATCAAAGAAACCTTTCCTTCAAAAACATTGTCAAAACTGAGATTTTTAAAAAAGCTTTTGGCTCTGATGAAAGCCAAATGATGAAATCGGTATGTATTTGATGGGAAGTGTTCCAGCCAGCTCTAATAAGGAGCACTACTCAGTATTTTAATGACAACCTTCAATAGCAAAACTCTATTTTGGCTCCTTTATGTTCCAACCGCTGTACTACCGGGGCAATCTCCCAGTCTTTAATGTATTTTTCCTCACAGTATACCTGGAAAATGCTATTGTCCTGACTTTACAGATGAGAAATGGTAGCACAGGAAGGTGAGGCAGCTTACTGAAGATCGTACAGTCAAGTTCACAATGGAGAAAAAAAAATAATTCCCCTTGTCCTAAATCATAAGTTAGTGCTGCAAGTTAGTGTTAGTTAGTGTTATTTTTCTGTTACGCAAACCCAATCAACTCTGTTCAGAAATTGAGAGTATGGATAACCTGACAGATCATTTGCCCCCTACAGAAGAAATGTAAGACAGTGATCCTTTGTAGATGAGGTCTATGGGATCCTCTAGCAGTTGTTGGGGTATCCTAAAAGAGTTGTTATATATTTACAGAAAACACAAAAAACCCCACCCCTTTTATGCTTGTGCTTCTGTCCTCCTGCTCCCCATTTCCACGCTGCATTTTTGGGGCTTACATTCTGCAGATGCTATCTATAAACTCCCCCTTCAATTTTGAGTGAAGTTTTTATCAGGAGGGAAAATCTCTCCAAAAAGGATAAAAATATCAGAGACAGCCAGACAATATTTGGTTCACTAGAGAAAAATATCAGTTTCTTACAGGGAGTAGAGGAAGCAGCAGAAACTATACTTAACTAGAAAACAAAAGCATAATTGCTAATGTTATTTGAAATCCATGAATGCCTTATTTGGTACTCTCACCTGAGATGGAAGACCATCAGCTTTTTCTAAGTGAGCATGCTGATATTTTCCAGTAATTCTCAGTTTTAAAGCAGTGACAGGATTTCAAAGGAAGAAAGAAAGATAAAAACCAATTTTCTGTTGAGAAATGCAGTCCATAATTCAGAAGACATTGAGGATGCAGGAAAAGAGTGACAACAGGCCAAGTGTAAATTGTCAGGTATGATTTTGTTCTTCAAATAAAACGGAAAAATGATGGTGTGGTGTTGTGCATGTTCCCATGTTCTTTTTTTATATGAACTCCTTTTCAATATTGCAAGCTGAACTAATGACATTTTCCAGTTTCTTATTTATTCTTCTGTCAGCAAGTGACGCAGGATGATCAATGTATGGTTTTGTGGTTTCATTTTGCTTTCGCTTCCTTTGTCCTATGTTTTGCTTAAGCATATGTGGCTAGATATGATTACTTGCATAAAGAATTCTGTGAGGGGCAGTGCCTTGGTTTTGTGTCAGAGGACAATAATTCTTCTAATCCAGGTGCAGAACTGGCAGCTAACTGTACTACATCCCTTCATTTATAAATAGTCTCAGCACTGCAGTACAGAACTGCCTTTATACAAAACCCCGGGCATGGAGAAGGAAGGCTCTGGGGTAGCTAGTATCTGTCCTCTGCCTTAAACAAAGACAATACAGGGTGATAGTATTGTCTCAAAGACAATACAGGGTGATAGATACTCCTCACCTGTGGGGAGTTTTGAACGAAGTAGAGTATTGCTTTTGGAACTCACGGAAATCCTCAGATGTATCTGACCTGTTCAGGTGTCCACAAAGTCATGGGTCACCATGGTCAGACTGATAGGGTCAGAATCTGATAGGATGAGGTACAATCTCCCAGGCAATTTCTTAGGGACAGTAGTACAAAAGGGTCTCAAAGTGGTACCAGCTGTGAGCTGGTTTATGGTCTGTGGAGATCAGTGACCCAGCTTTCACCTGGGTTAGAGACCCCCTGCAGTCCCTTTCAGCCTGAAACTTGTGATGATCCTGTGATCCTAGAGTCATAAAGGAAGGAAGTTCCCCCATGGCCCAAACAGGCCATGGCCCGCTGCTAGCTTTGTGCAGTCATGGGTGCTGGGAGATCATGTTAGTTGCTGATTTAAAGGAGATATTCCTTGAAGTCATCTGTATATTGCTGGAATCCTAGTTAACCTCTTGCTGTCTTTTCACATAGGTTCAGATAAAGTTTGAATAATTTGGAGAGCAGGGTTTGGGGACAGGATTTTTGACATGGAGCTACAACTTCTGCAAAGATCTTGAGACTTAGAATGATGGTTTTCTTCAGCTGTCTAGAGAGTGTATTTTTTACATGTTAGTACTATGGTGGTGCTAAGACACATTGCTTAGGGGTGGAATTGAAAGTGCCAGGTTAAAGGTGGACTTCATGATTTTAAAGATCTTTTCTAGCCTTAATGGTTCTATGATTCCATGGGTTTGCACAAGTAGATGCTAGTTTAAGCATATGAAAGCATATGATAAACAAGAGTTAAACACAAATGTAATTCCTATTACTAGTTTTATTACAGAAAATCTTTGCATCTTCCTTTTTCTTAGATATTGGTAGTGTTTTATTTTAATTTAAGTATCTGACAGTAGTGAGGAAACCAAAACTAATTCAGGGCCTAAGAACATCTTTCATCACTTCTTGCTTCTTGTCAGAAAAACAATTCCCTGCCATGGGAAGATTGTGCCAGGAATTTCCCTGCAGGCCTAAGTTTCCACCACCTTGGAACTTCAAAATGTTGAACTTGCAGTCTGGAGAGAGAATTTTCTTTCCAGAGAATATGAAAGTCATCTTGAAGTGGTTTTGCAGTTTTTTTGCAGGTTTTTTTTCCCCCTTCATGTATATAATACACACCTTTCTCTTCACTCCTTCTTCCTGCTGTAATTGCCTCTAAAATGGTTTTGATGCACTTCCTTGGTGTGTGTGTGCGGCAGCTCAGGTGTGTAAGGCTCAGCTGTGTGTAACTGTTGCCAAATAATGTTTGTAAATATTCTTGTCAAAAAAGCTTATTTCCCTCTGGCACTTTATTTGTGTGCCTGCACAACTTTGGAGTGTGAGATTTTATTTATGAATATATATGAACAGAAGAGTATCAGGAAAATTAAGTAACTTGTTACAGAAATATTTGTACAAAAATGTCCTCTCAGGATAGTCTTTTAAAAGCTTTTTTCTATTTTGGTGCTGTAATGTTCACTGAACATAATTTGTAAAAAAAGGAGGATCCCATTTTCCTATTTTAATATGATTTGTATAATCTCAGAGTGCTGGTCATCCAGTTCTGGAACAGAAATTGTCCTGTGTGATTCACAGGGACAGTCATAAATAATGAGTTCTTGTTCACCAGTTTGTGAATAAACCCCTGGCTAAAATGTAGTCATTAAACACTACAAAAATATCACAGCATATCTACAGATAATTTACTGTTAAAGTTTTCAGATAATTAATTTGTAAAAATAAATTTGATTAGCTTTGATCTGGGTGTTAACAACCTATCATTAAAATATCAGTGTTTTATTTTGTTGTGGATTATTTTTGAATATTGTGAATATCATTATCTATAATCCATTGCTTAGCCAGATCAATTATCTGCTATCACTAATCCATTGCCTACCCAGATGACTTCCATTCTCTCAAGCTTAATTTCTTTAGCTGTGAGTTTCACTTGAAAAATTCTGATAGATAAATTGTAAAGTCAGGCTACAATACTTTAATGTAAGTTGTGATAGATTTTCTACCTGGAGAATGTCTTTTTACTGAATTCTTAGAAAGTATTTCTTATTAGAAATTCTTGTGGCTGTATATAAGTAGAAGTACAGTAACTCTTTTCAAATGGCAGTCAAAATTCCAGAGGGGAATTTAAGCTTAGAAACAGTCAGAACCAAATTTTTCCTTGAAATTATTTTTTATTAAATGGTAAGTGTTCTATAATGACAAATGTCTGTATCTGATGAGAGCAAAATGTGTTCGTGAAATACAAGATATCCCAAATCACAGTATCAAATCCATAAATTAAAATTATTTTTTGTTGAAAATATTACTTCCACATTCCTTAGTAAAATAATGCAAAAAGTAGGGAAAAAAACCCAACCTAACCAAATCAAACCAACAAAGCCCTCTTTAAAAGATGTTTTTCCATGGGATAGAAAAAGACTTTTTTCTACTAACCTTCCTGAAAGACTATAGATTTATTTTAAGTCCTCATTTTGCAGAGAATCTTGCTGCATTTTTAGATATACCCTCTACAACTGGGAAACACTGTGTTTTTTTAGAAAGCTTTTGAAAATTTCTCAGAAAAGATTTCCTAGTAGCCTTGCTATTTGGCACAAAGCAATTCAGGACTGTGGAAAAACAACCAAGTTACATTTCAGTGTTTACCTGGAGTCTTGGGAAGTGTGTAAATGTATGGCAGGGTAAGATTATCTTCACACTTTCAAAAACCCACCACCTTTTTGCAGCTCCATAATTCAAGTTTAATGTTGCAATAATGGCAGGACACATTGTGACAGCTACAAATGGCTGCCTGTCTGCGGCACTTGCTGCTGTACGGGGGAGGTCGGGAAGAATTCCTAACTCAAAAAGCCATTTCTTGTCATATTTTCTGTCAGCCATCAAGGGCACGTCTCTCATGGAGAGCAGCTGAGTAATTCGCAGGACTGAAGTGCCACTGTGCCTGTGGCTGCCGTGAGCAGGTTTTCAGAGGGGATGAAGGGGAGGGTTTTCCCCATGAGGATGTGGGCAAGGAGAAGGCCTGCCTTCTGCTCTCAATGTCACAGCTTTGGTCTAATGGGACATTTTGCCTTCCCACAAAAGGGCCAGGCAGCCCCATTAGTCAGAGAGACCTTAGAACCAGCACTTGCCATGGTTTAAGTCCCCTGTGTCTTTATCTGCTGCTGGAGCTCTAGCCTTTCCTTCCTCTCAGCTGAAGTGTGAGAAGACAGTGTCTCAGGCTCTCTTGGGAGGGAAGGAAAGGGGCAGGAGGAGCATGGAGAGATGATGGGGTCCCAGTTCTTGTCCCTGCTCTGGTTCCCAGGCAGGAGGGGAGCGGAGCACGCTCTCACACACATCACTCTGGCAGAGGGGGAAGCGAAGGATTGTTGACAGGATAGTCCCTTCCTACCAGCCAAGAGGGTCGTGAACTCAACTCTCACACAAAAAGTATTATTAAAAACAAGCTGGGAAAAAAAGCTTCCTAGAATTTGGCCTGCAAAACAGAAAATAGCATTATCTCTGGAGCAGGAGCAAGTATGAAATCCTGGAAAACATTCATAAACATGATATATTTTTATTCAATGTTTTAGTTTCCAGTAAAGCTTTCATGACCCAGGTCTTTATTATCATACAATCGTATATGAAGCCAGGAGTGTCATTTGAACAGGATAAATTAAGTAGATAAATACCCATTGATATTGTCTAATGAATATTCAGCTGCATTTGATGCATTGGGCAATATATTTTTCAGATTTGTTGAACATCTTACTTGAAGCCAGAGGTCCCTATGCTGCACAAATTTTCTGCAAATTCCAGGGTCATTTTGCTGCCTATTATTGATTTTGGCCTTTTTTTTCCCCCAGAACTCCCAAAATCTATCCAGAACCCCCCCAAATCCATCCAGGACCATCCAAAATCCGTCCGGGACCCCTCAACTCCCTCAGTCTCCCAAAAACTCACCTAAGACACTTCAACCACAAATTCCAATATTTATAAAAAAGCTTGGGAAGGTAATATTGGGGGGAATCCCAGGGAATTGGGGGTTGCAGGGCGGGATTTGGGGGTCCCAGTGGGGTCGGGGGGTAGGGACCTTGTTTTTGTCCTTCTTGACCTTGAGGACCCCCACAAAAACTCCCCCAAAACCCAAATGCTGATGGAAAAGGAATGGGGGGTGACACAGGAGGGATTTTGGGGGGACCTGGAATTTAGGGCGGCATTTGGGGGTTCTAGGGGGCAGAAGGAGGACATTTCAGGCTGGCAGCTTGGACAGCAGTGAAAATCATGGAGACATGATTTTCAAACCCTTGTTCTAGGCTGTACTAGACTTAAATTAAATTTTTTTTCCTTCAACTTGGAGTATTTTTTTTCATTTGGAAGGCATCCCTTCTAAAATAAATCTAAATCAGGCAGCGTTAAGGTCAAAAAGCTGTTTAGTTCAATCAGGTCAAATATGTTGTAGTGTAAATTAAGTCAGGTAAAATATTGGTGATTTTGGTGTTCCCACACTCACAGTAACAAAGGGCAATTCCTATAGAAGGAAATAAAATGAAATAAACTTCTGCAACGATGATTTAGACTATGCGTGAGTTTGCAGCGTTGTTTATTGCACTGACTCCTGTGGAATGGCCAGCTGCCAGGTCCAGTCGTCAAGTGTCTGTCTTTCATTTAGTCTCTTTGTTATAATGTCAAGATGTCTCTTGTGTAGATAGGCTGAGAGGGAGAGATTACTAGCACGGGCACAGCATGGCACTGGGTAACGCTCTTTTCATCCCCAGCTGGGATCTCTGCATGGGCAGGGGCCAGGCTGCACCAGCTGAATGCCATGAGCACAGCTTCAGTGCTGTGTGTCTGCATCGTGCTGCTCCATGATGGATATGAGGTCAACAAGTGCTGCTGAAATTTCTTAAATCATGCTGATTCTTGTAAAGACAGTTATAAAACTCGTGTTGACTTCAAGAGAAATGCATTCAGACCACAGGTCAGGGTCACAAAAGGGCCTGTGACAGAGTTGGAACAGAAAGTCTCAGATTTCTGTTATTCGCTTAATAAAAAAAATCCATCATCCCTTTATGAATTGAAGATCCTCTCTTTCCAATGCTTTTTTTTTTTTTAATTTTCCTGAAGTATTCAGGTCTGCTTATTTATTGTCCAAACTTACCTGAGTAGTTTGCATACTTGCCCATAGAAAGGAAAACTTTCAACCTTCAAGTGATCAACCTTATAAACTGCAGCTGTAGCAAGGGCCTTCTGGGCAGCAGGGGAAAGTGGAGTGGATCATGTTGTTCATTCCTGTAGAACCATTGAGTGAAATTGTAGTTTTTATTATGCTTCATTTTCAGCCCTTACCTTTCTATGGCCTCGGCTTCCTCACTTCTATAAACTGGGCCATTATTGCCCTAAACCCTTAAACTGACCTTTTAACCAGAACTGCTTTACTATCCAGCCTGCACAGCAGTTTGTGAACATTCTTGGGGCACTCAGAGGACAAATGACTATGTGTTTGGAAATACATTATAAAATATTTTATTTCCTATAGCTTAATGGAAATTTACGATGGTGTCCTAAGAAGAATTTATTTGACAGCCTGTGAAGTCTTTTCACCACAGAGGTAATATGTTGAGCATCAGTCTGGAGTGTACTTTGTGTAGCAGGAGGCTTTATTTGCTAAGCAGTGAGGAATATAAGAGCAGGCTGGGGCAGATGTGAAACAAATGCATTCTTCACATGAGGGTATTGGATGTGTCCAGTGGTGTGAAACCATGCTTTGATGTGATCGTGCTTTTACAGGGCAGGTCGGACAGTGTGCTGACTAATGGCAGGCTAGAAGCAGGCATGGGTGTCAGCCAGGGCTGAAGCTGTTTAGCTTAGAAAGCATGAGGCTCCCATTTAGAAGAGTGATTCTGGAATGTGCAGGAAACATTCTGCCTCATGAGAGGTGGAGGCACAGAGCAAAATCATGAGGCTGCAAAGACAATAACCTCTTGTTTTCTCCAGAGAGCCACCATCCTTTGTGTGTGCTGCAGATTTTTTTACAGATGACAATAAACTTACATTCTGGCACACCTTTTAAACCATCCTTACTGCATCACTGTTGTTTAGGCATTGTACTTGGACCATGTCAGGAATTTTATTAAATGACTTGTCACTAGAAAAATGCTGATTCCTTGATACAAAGTGTTTTGTGAAAGAATGTCAATGCTGTGAGCCTCTGCCAAGACACAGAAAGCCTTTAATAGAAATTCACCTGCTGGGCAGATTCCTTGTTACTTCATCTGCTGCATTGCTAAGAGAAGAAGATCCATAAAGAAAACTATTATCTTGAATGCTTGTTCTTGCTGCTTTTAGGTACTCTTGCTAGAAGACAGAATTAGCTCGAAAGGCACATATACATATACAGAAACAAGTATATTTTTTAACCTATAACGTTTTAGCATTTTGCAGCAGATAACAGTTGAATATGCATGAGCATTAGCAGTTTTCAGAGACAGATAAAACACAGCAGTGAAAAACTGCATTTCTAAAGTATTACCTAAAAGTACTGGCAAATTAAACTCTAATATTTGCCTATATGCATATATAAATGGTATGCCATCAATAACGTTTTTGTGCAACTCCCTGGCTCTGAGTGGTTTTGAACACTTTGCTGCTATGTCTGTCCAAGTTTATTACTTTTTCTACCTTTCTCCCTATGAAGATTTCCTTGCTTGATGACAATATTGGGATACCTGAGTTGTGACAGTTTTCTCCAGTAAGGATGTTTGTGTTTCACATTCTCAGTGAGAACCTGAGTTACTTTATTTACTTTTCAAAAACTCTAAATATTCTTAACCTGAATATTTTGGTGTCATTTACAGCTGAAATTACTGTATGGTCACACATGCATGGTTTAACCTCTAGGGCTGCGCCATGATTTGTATCTCTTGGATTGTATTCAGCAACTGCTTTTAAACTTGGAATTTCACAGCAATTAATTTACCATGTCTTAAAAACCCTTTTGTTCTTGTGTTTTCAAGACTCTCTGTGTCTTTATGTGTATGTGTTTCTATGTGAGACACATTCTTTGTTAAGAATATGAAGTCAAACTTGCGGGCCCCTGGCTGCTTTGGAAAAAACAACAGTAATTCAAGCAGGGACGGAGCATCCCCTGAAACATGAGAGTTCAGATGTCTCCTGTATCACCTTACCAAGATCAGAGAGATCTATTGTCCTCACTAATTGATCCAGGTTTGTATTGCTGTGAGTGTACTTGCAGTGACAAAGTCAACCTCTTGTGAAAGTTTTCTTGCTCATTTCTAATGTCTCTGTATAAAATGAAGCATCAGAATGTATATTTTTCCATGTTTTTCTTTAGTAAAGCCTTTAAAAAGAACACTTAAAACAGCTTGTTATGGTGTCGTTCCTTTTATTCTGGAAACATTTACATTGTTTTGAGGTTTTCATGTACTTGATAAAACCCAGTCTGCTGTCTTGGCAGGTATACTTTCATGGCTTTAGTGCCCATGAGGTAGCTCAGTGACAGCTAGAGCAGGCACAGGGGCAGGAACATGTGGCAGAAGGAGCTACAAAGCAGGAAAAAGATTTATCTCCAGATGTTTGGGACAATTTGCGCGACTCATGGACCACTTGCCTGTGGTCCAGTGAACGCTGCATTTCTAATACTCTCTGTACTTCTCCAACTGCTTAATACCATGGCAATACAACACAAACCCTTTTCTCTCTATAAGTCTATTTATGCCACTAAGATTAATACAACTGGTCTTGGGAGACTGCTTAAATGTAAGTACATTGCATTTTGATATTTTTGCAAAGAAATTTCCTTCGGATGTTTCTGTTAGAAAATTCGTGGACCTGAGTTTTTCCCCAGCTCTAATGTATACTTCTTGCTACAATTTTGACTCGGAATTCAATATATATTACTCCATGCTATTCTCTATTGCTTTGCTACAAAATTCCTTTGGAGGAAAAAGCATTATTCCTAATTGGTTAATTTATCAGTGCTAGCAGAAGCAAATTTAACAAATGATTTTGTGGACTCACATCTCAATATTAGCTACTTTCCTTCCCTTTGGTTCTGCAGTATCAATTGAGAAAGACTACACAGCATGTACAGAACTATGCAAATTCTGCAATGTGTACAGCCAAAAGAAGACAAAGAAGCTGCTCGAGTTCTGCAAGAATGCAACCAAGACTATCCTGTTCTTTGTTCAAGTATGCAAATACACTTTGCTGTGTGATAAATCCTTTTTTTCTTTTATTGTTATTACTTATGAAGTATTGCAGGGTGCTTGTGGCCAAGTCCCACACTGTAGGGAATACACATTGTGTAGTCAATTCTAGCAGCCAGTATACATCAGAGCTGGGGTAATAAATCAAGTCTGCTAATTTTTTACCACAAACACATAAAGGAAATTTCTTTGCAAAAATATCTGAAACTGGTGTTTCCTTTTTTCAATTCACTCTGCCCAGAAACCATACAAAAATTGGAAGGACATGCAAAACTACTATAGAGTGTTAAAAAAATTACAATTTACCTATCAAGTAATAATGCTCTTCAGTACTTATATTTAAGCAGTCTTCCAAGACCTTATCCAGTTCTTGTATGACATCAGAACCTGCTGCTCAAAAATTTTCTCCTGAAAGTCTGAGGGCTGGAATGGAGGACCCTATCCCTCTCTCCCATTTAATGCTGATTGTGTGAATGGGCCTTAACATCCTGCTTCTTTGGATCCTTTTCTGCTTCCCCAATATCTAGCAGGGTTTTTTCTCCATAGCTGTGGCCCAAAATGCTTAAATTTTGACACACACTCTTGTGTATCCATGGACTGTGCAGGCACCTTCATTTTCCCCCTCTTTTCTGGGCTTCCATAGATTTAGCCAATGTGTAGTCCCTTCATTTTCCCCCTCTTTTCTGGGCTTCCATTGATTTAGCCAATGTGTAGTCCCTTCATTTTCCCCCTCTTTTCTGGGCTTCCATAGATTTAGCCAATGTGTAGTCCCTTCATTTTCCCCCTCTTTTCTGGGCTTCCATAGATTTAGCCAATGTGTAGTCCCTTCATTTTCCCCCTCTTTTCTGGGCTTCCATAGATTTAGCCAATGTGTAGTCCCTGCAATAAGGTTCACAATGAAAGGATGATGAGAGAGATTTCTGGAAAGAATGCAGCTGTGTAAGCACTTGCTTTTGCTTCTGGATGTGGAAGTGTAGTGGCTGCTGTTTTCTGGAGGGTGATGAGGAAAGGAATTGCACACAGATAGTCGGGTAAGGGATCAACAACTTCAGTGCTTGATTCAGGATTCCAATTTAGCTTAATCATACAGGATGAGGTACAAACACTTGGATTGAAATTTACTTTTGCCTTTTGTATTGGTAAAGCCACAGATACCCTGTTTTAGAGAGAGGTGCTGTAACTGTCTACTAGAAATTGACTTAAAGAAAAAGGGGAAATGCCTTGGAACATTCTGGGGTGATTCTGGCAATTAAATTCTTGTACATTATAGCAAATTTTCCTTTTGCCCTTGAAGACAAATACATGAAAAAAGACCACAAGAGATTCTTTTCTATTCCCTCTAACAAAATAATGCATGCGCAAGAATTTGATATTTTCAAGAAGATTTAATCCCACTAACTTTTTTGTTTAAACATTTCAAAAAAATCTTCTGGCTCCAGTATATGTCCCTTTTACATTCAACAAAGAGTGGACTGTATGATATACAGGCAGTTTGGCCCCCCTTCTGCCCCCATTTAGGGACTCACCAAGTAGGAATTTATTCTCTGATTGTTTCACTTTCCACTTCTGTGAAACATAGATATCTCTTCTAGCACACATTACCAAATATTATTTTTTTCTTCTAGGTACAGCTCAGTCCTTTTACCTTTTTTTTTAATTGACATGCATTTTTTTCTAGTAGTGGGTGCTTTATTTTTCTTGGAAATGGGCCTCAAATAAATGTGGATATTGTGTCTTTTTTGATATTTGCCAGCCATTCTAATAACAGAATTCAGTTGCTGCCATCCTAATGGCCTCCAAGAGAACTGTTAAGTAAGATTAGACTTAACATGAAGCTATGAAAACTTTGGATTCAGAAAAAAATATCAGCCTCTTTTCTACAGGTTTATTTTTTAGTTAGAGATGGCTGATTAAAGAACAGCAGCAGAAAATAATACTTCAGATAAAAGAAGGCTGAATCATATTTTATAACTACATTTCTCTAGTTCCTGTTATTTAAGGATCAAAAGATATTATTTTCCTGTTTGAATTGCCACAATAACAAAAATGACGCAGAAGAAAATAAACAAGCACGGGTACTAGGACCGCTTATCTATTACAGAATTTTGGGATATTGAGTTTGCTATGTCACAGAAAACAATAAATGGTTAAGACAATATGGTTACAAGTGGCTGAATGTTTGAATTTAACTTTACTTTTTACAGTTTATAGATGTAAATAAGAAAAGTGTGTCTCTCTGCTAACTCAGATTTCTTGCAGAGGCAGTGCTATGATTTAAAAAAAGGTGCTTCCATGTAATATATAAGGTGGTGATAAAGACTAACGTCTCTCTGTGCAAGGTAAAGTTGCTCATGTTTACAATATAATTTAAATTTTAGTACATTTTAAAAAGGGAAAACAGCATGTTTAAAATTACTTGGCATTGCCCCAAACTCACTGAAACCAGTCAGACTCTTACTGATTTTATCAATTGAATAAACCCAAAACTAGGCAAATGGTGACTGCTTTTGGTATTTCATAACTTTTCGGTGAGTAACAGATGTATTAATTAAATGTATGGATACTTTCCCTCCATCTCCCACACCCTTTCAAAAAGACTAGAGAAGATCAGAAAATAAAATGTATCCTATAAGCTAATTTATGTGCAATAAATTAAATTAAGACCAACAGCTAAGCAGAAAGGGAAACCAGGTAAGAAAGACAAAGCTCCCAAATGTCAGCAGGAAAAATTCTCCCATTCCTTTTATGAGTACTGGTCGTGGTGTGAGATTTTCTTCCTTCCACAGAAGCCCAGTGAATGTTCAGGGATTATTTCATGGGGAATGGAGAGCATTTGCACATAGATAGGACTTACATCTAGCATGAATTCTGTCACAAAACCTGACTGAAATATCCTGTTAGATCACTGAATTTCTGTACCTCCAGAGGCAGGGCTCCTCTTTGGCCAGGTCTGCCCTGTGGCATCTGATCCCATGATCCCTGTGTACATAATTCCTTGGCTTTTACGAGAGAGAAATGCACACCTGGCAGGCAAAAGGAAAGCAATGGTGATTGTCAACATATTTTTCTGTCTTGGTTATTACAGAGATGGCAGAAGATAGAGTGTGTGTAAATGTGTAGAGATTTTTAGTACATATCTCAGTTGCTTTTGGTAAAATTAGCTAAAATTCTGCCTGTTTTCAATAGGAATAGAAGCTGTCCTGTTGAAAACCAGATTCTGCCTCTGATTTCCTTAATTGTTTTATCTGCTAGCCTTAATTTGTGTGTGATTGCATGTGACAGCAGAGGTTCAAAGGAGAAAGAATGAGTATATAACAAGGAGAATTAAGACTCAGAGGTAATCTCCCTTTATAAGGAGAAAAAGTAAAAATCTGAACTTGTATAAATTCTGTGATTTTTTCCCATTTATTATGTGAATGAATCCTGTAACACTTTCTCTTTGGGAGGACAAGTCTTGGGAAACTTCATCTAAGTGAAGAGTGATTTACCCAAAAAAGTGCACATTTCAGAAGTGGATTGCCCTCAAAAAAAGTTCCACAAGGACTCCAGAGTAGTGATATTTCACAGGACACCTCCATACCCTCCTTCTGCCTCTGAAAGATTACACTGATCCCAGGAAAGTCAGTTTTTCCCCAACCTTGGTAAAACTACTCCTCTTGGTAAAACTATTGCCTGTCATCTTCTCGTGTGTAGACCCCAGCAATGCCACAATCTGTAAAACTCCTGATGTGACAATGTATATGTCTCTATCTAGTATATGCTAACTGTTCTTATTGACTACTCTTCCAGCAGCCCAGGTGCACGTAGCTTATAACATTAACTTTCATTGGGATCTTTCTTTTTTTTTTTCTTTGAGTGACTGATTAGTGCTTTTTAGCAGTAGAATAATGTGACCAATATCCACAGTTTTTTCTTTATCGTCATTGTTGTCTTTGTTCCTTTTTTTGTCTAGAGCAGTTTTAATTCAGCTGAATTTCTTTTCCCCCTTTTGTTACTGTCAGACTGCTTTCAGTGTGCTGACTGTAAAAATTTTCTTTGGAAAACTGCCTGGTTTCTCTCTAGACCCTGATGTAAAGTCTTCAAAGTAAGATTAAGAGCTCTTTGTTAATTTATTTATTTACAAACAGTGTCTTGAAGGAAGGGGAATTTGGGTTTTTTATTCCATAGACCCTGAACTTCGAGTACAAATCTTCTAAAGATGCAGGCTCATTGCATCAGTTCAATAAAAACAGAAGATTCCAATTAGTTCTAGAGGGATAACCTGCTAGAGAGTGCATGAATCAGCAAAGCTGTAGTCAGTGCTTATCATTGCTGTTCTTATTGATAGATTACTGATTTTATATTTCATGACGAAATGCGCAATAAGCTGGAAAGGTCAGGATGGTCTGTGGATTATTAGTCATCCCAAGGGTTGGAAGTGCTGTGGAAAAATAGTCTGGAGCAAGTGTAGGAAGTACTCTTCAGTGAGTCTTGCTGTGTATCACTCACCTACAGTCAAATGCAACAAATATATCTTCTAAAAGTCTTCAAATTTTTTATCTCAAACTCATTATAATTAATAAAAGCTTTTTTGATGGCTAAAAAAAGAAGACAGATTTGAAGTTATGTTAGTTTGAGGTAGAATTTTTTTTCCAGATCTCCAAAATGCAGCTGATGAGAGTTTGCAAGGCCATCCAACTGTGGTTACCGGGTGTTTAGATTTTTCATTTAGAAGTCCCAGAATTTTCTGTCAATGTAAATAAGTAATGCCCTGACACATCTGAAGCAAGTTAAAAAATGCTCCCCAGGGGCAGTGCCTCACAGAATGCAGTTAGGATCTGATTATTAAGAAATACCTCTGCCCAAATAAAGGTGCAAATGAGACCAATTTTCAATAGTAGAGATTTTATTTAAGAGTAAATGTGAGGTAGAGAGATATAAATAGGACAGAAAAGAGAGAGAGAGCTTGAACAAAGATATCACCACGTGGTCCTTCTTCACTCTGGCCTGCTTTGTGGTGGGTTCCCCTGAGTGTCCTGAGGTACCACTTTTATTGACTCCAAGTACTGTGAATCCACGAGGTCTATGTGCTGCTCCCACAATGGGTATGGCAGGTTGTAACTGGCTGCTCCCTTTCTCACAGCTTGCCCTGGTGGGAATTTTTATCCGGATAGGTTGCCTAGATCTGCCTCACCAGGCCTGGTGTCTTCCCATTGTCACTGTCTGCACATTTCCTGCAGTCTACAGAGAGGGGTTTTGTCCAGTGTGCTAATACCAAACCTTCACCTCCATTTAGGTCTGGGTTTCTTTGCCATCACTCTCATCTCTGTTGTGGTGGCTTACCTTGTGGGATCTTCCTCAGTGCTTGAGACAGTTAATTGTGCTTCTCTAAGTCCTCATAGATGCCCCTCATATTTTGGGGCATGACAGGTCAGGATTCAATTTGTTATGCTGATATTTCAGCAGCTGCATTAGGGCATCTGAACATGATCACAGAAGCATAAATAAAATATTGATCCCCTCACTGCTAGTTATATTCTGATTAAAAGACCAACACTTGAGTGATGTTTATTTTTTTTTTTTTTTGTAGACTCCAAAGTACATGATATTAAAAATACAGTCTGGTTTAAAAGATTAAATCAAACAATTTTAGTTTTAAGTTATTGATATTTTCATTTGCATCTCCACTATAACAAAAGGAATGTATTATATGGGAATAGATTGCCATAATGGAGAGCCTTACATCTTTTTAAAGCAGCCCTGTAAATCTTCTGGAATTGCTGGCAAAAAAGAAATACATAGATAATATATGGGCCTAATCCAGTGGCTGCAGAAATCAGCAGGCATGCTGGAAACACACTTTTGACCAGATGAGAAGCTGTGCCCAAGGATACTATAAAACAAAATAAGCAAAGAGCTTGGAAATGCTTCTGAGAATTGCAAGGAAGAAACATAAAATGCAGCATATTAAAAGTGAAGGTAGAAGCAGTGCAAGTTTACTGTTTTTATTTGTAAAGTTAAGATAGAAAATAAACAGCTATCCATCAAGGATGGATAGTGAAGTTCTGAACCTCAAGTTAGGCTTGTTAGTGAACTGATTTTTGATTTTTTTTAAAGGAGTTTTTTTTTAAATATGTAAAAAAAACCAAACCAAATCAATTGTCAAATTGAAATAGTACATAAACAGAAAAGTATTTAAAAGATCATAAGATCACATTTCCTTCCAGCAGTTTTACAAGATGTCTAGTGTCCCAATTTTTATGTCATTCAAAATATAAGCAAATTGCAGCAAATGTAACCAGCAAAACTCAAATTGAATAATTTTGCAGCAGTTGAAAGGAAAATTCTTCTTGGGCCCTAGATCTCAGTTTTGACTCCTAAACATAGATGAAGTTTTGAGTTTTCAGTCTAAGCTTGAGTAAAAAATTTGCAGTGCCTTGAACACTCTGACAAGTGAAAAAAAGTGGTAAGTTTTTAGTCCTGCTTAAATCAACACTATGTGGGCCATTCGTATGTTAAATATATTACCTTAGTCGTAGCTGACAAAATGAAATGGTTCCATTTGTTTTATTTATACTGTGATATTTATCAAAAAAGGTGATAAAGATAAGGTTATAAAACTTGAATAGAAGTACATGTTTTACACTAAGTGTTATTAAGTCCCTGAGAAGTAATGCTATCTTTATTTATTGTAATGTCTGAGAGAGAATGATTTTACAATTATTTTGACTATCACACTTAATTGAAATGAGAATGCGTAAATTTTCTGTAAGAGTAAAACAGATGGTGGTACTATAATATAGTTGCAATTTAGGCTGTGTTAATTCCTCTTTATAAGCCTGAATCTCCACCTCATTACCTAACATTAATGAATTCACGCCACAAAAGGTTCAGCTAAGGGAAACAATAAAGAAATAAATGCACAAACTAAAAGAGCAATGAAATTATCATCTGAAGAAAAAACTTACATGATTCACCATGTCAGTAAAGGTACAGGAATAATTGGTTATATGGATCACTGCTCCTGGTGTGTTGTATAAGAAATCACTGGATCAGTCTCATACACACGCATCCCTGGAGGGACCGTGACGAGGAGAACAATTGCTTTTCTGCAACAAAAAACCTTGAGAACATTTGTTTCCATCCCCTGGCAGTTTCATAAACAATGTCATGTCTTCAAAACACATGGATTAAAATATTTCATTTTAGACTATTCAGCTATTCTGTTACTGGATCAAATCTATGCAATTCTGTTAATTTTAGCAGCACAGCCCATGGTTATGATGGTCACTAAACCTCAAAACCATTGTAAATACAAAAAGAGAAAGAAACACTATAAGTGGGTGGGACTGATCTTGGAGATGACTGTCTTTGATTTCAATTTCAGTGATGATAATCTTATATTTCAGATATCAGGCTACATACTGATGTTAGAAGGATAAATCCAGACTTGGGCTTCTAACTTAGATGCTAAATGCGATGGCTGTAAATATGAACTGACATCCCAAACCCACTGGAATGTGTCTGGGTTTGCTTGTGGGAATGTGATGCTTTAGCTCCTAAAAAAATCTGTAGTTGCAAATGACCCTTCAAGAGTTGTTCATTGTCAGTGCACAGTATTGACAAATTTTCCTTCCTTCACCTGAACCATTACCTTCTACCTTAAGGACGCACTGAGACCCCTGGGAGGGAAAAGGCCTCTTTGGTCTTCTAAAGTTACAAGATTTGCATTGAGAATGCTTGACTATAATTTACTTTTACAAATCTCATGTCTGTTAGAAACTGGAGTTGAAAAGATGGTTTCATGCGCTTGCAAACAGAAAAAGCAATAGCTAAGAACAACTAGAGGAGGTTAGTTTTTACTAAAAGTCAGTGCAACATGCTCACTCCATTTCACAACTCTCCCATGAACTGGAGGAAACAGTTTTTGTTTATAAGTAATGTGAGAAGGGAGGCTGAGTGCTTTTCTTACAATAGCCATCTGGTCAAAGCAGCAGAATGCACTGAAATCATTATTACTCATTAATTTTTTGAAAGACCATTGATTGACTCGGTAGTAACTTGTGTGGTACGTGTGTGAGTTTGCGCTAGACTTTTCTTACCAGAGTTGTAAAGCAACATTAAAATTATTAGCTGAGGCTCTGCTTTACGCTTTTGTTAGACTCTCCTCTGCCCATGTCCCAGTGGGAGCCCCATTCTAGTGAATGTGCAATATAAAAATATGAATGAGCTAAACACAATTTAATTTGAACTATGGTCATTCCAGGGTCCATAAATACCTATAGATTCAAAAGATCATGAAAGGATTGTTTAAGATGTAAATTATACATGCACTGGCTATTTTGACATAAATTTAAAAATAGCTCTAATATTATCATGATGAGTGGTACAGAATAGCCTAAAGGATTTTCTGTCTTCCTTTGTACTTTGTTTTATTTTGTGTAAAATACTGTGATGCAAGTATTGTGCACCATCCAACTGATAGTAAAGATTGGCAGTAAAAGCTATTGCTATATTAAAATCCTGGCAATTAGTTCAACAAATGATCTTTGTTTTGTTTTTTAACAAGCACATGATAAAAAAGGGGGCAATGAAAGAAGTTCATGAGATGGAAGCTATAAGCTAGCGTGAATGATCAGTCAAGGCTGTCAACATTTTATATAGTGTATTTCTCTTTTGTTGCTATTTATGTTCCAATTCAGAAATAATGGGGGTTTATCTCTTCAGCCCCCTGCCAGACTGAAGCAGAACATACAGATTGTTTTGTTGCTCGGTGTTTGAGCTGCACAGAAAAACTAAGAGTTGATTTTTAGTAATTCCTTCTAATTTAGAAGATACCTTTATCTTTCCAGCTGTAAAGTACCCCTTTTTCCTTCCCATTCACTCAGGTCTGTGTCAATTATTATACATGAAGGACAGGATGCATTTTAAATTCAGTGTTGTCATGCACAGATACCTGAGGTACTACAGTAATCCCATGATCTTATAAGATGAGCAGACCAGCCTTACATATAGCAAAGAGGTTTTAGAGAGAAGTGACTGCCTTTTAGTTTCACAATTGCATCTTTTTCTGATTTACATTCAGCTCTTGTACACACTCACTGCAGAAGCACTACATAATTTAGTGTAGGGAAGAAAACACCAGGCTAGGTATAGGGTAAAAATCTAGTTGGTATGAGTTATTTTTTCTCTGCTTAGAAGAGGATAGGGAGGCAAAGGGAATGAGATAGGAACATGCTCGTGTATTACCATTCACTTGATTTTTTCTCATCATGGATATGTTCTTTCCTTATGACCCCTGCAAAATGGTATTACCATTAGATGGTAAGGGAAAAGACCTCTCTAAAAGCATAACACTTTAACAAATTGTTTAGCAAAGACTGCATGCAGCCATCAGGAAAAAAACTGACGAGGATGACAGAATTTCAATACCAAATGTGAAAGTATTAAAATAATCTGAGGATTGACTAGACAAGAAAAGCCTGATTAAATATTCTTGATAGCTTCTGAGGCAGAAAAGAAACCAGACGTCTCTCTGTCTATATTTATTACTGGATCCTCTGTTCATTCTTTTTGGCTACTGTAATAGAGGGGGGATATTATCTCCTCTTGGGAACTGAGAGGCTCAGCCGGAAAGATATTGTCAGTGTTCAACCATTGAGTCTAAATTTCTGTTTTTAAGAGTGTTCTCAACCTTTGCCCAAAACCAAAAATAAACCTGCCAAGTCTTTCTTCCCTCTTTGCAGGGATTAGAAGCACTGAAATGCTCTAAAAGAGGTAGTTTTTAATGTTTTAAGGTTTAAGCCAAACAGTGTTGAGGAGACTAAAGGGTGTCTTAACCTTACTCCTTAAAGAAAGTGGATGCATTCAGATAAACATCCACATAATATTTTTATTTTGATTAGAATGATCTTTTTCATGTTCACTCATTGCTACTTTACATCAAACACAGTTTAGCAAGCATCTCAAATTTTGCATGTTTGCTGATTTTTCCTTTCACTGTTATGGTTTCACCAAATCTTTGACAATAGCCAAAACTGTGAGTGAATAGAGGATGGATGAGGCAGTAAATCTTAAATTTCAAGCTTTAAAAAGTCTTGAATTTTCAAGCTTTAAAAAGTTTTTCTTGAAATCAATGGTAAAGAAAATCAGAAAAGCTATAAATTATCTAGGTAACTGCTAGAGTATCTGCCAAAATACCTCATTTTCTATAGAATAATACTTAATAGAAACCTAAGCCACACAGGATAGGAGTCCATTCTCCTACCTTTAAGCATGTACACTGTAGATTACTAATTTGAGGCTATTCTCTGCATCTAGTCCCCATTAGAGATCCACTTTACTGGTAATTTTACCAGTATAAAAGAAAAAGCCTTTATTAGCCTTATGTGTAAGACTATTCCTAGTCTAAACCAGTGACAGGTCAACACAGATCTGAACAAGTGTAAATGTGTTCTTTACATGATAAAAACAGCTTCTACAGACTGAGACATGCATGATACGCAACTCCAATCATTTGCATTTAATGACATTAATCTTTCTTGTGATACCTATTTGTCATGGACCTGTTGCAACTTTCAAATCTCTCAGGACTTTGTCAGCAGCTTAAATCAGGCGCCATTTTATTATCACTAGAGTGGAAACGAAGCCCACATCTATGTGGGTTTTGTCATTATGGCTGTACCAGTTAGGAGATACGATGTTTAGTGACATTTTTATACTCACAAAACCAGCAACATAAGCAACTCTATTCATAGCTTCAACTTTTATGCATGTAGTCAGCATAAACTACATGGGCAAAATATCAGTTTTACTGTTTAGAGATGCATCTCTACTAGAAGGAATTTCCATTTCATTGAAAGGCCTCTTTTAATGGAGACAAGAGGTAAGAGAGGGACATGATAGCGCTTTCTCTAAAGTGTAGTTTGTTATGATTGTTTTGTCCTTAAGTTGAGCACCTTAAAATATTCTGACTAATGTTTATTTCCTCCATGCTGGAGGAAAACAGAACAAAATAAGAGATATTGACAAGTCTGTGAAGCAGTGTGAATGAAATCTATAAGTAAGAATAACCTTCTGGAAAGTTTTTACAGAAAAGTATTCCATTTATTACCTTCTTCTTTAAAGAAGGCATCTAAGATCGAAAAAAAGGGAAATTGCACTATGCTTCTGGGAAAAAAGGCAGAAAGCTTTCTGATTGTCTCTCATAATGCTGTGTTAGTCTCATGTTTTTGCATGTTTCTCTAATTTAATCAGGATACAATAGAATTTATGGGACGGCAGGATTTTAAATTTTTAAAATGTAGAAATACATCAAATCCTGAATAAAGTGGATAGAGTCAGTTGTGCTCTTTTCAGCTGCTGTTTGGATTACCATAAAATGATGCTAAAATTGCTGGGACTGTTCACTAAAACAGGCCAGTTGCACAGAGCTTTTTGTACAAAGCCACCCCTTTACTCTACTAAACAAATGGCTGCACAAAATCTGCCTGTTGGATGTGATCTCCAATGTTGGATTTGTTTCTTCATATGTGTGTACAGTGCTTGCTGGCTAGACTCAACACTGAGTTCAAAGGGTAGAGATATTTGGGTGCCAGTACCCCGTGTGGAACTTGTTGCTTTTTGCCACCTGTTATTTTTTAAATATGTCATGAGAAGGATTTGACATGAAGGGATGCTTCTGGTCAAGAAGGTCTTGCAGTCAGCAATAATGATAACTCTTTCACAATTTTACAGACAGTAGCATTTAAATAACTAAGGAAAGCTATGTGACAAAATGGGCAATATACATGTGATCTTCTTCATAGTTCCAAGTGTGCAGAAGTTCAGGCTTTTTTCTTCAAAACATTGGATGTGAGAGAAGCTAGGGCTTCATTGGATGCAAACCCCAGAGTGCACTATGAAGTCACACAATAACATGATGCAGAAGAAAGTTAGCTAAACAAACATGTTAAAGCAATTGCAGGTGAATGCTGTTTGATCTGCACTTGCACTTTGATCTGCACTTTACCAACATGCCAAAACAATATTATACCTTTTGTACATCATGGAAATGCCATGGAAAATTTCAACAGTTAAAATGTTGAGAATTTTCAGTTTCATGTCTCAAAACCAAACAGAATCAATTAAATTTCCTACATATGAAACAGTAAGTATATTTTTCCTATTGACAAGATAATGTCTTCTTCTTTTTTCTCCTACAATATCCCCGTATTTTCTCTGGAAGCCTGACTGATTCTTTTGAACTCTGCATGAAGCTACAATGGGATTTCCTTGCTTTGGTAATATCTTCTGATGAAAACAGAGTTCAGTATTTCTGAAATATTTTGTGTATACACTCCTTCTATGTTAAGGACAATATATTAGGGTGCTTGGCATACGGGTTTTTTAGGTGAAAACGCCTTATGACAGTGGACTAAATATAGCTTTTGAAAATCAGATATAGTTTTGGATATCTCTGTGGACAGCTGACATTTGAGGACTGGGAAAAGAAATGCAGAGGCAGAAGAACAAGTCTTAGATACCAGCATATGCACTGCAGAGGCTCATTAGGACACGGGGGAAATGGAAGAGGTGATGAACAAACAGGTTTCGTACTAAAAAATGATGAAGAAGAGGGGAAAGTGAATTCTTTAAAGTGACTATCCAGATTCAAAATGGAAGATCTGAGATGGAAGGGAGCTGTGGTTCAAATGACAAACCACAATTTAGAGAAGAAAAATCACTGACAGCCTTGAAGAATGTGGAGAAATGCTGTGAAAGGAAAAGGATGAGAAATCAAGAATAGTACAGATATGCACATTTCTTATTCTACCAAATAGAGATTGAAAGAGCTACAGACATTCTGGTGCACATCACACACCTGCCAAATGTGCATGAAAATGGTAAAAAAACAGACAGGAAAATTCATTCCCTCACTGGGCTTTGAGAGGTATGGATGATCTTCTTGGGGATACGGGAATAGAAATGAATAACATTGGATTCAGCACCTACGCACCCCAAAGCACAAGCTACTGCTTAAAATCTTCCCTTCCCCAAGAAATTAAGGGCAGGTGTGAATCTGCATTTGGCTCCTCTCACAAGAGTATCTACCAGGGAGAGGTCAATGACGTGTAACTACCTGCTGGCCCCTTATTCCTCCATCCAACGAGGCTGAGCTTTTCCTATAAACTCACAGCTCGGAGGGGTACAGTTGATTGGCTTTCCTTCTGTTCCGTTCCTCTTCTTTGATTTACAGCAGTCTCCCACACCTTTTTCATAGGTCCTTTTCTAACTTCTCTGATAAGGGATTTCTCTGTGTCCAATTAGCAAGGCTAGTGTATCAGGCTGGAACTAGATAATTAAAAGAATGAAAAGACACAGAGTGACCTTGGCTCACAAACCTCCATGGGCAATTTATAAAACTTTAAAGATTTCAAGAAAATGTATTAATGTTATTATTCTATATCTTGTTCATCAGAAACAGGTCAGTTGTTCTTATATAACTTCAAGGTCTGTCTAAAATAAAGAAAAAGGTGAATTTCTTTTTTTTTTCTTCTCCTACTTTTTTTTTTTCAAGCTGTCTTTTGATAATTATTCATATCTAGGACAAAACTGCTCTTTTCAAGTTTCCAAATGAGGGCTTGACTTTACTGTATTTTATTTAAAAGCATATAATTTGTTTTGAAGGGAGAATACGAGTGGCACAATTCTCATGGCAAATCCAGAGCAGCAAAAAACACACAAAGCAGAAAACCCCATGCTTCATTTTTTCTTGCCTGCCTCTCACATATTCTGTTTAGAAGGAGCAAGGGAGAGATACAGTAGCTGGGTGAAGTCCTTATTTGGCTCTTCCATTTGTGCTATTTAAATTATGATGTATATGTGCTTTTAGCAAAGAAAAAAGGTGCCAAAAAAACTGCTGGGGGAGGTCTAACTCATAGGTTGGAAATTCATCTTACATAGCTGGACTCACCTAAACAAGAGGAGACGTAGTTCAGTTATTTACACTTCAATGATGGCTGAAAGTGGGAGATGGCAGAGCCATCCAGAGCTGTCTTATCTGAGGGCTCAGAGCAAAAAGGGATGTCAGGCAAAGACACTCTAGAGGTGCCCTTCTCTCTGCCTGGTTGTCTGTTCCTCTTTTGGATGTAACTGTAGCCCAGATGGCTAGCTTACACTAGATGTTTAATTTTTATTTAGCTGTCTAAAGTTAGGGAAAATAAAATCCATTAGAAAAAGAAAATAAAATCCAATAGAAAACTAGGCTGGTAAAACTAGGATGTGTTTACATAAAAGTTTAAAGAGATATTTTGATTAATAGGGTGTTGGCAAATTGTCTTATAGCCAAGAATTTAAGCTTTTCTGACTGATCTAAAATAAAAAAAAGAATAATCTCTTGTTATCAGATGTATAGATCAACAGATGCCAAAGAAGGAAGGAAAATACTTCTTACTGAACGTGCATTCTTGGCTTTTCGATGCCTTGAGTTTCCACTGGTATTGGATTATTTAGTGTCCGTTTTGTGTTAGTTTGATTCCAAGTATTATATTGTGCTATATTTGCTGGGGTAATTTATTTTTCTTTCCTTTGTTTGTGTGTCTCTCCTATGTAGATGCAAATTTTAATGTGTGTCTGTGTATTCACAGGATGAAATCTGCTCAGAAAATTAAATCTAGCTATATGGATTGAGCAGAGAGAAGAGTCTCTTCCCAAAAAAACACAACAACAAAAAATCCAGTCTATGGGTCTTTACTAATTTTCTGGGTTCATTGTATGAAGGTGTTCCCTTCTCGGTTGCAAAGAAATGAAATATATCCACTTTCAGATAAAGAACTCAGCTCACAAAATTAAATACTTTTATTCTCCTAATTCCTTAAGACCCTGAAAATAGATAGGGTGCTATAATGTGATTCCAAAAATCAACATTAAAATATTCCTGGCTCTATTTCAATGTCCCCATGTGTATATATCTAGAGGTGGAGGCCAAAAGATTTTTCAAATAGCTTTTCTCAAAATATTTCAGACAGACAACCCTGTCATCATTAAAATGGCAAGTTTCACTGCCCAGAAATAAGGAGCATTTTCAGTTATGTGTCTCACCTCTGGGGTTTTGTTTTCTCCATGTCTGATGTGCTTTTTCACATTTGTTTACTTCTAAGACATATTGCAAAACTTGGACAGCAGGATTTTGTTATGGTATGCAGGCATAGCATGCATCCCAGATTTTTAGCACCAAGCATTACTCTACTACTAGAAAAAAGTAACAGCTGATTTCTTACAAACAATGAAGTAGGTGATTTCTTACAAATGATGAAGTGCCAACTTTTACTGGTAGGCATGGTTTAAAGCTCCACTTAAAAAATAATGACAGACATAAAGAGTGTGCCCTTAATACCATTGCTGCTCCTAAATCTTCCCTACAGCTTTCAAATTTTCTTCTCTCTAGGTTAGCACTTTTTACCGTTATCCTCTCTCTGTGCACTTTTTGCTCAGGTTTTGAAATAAACCTTGCAATTTACAATCTGTCTATTACTGGCACTAAATTATTAAATCCTTTCACAATTTAGTCATTTCAATGTCTTGAGAATTTATTAGCTAGGAATTAACTCTTTGTTCACTCATTTACTGTCTATGTTATAGTCCCCAGAGATTTTCTCCATAGATCTTGTTATTCCATAATGCTAATTGGTGCCAGTGGAGGAAACCTAAATGCCAAGCTATTTTCAGCTCATCTACAGCTATTTCACTAATGAACTTGTACCACGAGCAGAATAAAGCTAGAGCTCCAACAGAAATGAATGTGCTTGGATTTCTCACAAATGCTTCTGTTGAATTGGCAAAAGGGTGCACTTGTAAAATGCATGAACAAATTTCAGCTGGCCAATCAACATCTGTTATAGAGATAAATGTGAGCCAAAATTTCTTGTTCTAACACTCAGCATTTGGCCTAGAAAGAATGATTATTTAAACTTTTCATGGCTAGATCCCAAATACAGTCTCAGAGCCAGTTAAAGCAGCTACCAGAAAAGTAGGCCATATTCCATATCCGACTGGAAGGATACTTGTTAGACTTGGTTTATTTTTCATTCAGGTTTCAGTTCTTCGGATCTTTAATTCTAAATTTTCATTTGCATAATAGTAGTACTTTAAGGACTTAATAAATTCAATTGTTGCTATTAAAAATTCTATTTAACTGAATATGCAAGTGGCCAGATTCTTTGCAGACTTTTGGGTATGCATCCTTGTAGAAGCTATGCATATGAAAAGTTTGATAATAAAAAATTCTGACATAAAGTAGAATTTGAATGGATAAAAAATTTTCTGGGTAGATATTAATTTCAAAAATCATATTAAAAATATTAACATTTCAGAAGAAAATCTCAAAGCTGATAAAATGTCCTTTGCAATATTTTTCCTTTTGTGACATTTTAAAAACTTTCAAATTTCATGACAAAGGCATTTTCTGGGGATACACATTCACTCTTCTGAGCTGGTCCCCTATAATTTTTTTCATTTCCCTTTCCTCTCATATTGGAACAATAGATTGGATGCTGAGCTGCTTTTTCCTGAATAAACCAAGAAAGAAAAACCTTTCCACTGGGAGAAACTGCACTGCCTGCAGTACTCTGTCCTGCAAACTGCATTAAATTATCTTTGAAGGTTATCCGTGTCTGCTGAATATCAAGAGGTGTCACTGTTGAGCAGTAAAAATACTTCCCCTTTACTGTGTGAATTGCCCTTGTGAGGTTTAATTTCAGCTTTTTTCCTTGCAGGTGTGGAAAATGGTCTCCAACCCAATGGCCTATTAGGACGGAAACAACGTCACTTGCTGCAGAAAGCACCCATAGAGCACCATAAAAAAATTATCCTTGTTGCAGAGGTCAAGGGGTAAAAATATCAGAGGTCTTTCTCAATTCTAACTCCAACATGGAGATATTCTAATTTAGTCAAGCAAACACATAAATCTCACCTTCTAAGAATTCTGAAATGGTCTGTTTTAGGAAAAGAATTCTTTGAAGGACTACAAGGGAAATGGACATTATAATGCAACCTCAGGCATGCTAGAAGCTCTGGCCAAGACTGCGGTTCAATCCTGACCATCACATAGTTTTGATGTAATTTTGCCTTTATAGACAGGTATCCTTTGAATCTTAGCTAATACTACCCAGGCATCATTTATTTTGAAATGTCCTTTCTCATTTTTAAGGACAAAGAAGCTTCTCCCTTTGCCTTCTCCCTTATTCATAATTTTGCCAACCCTTATGTCCTACAAACTCTGTTTTTCACTCATGTTACCACCTTAAATTTTCTACACAGAAGCAGATGGTGGAAGAAAAGGGAATTTGATTCATAAAGTGCATTTTTTCCTCATTCCCTGACCTGCTAAAAGAGAAATCTGTGCCCTCAGGTTTCACACAGGAAAAATTCACCAGAACAGGAACCCTGGGATCTCAGGGCCAAAACCATTTTCAAATGCAGATGGAAGGTGTCACGGTGTCACAATCCTCAGCCAGCCTGAACGAATATTCCTTTGACTACTGACATCTCGCTGCAAATTCCAATGTAGTTGCTGAACACTTGCTTGTACTCCTCTTTGTTTACCTTGGACTTAATGTTTTTAAAGCTTTCATGTTACAGATAGAATCTCTTTCATCTGCCATGATGTAAATATAAAGTTTCTCATTCTTAAATTCAAATCTATATTCCTTTTTGAAGGGTTTCATTGAAGACTCTCTTTGCTTGAGGTTATTCTATACCAAGTAGCACATGCAGAAGCTTAAACAGGATAGCATCACTATTAATTTATTAAAATCAACTTTGGAGTTTTCCATTCTTACT
Source organism: Setophaga petechia (assembly GCA_024362935.1). NCBI lineage: Eukaryota > Metazoa > Chordata > Aves > Passeriformes > Parulidae > Setophaga > Setophaga petechia. Next base: position 746,079 of record JANCRA010000002.1, on the reverse strand, counting down.
CCCTTTAGATTGACATGAAAACAAAATGAAGTATATTTATGTGAAAGTATACTGATGTAAGAAAATTTTATCTTGATGGAGTATCTTCAAAGGGAAGGAAATCTTCCTCATGGGAAAAAAAAAGTAAAACCTTTTTGTCTTTAATATTGTTATGAGAAAGGACAGAGGTCAAAAGGTTTTCCTTGTTTGTATACAGTTATGGAGCCACAAGTCTCTCACTAAATTTGAAGCCTTCAGAAGAAAGTCTGTGATGAAAGCACAGTTTTCTTTCAAATGTTTGTCTTCTTTTTGACAGGGTACTTTGTTTTCAGCTGAAGAGTTAAATAAGGCTAGAAATACTCAAAAAATTTTCAGCCATAGATAAAGGCAAACATATTTCCCAGTGAAGAAAAGCTTAGTTCTATTGATCTAGTAAGGTCTGGTCAAAGCATAAGATGAATACACTTAGATCTAAAAAGCAACTCTGTGAGAGAGCGTTTTGGCCAGGGGTCAGGGGTTTTCATGGCACACTGACCCTGGAACCTGAAAAAACACTGGCAGAGGGAGCAGAGGGGATAACAGCCAGTGTTTCATGGTGGTGTTGTCCCATTTTATGAAGGAGCATCAGGTCAGACTATTTATATAAAATGTTTCAATTCTGGTTTAGTTCTACTGAGTTTTAGCCTCTGGACTTCTGTATTTGTAAAAGGTAAATGACAGGGGATTTTCAGGAAGTTTTCCTGTCCTCTACTCCATTTATTAAATATGTCTTTTTGTCACTGATGCCTTATGAATTCAACCCCATGAGTATGAAGGGGCTCCTCAGATACTTCCATCACCAGTTTTGTGTTAGAACTTTACTGTGAGTTACTTGGATGGCCCTTGAACCAGCTCCAGTGTCTGTGTGAATTTGCTTCCTTGGTCCTCTTTTGAGAGATAAGGCATTCAGCTACAACTTCAACAGGAGTTTCTCTTTTCAGTGTGTATGCTGATGTGGCTGATCTGCTTCTCAACACAGGCAGTCCCAGGTCTCAGTCCTGCATGCCCAGACAGGCTGATGGCTTTAACCAGCTCTTCTGAGACGTTTGGGGCTAGGCCCATGTGTGTTTTCCTTACAGCAAAGGAATGGAGCTTGCTCCAAGTTTGTCAGGTTTCCTTGAGAAATGGAGAACTGACGCTGCAAAACTTGTGAACTTCAGTAGAGACAGACAAAAATTTGAATACAAGCTTATTAAAACCACTAATTAGAACCCAGGACCATTTCCTATCCCATTACATATATTTATGTTTATCCCTGAGTTTCCATGGGATCCAGAACCCTGGGAAGCTTAGAGAGCCACATCACTGAAGAGAGATTACCCCCTTTTGGTCCATTTTATTAATAGACTAGGGTTTATTATGCAATGATCCTGTTTCTACCAAAGGAGTCTACACTAACAATAAACCAAGCATCATTAACATATGTGCAAAGGTTTTTGGAAGTATTTAAGTTTCATTTTGCATTAAGTGACAGCTCCTCTGAAATCACTTTTGTTAGGGAGAGTGTTGCACCATGCAGGAGTTGATCAAAGGGGAGACCTTGAAAAGTAAGATACCATGTGAGTCAAGATGTTCATAAGTACTTATTGAATATAGAACTCATGACCACAGATCCTGCTGAAGTGATGCCAGTTAAAACCAGACTGAAGTAGTGGATGTGGATGTGAGTATTTAATTTGAGAAACTCATTGCAGAAAATTTTTTGGGGGAGTTTAATATTATGAAAAAAAGGCCTTAGGAGATTCTGCATGTGAAAACAGGTTAAGCAGTAGAATTAAAACAACTGGATGTATGGATTAATGTCTGTATTTCACAGTGTTTTGCTCTCCAGATCCTCAAGGTGATGTTGCAAACTGAAGAGTGTGGAGGAGAAAAGAACCAAAAAAAGTGGTTTGCAAGGAAGACTGCAAAGTTTGCAAGATCTGCCTGAAGACTTCAATCAGTTTGACTTATAAAATAGATGTCAAAACTTACAGTGTTTATGGATATCTTAGAAATATTTTGGGAAAAAAAAACCCCAAAAAACCAACAAAAAGACCAAAACCTGACATCAAAATTTCTACTATAGGAGAAGACACAATCCATTTGTGAAAGCTGAAGCCAAATATGCAAAGGAAAAAAATATTGAAGAGTATTCATAGGACTAATATTGAGCAATACAACATACTGTTGAAGGAAATATGGCCTCATGGTCTCATCTCAAGGATGCATGTCTTTCCAGAAAGTATATTTCAGCCAAGAACTCAGTAAGGGTAAAAGCAAGGGTATCTGTTTTAAATTCAGTGACCTATGATCTACAAGAAATCCAGTTGTATTTATCTCTTATAAGCAAAATTACAATAAATAGTGAAGCATGAACTTTAGAGGTATTCTGTTTTTTTTTTTTTTTTCATTTCAATAGGCCTTCATGAATTAAGGTTATAAAATAAGTTTTATACTCTAATAACAGGAGGCTGTTTTATGGTCATCTCTGGTGCTATGAAAAAATGGCATGGCTATGAAAAAAGTCCTTAGAAAGAGAGGATCCTACAGTTAATTGAAATTTGATGTGAGTTAGGGCCTGGATTTACAAAGGTGTTAAGGTATGCTGCTTCTGCTACTCTTAAAAGAATTCAAACTTCTAAAAGGTTTATGGAAGAGCTGCCTTAGCTCAGTTGGTCAGAAGACGGCTCTAATAACACCAGTTTTGGATTTGATCCCTGTAGGGGCCACTCATTTAAGAACTGGACATGATGATTCTTGTGAGTCCCTTCCAAATAAGAATATTCCATGGTTTTGTGAACATAGACCAGAGCTATAGGGGTACCTATGTGATTTGGAAAATCTCAGATGTAGCTTTATACAAATATTCTCTCTATAGGCTATTTTAAAATAATGTATATCTAAAGTCCTGTGCTGGTGTTTGTCGCAGACACCTTTTGTGAAAAATCCTTTCTTAGGATTTTTCCTGCTGGAGCTGAGAAGTTTCAGCAACAAATGTAAACAATTATTATCTGCTGCTGTGGAATGCAACAGGTCCACCTGTGATTGGTTTTCTGTAGATGTTTGGAGTTACTGACCATCACTGCAGAGCTGGCTCTCGCTCTCTGTCGGAGCCAGCTCCATTGTTTTCATTCTTTCTATTCTATTCTTAGCTTAGCCAGCTTCTGAAGAAGCCCTTTCCTTTCTATTTCTATTTAGTATAGTTATAATGTTATATATATGTATCATAAGATAATAAATCAAGCCTTCTGATCATGGAGTCAACATCCTCGTCTCTCTATCATCCTAAAAACTCCTGTGACCACCGTCACAGGTGTTCCTTTTTCTGACTCTGTAAGCCATTAGCCAAGAACCCCACATCAGTGAAAGCAATATATATATGTGCCATAATTTGGAAAGCCAAGGAATTCACCATCTCCATAGTTCACAAACAGGAATTACAGTAGTTCCTTGGGAACTCTCTTTGCTCCATTGCAGGAAAGGCAGAATGGCTCTGGATGGGCAGCAACACAGACCCTGCAGCCCAGTGATGGTGAAGTTGCTGCCACCTTTCTTCCACTGCAGGTCAAAGGACACTAATGTTCTCTTCTTAAGCATCCTGAAGGACAGGAATCAGTATTTGGCTGCAGCTGTTATTATTTCTCACAAATTCTTTCCATAAGCAAAGGAACAAAAAAAGCAAAAATAGCTACTTCAAAAGTATGATGTACAACGTTTCTTAATAGTTAAGTTGGGTTACAGTATGGTAGTATGTACTGCTGGTAGTAGATACAAGATGCAAGAAACACAGGTAGTGAGTTCATTAAAGGTTTTAAAATCTGGGAGATACCTTACATATCCTCAGAAATTATTCTCTTTCATCAAAATAACACATGATCATCAGTCAAACATAGCAATAAGAAAGTTATTTATCTTAGAATGAAAAAGAAATGATACCTTGAAAATATAACTGATGTCAGCACTGATGCTGGCATGGACACAGAAAAAAATTGTTCTTCCTTGAGTGAAGAGAAATTGGATTTGTCTCTGAGAATATCTACTACAATCCCTTCATTCTGATTTCTTTTTAAAAGTTCAGCAAAAAGTTTGAATGTTCTTTCTGCTTTTGGTTCTTTTATTTTTTCTAGTCCAGTAATTTTTTCATTTGTTTTCCTTCTAATTAGAAGAGAGATTCTTCTCCTTCCTTCCACTATGTCTTTGAAAGAACTAAGAAAAGGCCTGTTTATTTTTGTTGTGCTAATCCCTTTTTCATATGGTTGTGCACAATGCCTAAAATGATGAGAGTATCTGCATGTGGTCTCTGAATATATTTATTTTGACAAGCTCTCCAGAGACGAAACATGGAAATTTCCATATTCTACTTTCTTATCTGTGATGAGTTTCCAATTCCAATCTTCTTTTGTATCCAGCATGAGTTCTTCATTTCCAATGGTAAAATCTTCAGTAGCTATATTTATTTATTTTGTAATGAACGAAGAGTTTGGTTCTTGCTTCTCTAGGGCTCACATTGGTGGGAAGGGTATAATCACACTGCTGTAGTCTGGGCAGCGTCCCAAGGGCACCTTGTGTGAAGACTTGAGAACCTTTTACTTCCTGGCTGTGTTACTTTAGACACAGGACTATGAATTAAATACAATTTTAGCTGAAAGTGAATCTCTCTGCTTTTCATTTAATGGGAATAAAGGAGAAGAGAAAATGTTTTGGTTTAAATTGTGTTCTTGTGGGGCAAAAAATAAAACCCCCCAAAAATAAGCATGAAAACAAAGACCCCTACTGGGCTGTATCTTTTTCTACCTTGCACAGAAGCTAAGGGCCTTGAAAATTGCTGTCTTTTATATGGAGGTTTGCAGTAAGCCAAATTCCAGCAGGCATTTCCAACAGGCTGAGTGTGTGCACTTACTCCTACTGAGATGTTTTGACAGAATTTATGAAGTTTTAACATGTAAATTTTTCATTTGCCACATTTCTCAAATGCCAGGAGAATCTACTTGTTGGGGTTTTACCAAATGTCTGCTAGAACTAGTGTAGAAAACTAGTTGGAGTAGCATTCAAGATTTTTCCTCCCTAATGACAGCTAACTGTAAATAGTCTAAAAACCTCATAGGAAAACTGTCCAATTTCCAGGAGAAAAAATAGCATTGGCTAAATAGAAATTATTTTTTAATATTTTCTTTAGTGTCAGCTGTCAAAGACAGCTGATTCAAAGACAACTCTGATTCCAATGTGGGATGAACCACCACACAACTCTATCAAAACGTGCATTTAGCAATCCAGGCTCCGAGCCGGTGTGTGAGAAATGAGGATAAACTCTGGATTTACATTGTAACACCAAGTGCATACACCTGAAAGACAATAGAAAAGGTCTCTGATTTACAGTAAAAATGGGTCTGAGAGTTAACTGGTTGGGTGCAATCTACTTGCTAGTTAGTGTAGAGAGAATGGCTATGCAGGAATTAGGGCTTCTTCCCCCAAAAAGGTAGCGGAATCAATAACTGAACTGGCATGTATCTACATCAATGCACAGGCAACAAACAGGAAAGCACTGTGCAACAGCAGGACTGTGACACAGCTGCCATCACAGAAACATGGTGGGATGACTTGCACAACTGGGATGCTCCAATGGATGGCTATGAACTCATCAGGAGGGATAGGCAAGGAGGAATTATCCTGCATGTTAGGGAAAGCTTTGATTGTCTAGGGCTTAATGATAGTGTCAATAGCATTGAGTACGGGTAAGAATAAGGGGAAACAAGGAAGATATCACGGTTGGGAGCGTTGTAGACAACCCAACCAGGATCAAGAAGCAGATGAATTAAGCTCCTGGGAAAAAAATCTTACAATTACTAACTTTGTTCTCATGAGAGAGCTCAACTAAACAGATGGAAATGCAGCACAACAGAGAGGAAACAGTCTAGGAAATTCCTGCAGTGTGTGGAATACACAGAGGTGGTAAGTGACCCAGTTAGGGAAGGTGCCCTGCTGGACCCATTGTTTTTGAACAAAGAAGGACAGGTGAGTGATGGGATGCTTGGAAGCAATCCTGAAATCAGAAAATCAACAGAAATCAAAAAATGATAAGAGTAGTAGCAAAACAGTTACCTTGGACTGCCAGAGAGGAGACTTTGGCCTGTTTAGGAGACTGGTTGGCAGAGCCCCTTGCAAGGCAGTACTGAAGCACAAAGAGGAGTCCAGGAAGGCTGGATGTTCTTCAAGAAAGAAATCTTACAGGCGTAGGAGCAGGCTGAAAGATAGGGTGTTGTGGAAGAAGACCAGCCTAGCTGAACTGAGAGGTTTGGCTGGAATTCAGGAAATAAAGGAGAATTTATGAGCTTTGAAAGAAGGGGCAGCAACTCAGCAGGACTACAAGGATATCATGAGGTTAGGCAGGGGGATATTAAAAGCACCAAATAGAACTTAAAAGACAATAGAAATGAGTCTAGAAATACATCAGGAATAAAAGGAGAATCTCCACTCTTTATTGGATGCAGGGGGAAGCACAGTGACAAAAGATGAGGAAAAGATTGCAGTATTTCTTTGCCTCAGTCTTAATAGTAACACCAAAGCTGTTCTTTATAGGTACACAGCCCCTCAGCTGAGAGACAGGGACAGGGAGCAGAATGAATAACTCAGTGGAAATTATCTGAATTATCTGGTGATCTGCTGCTCTCAGACACACTCAGGTCTATAGGATTAGATGGTATCCACCCAAAGGTACTGACAGAGTTGGCAGAGGTGCTCACTAAGCCACTTTCAGTCATTTACCAGAAGTCTTGTCTCACCAAGGAGGTTCCAGTGGGCCAGAGGTTCGCAAGAAGTGCTGGAAGAAAGATCTGGGAAACTACAAGTCTGTCAGCCTGACCTTGGTACTGGAGAAGATCATGGAGCAGATCACCTTGAGTGCCATCATGCAGCACCTACAGGACAACCAGGGGATCAGAATCAGCCAGCAGGGGTTTAGGAAAGGCAACTCCTACTTAACCAACCTGATCTTGACACAGTACATGGATGAGGAAAAGGCTGTGCCTGGTGTCTATTAGGACTTTAGTAAGAACTTTGGCCCTGTTCCCACAGCATTCTCCTGCATAAAGTGGCTGTTCATGGCTTGTGTGGATGCATTGTTCATTGGTTAAAATCTGTCTGGATGGCTGAGCCCAGAGAGTGGTGGTGATGGAAGTAAATTCTGTCGGCAGCTGCTCACAATTGGGGTCCTGCAGGTCTTAATACTGGGCTCAGTCTTGTTTAATATCTTCATCGATGATCTGGATCAGGGGGTTGAATGTACTCTCAGTCAGTTTGCATATGACACCAAGCTGGGTGGGAGTGTTGATCTGCTGGAGGGTAGGAAGGCTTTACTGAGGGATCTGGACAGGCTGGATCAATGGGCTGAGGCCAATTGTTTGAGCTTCAGCAAGGCAAAATGCTAGATCTTGCATTTGGGTCATAGCAACCCCATGCAGTGCTACAGGCATGGGGTAAAGTGGCCGGAAAGATCCCTGACAGGAAAAGGCTGGGGGTTCTGGTCAGCACCCAGCTGGACATGAGCCAGGACTGTGCCCAGGTGGCCCAGAAATCCAGGGGCATCCAGGATTGTATCAGCAACAGTGTGGCCAGCAAGACCAGGACGATCCTTGCCCTGTACTGGTGAGCCTGCATCTCAAATCCTGTGCTCAGTTTTGGATCCCTCACCACATGAAGGACATTGAGGCACTGGAAAATGTCCAGAGAAGGACAATGAAGCTGGGGAAGGGTCTGGTGAAAAAGTGTGATGAGGAGCTGGTTTTGGTTAGTCTGGAGAAAAGGAGTCTGAGAGATCTTTTGCTCTCTACAAATACCTGAAATGAAAAATTTCTTCACCAAGAGTTGTCAGGCATTGGAACAGACTGTCCAGGGAAGTGGAGGAACCATCCTCCCTGCAGGTATTCAAAAGACATGTAGATGGGTTACTTAGGGACATGGTTTAGATGTGGACTCAGAAGTGCTCAGTAAGCTTAAGAATCTTTTACATCCTAAATGATTCCATGATTCTATAATCCTCTACAGATGAATTGCAAATGTGCTTGATCCTTACAGAGGATCCTATATGAGCAAGATGGAAGCATGCAACTCCATGCATGCAGGTCCTTCTATATCTGGCTGTTGGGAGAGGGAATAGAGTCAGGTCTGCAAAAGTCACACCCATGAAGGCATGTAAGCTCCCATTCTTATGAGACCTCATACATTAAAATAATACTTTTATCAATCTAACTTTTTTTTTTTTTGGCCTATGGAGTGTTCAAATTTTACCATCAAATGCAATTTTTTCCAAGTGTAATCCTGGTGTGACTCTGGTGAAATAAAAGGATGTATACTATTCTTACTGGGATTAAACACTGAATTCTGAAATTCTCTTACTGTGTGATACCTAGTAACTCTGATTAATTGTATGAACTGGATGATTCCTCCTTTCCATGACACCATTTGTAAGGCTACATTTCATCCCTGTGTATGAAACACTGGACAGAAAACAGCAATGTATCCAGAAAAAGCAACAGTAAAGTAGCACATCTGCAGCCAAACATTTCACATTCTTAACATTTCCTTATCATGTGCAAATGCTTCAAAAACACTTCAAATATATACTCAGTTGAGTAGAAAGAGCAACATTTGATAATAACACAGAATATTGCCCTGGAGCTCTTGAAGTCCTTTATCAGGAGTGAGAATATTGTCCTTTTGTTACAGAGAAAAACCCAAAGTTTTCAGTGAGCAAATGATCTGCCCTGGAGCACATGCAAGGCAATAGTAAGACAGAAATGCTATTAAAAACTGTTTCCTGGGATATGCTGATACACCCTGCTCCTTCTTCTCATTCTGAGATATCAACCAACTTTCTGTCTGCTTTTGTGGGAAAAGGAGGTAATAAAGCAGAGGATATATCTTTACACAAGATAACTGAAAAAAATACACACTTAAATTTTTTGAAAGACTAAACTTGACACTGACACAAACCAAAACTGTTTCAGAAAACCCATACTTGGAGTCTAACTCCTAAAATGACTGTGTGACCTTTTCTTCCTCTTTTGGTGAATTAAATGGGACTAACCAGATGTAAGGAAGGTCATGAATATACAGAAGAGAATAAAATGTAGAGAGGACTGAAATGCAACAGAATTTTGTTGAACCAGAAGAAAAATCACTGGGACATGAAAGAATATTTATAGAGTGAATAACTGTAAAGAATAACAAATATACTTATAATTCCAGGCTTGTCTGAACTAGAACCATAAATTGGTGGAGGGAAGTTCAGACTGTTTTAAGCAGAATCACTTACACTTCGTGGATGTCTTTTTCATACCCAAATGCTTCCTCACAAAAATATTTTCATTTTATTTACTAGTTTTCAAAAAGACCCCAGCATCAGTTGTAGAAGCTAATATGTGATGAACAGTTTAGTGTGACTACACTATTCATTTGTTTTGGTCTGTGCTTGAAAAATATTATCTCAGGAAAACTGCCTTAGTGTAACCCATTGCTGCAGTGTGTGCCTCATGGATCCCTAAGGCCCTTCAGTGCAATAAAATGTGCAAAGGAACAGTTACTGCTCACAAAGAATTATTGAATTTCAAGGTGTGTCACCATCTGCACAACCACTGCATTTTCTTTTCTCTTTTTATTTATTTATTTTTTTTAACTGAAGCACAAGATGGTAAGTTTCTATATGTTTTTGAGTGGTAGAATGTCATCTTCGAAAAAGACCAATATGAGTGGTTTTGAGTTATATAGAATGGTAAGATAAAAAGATAAACCCATCCTGCCATAGCTACAGAAGTATTTTTTTTTTTTACTGCTCTGTTCTCTGAGGAAAAAAAATTCTTTTGAGCTGAGACCTTGTAGGCTATTTCAACTTGAGGTGGATTATTTCAGTGCTCAGAAGGCACAGGAGCTAGAAAATGAGTTTATAATGGAAAAGTTCGTAGATCCTTAACTTCATCAGTGCACATAGACACTTGCATAGGAAGTAAAAAGATATTTGAAAGATATTTTGCAAAGCAGGTTTTGTCCTTTTGAAAGTGAAGAAGAAGCAGAACCTTTTTTCATTTCAGCTTCCCCTGATAGCTCACATCTAACTAGCTAATTAATTAAATCTACCTGGTTGCTAATTAACCAGTTGGAGAAATGGCTTTGAAACAGAAATTGGTTCATAAAGATACAAGAAAAACAGAGTGTCTGAGTTGTAAAGTATCAGTGAAATTCTAGACATTTAAGACAGTTTTCTGGTATATTTCTTCAGATAAGCAGGCATTATGTGACTACAAATAGAGTTGTTCTCAGTATACAAATGATTACTAATTACAAAATGCGTGAGTTACAAACCATTACACAGCAGACAGAAAAATTAACTTCATCATTTACAATGATTTTGGGTTTTTTGACAACTTGGATGTGATTTTTAAAATCATGAGATCAAGGTAACTATCAGATCCAATCAAGAGATTGTAAATTAACACTTTGTCAAAGAAGTCTAGGGATTTCCTCACTATTGTGGCTGTGGGTTGACAGTGTGGAATTGACTGAAAGGCAGAGCTCAAGGGGGTTTTTACTGCAGTAAGTGGGGTTAGATTTGGTTGCCCACAACAGTCCCCAGTGCTGTTCTTTGGGGTTCAATTCTAGGGCCAGTTCTGTTCAATGTACTTATCAATTATCTGGATGCAGGAGTTCAATGCACTGTTAGCAAGTTTGCTGATGATACAAACTTAGAGGTGTTGAGGGACAAGAGCCCTTTGCAGAGGGATCTAGATAGACTGGAGCACTGGATCTAGATAGACTGGGGCACTGGATCTAGATAGACTGGGGCACTGGACTGTAGTTAATGGGATGAAATATAACACTTCCAAATGCTGGATTCTGCACTTAGAATGGAATGATTCTGGGTACAAATGGGAGAAGAGCGGTTGGAGAGCAGCCCTGCAAAGGGATCTGGGGATGCTGGCCCACAGCAGGCTCAGAGTGAGTGAGCACTGAGCCCTGGCAGCCCAGAGGGCAATCCTCATTGTGGGATACATCAAACACAGCAACACCAGCTGGTCAAAGAGGTGCTGAATCCACTGTATTCAGCACTGGTGCAGCCTCACCTGACTGCTGTGGGCAGTTCTGGGCCCCACAGGTTAAGAACGATGTGAAGGTCCTTTAATGTGGCCAGAGGAGAGTAACAAAGGTGGTGCAAGGGCTGGAAGCAATGTCCTATAAAGAGCGGCTAAGGACTTTGGGCTTGTCTAGTTTGGAGAGAAGGAGGCTGAAGGGAAAAGTAATTTCTTTTTACAGTTTCCTGAGGAGGAGAAAGGGAGTTAATTTCTTATCCCTAGCACCCAGTAATAGGAAGCCTGGGAATGCTCCAAAGCTGTTCCAGGGAAGGTTCAGACTGAATATTAGAAATATTTTCTTTACCAAGAGGATTTACACTCACTGGAGCAGGTTTCCTAGAGAGGTAGTCAGTACCCCAAAACTGTCAAAGAGACGTTTGGACAATGTCCTTAATAATTTGCTTTAAATTTTTGTCAGTCTTGAATTGGTAAGGCAGTTTGACTAGATAATCATTGCAGGTCCCTTCCAAACAAAATATTCTATTCTATTCTATTCTATTCTATTCTATTCTATTCATATTTGTTTTTCCAATAGCTTATATCACAAAGTCTTTTCTGTTAGGGGAAGGAGGGAGCAGTCAGCAATAGTCTGAAACCGTGGTCAGCTTGATGAATATGACACAACTGAAATTAGGCGCAAACATGCTTTCAAAGATTATTTCTGTACACGAGTTTGTAGAGCAACTCTTAGACAAAAACTTCACCCTTTTAGCCTCATTCTAATTTTTACAGTATTAAGAGGAAGATGTAATACAGTGTAATATAATTTTACTTGCTTTCATCAGTTCTGAATGCCTGCCTTTTAGATGGCTTAATTGGAAGATTATGTACTTCTCTAGATTCATATCAGGTATCTTTAAGAGTTGCAAAAGAGATATACATTTTAAGCAAGGTTAGCTATGAAACATATATGAGAGTGTTCATGCATGAATTACAATATTATTAAGAAGAGTCTTGTTACAGTCATATAATATGGAGTGCTGCTTTGGCTAGTAGTCAGGAATTCCTGGAGAATGCATCACAGCTTTCTTCTAGAGCTTCTAGTTATCAGCAAAAACCAGCTGGAGAGTTATTTTCTTGAGCCTTTTTTTCTGAGCTGAAAAAGTTTTCATACAATGTTTAACTAGAAAGAATATCAGATGATTTTAAATGAACCAGACTTGTGGTGCCTTTCATTGCTCCTTCAAAACTCTGCTGGTTCTGAAACTAAATTAACCTTGGCATCCTGGTTCCAGGGATGGCTGCCACTCAGCTTGCTCTGGGTATAGTCACTGTTATGCTCAGGTGCCTAGGCTGAGATTGTTAAGGGTATTTAAAAGTTTTCCAGTAGATGTAGCAACACCTAGTTGACTTCTTGACAAGGATTTGGCATCACAAGCATAAATATCTTATGTTAGAATATGTAGACATGTGCTTCTGCATGGCTGAAGATATGCACGAAAGAGGATACAAGTGCCAATACAGACTCAAAATGTAAAGAAAACAACAAAAAATTAGAAGTTATTGTGCCAATATAGCGCCTTTTACCCTTCATGAATGCTTTAATAATTTCAGTAAAAAGTTCATCTTCTCCCATTTGGTCAGCATATCAATGGTGTAATATGCTGGTACTTTTTTGTTGGTAAAATCCTTTAAATCTAAATAAAAGATTTCTAAGGTCCAGATGATTAAAAGTAAATGAGTAAGGTAAATCTCTTAGATGTTTCAGACTTCTACCTGAATTGTGGTTAAGGTTAAAAATTTTATTTGGGGAAAGATATTCATCTAGGGACTTTCCAAAGCATCTTGGCTGATATTGCAAAAGGGCACTTACCTGCATGTTGAGGATGGACATATGAGACAGAGAGAATGCTGTAAAAAACTCTGTGCCATCTATTCCTACCTTTGCAAAGATGTAGACGGTGACAAGAGTTGAATCTAGATTAAGTGACAGAAGTCTCATTACTATGCATGGGAGGTGTATGGCTGTTTAGCAGGGCATTTGGGTACGTATCTCTGAGTTATGTCCCTTAGGAAAGGTGTGCTCTAGGGCTGCCTTTGAAGCCCTCTGCCAAGCTCTAAGTGCCCACTAACAGTATTCATGTCTGCCCAGACTCCACAGGCTGCTGGTGGTGCTGTTGACTGGCTTTTATGTTGGATCTCTGCATCTGGAACATTTACTTGGGAGGCAGGAGATCCAGTTTTACTGTTGGCCTCAGCTTGAGATGACGCTCTGAAAAAATGAGTCTTGGCTCTCCCGGTCAGTCAGTTGTCGAAGGCTGAGCAAAGCCATGACTAAATTTCATTAAAATGTCTGAGACATAGTTCATAAAAGTCAGAAGTGAAAACAGATGATCGTGAAGCTGGGGAAAAACTGCTAGGTGTCATTGATCTGAAAAATGAAAAGATAGTACAGGTTATTATATATTCTCATGCATTAGCTATTCAGAATAATACTTTCATCTTCAACCATAGTGAAACTTTGACCCTCCTCCTCTCTCACTGGTTGGCCACATTTGCAATCTTTCCAACTGCCACAACCTCCAAGTTTTTTTTTTGGAGAGTATGAACTTTTCAGGTGCAGCTCCTCACTAGCAACTTCTTATCTTGACTGGCAGCAGCTGAGGATGTGTTTTTACCCTGCGTGACATATCTGTCAAGGGAAAACTGGAGCAGGAGCAAACCTGGTCCTTGCTGTCTCTAGTTATGCTCCTCTGGTACTTTGCACTCTAGAGAATTTTCTTGTTACACTCATAGGGAATTCGCTGCCACTTCACCTTAATATATTAACTCCAGCCCTGTGTTTTCAACCAGTTCAGCAAGTAAAACGTAGTAACCAGATCAATGAGAAACTTTTGCTATACCAAGTAAGCATTACGAGGGGCATAAGGATTACCCCATTGAGTCAGACCTGGGCAACATCTCATTTGGAAAAAAAGAAAAGGGTTTTAAGCAACAGCAGTGTTGCAGATAATTCATTGAAACAGCAACTTCCCTTTTAAAATCAGGAGACATGACATCTCATATCTAGAAGATAATTCCTTCTTATTTAATTCATGTTCATCCATGGGATCTGTGAGTGATGAGAAGTACTCTATCTCACCCCTTAAGAAGTGAAATCAAAGAGCTAAATATGTCCTAAATATAATGTTGAAGCGTGGAAAACACACAAAGGAGTACAAATGAAACCAACTGTAACTTTCACAAAGGAAAATAGCCAATTAAAACTATGCCATAAGATAAAAATATTTCTTTGTGTTGTGTAAGCTGTGGCATTATTTTAACCTTTCAAGTATGTATAATAGGTAGCTTTATTCATGTTTACATTTTTTGCTCTAAAAGCAGAAAACACATATAAAAATGAGGCATGTTGATTACTAAACAAAAATCTATTTCCTTTGAAGGCAAAAGGAATATAATAGGGCTTAAATTTAAGGTTGTGTTTTCCTGAATTATGAAATAAAAATCCATATCTTTAAATACTCTTTAGAAAAACATAAAAAGTTGAACTGACAACAAAATATTTGTGATTATCTTTGTTTTTCCTTACTACAGAAGGGCATGATTTGCAACGGTGTAGATCTCCTGATGTTGTACCACCGTTCTATACATAACACAAGAAATAACCTGGCAAAAGTGTTCTCATTCCAGCTACTGAACTAAAGTTTGTCACAGCTTTTAATCACATTCACATCCAAGTCCACATGGATGCAAATAAAAGGAACAGTAGTGAAAAAGTATGAGTTTATCACCTTTATTCTATTTACTCTCACAAAAAATTAGTGTACAACACAAAATACACATTTTCTTGAAATCCTCTGGTGGCTCTCTTTATTTTATGTTCTTGTTTCTTTAACACAACATAGGGATCTTTCATCTCTTCTCTCAAGGAAGCAGGAAACAACTTCAAAAATGCAACCCATACTGACATCCCTTCAATGTTTCAGAGTTTTGCTGAAATCCTTATTAAGATAGCAAATGCCATTATAAATTGATCTAAATGATGGCATGCCTTTACTGTAAGAAATCTAAAGAGGAAAGCTGCTGTCCTAGTTGGTGAAAACATTTACAAAACTTGGAATTATGATGAAAAAAGCATCACCTCATTATTCCTGAAACCTTTCTCAAGTCACCTTCCAGATCAAGTGCTGAATCTCCAGCCAGAGAGTAGCTTAACAGGTGGGGAGATGCAAATATTGCAGCTGGCCAGACACTGCATTTATATTTGTTTCCTATTCCTTCCCATTTTGCTTTTTTTCCTTTTCATTTTTCTTTTTTCAATGTATTGGCTTTTTAGGGACTATGCTTTTTTCCACCCCAGGCATCACTTTTATTAACAGAGCTGTGCAGATTTGAAAAACAGGGCCCTTACACCATTTCTATAAACTGCATGGGAATTCCTTAGGGGGTCTCCTAAGTAATGACTCGGCTCGATCTTGCTTAGCTAATGAATACTTTCCAGCTTACAGACCAACACATCTATCTCGGTGTTTCCTTATTAGTTTAAGGCTCTGCATAAAAAGCCATCAAGCATACTAAGAGAGCTGCTGAGGGTTGCAGGTTCCAAGCTGTTCTGCTGAAATCTCATATCAGAGCGCACCCCACAAAGGGTTTGAATCACTCTCTCTCTGACACCCAAAAATACTGGAGGGAGAAGGGAGCCTCTTGTACCCTTGTTGATTTGTCTGGAATCTGCTCCTCCTTGTTGTAAACCACATTTGGGGATTCTTCCCCTTTTGTGGGAGAGACCACAACGCTATACACTCAGTGTTTGTACTATTTGTGCCCCATTTTTTCCCCCTTCCCTTTAAAGGCTTTGTAATAAGGTAGGAAGAGCATTAGAATGCAGTTAGAGCGAAGGATGATCTTAAACTCTTTCTTTCAACAGAAGCATTTCCATTGGCTCTAATTATTAGTTCAAACACTAATGCATGGGGGTGTGTGGGGGTAATGATGAAAAGCAAAGCTATTCATAGATTTCACTTTAACATGCTATAGATTTCAATGGATTTTACTAGTCCTCTCTATAAATTTTTTTACCACTTTGAAAACCTTCACAGGCTTCACTTCAAATATATTTATGATGGCCCTTCTGCTGACCCCAAGCAGGTTAATCTGGTGATGCATATTATATAATGTGATTACAGAAGGTAAAATCAGGCTAATAAGGTACAATGCATGGAGTTCTTTAGTGGCTTTGATGTGTATCTTTCAATTTTCAGTCTTGCCTGTAAAAAGCAATGAAAACCCCCTCAGTTTCAGCAGTGCTTGTATTCCTGGTTTCACATTGCTGTGTTATTCTAGTCTGACATGTACTGTACCTGTCTTGTTTCTCACATTTGTGTCTCTTTGGTCTTTTCAAAGTTATGAATACTTGAGACACTCCTACAAATTACTGTGCTGATTAAAAGTCCTTGATCATATAATCTTTTAGCTTTTAAATGCACTGTCAAACAATAGAATCAGGAATATGGGGCTGATGCAGTTATTTCATATTAATACTTCAAGTTCAAACAAAGTGTCAAGATGACTAAGTACAAGGGATTTTCAGAATGCTTTAATGTTGCCTCATTTCAAATCACTTCATAAGCAGCTTGGTAATGAGCTCAATAAATTCTACTGGAAAAAAATGCTCCCAAAAAAAAAAGTAGGTTGCTATTTTATAATTAGCCCTCTGGGCTTGTGTAAAGGAGTCTTTCTTCCTGTTAGAAATCCACTTTGTTAGTGCTGTGATGTGGAGATGGCTAAATGAGTATGAAATATTGCAATTAAGTACATCACAAGTTGTTTATCTTATCAGCAGTGTTTTTCTTTAAAGGATGGCTTGTTGACCACGGTTGTGGTCACAGATCTCCATCACAATTTTTCTCTGCTTTGTCAATTTAATGCACAGAGGTTTACCAAACACTACAGAAGACAGTAAACAAACAAAATGGAAGCCAAGTAGGTTTTTATTTTTTTTTTTTTTGAAGGAGCAGGTATGTTTTCTTTTAATCTGAGCTGTTTAATCACCAGATAAAGCGAGTTTCTGAAACTTCCTTTAGATCTGATGAAAGAATTGACCATGGAGGTGTTGGGGCTGTATGGTGGGTCTTTGCGCACCCTGCTGAGCAGCCCTGCCTTTGTTCATGACAGAAGTAGTAAATCAGTTTAACTGTTGGAAAGTAAACTAGTTCATTACTTCATGGACAGCTGAGCCACTGGACTCCTCCTTGCTCTCTGCTGGTATTCCCAAGGGTTCCTAGCATGATAACCTTCTAACCTCCTGAATTTCTTACCTTTATTTGGCCAGGTAGGATTGACATAGCCCATGAGACCCTAATCTGTATTGACCGTATGTTTCATGCAAGGATCTCTTGAAAAGTTTCTTTGAAGGGTCACATCCTGCAATTGTGATTGAGTCAAGTGGTTAAGATTTCTTGTGTGGTTTTCATGGACTTTACACAACTTAGTTCTAACTATGGGCACCAGTTTGACTGTGCATATGTCCCAGAACACAAAGTGTTCCTAGTGTTTTGCTCTATTTGCTCACTGCTGTCCTCCCAATTTCACAGACATCTTGTTTACAATGGGCAATAAAATATGATGCTGAGCACCTCAGGCTTTTGCAGAATAGCTTCTCACCCCATTATGAGACTTGGAAGATGCAACGGCATGGCTCTGCACTGGGGCCAATTTGTGTTCCTGAAAGGTAACTTCCTGTCTCCACCCACTGCTGAACTCACCATTTACTCAGGGTTATGTGACTGTAGGGTTGGATCTCTAGCAATGCTGTCCTAAAATACTGGGAAATCCTTCTAATGCGATTAATAATTTGTGAAGCATGGCTTACTGCTGCAGGAGCTTTGCTCCCAGTTCACAATTATATCACATTTATCCATATGTCTACTCATTTTATTCTTCATATTAATTTCAACAAATTTGCTAACTAAAGAATTCAGTCTAGTATGAAGATTCTCACATTCATCCTTATGGCATTTTTTATTCCTTTGGTAGCAAGTCAGTTTTAATTTTAACTTGGAAGCAGAGTTTATAATTCACCAATATGGTATTCTTTTAGAACTCGGCTTCATAGTGCTGGGTCTCAGAATTTTGTTACTGTTTTTTTTACCACTCTCTTCTAAAATTTCTCCTATTGACATTTACGTTCAAGATAGTATCCCCCAAATATAGATTACCCTCTAGTATGAAGACAAGTACTAGGAATTTATTTAGTACTTCTGCAAGGACTTCTGCAACAACTTTGCCTTCCTTGGCGACTCTTTGCACCTTGACCACATCTATCAACTTACTGACAAGCTTTCTCTTTTAAACATGTTTAAGGAAAATATTTATTAGTTGTTTTATGCCTCTGCCTGGAGTTTCCCATTACTTTTCTTTGACTGTTGTGTGATGGTTTTAAATTTAACTTTCCTAATCTATTTTTTTCCCGTTTTCCTTATTTAGACTATTGTTTTCTTTTTTGTTTGGTGGAGGTTTTTTGTTTTTCTTTTTTGTTTTGTTTTAGGTTGTGCACAGTGTTTGTATTACATAAGAAGCTTCCTCTTGTCTCCCCGTCCAGCAATTCAGACTTTTTTGGTGACCCAGGCTTTAGCACCACTCATTTAATAAATTAATTGAGGGAATTGCATTTTCTGTTACAGTTGTTTGATAATGAAACTAAATTCTCCCTGTTTTATCATGTGAAAAAATAATCATTCCTTACTTGGCATTTTTAATGGAATTTCGTGCTATATGTTCATTACAGCTGTGTTTTGGACTTCCAAACCAGGCTCATGCCTCTGGCAACTGTCCATTAAGTGATTAGGTGCAAGTCAAATTCACTTCACTGTACTCTGCTGACCTCATAGTGACGTACATTGTGGGAAAAGGCCCATCCGGATGGGAGTTGATCCACTCCTGCTCAAAGGCATGAGATCAAGATGCATCTCCTTGCCAAAAAGAGAGTAAATCATAGCTGAGGTAATAAACACTACCATTTATCTAAACTTTTGTTTAAGTCCTGCATGATAGAAATTTCATGAACTGCCTTAGGTAATATATTTTTACAATGAACTACTCTTGTTTCTTTTATTTGTCCTTATCTTTTTATAACAATAAATTATAACAATTAAGATTGCTCTGAACTAGACATTTCAAGTGAGTTTTGGAAGCGTAAACAGGTCTCTAGTAACATTTTAATATATCAGATCTCCCTCACAATCTAGTACACTTGAAGGGAGAAGCCATAAGTTCAGACACAGAGCTAATACAGTGGCATGGCAGCAAATTCTCCTTTTCAAGAAGAATTTTTAAATTTGAAGGTACAACTACAGCTTGATTTGATTCCTTTGTGTTGTGTGGTTGGTAGACAGAAACTAGATCTCATAAGGTTTTTGTATTTTTGTACCTAAATATGGGCATATCATTATTCAGAACCATATATAACTAACTTAGTTGCCTCATCAAAATTCCCCAAAATACTTGCTTCTGTTAGCCAATTGCTGTGGTGTTACAGACTGCTATCCTTATTGAGCATATATTTCTCTTATTTTTTTCCCCCTGGGACATTAATCCTTTTAAATATGAAAAGTTTTAGATTATGAATATGAATTAGCTTATGGCTATGTAGTTTTGGATTCATCCCACCTTCACATTTTCACAGTTTGATTGCTGAGTTGATGACAGTTTATTTACTTAAATATTTATACACGAGCAGCTTAATCTCTTTCTATTTTAAGGAAAAGTAACATAGAAAATAAATTACTCTGCTATTGCCTACCATGATGTTTGTCCCTGGTTTCCTGTGTAAAAGAAACCATGAAATGCAGGGCCTATATCCAGTGTATGTATGTGTTTTATTTTCAATTTCTTTGTTGTCTGCAAGGGATTTTAAAGCTGATTTCAAACAAATTTTGCTTTTAGGTCTTTCTATAGAGATAGTGGAATCCCACTTCTAATTGAAGTAAGAGGTCCATGAGGGTTTAAATAACAGCCAGTGACATTTAGGACAGGTAAAAAAAGCAAAGGTACCTGATTGTAGAAATATATTACCAAAGCAGTTGTGGAGTTTCTGTCATGCAAGGCTTTAGCAAAAGTTTAGACAAATGGTAGGGTTTAGTACTTCAGTATAGTTTTACTGTTTTTGGCAAGGGGATGTATTAAATCACTCATTGGTTTCTTTGTCAGTGTTATTTTCTTTTGGTCTCTAGGAAAGAAAGTGCTTATTTACCTCCCCTAAGTGGAGGTTGTAAATTAATTTTGAAATAAGAAACAAAATATAGGGATTTTAGACTAAGAAAATCAGTAAAATGTGAAACAAGCTGTAACATTACCTTACAAGTTTGATTATACACAGAGCAGATAAGGCATGATCAATGTTACTTCAGAATTTAGGCTTGGGATGATGGCTTTGAAATTTTAGTACTCACCACAGGAGACAGAAGATTCTGTAATCAATATTAAAATTCTTAATGAGAACAAGCACACTATAGACATATCTAACAGTGTATTCCATGGCTCTTCCATGAATAGCCAGTAAAATTCTTCTCAAAATCCATGATACTGAATAAGGCAGATTCTGCTACCCTTATTATGGTAGTTAAAGCATGTGTGTACTCCATGCCATAAATACTGTGCTCACCAAATAACTCGTTAATACAAGCAAAGTGATATATGGATATATGCTGGATATATGCTATAGAATCTTACCCTAATTCTTTTGAAGAAACAGATAAATCTGTCGTTTATAAATACCTAAATCTGAATTTGTGTACCTGAAAAATAAACCTGATTTCCTGGTGCAAAAAGGACAGTCAATCTGGGGCTTGCTCCATTGTATACAGCCATGGTATAGTTCTATCACCTAAGTATCTGGCCTATGGTTATTCATGCTATCAAAGTAATTCCAGAAGTTCAAGTCCCATTTTGGACAATAACAATTCTACTGAGAAAGTGAAATTCATAAGATATATGGTTTTCTTGAGAAAACTGTGGCTATAACTTTGGAAATTGTAGTCCATGTGTCAAGACTGAAAACATAACTACGAAGAGAAAAAATATTCCTCACTGTTTAATGACACTAAATTCACAACTAGCACACTGTCTCTAATCTATTACATAATTAATAGCATATGCATTGATACAGGCATTGATATCATTCAGCTGCAGTGGTCAACACACCATGGTTACATAATTCTGTTCTGCAGATTGCAAAGCTATGGATATTGCAGTGAAATATCCAAGAAGAATGATTTTTCCTAAAGATATCCTCAGTATTTTCCCTGTGTCAATAAAAATGGTAAAAGAAGTATCTGAGAGGAATAGTAATAGCTTCTGAGTTAATGTTGCCAAGTATGAACTCAGAAAGAAGTGAATCTAGTATGAAATGCACATTAAGAGCCATACCAGCAATAAAATACAATTTTTAAAAACAGATACCTTTACTCTTTATACTTTTAAAGTCTTTCCTTTGCCAATCAGTATTATTTGGGTTTTATTTAGATTGAACTTAAGCTAATTCATACTATCCATGTAATGTTATCACATCTGTCAAGCACCATAAAGCACAGAAATTTACGTATAAGAGTTTAATGAAAAGAACATGAAAACTTTATATTTGTAATATTATTAATATTTCCAGAAGAATAGCTCTTTTCTTTCCCTCCCCTCAAGCCCTTTCTCTTTTGATTGGCCTGTCTGTCTGCCTGCCCATTTGCCCTTCACAGGTCTCTGCCCATTCTCGGGGGACAGGCTTGTATAAGCATGGTATGCATATGTTTAACAAGGCAGGTGACAGACTGGCAATCTCCAAAACTACACATCCCAGTATATTATGGGCTGGGGAACAAGTAGGCATAGGAGAAAGGACCACAGATAAAGAAGAAACCCTCAGTCACTTCTGTAAGGTTGCACTGGTGCTTGTGTAACTGCACAGCTAATGGTGTTAATGGTATAAAAAATTCAGTTAAACTCTTCATTTGCTTTTCGAGAATGACACTAGGAACTAGGTTGAGGTTCACTTTTCCTTGTTAAGGTACCTTGCTGTGACCTCTTTAAAAAAGGAACAGAAATTCCAACATAAAATTGAAGAATCCCCTCTTAACTTGTCCATTTTGTGACTTCACTTCCGAAACACATGCCATATCACAAAAAGGAGACTCTTTTTCCTTGTTCTTTAGAGAGGATTGATTTTACACAGATTTAGGTGGGACAATTCAAAATTTTAAATTTTGCTTCTATGCAAGTTCAACTCAGTGGAAAGATGTTCTACTTTCTCTCCACAGGACCAGCATTTTCTGGTATTTTTGTGAATTATTTTTATCCTCTGAACAATAAAGATAAGACCTTTGGATCCAAGTGCATTCCTGTTGTAATAAGGGCAAAGATTTCTCTTAATGGCGATCCCTGGCTCAGCGACGAATTTCTGAAACAGAATGAAAAATTTAGCAGTGAAAGATGAATTGCAGAAAAATGGTGGATTTGAGCATCTTTACCCCAAAGGTTTATGTTATTTTAGCACATCACAAGAAGCTCACTTGAGGTGAAAATGTAGCAAATTAGATGAATGAACAAAACAGGGGAGATGTCACCTAATTCTTTCTGAGAGAACTCTCAATCTTCCTGTCAGCCTAATCTTCTGAGAAGAATTCTTTCCCCTAGAATAATTATAATCAATAATCTTATGTGCTAGTGCTATAACTTCTGCACCATTGTTTACCTGTCTGCCTTTGGGATTGGAGCCATATTGTGCTTAGACTGCTGAAATTTCGTAAAATGTCATTATTTGACAGTTTAGCCATCTGCCCTCGTCCAGATGCTACCATTCTCTAGACTGATCTGTCACTGAGTGAATGCAAAAAGCACGGCAGTCTCTGGAACCCATTTACTGTGAAGCAGTATGTGCTGGTGTTTGCTGGCTCAGCCATTTCCTCCAAAATGTTGTGCATATTCATTGCTCTTCTGAATATTTTGTCTAAAACGCTATTGGGAACACTTCTTTTTTTTTTTTTTTTTTAAATTCATGTCAGAGTTAGCAATTTTTATGTCAATTATTCACTTTTTTTTGGTAGAAATGGTGCTGTCCCATCTCCCTCTGGAATGCCACCATTTGGATCCTGTCCCAAACTTTCAGTGTTTGTTTTACAAAAGATCAAGAGAGGGTGCAAAGAAGATGAGTAGTTTCTGCAGTATTTTGGAGCTATTCTTCTTTCTTAAATATCCTCAGATTTTATCTAGTAATGAGAACACCAGCAGTTCCTTCAGGACATTTTCACACTTAAATGGGTTGCTACATTACATCTTTGAAATAGTTTTGGTTTTTACCTTTCCTTTTTTTCTAATATACTTTGTGATCCTAGATAATTTCATTTCCAGGAAAAAAAAATCTGTACATAAACATTTTATTTTATTTTTAAAAAAGCAAAATTTAATAAAAAGTTACCTAGGTATTTGATCAACCTTCTTAAAGAAAAGTGAATTCTTTTCAGATACATGAAGCATGCAGCTTTGAGGTGTAGCAGAGACATTTCAACAGAGAGAAAAACATCATTGTACAGGGGATTAAGGAGAGAAGAATTTCCTCTGTTCAGATTTAGAGTTTCTTAATACACAGTAGCAGTCTGCAGGCTGCTGGAGGGTCACAGAGGGTATGAATAGAAGGTGTACTTAGGATTTAGACTTATATGTCAATAAGTAATTGCTTCAGAGATGTGACTCGCAGGCAAAAGGATACAACTAATAGTCTTAGGAAAAAATACCCTTCTCCTTTAATTATGATCATAGAGGAAAGAATAAATCTCATTTTTATGTACTGTTCTTAACTGGTGTTATTATTCGTCACTGGGGGAGAAGCTTGAATTGTTGGAGAGGCTGATGGGATCATCTCCATGCCCTGGTACTTAAGTAGATCTCCACACTGTAGTGCATGAGTGCCTCTCAAATACTCAGAAATAAAAATAATAGCTCATGTGTTCTTTTTGCCATCTGAGACTTTAAAAGAGATAACAGGATTTATAAAAGGAGCTGTATGTGTCTGAGCCAGGTACACCTAATATGTGCAAAACCTGTGTATCCTCTCCTCAAGAAATCAATTTTTGTTTGCTTCTAATAAGAAATAAAACACAGAAGGACCACCAAGATATGTGGAGAAAATGGGGAACTGCTGGCTGTGGAAAAATAAAGATTAAAGTACATTTTACTAGCAGCAAAATTAATTGAGATTAATTGAGATATACAGAGACTGAGGGTTCACATGGTCAGTTTTAGTCAGTAGACAAGCTGGTGTTTATCCTAGCAATAGAAGATGATAAAAATAAGGTATACATATTAGACAGAGGTTCTCACCAGAGGAAGAGGTACACTGAATATGGCCTTTTAACTAGCTAAATAAAAAATAGATTAATTTCTTCAGCCTCTCTAGTAAAACATTGAGCTAACATTATGGTGCACTAGAAAAGATAAGTTTTAGGTGTGGATACTTTGGCTGGCAAGTTGTCCACATTGAAACAAGGGATGGACTTGTTCTATTTCTGCAGGTGCTTCTTAGAGAACTAGGATACATTTTTTTCATAATATCTATCCTGGTATTTTTAAAAAATATTTATTAGTAATAATTACTTTCATGTTCACTAATGCATAGTCACCTTCAGAGAAATTTCAAAAGCAAAAACCAAAAAAATTCTAGTGTATGGGATGAGCACAGAGGAATCTTTGTCGCTTTCTTGTCTCTTCTTGTCTCTTCATGCTTCTTTCTGCCACCTCATACCACTATTATATGCATAAACATCGTGACAACTGTGTTGCATGTTGCATACTGTTAATTCATGTGTTAGAGGCTATCTCTCAGGCTGTGGGACTGAAGCAAAAGGAAGACCATATTAAAACCTGAAAAATTAATCATGATTCTGAAACTTGTATTAATTAGGATATATTTGATACTAATTTTTAAATGTTAAAACTGACCTTCAGGTCCTTTTAACGAGTTCAGAAATGTCATACATACATGTAAATCATATGTGCCAGCTTAGCTGTAGGTTTGGGTAAGCCTGAAGAAATGGAAATTACAGTTCAGCAAGGACAAAAGGGAAACTGCAACTGCCACAGACTCACAGAGAAAGTCTTCTTAACAAAGATACACCACACACTACTAGTGCTGTAGATTGCCACTAAATTAGAACAAGTCTGAAATCTTAAATTATCAGGAGTGAGGGTGTTCCTTTAGTAATCTTTTCATTGTTTGACAGACCCAGTAAAGGCAGGACAGCTAAGCTGTGGAAGTTCTCTGTTGGCCATGTATCACTCTGTCCAAGGATAGCAGTTATACCAGTCTACTTTACTCCACAGCTGGGTTAGACTTCCTTTGGGTAGTCTCTTGCACTGAGAACTAAAGGTTCAAAGGCACTTCCTTGTTTAAGTTGCTTCTACTGCACTGAGTTACTTGTTTAGCTGTAATGGCTTTTAGGCTAAAGCACTATTTTCCATGTAGGACTTTTCCACCCTTTTACCTCTGTAGGTGAAGTATTGGTTTTAAAGAACTGACTGTATGACTTCACACAGCAGGTGACAGAGATGCAACAGAAAGACAAGAGTCAAGATGAGTAGGCTGAAGCTGAAGATGCTGCCCTGCATTGTATATGATAGTTCTGATCCTTTACTTTTGTATAGAGTGAACATCAAGCCGGCATATCCATAAGCCTCATTGCATAAATGGGTTGTGAAATGCTTGTGAGAAAAAATGCAGCTGGAAGTCAGCAAAGAAAAGAAAAAATGAGGAAAAAAAGAAAAACATAGCGTTACTGCCTAGCTGTGCAAGAATTAGTGTGGTGTATAGATAAAGTTTAATGTTAACAGATTCTGCTAAAAATTTTTCCCCCGTCACATTTTCATGATGTTAACAAACAAGAGCAGCTCCTTAATTATGAATATCCATATTAGAATTTTTATTTCATGCTCCCTGCTTTTGAGCAATGCTCCTGCTTTGTTTCAATTTCTAGGTCTAAACATTTCCTCAAACATTAGGTCAGGAAACTTCACTTTTGTGTTCCCATCCTTTCTCTGCCCATCTTTCATCACTCACCATCCTGTTGTTCACTGTTCCTACTCAGTGTCAGCAGTGTCATCAGAAGGTTGATGACACAGTCATCTGTGGTTTTATTCTTTTCATTTTTACTTATTTACTTCATTGTATCTACTTGATCTGGTGAACTTTATTTTTTTTCCCCCTGCATTGTGATCTCCTTGTGCACTCACTCATATCTTAAACCTCTTTTGTATCCTGTACCAAAGCAGTTTCAATTTTTGTCAGGACTTAAAATCATAGAATATGCAGAATTGGATGGCTCTCCTGACTCTGATGATTCCCATGATTCTGATGACTCATCAGAATAATCAAGTCCAACTCCTGGTCATCCACAGGACATCCAAGAATCACACCATGTGTCTGAGGGAATTGTCCAAATGGTTCTTCAACTCTGTCAGGCTTGGTCCTGTGACCGCTTCCATGGGGACCCTGTTCCAGCGCCCTGACATGCTCTGGGTGAAAATCTTTTTCTAATATCCAACCTAAACCTCCCCATACTCAACTTCATGCCATTTCCTCGAGTCCTGTCACTAGTCATGAGAGTGAAGAGATTGGTACCTGGCCCTCTGCTTCTCCTTAGGAGGATGTTGAAGATCACAATGATGTCTCTCCTCAATCTCTTTTTCTCCTGGCTGAGCAGACCAAGTGACTTCTGGCTCTTCTCATAAAGCTTTGCCTCCAGACCCTTCACCATCTTTATGCCCCCCTTTGGATTCTCTCTAATAGTTTAACCTTGTGGCACCCAAAACAGCACACAGAACTTGAGGTGAGGCTGCTCCAGTGCAGAGCAGAGCAGGACAATGCCCTCCCTTGCCTGGCTGGTGATGCTGTGCCTGGTGTCTCCAAGGACAGGGTTGGCTCTCCTGGCTGCCAGGGCACTGCTGGCTCCTGTTCAACTTGCCATGGACCAGGACCCCCAGGTCCCTTTCCACAGCACTGCTCTGCAACCTTAGAGCCTTGGTTGTCTCTGCCCTTGAGTGACCTTCAGATCCCAGCTATTGACCAGAGAATTACCATTGGTTCTAGGCTGTCCCTTGGCACTGCAGAATTTTGAGGTCAGCTTTGATGTTTCTCAGCTGAAGTATTCCCATCTTGAACAAAACTTTAGATTGGGGACCTGGGATGAACAGATACTGGAATAATATCACAAACCAACAGTTTCTAACACTTCAGGGAAAACAAAACCATAATAACTCAAGTTCACTTTAAATCTGATTGATAGCAAACTGGTGGCCCCATTTGCTAAAGAATTCAATATCCAATGAGGACTTAGTTCTACAAATAACACTAAAGAGATACAGAACTCAATGATTTGAGTCAGCTGTTTCTTTCCATGTGTACAGAGGGGAATACGTGCCTTTCTGTAGCAAGCTGGTTTTATTGAAGAATAGGGGAAAGTTTTATCAACTTTTTCTTTAATTTATTAAGTCTCTTTCTCCAGGAAAAGGACATATTCCACTTGGTTTTGGAGTTTCAAATAAATAAGTAGAAATACACAGATAAAATTGGGTGCAAGAAATTCAGATGTGTTGTTTAAAGTACAGTACAATTTTTCATCTTCAATGCCCATTCTTCATCTAGAAGATGTCAATATGTACTGAAAACAAGGCGAATCCCCCAAAGTTATTTCTTCACCTTCCATATTTTCAGCTTTGATAAGGACTAGTCCACCAACCATCAACTTCTTTCCTTTGAATCAGTTGCAACAGCCCTGCTGGGGATGCATACACAGCTAACAATAGCTAGAGCCTCTGAACTATTCAGAGGCTTCTGTGTAAACTTTTATTTTTTTTTTTTCCCTGACAAATCCCTCTTTCCTACATAATGAAAGGTAGTATGAACCTGATACATCAGCTCTGTGTTTCTTCAGTCAGAGATGTCTCTTCTAAGTGTTTTCTACCCATTTTCCCCCCCATTTTTCCTACCTGAATTATGAGAAAAAAATAAATCCCTTGAACTAAAGAAACCCAGGGATTTGGCTTTGGACTGGTTTGGACTACTAGATGTGGTAGGAATCCTTTGCAGTCCCTAAACTGCACAAGCCTGGGGTTTTTCAGCCTAGTTTCTAGAATCACTCTATGTTACATCATTTAGCAAAATATTAATCTTGCAAATGTTCTTTTTTCAGACAAAGATGTGCTTGAAAGCTGACATTTTTTGTCTCTGGTCTTTGCAGATATCCTTAAACAGCATGATTCTCCCCTGTTCTGGGTGAAGGTCATGCTGCATGAAAATTAAAGTCCTTTTGATGATCTGCTGTGCCTTGGCAAATGCAATTGACCTTCTCTGAGAGGTGAAAATTGCCTTCTGTCTCACCTAGGGTCAGGCTAAACTATTCAAGCTTACGACAAAACAACCCCTTTCCTCCTTTTAATTTGTAAGGTGGACTTTAGCCCCCTGACCCTACTTTGGGACAAATGTATTGCCAATGGGAAAAATAGAACATTAATACTTTTTTGTGTCTTTTTCATCCAATAACAATGGCCTATCTAACTACATTTTCTGTCCTCAGTTGGGAAGGAGGGGAAGACTTATGCACCGACATTTGGCAGTCTGCCGGCTGCTCGGTACATTTCATTTCAATTGCTGCTTTCTCTTACTTTCTGAATAAACTCTTTTTAACCAAGTCTTGCTTGAACACATTGTAGTTGGCCCTAGGTGGCACTTTTAAGCCCTAAGGACTACTTTAAGGAGATTGATACATGAAAGGATGTTCCAAGTCACTCCAGAAATGTACTAACAAGTTAAGGAGTCGTGAAACATGCCTAGTTGGAATGGTGATTTGGTCTGAAAACACTTTAATCTGTGTTTTAGGTCAGGACTCTTCTGATTTCAAGGGATGATGGGTAAGAGAATAAAAAAGTATGCTGCCTTTCTTGAACTACTTAGGGGAAAAAAAAATGTAGACTGTCTTTTAACACTTGCAAAGTGAAGTCATTCTGTGAGTCTACCTTATCTGGCTGGAATTTCTAGTTTATTTTGCTGCTGCTGCTGTTTTTGCCTCTGTTCCCATTTCCAATTGCTTTTTCTGATCTTTGCATGAACATGGTTTTCTTATGCTTTTATATTACACCTCTGTAATAGTGGAAAAGGGTTCCATAGCCTTTTGGCAATACTTTCTCAACAAAACCCTATATTATGTTGTTAGAAGATTGGAGGTTCTTTTTGTTGTTTTTTTTTTTTTTTTTTGTTTGTTTGTTTGTAAAAAAGAGGTCCGTGTAAAATGCAAGAATATCCTGGAACATTTTTAGCAATTCCAGAATGACCTAGAAGTTGGATAGATAGGCATGGTATTCAAAATTATGAAAGCATAATTACATTTTAGGGATAATACATCAGATCTTTAATGAAAACAGCATGGATGTTGAAATAAAGACACAAAAATTTTTGCTAGCCATATCCATGTCTTCTTTACTGGTCAGAATATTTTAACATGTCTCCTGTATTGTCCAATTACTATGGTAAACCCTTTTCATTAAATGATATCTTGGAGTATAATTTGTGGAAATGAAAATTTGGTCCACATAAAAATAATTAGTATTTCTGAAGTAAGCAGTAGATCTCAACATGAATCTATATTTTGCTTTGTGCTCATGATTCTCAGAATAGCCATACCCATGCACATATCTTTCATATTCAGAGGTGCAGTGGATATTTGTATGGATACTTTAAGAATGTGTAAATATCACCACGCAGTAACTGAATCAAAATTTCAGAAAATTATGCATATCTTATTTAGTACTTTAGCAGAATGGCTTATGATAATGCTATCCTAACCTTTGTTGCTCAAAAAAGAAGTTACTTTGCTTTAATATTGCTCTGCAGTTGTTGGGATTTTCTAAGGAATACTCTAGATACTCTTAATCTGTTAAAATGAATTAGGAATAATTTACTTTTTAATTCCATTTTGTGATTGTTGCTTATATAGTTCTCTTTCTAAAGGACCTCTGCTATGTCCAGTACTGTCAGTCTTCTAATATTTTCCAACAGGATAATATATCTTCAGAGTTTGAAAAGGGAAGTAAGTATTGCAAAATGGTAATTTAAAGCTGTGTACTTGTGTGTCAATTTGCTATCTGTGTTTACAATGAAAAATACAGTCAGATTTTTTGCATTTATGGAGCTAAAAAAAAGAACTAACAACAAATTAAATCAAGCCTGTGCCTATAGTTTAAGAGCAATTATAGATAGAAAAATACCTTTACATTGGGACCTCTGACCTCTCCCAAATGGAAGTGAGGCAAAAAACAGACTGGCATAAAACACTGGCCTACGCTAAAAAATGGCTTGCTTTCTGGGCAGATTTTGTCAGTTTTTTCATATCTGAAAAAAAATCTTGTGTACAAAAACCTGAAGTGGGGTACTATAGAGGACAGGGGGTTGTTAATAACACTTCATAATATGCTCAAAATGAAATCCCAGGCTGGGCACGATTCAGCAGTGTACTAAGCACTTAGTTACAAATCCATCAGAGAATAAAATCGGGTCTGTTTTGAAGGGGAATGTCAAGATCTAATTTTCTGATGATATTATGTCTGCTTACCACAGTGTAGTCACAAGCACAGTGCATAAACCTAATGTTTCCTTGAATAAGGCCAATATCTTGACAGGAGATGTCCATTCTCCATTTGGAAGTAATTTCACAAATTCTGGGAAAACTAATTTATTACAGTAGTTTAGTTTAGAAAATGTCACCTTCATCTTGCAAGCGTAGGTATTTCCATGTATACATGCCTCATCAGTTTTTATGGATATTATACAGCTTATAATACTTATGAATACAGAAGATACTGAATGCCACACATATCTAGTCTACTGTACTTCCTTCTCAAAGTACAGTCCTTAAAAACATCTGGATTTCTAAATCAAAGGATCAGTGTTACTCATGAGTTAGTACGCATGTTCAAAAGTGATTTAAGTGTCAAAAGCTAAATATGCAAAGGAAACTATGAATTGAAAAACTCAGTTTGCTGATGTGTAGGTTCCCATTCAAACCATAGTATATAAAATGCAGGAAGAGACAAGTGCCTACGTGCCTTTCACAAATTTCTGTGCACTGAAAAGGTGATTTCTGGAGACGATTACCTTGGCCAGTGCCACCTGTGGAGCCTGCTGAGGTTAATTTGGAGCTTCCAGGTATCACGGGACCATCAGCCCTTTTTTTTTTGACATCATTGCAGGCTGAATAGACTGACTGCCCTGAACATTGCTGTTGCTTCAGGTGTCTCTCATTATTGTCCCAAAAATGCTCATGTCTGAGATGTGTGAGATACTGGTTTTGAGCAATCCACTTGTTGCAGACATATATGCCTTAAACCCTCTTTAAGCACCTGTACCTGTCAGAATTAATTTCACTCAACTTGACCATTTAAATGGGTTTGTGAGCCTAAACTGATAACCTTAGACTCTTTTTAATTTTTTTATTTTTTATTTTAGGTCCATTAATCAGACATAGGAAAGAGCCAATTCCTTTTGCACCCTAGACACACATTATTGGTTGAAGTGACTGACTGAAATTCTGCAGATGAACTTATGCACATCAAAAGTTAAGAACTTCCTGTAGGAACTTTATTCTCCTTGAAGTCAGTTGGATTTGGGTTCTGATGGTGAAATCTGAAGCCATCAAAAATGACCTCTGAAGTAAAAAAGCCTATTGACATTTCTGACACTGGGTTTTGAGTCTAGGAGCCCCGTGATGCACTTGCAGCATAGATCAAGATGTGAGTACTGATCATATTACTGTAACTTTCTCATTTTGCTGGCAGCAGTGTGTTGGCAACAGCCTGGAATTTACTGTGGGCTGCAAAATCCCTCTGCAAAGCTGGGCTAAATATTACATGTTAGTCTGCCCTGAACTCTGTATTGCTTTAGCAAGGCCAGCTAGCTTGAGGAAATAGTCAGCAATCCCCTTACAGACTGCCTTTCCCACACTCTTGTAGTAGAAATTCTGGAATGACAGACAAGAGATAGTGTATCCCTATCTTGCATGAGTGTTGTGGTATTTCATATTTCATTAGTTTATTCGAAGTGCTACAGAACTTGTGGATAGAAAGGAAAAGAAGCACTGTGTTTTCTTGCCAAAAAAGCATAGATCTGTGAGGGTTGCAAATCTATGTGCATCAATTGACACCCAGGTCTTAGACCTCAAAGGGTGTAGTAACCCTTCTGATGGAAGGTCACTGAGAAGAGTTCTGCAATGCACTTTTAAAATTGCCTGAAGTCCAGAAGCAGCTTTGATTTTCCAGTGTTCTGAATTTGATGTAGGCACTGTACTAATTGCTCTGATCCCCTGTGAAAGGTAACACTCACGTATCCATGTCAGTATTTCTGGATCATTACGTGACATTGACACTTCTAGCCTTAGGATATCACTAAAATTAGAGACCTTTAACTTTAGCTCAGTTCTTTTTGCCTTGAGGACACCAAGGTATTTACTCAATAAGTCCCTGCTGGGAGGTTCTTAAGATCTTTGCCCCTTTCCTTTGGCAGCTCTCTTTACAGTCTATGATTGATTGGCACGTGTCTTTCTGGCTCCTATTTTGGGTCTTCACTAGTACTTATGCATTTACTTGGGACTGTTTCAAGCTTCTGTATACTCTAATGTATTGCTCATTGGGATTCTCAGATCCCAAGAGTGTCCTGAAACCCTCAGTACCCAAAAGATCTACATGCTTGCTTGGTAGGCAGATTGAACTCCTGTTTTGCACCCTCAATTTAGGACATGTGGAAAGCTATTCTAAGATGTGTTTTTAACTGTTCTGCCGGCTCAGCACTTGTCAGGTGACATTGCAATAAGAACAGTTAAAAGCTGCTGTACAAATCACAAGGTGCAATATGGGTTTACCTCTCTAGAGTCCCAGCCAAAACTTGAGTATGATCTGGAAGGTGGGTAAGAGAAGCAAATGATAAAATTTTACCTCATATTGCCTGAAGGTAATGGTCAATACAACAGAAATTTTCTTTATGAAAGATGCATCTGAAAAAATGATGACTTGTAAATTAATTTTCAAGTATTTTTGTTACATGAAAAAGTTTTCATTTTTAACCTAATGTTTCTGGCTTTACTTGGTCCAGTTTTTTAAAATATTAAAAGTTGATTTTTTTTGTTGTTGTTTTAATTCATAAAAGCTGAAATTTCATTGATTTGAACTACTGAGCCTTTGAAATTCAAAATAGCAGTCCAGGAAACAGAAATACAGAAGCAAATATCACTTGCAGATTCTCCCTTCACTTGTATTGCTTAAATCAAAATGTAAGCAGGTATTGAATCTGTAGGTCCTCAATCATCATGATGACAGAAAATCCTCTTCTGTCAATTACATTTGACCAGGAAGTTTTAACATTTTCTTTCAGATATGGAATGAACCACACAGCACAGTACACTACAGTTTGTCACTGTATGAGTAGATTACTGGAGAGTTCTGTTCTTTATGGCAAGTTATAACAATTTGCTGTAGCAATTTGCTGTCATGCTATAGTGGCGTAACATGGACAGCAGAGAGGTGTGCAACTCTCACTGTCTAGAACTCTCCATCCATCAAGTAGCAAGAAGGTCTGATAGAGGTGTACCAAGGGATTATTTTCAAAATACCTGTTAAGGGAATTGTGACTAAGAATGTGTAGACACAGGAGTACCAGATACTTGTCATGGTTGCTAAAAATATTCCTGTTATTGTCAGATTGCACAATGGTTTAATTCCCCATGAAAGTCTAGGCGACATTTGCTACCCAAGTGAATAAAGTGACAGATACTACCAGGGTTAGTAATAAATGAATTTGCCTTTTGGACGGTAATCTTTCATGCCAGCTCATATGCTAGTGCTTAAGGCAAACTATTTAAAACACACTTCACCTAGTTTGAACCTGGCAACCACAGACAAGCAAGAAAAATGAATCTCAAGTTTTTCTATATGACATGTCTCTCCTTCATTAGAGATCTAGAAGCCATTTAACAGGCCTTGTAATCAGAAATAAGAGCAATTTTATGCAATAGATCAGCTTTCTAAACAATAATTCATTCAAAATAGATGAAATGATATGGTGTATGTGTATGTGTTATTTTAGGAGGAAATTTTTATGATTTTTATTTATATGCATGTGTTTGTGTGCTTGTCTGTTATGTCTTTATATTTGAATATAGATACATTTGATACATTATTTTGTTACGAATGACTTTTCTATACACTGTAATAACTCCTAAAAAGAATTAGTTTTTGCAATCCACTTAACTTTACAGACAAGTCAAAGCCATATTTTGTTAAATTAATGCCACTGAATGGATTGAAACATCTAAAAGAATGTGCTTGGGGTCCTGAGGTAGCAGAAATTAGTGACTCTTCAGTGGAGTTCTCACCTGAATTCCATTAGCTGAAGTTATGGTGTAAGGAATCTAAAATTAAGACAATCCACTGTGCTTTGAAAACCAGAATAACATGACAGAGCTGAGGTGCCTTATTTGTTAAGTCGCAGTGTCAATGACTGGTAAATAGAATAGGTTACTCTCAAGAGGCTATAGAGTGACCTGATGTCTGTGCGGAGCACTGTAAGTCTCAACTTTTGTTTGAAAAATAGAACTGACTAAGCAGTAGCTACATCAAAAGAAAAAGAATTTTGGTAGCACATAGCTGTCAAAGGCAGAAGTAGTGTTTATTTTTCTTGTAATATTTTGGGACTTAAAGGTATAATGAAAGCTTTGTGAGATTTTCAAAGCCTAAAGCAAATTTGAAAATTGCATTGGGTTATGAAATGACTGTATCCAACACACTGATCTATTCAGGTAGGTCAGATGAGTTACACTGAACATTTTTGTAATCTGGTCTTTTATTTGGATGCAATAAAACTCTTGGCTCTAGCGCATCTTAAATGAACAGAGAACCCTAGATATCTACCACTAAGCAGGTACTTTATGCTTCTTGATAATCAGAAAAGAAAGAATTGGAAGCGGAAAAATGGAAACAAATAAATCTCACTATTTCTTAAAATTTTGCATAGTTAATTTCTTTAACAGTGTTTGTCTTAATTCTCTTGCCTGATTCTTCTTTATTTCCATTCAGTCTTTTATTATTAATTTTATTCAGGTGACCTCATCACTGCTCATTGTTCAGCCAGATCTTTCTTCCACATTCTCTTGTTTCCTCAAGTGTTTGTTTTGCTATCAAAGCTCTTGTGCCACTCCAGAATATTCCTGAAAATCATGCAGTCATTCTCCACTTGATGATGCTGCTACTGATAATCAGAGGGCAAAAATCATCTGTACAGTATCTGCTCACCCTGTTATGGCATTCACATCTGATGCTATGGATATGAGTATTCAACCATCACCCCCAAAAGAGAGAGGGATGAAAAAGAGAGCAAGAAGTAAATTTTATTTTCTTAGCCAGTGATCATTAACAATTCATCTTAAGACTGATAATTTTCCAGTTGTTGATTGTGTGGAACCCCCACCCCCAAAAATGGAACAAGGAAGAAACCATGTTTCCTGCAGAATGCCAAGGATTTTATATGACAATGTGAATCAAGCACTCACGGTGCTAAGAGAATACAAATTAAAGTTCACTCAGCCATTATGCTGTCTATCTCATACCAAAAGGTCTAGAGTCTTAAAGAAAATTACTAAATTGCTTTTTATTTCTAGTTTCTGTGGAAATACTTTACAACTGAAATATAGTCTTGATGTTCCACCCAAGTGCATATGCAAAGTAAGGCTGAATAAGCTCTTCCATTTAATATTTCACAAACTTGGAAACAACTGTTCCTTACAGAATTGCAAAGGACATTGAGAGTCCATAGAGCATGAACAGCCTAACTGTCCAACACTGCCTAACATCAGGCCTCCTATCACTCCCCACTGACTGTTTACAGAATACAGGTTCATCATTTTCCATGCTTCTAATTGTCTGAAATTCACAATGTGAATATTCCCTTCTCCTTCCTTTATTCTTCACCTGATTTTGCTAAGATCATGGTAAAAAAATGAATTAATTAGAAGCACAGTCTTTGGGTGATTGCACGTAGCATTTCATATGCAAAATAAATTGCTTTGTGAATTGTAACATAAACTATTAAGCATTTCTATTTCAGGTGCACATTGTACAGAACAGAGTGTACAGAACTGCAATTAAAAATATTTTCCCTGTAAGAAGGTATATATCCACTGCTCCAAACAGAAAATACATAAAAATTGCAATGCACTGCTTTATCCCTCTCATAAATTTTGTGTTAGTTACTGATTGCTCATTCTGTTCCTTAATAGTACTTTATTTTAAAAGTATGAAATCGGTAAAGTGACCGGCTTAAGGTACAGAGGACTGCAAAGTAACATCTCTAGGACATGATCCACTAGTTTGAAACTGCCTTGAGTTAGATTATTGCCTATCAATAGAGTACCAAACAGTTTACTGACTCAGTGAGAAATGTAATATGTGCTTAGATCTTGCTTCACAAGAAATTATAGACATGATCGTAAAGCAGACTTTCTCAAGTCCTGGTAGAATCTCAGAAACTCTTATTATAGGAAATTCTAACTTCATAGCATCCCCAGCTCTGATGCATTATGTTTCTCAGTTCCTATGATTGCTTTTGTAAAACAGTTAAATATGAAATAACAAAATGCTGTGTAGCCATATTTGTAATGAATAACACAATCAAAGTAGTCATGAGCAACTGCCATTTTATAAAAGTTCTTTTTGATGTATCTATAATTTTTTTTCTATTTTTGCCTGTTGAACTGTTTGCAACCAACAGAGTGGAAAATAAATTTCTCAGAACTTAGATTCAGAAAAAGAATCTGTAAGGCTTCTATAAAGTTTATGAACTTGAAAACATCATTATTTTCAAAAATGTTCTAGACTCATTGAAGATGATGAAATTCATAGGTTTGTTTTGAGAAAGTAAACTTTTTTGAGAAACTGATTTTCATTTAGATGCTCAGCCTGGTCTCTGAGTATATCAAAATTTTACAAACATATCTGTGTTCTGATTTAGAGTGGAATTTGCTTCTTTAGTCAAGTCAGTATGTTTGCAGCCGCAATCTTCCTTCATACATTTTCTGCATGAAAAATCGTTTGTTCTGATCTGTTGTTCTTCAATTTCCATTTATAACTATTACTTTATAATCTATATAAGGACATTCTCTAATAGAATTCTTTGTGGTATTTAAAGATTTTATACTTGTCAGTTTTAATCTTTTCCACCTTTTCTATTTCATGAAAGGAAGAAGAAGGTAATTTTTTTTATTGTGATTTCTTTCCTTCTAATTAAAGGTTTTGTAAACTTTCAGTCTCTCAGTGTTCAGACTGAAGTTTTCTTGGTAAAGGCTACAATTAGTTTCACTCACAGGTACCTGTCTTTACTGCCAATAACTTTGACACAGAAACTTGGCTGCAGAGGAAAATGGCTGAGCTTTCTTGTCAGGAAAAGAACAGTATTACTCAAATTTCTTAAGAAAAAGTTGTCATGTTTTTTTCCTGAAGCTAGTTCATTAAATCTGTAAAAATATAGAAAATAACATTTTCACTGTCTGCCTCCAAAAATACCTTTTTGTCCACATTGTGTGAGTTGCAGATCAATAACCTTTTCTGTTAAATATAAGCAGAAGTTTTATCTAGTTGTCTAGAAATTTCTAGGAAGCAATTTATCCCAACTATCTTAACACAATCAGATGAATCAAAGGAAAAATGGCTAATCCAGGCACCTAGATTTTCAGTTGTATGAACTAAGTGGAAATAACTCTTACTCAATATGCTTCATGATGAGAGAGGGAAGAAGGAAAAATCATCCTGAGGAATGTGGTTGCTTCAATAATTCTGTTGAAGATGCCATTGTGCCTATGATCCGTGATTATCACAGACTGTCTCCATGAACAAGAAATGAACTGAGAAAGGTTATTCAATGGGAATAACATAATTATACAAAGGACACTGTGCACTAATAAAAAGAGGTGTTATTCTACATGTACAAATATTTTTCATTTATCCAAGACAGTGATAATGAAAAAGGGATTTGCAGTTAAGCAAAAATGTCATTTACACCCACATTAAATCTCCCTCATATTCCACAGCAATGTAAAGGCTCTTAGTGCAAATGAGAAGTAGGCTTCCAAGAGCTTTTCATCTGATGATTGTGAAGTGATTCATACTGCACTGCTACTGCTGCCATTAAGGATGAGAAGACAGAATGAACTGTGAGATTGACAGTTTTGTAAATCAGGACATAAATACTGAGTTGTAAGCACCTGAAAACTCAGGTGAGCGCTTGGATGACAACCCGAAGTAGCAGAAGACATCAGTGATGATATGGCATTAGCAGGCCAAATTTATACCTGCCAGCACTCCCCAGCAGCTCTGTACCAGACTGATCAACTATGGCAAAAAGACAGGGAAATCTTTCCTAATATATGAGAAGCAGACTGAAATCATAATGACCTTTCTGCAATTTTTCATAAAAAAAAATTCTTTGAAAGTGTGTATTTTACACATGAGATTTGAAGCCCTGTCACTGCCACATTTTAAGCTGTGTAAAGATTGTGTTTTATCTGAAATTTTCCATACCGTGAAGCTTGGAGCAAAGAAAGACATAACGTGACAGTTATAAAAGGGAAGAAAATGGGGTAGAGGTGAAGGCATGAGACAAAGCCTGGACAACAAAACTTTGTGGAGGGACAGAGGAGATTTCAACAAGATACCCGGATGCTGGAAGTTCTGTATCTTTGAGTGATACTAAGTCACTTGCAGCAGGCCTTTCATTTCTCTATCATTAGGTGCCTGGTCTATATTCATGAAAGTACCTTTATGGAGGGAGCTACAAAATTATCTTGTACCTGTATGAAACCTCCATATGCTTACACTTATTTTATTTCTAATGCTCTAAAATCCACGTTTACCTGAGAAATCTTAGTACTAGATGTATGAGTGCGAAGTAGGATTGATAATATAATTTTAAGATGGTTTCATGATGGCTATAGAAATGGGGGGGGTCTCTTTGGGCTGAAAGATTCTTCCATTCTTCATCCTAGCAATAGTTTTCCTCAGATGGATGGATGGATGGATGGAAGGAAGGAAGGAAGGCAGGCTACTTCATGGAAAGTGGCTTTTTCTGTATATTTTTTGTTGTTGTTTAGTTTTTGTTAGTTTTATTTGTTTGTTTGCTTGTTTTATTTTGCTTGTTTGTTTTTGAGTTGTATTTTTAAAATTTTCTCCAGGCATCCTGAAAGCTAATCTGGTTGAAAACAGTACTATACCTTCACCAAAGTGTTTAGGAAAGAGATGGAGTTTTTGGAAGTCAGACACAATAGACCCTTAATCTTTAAAAAATAAACCCAAGAAAATTTGATGACCATACACCTTTAATAATGCAGAGTTAAAATGATTCTAAAGTGTCTCAAAAATGGGTCTTTTTCTGGACGTTCAGTTAACAAATTCAGCGAATCTGAAAGGTTGAAGCACATGAAATAAAATGTATTCCTAATTTTCTGAGCTTGATTTAAAGGAAGAAAGAGAGTTTCTCAGAGCAGAAACATTGGGCCTGCCCAGTAGTTATGGAATATGTGGTTCTCTCTATCGTCCTCTATAGGAGGTTGTATGCATTTTATAAATAACCAAGCAGCACAGACAGACACCACATTTTCCCACATCCCACAGCCTTTGTAATCAATCTTTTCATCTAACTTAAAGAATATTTAATTTTGAGTGCAAAATGGAATAGCTCTTGCTGTGTAGCTTGGCAATAATTCACAGAAGACAGTACACTGGAGTCTGGTCCACTTTCCCACTCAAGGAAGGGCAGCCTTGTGCTGAAACAAGGAGATCAGAAATATAAACATGAGCTCCATGTGCTTCAGAACAATGCTCTAATTTTGTCTCAAGTGAGAAGACTTCCTTGATTATTCTGGTGTATGTCTGGAAAGATGGCTGGGGTAAAATTAAAGGAAAATGAGAAGTTTTATTCACATCCTAACAGAGGTTATAATGGTATGGAAATTATAGCATAAAATACAGTTGCTACTTGCTGGAAGGAATGTAGTTGGCATCTTTGAAACCTGTTCCATGGTGATTCCTCACACCCACAGTCTGCAGCCACAGCACCTGCTCAGGGCGATGGAGCAGAGGGTTGGAGTGAGTGGAGACACCACAGCCAGGCTCTGTGGAAATCCTTGCAGGGAGGGAACTCGATGGAGCTGTGCAGCAGAGAAACTGAATAATACCTGTCAGGCAGGGGAGAGGGGAATATGTCCTGCTGCTGAGCCAACCACTGGGTGAAATCGCTGTCCTCAGATTAACTTGGTTCATTACAGCCTAATTGTAATGCCAACCCACACCTCCATCCCAAAGTTACCCAACTAGAAGGTATGGCCGCCCCTCACCAGGCACAAGCTCTATAGTTTGTTGAGTGTATCTTTAAAAACAAAGAGAGAGAATTTTGCACCAGTCTCTAACATGGGTATATATGAGTAAAGCCACTCAGGCTCCATCTAAACATTAAGAAGTACTATCAAATTAAGTTGAGAATGAGGGAAAAGTTAGGGAAAGTTCTCTTGCCACTGTGTATATCTGTTGACGGGTTGAACCTCTCTTCTCCCCCATAGGGATGCCTGTTGGGTAAGAACCACACTCTACCCACTCTTAAAAATAAAAATACTTTTATTGGGGTCTAGAGCTTGTCTGTATATGTCTTTGAAAATGTTTTTCCATTCAGATACTATCACTGACTAACCTCAGACCTTAACCTGTCACAACTTTATACTAATAAAGGGTGTTATCCCACAAACTGTGAATCCTTCCTGGATGCTGGCAGTTGCTGGCAGTAGAGAACATACTCAAATAAAGAGGGAGACCAGTGAGGGATCTCCCTTATGCTGTTGGTGTGTTTCCCTGAATAAGTTAAGTTGTACCAGTTGAATCACCCACCAATCCAGCAGGATTGCTCAGGGAAGGGGCTCCCTGATGGGATGCTCACAGACTGGTTGGGTACAAAAGTCTTGGAGTTCCTGGGGTGCTGGCAGACAAATTTAATACTATGGATTTAATAAAGATTCCTTTTTCATGAGACTGTCTTTCTTTTTTTTGAGAGAAATGAAAAGAAGACTGATTCTCTTAATGCCAGTATGAGAATCATGTCAGAATTTACTGAAGTATAGAGATTACTTTCTTGCCAGAGAACTTGAGTATAATCAGGTTCCTTCTTATAGATATAATTCCTATATCTTTTTCATGAATATTTTCCTGTTTTTTTCTGCAGCCTCATTTAGTTAGTTTCCAAATAGCTATTCCACAATAGTTATGCATGGGGCACCCTCTTGTCTGCAACAGTAAAATCCCCAGTGATAAACCCTTACGCTCTGCACTCTAATGCATTAAATATCTCAAGGCATGTAGTCATAAATTGTTCACCCAAGATTACAAGCAAAGTTGACAGTAGAGTGGAAAACCCAATGAACCCAATTATTACCTTAATATTCTTTTCTTGTTATATGAATAAAAAGCAAATTTATTACGTTAAATGTCCTACTAAAATGTTCAGGACCCATTAAGTGCTATTTTCAAATAGCAGAATACATGCTCTTATGTTACAAAACAAATACATTTTAGTAATTTTCTCTTGCAAGAAAGAATTC
This sequence comes from Setophaga petechia, assembly GCA_024362935.1. Taxonomy (NCBI): domain Eukaryota; kingdom Metazoa; phylum Chordata; class Aves; order Passeriformes; family Parulidae; genus Setophaga; species Setophaga petechia. Next base: position 704,312 of record JANCRA010000002.1, on the reverse strand, counting down.
TGGTCTACTCCAGTCTTATACCCAATTAGTGATCTGATCTGCATCTACTGAAGCAAATGACAATGTTTTGATTTGGGGCCAGCAGTTCATGATCAAGCTATAAAAGCTATATTGTGCCCTGAGTGTTAAGTAAGAACAAGTCTTCCCTTGTTTCTTTCTCACTGAAAAATTCCTGTTCTCTGGAACAAGACTCATTACTCTCGGTTGGTTGCCATGGTTCTCTTTTCTTGGCAAAGCCGTCAGCTTGTTACTAAACAGAAACAAAGGGATGATTTCCTATTTTTCCCACCTCTAGCCACTGATAGCTCAATTAAGGTATAGACTTAACATCTCACTATTATGAGGTGTGATGAAGTGAGCATGTAAATTTCAAAATCAAACTTTTGAAATCTTTGCTGTGAGCACCCTAGAGATACATAATCTTTCTGTATAAGTAATTCATGGAAACTTTTCTTTACCATGCTAAAAAACAAACAAACAAACAAATGAAATTTCCCACCCACAAAATAAGATGGGAGCTATCCCTGCAGTTCTGCAGAGTTCTCAAGAGCAGAGTTGAAGTACCCCCATGCAGAGATTCAATAGTGTAAACAGGCTTTGTGGAATTGTTTTTGAGTACACATTAGGCAAATTACACATGCAGTAACATAAAATCTGGTATAAAAAATAACAACTGAACTAATATTTAAATACTCAGACACTTTATTTCATAGAATCCATTGCCAGATGCTGAATTGAAAGGCAAAATATAGCCCACATAAATGTGACTTCCACAAATAAGCTGAATACAATCAATGCTATTCCAAGTGCTAACAGATTCACTTAAGTTGGCTTTAGAAATGAGTCGTGATTATTTTCAGTAAAATTGGAACACCGAGTTATTTTATGTTTCCTACTCCAATTAGATGAGGTTTGCTCTGTTCAAATTTCAGTGGGATTCTTGTGGAATTATACATGACATCTGAATTAATACTGGAAGAGTTCATCATGATTAATGTCATTATAAGAAATGCTGAAGGGATTAATAAGGATATCTTACTTGTTGCAAATTGTAAAAACCCTAGGGGCTTTGCCATCGAAGAGCACTGGGGTGGCCTCATCTAGTCAGATCTTTTGGATCAGAGATATTAAATAAAAGCATCTGTAAACTGCTACAAGATTTATATTCCTCCTTTCTGATATAAATGATATTACTAACTCTACTGTACTTTTGGGGCCCATTTAATTTAGCCCTTTCTTCAGAAAGTACTTAATAAAAAATTTATTGTATTAATTATGATATTTCTAGTACATTATGAATTTATAAGCTCGTCACCACCTGTAAACTCATCTCCCAGTTGCCTTGTAGAGGCAAAACCAAAACATTTTATGCATCATTAAAGTGAAAATTCCAGTAGTCTTAATGCTCTGGGCTTGTCATATAGCACTCTGCAGACATGTCAAGAGTTAGGTTTGCTGCCATTTGATTTGTGCCTTCCTTCCAGTTTTCTCTTATAAATGGGGACCAAATACCTGAGACCCAAATCTCTCACACCTAATACTGTCTGGTTTTGACATTGCAGCTATTTGAGATAAACACTACTGAAACATTGCACTTATTGAAAGAAACTGTATATAGCTAAGCTTCGTAAGTGGTTATAATTCTTTTACTGGCAGGGGTTCAAAGTGACGTCATAGGTGTATAAGTAGCTTTAGGAAATACCTAAACCACAGAGAAAAAATGCCTTTGAATTTGATAAGATTTCTGAGAAAATCTTTAAACCCTTTTGAGAGAATAATATACTCATTCATGTGTGTACATGAGGGAGAATCAATATTAGGCTAAACTCTTAAATTATTCTTACGTGTTTGGGGAGGGTTCCTCTTTGAAAAAGTACAGTTCTGGCAGTCTTCTCTACACAGTTGTGAATGTAACATGACTGCAAAGGATCCTCTTAGCAGGTAAGGACTCCTGAGTCTTTCTCTCCAGTGTATAGTCATGCAGAAATGAGTACCAGCTGTCTTAATCTTAGACTGAGTTTTAGCCTAGCTACCTTTTGTTTCCTATATTATTTAATTTCTTGTTTAAACTCCCTCTGATGCACGAACAGGTAGAGTATCTTCAGAGGATAGTAAAAGTTATAAACTTCAAAGTTTGTTGAAGTAAATAACTCCTTGGACACTTTTTTCTTTCATCACTGATAACAGAGAGAACCTAGAGGACTTTCCTAGACCACAAACTTAGAGGTGTAATTCAGCTACCAGAAGATATATAAGCACTGACACCAGAACTGCTCCAGGATATGTGAGACTTTCATGACTAGAGATCACAGAAGATATTCTAGGACATTTAAACATTCATCCTTTTGCAGCAGAATCCCATCCTTAAATTTTAGATGTTGGGATGGCATGAATCCAATCCTGTCTTAAAAATTATATGCAAAAAAAATTATTAGCACTCTCCAACAGATTAGAGGAGTTTTCTTATTTCAAGGCTTTATGTCCTGCTTCAGGCAAATGTACAATGACACAACTAATTCTCATGAGGGATATTTCCAATGTTCTTGGTTTTTTTCATCAGTGATCTTGTTAAGAACCTTGAAATGGGACTCTTCCATTTAAAAGCTGGTATTCAATATGAATATAAAGATTGCATGGGGGAAAGTTCTCAAATCCCAATGGGAAAACTTGACCATCCAACCACATGAAGAAAAAATGAATCAAAATATATTCTCTCCTACCATGGAAAAGAGTTCAATTAACCTTTCTAAATGAAGCTTTCCTGTGCTTCAATTCTGTGTTTCTGTTGACCTATACCTGGCCACTCCAAGATCTAAATCAAGTTTTATGTTTATAAGATAAATTTATAGTAAAGACAGTGACGATGCTTTTACCATATAGAAATAGCAGCTTGTTGTAGTATCCTATCAATCCCAGGGTGATATTACAGTTTGTATAGCAGCTCCAAACAGAACAGATGTAAATGGTAAATCTAGTGGCCTAAAGTGTTCATTCTTCCTAGGAAAGCACACTTGAGATGACACAATAAATCCCTTCACAGTCTCGGGAGCCAAGAAATGAGAATTATGACATATGAAGAACAAATGTGGCCTTTACAGCGTTGTAAATGCATCATAAATTATACGGATTTTAGTATGTAGTTGTATAAGGCTATAAAAGGTATTTTATCCTACAGGTGTGAATGATGTCTGACATTTTGTTACCTCACTATTTGTGTGTAAATAAAATAACTCACAAGTGAAAACAGATTTTTAAGACCTAATGGCCCATTCTGTACATCACAGAAGCTTTTGCATAGTACTCTACTTAAAAATAAAAAAAAAGCACCACCTGTCTTATCTGTGGACTGATCTGCACAAGGGTTGACAGTGTATATGAGTTACAACAAGAGCAGGAAGTCTGCATCAAATCATATCGAGGGTAAGATGGGCAGCAAAGCTCAGATGGGGAAGTAAGATAAACTAGATTTGAAACATAGCAGAAGGGGATCTGTAAAAAGAATTCAGAACCAGTCCATAAAAACACAGGGTACTGGCCCAATTGAGTTTTCAAGGACAGTGGGGAAATATTAGTTGGTTTAGTAACCTCTACAGTGGGAATATAACATTAAGAGTTGGTAGCTAGTTAGTCTGTCAAGAGACTGGATTCTCTGTACTTGAAAGCAGAAAATGGGCATTGTGAAAGAAGAGAAGAGCATAAACAGGCAGGAATGTGGTACAGGAGGATATAAGGAAACTGTGAGTATGATGCCACAACACATAATTCTACTTTGTTTGTGATAAAACTTTGCTTTAATGTTTGGAGTCAGCATGTTGACATTCCAACCGATAGTTTCTGTTACATGAGAAATGTTCCATCATCAAAAACCAGAAATGCCACACTAAGTATTAGTGTGGAACCTTTTTTTTCAGAATTGCAAATCTATTACTGCAACTATAATGCATACAAATAATTTATCAACCTTTCTTGTTCTGATCTCATACAGTACAATGCTAAGAAACTACACAAATAGTTTTACTTGATAAAAAAAGGATATTCAGTTGGTGTAGGCAATATTTAATTTAAAATATATTTCACATATTGTGGTAGCAATTTTATCATCTTCTTAATATTACAAATTACCTTCAGTGGTCAAATTTATAATCTCTGCTTCCCAGAGGGAAAACCCACCCTTCCTGGATCAGTGGAAGTATCAGCCAGTTGTTGCTCCCAGCAGCAGTAGTAAAGTGTACAGCAGTATAGCTGTGTCTTACTGGAGTAATGCTGATTTTTGTGGCACCCATACCTGTTGAATGCACAGGCAGAGCCTGGAGACAAACTTACACTCAGGAACTAAAATTTGAGAGAAAGTAGCTTGCAGGAATGAATAAAATAAAATTTTTATTTTTATTGTTATTATTAAATAAAAGCTTGGTGATACAGAGAAGTAAAGAGAGAAATTATAAGGAAAAATGAGTATTCCTAAATAAGTGAACCATTTAATTCCAGTGGATGAGCATCTTTCCAGAAAAAAAATGCAGTTCCTGGAAAGTAGCTTAATAGTAACTTGATATTTTTCCTCCCTTGAAATACATGTTGAGTGTTTCCCTAAATGTTCATTTGGTGACTTAGTTCCGAAACACAGGGACCACACCAGCAGCACAAATATTAATCCTGTTCAGTGTTCAGTGACTTTGAGCAGTGAATACATTCACATCTGTGGTTCAAGTTTTGTTCATGGAGACAGGTCAGAGAATGCTTATTGAGCTATTAGCACTTGCTCCAAGTTCAGATTAGTTCAAGAAGATGGATATTGCACTGAGGGACTTTATTCTCCTAAAACACCATTGAGAGCAAAAGCAAATGAGGAGGAAGAATAGCATAAGAGAAGATGCTGAATGGTCATAACACTCAGGTTGGAGAGAGGAAGAGGAAAGGAACTGAAGCAGAAAATTAAATGGTCTGATACTGACTTTGAATAACAGCTGTGGGTCACCCTGAATCTCGCTGTACTGGAAATGCACACATAGTCACACCCCCAGCTGTGATCAGTTTTGTTAAGTTGCCAGCCACTTTCTCTGCCTCTGTCTTTTCTTACATAAATACACATCCTTAGGCTGGCAAGAAACATCTAACCACTTGAAAGACTATTCCATAATAAAATTACCTTCAAGATATTTTGGAAAATTTGGATATTTTCTTCTCCTTTCATTAACTCCTGCAAAGTTGGTCCTTCTGTGAGTTCTTCACTCATCAGAATCTAATTATTATTACCTTCCATTCAGGTTTGGCTGCCTGGGTCTAGCTATCAGAGGTAGTCTCATGGGAAATCAGACTTGCTGAGATATTTGTTAGCGCTGCCAGTTACCTCTCTAGTGGAAGGCACTTTTTTTTTTTGCTTTTAATAACTCTTTTTCTCTTTTCCTGCTGACCACTCTTTCAAACCCACAATCACTGTATACCCACAGTGAGCTGAGGCAGCAAAACACACAAGCCATGGATTTTGAATTATAAAAATTATAGCTGGAAGAGATCAGTTAGATTATCCTACTAGCACTGCAAGATTATATCACACTCTATGGTTTTTGACTGTTTTATTCCACCTAATTTTAAAACCTGGAGGGACAGGGCTGCTGCACTTTCTTATAGAAGACTTTTCCATGGTTTAATATAGCTTACTGCTAATAGGGGGATGTCTTGTTTTCTTTTTCATCTACATATCCCTCTGCATAATACGTTTCCATGACCCTTAAGTTACGTTATTTTGGAAATATTTGAAATCAAACATTCTTTCTTGATGGTGTCTTAACTATATGGGTTTTGTTGTTCAGAATAAAATAACAGAGAATTGCTATGGAACATCGAAAACATATGAAAACCTTCTATTCTGCCTCACATGTATCTGTTGAAAGGGTACTTTTCCATTTAAACTACTCTTATTAAAGAAAGTGTGAGGATTCTTGAAAATAATTTAAAAAAATGTAGATTATTTCTTTCTAAAATGACTTTTCCTAGAGAATAGAATCTTGCTATATTCATCAGTTTCTTTCTTTGTCTTTTCCTCACCTTTTATTGTTAACATCTATGCAGCCTCCCTGATTTGTCCTTGACAAAAAATTACCACCATGTTCCTCAGCCAACTTGTATGTCTTCTTCACCCTCATCCATTTCACAGTCTGCTCTCCTTGCCAGTGATTTCCAGTCTAGAATATATTTCATTTCAGCTTTGGCACACTGGTGTCTGAGGTCTTTTGCTACAGCACAACAAGTACTAGTAGTTACATCTTCTCCTTTCCCATATTTCACTGCATTTCATTACAACTCCCTGTTTCATGCCTAAAAACAGCACATAGATTCAACTATTGACAATGTCTTTCTGTCTCTCCTACTCCACATCCAGTTCCCTGCATGAACACTTATTTCACAAGGAGCTCACAAAGAGCTCTCTTGAGCACTTTACATTTTTCTCCTTCTCACCACTTTTTTCCCATTCCCTGTTCTCTTAGGCTGGTAGCCAGTGCTGTGTACTTTTTCTCACATAATGACCTTGGACTGTTCTGCTCTCTCTTCATTTTTTTCTAGCAAAGACCTGTGTCCCTACAGTCTTCTCTTAATTACTGCAGCTACAGCTGTCTATGCTCCCAGACTCTGTTCATTTTTTTTCAAGGCTTCTACACTACCAATACACCTTGCCTTAGAAAACATTTATCATGCACATGTATTAATCTTAAACTCCTTGTGCAGCTCCCAGCCCTTGCCCATGAGGTCCTGTCCAAAGCTCATCATGTACTTCCAGATTTTATTTGAATTTCATCCTTGGAAAGACCATCTTCATTCTTTACCATGCTTTTTATATTGATCAGTCTGCACATACACTTTAAAAAACACTTCATAGAGCCATAGAATGGTTTGGGTTGGAAGATGTCTCTAAGATCAGTTCTAACTGCAGAGGGATAGAACATAAGTAAATAAAAGTAGTGTAGGAAGTAATCTTACCCCCTAAAGGGTTGCAGCTGAGAGTTAATTATTAAGTATTAAGTATTAGGAGCAGGTCTGATTTTAACAGGCCACACCTGTAGCCAATCAGAAGCGTGTGATTAACGAGTGGATTGGTTGGTTAAGGCAGCTGGAGTGAGCTGGCTGCTGTGAGGACAAGGAAGAGTCAGTGCCTAGAGGAGCTGCCTACAGGAACCATCAAGGAGGTTTGAAACTCTAGCAATATGGAACCCTTGCAATGTAACGATAGTAGAACTCTCGTGCTGTAATGACGACATCTAACCTCCTGGCCAAGGACACGTTTACTAGGCTATGTTGCTCAGAGACCCATCTGACCTGGCCTTGAACACTTCAAGGGATGGGGCATGCACAGCTTCTCTGGGTAACCTGTTCCAGTGCCTCACCATCCCCATGGTAAAGAATTTCTTCCTAATATCTAATCTAAAGCTACTCTCTCTCAGTTTAAAGGCATCCCTCCTTGACCTGTCACTACATGCCCCTGTAGAAAGTCTCTCTCTGTCTTTCTTGTAGACTCTAATCAGGCACTGCAAGGTTGTAGATAGGTCACCCTGGAGCTTTTTCTTTTCCTTCTCCACTCTTTCTCAGCAGGAGTGGTCTCAATCTGTTCGTCCCCCAGCCTGTGTTGGTCCTGGGAATAGCTCTGACACAATTGCATCACCTTTCATTTGAACTTAAACTGTGTGATATTCCCATGGGCTCACTCTTTAAACTTGTCCAGGTCCCTCTGGATGGCATCTTGTCCTTCAGGTCCGTCAACAGCACCACTCAGTTCTCCTTTGTTTAACCAGGGTTTTGGTTAATCTTCCCCAAGTAATTTGCCATGCCCAGTGTCCTACTCATGCCTGGTTTCAGTTTGCAAATACAGGTGTAGGTGTCACCATGTATGCATTAGCAGGGCATCTACATTAGAGGAAGACCAAATAAAAGAGCCTGAAAAGAGTTTGTTAAGAAAAACAGGGAGTCAGGAAGAAGCTACTCAAAAAAGGAATTTGAGAAAATAATTGAATGAAGTGAAATGAGAAAATATTTTATTCTTGAAAAATGAGCAAGAAATGTACAGTTTCTGCTGCATAAATGCTTTCTAGTCTCTTCTAATCACTACTAGTATTCTGTATGTAATTAAATGTTCAAGAAAGAAAGATGTTTGATACATATTTCTATGTTCAGCCTCTAAAAAGAGTGATTTCTTGCTACTTTACCTTTCATGAGGGTATTTCAAAAGCAAAAGCAGCCCTCAACTTGGTAAATCAAGGAAACCGTTAAGAATGTTCCTATGTTCTACTGAAGAATTTGACTTAAACATGCTTCACCGTTTAATTAAATCACTATTACATTTTTTTCATATAAAATACTGCAATTTCTACATTTGTTTCAAAACACCAAACCAGTAAAACCAAGCAAAATAATCAATGAAAGCTTCATCAGCTGTTTTTATATTTTCTAGGCAAAAATTTTTTCTTAAAAAAATATTTTCTTCAGTTAAAGAAATGGTTTTAATCAAAAACACTTTCAGCTATGTCTAAACCCAATATCTTTCTATCCAGGGGAATCAGAAAGTACTTTGTACTGAATGTAATGTCATGAAAACACTGCTACAGTTTATATTACTTAAATATTATTCTCAGAAATATTATCTTTTAATTTTTTATTCTCATGGGACAGATAAGAAACTGGAAAGAATACAAATGAGAATGGTTTCAGAGACCGGCATGCTTTGTCATTTGTCACTGCCAAAATCCATCAGTAATATGGTATCATGAGAGGGAACTGTTGAAAGACTAAGAATTTTACTGAAACATTTAAACATGATATAAAAGTGAGATTTGAAGCAATGCCCCTAAAGAAAACTAATGCTTACTTTGTTAACTGCTGTGAAGCAAGAAAATGTAGACAGGAAGTCACCATTTATCTTCTTTTTGTTCCCAGGGGCTCCTTATGCTAACCTGCCTGACTTTTTAAAATTTTCAGCTTGCTTGATAATATTACAGGCTTGGGAACGTTTCACTGGACTGAGGAGCAGGACAGTAGGAGCTCCTTTCTACTCTCCTCCCTGACCTGTGGCAGGAACAGAAATTGCTGCTGATTCCCTCGTGCCCCTTCTCAGAGTGTGGGTAGGTCCTTACAGGTCAGAAAATCAGCTAATAAGGGGTGGAAAGGAAAGAATAGAAAAGGAAAAAACAATGGGCCAGAAAAAGATTTTAATATCAGCAGTTTTTCAAAGGCAGACATTACAGTTATCTCTTCAACCACCCTCCTCCTGTTTTTCAAATACTCAGTCATGAAGGCAGAACCTAATAGAGTCTTTGAACTAATTTAGTTTCTGTAATTTAACATGGCTCATTGACTCGTGCCTGTGGGATTCCTGAGTGGTCTCTCATCCGAGTGCTAGGCTGGCCCTTGAGTACTTAACTTCAAGACAAGATCAGGTACACTCAGATGGGATGACTGACTTTGCAACAGTCCCATGTCTTTTTCCCTTTAAAATTGGTTGTGAAAAGGCTAAAGATTCACGGTATCATGAGGACTGAGGTTCTTCATCAGCAGGATAATGAGTACATTTCCAAGAGCTCTGGAAAATATCTTGCTTCATAGTTGATTTGTTAAGCATTAAAATACCCTGGAGAGATAGCTGATTAAATGTTATTTTCCTTAAATCATGAAAATGCGATCATGAGGAGGCAGAAGAAAATTAAGTATCTAAAGCCACACCAAGAATCCATGTCAGAACTCAGGTCATCTTCACCATTGTTGATAAGGCTTTGGGTCAGGCCATACTTGGCTAATTAGTGTTTTCCTATTCCAGAGGGCACAACATTTAGTGATAAATGACCAATATTTTAATCAGATATATGAGATTATGCTATGTCCAAATACACTGTAGAATGTGAGAACCCTGGAGGTGCTGAATACCTTCAGGCACAACAGAAGTCATACGAGGTATGAGGTATTATTATTACTGTTATTACATCCATTCTGTGTTCCTCTCACTTTCCCAGCAGAACATACTACTTATGGTGAAACAAAATGATTTGATTTGTCTTTTTGTCTACTGTATTTTTGACGCTTTCCAACATTAAGCAGACAAGCTTGCCATTTATCCCAGCTGACCTGCCTCTCCTCAGTTTTGTGCTGCCATGTGTACAATCACTGGCACCATAATTATATTCCATAAAAAGCAGAAGGGCCAACTGCACCCTGACTTGCTTGATGTGCTGATGCATTTTATGGCAGCTGGGCAGAGCAGTGGTGTTTTCAGATATGCCCTCTTAAGTTACCTTCTTCCACCAGCACACTAAAAACATCATGCAAATTATCGAATAATTTCAGTGCTGCTCAACAATTTGCATTATGAGATTAATGATCAAACTGGAGCACCTTTTTCCAATAGCAGGGGAGGATCAATCAAGGTCAAAATATACTGTAAAAGAGCAGGCAAAATAAAACATAGAGAATGTAACCTTGTCTTTGCTGTTATCAACAGTGTGGATGCTTGGTAGCTGGCCAAACAATTCAGTTTCAGTGTCAATATTTTTCAGCTTGTATAAAGCAATTTGTTGAAGGCTTCAAACTTCCTCTCTTCAATTGTAATGAAAAATTCATTGGCTGCTGGCTATTTTGAAAAGTTGGTGCAGACCAATTCGAAAATATTCCCTGCATCCCACAAAAAGGCTGAGCTGGTGTAATCAGAACTGGATTTGAACAGCTGAGTGAGAAAACAGTCCTATGATGGTTCAGATTTGGGAGACTGTTTGGTCACAAGGCCCAAAGGATTTGATTCCTTGACTGCAAATATTTCACTTATGGAATTTCAATCCTTTAAATAAATAGTGAACACCTGACTGGGAAACACTTTAGAAACCATGTTCCACCAAGTAAAATTTAGTTGCCTTTTAGTTCCCTTCCACAGGATCTTTATTTCTGGGTGTAGTAGCTCCATTGGCTGCTCTCCTCAGTCCAGATTCAAAGTCTGTGACAAACTAAGGAAGTTTCTCTGCTGATTTAAATGATTACTGGACTGGACTTTGTTGCTTTTGTTGCCACAGTGTTTTTCTTTGTAAAATACAATTTGGTTGTTGAATTTTCTTTCCTTCTTTCCCTTTCACTTTCCTTTTCTTCACTTCCTGTTCAGTTTTTTTTTTCTCCCTTTCTTCCTTTTTTCTTTTTTCCCTTCTTCCTCCTCTTCCCCTTCCATCTTCCCTTCCCCAATCTTCCCTTTCTTTTCTCCCCTTTTCCCTACCTCTCCCCCATGTTTTCTTTAAGATCATAGACATTATCTTTCAGTTATTTACTCAATCAGGCTTTTCTCATTTTCCAGCAAAAACTAACAAAGAATCTGCTCTCACAAGGTATTAACACAGATCAACACCAGCAGAATGAAATTAACACCATTGGGATGAAATGAACTCAGTAACTCCCATGTCAATAGATATTTGTTCTTCCAGAGCTTTTGTTTAACTCTCAGTCTGGAACCTTTTGTACTGATTGCATAAGCTTCTAAACAACTAAATTAAATGTTTCTCATCATCTTTGATATAACTGATGTCTTCTTTTACCTTTACTCATTATTTTTTTAGTATATTCATTAATCTACATTCATTATTTATATTCACTGTGGGAAGCTGCTGCTTGTAGTTTCCTTTCAACATCCTCTCAATTTGAAGGTTTTTATTTCTGAGACTTTATCTACTAGGCTTTAGCTAGCATAGAGTCATGGAAATTGTTAATCACTCTCACTTCTAATATAATCTCATCTCTATTCTGCATTTACAGTATTTTCTACATTACAGCAAAGATTGCTATGCTAAAGTGCTACGTTTGCAGTCCTGTCAGAATTGTCTCTTTATATGGAGAACTTTATTTTCTTGAGGAAAATTTGTCCAATGCTCCACTATTTGTAAGACTCCCTAGAGATACTCTATAGAAGATTCTCAGATTTGTATTTTTTTGAGGATATCTCTGTTTTTTTGGAAGAGACCTAAGCCAGCTGCCATTTGATATGATGCTCATAATATTAAGCTCCATATTTAATGGATCTTGCCAAAGCTGGAGAAAGGATTGTGCCAAAGGAAACAGACAGCTATTTGTGAAGGAGCCTGAAACAAAAGGCAGCTGTTTGAGATGAGGGGCAGATATCCATGGCTGGTAGGGATGGAAAGTGCTGAGGGTTATCAGTATCAAATTGCAAAATCAATATCCTCTTACACCAGCTTCATGGGAATGACACCAAATGGTTCTTGATTTCTCAGCATTGTTTAAATATCACTCAGTTGGAATGTCGTGGGAGGCACATGATAGATGCAGACTGTGCTGAACAGAGTCCAGTCTTGTGTTTGGTTGGTGACAGCCTTAGTGAGAGCAATAAAACCATTCTTTTGTACGTGAGGAGGGTGGGAAAGGCAAGTGGCAGAGCTGAAGAAACAAAATACTGGACTGGGCTACTCAAGATCATTTACATGCATAGACAAAATACACATTTGTTCAGGAATTAGACAGCTGGAGGCAGCCAAGCAGTCATTGTCATCTTTGCTTTGCCAAATTCCTATGGCATCTACTGGGGTGAAGTGCTAAAGAAGAGAGAAAAAACTAGTGGTACTTTATGTCTATATCCACATACCCACACAGCCACACCCCTTCAGCATGATGGAGACAGCACTAGAAAGCCTGTATCTGAGAATGCTCCTGTCTGTGTCCAAGTTCTGCCACAGACAGCCTTTTTATGCATTGAAGATAAAATTAAGTTTTACCAAGGCTTTGAGAACTCTTTAATGACTTTTGGTGCTGTGTGTTTTCTTTAAGAGACTGAATTTGATTGGAGAGTCAGAAGGAAAACTAAGATTAACTCGATGAAGAAAGTGGGACAGAGAGTAAGCAGGCTGGTGAAGAAGATCAATGGAAAATTGAGGTAGATTTGTCAAGAAGCCTATAATGCTAATCATGGCACACAAGCCATTATTTTTTATGATGGTTTACTGATTTTATTTTATTTGTGAGTACTTAGCTAATTCCTGGCATCTGATTTGCAGGAATGATGAGCACTCTGCAAGGATGTTACCAACAGGGGCGTGTACAGAGCTTATAAATGTGAAGCAGTGTTAAGTCCTTGAAAAAATAATTTGCCTAGTGACTTAAATTGACCACCTCATATCTGTGGTTACTGCGGACTTTAATCTCTCCAAGCGTAGCATCTCAGCTGTGAATAGAGGAAGTGTTTCGAAAGGGTGCTGTGAAAATGAATGCATTATAGAGATGAGTTACACAGAAAAGCCCATGAGGAAATTAATAACTCTGTCTTCTGAGCAATGTTATAATTGTGTGCAATAAATAAGGCCAAGAGCTGCACAGCGAAGAATAAGGAGAAAACAAAATACTGAACTGCTGCTCATTAAATGAGCACTGTTTCATCTGCACACTGAATGAAGTAGAGGTCCTCTGGGAAAAAAAATGTGACTATGTAATTAAAAAATATACCATCATGTATTCACATAAGGGAGACAGATTAAGGCAACTTGAATTCTGACATTTTCATATTTTGTGTGCCGTCTATGCAGATTGTTTTGCAGACCTTGGAAACCAAAGCTTTACTGGTTTTATGTCCTCAGATATTCTCTACAGGGGCTCTTTAATCAATCCATCCAAACCTGGCAAATTTACAAGGACATTCAAGGAGACATTCAGTTAGAGGTTAACTGTGTAAATATAAGTGTGTTAGAATAGTTGGTACCTACAGAGTAGGTGTCTAAATTCCTGGTAGAGTTGGTGGAGACCTAGTATCAATTAAATTGCCTGCACAACTGTTCAGTGCCTTTTGGTATAAACTTCTATAAACCCAACCTGGTTTTCTCCTGCCACTAAAGGATCTTCTCTCCTAGGTCCTGTGTTTGCCTAGCCTATGTGGTTACCAAATGCTTCTCAAATACTGGTGGACTCCTGACCACAGAATTATGATCTGAGGCACTTCAGTTAACAAAGTCCAGGGAGAGGATTGATGTCCCCAGATACAAATTTTTCAGCTGGACCATTCCCTAGGCTTAGCTGTCTAGTTAGACACGATCTCCATTGAATAAAATTGGAGCTGAGAGATATCATATTTCCTTAGATGCCTAAATATGAATATCTAAATTTAGATGTCTTTTTATGACACTGAAACATGTGTTAGGTACCTGAAAAAAATGTTATGTTCTTTTATTGTACCTCCCTGTGAGAATTACTGGGTGAATTCAATCATTATCCATTATAACTCAGGAAATCCCTTGTCAGTTAACATGTATACACCAATCATTTGGGATGCACATAGCACCTGATTAGCTGTAGCAGATAATATCTCTTGTGCAGATAGAAGACAAAACATAGGTAGTGCACTTGGGAGGAAATGGGGAAAGGAGTTCTGAGAGACACAGGAAACAAAAAGAAGATATTGTCTGTTGATATGAGACACATCTGGAAGTAATGCATTAAGGGTGTTAACATAGGATGTAGTATTGCAATAGGAATAGATGATGCACAAAATGCACGACACAGAGCAGTTGGAAATATGGTTTGATTGATTCCTTGGTTCACAGACAATGTATTTTGTAACAAATTTAATTTTGGATAGTTTTTAAGTAATTTATTTTCTTTAAAGAAGCCATGTGAATTCTTTAGCCTTAAATGTGACTTTCTGTATTGTAGGGGTGCTGCCAATTGCTCACTTTGACTCAGGTGACAGGTAGGTAGGAATACAGCAGAAATATTACTTATGTTAAGGAATGAATTTTTGCTAAGAGCTCATGCCTAAGTCTGCCACTCTAGCCTCCTTTTACTTTTTAGCATTGAGACGATATAGCTTAGCTTGAATCCAAGAGGCTTTGGGTAGATCTCGTAAAGGCTCCTGGTAAGGTAAATCTCCTAAATAAATAATGTGCAGGAGTGAAGGAATGAATACCTTCAGGTATTATCTAAGGAATGTTGAATTGTTTTCAGCACTGTACCAGATTTCTTTGGAGTCTCTGTAAAATATAACTTGTTCATTGCCCATCAGCATGTTTTGTTTCTCAGATTAGGTTATTAGTTTGCTGAAGTTACCAGTAGAGTCCTCAAAATATAAGGATAAGAATTTAAAAAAAAGCCACACAGATTAAATACTCTGAATACTGTTCATGAGGCATCTATGGGATCTTAGGAATTTTATACATATAGACTCTGATATTTTCTAGAGGTCGTGCTTCCTTTACTGTCAAAGGTAGGTGGAAATTCCTCTATTTGATATCTATTTCTGCACTCCACTCATTATATCCACAGGACATCTTATAGATTCATTTTAGTATCTCTCCATTACCATCCTCTTCTTCCATTACATTTGTTTTTGACACTGCATCTCCCAAGTCTGCTCAGCAGCCAGTGTGTTTATGCCACCCGTATCCCATCTGTCTCTTTTCTATATTTTATTTGTCATTCATTGTGTCCTGCCTCACTTCTCCCACACACTTTACAAGGTTCTCTTTTTATGGATGTTCTTGTTGCTTGTAACATTTTGTACTCTTGGCTGTCCCATTTTCCTCCCTGACTCGCCAGTGCCTGAGACCTCCATGTGTGTCTGGTCTATTCTTTGATGGTAGAAACATGAGAAAATAAAGTAGCGTTTCAAGTGATGCAGCAATTAATCAGTTGTGGAGTACGATGACTATAAATCTCCCGTGCAAAGAACCTTGAGCAACATTTAGTCACCCTAATCTACTTCTGTCATTCAAAACCAGGACTCCGACTCAGATAGTTCCTGAGCCTGGTACAGAATCAAAATTATGCTACTGTGGATAATTCTTTTGAGAGGAAATTTAGATACTTGATTCTGTTTTTCGGGCAATTGGTCCCTTTCCATCTTATATTACACCCTGCTTGGATTGTCAATGAATTTCTAGCCGCAGCAGCAGCAGTCATTTTAGGTAGCACATCCCACTGTGGGCTGTGTATGAAATTTATGCCTTTGATTTTTGTATATAAAGCCTCACTATTGTGGCTGTAGGCATTTTATAAACCTCAGAATGAATAACGAAGATATTCGCAGCCCACACTCCCACACTCCATTATAGATATGCTACAATCAGCTGGGAGTCATGGCATTTATCAGCTGCTGAAGGATAATGCAGTTTATCACTTTTTAATGAATTATTTTCTGTACTGCTCATTTCCGGAACAGATAAATACAGTCAAGGACATCCTATATCAGGAGGGAGTTACAGTGAAATTTCTTCTAAGTTTAATGACATTTAGCTGAATCCTTCTCCACAGCTTACGGTTTGTTTATGTTGTACTGTGGTGTAGAGGCTGGTGTAGAAAGATGATACAAAGCATAGGTGAAGCATGTTATTCTTGCACCCACCATAAAAGACAGGATCAAAAAAAAACCCAAAAAACCAGTATAAAGGGCTTCAGCTCCCTGAAGGGGATGAAGAGAATCATAGAGTAGAGCACTGTCCTTTAGGTGGTCATCAAGACAAGAGCACTGAACTTTCAGCTTGAAGAGATTTGTGCTGCCACTTATAAAAACAATATTATTTTGTGATATTTAGACGTTATTAATTCAGACAGGGTTTTTGAGAAAGACTTCTCAAGTCCTCCCTTCAAATATAAATATTATATTTCAATTATATAAATATAATATTTGAAACAGGAGTCAGACCTTTCTAGGAGACGACTCTTCCATGGCTGCTGCTTTCTGGAGTTTGAAAGAAATGCCAAGACATCCCAGGTCTTCTAAAGGAAAACCCCCTCCAAAACAACCAACCAAGCAAAAAAAAAAAAAACCAAAAAAAACCAAAAAAAACCAAAAAACCAAACCCAAATACCTAAGACAAACCAATATGCATACTAAATAAAATGTAAGTATCAGAAATCTCAAAAAAATCTTTTAATGAAATGATTTTTAAAAGTATATGTTCAGCACAGTGTTTCAGCTTTGGTAAAATGAGGTGTTGTGACAAAAATTTGGAATTAATCTGATAAACTCTCAGAAGAATGTTATTAACATTTGAAACTAGAACCTTTTCTGATGTATCAGAACTGGCATTCCTAGAGATGTGATGAATGACTGCTCCGCATTATTATCTAGATATTATTCAGTATATCATGGCTTGTTTATTGATGTAGTTGTTGGCATTATGTCAGAAATTTATTAGCAAGAAGTTAGAAATATTTTACATACCTCTTTTAGGGATGCCCCTCAATCTGGCTTGTATATTTTTTTTACTGTTGTTTAATGAAAGTGCATTTTAAGAGTTTCTAATTATTTAAAATTTGGTTATGGATATTGTCCATGTTCAGACTTTGAATTTTAGGTTTCCTATGTACTCTATCAAATATTCTGATACCACTACTCATGCTATTAATGGTTCAAGCAACTTACTTAATGTATTATTTTTTTGTTCTTGCATACTTCTCTTTCTTCTGTTTATTTGAAACATTCTGGTTTGGGCCATGATTCTGTGATGCATTACTCTAGACATATAAGTCTAAAGCACTGAAGCCATTCAGATTTCCAGAAATTTACTGAATAGGTCTCAAGATGAATGCTAAAGACAAAATCCTCTTAACATGTTGTTGACTAAAATTTTTTATATGGTCTTAATAAATTATATATAGAAGAGCAGTAAATATTCTTCCATCTAACATGCTTTCTCCTTCTTATAGGTTAAAAAATGGTCACATTACTTATTAAAATATAATCTTAACTACTAAATGCCCCAATAGAATTAATACTGGAAAATGTTATTACTGATGTAAAAAGTTTAAGGCAAAATGTTACCAATAAAGATATACTTGTGAGTTTTCAATTTTATGTATTCTTGCCTATTATGTTATATATTTTCAGACAAGTGTGAATGGGATAATATTTACATACAGGAAAGAGTAACATAGGAAGATAAATGAAAATAATTGTGATTTGCAAATAAAATTCTCAGCATGAATCTATAAAATCTGTGGAATTAACAGCAGTAAAGTTTTATCGAGGAGCTGGAGACAATTGAATGTTAGCAGGTTTTGAATATCTAATTCCCTTATGCATATTTTGATACTTGTGTAGTGTCAAAAGGTGCATTATTCCCTTTTCCAAGGTCAAAAATATTCTAAGACACTTTATAAGAAATTCAAATTAGTCTGCTTTAGTTTAAATATAACTGGTTTATTTTAAAAATGTCTTTTTCTTCTAAAGGGAGATGGGAAACCACATTTGATGAAGATCTTGTAAAATATGCTTCAGCTGAAAGAAATTTTTCCTTTCCAGTTATCAACTCTTTTACCAGGGGGTATATGATGGAGACTTGAAACACGACTCTAGTGATATTTGTATGGATAACAACACTGTAACAAGGCTCCCATGGCTGCAAATTGTATCCTTACAAGAGTACTTCAGGATTTGAAAATATTTAAGTAATCACAGTTTTAGAGTTATCATCTGGTAATGCCTGGGAATTGGTGACCCAAGGGACTAATTCCAAACATTACTAGAAAATGACATTGCTCATGTCAGTGTGGAAGTGTCTTGGTGAATATAAACCATAATATAAAAGCATTTGCAAGCCATTTAGCCATCTGCTGTTTCCTGTCGATACTGTTTAAGAATAAGCTCATAGCTTCACAAAACAAGTCAATGTGCCAGCACCTGAGGTAAAAGTCTTTGAAGTCCCAAGAGGATACAGTCTTTTTTTTTTTCCCCGCCTCAGAACTGCATGTTGCCTCATGATGTTAATAGAGAAAGACTGGAGCTTAAACCTACATATGGAAGCTGCTTTTCTCAACTCCCCATCTTCCTGGACCAGAGAATTAGAAAAGTGTCCCTCTTGTCCCCATTAATTCTGCTTGCTGCTCAGGTGGAAGAGAGGCACCCCAGAGGGTGGCCAAGGCAAGGAAAGAGACATACCCTAAGGTATAGTGTTGAGTTACCATACAAGATCTATTAAAGTAGGTCTTGTATGGTAACAGCAGGCAGTGGTTTATTGTCATTATGCATTTCATTACTGTGTCTATTTTTCAAAAGTCTTTTTGTGCTTGGTTTTGCAAGGCTGACTCGTCTAGGTTCATTTGTCCCTCTGGATTTTTTCTGCATGAAAATCAGCTTCAAGACATTGCCACTCCTGGCCAAATGAAGAACATGTCCTCACTAGGCCCCTCCTTTCTGTGATCTATCCAGACTTCAGAATTATTTTGAGGTTGTGAATGCCTGAAAGCAAAAAAGTTGGATTTTTTTTCCACCTCAGACACTTACTGGGTAAAAATGTAATATGTTCCTTTGCTGGAAGTCTTCAGTCATTTCACTCTTTTTTTCACATTGGCTTGAAACATTGCTAAAATGAGGCATGATACTGAGTAAAAATAAGTTCCACAAAAGTTATTAGCACGATAGTTCCATGCAACTTGTGCTTTTACGTCTAATTCTTGTTTATAGTTTTCAGGTTGACATTGATTTCTGTCTCTTAATAAACTTAAATTCCTATCACACTTTGTTTTTGGTTACATTACAGAGTATTCATTCATTTCATCTCAGTTTGCTTGGTCACCAGCTGTGTTATTGAGTGCCTTGCATAAGAAACCTAAACATGTGAAAGTAACACACCACGGCTTTTTTCCACCTTCTTATTCAATGCCATATTTGGAAGCTCATTCACAGACCATTGGGAGGTTCATTCATAGCCCACTGGGAAAGGTTAGGAATATAATTAGACCTTTTTTTTTCTCAGGCATTTCAGCAGTAGAGTGCATGAAGGTTACTAACAGTTTTCTTTTAATTGATCCCTGGTGATTTTACTGTAAAGCTGTTAACTTGTGCACTGGGGACCCACAACCCACGGGCTCCTTGCACTGACATTTGCAGCAATGATTAGAATGTCATTGCTTTCCAATACTTCATTGTCATTCAGGGAGCACTTGAAATGCCTTTTACCTCATATTGCAATGGAACACACATTTGCCACCACACACACATACACTCAAACACACACACAGGCTTTCCCATTTCGGCACCACAGGCCTTTGAAATTGGATTTGTTTTGAACATCCACCTCAGTATTGCCTTTCTTTTCTGCACAGTGACACTCTCTTGTCTCTCACACTGATGGAAACAAAGCTAAACCACTCACTCTGCACATAATAGTGGACCCCAAGGGCTAAATGTCTGTCAGTATGGAAAAGCATGAAAACAAAGAAATTGTAACTATTTGTGTGAGTGCAAGAACTAATGTTCATCCATGTCAATACTCTCAGGTCTTTGAACATGAAATCATTCATTCAGTTTCAACTCTGATCGCATTACTTAGTAGAGATCTGTACTCAGAATTTTAACAGGTTCCAAGAACAGTGTACTTAATATGCTGGAGGGCTTCGGAAAGAGATTTTTTAAAAAGGGGGATTCTGGTAGATAAACTCTACTGTCTTTCACTGAATTGTGCAGTTCCAATTGGAAATACCAGTTAACGATGCCCAAGTTAAATAAAAATAAGTTATACTTTCTTTGAAAGCATCGGGAAAAAGCCTTACTCGTCACCTGTAATCTACAAAAGAAAAGGACATTTTTTTAACAAACTAAAACCTCAAAATTTCTTTCTAAATATCTCTGAGGAGTGAATTGGTTTGGTTTATAAATTGGTTTAATCAGAATGCTTTAAGACTTTCATTTCAATAAATTTCCTAGGTACAAATTCTTTAAATTCAGCATAGAAAAGTCTCTGTAGAAATGCACAGTTCAAGGTGGAATTTGTTTATTTGTCTGTTTTTATTGCAGTAAAAAAGACGGGGGGGGGGGGGGGTAAAAGATTAGTGTTCCATGTGTCTCTGAAAGGACCAGGAGGGAAATAAACAGCACAATAATAATAAATATGGAAGGCAAATGACACCTCCTACAGTGCCAGCTGACTGGCACATGTGGTATTGAGTGACAGTGCAAGGGCAGAATATTTAAGTGCTTTTACACCAGTCTGGACTCCTAAGAATAAGATGAGGAAATGAGTGCATGGCATCAAATGACAATATTGATTTAAATATCTCAGTGACCTAGTGGAGCTCTGTAGGAGATGCTGGTGGTAATTTTCCAGGGATGACAAACTGAGATGTACAGACACACTACACAAAAGGTAGTAAAAGGTCTTGCAGCACAAAATATTGAGGGAATAGAGGAAATTGCTGGCAGATGGAAATACCATACTCCAACAGTAAAAACTTCATGCTCTTCTTGTACTGTAACTTGATAGAGATCAGGATATGTTAAATGACATTATTGTAGCTGCAGCTTTAGCATAGGTGGTGATAGTGATTTAAAGTACCTGCATATTGACTGGATCAGAGCCTCATCAGGAATAGAAAAATGCAATAAATCACTGCTTCCTAGAAAATCTTGATTCAGACCCCACAAGAAAAGGTGCAGTTCTGTATCTTGGGATACAGAACCTAATTCAAGAAAAAGAAATGGGAGAGCTGCTCCTTAGCTGTGATCACTAAGGAATTTGATTGAACATTTTCTTAGGAGGGAGTGGACCAAATAAATCCAGCATACAAATGTTGACATGATTCTTGAATATTTAAGACATAGAACTACATAAAAATGAGGGAATTAATAAAAAAAAAACCAACAACATAAATCAGTCTTCTGAAACGGAAAATGTCTTCAAGTAGTCTAGAAGCTGCTCCAAAATGGTAATAAAAGCTAATTAAACAATTTTGGGTAATGGAGAATATGAGGAATTTAGGATATAGGAAGCGGTCAAGGCTGTACTTTTAATATCTTCTGCTGTCACTGATGGATGGAGAAGTAATACTGGGCTCATGGACCACACTGATGCAGCAAAGCACTTCTTATTCCAGTGCCCACTGGTTTTCTGAATATAGCTGTCCCAGTAAATTAAACAGTACCAGAGTCTGGTACCTAGGTTGTAGGACTAAAATTGTTAAGTTAAGGCTACTGAAGTTAAGCTTGGGCCAGGGTTGTTCTCATTAAGCAAGTTGTACACAGCTAGCTTTTCTTGGGAATCTGAAGGTGTTTAACTGTACGGATGTGAGCTGTTACCACACCAGCTGGATGAGCTGTTATACTTTATGTAATATTATAAGCACAAAGACTATACTGCAAAGGCAGCTGATGGTGTCAGGAGAGGCCTGATCCTTAGAGAGAGCTGTGCATATAGATCAGAAGAGATGTGGTAGTAAGTGTATCTGCCAGATTATTTCAGAGAAAAAAAAGTTAAAACTAAGAAGCTGCAAAGCTTTAAGCTTGAACTACTTAAAAAGAGTGATGAAAGCCCAATTATTATTATTTTATATAATGAACTGTGTGAAATCCCAGGATGCTTCACTAATATGCTGGTTCTAGTAAGTTTTGTTCCTTTTTCCAGTCTGTCTTTAGGGAAGTGAGGTAAATCCATGATCAACTCAGTTTTTAGCTCCAGAAATCTTTTTAGCTCATCCTAAAGTAAACACCCATTTATTTGGTCAGCTGAATTGAGTAGGTCTTTGTGTATATACCAATTTCATCTGAAAATAGTGTCATCTGAAAATGTCTGTGGATCTCTAGGATGTCATTGCAGGGCTGTAACAGACAATAGGACCTGTGGCACATCTGTGCCTTTCCTGAGGAATAATCAGAGGCTGGATCAAATAGGACACTGGCAGTGCAATTGCACTATTTATGAGATGTAAGTGAGCAATTGATTTGTACTCTAGATGTCTACATTAAGTAAGTGAATATAGCCCTAGGGGTCTCTGCTTCTGTGATGGGATGGAAAGAGAGAGTAGACGGTTCAACATTTATTAAAGGTCATTCCATCTTAGGGTGAATTTGTCTCTGATAATGCCTGTTTCTCTGGGAGCTACGAGGTATTGCATCACAAGCCAGTGTTCCTTTGCTTCTTTCCAGACTAAAGATGAGACCCCTTTTATGGGGATAATGTTTATTTTCAAATTGCATTTGGAGGGAAAATTCCATCATACAGTGTATGCAAAGCACTGAGGTCTTAATTGGTCACACTGATTCAGCTCCATTTCCTGAAGTGAACAAAGATGCATGCCTGGTAATTTCAGCATGTTCTCTCCATTTAACTAACTCAGTACATATATATTCAAGTTAAATTCAATGTGGACATTCAGAACTAAATGATTTTGGTAGTTAATATAAGAAAAAATGAAGTATTTTCCTCAATTGATTTCCTTTTCTGTTAGACTTATTTAAAAAAGAATACCAGACAAAAATCTCTCTGAGAACTATAGCACCTGAAGTTATACTCGATAAACATCTAGGTACTACTAGTTATAGACAAGACAGTGATGTGCAGTGAATCAAGTAATTTAAGTTTAGAGTTTCATTTTTTTTGCTGATATTAGGACTCTGTAAGGTGTCCATGAATGCATATTTGTTCTCTGACTTTTTTTCAGATCCTCCCCCCTCTTATCTTTTAAACTCTATTCTTTCTACCATGTTTAAGATTATTAAATAATCAGGTCCTCTGTATCTTTCTTTATGGGAGATATGTACGCAGGAATTCTTCTGTAGAAATGAATGAAAAATTAACCTTTAAGCTTCATTATAAATATGTTTTTTCATATTCATTTTATGTGAGCATGTGTATAAAGTAAATATTCAGAAAAATGGAAAATCATCCCATGAAATATGGAAATTTTTTTCTAGGTAATTTTTTGGAACAACTTGGCTAGCAATGGTATTTTGAAAGTTTTTGCAACCCATATTTCTTATCAAGAAGGTCAGCCAAACACCTCCAGAACTGTCATTATCACACATTATAATACATTTGAAAGCTTTAGTCTGTATAACATTATGTGTGATGGACAGAACATAATTTAGAGAAGTTTACACTAATTTGCTGCAGATATTGATTATGTCAGTGCTAATATCTATGGAGATTAGAAGGATATTACTGTCCTACAAGGTTAGAGAGTACGATGGCTGATTCTTGCCCTTACACCAAAAGAAACAGGTTAAATGTGTCAATATCAATAAATACTGCTTTGGAGCCTAAAATCAGGTCTTCATATCCAAACTGTTGCGAGCTCAGGATGATGCTAACAAATGAACAGTTCCTATTGAGAGAAAGCTCCTTCCAACTAGTCAGAAGTATTCCAGACTCTGTCCAAGAAATTTATCTTTAAAGGTAAATTGTGGTGCTTGTGACTGTAACCTGGCACCTATGATTTTGTTTTCTCAGTAGGCTTTAAATATGATGTCCTTGTTTCTGCCATGAATTATTGTTTTCTCATCCTTTTCTTTGCTTCTTTCCTTCCTGATGTGAGTGCTGATCAATACTCTGAAAGATAGGTGGGGAAATTTTGCTGTGGCATTGGGGAGATCAGCTTTAGCAGCCATAGTATGGGCATTCTAACAGGCTGCTGCTGTGCTGCCTATTCTGGGGGGAGCACAGGCTGCCCTGCAGATCTCAGCCTTTCAGACATGGCTGCAGGTGTCAGTGGGTGCCCTGGTTCCTGGCTGACACAGAGGTGGCCACACAGATGAAAGTGCCCCGGGCAGAACAAATCATTTTCATGCACCCCACTCAGCAGTAAGGTGGCAACACCTTTCTCTGGTTATCTCCTTGGGCTGGTTTATAAACACAGTATGGATGGCAGAAGTATTATAGCTCATTGAAAATACCCTGAGCAACTCTCCTGGTCTTTTACTTTCATGTTAAAACCTCCATAGGTGTTCCCTAGCATGAACAATTCTGACATGTGAAGCTGTAACCAGTACATGGGCCACTAGAGTCACCCTAATGTATCATGGCAATAGGATAATTTTTTCCTAAGAACCCTAAAGACAGAAGTGGACATTACTGACTAAAGATTTGAAACATTTCAGTTAAAGTCACATCTGGATCCCCAGTCCTACACACACAAAAAATTAAACTGTTTTCTTCTTGGTCAACACAAGAAGTACCTGGCCTGCCTTTGATTATTCCTCTGTGTAAATTAGAGGGAAGCAAGCTACATTTATCCTTACAGAATTTTTATGGGTTTTTTGGCAGTTAGATGAAAAAATAGCTGGGGATTTTCCTGCCCAGTGAAAAGAATAATTCTGGATTTATATGAATCTAAATAGTCTTCAAAAAATAATCTTGATTGTAAGATAAAGGATGCTACCATTACTATATTAGTAAGAGAAAAAAACATTAATCCTACACCTAATTGAAATGCTCAAACTGGTTTAAACAGTGTCTCTTTTAGCAGGAAAAAGATTGAGCAAAAAAACGTGTCTAGAAACAACAAAAACATTAGGGTGCCCTACAGAGTTCTGCTTCTCTTGAAGGCTGTGTAAATGTTTTGCCATTCAGGCAAAGGGTCCAGGCTATTGATAATGATTGTCCCTAGAAGAACACATGATTTACCATATTTTCGTATGCATGAGAAATAAAACTTGTAATGAAATTTTTGGATCAAAATTTTAGGCAAACCCATATCAGAGTTCAGGAAAAAAGGGATTTGCAAACCTGCTACCTAGTGCTTCTGATTCCACTGCATGTAACTGCATGAAGGTATGCACATAATCAGTTTAGCTGCCCTGTGTTTCCTGACAGTGTGGGCTACTCATTATCCCTCAAGTATGCAAAGGGTAACTGGATGAAATACAAGAGTTTACCAGACTAGCTGACTAAACAGTTCCTTCTGCATTTAATCTCTATGGATCCCAGCTCGCTTAAGGACATATTTACATTTAGATACAAACTTCAACTACAGACAGATATGAACTGTTTTTGTTTGTACTAACAGAATATCAGAAGTGAAACAGCAAAAGCTAAAAATGACAGTGGTGGTGTGCTTCAGGGAGAAGCCTTGTCCAGAGGCATTGTTTCAGATATGAGATGGGGAGCTCACATAGGTAGATTCAAGGTTGTACTTTGCTCTCTGCTACTTAGGGACCTCAACACCTTATGTGGTACTATGACATAAGCAGCCTTCTAAAAAAATAGATCATGCTCTAGTTTTCACCTTTTAATCACCATGGTATGTTAGAAGGTTAGGGAGGATGTGATAATTTATTTAATATTTTTTTAAGAGCAATTCCCCATATAAGTTTTTTAAGGAAAAAACAGAGAGGTTATGCAACTGAGACAACTGTGCTGATACGGTGAAATTATTTTGAGATCACTGTTCTTATGAGATATTTGCCTCATTTATGTTAAACTTTAATCTGGGATTGGAGGGTGGTTGAGAGTCTTATAAAATACTTGATTTCTGCCTTCCGTGCCCAAGCTGCCAGAGTAGTCCACATTCTTCATGTTATCAGTAAATTTTTGTTTGTTTGTGGTCCTCCCATAAACTCATGTCCTCAGTTTGGAAGCATAATTGCTTGATTAGAAAAGTTTTCTCCTTGATTCCTGAATGCTAAACAGCACAAATACTTGTTCTATTAAATTTCACATATAAAAGAAGGCCGTGGAGTTGTGAGGAATGATTAGGTGTACAGCTAGTCAGAACAATTATGTAGTGCTGGAGGCAATATTTGCTGCTTGTTTGTATACATCTAGTTTGAAAGCTCTTATCAAAAACTACCTCACTGAATCTGGAAATGTTAGGGGATTTTTTTGGGTTATCTCACACAGTTTCTTCATATCGCCTTAGGTCGTTTAATTCACATCCATAAAGGACAAGTAAGCTGTGGAAGGAAAAGATTACAGTGCCCCTGCTAGTTCTAAACAGTGTATATTTGATTTATTCAGCCCTCTTACTTTTATTTGAGGTGGAAATCTCATCCAAGGGCCGCTGACTCTGTATTCCATATGTTGCCATATCAGCCTAACTTCCATTTCTCATATCTCCTTTCTCCTATCTGTCAAGTTTATGAAAAAATTAGAACTCTCATACAATCAAAATGTCATCCTCCCCACCTTCCCCAGCAAGCCTTGCTTTTGATTATGGGTAAGCAGTCATGTGTAAAACCTCATATTGGACCTCATCAACAGGACTGCCTATGGACTGTGGAATCTGCTACATGATATTATTAGATCAGGTTTTTATTGAGAAACTTCATGTACTAGAAAAAGAATGTTTTTGGGGTGTTTTTAAACTGATGTGGTGGACATCTTCTGGAAGGCTTGAATACTTAGGCAAAAGACAATGTTTTGGCTGAGAAATTTTTACTGTGGCTTAGAGATCTGAATCCATCCTGAATAAGTTGTGACCGAGACTTACTAATGGCTGATGGTCTTTGGTAATGATTCCCAATAATAAAATGGATTCTCTGTTTGTATTTCAGTGAAAGAAGAATATCTAGTTCTGTTAGCCAACTGAAAACTCAGTTCTTGTTGTTCAGATCAGAAATAGTACTGACAGAACGTCAGTGTCTGTTAAAATATTTTTTATTTTCCTTTAGCACCAGGACTACACATCTATTGGTGCTGACAGAACGTGTACACTACGTGCCACCTTTCAGCTCCATCCTGTGAAACACATGCCAAGACCTTATAGCAAAATATGACCCGAAGTAGAAAAACAAAAGTCATAACAGATAAATTGACAGTAAAAGAAGGGAGGAGGGATAATACTGTGGTTTGCTTTATCGTAAACATCACCAAAAACCTAAGAAAGGGAATGTAGTCCCAGCTGTAGACAGAACAACAACAGCAAGAGAAATGCTAAAATATATAGTTTCATAATATGCAGCTAATGGAATTCATGGGCACAAGTTAACAGGGAAGCCAAGTAGCAGCAAGTGGACCAAAATCAGATTTCCAGATGTTCTGAGATCTTTGTTTTTCATGAGTGGTGCAAAAGGGATGAAAACCAGCCTGACTTGACTAGCTGGAGGGGTTCTCCAACAGAGGAGAATCTCACATAAATCACAGCTGTTGAACAGGGACTTGGTCAGAGGACTTAAAAACTTTGGAATCTATAACCAAATATATATGCTTGAAAAATACCTGTCATGATGCTGGAAGTAGGCTGGTATTCAAGAAAACACAGCTCAATAAGTAAAATAAAATTATTTTGGATTACCTGGAAAACTCAATGCAACAGAGATTCTGATAAACAACGTCATTAATAATAATGACATTGTTTATCATGCACATTGTTTATAAATGACGTTGTTATTACGTTGTAATAACAACATCATTAATAAGAATAAAAAGGTTTTGTATTTTTATTGTTTTCATATTTTCAGGGTTAGTATAACAATTTGGTATCTACATGTTGAACTTTAAAAATTAGGGCCTTTCTCCACTTTCACTTCTTGTAAACTGCAAAGGTGTATATTTTGGGGTAGAGAAAGGTAATGGTGAACTGTTTCAATATAAAATGTCATGAAAATAGCTGGCTGCAAGTAGAAAATTATATTTATATAATTGGAAACTTACACCAGTACAATGTCTCATGAGTTGAATTTACCAAATTCTTCAGACTACAGCCCAAAGTCTAAAGAATAAATCTCCATTTAATAGCAAAAAATCCCATGTCACTTAATACAGCACAACATTGCACACTAAGGAAATTGAAAACTCTTGCTGTATGTGGTTTGTCTATCAACACTAGTGTGATAAGAGCAGATTTGGGGCTCTTCTGGATCACTGTTCCCTTTCACTCGTCTGCATTCCAGGTTAATCCATCTCTTATCTTTTCAGAAATTCTCTGGCTTAGTTTTTCCATGGTATCCATTACTATAGTGTTTAATTGCTGGCCTTCCAAACTATCTAGTTTTAAGAAAGTCTCTGTAAAACTGGCCAATCCTCCAACCTTACTCAGTCAATTTGGTTATTTAAACCAGTTAGTCTTAATGGATATGCAATACTTTCTGTGAGAGAGTAACTCAAATTCTTATGACTTTATAGTCATGCCCATTTCACCTTATTTTAATTTGAGTGTAGTCTACTAAGCATTAGAAGAAATAAGGGCAGGACAATGGACAATCTTTTCTTCACATTTAAATATTTCACCAGGTCATTTTATTGGAGTAATTTGACTGCAGTTTCAGTGCCTTTTACACGATGAGCTCAAAACACTGACTGATTGTTAAGAGCTGGCTTTTCCAGAACAAGGTGCGCTCTGCTACAGTCTCTGCCTCTAGACAGCACACTTTCAGCACTCTGAATTAAACTGGAAGTGAAATGGGCTCTGTAAATTGAGGTTTGGGCTGAAAAAATACTTTGATTGGGATAATGCTAACAGTCTGATCTGGATAGACATTCATCATCTAATATTTATTTATCCCTCTATTGACTAATAAAACATCCTTATAATTTTCTGATCTTGAATCCAGAGTTGATCTATTATACAAGTAGGTGAAAAAGATGAATGAGACACTAAAAGAAACAAAATATAAGTTCCATATTTATTTCTAGTTATAAAAAACAGTAGTCAGTGTTGTATACTTTGTCTTTCAGTGTTTTGGGATTATTTTATATCATATATTTATAATGAACAAAAGCAGACTATGGAGTATAAATGTACCTACAGCCTACAGAATTAGACCATTAGATCATAAGCAGGCAGAGTGATCATGACCTACATAGAGCTAAATAAAAATGCTATTTATATACATTTATTTGGTGAAATAATGTCTGACTAGACAGTGAGCACAAGAGGGATTAGGTTGGTTGATCTGATCAGCAAGTCTAGATATACATCCCTAAAAGAAAAGTATGTTCAGTGTTCTCCAGAATGAGAAGACAGTTGATCATGGTTGACTCATAACTATTATGGCCCTTGAATAAAGTTATTTTATGTAAAGATATTTTATGTACATTTTATCAGCAATGATTACTGGAACCCATTTCATAGATAATGGAGAAAAGACATAGATTCTTTATGATAGACTTCATGGTGGATGATTTGACATACTAGAAGGGTTGGTCATAAGCAGCATTTCCAAGGGCAAACTTTCTGAAACTCTTTAACTGGACACTTAAGTTAATAGTTTAGATGTTGCTAAAAGAATCAGAGCTGACTCAGGCCTTTTTTGCTGTGTAGTGAGGAAGACAAAATTAAATCTTGCTTCAGTGGCAGAATTCCCCTAGACTGAGGTAAAGCCAAACTGAGAGGGCACCAACTTGTTCCAGATGGCAAAAGGTGTAATAACAGCTGAGATATTTCTTTTTACCTACCTCATATTTCCCTGAGATTTAACCTCAGGCAATCATCTCTTTCTCTTCCTGCAGTTGAAGAAAGTCCTCTCCCCTCCAGAAGTCCAAATTTCCTTCCTGTACTTCTTTGCACACTGAAGAGAGGAAAATGAGGCAAGGTCCTGGAAAAAGAGCAGATCCCATAAAGAGGAGGAGGTGGCAATTACTGAAGGTTTCTAAGTTGCTAGAACAGAAGGCTCTGCTGATTGAAAGGGACATGTTTATCTCTGTGTCCAATGATGCTTCAAAATGTGTAAATTTCAGGATACCTGATTGTTTTTCATTACTGCACTTCTGAAATAGTAGAACATTTTTGTTTTGCTCATTTCCAAGATACCATGAAATTGACCTGGGAAAGTATGAAAAAAGCTGCCCTTATTATCAAGCAGTATGAATTTCAATCCATAATTTGGTTTTTGGTAGTGCATACTTCAGATGGCATTTTTCTAAATGAAACAAAGTAAGTGTATTTAATATGCAGTTCATTTGCTTATTGTGTGTGCTAGAAATCACATATTAACTAATTAACTAGTTTTCTTCATCTTCCAAAAAAAAACCAAAAAGAAATCAGAATCTTAAGATACATTTCATAACCCTGAAATAGATTGAAAAATTAAAGTATAACATCACAAGATAGCTGTTTCTTACTAAAACTGAAGATTCAACTACTTTGTAATTTTGTAGTTGAAAATGTTCTTTTGGTTACTTAAGGTTTTTATGGATTTTTTTTCTTAAAATGAATGGAAAGATGTAGAGATTCTTTATTTGATTAAGTGCTACTTATATCACCATGATACATTTAAAATCAAAGCAACTTAATGAAATAAAACTGAAATTAACCAAAAATATTTCCGCCAAAGCCAATGGCTATTGGACTGTAGACTTGAGAGGGATTTTGTCCTTTTATAATATTTCTTCCTTATACATAATGTAGTTTTAATTTATTTCAATAAGATACAAAACTGTATCTTAGACAAATCATATTTTCCAAAGAAAAAATATGAAGAAATAATTAGGAGTGAGAGAAAGTAAGGGGAGATATATTTCAAATAACTGGCAACAGGGTATGTTGCCAGTAGAATTGGTATTATTACCAGTAATTGAAATACTACTACAGAGACTGGGAAAAAAAGGAGAATGTTAGGAACTAGAATGTTGCTTCGTATTTGTGTAAGGTAAAGGAAACAAAGAAACAACCCGTGAAATATAACTTTTTGTGTTGTTTTATGTTTTTTGCTGAAACTAGGATATAGAAATAGGAATAATCATGTCAGTGCAAAAAACCCACTGCTCTGGGGAGTAGCTTTAAGGTAATGTTGAGAAACTCATAGAATCAGAGAAAAATAATTTCCACAGAATTTTCCTCTGTCTTTAACAGGTTACCCCTGTGGATCTCCTGAAGTAATAACCGTAACATCAGAAATCTCCTTAATGCTTTCTGCAAAACCCGCTATAGCTGTGCTGTGTAACAACGTCTCACCTGAGGAGAGCTGAGGTCAACCCTTGAAAGCCACAGAGTGGCCTCTATTGACAGTGGTGTCCTTACCTGGAGTACAAACCTTACCAGATCACAAGAAATCTCCTTTTACAGTCTTAGCCTAGAATCTCATATTCAGTCTGTACAGGATGAGGTCTCTTTTATGGAAGTGTATGAAAGTCCTACTCTAAGGATTGCTCCAGTGAACCAGAACCTCAGCCACCTGCTGGGCAGGTGTTACTGCAACCATTAACAGGCTAAAGTCAAGTGCTGTGCCCTGGCCTGGCAACTGATTGAAGACCTTAGTGTGTCAATAAGAGGCATTCAAGGATAGTTGGTCTATTACAGTCATGTGATTAATGGCTATTCAGCTTATGAGACAAAGAGAAGAGACAGGAAAAGAAGTAAATTAAACACTCAGAAAGGCAAGCTTGAGCAATGGCAGGTAGGGGAAATGGTACAGAGGGGTTCATATCATGGACTGAGAAGCCACAGAGAAAACCCCTCCAATATAACATTATGATATTCGACTAGAATTTTGTGACTGATGAGAACAAGGGGAAATAGGATTATGCTAAGCCTTACAGGTAAGATCAAATATATGTAGTGTTCGAGAACTTGAAGGATTGTGTGAAATTTATTATGGAATGTTGAAAGGGGGCTGTGAGGATGTGCAAAAATTGTTATAGAGTGTTCAGAGGAAGGGCCACATGCTGGGGAAAGGGGAGTGGGGCGTGTAGTTGAAGTGAATCCAGGGGGAACAAGTGTGAAAAGCAGAGAGGAGAGGGGACAGAGAAGACTGGCTGTGTGAGAGTGTGGGCATATTTTCTAAGGGACTTCAACAAGTTGGATTAGCCTGAAAGTAGAAGTCCGACTTCTGCAGACACCGAAGCTGTGAGATCTGGAGGCCAATGCTAAAATTTAGAGATCATCCAGAAGTGACAGCAACCTCATGTATCAAGATAGTTGTCCTTGTGATCTTTAACCTTCATAGTCTGGAAATGAGGAACAAGATGATGCTTTTGGTGTTGCTCTCCATTGCATAACTGTTGATTATGTTAATGAGGCTGCCAGTAAAGACCTTGCTCTTCCCCTTGTCTTATTGTGTGTACTTATATTCCGTGTATGTGCACTTTGCATCTTTGGCACGTGGATTAAGCCCTGCCACTGGCTGGACCTGAAAAAAGGCACAGTATCTAACAGGCTAGGAAATCAAAGTCCAGCGCCTTCGCTGAAGTTGACTTTTCTCACCACTTACTGCTGACGTGAGGGAATGTACTCCCTTTGCTTACAGTCTTTAACACCTTGGAGAAGTACACCTGGCTATGTTATGTCAATTGAGTGAGTGAGAGCATCAGGAAAAGGTTGTACATCTCAGCCAGACTAGGTGTTTTTCTTCTCTCAAATCCACTTGACGCTAACTGGTTGAAGCTTTGAAAAAGTCTCTGAATAAACATGGTGAACCTTTTTTTTTTCAGTTTCCATTTTCACATAACCTCTTTCATCTCCCACCATAAACATCAGATCATAAAAGAGTTGTGAACACATTCAGTTTTTGACAACAAGGGGTTTGTACCTTTTTGTTCTTACACTTTTGACACTGGCTATGAAGATAATAGTAACCTAATCAAGTCCACAGTTTGACCAAAACATTCTGTCCACAGTACTGGTCTCCTGAGAAGCAGCCCCCAAGTTTATTGTGAGTCTGTGCCTCCAAAAACTGCTGTGTTGATCACCTCAGACCTATTTGGCTCTTTTCTATGCCCACTTTGGACACCTTCCCATCTTCCTTTCTCTGCTTTTGTGATGTGGTTCTCAGCACTTGTACTACTTGTGGTTTTAATAGATATTTTATTGGAGGAACCCTCCTTCTTCCCTTCCTGGCAATGAATCTTAAGGTGTTCCCAAACTGAGTAATGGGACATCGAGTATAATGTGTCCCCAGGGAAAGGAGCACAGAGCACAGAGATAATCTCAAACCATTATAGGTAAATATATTAATTCTGTGACTAGATCAGTGTGGTCCCAACCATAAATATCCTAGAATTTGCTTTATTTATTTTTGAGTGCTTGTCTATAGGCTATAGTCATATTTTGTGCCTAATACAAAATACCCCATTATACCTGCAATGTTTAAACTGTCAGATTACAATAGTATAAGAGATTGAATGACATGGAAATACTTGACCTGTAAGTAGGAGCCACTTGAAGTGTTCATTGTTTGAAAACAAATTAATGTGAATGCTGAGGTGTAGAAGAAATGAGATTAAACAATTAAGTCAAAAGATGATAGTTTTGTGGTTTTTTTTTTTTTTTGTTTGTTTTTGTTTTGTTTGGCTGAGTCTATTCTGTTGCTACTAGCTGTAAACAGCCAGATTGTCAAGTTTTTTCCTATCTTGTAGGTTATTAATTACAGAAAAAGAGTGTATAGACCTACAGTTTCTATGAAAACCTTTAATCTCTACCGTGGGAGTACATTCTATTATAAATGCATGCACACAACATTCACTGACATTAAAAGGAGTTATTGGGACCCATTGAGTGGAGAATAGATGACATGGTTGCTGAATGTTTCAAATGCATGATATTTTGTTGAAACATTCATTAAAAGGAAGAGTTAAGAAAGGAGAAGAGAAACTAGCGTTTTTATTCAAAGGAAGTTTGGCCTTTATTTAGTGTAGATTTCTTATCTAGACGTACTAAATATACTTCCACAGATGACATTTCAAAAGAATGTAAAGTCACAAGGTTCTCATTTATATGCCCCATGAAAATTCACATTCTGTGAATATTGCAGCTTTTCTAAGTTTTATGAATAAAATACAGTTTATTTCATAATGTGTAGAAAATTAATAGTCACAGTGGTTTGAAGAGCAATGACTTCCCTGATAATAATGATAAACAGAATAAGGACTTGATGGATATACCTAAACTAGTAGAGGTTAATGGTGGTGCTCCCAAAAGATTTGATTTCATGGTGACAAATTGAAGATGACCTGCAAAGATGAAGAAGAAATTCCATTAAATTCCAGAGCCTCCCCTCACAGAAGAATTAGATCAAGGGGCGCACTGGGTACTTTCTTACTCCCAAAATCACTGATTGTCTTGTCTATTGTCCAATGGCATCCATTTCTGATGCAGTTGATTAGGCCCCTCTCAGAGTAAACTACAAGGACAATTATCTATGATGTGGTCATTGAGGGTCTAATAAAATGAAAATTAACTAATGAAAATTAACTTTTAATGGCAGAACTAGACAGATGAACCTCTGACTCTATACACTGACATAGGTTTGGGGTTAGGCTGCAGTGTACTGCTGGGTTCATTAGAGGAGTGATGCTCCTTTAAAAGCAAAGTAATAACTTATGTAAAAGACTATACTAAAAGGATAAATAATGTAGGCTTACTACAGCTGCATGATACCACACAGCCAGACATCAGAGGCCACAGGATAACAGAAAGAAGAGAGGAAATGCAAAGCAACCACATTTGTTTTGGGGTTTTCTGTAAGAAGGTGATAGAGAAAATTAATATATACCTGGCAACTTGCTCATTGTTCAAAAATGCTCTTTCTATCCCAAGTGCCATTTGAAATACAGCCCTTGGTGGCAGTTAATATTTGTTACTACTTTGGAAAGCAAGTATCACATAAATTGGTAATTTGAAACCAATTTTTTGAGACACAATATCCATGCTGAAAAAAACCCAATAAATCATCTAAGGCACTGTGGCAAATTCTGGAGAAATCAAAGATCTTGCAGACCCATAAGAATGAATGGCCCTTTTGACCTCATCCTCTCGCTGTATATTGAACTGATTGGTGGATAGGAAACCTTACATTACCTGTATCTGTATTGAGATTGGTTTTTGGTTTCGGTCAGTATGACCTTTTTGTTGAATTAAATCAGCTTAAACCCCCTGTTTTTCAAAGACTAAATTCCCTTCATACATTATTGGCATGAACACAAAGGTGATTTTTGCACCTTAAATTATAATGGTTAATTTTTAACACAATTAATTTTAACAGAAGCTAGGAGAATAGGTCAGAACAAAAAAGACAGGTTAGAGAATATTAAATAACTTAGAAGCAGCCAAGATGTCAGGATGTGATGAAATTAACTAAGCCAGAACTATTTTTGAAACATTATTAATTATGTTTAAGAATTCTAGGGCAGTCCTACAAGATTGTAGAAGGGCAAACACCCTACAATTTTATTTTAAAAAATAGATGGTGAAATTAGAAAGAAAGTAAAAATGTTGAGTTGTAGATAAGTCAGTCTGACTATAGCATCACTGAAGATATAAAAGCATTTTTATGAAACATTTTTAAACAATCATTTTATGGACACCCAGAGAAGGAAGAGTGGATTTTGATAAGAACAAATGTGCTTAAAGCCCACTACATTAATTCCTGAAGGGGACAATTGTGAAACATATGCTAGATACGTATGTAGTATATGAGCAAAATATTAGCAAAATATTCTAATATTGAAAGAAAGAAAATGTGTCCAGAAGAAATTAGTAAAATTTTTTGTTACTGAAGTAGGAAAGAATCTTCCTTATAGGAGGCTGTTTCAATGTTATGCTGTCCAGTATTTTTGTTTAGTGACTAAGTCAGCCAAGTAGGCGACATATTTCTTTGTGGATCATAAACAATTGCATTTAGATGAACATTGTATATAGTAAGGATTTTAAGGATGGAAATGAAACTGTAAATGGTCCTAATTGAAAGATAACCACCCAAAGTACAACAAAAGAAATTAACTGAAGATGAG
Source organism: Setophaga petechia (assembly GCA_024362935.1). NCBI lineage: Eukaryota > Metazoa > Chordata > Aves > Passeriformes > Parulidae > Setophaga > Setophaga petechia. The sequence goes on along the minus strand of JANCRA010000002.1, from coordinate 667,986 downwards.
AGTGAGGTAATGCAATTAACAGACATGTTTTTCTTGCAAAACTGCAAAATCACCCTGCAGAAGTGTGCAGTGCAATGAAATTGCTGATGTTAGACATTGTTGCAAAAATAGATAAGCTTCATGTAGGTATTTATTTACCAAAGTGTAATATATAACACATAGAAGGTAATATTTACATTTTCCCTAATGTTTACTCAGTTGGTTCTATTTTCTGTTCTACTTCAGGCACTATATTTTAAGAGATGATAATATCAGTAAAACAGGACCTCTTGAAAAAATCCCTCCAACACTCAAACAAAACCCAACCATCAGAATAAGCAGCGAATTTGAAAATGTAGTCTTTGAGAAATGGCCTTCTGCAGAGAGAAGGATAGCCTCAAATGTATGGGAAGTGACGAAGGAAACAGCAGTGGCCTGCTGCTGTATGTCAGCAACCTCCCAGGCACTGGGTTCTATGCTGAACCAAAGCTAGGAAACCTTCTCCCATCTTGTCCTTGAAAGCAGGCTAAAACTGGTCTTGATCCTACAGCAAACTAACTTGATGAACAATGTCACCTCCTGAGTTTGTCACTCCTGTTGTATTTTCTGTGATCGCATATTATCCATGTGTGTACAGCTGCAAAATGATAGGAAATACTATTGAAATATGACATTTTTTAATCTGAATATGGTATTTGGTCTTTCAATTCAGTTACTGCTACAATTTATGCCTATCATTATATTACATAAATTTTGGATATCTTATGAACATATTTCTAATTATCTTAAAATACTATGTGTCAGCAATATCTTTATGAAGTTTGTTGTCTGTGGAATAAAGGTAATCTGAACAGAAGAGTTTTTCATTCAAAAAGACTGCCTCACTGCCACTAAAATTGACTATGTGCCTGTGGTTTTGTTGGTTTTTAGTCAGGCAAGGTGTAAAGGCTAGAATTACTCAATTTTATAATTTCTCTCTATATTTACACTTCAGCAATTCAATATTGTCTTAATTCTTTCAACAAATGAAAATTACTGTAATGTAAAAATTGGATATCTTTTTGTTACCCTTCAGAATTTCTGTAGCAGAGAAGTTTATAAGCAGTTGAGTGACAATAATTTTATAAACACTGAAGACTTTTCATCCATTATGCAGATTTTAGAAAGAAAACCGTAAAAAATGTCACTGACTTGGAGAAGACCAAAGTTTACAGAAAGCCTGTTTAACTGAGGTCTTCAGAAAATGGTGCCAAAATACAGGAATGAGTATCCAAATTCAAGCCATGTACTTTAGATAATTCTCATAACTGGTCGTCAGAGACACTGAGTTTATTAAAGCAAGTGCTTATAGGAGGAAAAAAAAAGGCAGCTGCTAATTCTATGCATTTCCATATCTCCATGTGCTGCAAAGGGCTGGCACAGGTAGCTGACATTAAAGATTCAGTTAGACAGTTGTGTTTGTACAGGCAGAAACCACAGATATAATAACCACTAATTTTTGTTATGATTTTATCTAAGTTTTCTCGGTCCTTTCTGTAAACAAGAAGCACAGTTATACCCAGGCATTCTGCTTGGAAGTCCTGGGGACAGGAATAGCTGCAAAATTACCTTGTTATAGAGCAATTCCAGAAATTTAGACTTAGATTTTTATGTTTCATGTTAGCTTCCAAACTAACAAAGGACTAAATGTTTGTTTTAGCTTTTCATTAACACTAACGTAACCCCATTGCAAATGATGCAAATGTTACCAAATGCCACTGCATGAATGAATATGATAGAATAACACAGCAGTGTAAATTATATTCATTGCCAGCTGAAATCTGTTTTCCATTTAAACAATGCTAAAATGAACTTTTCATAGATACAAATGCAATCAAACTGTGAATGTTGCAAACGTTGTCAGAATAGAGTAAATGGTAGGAAAGCTCAAATGGAAGTTAAGGTGTATAATTCCACTCTGAAAATTCAATACCCCAAAATTTAGATTACTACTCTGAATCCTATAATAAATTATCCATACTTTAATCATATTAGAAATAACCTTTGTGAAAAAACCTTCCCAACATGCCCCCACCCTGGCCACTTCCCCTACCCACAACTTGTGAGTATAACTTTCTTAGGTATTTTGCTTTTATAACAACTTTGCAGGAGGAGAGATAACTAAATAAAGCCACTAAAATATTTATAAGAAATATATTGAAACTACAGGAACATATAATATTGACTTTCAAGAATCTTGAATTACTCTATTATCTGTATCATTGTAAGCGGAAAAAAAGATTCATATATGTTATTTATAGATACATTTACTCAGATAAATGTTCTGTGTTCAGAGAAAATTTTGCAGGCTCTATTGCTGGCAAAACATCATTGGTGCATATTTAGCCTATGCAGCAGGTACAGTTTGGGTAGGATAATACACTGTATTTTTTTTGGATAACAAGGAATATTTCCCATTCTTATGGAATAAGCAGCTAGGCCATTCTTGAGGGAAATGCAGTCCTTTATGCATTATTTCACAAAAAGAGACCAAAGTATTAGCCAAAATAACTTCTGCAGTTTGGAATTTTCATGGTATCAGATAATAACATAGGATTGTGCCTTTACAGTATCCTTGACTCTCAAGTAATTGACAGTCTCAGCCCCTTATATTGTACATGTGATTTTTATAATTACTTTACATCTTTAAAGGTTAAGAAGTATAAGTAATTTTCAGGAAGCTAAGTGGAAATGCCTTTTGTAGCCTGTAACATTTTGTAAAAATATTATAATATTATTATTATAAGTCTTATTCTGTATGTCTGTACAAATGTATCACCTTACAAATACAAATTTTCTGTAGTTTCCATTTTAATTTCTTTTTTAGGTTATTCCCAGCAAATTCCTCCACAAAAGGCAACTCAAGGTCACAGTCCTCCAAGGATATTTTTATCAAATCAATCCTGCATAAAGCTTGAAATGTATAAAAGCATTATTGAGCAAATAAGAAGCAGCATCTCTTTTAAGAATTACTTGGCTTCATAATGAAATTGTGCAAACTTGTCTCTTTAACTCACTCTAACAAATTCATGCCTGACAGAGTGGAATTTTTCTTTATTTAATTTTGCTAATTTCTCTTGAACAAACGGGGAAAAGCAGACACCGCGGGAGGCGAATGGACAGACAATGAAATAGGCAAATCCCAAAAGGCTGAGGGTAAAAACAAATAAAATGAAATCACAAAGTAAGTGCCTATATGTTTTGCATTAGAAGATTAAAAAAAAAAAAAAAAAAGCTAGCAGCCTAAGTCTCCAAGCCCAAAGTGAGCAGCTGATAAAAGCATTAGCACAGAGGCATATGTGATACACAAAAAGTGCAGGATTCCAGAGACATCAACACCAGATGTGTTTGTTTAATAGCACAAGCAATTAAGATGTGAAGCAGACAGTCTTTAAGCCTCCTTAGTGTTGCTTCCATCTTCACGTTACTTTGCCTTTAGTTGGTCCCTGGGGTCAATGCCTGCAGTGAAGCTGACAGCTGGGCATTTCTGGGTGTATTCTCTCTCCTCGTGGCCCAAGCAGCTTTTACCAGAGCAGTTTCCTGGTTCTCAATTTGTCCATAATTAATCATAAAAAGATGAAGTGCCCTTCCATCTTGAATTATCAGTGAATCTGGAGTTAACATCTTGTGGGTGCCTATTCTGAGTCAGGGGACAAAAGCTTAAGATTGGATTCTGGATAAGTAGGTGCCTTTTTTTGACCCTGGCCTCCTTTTTTTCCTACTGGCATCATTATTTAACTTGTAGTAGAGTATTTTTCTGCTCAGTGACATCATTTTCTGGCACTGCTTGTCGTTTACTTTAATTTATACAATGCCAATTCTAATGCTTTCCCTTTTTTTTTCTGATTTTGAGATGGCAATTTCCCCTGTCCCCCTCCCTGGACCATGAAAACCAATGTTTCATAAGCTAAGCAAATGCTCAGGCTAATTCTGGGTAGTAAACGGACATATGCAGTACAGCACTGGTGTGCTTAGGAGGAGGTGATTGCACAGCTTTTACAAATGTACTCAGCATCAGTGTGCTGCTATGTTACTTAGGCACAATGGAGACAAGAGAAAAATTATGACTGTAGAGGCTCCTGAGAGAAAGATGAGACCAGCTATGTATAGGGGTTCCATCTCTACTATTCTAATTAATTTACATCTGTGAGCAAAATTACCCTGGGTGACATCAGCTATTCCTTTCTCCAATCAAGCCAAGAAGCATTAAAAAGCACATGACTGTCTGAAGCCTTTTGCTGGTTTGTAAGCAGGGTGTCTCTGAGAACTTGATAACCCCCAGTCTTCATCTTTGTCTAAACCGAGCCAGAATTTATCACTTAGCAAGAATATATTTGCAGATGCTAAAGACCTTGATGTTTCTCTTCACTCAGGAAGATATCTTAGTCCCCTGGGGACAAAATGTAATTTTATTTGAACAAAGCTAAAACTTTCTCATATCTCACTTTCTCTACACTGTTATCTAGAAGTTTGTTTTCATGCTTCTTTATTCCTGAGTTTTAGACTTTTCTCTAGAATCATGTTTCCAAGCCCATTTTGTCCTGCTACCTGTTCCTCTGTCCTTTAATACCTTATTTTAATAGATCATGTATGCATTTGAAAGTACTATCCTAAAAATTGCCTCCATGTTGTAGTGGAAATGTCTACTTTTTGTAAATTAATTTTTTTTTGGACATATATGACAAACAGATTGCATAGTTTTATTAGCTATCTCTCTGCAATTCCTCTGCATATCTGAGAAATTTAATGAACTCTGTTGAAGCAAACTCCCTTGAGTGTTTCCTTTTATTTTGTAAGACTACAGTAAAGACCAGCCTTGACATCTTGTTGATCTACAAACCCCCCAGACACTTAACAGTTGCAAGAGCTGCTGATGGAGAAGTTATCTAACGTGATTATCAAGAGAGAAATATTTATTATCTTGGAAATCTTCGACAGCAACATAGATGATATCCCCATCTGCCAACTGAAACTTTTACGAAGGTTTCCTTCAGTCTCACTCAGATATTCCTGTATAGCTTCATTTATTTGAGTGCCTAAACAAGACATGTCTCTGCAGTTTTCTCTCACGGTAACACTGAATTTGTTAATCAGCAGAGAAAACTCCTGAATAACAGAGAAAAAACTCCCATAGGTATACAAGGAGATATCATGGAGCTTAAAATGTCATGAAAAATAAGAAAGAACATCAAATTCATTGCATTCAGATTGAAAATGTATTTTGCTTGTTTTTTATGCAGACATTCCTCACAAGAGCTAGTTTTAAAGGATCTTTAGGTAGCAGAGGTTGTATATAGCTGAGGAACTGATGATCTTCTTCATTGCAAGTGAAGATTCAACATCCACTCACTGTTTGTGATGCCGAATGCAGTCACCTGGATCATCTGAATATCTCCGGCAACCTCATTAGTCATGACTTCAGGCATTTGTCTTGATTATTTTGGACCAATATCTCAGAAATATAAAGCAGGACAATAAAGAACATGGGATGGCATTAAATTTCAGATATTTTAAATCTTATGAACATTTTAAAATTTAAACCAATTCCTTAATACTTAATCAAAATGGGTTTCTTTTTATCCTAACTAGAAATATATCTCAAATATTTCCCATTTTAGGGAACAGCATTATTTAATTCCAACTCTATAAAAAAAGAAAGAGAAATGGCTATCAAATTTATTAGAGTTTAACTCCCATATTGAAGGACTATGAATAGTGAGACCTAGAAAGGAGAGTAAATGGAAACACTGGGGAGAATCTGTGTATCTACATTTCACTCAAGGAGGTATTCCTGATTGCATCACTTTGACATATGGACCACTATTTAAAAAATGCTCAAAATGCAGTGCACATTTGCTTATACCCAGGAATTCCTTATCAGTTTGGCAGTAATGCAATAATAATATGAAGAGATGCCAGCTGCACTTTGCACTGTGCAGTGTTATTATGACTTCAGAATAATATTTGCACAAAAATTAAACTTGATTTTATTTTACAGGAAGGAATATTTTATGGATGTGTGTGTGTATGCATGTCTAAGCAAAGCACAATATGGGACTTTGTTTGTTTTGCACAAATTAAAACCAGAGCAAACAAACTCATGTTACTGGAACAGGTTTAGATCATAGTCTGATCAAACTACAGAAAATTTCAGCAGAGAATATTGCACCTGTCAACTGCTTTTCATATCAGGAAATTAATCAAGCTGACTGTTCAGAGAGTTTTTGAGGATGTTCATTATTTCAGCTATTAATTTTTAAAAGCAGCAAATGTTGCAAGTCAACAGCATCCACAAAAATTGATTTATTGTGCAATTTACCTCATGCTACTGGAAGGAAAGAAAAGCGTTTGTGTATCTACTACTCCCTCTCTCAATTTTTCAAGGCATAAGATGTATATGAGTATATAACTTTTAAAGGAAAATTATGTAGCTAAAAATAATAACTCTTTTGCATTGGTTTTTTACCAGTGTGGATGGGTAATATTTGACTACTTGAAAGAATTGCAGAATTGAACATTAAAGACAAAGAGAAATAAAAGAAATTGTATAGAGAAACAGTCAGAGAAGAGCAATCTAAAACCAGCGAGGTCTCATTGTAAGACTCAGTTATCAATATAGTTGTCTGTGCTTCAGCTCAATGAAGTCTATTAAGTGCCATTCTTTTATAATGTGCATTTCTTGTATTTGCCTGTGTGTCCCATAAAAAGAAGTTTTACCTCACTTAGGCAAAATGAGCTAGAGAAAAGGTTCTGTCAAACACTTGGCTTAATGGAACTTCTTGCTGCAGACTCTAACATCTGCTTGTGTTGGAAGGGAAAGATATTTCAAATTTAGAAATTTTGTCTTTTCAGGCACTCTAATTCTAAAGTACCTGAAATAAGGCCTTTACAATGCTAAACGTTGTTCACAGTTGTTGCAATGTCTGGTATATTACATCCTGTAAAAAATTCCAGTCTCTGGTATACAGTAGTGGGTATATAGCTACTAGTGGGTAGGTATATACCTTCTATACAGTAGTGGGTAAATTCCTGGCCCTGCTGTGATTTTTGGGAATTCAATTAGGGCTGGCATTCAACCTCTGCTTCTTTAGGTGATGTAGTACAGCCTTGACTTGAGGGCTTTGTCATTTGCATGTCGATGGTAAGACTGACAGACAGTGGAGGTCTCTGTTATTTTATACAAATTAATTAATTGTGGGGACCTCTCCCTTCCCTGAACAGCAGATATAACATTCTAAGACCATGCTCCTGTAACACTGTACTCATTGGAGAATGCTGGACTTGACCTGCTTAAGTTATGGTCAAAATGGGAAAAGAAAAAGAAAATAAAAACCAATAAAACCCAACCTCCCACTGTTCCAATAGATAAATCCTAAGAGCTTTAGAGGGAAATGCAGATTTGTACTAGAACAGAGACCTTCAAAACATTATTAATAATTCAAAAGAGAGACATAATCTTCCTGAAAATCTTGACCATCTGGGTAGAGGACATTACACAGTTCATGAAAATGCCAATATTATTAAAGAAATTGTACATCTTCCCAGTCTTTTAACATTTTAAAACTGGATCTGAGGATCAAAGATCTACACTGACATGTGGAGAAGGAAAGACCATACAACATTCTTATACTGTTTGTCTGCTTGATAGTTTTACTCAGGAAAAAATTAACTTACTTTAGCCTCTCATATCTGAAATATAGTTCAGATTATGAAGTGAATGACATTGCATTTGCTCTGGCTGGAGAAAGTTAGAGTGTGGGGACCACTATTTGTTTTACAAATCCTTTTTATATTACATATCTAAATATCCCATAGATAAAGAAGAGATGAGAGATCACTCACATATACTATTTAAAAAGAAAAGACAGTGTGGGATGTTATTTCCTGGGCAGTTTTACAGGAGAATGTCATAAAGAAAATAAGACTTTCAAGCGCACATTTCCCATGCAATATTTTTACTTTCCATTAACTTTTTATTAATAACAAAAAGTCCCTATAAACCCCAGAGAGCTTAGGCTGTGTTACAAGACCTTTGCAGAACCATTGATGTGTCTTACGTTCTTCAGGCTTTCATACAACCCTTGGGTGGGCATTCAATGCCACCAAAATACACCTATAGGGGGCTGGTGGATTAAGTAATAAGTGGCGAGTCCCCTGTTGGGACATTGCTCTTATCATTATCATCTTGATCCTCAAAAATATTCAAGCTGGTAATGATTTTATGCTACCTACTGTGTAAGATTTCAGCTTCAGTGTCACATTTAATAAAGCATTATCTGTGAGGTTCAGTGGTGCTGTATTGATAAGAGCTGCCTTTAGAAGACTTTGTGAGGCTGAGCAGTGGTGGCTGTGTAACACAAACACAGGAAATAATGAAATAAAAACAAGCTACATGATACGCAGAGATAAATGTTCACTCCAACTAATGAAGAAAAATAATAGCCAAAGGAAAAATATTGCAGAAACAGAATGCAAACAAATAAAGCAATAGGAAAGAAGAAAGACAAATAACGAGAACAAGCCAAGAAATGAATAACAAATAATAAAACAATAACAAATAATTGCAAATAACGAACTAGATTTCAGAAGTAATCAAAGTGAGAAGGAAAGAAAAAGAGAATATTATACAAGAAGCAGATTAGTGCTACATGCTCTTGGGATCAACAACTCAAATTCCTTGCATAGGCAAAAATGGGTTAGGAAATAGTTTTATCAAAGCTTTGCACATCACAATACACTAATTGTTCATCAAGGCAGACTTCAGAATGGCTAACATGTGGATTAGCATGGAGATTCATGGAAGGAGTGGGATATGGGGACGCACATAAGCTGCTTGTGCTTGTTTCAACATTTGCTCAGAAATCACAGGTATGGAAAGAGTTCAAGGAAATCTCTATGAAACTCAATGGCCTTTGGATCAGGAACAGATTAATGAATACATGAATAAACAAATGGAAACCTTGTATTTATTTTGTACATGTTGGTTTGTCTACCTTTTGCTGTGAAAGTAATGTCTGTTTAGCAGTGGTAAGGAAAAAAATATGAAAGAAATTTCCACTTGCAAATGCCATTTCACTGCAATTGGAATGGTTTGCAGGGGTATTCACATCCAAATGGTAATCTATTTTGGCAAAACTAAATCCTACTTTTTGACATTGCTAGAACAAGATGGCTTAATTTCGCCTTCGAGATGAATAATATTCTATTTGATTGTTACATGCATCCACTGTATTTTGATAATTCAAAAATCAACCTGCAAGAATAATTTAATAAAAATTAAATGCTTTGATTGATTCAAATCAATTTCTAGTTATTAACTTCAAAATTTTCTTCCTTAAAGCAGTATCTCTTTCCCAACTTAAAATAAAGAAAGATAGGAAAATGCAGTATTCTGCATTAAGTACTCATAATCGGCATTTAGCTCCTATTATTGTGCAGCCTTTAACAACGGCATCTTCAGAGAATAAGCTGTTTAGGAAAAACACCTGGAAAAACATTATGTTTCTTCCACACTTTTTGACCTTGAGGATATGACAGGAGCACACAGAAAGGGCAATCTCAGAGGGAGGCAGGCAGGGCAGAAAGCAGCTCATGAGCAAGATAATGCAGCTTTCCAGCTGTGAAGGAGCTGTGCATTCTGGTACTGAAGAAGCACAGGAGAGAGTGAAATATCAGAATTAGACCAATCTCCCACAAACCCAGTTGCCAGGGATCTCTTGAAACTGTCTCAATTCTGATGCCACCCAGAGAGCCAAAAAGAGCTCTCGTCTGCAAGTGGAGGCATCATGCACACACCACTGGAAGTGGCGCTGCATGTGTGTGCCACAGCCGGTGGCCTCAAAGGAGTTACACGATCCCCTTTGTGCTCCATCAATTTAAACAAACCTTCACTTTCACTAGCCACACTGAAATATTCCTTACTTTCTCTTCCAGCTTCCACAGCTGGAGGTCCAAACTATCTTACACATGATAGCAGTGTGCCCCCTTCATGCCACATAATCCTGTCCTTCAGTTATTGCTGTGAAGGAAAGGTTATCTCACAGAGAAAAAACCTCCAACTGAGATTTTATTATACTGTTTTGTTTTCTGTGCTTGAAATGGTGTCTTGGCTTCACAAAACTTACTCTTTTAAGACATTGGATTTTAATGACATGAAAAAGCACTGAGCCAGCTGTCACCATATTACAAATGTGACTTTGAGAGCAAAACCAATGAGAGTTTGAATCCACCAGGACTAGAGTTATTGCAGAAAAGGTCTAAGGTCTTCTTTCTACACTGCTGACTGTGGAGGCATTATCAGGTTGTAGACCAACATTTTTAAAGTAGTGATGAAGGCTATAATTCTGAAATTATCAAGTAAATTATGTTTAGATGACGCTAAATAGCCCCAGAGAGAAACCCCTTCCTCCTTACTCTCCACCCTCACAGACACTAGCAGCTTTTTTTTCTGCCTTAAAATGTGGCAAGCTGTTTGCAGCCCTAAATAAAGCAAACCAGCCAAGTAGCTAAGGGCATACTGACAGTGGAGCACTGTATTCACCTTTTTGGCTGCAAATAAAGAGCACCCCACTAATGGCTCACTTGGTATCTGCCTGACCTGAATAACACCAGGCTCCTGGGGGGAGGCTGATCCTCACCAGCATTATCTCAGTATTGCTACCTGAGGTCAAAACTCCCTTTTGCCAAAGTTTGCACTGTTCTAGATGGGTTTGTCAATGAGAATATTACTGTCTTAGATGTCTTTGATCTATGGTCGAAAGCTTAAATGGCCAGGATTTCAAAGGACAAAGATTTTTCTTTGTGTTTGTAATAGAACCTATAACTTCTCATTCAGGGAAACACAAAAATATTTAAGTATCTTTACTAAATCAATACTGTCTTCCACTGTCTTTTGTTTTACAGAATTGGATGACAATGTATTGAGGTCAAATAATGGTTATGTTAACATATTTTGTGCTGAACCAGGATACTAAAAATCCAGGACACGCATAGGTCTAGCTCTTTCAATTTCATCACCTTAATTCAAAGCTGAATTCAGCAGGGAACTCATTTTATGATAACTAGTATGATTATAATATAAACTGAAAATGAAGTAAATGTTGGTATGCAGTATTAAAAAGTAACAGTTCATGCTGGCTTAGGGGTTTAGGAGTTCAACTTAGGAACAGACATATTTTGTGAATGATTAAAACCTCAGAATCTTTTATCTGTCTTTCTTCACTATTCAGCTTTATAATCTGTTTCACTGTAGCTTAGACTTTACACTGATGCAACACTGATGATCACAGATACTATGAATATTTCAAAATTACTTCTCTGCATTTCATATTTCTGTATAATCTGATCTTTAACTGTTAAATTAGCCCTAGGGAAGTCTAGGTTGTTGGCAGGGGTATCATGTGATTATCCTAAAACCAAGGAGGAAAGGATTATTGAAATATATGTAGATCAGTAAATCAGGTCCGGTGCCATATTAAAAGTAATCATTGAATGCTAGAAGTTCTGTGTATTTCAGAGCAGTTCCAGCAGAGAGAAGATGCTGAGCTTAAACCAGGACATAAGTCTCAGGCAGCTACACTGAGTTTAGTGGACTTGCATTCACAGCTACAGGTCTGAGAGACAGTTTGAGTCTCATGATGTTTCTAACCTCAGGAGCAGGGCACAGAATGTTAAAACAGCCTCTGTACTTTTATCTTTAGAGGAAATTTATGCAGTACTGGGTAGGACTGAGAGCATGCACTCCAATTTACCCTCTCCATAGGGTCTGGAGAGTTACCCTCAAACCACCTGCATGGCCACTCTTTACTGGGTTAAGCTTCATGCTCTGTTTAAAGTTCACTTTGGGTCTGAGTCAATAGGAAAGGAATATAAGTTCACTTTGGGTCTGAGCCAATAGGAGAAGAATTTTTAGAGGGCTGGAATGAGAGAATGTGTTCAATGATAGTCTAAATTCATATAGAATATAGGGGGAATTTCGGACTTTAAATTCTGCCCAAATCTCAGCTTGTATTAAACATATTTAAATTGTGTATTGATTGTCATCTGCTTGATATTTAGAAAATATTTAACCTTTGTTTTTTCCCAAATTGAATCAGAACCAAATTACATGGGGGATTTGAGAAACATTAAAATTGAGGGAAAGTCAAATCTGAAATTAATGTGCTGCTTTACATTATTTTCCTCTCATTTTTTGTGGCTCTGCCTACATTAGAACGAATTCTGTGCCTTATTCAATTAATGTCCTCATGACAGCACTCAGAAGTGAAAAGAGTTAAAAACTCACAGGGGAGCTCTAATGGTAATGTGTCCTGAGAGATATTCATTTGGCCCCAGCTGTCCATTTTATTCTAAGTGCTAAATGCTTTAATATACATAGACTATCATTTACATAGCAAGTAGCTATGCAAGATGAATTATTTATTTTGTGACAAATACCTAATACCCAATGTACTGTCAAATACAAAGAACTTCCTTATTTGACCCCCGTGTGTAAATTTGCATTATAGAATTCATTATCTTAGCACATAAGTCACATTGAAGTTATGTGCAGTTATCTGTCAGTGGAGCTGCAGATTATTGCAGCTTTGATTTAATGGCAGTGTTTGCTGTTATGCTGTACTTGTACAGCAAAAAACCTGATTTTTTCAGCTTTGTGCCACAGACGCTGCTCATATATGTAGCAGCTGTACTTCTAATGTAAAAAAAAAAAAAAGTAGGTGCAGTAGAAAACTAAACACAAATTATGATAAAAATATGAAAATCAATAATTTGTATGTGAGAGAAATTGCACCAGGACTTCTTATGCATAAATGAAGAAAAATCAGGACTTAAGTCTCCCAAAATCATGACAACAAAATTTGGTCTGCTATCCTCAGGCAATAAGTGACCTGGTCTTATGCAGCCAGTTTCATGTTTACATTCCAAAAATGTTAAAGAAGTCAGCTTGAATAGGAAATTGTATCATATCTGATTTGTTATTTTTATACTGCATACCACTCTATTAATTCTCACATTAATCTTTGATTCTGTCTCATTGGAACCCAAGCCTCTTAGTCACTGTTTATTCTAACCATTTAGATACTCATATTGCTCTAATGGTCATAGAATGTCTCAGAGTAGTTAGACCTATCTGAGCAAATATTGCACTTCTCAGCTTAGTAACTCTCTGCCAAATTTGATGTTTGTTATCATGTCCTTTAAACAGTTATCAGAATAAGTTTCAGTGTTTGGTATAGTTGAGATAAAAAAACTATGAGTTCAGAAACATCTCTCTAAAATTGCCTGTGTATACTTCAAAAGATTCCAAGGGATGGCTTAATCTACGTGCAGATCTCACAAAATTTAGATGTTTATTTACATAATTTGTAACCATAAAACAAGGTTAAAGATTTCACAGGAACAGTTCATCTGTTGTGTGTCTAGCTTTTTTTTTTGACATTTGACATAACTTGTGGAGAGAAATGTTTTATAAAATATTTCTAAAATTTGAAAGAGATTTTGCCTAGGATGAAGTCAGAACAGGAAGGTCAGGGTAATTTTTATTGAATCAGTCCTGTTTCCCATCTTCTACTGAGATACAATTTCTGAAGCTGGTGCCTTCAAGGCTGGCTCATTTTAGCAGTTCTGCAGAGACGGAGTTGAGAGTACCCCAGAATTTTCATTCTGTAGGTTAGAAGGTTGGTACACTCACAGACTGAACTCAGCCAGAAGGAGTTTATGACTGCTAAGTGAACTGAAAATTATTGTTGACCCTGAAAAAGCTCTTCTATACCTAAAGAATTTGTTTATCTGCACTTTGGCACTTCTTGGATTATGAAAGCTTTGAAGCACAATAGGCCAATTACAGACCTGGTGTGAGTGGGCACAGTGCCACTGGAACCAGCAGACTTGCGCCCACTCACACCAGGTTTGGATTTGGCACGTTGCCTTTGTCAATGGCAAACAATGTTTTCAACAAATTTCCTGGCAGAAGCTGTGCTGCATGGAAAATGCATTCATTTAATATGTTTATTTGCATAACAGATCTGAGTATCAGCAGAGTTTATTATTCATTGTGAAAGCTCATTCCCTTCCCAGCCAGCAATGAGTCACACATCAGAAAGGGTAGTCAGAGAGACATTCAGGAATCAAGAGACCTGAATGTTTGGTTTCCTTTTTTTTTTTTTTCCCAGTTGTAATCTTCTCCCTACTTCTTTCCCCACAATGAAACAACTTGAATGATGAGCCAAAATCTTCAAAAATAAAAGTTCAGGAAGAGATAAATATGAGGTCCTATTCAGACACCTGCCTGGCTTTCAGTATGCTCTCTGTCCCTGCAGCTCATGCCATCTTTGATTCTGAAGGACTCTGAAACAAGTTAATGTGAACTCAGCTTTTAATAAGGTAGAGATCTAAATATGGATTTTTGTGCTTAACTTTAGGCTTTTATTTTTGTGGTAGATTATCAGAAAGACTCACCACTCAACTGTAATCTTCCAGAAGAAAGCTTCCATCTGCTGTAGGAGATGGAAGATAGGATATTTCTGTTGTGAGGAAGTTTAATATCCTTTACTACCCTACACAAAATTCTGGGTATTTGGTACCATAGTGATGAATGGAGAAGCTTGAACTGTTAGAAAATATATATGGATAGATTTCTGAAAGCCCATAAGGTTTGTACTATAGGCTTTTCTAAGGTATGATACAGGGGAATTAAATGACTCAAATGTGTAAAGAAGGAGTTCCATAGTGCTATGTATCTGTTTTCTCTTTTTCTCTTCTATTTACATAAGTAATCAAAGTTACAATGAGATAAAATTTTCAGTTAATTTTTTAACCATTCTTGGATGTTAAGAAAACATAGGTCCCTTAACTTAAGGGGTATAAGAGAAAAGAAGGTGCTTTTGAGAGCTAGAGGCTGACTGCTAAATGTAGGCAATATATCACAGTGGTGTCTTGCCCTTAGGGAGTAGAAGGTCCCTAGAAAAGTCCATAACTAATGTCCCCCTTTCCTACTCCAAGTAAGCTTCTTTGGAATTGCTTATGTGAAGAAGGTTTTTCAAAAATAGCAAGTGAGCAGGGTGGTAGAAATAGGTGTTTTCAGGGAGAAGTTTGAGAAATGTAGGTTAACTGGAGTTAACATACAGGTGAGAACAAGTGTACATGAATTATAAACAGAAAGCCAGATTCCTGATCTTTTACCTGCAGTTGCAAGGGTCATCTGAGAATGCCTCAAAACATGCCTTTCATTGGGAAGCTGTGTGAACTCTGCTGTTAAGAGTCAAAGGGGCATTGCTGTAGGTGTATTGAAAGTTTTCATCTTAGAAATTGTCTAAGATTTTTGCAGAAGAATGTAGTTAAGCTAGCAAACATCTATGGCATCAAATATATAGGGGGCATTATGTTTGCAGAGTCCTCCAATGATAGAGAAACTCATTTGGTTAACAGAAAATATGTTTGCCAATCCTAAGGAAAGAAAAATGGCTTTTGCTGAAAGGAATTTCAGTGAGTTTCAGCTCTGAACAGCACCAGCTGAGATCAAGAACAAAATCACTCTTCTGACTCAGGATGAGGATCTAAATTCAAATGGCCTGATCTGCCTCCCTTGCTCACTGTTCCAGAGGAAGGTCTGTTAGTGGGAAATATATACATACATATACATACACAATAGTGTTCACTTGCTGATCTTATACACTCGGGTCTATCCAGCAGCTGGCCTTGTGTCCCTGCTCTCTCATCCAAGATGCTGGCACGTAGATACAGCTCAGCTGTTGTTTCATTGGCTTACACACATATTCACAGCCGCAAGCACTGTGGATCCTCCCAGCAGCTGCCTTATGCTCCAAATTTAACCAGTAGCTGTAAACTGGATCCCTTGGTATCGCAGCAGTTTCATGTACAGGCTCAGAGACACTCAAGGGCTTTCTGTCTGGTCCTGACCTATGACCTCACCACTAGTCACCTGCCAGACCTTATGGCCTCCACAGGTGCTGAGTTAGACCTCCTGATCCCGTCAGCACCAAGTGCTCAGACTCTTTAGTCTCTCCAATATCTCACCCAGACCTAAATCTGGCTACCAGGCTGTAATATCTGGCTACCAAGCTTCTACCCTACTCACCAGCTAGTTCAACTTCATCCTTTCTAGTGATGACACATATGACTCAATTTCTGACATTGCGAGCATACGGCGATTATGACCCGGTGTGGTGGTTTCACAGGAAATATGTTGTTTGGGATTTCTGAGATATGCTGTGGTCAGGCCAATGGGTGCTCAGATTTTAATATTGCCACCTGGTGTAGCCACTGGGGATGTTTGGACACGCCTCTGAGAACACCCACGCAGGGGTTGAAAGCAGGGCTCCTTCCCCTCCGAGCTCTCTCTGAATTTCCGGCGGGAAGCGTTGCAGCTCTCACCCCGGCCCAGCTGCGCGGCCTGGGCAAGGTAGGCCTGACCCCCCCCGAGGGTTGAAGAGAGAGACCCCGGGAGCCATCGGACAGCCCCCTCCCGTCCCCCCCAGAGAGAGAGAGAGAGCCGTGCCTGGGACTGTTATCTTGGAATGTGATACCATGTGCTGCTGCGGTGGAAGAGGTGGGGGTGCGGCGCTGCGGCGAGGAGCCCAGCCGCTTGTGAGAGCTTTTAACTCTTTGTGGACAATGAAAACTTTACAGAACATTAACCCTTCCTAGAAGAGAGATAAGAGTAGAGGATGAAGGAGGAAATGGGCCAGTGGGGAGGTCTGGCAAAACAGAGAGAGAGGTGTTGGAGGAATGGAGAAGATGGAGTGGCATTTTTGCTGGACTCTTTTTTGTATAGCCATGGACTGTTTCCTTGTGATACAGAGACTGCGTTGCAGGGGGAAGCAAGGGCTCAGAGCCAAGAGAGTTCAGTGTTGAGACCCCTCGGCTCCAGGGGATGTAAAAGAAATGGGGGGGAGGGACAGAGGTCCCAGAGATGAGACTGTGCTCTGTTTGGAACGAGACGAGGCATCCTTAAAAAGACCACCCTCGAGCAGCCCTGCAGCCCTGCCCATGCTGGTGGTGAGAGCACCGGGCAAGGAAGGAAGATGTCACAATGGCAAAGGATCTCCTGGCGGTGCTACATGTGACAGGCAGCGCATGGCACAAGGCAAGACTCCTTCTACTCTTGATGAACTGAGGATTTGATTATCTAAAGGGTGCTTGCTGGACCAAGAGTTGGTGATTTGGGAAATGTAAATGTGTTGGGAATTTGGTGGGAGGAGGAGGGGGAGTGTTTCTGTGAAGTTTTTATTTTCCTTGTGTTTTTCTTTTTTTTTTCTTCCCTCTTTGTAGTTTAGTTTTGTAGTTTAGTTAATAAAGTTTTCTCTTTTTCCCCTAAGTAGGAGCCTGCTTTGCTTATTCTGGGTACTACCTCACAGCAGATGCCAGGGAGAGAGAATTGTCATGGGGGCACTGGCATTGTGCCAGTGTCAAACCATGACACCTGGTCACTGATTCCTGACACTTAGACGTCCACATATGCCTGGTCACAGAATAGAGAGTATGATCCTTCAAGAAGATAGAAATGCAGTTTAACGAGAAGACAGGGCAGACTGCAGATAAGATGCAAGGCATGGCCAGGTATGGCATGGCCATACCTACTTGTTTCTCTAGTTTATCACCTTATTCCTCTATCTGTCATCTATTCCACCCATCAACAGTTACATATAAGCACATTTAACTAGGTGTTATCTGTAGTTAAATAGACAGTTTTCTGGTAAGATATTTTTTGTTGGAAGGTCCCAACTGTCTTGTGGTAGTTCGTGAGGTAGACACATAGCTGAAAGCCACTACTTCAACTGACTGCTATGAAAGCCAGAATACAGCAAAGGGGTCAAGGGAGAATCCAGATGGTATTCTACAGGAAAAGCAGAAGTGGGACAATAGCACATTCTTGAAAGAAAGAGGAGGGGAAAGCTGTGGAGAGAAACTAAATCCAGTTTTATATCAAGTAGTTGGAAAAAGCAGCACAGAACTGCCCATTATTCAACAGCTTGGGAGAGCAGAGTACCAGGTGGCGTCACCTGCTTGTTTGCTTGTGCTTCTTTTAACATACACTGCAATTTGAAAAACATGGCATGATATATTACAGAGCAAGGTTCAAAGAGCAAATGAAGTAGAGAGGATGGATGAGGCAGAAGAGGTACAAAGGAAGACGATAAGCTGGAAAGTCTGCCCCTGAGGTCAGGATATCTTAAAGTGATCTTCATTTAATTCCTTTCCATCAACAACTTGTAGCAGGAACCTTTGCTGTGATAGTGACTGTGCAGTGTGGAATGAGCTTCATGTCCTCTAAAATATACCTTAATGCTTAAAATTTCTTCAAAAAATATACATTGTTTATAGTTCTATGGGGATGAACGCAGGAACAAACATTCCTCTTTATGGTTTTAGAAGATGGCTTGTTTTGAAGCAAAATATATTTTTCTAAGCCCTGTCCCAGGGCAGTTACTGAGACCATGAATATTTTTCCCAAAGCTGCATATGTAGATTGTTAAACTCGTGTTCTTTTATACCATTGTATTCACAAAGGACCCAGGACTGCAAATGTAAGTCTCAAGTAATGCTTTACCTGACTTTATGGATGACCGCTTTGGCACACATTGACAAATAACTGTCATCATGAAGCTCAGGGGTAAAAGACAAAAATTTCTGTGCGCAATCAAATCATATGAAAAAATGAAATGCATCTCTAAATGAAGGCTTTGTTTCTAGACCTAAAGATTAGGAATGAGTTTTCATTTGTCTTGAGAGGGCTTTTGGTGTTGGGCTTGGAATATTCTGTCTTGCTTAAAGTATAGTTGATGGGAATTTTTTTCAAGGTATAAAGAAGAGAAGGATAATTTCTGAAAACTAAGTATGCTTAATCAGAGTTCATGTGAGTTGTTACATGGGGACTCTAAATTCAATCAAGAATTAACAAATTCCTTTTCGGGTAAGCATGGGACAATAAAATATCATGTTACTTGTTAAGCAATATATTTAATCAATGAATTTGCCATTTAATAAATATTTTTTTCTCTCTTACTTTGGTATACCATTGCAGATTTCTCCTGTATTTCTCTAATTATAATCTTAATGGACCTATTAAGATATGATAGACAATAAATTGAGTATGCAATCATTTCATCACAGTTCTAAATCTAAACCAGTAATTCAGAGATAGACTCTCTGATGGGATAGGATGTTGAGAATAGACAGCAGTGACGGGTGTGGAGTTGGAATCATTCCTGAATTGTGGTTTCATCCTTTCTAATTGAATTCCTGTGTCACTGGACTTCATTCAGGGGTATTGATCCTTGTCTTATCCAGTTATACTGTGATTTCCTACTAGATTTTTTTAAATGCTCATAACTTGTCTGAAATGAGGATCCACTTCAAATGTACATTATCCATTTCTGTTGTACTAGCGTCATCTCAGGTTTTACCATGAATTTATGTTCCATTGGGCCACTTCCTCGCAAATACCAGCATTCTTCTCAGTCTGTATTCTTTATATTGAGTCTTATATATCAGCAACTTCTATGTTAGTGACATATTTTCTTTTCCTGATGTCAAATTAATAAATGACTGCTCTAGCATCAAACTACCTGCTCAGTTCTTTGAGAAAAGTAGTTTCCTAAGTTAATGATTTATTGACGATCACATGATATTGCTCTGCTGTTTTAACAGATTTTGTTGCAGCAGGGTTGTGATGCTCAGCCCAGGCTGGGGGTGGAAACATGATGCTTGCATGCATTTTTTACTGACTGCACAAAAGGAGCAATTTAAAGTTCCTTTCACAAGAAAACATTCAGTTGCTCCTCTGGCCTCCAGTCGTTCACCATGAAGGTTACTGTGAAACTTGTCTTTTGGGAGCTGGAGTGTTATTTGGAAGAAAATAAAGTGTGGAGTAGAATTATAATCCATATTGAGTCTGACAGTTCCTGATTTGCTTGAGATATGATCACAGTTTTAGAAAGGGTGCTGCTGCTATTTGGATTGATTACATAACCTTGCTTAGCTGTGCTTTAAAGCTTATGTCAATGCTATGCAAAGATGTAGACAGAGACTCTTTTAGGTGGTGTTTAAATCAAAAAGGAAAATGATGAAATAATTAAGATGTCTGGGTAATTTTTTTAAGTCCTAATAATGAACTGAAAATTAGGGTTTCTTTGCCTTTCTGAAAAGAAAAATATTCAATATGGTCCAAAATATTTTATGATAAAGAAATAAAAATGTAATCATAAAGACATATTTTTTTATTTCTTGACTAATTTTCATATTTCAAGATTTCCATACCTATCAGAGGGAACAACCAGAGAGTAGATTTAGAAATATGCAAAGTAGTATTCATAAATTCATGTTCTTTCCATGTTAAGTACACAAATTAAAAATTGGGAATAAACCAAATTGAAAATTTGTCTTATAGAACACTTAGACATTGATATAATGACATTCACACTGCCAGTTGTACCAATGCAGTTATCTCACTTGTAATCCATTATACTGAAATTGGCATTAAAACTTTGAGGAAATGTTGTGTGGTGCAGGAATTGGAGAGAAATGGAAAGAAAGAAGGAGATCTGGACATCAAAACTTACAGCAAACATGAGTTTTGTAGTTTATAGCATGATTGAAATCCTTCCCCTCTTCTTTGAAATGTGATTTGCTAAATTTCTGTTGCCAGCTTGCAGTAGTTCCTACAATGTATTGTATCGCAGTTCTTTTGGGATGAATGCTGGATGCTGCAAAATAGTATTCATTTGGCTGCTTAGTTTTCAATTAAATGGTGGAATATGAACTGTAGTAGCACAGGCAGGGGGATGATCTAGATGAACCAAGGCTGTTTCAAACAAAAACGTTTGCCATTCTGAACACAGCATATAAGCCAGATGCTGTGAATAAATGTTCTCTTTTTATGGCCAGTTAAATCAGCACTTGTACTTCTGTAAAAAATTACTGTAAAGGAAATTGTATAGATGGGAGTATTACTCTAAACAATATTTCAGGAAAATGCAACACAGATATATAAAGACATGCTTAGTTTAACTTCTTTACAAAGATTAAAACAAGATAATGTATTTTATAAACAACTGAGTAGGAAGAGTACAAGGAATTTTTTTTTAAAAATGCCTGGGAAACAAAGATTTATCTACCGTAATCAATCCTTCAGGCTTCAATTATGACTCTCAAAGGACTTATTAGTCAGAGCAGGACCTCCTTAACAGCCTCAAATAAATGTGTCAGTCATAAATTCCCAGAAATGTTGACCATACACTCTAAATTTTGCCTTTGCATGAAATGACTCCTTTTTTTCTTCTAGATAATTCAATGAGTATAATGCTTTGGGTAAATGTCTCTATCTGTAATTCTGGGGAAAAAAATCAAACTAAAAAATAATTATAATGGTGCCAAAACTTAGCATGTTTACGAAGTTTCTTCTTGTCCTTAAAATCCACCAGAGTGCTATCATGGATTACAATGGAATAAATTCAAAAAAAATCACAATGGAATTCAGTTTTGAGCATAGAGAGCAACTTGGCTATACTGTGTGCACTACATCTTAATTTTGGAGGTTGGGTTCTCTGTGGTGTATGCACAGCATGAAATCATGGAGTGAGACCAGAACATGACTAATCCCAGCAGCAAGGGTCTGTATTAGGCATGTGCCTAAGGGCTTTCTAAAAGCAGCCCTGAATTATCTGTGCCCTCCTCTCCCTGCCATACTTCACACACGTGTAGAATCATTCATGACAGTTAAAAAGGAAGAGATAATGTTACCAGAAGTTTCTATATTTCATCTCAGCAGGCAGCCATCATGCAACTTGAAGTGAAAGGAGAAGCTTTCATGGGACCTGACAACGAGTGTCTGGTGTCTACACCATTCATATCTAGGGCCATATTAACCCTTTCTACTCAAGTAAGTTTGCTGAAAGACTCGCTGGACCACAAGTAGTTATCTTTATACAATCCTGCTTTCCCCTGTGCTATTTCACCATTAGATTCACTATCTTTAGCTCTATGGAGTGGGGACTGACGATCACTTAGGGCAGAGCATGGGAAAGATTTACATATCCAGGAAGGTTATTTGACTTCATCTTGGGTACCAAAGCTTGACAAAGTTGTCTATACCACTGAGAGCCTTGAGAGGTATGGACAAATACTGGCCTTGACCACTCAGTCAGGATCTGGATAAGTACATCTCTGTCATTTAGCTAAGACCTCTAAAGGGTCCCAAAACAGACCTCAATTCAGAGTAAAGCAAATATATAGAGTAAAATTGATTTTTTTCAGATTTTAATTACTAATAAAAAAAAAAAGCAAAATTATATCAGTATTCTGCTAGACACTCCTTTCTGCCTTTATAATGGCATAAAAAAATCCCTTACAGTGATACACCAATGTCAGTTTTGATAACAAATTTTTGTGCTGGATCAGATTGCACTACATCAGTAAAATTATCCTCCCAATGCACTTTTTAAATTATTGTGAAGCTTTGACACAGTGCAACTGAATCTCTCAAATTAAGACCTTCCTTCCCACACTCACTGTCAAATAGTAAAAAAAGAAGAAACAAGAAATGTCTGATAACATTTGGTGAGAAATTTTGACAAGAACATCTTTCCAGTACATTTGAAATAAAGATGTCGTTCACCTCTCCAAATCACAGCTTTCTCAGAAGTTTGGGAGAAGCAGATTTTGCTGTTTGTTTGCACATCACCCTGTGACAAAGCCTACAACAGATGAATTTGCATCCCTGTTGGTGTCAGAATAGTTCTGTCTCCATAGACTTAGCAGTGAAGATGGGATTTCTTTTGCAACTTCTTTTTGCAAATGATAAAGGAAAAATGTTAAAACTTACTTTCAGATGGCATAACAAAAGAAGTAAAGAAGTAAGGATAAAAGAAATTACTCTTTATCCCTTTTACTTTTATGTCAGGGAAATAAATTTTAATCTTTATTGTCTTTCTGTGCTTTATCCAATTTGCTTTCTTATCATAGGAAAAAGTTTTTGTCATTTTCCTATTGTTGAGATATGATTCCATTAATTATCTGAGACTTCAACTTGCCAGCTTGTAACTGATCTCCTCCCAAGGATTTCCCAAGATGTAGGCTGAAGGTGCCTCCATGACCCATCAAGCCCAGGGAGTTGTGATTTCTTCCATTGCATATGAAATGTTCCTCCTGCTGAACTGAAGCCCATACTTGGACAATTATTGAATTAGCAGTGCTCATCTCCAGGATTTCATCCAGGGCTTAGCCATATTTATTATACAGACCTGGATTTTGGCTCTTCTATGCTTTATCCCTTCTACACAGATGCTTCTTTTTCTTCCCTGGTGCATTAGTTTTTGAAAGACATTTCAGCTGCCTGCAAATTAATACAGAAACTCATATATTAGTTTGCTACCTCATGTTGTAAAGATGTCATCAGCTCGCAAAAGGCTCCCAAATGAGCTTTACTTGCTTATTGGACTAATAAAGAATTTATGATAAGTGTAAGATACTACTGGATTCTTTATCTTTCAGACAAAATTATTTCTTAGTCGTTGTGACTGTTTGTTTCCTGCATACCACACTTCTGGCCAAGAAACCTACAGGTGAATCCTGGGAAGTTCTGACCTTGTACACAATGGATCAGAACTTCATAAACCTCAGAAAAACCTTTCTGAGTCTAATTTCTCTCTTGCTATAAACAGGATGGTGTACATGCCTAAGGTGAAAACTTTTTCCTTTCTTGTCTGACATTGCCCACAAAGGATGTGAAACTTTATTTTCTGATCAAAGAGATGTGGTTTTCTAAGCTGAAACATACATCCCTGACTTGGTTTACACTTATTTCTTTAAATTGGCTAGATTTATGTTACTTTGCAAATCAGAATGTTGTGTAGGTCTATATTATTCTACACCATTCAATTAACCAATGGCAATTAACATTCCTGGATGTTACAAACTTACTATATACTTACTATACTTCAAACTTACTATACTTCAAATGACTGTTTGACTATTTATAAAATCGTATAATTTATGGGACACACTGATACCAGAATTATAATTTTGTGATCTTTTCTATGTCTTTCAACTGATCTTGAAATTTTAATCCTGAGTTAAATCAAAACTTGGAAGACTAATAAGAAAGTATTATTTCAGATGACTGATCCTTATATCTTTTCATTCTGTTACTTTAGAAAAAGTGTAATCCCAGTCATATCAGCTTTCTAAATATCTTCTTTTTATAAATAAAGCACATATTTAAATGCTTTTCCCATAATCTGGGATTTTTGGCAGTTGGAAGAGCTTCTTTCATAGGTCAATATTTTTTGTTTATTTTGGGTAATGACTTTGTAACTGGGTCTGGCTGTTTTGAAGTTTACTTTTTTCATAGGAGGCTGTATGGACCTGTGTCTAGAATGGTTCTTGTAGCACATCAGTGTTTTGGCTACTGGTGAACAGTAATTTTGCAGCATAGAGGCTTTCTCTATTTATCCCTTTGGCTACCAGTGAATAGGCTGAGAGTAATAAGAAGTTGAGAGGGGACCAAGCCAGGATGGCTGACTTAAATTGATCAAAGGGATATTATGTGCTATATAAATAACATTGTGCTCAACAGTGAAGTTGAGGAGATAGATTTTTTTTCCCAAACTGTACTTGCTTTGAGGCTGACTGGAAATGTTCTCCTGCTGGGAGTTGGTGAGTGACTGCCTTTACACCACATACTTGTTTTTTACCTCTCCTTCCTTTAGTTATGAAACTGTTTGTATCTTGTGCAAATGTTTACTCTTGCATTTACCATTCTGATGTGAATGTGGAATGACTGATCATCTGTGTTTGTGCTCAGCTGGTTACCCACACCCTTATATAGACCTGTTTTAGCTGACTGGTAGAGCCTATGAACTTCTTAATATTTCAGGAAAAAAAAACCAAAACAGGCAGTGATGAACTGACTTCTGAAAATTGCAGAGGAATTTATCGTGTTTTGTCAGAGTACAGATGAAGTGTTGAGGATATCAGTGGCGTTGATTGTCTTTATTGTTAGTGTAGCACCTGGCAATATTTTGAACGCAGACCAAATAGCAGCTGCAAACAATTCCGAGGCAGAGGACAATGCAGGAATCACAAACAATTCCAATGCAGGAACAGCATTAAAACAGTGGCTTGCAGGCCCTGTGTTAGGCTGAATAGGAAGGTTTAGAAGTAGGGAGATGGGGTGTTCTTTACTGGTGAATCTCAGTGTTAAAGCCAGCCTGGGAATCTGTTCTGTTTGTGTATCACCACTGCGTCTAATTTTCCTATAACATGAACTTAATAACTGGAATATTTCTAGGAACTGAAATATTGGGGAAAATACTAGGTAATAATGTAAAGCTTATTTAAATAAGGCAAAGATACTCATTCAGACTAGGAATTAAATGTGGAATCTCCATATTTGAGGCTCGATGTGATTATTAAATTATTCCAATGAGATTCTTCCCCTGCCTCCAATTCTTTGATAAATAAATAAATAAATATGTTATTGAGGTAAAATTTAAATAAATTTGTTTAATTCATTTGTTCATAAACATGACATTTTCTAGAGTACACATAACTACAACCTCTACTTTCCTGACTGGGAGAAAAAAAGAATATTTTTACTCAATTTCGAAAGCTGACAGTGTAGATAGCCATACTTGAGCTCTTTAGACATGTACGGGCCATGATTAATCTTTCTTTAATAAAAAAAATCATCCTCCAAAGGTGCTATTTTTCACTTCAGCTATAGAGGCTGTTGAGATTCTTAGTATATATAAAAGTCTACATTTTAAATGTCTAAAAAGCTGAGATGTATCCCTCAGTGCAGGTTCATTCATTTTTTACTGTGCAATTTAAAAATACTCAGAATGTGAAAATTTGACTGTGTAAAACATGATTATTATATTCATGTACACTCAGGTCCAGTAGATATAGGCAATTTTGTAAAATGTTCTTTGGCTGTGAATTCATGATTTCGAAAATATGTTGTGTTAACAGCCAGAAGAACTGGAGTCCTTTTCATTGAACAAGCTTAGTAAAGATACTCCAAAAATTTCTTTTTTCTGGATCCATACATGTTACTTCCAGGGATAATAAAATATTAATGATTTTTGTGATAAATAAGACTGTCACATGGGATATAGAACACGACTGGTACATTTGTCGCTATAGCCACAAGGCCTGCAGAAGATAACACCTTCAAATTTCTAACATCAGAGTTGCATTGGAAATGGCAATCTCCACTGAAAAGGCCTTGGAAAGTGTCATTGATCCCAGCAGTCCACAAAGTAATTTGAAGGTATGATATTCAGTTAAATAGGATTGGTGCAGTTCTTCCAAATGAATGCAACCAGTAAGAAGGTGTCAGGGGATCTGGTATAGGAAAAGATGTTTTAAAAAGTAGTTCAGCACAGAAGAACTACTGAATTACTGGACAACAATAGCATGAATTTGAAGGTTACACTACCATCTCTTTACCAATTTCAAAAACTCAAAATAATTTCAAATAAATTTAACTTAAAATAATTTCAAAAACTTAAAATAAATATTTAAGCAACTTCTCCACAGATTATGTCCTAAAAGAAACCATTTTTAAAATGCAGGCTGTGAGCACAGAAGGTTTTAAAAACTGCAGTATGTTCAGCTCAAATTTTTCCAATCAAGGGAGCATTTTTCTTGTGCACTGTCAAGCTTCTACTATAATTACGGTCCACATTACATTACAGGTGCTTTTTGCATGCCTATAAAATCAGACTCTTCCAATACTATCTACTTATGATTTCATAAACATTCATCATAGCTTTCTTTGTGGCTGGCTATCCCCAAGGACTTTTTAAGACTTGTGATGTTCAGTGTGCCTGCTCAGTGGCACAGCTCTGTGGCACTGAAGTTTATTGACATTTCTTTTTGCTCTTATGCAGCCCTGCTCTGTAACATTTACTCTGTCAATTACATTCATTTTGGTATTCATAGTCAATTCCATCTCTGTGTGACTTTAATTGTATTTCACTAAATTAAAGAGGCTTTATAAAGTTGTTACCCTTTGATTTTGTAGCTTTAATTTCATTTTCCTTTAATCTTAGGAGCACACTAGATTATCAATTAGCATAATAAAACAGTCACTGTGGAATTTAGTAACAATACTGGATATTCTGTAAAGTGAATCATCCCATTTAATGTTTGTAGCATGATGGCAGCATGTGCACCAAGTAAAAAGTAGCCAAAATTCTACTCCACACTTCTATTGTATCTCTATACATGAATGAGGAATTTTGAGATTATTTTAAGGAGTTGTTTCCAATGACTGTGGAATTCTTTTGAACGAGTTTTAAGAAATTTGCAAGATCTTAATTATTAAAACTTTTATCATTGTAGATAATGCAGTCACTGCTGTTGGTAGGCCGAATAAAGTCAATTGATATTTTAGCGCTGTCTTAGAGTGCTTCATCCTAAGCAATGATCTCTGCCCACATTTTGGGTCTTAGAGCTTCTTTCTTCCTAGTGGTCAAGACCTCCTAGCCTGTTGGCATTACTTGCCCTGGACAGACCAGTGAGCTTTACCCATTTCCTGTAGGTGAGTTTGGCTTCTGTATTCCTTCTCCTGAATTATTAGCTTTTTGTAGGGAGGCCAGTACTACTGGGGCATACTGTGCATTCACTCAGCATGTAGAGGAAAACTAGGTACAATAGTTACCTCTTCTTTTTTTTTCTGTCTCAGTCTGAATGTTTAGGCAATGGGCAAGCCAGATGTTTAGAGTGCCAGAACTCTAAAGAGCTCCTTTTAAACATTCTTAATGAAGGTTAGATGCTTGTCATAGATTTAGACTCCAGAGCTATATGAAAGCCAAGAGGAAAGGAGAAGGTTCTAGAATAATAGGTCTCTTTGTAGTACTCCAAATCTTTATTGTATTCAGTGATTTTACTGAATATTCAGAAACTTATTGTGCCATATAGAATACACATCTCAAAATACTGTCCAGGAACAGCAGATAACTTGAAGAGA
Organism: Setophaga petechia; assembly: GCA_024362935.1. Lineage (NCBI taxonomy): Eukaryota > Metazoa > Chordata > Aves > Passeriformes > Parulidae > Setophaga > Setophaga petechia. The sequence continues at coordinate 639,974 of JANCRA010000002.1, read as the reverse complement.
TACCAATAATTACCCATGCATTCTCTGAAACAGCAAAGAATATCAATGTGGACAGATACATAATTATGAATGTCAAATCATAGCAGTTACCTAATGATTTCTGAAGAAGTTAAAGAAGAAGTGAGATGGAGGAGTACAAAGCAAAGAAGGACAGAAAAAGATAAAGAAATGTGAAACAAAGACCAACAAATGAGCAATCAGACTACATATTCACCAAACCAGCGGTAGTCCAGCTGTTTTTGTGATAAAGAGTAAAAGTTCATTGTTGCAAGAGTAGAATATTTTCTGTTAAAAATTTCTCATGCAATTTACCACAAAACTTTCTAAGCTTCCAAACAAGCACACACAAAAAATGGATCAATCTATTTTATTTGATTTTTTCCCCTTTTTAAAAATTATTCTTTATAATTTTGCTGAAATCAGGAATACTGGATTTCCTTACTCTTGCCTTTTCTTCTGCTTGTTGCTAACTTCTGTCTACAACAGAATTTTTGGGAACAGAAAAGCATTGGTGATCTGAGATCCCCTGAATTTACCTACACCACCAGTCCTGCTGGCCCATTTTCTTGATTCTGGGTGAGTCTCTGACAAGGAGTGGTGACACTGGTGGATGACACGGTGACACAGACTGCAGGGTCAGCAGAGCTGCAATTCCCTCCACTAGGTTTCACCTTCTATAAAAAGCACAGGGCTGCCAGACAGAATGGAGTCCATTTAACATGTATGAAGGTGGGGAGAGAGATGTGAATGAGAGCTCCTCTTCTGCAATATTTCTGTTAAAACATGTCAGTTGTTTCCCCTCCTCTGTTAACACCAAAGCTGATCTTAAACATGTTGCATTCCAGACATCATGTGCTTTCTATTTGTATTCATTGCAGATGACACTAAAACTACTGCAAATAATTCAGATAATTGACAAACCACAGGGGCACTTACCCTGTTCGTTGGCCTATTTTAGGTTGGCTCATCATCACCATCCTAATTGATGACAGGTCTCTAGTTTTTCACTTGCCAGGCTGTAAGACAAGGAATATTAATAAAGTATTCTGGCAGTGGGAATGTTGGAACTGTTTCCAGCCTTTTGAAAGCAATGAGCTCCTCCACCCCCAGCCCTGCTGCTAATGTACAAGTAAAGTGGTGGGGAACTTTTTCAATATAAGAACACTCTCTTTTCTTCATTGACTCAGCCCTTGCAATTACCCAAATCTAATGCAACCACAGATTTTCAATGTAAAGCTGTACCTTGCAACGGCTTATTATTAAAAAGTAATGCCATCAAAGTCGCTGACATCTTTATGAAATAACAATATAAGGTTAATAATATATATATATCTATATATATCTATATATATATAGATATAAAATATAATATAATGTCTTACTTATAATAAAGAACATTTCAGAGAATGAGATTGGTTTTATTTACTGTTTACCTCTGCCCTGTTCCCTAGATACTCAGTATTAGTAATTATTATTAGGAGAACATACATATATGGTCTCCACTGTGCTTTTTTTTCCACATAAACTCACAACAGAAGCCATTTCCTAGCCCAGATTATTTCACTGTATGACTGGAGCACATATAGTAGAGAGCACTATGCAGTATCCAGAGGTTGAGAAGTCACAAGTCTGCAGCAAACAGAGGAATCTTGGACCCATAAATCAATATTTTGTCAAATCCAATTTCGTAGTCCATGGAGAAAAGTATCTCACTCCATCCTAAAAGAAGCCTTTTAAATAGTGCAGCTCCCTGTTTTTTCCTACTGACTATAGAGGGAATTGTAACAGCAGCCTCAGCATTGTCATCTGACATTAGGTGAGATGCAGTTTACTTTCAGTCCTTTTATTTTAAATGCTTCCTTTTGCCTTACTCATCCAACCTGTCACATGGACTACAAAGTGACATAGGTGTACTAAGTGTACTAGGCTTCACCGCAGTGGCAAGGTGTGCTTTAACTATCACTTTTTGTCCTGTTTTGTCATACAATGACTTTTCACCCAAATTAGAGAAGAGTGAAATAGTCTCCATAATGTGTTTTGAAGAATCTCTATGCTCTTCCTTCAAAAAGAGACTATTGCTTAGTCAGGAGACCTGAGCTGTAAATCTCACAAACTTCTTTCCTGCAGGACTCAATGTTGATGTGATATTCAACCATCTTGGATTGTGGCAGGGGTTAAGTGATTCAGTTCTGATATTGCATTTGTCCCATCAGAGAAGTTCAGTAATTAGTAAGTTAGGAATAGTTAAGGCCATAGTTAAGGTAAATTATTTTACTCGCAGAGGTAGGCGCCAGATTTTGTAAAGCAAGAACTGAGGTTCTGAACAAAAACATTCTTTTCAGTCTCATTTGGCAAAATGTTAGAGAGTAACTTTGCCCTCCCATAACTTTTGCTTCTGTGACTTCTTTTAGGCAGTGGTGAATTTATTACTGTGTTTCAGAACTGTAGCCTGAAGACCACCCATGTGGCAAAGAAATCCTCTGTGCCATTTGGCTCTGCGTCTGTCAGGGATAATTGGGGATGGAAAAGGAAGGAACTAAGTGTTCGTTTTACTTAGCACTCTTCTAAATCAGACCTGAAAGGAGAAAAGTACTAGTGAAGGGGGCGAGAGCATAGAAGGGAATGTTTTTATTCATTAAAAATAAATGTCTGGAGTTTAACATGTTGACAGGCTGAAACTCTGTTCTATGAGACACCAAGTACCCTTGAACCCCTTTGATGTTAGTGGTAGGTGAGGTAACTCAGCACTCCATGGGGTTGAACCCTGAGGATTCTCCTGAAGAAAAGTCAAAAATAGAAGGATGCCCATGGATTTTGAGCTGAACTCTTTTTCTATCCTTTTCTTTCTGTCTCCTAGATCTAGATCTATCTAGATGTGGTTAATTCATTTGAATTAAAGATATGCACATTAGAAGATTCAGTGTGCAGTTCAGCATGGTGTCTTTTCTGTTCAAATAGATGAAAGGAAATGGCTCATTTCTCAGAGACACTCTTGTGTTATTCCATCAGACAGCAAGGGAGGAAATGCTTGTGTAATCCAAGCTGTTTGTTGTGTACTCCAATCTTGACATTTTCCTGAATTTGGCAGAAAACTCCTGTAAATAAAGGAACTTCTGGAAGTAAAATGAAGGTGGAATTCGATCCCTGAGGGATTAATGACGTCCATTATTTTTGAAAATATGAGGCATCTGCGGAGATATTTGTCAAATTACTCCTTGCAGCAATTCTCACACACCATGGTATGGAGCTTCAGAAATACATTACTGGTTGCCTCAGCTTTTTATCATTATACTATTTTATGTCAATAAGCTGCAAAATCTAGACTTCTCTGGCCTGGTGTTTGAGCATGCTCATTGTAAATTCTTTTCCTTATATCAAGTATCCATGGCTTCTTATCCTTTCACTGTGAATTGCTGGAAAGGCTTTGGCTTTACCTTCCCTACATCTACCCCATAGGTAATGGTAGAGTACAATGATACACAGAGTAACAAGATCAGGCTGTTTGACAGAAGTTGTGCAACTTCATTGGTGTAGAGGTTTTGTTTTGGTTAAACTCTAAGGTATATCAGTATTTGAGGGGAAAATGAAAAATCCTTTGGGGAGAGGGATCATCTCCATATTTCCTGTTTGAAGATGAAACTCTACACCTGCTCTGCCAAGGGCCTAATATTTGTAGTGCTGTTGGATTTGCAATATATGTCACAATTGTGTTTGATCCTTTCAGAAGACCAGATGATGAATCCCTAAGTGAAAAGAGCTGTGTACACAGCTCCTGCACAGCCAAATTGCCTATGAACATGCTTGGGTAAGCATGTACACACACAGGATAATTTTAATGTTATACATAATGCAGACAGTAATCAGATTGCCTACTCTTGTTATTGTTGTATACTCAGATAAAGCTGATTTTTTTGTGTTGTTTTTTAACAGCAGAATTAGTGACTGAGTGCCTTTGATTTCAGTATTGATGAAATCAGGGAGAAACAATTCATATGAACTAATTGCAAGCATTTAAAATACTGGGTAAAAGTACTTACAGGTTTCTCATGTTGCCTGTAGAAATGATTGTCTGGTGGTAATCTGAAGTTCATGCACATTTTATATTTAACCTCTTATTAAACAGTCATAAATCTCTCAGTTTCTTTGCTATCAAAACTCAAGTGTCTTTTAATGGCACTGTTTTCTTCAATTTCCAATGAAATCAAAAGAAAGAGAGCCGTTACAGTAAGCCTTTTGAAGGTGATACTGGGGAAAAAACATAATGTTTTTCGAGGAAATTTCAAAGGTAAAATATGTGCATTTCCACAGCTCACTACTGTATTTACTCTAAAAGTGACTTCTCTTGGTAGATTGATTTCTCTTCTAAATAATGTAATGTGGGGCTTTTAAGAATTAACAAAAAAATATTTTTAATAAAGGTTGGACCAATAGGAACCAAAATCAGTAGCAAAACTCCTACCAAGTTAAATAAAAACAACTCAAAATGCTGTGATCAGAATTCCTCACTGTAAAACATGTAACCCCTCCTTTCCATCCTTCCCTACTTTCTCTGGTTTTTTAAATCAGCTGTATGATCTAGTGATGGAAGGAAGAAAAGGTTAACCCTCTTCCTAATTGAACAAGTCTTGTCTGGAGCCAGCTGATTTGCAGCATATGTGAAAACAGTATGTAAATGGAATGTTGAATAAGTCATCAAGATTGATCATTAAAAACAAATATAGTTGATCTTGCAAATTTAATAAAGAGATTGGAAGAGGAAGAAAACAAAAACTATGAAGTCTAATATAACCAACTGAAAAAGGTTCAACACCTGAAATATCATGAATAATATGATCACATTTAAAAAATTTTATTAGGATAAACCACATTTTTTATTAACATGTAATTTTCACTTAAAAAGTTAAGTTCATCTACAAATGTCATCTGAGAAATACTAATGGCATACTACCAGATAATCCATTACATGATCATGTGGGGTTTTTCTCAATCTAGTCTTCAACTCAGACTCATTAATGAAAGGATAGAATGAGAGTATTGCAATGAAGCACAATTGTCCTGCTAAGTTAGTGAGCAGCAACAAGCAACACAAAATGAGAAGAAAACCCTGAAATGGAAAACATGAGGAAGTGGTAGATCTGGATTTGTTTGGGTTTTTGTTGGTTTTTTTTGGTGGTTTTTTTTTTTTGTTTTTTTTTTTGTTTTTTTGGGTTTTTTTTGGTTTTTTTGGTTTTTTTTTTTTTTTTTTTTTTTTTTGTATCTGTGAGAAATGGAGCTCATTTATCTCAACTGATAAAGGTCAGGGGAAATGGAAGCAGAGCAAGTACATGTCTGTGCTTCTGTGGGCAAATACAGCTATTCTGCTATTTTGCTTGTGACCATTTCACCTCAAACATTCTTGGAAGCATAAAGCCTTGGAATATTAACTCCTCAGTAATTAGCTTCCAAAGGAACAAAGAAAGGCCTTAAGAGAAAAAAAATTATTGTTAGGTAGATTCTTTGTTTTACCCTGGATGAGAAGGAGAAGGAAACTTTAATGCCAAATCTGCTCATGGTCTGCCTATTGCTGCTGCGTTCTATAGGTTTTTGTTCAGTCATGGGTTGCTGCTTTTGAGATCAACCAAAGTATAACTCAGGGTTTATGTTGGATTATTTACTTATTTATTTTTGTTAGACAGTTGTGTATAGGGATAGCTCTTCTTTCCCAGGTATGATTGCTAGAGATTGTATTGTGTCTGGCTGAGATGGAGTTCATTTTCCCACAGCAACCTTCACAGTTGGTTTCATTGGTAGCTAGGAAAGGTGTTAACACACCAGTGCTTTAGCTGCTGCTGAGAAGTTCTGGCCCAGCATGAAAAAAAATTAATATAAAACCTAAGGAAGTTTAGACAAGACAAGACAAAAAGCAGATTCTCCAAGAGGACAATAGAACTATTGCCAGAACCCAGATCCAAGCTAATTAAACATGTACTAAACATAACTGTGTACTAGACTAAACTTGCACTAAATGTGACCAAGCATGCTGAAGCAAACTTAGGGAATCCTTACTTTAACCCATAAAAGTTTTAATAGCTTCATAATATAATGACAAGCAATATATCCAAACAAGCTTGTTCTGTACAAGATGTGTGAATAAGAAATTATTATATCATTTATTATTCATGAAGAACAGTAAATTATTTTAATCACATTTTCTGTATTATGAAAATTCTAAAAAGTGGTGCTGCAGGCAAATGAATGGCCATGGAAAGTGTGATCATTCATTCCAATCTTTTTTTAATAAACTTTATTCAAATTAAAGGAAAAAATAATTAGGGGGAAGCAAGTATCTAAAGCCTATGTCTGTGAAATGACCATACATTTTAAAAGGACATCAGAAGCCTCTTCAGAACAAAATAGTATTTCTAGTATGAAATCTTTAGACCAGGTCCAGAGACAGTAACATCTATTTTTAATAAGTTGATTAAAATGCTTTGAACTCCAATACCAATTAATATATACTTTTGAACTCATTTTACATAGTCACAGCTCTATTTTGAGTAAATATATATACCAGACTCTGGTAAAATACAGTGAATATGGAAGCTTTATTTTTATTTAATAAGTGGAAAGATAGATCAATGGCTTGGCTAAATGAAGCCGGGTGAAGGTTGATCTTCTGGATGTTAATAAATGGGGTTTAATCTAAATGGGTATTTTTGATATTTCATAAAACTTTAATGTGTTGAAGAATTTGTGTCTCAGATATTTTAAAATATTTAAAATGTTATTTCATGTATCTATACACTGGACAGATGTTTAAAAGTTCCGTTTTTATGGAGTCTTTTGATTGTTATTTTTCTTCATCTAGATTACAGAAAACAGATCCTGTGCTGAAATGTTTTGCCTTTAGAGATGAGAGAAGACCACTGAAAAACTCCTTGAGGGCTTTATATTGCCATTCTGAAATATTAATATGTGATCAAATTGGGGGAACAAACTAGAAAACCTCCAGACAAAACTTTGTTCCTATCTTGTATGTGTGTTCCTGTCATCATCAGTAAATGGGGATTCCTAACAATCACTATCATCAGTAAATGGGGATTCCTAACAGCATTCCAAGAAAGATATTTTACCACTTTTATGATGTTTAGAAACATCCTGAGTTTATATTTCAACTGAGAAATATTTTTATTTTCACACTTTTTGGTTTGAATCCTTCTTACCATGTCCTCAAAATGCTCTGAGTTCCAGTTACAACAACGTACCTTAAAGGACAACTTTGAGATGTTATTTTGTTGTAAGAATAACAATTGTACTGTCTGTACAGAGGAGAAATGCTTAGCCTGCACTAAGCTCCATACTGTCTTGATTAAACTGCTACAATACCAGGAACAGCTATTTTAAAAATAGCTGAGATGTGTAAGTTTGTGACTGAAGTATAGACCCAGTCTTTGTGTGGTCAATTAACATGGATTTCATTATAATCAAAACACGCTAAGCCTCAGGAGGAAGAAAAGGATCAGGACAGCAACTTACAAGTAGGATTTTTTATGAAGGACACAAAGAGAAAAGAAGATTTATGCCAAAAGCTTATGCATTTGGTTCATCAGTAACATGACACAGCACATCCTGAAATAAGTGTTCAATACAGGCAATGTTCTCTAAGGGTACCAAAATGAATATGTTAAGCTAGAGGGCTATTCTGCATGGGGCCAAGCTTAGGTGAAGTGAATCCCTCACAATGGTTATTGTAAATGGGAAGGTCAGCAGCCTCTCTTTTTCACTAGACAGATGAAATGCTTTGTGGAAGCCAGCAGGAAAATAGCATTAAAGAATTAAAGGTATAGCTATTGTGAAGCATTATTTTCTTAAAAGAACCTGGGCCACATGTTGATTAAGAAGGTAGCCACTGCCTTTATCACTACTGATTTGCTTCTGTCATATTTTTCTTAGAGCTATTTCTCTATCACATGCATACAGAGAGAAGAGCAGAACTGGAGGTCAGGTCATGGCTTATTCAGCCTGCAGGGAAGTGTGCCGATACCCTTTTGGCATGACATGCCACAGCCAACTGCACTTAGAAAAGAGATGGCTGCATGGAGACAAATTTCTTCATTCTGGTGACCAGGGAGTGCAAGAGTGGGGAATACAGTAAATGTCTTTGCACCTTCAGTGTGCTTTCTGGCATAAAATGTGGCAGGGAGGATAATGCATGCATGCAGACTGATGCTTGTTGTTCTCTTTGAAGAAGCTGGGAGATAGAGTTTTTGCCTGTGACCCACTAAGGGACAATTTCCATTTCAGGTTGATACTGCAGAAATGCAACTGCTCTGTACACTGGGCTGGGCTGAAAGCAGCAGCAATGAATGCCCTTCAGTATTTAGCCTGTCATCTCTCCCCAGCTTTCTTTTCTTATTAAGAAGATGATGCCTTTCCCATTTCAGTGAAAGGAAAGACCCCTGCAGACTGCACAGAAGCTGGATCATGCTGCAACATGTTTAATGTTACAGGACAGCACAGTGTTGCCATCAGAACTAATCCCAGCAGCAGCATATCAAATCACCCCATTTCCATTTAGCTTTCGTCAGTATCATGCACAGACAGATATGGATTTGGTCTGGGAAATGGCATTTGCCTTTGAAGTCCTTTTTAAATTTTTTTTTCCCTCTACATGCATTCAGCACTAATAGAAAGTTTCTTTTCAGGAATGAATTCCATTTAGTTGCTAAGCATGTATCAGCTACACTGCTGATCAGCAGTGTGATAGGGAAATTTTAGGTTTTCTAGTCTGCATAAACCTTGTCTCTTTTTCTCTGCTTTGCATGGCTGTTCATTTTGACATGTGGCAACTTAGTTGCTGCAATTGTTCCAGAGATTGCTTTGATATTTCCTCTTTTGTTGTGCTAATAGAACCACTACTCTCTCTTACTTTGACCTTGTATTATTTAGTCAAGGCTTTCAAGCTCCATATTCTTCTGCATAGGCAGTTCTAATTTTTGTAAAGCCTTAATTACAGATTAGCCCTTCCTGCAGCATTAAAAATGGGCATGTTTAGGCTGTTTTATGACATTTCTCAGAGAGAAGCCTAACATTATTCTTTTTATTTTCTTTCTTTTTTTTTTTTCTGTTTTCTGGTCCAGTAATTGGTCACTATTGATTTTAATTTGCCCTTGTATTTCAGTCTTGTATCTTGGAACAAAGTCAGATATTTACTTTCTTCTGGGTTTGATCCTGCTCCTTCTGTGTTGATTTCTTGGTTAGGCATACCTGGTAACTAGATGTGGCCAAGTCAGAACTTGTATCTCTTTTCTTGGCTTCCACAGTGTGATAATCTATTTTGACATACAGTTTGGTTTTCTTTCATTGAGGTGTTTTCTGCTAGCAATATCATTGGGATGCTGCTGAGTATACTGATTATGCTTTTGCCCCTTTGTGAAAACAGAGCCTAGAGTGGGAAGCATTCAAGCACTAGTGTGGGCTTCAAAATAATGTTTCAAAGGAGAACATAGACAAACTTGAGTAACTGAAAATCCATGCAGTATCATTTTTAGGGTTTCTTTTGCATCAAAGTCACCTTCATCAATATTCACATTACCACCACAGCTACCCAAAATTCTTCAGATCTTTAACCACAAAGTCTGAACAAATTTTGTGGTATGTTTCAGGCATACTTTGTAGCTGAATCTTTTAAAGCAGGATCTTGTTCTCTTCCTTAAATGCTTTCTTTTCAGATGTCTTCCTTCTCCTGCTCATAAAATCTGGGTATACAGGGAAGGAATCCTTCCAGCATAATGATTTGTCTCATTTAAGGTTAAAGATGTGAGACATTCTATTATAGTACTGATGCAGAGTTTCTCAACTTTCTGTTAGCACTGCGTATGAGGAACAGATATGCTTATTGTTTACATAAGATTTCAATTATTTCTGATTTTTACTAGGTTACTGATCTTGTAGCAAGCTGTTTCAAAATATGTGTTATGCAAGAAGATAATTCTGTTAATCAAATTTGCATTTCCACTTTATTAATTTCTTGTTCCTCTTGAATTTTCATGAAAAATCTCACACCTGTAAGTCATTATGAAGCAGAATTTTAGGGAAGGAAGGTAATATTTTTATATATATGCATCTATGTATAAATGTATGTGTCAGTCAAATTTCTTGTGTATCAGGCTTCCCATATCAACAAATGAATCTGAAATATTTTTTTGGGTTTTAAAATCTCCTTCAGGCCAGATTATGTAGCATATTGTGAATTTAAAATGTAATTTACAATGCTTAGTTTGTTTATTTTTAGAAGTACAAACCATTTGTTTTGTAAAAGATTAGAAATATATCACATTGCACTTTTCTTTCACTTTTTGTTATTTCTGACAGTATTTCTAATTTAACCATTATTGTTTGCTCATTTAAAAAAAGGCAAACCAAAATCATGCTAATAAGGAAATAACAATTATGTTAACTTCTGTAAAATAAAGAAAAATGCAGTTTTAAACAAGCATTCAGTAACATATAAACAGGTCTTATTCAATACAAAAAAAATAAGGGTCATGGAAGCATTTATCATATTGGCCTTTCTTATGACTGAAAAAACCTTAATATAGATGAAATTAAACAAGCTCTCAAAAAGTAAAACATAACTTTTTTTTTCACTAGACCTGAAAAAAATTAGGAAAATTATATTAATAAAACTGCACAGCCATATCAATTACCTTCCAAGTTACAGTGTAAGCTTCTTTGGATATCCCAAATTATCCTCACTACACATTTTTTTACTTTTGCAGCAAATTCTAAAATGCAATATTTATATCTGGCTTAGTCTAGAGAAGAGATTTTCTATTATGTATCACTTAGTATGTTTCCCCCTATTACCCTTTCTGGTATAGTGACATTGGTAAAAAAATCTGTATAAAATGGATGTATAAGCAAAATATTCTTCTTGTGTGCATGATGTTTGTTTATCTCCCAATAAATTGATGCTAGCTCAATCTATAAAAGAACATTCCCATGGAGAATTATGTCTCTAGCATAGTGGTTTGCTACTATAATTCTATTGGCATAACTATAATTGCAATTCTTTTTGCGCAGATACCCTCAGAAAAAAATAAATATATGCTGTCTTCATTTAAAGTCCAAAAGTTAAATTTCACAGCTTATATCCATAAATCAGTGGACTATTTCTCAGTACAACAACAAACTAACATTTTGCCTCAATCTATTTCAGGCCGTGTCCTTAATGAACAGTTAATGGCTGAAAACAAAAAACAGAAGAAAATCCAAAATGTTAATCCATTGTGGTTTGAAATTTTTGGAAACACTTTCCTTTTTCTTTTCCTCTTTTTTTCCCCTATTTTTTCCTGTGTTTTTTTTTTTTTGTTGTTTGTTTGTTTTATTGTTTTGCTTTGTTTTGTTCTGATTTCATACATCCCTCAAATTCTTTATTGAATCTAAACAATTTTCTTTGACATTACCTTTAGATAAAGGCAAAAATCATAGGAAATTAACACTACTTTTAATTTATTAGCCTTTCTGAATTAATAGAAACCATTTTTAAATGACTTTTTTTTCCCTCTAGTACAGTGGTGAATACCATAAACTCTTGTCGCATTTTAAAAAAATACATGAGGTTATATGTAAAAATAACTAAGGAATGTGCATTTATTATGATACAGGTGAAACAACTTAAAAAAATTACAAATGTTTTAATACAGTTTTTAGGATCCACATTACATAAAATAAAACTGAACATTACTAGCATTGCATTAGATATATTTGTTTAGAATGGCTTTTTTTGTTTATTCAGTTTTTCTTAAGACTTGGGAGTCAAGCATACATAGCAATGTTGTATACAACTTCCAGAGAACATTTTTCTGGCATTGAAACCTCCTGGGAAGGAAATAGTGAATTTGAGCCATGTTAGCCATACTAGACTTGGCAGAAAAAAAAAAAAAAGTATATTTAAAGCATAATTTCTTCATGAATTAAACAAGCTATAAATGTTTGAACATTGTCTAAGGATATAAGATTCGTAAACAATGAGTAGCATATATAGAAATACAAAGTGATGGTGATAGAACAAGTTCCATTTCTCCATTTATTATTTGGGTCTAATGAAATTACTATCTGAATGCATTAAGAGTGGTTTAACAGATGATGGGCACTGCCAATGTTATGTGTGGGGTACATACCTTATTCAAGAATTCTTTATGGTTGAAAGAAAGGCATGTTTCTTTTAATTGTCTTTATAGTTTTTCCATTTCATCTACATGGCACAAAATACAGAAAGTGTTTGCAGTTAAAGGGCTGGAAATTAAAAGAGGATTCAGATTTTGTCCTAGTTAGTTCCTTAAGAATATAAGCAGTGTTTTTCCAGAGTAAATGTATAAGGTGTTTCATGACTGAAACACCTTAAATATTTCAGTCATGCTTTCAACACTGAAAATCTGCTTTCCATATGGAATTCATGACATACTCTTGGAAATTCTACTGTGCAGTGTAAAACTTGTCTTGTACCTAAGAAAGTCCAATTGTGTTCATAAATCTTTTATCAATTGTTCAAGAATTCTGAAAAATTTAAGTGAAAAAAAATTAAAACCCCATTGCAGTACCCATATTGTAAACACAAAGATTCAGCTTCATCCTATACCAAAGACATGTTCAATTCCTGACTGCCTTCCCAATTTACTTCTTTGTTCTATTCCAGCTACACAGCAAGACATATCCTGAATTTACCTATGCCATTTGCACCTCACCTCTCTTTCAGTTTCTAAGCAGTAATTCAGCTTGGGAACAGATCAGACTTTTATTGCCATTATGGCTTGGTCAAAACCACAGAAAAGTCAAATTTTCATATTGTTCCTGGTCAATTGCTTACACAGACTTTAATATGAACTGTAGGACCATTTTCTTGAGCTGCAGCTGTTGTCAGTAAGAACCTTACTACTTTTGAAATTGAATTGATACTTTTATCCTCAGTTTAGACAAGAGAAATAACAGTGATGGTGCCAGGGTACATCGATATAAAGCTTCACACCTTTGAGTCTCTTGAGGCATCTGTGCTGGGTCTATAGCACATTCTGCAGTACTGGCTGACATAAAAAAAACCAGTGTTTTGAATGAGAGCAGGCTATTTGCCAATGTCCAGATGTTGTCTCCAAATAAGTACTAGATTTTTTTTTCTTGGATGGAAATATTCTTTATAACCAAGCCAGTACAGAGAAGGCATAGATCCTTTCTTCATCTCACCTTCCTGTTTAAAACATGAAGATGAGTTAAAATCATAGTGGACTTAGGTGTCAGAGAGAATTCAAAACACTGATCTAGGTTTGAATTTACTTTTTTAGGTGGAATACTAACGCTCTCTGAGCCATCCTATTCAGACCTATGCACAGCAAAACAGCAAAATCTGCCAGGGTGGCACACATGAAGTGTGCAGTGGGAAAATGTTCAAAATGTTTTTCAGGCTTGCATATTTTTCTCTTTTTTTAATGGTTTGTGGAGATCTTTTCTCTGTCAGAGGAGAATCTAAAATAAAAAGGGCTCTTCACAGCCTCCTTGGTAGGCTCTTGAAGGTTTTGAAATGTAAGAAAAAAATGTTGTGGGAAGAAAAACCCAGCAAAGCTTGGTGAGCTTAGCTGGAGCTTTAAAGAGATTATAACCAAAGTTCAGACAGACTTAGAAAAAGTTGAACTTGACTGTTATCTTGAAAAGCTTTCGAAGGCAGGGATCATCAACACAACCACAGCTCTCATCTCTGGCAAACAATTTCAAGCAGCTTTAGTATCAGATAGTATAGCCTGGAGACTCAGGAGAGAATTTTCAGGGCTGCTGTTTCTTTATAGGCTTCAGATTTGGAAGTGAAGTTTACTGTTGCTACATCTAGAGAAAGAAAACTAGTAGTTAGATACTGAAGATGTGTATGACGGTCATTCCCTCAGTGTTATTATTATTTTTAACTGCAGAAAGAATAAATCTGATGCGATTAGAATTTTTTTTATGCAACTACAGCATTAAATAGTCCTTTTGGTTGGAAACAACACTATAGGAAACTTTTGCCCTCTGCCAGGCATGGCATTTTGACTGTTCAGAAGTCAAGTTTTGTGGGCACATCACAGTTTGGTGACTACAGGAAATAAGCTCTTGGGTTCATTTCAACTTGCTAAAAGGAAATAAATGCAGCACCAACAGAGCACCTTTATATATAGTTTTGTTATCACAGAGTCATAGAATCTTAGAATGGTTTGGGTTGGAGGGAACTTAGAAAACATCTAGCTCCATCCCCCTTCCATGAGCAGAGACACCTACCAGTAGAACACATTGCTCAAAGCTCCATCCAGTTTTGCCTTGAACACTTCCAGGGATGGGCATCCACAACGTCTCTGGCCAGCCTGTTCCAGTGCTTCACCACCCTTACAATAAAGAATTACTTACTATTATCTAATACAAACCTACCCTATTTCAGTTTAAACATGTCAAGGGCTAGCTGAGTATGGTACTTGAAGTGACCTCCTAACCTTTTTTTTAGCATTATCTTTGTAGGTACAAAAGACTGGACACGTTCCTTTTCAGGGGCAGGCAAACAGAAAGTGCTAAATTTCCTTGCTAAACAAGCTTCTTTTGGGGTCGCTTGTGTTTCGGAAAATGAGAGATGAGGTTCATGGTCTCAATTCACAGAAAGAATGAATAATGCATAAAATAGTTATGCCTGCCTACTGCAATGGTATGCACTGCCACAAGCTGCCAGAGCAGCCATGTGCTGGGGACACGGTTTTTAATAAACTGTTTCTAGAATCATATAAAACTTAATTATTCCAGATTAGTAATCCGTTTATAATATTAAATAGGTATTTAAAATAATCTTGCAAGTCAAATGTCAGCAGTGAATATCAATTTCATAGTTTTATCTTTTTTTTGTCATGTTGTCTGCAACAAAAATAGGGCTTCAAGAGAGACCCCTCCTCCCAACCATGTGAGAGTCAGTTGGAAGCTCATTGGCCTCAGTTTGATCAAATTTACTTGTACCTGATATCCTCTGCCTTAGCAGAGAATAGGAACAAGGTATTAGTGACATACACTGACAAACATCTACAGAGGAAAATGTAAATTAGCTTGTCATTCTGTTACACCTAAAGAATCTCTCTAAAATTCAAAAATTTTAAGGAAAGGAAATAAAGGCACTATCTAACACATCTACATAGTTTTTTAAACTATTCCACCCAAAAATGGACTTTTTCCTTTCTTTATGTGTGTTCTGTTGCGGTGGTCAGAAACTAGTCCTAGTACCCAGGCTGAGTAGTGGGTTTGTGGCTGCATTCTCCATAGCTATTAAATGGACATTTCCATTTAAGAAAAAGGGAAAAGTTACAAAAGCTCTGACAGCAAACAAATTATTCCTCTGCCTTCTTCTGCATGATGCTTTGCAAGGTTTCATCTTCTTCAGTAGTAAGAGAGCGGACATGCCTTTTATATTCATGTTTTGCATTGTTAACCTGTCCTAATC
This sequence comes from Setophaga petechia, assembly GCA_024362935.1. Lineage (NCBI taxonomy): Eukaryota > Metazoa > Chordata > Aves > Passeriformes > Parulidae > Setophaga > Setophaga petechia. The sequence continues at coordinate 624,499 of JANCRA010000002.1, read as the reverse complement.
CATAGAATTTCAGCTCTAGCAAGTTTGAGATGAATATGCAATTTATTATAAGAAAGAATGTTGAAACAGTGAGGTTTTCCATGCTTATCTTAGCCTTTATATAGTTTATTCATCATTAAAATCAATGTATAATCATAACTGGATGTATGAGCAAGCTGTCAGGTGCAGTGACAAATTCAAGGAGGCAAGTAATTTACCAGAGTCTCTACATTTGGCTAAGGAATAACAGGTTATGGTGGTAATCTTTTCAAACAATCATTTTGAGATCATTTTTCAAGCACAGATTTAAATGGAGATAATATCTTGGAACATTCAGTGCAAGGACAAAAATATAAAATATATAACTAATGAAATATCTTAGAGTGCTCAGAAGTTGACAGGTACATGACAGTATAGATGTTTGCAACTTTTGTTTTCTTATCTGTGTTAATGTGTTTGAATGTTCACACTAACAAGGGATTCATAAATATTTTATGAATATTTATTCAGTGACAATAAGCCATATGATCCAGTAGTCTGTCCATGGCAGTAAGCAGAGTTGTAGTATGTTAGATTTATAGAACAAACACAGGTCCATTTCTTAGTCTTTATCCAAGGTTTGACCTAAATCGTACAGAAGTTAATCATGGCTTAATCCACTATCTATTGCAGCCGCTGGAAAGCTGTCATACTCTGACTCTCTAGTGAGAGTCTTTTCACAAGGTGACAGTAAAAACCTTCAAGATAAGAACAGAAGCAAGATCTGAACAACTGCTGAGCTGTAGAAGCAAGATTTCAGATATTTCCCACTGATTTGGTTGAGGAAAACACTTCACACCTTCTTTGCAGGTCCTTAAAGGAACAAGTGTTTGTAGAAAATTTACTTTGGGGAAAATACATGCTTGAATTACCTATGGATATGTCTCAGACAGACAAGATTATTTTAGGCACCTTTTTGGGCATCAATTTTCAGCTTGGAACAGTTTTGCACAGGCAGGACAACACCAGAATTAGGTCAGACTGAATAGTGGGTGTCTTGAAAACTTTGCCACTTTGGTGATTATGTAGCGAGCTTCACAAAAAAAAAGTTTAGATCATGGAAATCTCAGTTAACCATATTTCTGGGGCTGACATGAGCTAAAAACATGACAACAGGAAGCATTTTGTCTGGATTATGCATAGATGGAAGAACCTGGTCTGCAACCCATTTAATTTGGAGAATACAAGCCCATGATAAAAGAAAAGCCTATTTTTCTTATTAATGTCTGTAAAGTGACCAAATGGTAAATATACCTCCAAGTTTCCACGCCTGATTTGGTTTAACTTGTAAACAAAGTGTAATTAGAGTTTACTAAGCACCAAAGTGCTGATTTGGAGGTAGTTTTGCCAGACACAGAAAATGCTGAAGGTAGAGATAGCAGTAGGCCAATCTGTTACATATTCTTCACTACTGCTATAAGCTGTGCAATTATTGAAAACATCCATTTAGAATTCCTACATTAAGTCCAAGCCTTTGAAATCAACTATCATAGAACTATCATAGAACTATAATAATTATATGCGTATAGTGGGAAAAGAGGGTGAATTAACATTTCTAAATATGCTAGGAAATTGATAAATGTTCTCTTGGTTAAGGGAAACACCTGGAAGAGACGGAAACTAATGACATTTATACAGAAAGATTCCTTAGTGAGTCAGTGCTTCAAGGTGCACTATCTCCTCCAGGGTATTGAGTGTCCTCGTCTGTAATTTAATGAGATTTTCAAAAGCATGGTGAAGGCAATACAGAAGCACTTGCCTTGGCTACCTCGTGGGAGAGGAAGGATCTTTATGCTTGTGATGCTTGTTCAGCATGGTTATGAAATGAATTTTGGACATATTGAGTAAGAGAAACTACGGTGATGATGATCCTTCAAAAAGTCCCTGTCTGGAATTATCTGCATCAGGCATTATGGCTCAGGACACAATATTAAAGGATTTCCTTAGGTTTCATAAGTTTCTTAGATGTCTGTTTGATTCAGCAGTAGGTGTCTTTCTATTTTCTAGATATATTTATGTTCTGCTTACTTTATAACTAAATTATTTTCTTCAGGAAATATTTTTATCATTAATAATATACATGGTCATTTCAGGAAGCAATTTAAACAGAAAAGAAGTCAAATGCATTAACAAATGCATGCTCCTTAGAAGATCTTTGTGAGAACCACTGGATTCTCACTGGAGAAATAACATCTTGGGGTTTGGGAGGGATATAAACTGAGTCTATTACCTGTCATTCTTTTCAGGAATGTTACTGAACTTCATTACTTTCAGAAAAGTGCTGAGACAGTTATGCCTTAGCAGTCACACTCTTCCCTGAAGATTTTTTTTGCATGCAGAAAATGTACCATTAATACAAGACAGCACACATCTCAAGAAAACTCAAACATTTCCAACTGAAGGTGTTTGTGAGATGCAAGGTGAATCACTCTCCTATGAGGAGCTGCTGAGGAAGCTGAGGTTGTTTAGCCTGGAGAAAAGGAGGCTCAAAGGAGACCTTATAATTTTCTACAATTGTCTGAAAAGAGGCTGTAGCCAGGTGGGGCTTGGTGTCTTCTCCAAGGCAACCAGCAACAGGACAAGAGGACAGAACCTTAAGCTGCACCAGGGGTGGTTTAGCCTGGGCATTAGGAAGATCTTTACAGAAGAGCAATTGGGCATTGGAATGAGCTGCCCAGAGATGTGGCGGTGTCATCCCTGGAGGTGTCTAATACAAGACTGAATGTGGTACTTAATGCCATGGGCTACTTGACAAGATGGTGTTAGGTCATAGGTTGGACTTGATGGTCTCTCTAACCTAGATGATTCTGTGATTCTTGGTTATAGAGAGCCCTGAGAGTGTTATTGTTCAGATTTTTTTTTTTTGAGATGAATGAAGCTGGGAAAAAATTTCTATTTCTAACATCTTCTAATGTAGTTTAAATGAGATCTTTCTTACACTGTTTTCATATTTATGCTCCTCAGACACAGATCCTGTAGAAAGATGTTCTTGAATAGAGGCATACTGAAAGGGTAGGAGTTTCTTATGCACTCTTAGAAAATCCTTTGTTCAAAATTTGCAAGCTGTATGGAGGGAAAAATCTGCCTGGCTTCTCCCCCCTGTTTTTTTTTTTTTTTTTCCATAAACAGCTAAACTTTCTAGATGAGTTCCTTAAAGAAATCCCAGTAAGATTAGACAAAGCTAGTCAGAAGACAAATTCAGATTATATCAGAGCCAAAGTAAAACATGAAGATGTGTCATTTGGCAGAGTTGGACACCCTGGGGGCTGAGCACTGGTTAGTGAAGTAGATGATTAAGGTTCTGCTTGATGCTGTGCTGGCATAGAATGATTAAATAAAGGTTTGAAACAGATCCTCTGTTAGCTTAGCTAAGTTTCCCAGCCAGCCAGTGCATGCAGATACATACTTGTTTTTCCGCATCCAGGAAGAAAAAAGAAAATCAGTTCTCAGTGTGAGAACAAATTTTCTGGCACATTTATCATTTACCACAAAACATTTAAATTAGTGCATTACAAAAAAAAAAAAAAAAAAAAAAAGGGAAAAAACCCTAATTCCCCAGCAGAACTACCATTTTAAGGAGACAGATTTTTAGAAGGTCAACTCAGAGTCTGCCTGTGTTAGCAGCCAAAAATCAAAATCAGTCCTCTTTCCTCTTTCCTTACATAACTGGAGATTCTGAAAAATTTAATTGTTAAATTTAGTGATATCCCACTCTTAAGGGGTACCTAAGATTTGTAAATGTTTGTGGTTGAAAGAAAAAAGTCAGAGGGTCCACAAAAACTCACAAAGTTTTATTAATAAATTACACACTTGGTGTACAAATCAACATGGTAGCACTACTATTTAGGCACACAGTAGTGGGTTTAAGGTAAAGGGGTGAGATGAGAAAGGAGAGAGATAGAAAGAGATTAATTAATGACAAAGAGAGAGAGAGAGGGAGAAAAACAGAGCAAGAGAGAACAGGTCATCAGTTCAGGTCACCAGAACTGGTTCCAGTACTGATCCACTAACAGGATGTCCAGGTCCTGGGGTGCACACCCAGGCTAGTTGGGGATACCTGTTTATAAATAGGTTTTCCCCATCCTGAATATAGGTTTCTCACTTCCTTTGCAAAGTAATTATCATTCACAATCTGTTTTTTCAGACTCTTCTGAAAATGTGTCAGATGGCTTCAGGGGTCTTTGGTGGTCTCCATCCCTCCTACAGTCCAAGATTCACTTCTTGGTTTCATTCCTATGCTCGTGCTGTAGTATGTTGTGCTTATTTCCAGGGACTAGAACAAGGATATTTGTCCTGGAAAAGTGCTGCCCTACTTCCTTATAGCCCCCTTCTCCTGACACATCTTATCCTTCCACATGGTGTGGTATTACCAATGATCCTTGTCTGTCATTACCAAGGATCCTTGCTTGGCTTCACAGTCATCTGGCTATCAGTGCTTGAGACACACACATTAGACCCGTAACTTCTGAGATTCTACAAATTTCCTCTCCTAAATCAGATAATGCTTTAAAATGCTGGGATTTCTTGTGGAAGAACAATTCAGTATATGATCAAGTTGTTTCTAGAAATGCTGGATTGGGAGGATTTTGCAAGACTGGGTCCGGCAATGTGCAGCAGCTGGTCCAGTACATCAGAACTCAGTACACAGATTCTTGAATCTTGCAGTAAAGATTATATGTATCAAAGATATTTGTGAAGGAAGGAAATAGAATGTAGTGCACTATCCCCTTTGGAAGCAATAAGCAGTTTCGGGGTATGATAAGTATCATCTGTTCGACAACTACAGTGTTAGATTCAAACAAAAAGAAAACATTAAACATTAAACCTACGACCGGTCTATAAAATATATTTTAAGTTATTAAATGAAGCATTTTCCAGTAATTTCTCTTGTTTACAACTCATCTTTAAAATTTCCTCAGAAAAAAAGACTACAAGGATTCAAAGATCTCTTAAAATTTGCACATTCTTATTTTTCAGAAGGTAGTAGCATCTTTTCCTTGTGCAGCACGTCTTGGAGCTGATTTGATTTGTTCTCTTTCTTCCTCTGTCAAGCAGTCTCTTCTCAGCTATTTAATCTTGTATGAGCACATTTCATCCATGCTGGCTTTCTTTTCTGCTTATCCCTGAAAATGTTCTGTAGCCTATAGATGCATCATCATCCAACATATTATCTACCTAAACTGTTTTATCCACACACTGAACTATAGAGTCCTTAATACAGAGACAACAGGTAGTCAGCATGCAGCTGATGTACACGAAATGCAGCCAGGTCTTTAAAAGTGATTACTAATTCTGAAGCATTCAAACAGACAATTCGTAGACTTCAGAAAGAGGATGCTGAGTATCACCATTAAAATGTAACAGCCTGGTGATGTTGATGACAATGGTAGTTGCTGGAGTTTTGACCATTGCTGTGCTTATTCTGCTCTAAGACAGGAGGTATTTTTGTCATAAGAAGAGTAATCTTCAAGGACTTGGGTTTTCTGAAGGCTCAGAATCAAATCTCAGATATCATAAGAGGCCAGGGCTTAAATAACCTCTTTTATCTTCACTGGCAAGCCAAATATCATTTCAGTATATTATTAGGTTTACATTTCTTGTCTAAAAATAGGATGGATACCTATGTTCTCAGGCTTCTTACCTGTAGGTGGTTTATTCTACCTCTGCTCCAATCTAAAATCCAAAGAGTTAAAGACACGAAAGTGTTCACTTTTTACATCAGGAGTGGCTTCTGCTGATTTTTTGCTCTAAGAGTCTGTGAAGTCTAAGTGAAAGCAAAAGAATATATTTTTGCAGCATGTATCAATCTTCTGGTAGTCTTTGATCTCTTTAAGGGTATTCATGGTCTAAATGACTACCACACTTTTATAGAAATAACTGAAACCTGGATTTGAAATAATTGACACCAAAGGGAAAACATGTTGAAAGTGGTAATCTCTATTCACCACTTAATTTTTTTTCCAGTGCCAACACTTCAAAGGTAAACTAATCCTTTTTTTTTTTCTTGAAATATAGTGATTTTTCCAAATTAAAGATATTTTATTATAAAAATGGATGTACAGACACTCTTCACAAGGAAGACACCTAAGAAAGTTTTAATAAAAAATATTTTTGGCAACAAAACCATTGCCTTAAGAATTTTTTCTTACAGTTTACTTAGAAGGTTTTTCTTTCTGGTTTCAAAATCATAAGTGAAATTAGAAAAATCAAACCAAGCCAAACCCAAAAACCTGTAAACCACATTGTGTGCAAGTAAGGCTTCTGAAAGTCGGCAAATAACATATCTTTACCTCTTGTGAATTTGCCTTTTGCAAAATTCTTGTGTTTTGTGATAACATCAGTTCTCCTCTACACACTAGGGATGAACTTTTGATTAATACAGTTAGTAGGGGGAAAAATGTTGAGGACTAACTTCTACTGGTTTATGTACATAGATGTGGTAACAGAAGAAGGTAAACTGGGATTTATTCTTGCTGGCTCTGTTAATTTTCAAGAACCAGATCACATTCTCATGTGCAGTGTAGTAACACAAAGTTAATCAGAATAGTACTGCACATAGTCCTTTGCAAGACACTAAGCTCTTTGTAGATGCTAAATGAGGCATATCTCAATAAATTCCCTGCCTGAAAGCAATTTCTGAACAAGTCAGAGAGAATGAAGCATCTCAGAGCCTCTGTGGATTAGTGGGATTGAGAGGGACCCAAATGGGATTTCCTGGTCACCCTGGAAATCACCACACAGATATGGTGGTGAAACTTCTCCCTCATGGGCTTGCCATGAAAACACTGTCTAGAAAGGAAAGCCATGAAAAAACATGTATCAATGGTATGACAAATCCCTTCCAAAATGAATAGTGATATCATCCGTGGTAATTTCCAAAGAGAATTTCTTCATAGGTATGTCAAAGGGTAGTGAGGTCCTGAGGAAATTATTTTTAGCTTTTCCCCTTTTTCTCTGCATCCATATTTACTTATAATCACTTAGGTGGTAGAGAGAAGCAGCATAAGAATGGAAATTCAAAGCCTTTAACTAGAACTAACAGCAACAAATTGAAAATGGGATAGAATATAATTAAATTGCATCCAATTTTTAAAGTAATATGCATTCTTTTATTCACAGATAATGTATTGATTTCACATCCTTAAAGCAAAGTAGCTCCTTAATATCAGCATTTGACATACTAGTTTGTAATTCAGATGGGATCTTGCTTCCATTTTTATAAGATATTCTATATCCCCATTATGTCTTGGCCACTGCATCCAAGAGCAAAAAGAGCCTGTTAAAGATGCCACAAAAGAGGTAGTTTGCCCAGTTTTCTTGGGATGGTATTCTACATACACCAGGCAAATTTGACAGCATTGTTTTTGAATTAATTTATATTTCACTTACTGATTAAAAAAAACCCCAAACAATTAAAGGAATATCAGAGATAAAAATTCAGGGAACACTTGGAATGGGAGACCCCAGAGTCCATTTGCTTCTGGTTGTCATCACTGTGTTACAAAGCATTTAACATTTAAGCATCTGCAGGTTTCCACATTGAGCCTATTTCTTCACTGATGTAAACAATGTTAAAGCTCTCTTAGTAGGGTGAGACGTGATACTGGGCTCATTGTTACTCTACTGAGATGCTAACAGAAAAGAAGTGAAAGGAATAAAGTTCAACAAAAGTTTTGAGAGATTTCCAAAGAAAAAAGTGATTATAACTTCTCCTTTTTCAAAGGGTCAGTTGTTCAGTAAGGCAGTCTCAGAGGGTGACATTACATTATTATACCAATTTGTCATCTAAATTAAAGCCATTTAGCCTGTTATTTAATGTGCAGCTGCAGAACTGATGTGTTTTATTTTATTTTTAATGTGCTTTTTTATAAATGGGAAAAAGAAAACTCTATATGGAGGTAAAAATCACATCAACTCTAAAGATGTTGCTTATGATAGGAACTATCTCTGGCAAGAGGAACAATAATCTGAACAGATCAAAATGCTCTCCTTTGTTACATATATCTTGTTGGTTAAAAACACAGCAGTACAGAGATATCCCTTTAAAAAAACATCTTATTTTCTTTACATCTGTTCTGTTTTTCTGATCAAGTACTTTCCCTAAAACAGACATAAGTGCATTTGTGAGCCACACAACCTATTTCACATGTTGTGACCATGGGTAGTGTTTTCTACCCATGAAATTATGAAATAACTCCATTTATATTTTATATGTTACTGCTTCTATTGCTTTATGTACTACTATTTATTTTATTTTATTTCTTATGCTTTAAATATTTGACTGATCTACTAGGAATAAGAATCAATATCTACAAGACAGATGACCATATGGAAAACATAGAGAAGTGCAAGACTGCTGCAAGATTAAATCTGAACAGCTCTACTCCCCATTTGACTCTAACTAGAAGCTTGTTCAGAATTACTTCAAATTCAGGTCTAATCTTAATCCCTTTCTTGCTTTACAATTCAGAGTGCTTATCATCATACTGTATCAGCCAGAGGCAGTATTTCTATCAGAATGATAAAGTGCTGTCCTGGCTGGTCAGTTATCCAAATCTGTGAATAGTTTTTACATATGCTGGCATATACACAAATTTACTTTCCTGGAGGACTATCTCCTCCTGAAGTTTCTCTTTACCTCTACATTTAGCTTTCAATTTGAATCTTGAAGACCTTTTAATAAGTACACTCCTTTCATATTTTTTGCTCTATTTTTAGGGGTTTTTTCATACTAAAGTGTCATTTGTCATGCCTTCTTGGGGTTTTTCAGTCTCTTTGCTTTTGATTGCTTTACTAAATTGCACATCAATCCTTTATTGTCTCCTTAAAACTCTATCATATTTTTTATATTTTCAAAGAAGCACATTTATATATCAGAGAAAAATAGTACTGACCTCTTCTGCTCTGCTTTTATTCAAAGCAATTGCCACATGCACACAGTCCTGTATTCAAATACTCTGAACATGGGTAATTGCCCAGGATTTATCAGTTTTATCAAAGCACCCATGCACAAGCAGGCATAAGATGGGGTTTTCATTCTGTGGCAGTAGAAGTGGGATTACACCCCAAGGTGCCAGGCTCCAGGGGGCTGTTACAAGCAGCAGTGTGTTACACTGAGTTTTTAGAGATGGAATCATGCGGTGCGAGCTGACAGTTGGTGGAGTGAGTTTGGATTAGCTATGAAGGCTCATGGTTCTGTACTTTGCCCAGGTGATCTGATGGCTGGGAAATCCTGAATGGCTACACTGTGATTTTGATTCAGCATAATCTCATCTTCCTGCTGCTGAAACTGACACTGAAGAAAATGATGAGACCTCGGACTGAAATTCAGTCCTAACTGTTTCTTCTGTATGTCTATTCCAATTCTGTTTTGTAGATATTTTCTGAAATTGCTCATGACCTATCAGCGTTTCACTGAGGTGTTGTCCTTGTCTAAGCCTCTCTTCTGTGGAATGACAGGAAGTAATGTCAAGCATGACAGAAGAAAAAATCAGCAAGGAACATCTTAGCACCCTGTCAAGGCAACTCTGCAACTTTTTTATCACAGCTCAAGAGGAAAACACTGCTTTGTAATTATGACTCACTGATTATGGGTAGTTCAAGTGAAAAGAACAACAAAAATACCAATTATAACAACTGTTTTCTCCTCCATCTCTTGGACTTCTTAATCCATATACAGCATTCATTTCTTTTTGCAGAGACCATCAGCCTGGAAACCTGTGCTGTTAGAGAAAGGGTCTAGCTGTTTCTTGGAACCCTCAATTTGTTTTTTTTTATGTGAAGAACGAAGGGTTTTTTTACTTTTTCACATTTTCTCAGCCATTCATCTACTATCAGATGATGGTCAGAAACATGTTTTCCTCAGAAATTTCCTTTGGATTTGAACTAATCTGACAAATCAGAGTTTAAATTGCAAAATTAAATTATTATTCTGATTTGTTCATCTATGGGCTTAATTTAATTATATTATGACAGTTATGAACAAATTAAGTCTTCCAATTTTTGCATGAAGGAAATCAATAGCAAGATTCAAATTCTTTTTTGGCTGGTCACAATGTGAAGGTCTGTTATGTGTAAGTCTTTCTACCAAAGCTCCTTTTAAATGATCAATGTTTCCTTCCATACACATTAAGAAAACAACCTTACATTTAAATAACACTTGATTTAAATATTTATTATTTAACCTTTCAGTAAAAACATTTATTGAATATCATTTAAATATTTTAAATTTTTAACAATAAATAAAAACCAACCTGCATTTAAATAATGCCAAATTTGTGACACAAACTGATTGCCTCAAGACAAACAACTCCAAAGTCAGGTTGAAAATATATTGTTATTTGTGTTCAATTTAAAACAAAACAAGCCAAAGCCCAGGGACAGAATTGGAAAGAGTCACGAAAGGTCCTGGTGTAATAAAAGAAATCTTCTGAGTACATTACAACTGTTATATTTTAATTCTTGTTTAACTTTAATAATTAGAAATAGCCACAATTAAATACATTTGGAAAAAACCAACTTCTTTAACTCTAAAATCTTTAAGAAATATAAATCTGTGGGCAACCCAAAAAAATCCTGGAATGCATGGAGGATAACTTCTGCCCTGGGTAAACCAAAATGCTTTATTACACATATATCTATGCCCAAAATTATTACTCTCTCTTTAAAGCCAGGTGGCAAGGCCAGAAACAGAACTGCAAAGCCTGGGGGATTCCCTTTACAAAGTTGAAGTCGCCCAAGTAGACCTTCTTGCCTTGTGGTCTTTGCCTAAGGCAGAGCCTTTGCTTAGTTTTGGGGTTTTTTCCTTTGTTTTCTTCCTTTTTTTCCTCTCCTATTCATTTTTTCTTATTGGTGGAAAGGGATTTTTTAAAAATATGGTCAGGAAACAAGTTCTGGAGTTCCCCTTAAACTGTCTTAAACCAAGACAGCTTCCTAAGCCAGGCAGTAGACAGCCCTCCCACAGGGAAAGCAATGATGGAGCTGATAGTCATGAATGTGTGTGAGCTGTTGGGAACGTCAGGGTTGGAGGCAGGCTGGGCTGCTGGGATCAGATGCAAGTGGAGCTCACAGCCTTGAGGAACATGGGTGTTCGGGCTTGAAAGCAAAACAAGGGAGAGACTCCAAGTCAGAAGTACGATTTATTAGGAAAAGGGAAATGAAAACCAAAATACATGCAATAATGCAAATGGAAAAAAAACCACCGCCAAACCAAAACAAAACAACAAACCACTGGCAAAGTCAGAATACAATCTGACACCCTGTTGGTTAGGGTGTTGGTAGCAGCCCAGTTGGACTGGTGGCTGCAGTCCTCCTGGAGAGGCAAACGTGGTTCTGCTGGAGCAGTGATCCTGTAGGAAGAGTGAGCCCAGATGGTGCCTAAGACGTTTGAAAATCCACCACGCGCACATATGTGCTTTGAATATTGCAGGATATCTCAAATTGGACAAGACACCTGCATTTAAGCATCCCCCAAAGAGTTTAATTCAACAAGTAAATATATCCACAACCTCCATGTTTAATATGCCATTGGTTTTAAGGGACACATCCAGGTTAACTAGTCTGTATAGATAAAAATAGAGATTAAGACACCTTTTATGATGCGAGTCCATAATATGAATGGAAAAATAAGCCATGAGTGATTCACCTGACCTGGAACAGCAGAGAAGAAGTTTTAGAAAAGTTAAGTTAGTTTTACATATATACCAACCATGGTATTATCTAGAGGATAAACTTTTGACACAAAATAAATAAACAAACACACTCCATTTAGTGAAGAATAACCTAACTTTTAGTTGTAAAAGCCTGCTAAAGACTGTTCTGTTGAAGTAATAATTCCTCATTCTTCCCTCATTCTTCCCTAATGAGAAGGTGGTCAGAGAAAACCTGAACCCTTCCAAAGGAGCCCTCTGTTCATTCCCTCTCTTTCCCTGTCCCCTGTTAAAATTTGATTCAATCTTTTTGAAGACAGAAAAGGGGCTTTATGTCTATAAGATTTATGTCTTATTTTTGCAAATATAAGCAGTGTTTATTTTAATACTGCTGAAGCTGGAGAGGGAAAGATTTCACATGGGGGATTTTTCTTAAATTTGTAGCTTTCTGATTATGGTTAATTCCTCTTGTTATTGTCATTAGAAGCTGCTCTGAGAAGATGAAAAGCATGTAGTGGCCATTTATTATTTCACCCAGAATCCCTGGAGCACACTGAAGATGGGAGGAAAGTCAAATCAAATAATTTGACTGACATTAAGTCAATACCTTTCTCAGTTTTCCTCTTCTTCCTTTTCTTGCACTTTCTCAGCTGGGACGCACCAACCTAGCATGCACATGGATAATAGATCTTAAATTCATGGAACATCCAGTTTGGTTACTCTTTATTACAGAAGCTTGATGAGAACATAAGAGCAGAATGCTGATCAAAGAAATGGGAGACTCTTTTCAACTGAGAAAGCAAAAAAAGTATTTATGAACTGTTATCTCAGACAGATACTTTTCCCCCCAAAAAAGTCCTATATGTAAAGTGTATGAGGGATAATATGCTGTTGAGGAATTCATACAGAGAAAAGCTTATGGTGAAAGAGTACTACCAAGTTTGCAAAGAAAAACCCTTCAACATTAAGGAAAGCTAGCTGCCTTTGCAATTTTACTTAAGATCCACTAATTTCCTTTCACTGTAATTAAAGTGATCACATGCTAATTTTTCCATTGGATTTCCTCAGCTGATACTCAGAGTACAATGAATTAGTCTGTGGCCTTTGCTCAGATTTAATCCATGGAGACATATGGACTTGTTCTTAAGATAACCATCAGTACACTATTTTAGGACTCCACAGACAGCTGCAGGGTCACATGTTCTTGCAGTACTGTGGAATAGTAATATCTATGTTTATATAAAAAACAATTCATGAACTAAAAAGTTAAAAAAAGTAGAAATTCAATAATCACACTTGAAATGCTAGAGTTAGGGATAGTTATACTAGAGGGATAACGGACATTCTTTAGTTGCTCAAATTTGATGAATTTTGTTGTATGTCATGAAGCACAGTTCTGCCACAGAAAGTTTCAGCATAACAGCTTTCAACTTGGCAAAGTTATAAGAAACTGAAAAAAAAATATTACCCAGCTATCTTTCAATAACTGTTACTATGTCAAGGAATATCCAACAATAATTGTCATCGTTTTCTTGTCAGACTTTGTGCCTTGCACAAAGTTCTCCTTATTTTTCAAACTGGGCCTTAGGAATTAATTGTACAATTATGCTAATACCTTGTTTGTGGTAATAGAGTTCCCACATGAAATATACATCTAATATTTAAAGGATCTGCTATATACAGTGAAAAAAAATTTAGAAAGCTTATGGAATTTGTGTTGTACTAAAAATAATCAAGGTTTTTTTAGAAGAGAGTACTGAAAGGAACTGTGGAAAATGGGGCATAATTAAAATTTGTAAATTAAATTATTCTACTTTCCAAGGAATTAAAATATAACTATAGTACTTTATGTAATTTTTCTTCCTTTGCCTCTAGGACTAATAAAGGAGTAGCAGAAAGTGAAGGCTGTGACTCTGAATTGGGAGTCTTGAAAATTAGTTCTGTTTTCAGCTCTGCAAGTGATTTGCTTTCTGACCTACTCATTCGCCTTTAGGATGAAATCCTTCCCTTCCCTTCCCTTCCCTTCCCTTCCCTTCCCTTCCCTTCCCTTCCCTTCCCTTCCCTTCCCTTCCCTTCCCTTCCCTTCCCTTCCCTTCCCTTCCCTTCCCTTCCCTTCCCTTCCCTTCCCTTCCCTTCCCTTCCCTTCCCTTCCCTTCCCTTCCCTTCCCTTCCCTTCCCTTCCCTTCCCTTCCCTTCCCTTCCCTTCCCTTCCCTTCCCTTCCCTTCCCTTCCCTTCCCTTCCCTTCCCTTCCCTTCCCTTCCCTTCCCTTCCCTTCCCTTCCCTTCCCTTCCCTTCCCTTCCCTTCCCTTCCCTTCCCTTCCCTTCCCTTCCCTTCCCTTCCCTTCCCTTCCCTCCTTTCTGTCTCTCTCTTTCTTTGTTGTGTCAAAGGGGAAGAATTTATACCTTGATAAATCTTTGGTCCATACCTGGCCAAAATTGAAAACTCTACAGAAAAATGGACAATAAAAAGAAAAAAAGTTAGATTTAATCTCATCTTTCTAATAATCCCTGTGACAAGAACAGGAAACGATTTAATGCATTTTTAATATTCAGGTTCTAACTTCTGAAATCTCAAAGCTCTTATTTAAACTATGACTTATTCTGACAGGAACCTGTCTATAGGTTTTGCGATCCTTAAATTTTGCTCCTGACAGGTGAAGACACTTTGGCATAAATTTCCCGCGGTATTAAAGTGTTACAGTCTTGGTCAAATCACATCCTATCTGGCTTTACACACAATACAGAAACCCCTGTTAGCCTCAGTCCTCAATGCAGAGGTTGTTGCCATTGATCATGCTAACCCCAGCTCATCATGTCCTATTTGGCCTAGGCTTACAGGCAGCTCATAAGCTCTTCTGGTGCCTACCCCACTTTAGGAGCTAAATCTCATCCAAAGCCTCTGAAAATCTGATCTCAAATCCTGGACTAGCATCCTGCTGAGACTTGAATTTAACTGAGCTTGTCCAGCATACCTATCTCACCAATCTCTACCACTTCATTTTTTTTTCCCTGAACCAGAAAGGGACGAAACTAATGACAAACCAGTGTCCTCTTCTACACTGAGCATAGAATGCAAACAGTTAAAAGAGACTAAGCCCTTTTTGGGGGATGGGTTTGGTGCTTATGGAAATGGCTTAGTTCTGGACTTGGCAGCACTGGGCTAACAGTTGAAGTCTATGATTATAAAATCCTGCTCTAACCTAAATTATTCTATGATTATACAACAAAATAACTTTTAAACTTCACTTGTTACCCCATTTTTGTGACATTGAAGTACTGCTTAGCTGTTTTCTTATCTTTTCAAGCATTGGAGACACTTGGCCTTAGCAGACTGGTTAAACCAATTGTTCAGACATTTGAGGGACCTGAGTCTCTGGAGAAAATTTCTTGGTTATTCATCTCTAGTCTTCATGGTTTGCCTTTCTTCTCAGTATATTTTTTACCTCAAGGATATATTTATTGCTGGGATACATCATAAAAAAGGCTCAGTAAAAACCTAGCAATTCCATGTATATATAAATGTCTCTAAACCATTTTTCCCTCTAACTTTTGCATGTTGCCTTGGTGTGTTCTCAGTGATTGTGTACAGTACTAATTTTACTCAAATTGAAAGGTAACTCTATGTATACAGTTAGATGAACACATGTGTACAAGCATGCATGTATATAAACATATTCTTTTTAACACAAGCTACCATGCTCTGACCTGATTAAAACAGTTAGTGTGTATAAGCTGTCTCTCAGCTGTGGTAATAAATGAATACTCCTTTTAAGACTGCAAATTGCATAGCTTTGTGGCATAAAACAACTTTTAAGTCATGAACTGATATGAAATGTTTTAATTTTGTTGATAGAAGTGCATGTGCATTGAATAATATTGTCTGAATAGCATTAATTTTTAGAAAATCTGGACACGCTGTAGTACAGATTCTCAAAGCATTGACTCTTTCTATCCAAACATGTGGAAATGTACTTGTGGGTTCGCCCCAAAGCAATTGAAGGCTGCTTTATTCCCAACACATGATTCCTTATGATTGTTCTGATGAAATTTGTCACAGGATTATTGTGACTCATCTGCTTTTGCAGCAGCACAGATTATAACTTCCATGCAGAAGGAAGACAAATAGAATGAAATGCTATAAGGTTTAAGTTTGGCATTTTTATTCATTAAAGGATTCTCTGTATTCACTCTGATGTTGCCATATACCAAATAAAAATAGCAGCTCCCTGAAAAAACCTTCTGGAAATTTGCCCATTTTTTGATTTACATGTAGTCTACTTTGATCACAAAACTCAAAATATTGCACTGGTCTTTATTTCAGCTTCTCTCAGTCTTACTGTGTTCATTACTAGCTCACTATATTGTTGGTGGTGAGGGTTCTGTAGGTGGTGAAGAAGGTTCCCAGGGGCTGCATCTTATTCTTTCTTTACATTGTCTAAACCCCTTTTAGGTGGCAGACTGCTTTTCACTGTAGTCAGTTATTTTTTGCTTTGTGATGAATGCTGGAGGCTAACTATATTGGGGACCCTTCATACAGCTACAATTAAAAGATTTTTTTTTCTGTTTTAATTATGGCATATTTTCCAAGAATTAATCTATTGAGCTATCTTGAACAATGCATACTGGAAAATGAAAGGGGAAAATATATTTTCAGATACATTAAATAGCAGGGATCTAAATTATCTAAAGTAGCCATTTAGAAATATTCATAAATGTAGAGTGGAATAAATATGTAAATTTTTGCTGAATGAGAACCTGTAATGATATAAAATATGTTCAGAACTCTATAAGTTAATTCACGTAGATACAAACCTTGCAAAAATAAAATACCCATTGCTTATGTCTCTGATAGTACTTGACCTCTAAGACCATTGCTGATTCTTAATATTAATCTGATACCATCTTGATTTTTTAATGTTCCCCTTTGAAATACTTAGATACATGAGCTGTAATAAGATTCAAATAACCAGAAAGATGATTTTGCCCCATGCAAAATTAAAAAAAAAATATAAATCATTAATTGGTTCTTGCAAGAAACCCATTCTATGTGGGTTTTGGAACATCTTGACTACCCAAAAAGCACTAAAATTATTTCAAGATGTATTGATAGTGCCTTTGCAGTCATTTGAAGAACAAACATGCAAGTGGTTGTTTGGAAGTAGTACATGAAGTAATTTTAAAATTAAAACTCACTTCCACAGTTAAAATTAACAAAAAATCTAAAATAAATAGTAACTTATGACGCTCTATGACACTGTAGTTCTTCACCAGTATTTTAGATTAGGATGTTCTTCAATAAACTGCATTTATTGTGGTGTGAACTCAGAGTATATGAACAGTTTTGGGTTTTTTTTTCATCTGAAGCTAAGCTGGAAAATGTGATGGAGATATGGATCCAGTTAATACACCCCAGTCACAGACATTTCCCTGATATTAGCCATATGAGAACTACTCTGAAATAATCCCTCTGCCATAGGACTTATGTGAGAAGGATCTTGAGTCTTTGTCAACAACTATTTCTTTCCACAGACAGTGCACAACTACTGCCCCATGCCATTTGCCAATGCAGATGCTGCCTAACATGCACCTGCCCCAGTGCATTTTTTGGTGTTTTGAAATGCAATGATACCAGTTACAGTTCTGGTTCCAAGTCAGGGTTCAGTACAAAGGCAAACCCCAAAGCAGGCAAATGGAACAAAGTTAGAAGGTTCCATAGATACATACACACTGTAAGTATAGAATGCATAAACAATGCAGCATAGGAAAGTGAGTTCATCAATAATGCACTACATATTTAGAACCTAGATTTATTAATAATGGATGCAGGAAAAACAGAAGAGGAAATAGCTATCTTTCTGGGAAAACAAGGTTTTGAGCAACCTACCTGAGATTTCTGAAGAAATATGAGGCAACTGTAACACTAAAGCTTGAAATTAAAAAGATATGCACTGTTTGATCAGTCAGAGCAGAATGAAAATAAAGAGACTGTGGTAAACATGATACACTTGGAATGATGGATGACTCTGTTCTCATGTTTCTAATAACGTTCTTGAGCAGGCTAATCATTGCTCTGAGAACATGTCAAATTACATGTGCTCTAATTATTTTCATGGGAAAGATATAATGTGCACAAGACGTTGTAACCATTAATGGGATGATCAGCATAACAGCATGATTGTGAATCCTGGTGAAAAGAACACTTTTTGCAGAGCTTAATTGCATATACATGTAAGCACATTCAAGCATTTTCCTATTCTATAGTACATACAATCTAATAACTATAATTGTTTGATTTGTTCTATAAGACTAAGGAAGTATTAGGAGAGCCTTGATCAAATCTGAAAAGAGTGTTAAGTTGGAACTCAGTTCACTGAAATAGTTAATAATCAGGCTGACTGATAGGTCATAGAATAGGTGGTCTAAAAATTGTCTTTCTCACCAAAGCCTTAATGAAAATACTGAACTAAATTAGGAAAAGTTTTATTTTTGTGGAATCTCTATACTTATACAGGTCAGTATATACATATTAATATAATTGCAGTCATCTCAAATTTGAGATTTATTTTCAGCATAATTTTGGCAATTAATCTAAAGCCATGAAGCGAATGTCACATATAGAAATTGTCTTATCCTACCTCTCTGAACTACTGGATATTTGGGAGTCCCTATTTTGAGACTGTAAAATGGCTTAGAAAATTCTATATACTGGGTAAGTATTTTCAGAGGGATGAAGTTATTTGAGTTGAAAATCAATAAAAAGAACATAGAATCTCTAGAAAGCACATCACTTCATCCACAGATTGAGATAAAACAGATGGCTTTTGAGTTTATACATTACTTTAGATTACACCTACCTTTTTTAGATATTGGTGGTGGGATCTACATGACCTCTTCTAGGTAGCAAAGACTGGCACCTTGGTTAGTCTCCTTAGACTTTCCTTCCACCCATGAAAGGTGTTTTCAAGGTGCAGTCCATTTCATCCTAAAGTTTTCTAAAACATTTCAGATATATTATGCCCTAAACTACCTATTTCCATTTATGTAAGGAGGCCAGGGACAGTACTTCATGTGCTTGACTCTGTGTTGTGGAAGTTTCAAGTTAAGTGACATATGCAAATGCCTGAAATTTCAATTCTTGTAACCTAAATACAAACAAAGAACTCAGTGTTGTTGGTTAATGAATATTTGTTCGTGCCCTCTTTGTTCAGATGGCATGTATGTAGGCAAGTAACTTCAATATGTCACTTGTACCATAAGAAGGAATCCCCAGTAATAAGAAGAAGATGGCAAGAAGCAAAATTTATGCTGTACTGCAAGAGGTTAATCTTGCTGGGGTCAGAGAGAGAAGAAATACTAAAAATGTTAATAGGGTTGGTTCAATACCCCAATGGATCATCCATGTCTATGAGTATCTGAAGGGAAGGTGCCAGGAGGATGTTTCCAGGCTCTTCTCAGTGGTGCCAAGCAAGAGGCAATGGGCAGAAACTGAGGATGAGGAAATTCCATCTGAACATGGGGAAGAACTTACTTACTGTGCAGGTGACTGAGCACTGGAACAGATTGCTCAGGGAGGTTGTGGAATTTCCCTTACGGGAGATAGTCAAGAGCCATCTGCAGTGCTGTGTCATGTGCTCTAGGATGGTCCTGTTTGGGAGGAGGGACGAGATGATCCTCTGTGGTACCTTCTGACCTGATCCATTCTGTCATTCTGTGACTGCATGATGAAACAATTGAATCGCTGTGGTCCTCCATAGTCTGGGCAACAGCAAAATCTGGTGCTTTAATAAAGCTTTCAATATTGCACAGATTAAATGCAGTTTGTAGATGGAAAAGCTGTTTCGCTGTGCTGCTTGTCAAGGCTTTTCAGAACTGCCGTTCTAAGTAGAATATAGCTAAAAGGAGAGTGTTAATTGAAATTATAGCTTTCAATGCTTGAAAAATCCACAAATGCTACTGGTGTTTCAGAAAAGTAATGTAAGAAAGTATTTCTTTCAAAGGAAAGAAATATGGGTAAAAGCAAGATTGAAGAAATAGATGCATGAAGAAAATGAAGAAATATTTTATTTTATTTTAGGAGGATTTCTTGATGATTCCTCTCTCTTTATAAAAGCTTCTGTTCCTCTTTGCTTCTGTAATCTGCCTTGTTAGCAGAACATATGGTGACTATCTGACCCCGTATAAGCAGTCAGGCAGAATCCAGGCAAAGAACTAGTCACAGCACACTGAAATGTTTCTGAAAATGATCATTTGATGTGACCATTTTTCTTCCAGGTCTCTGTTGCTGCTGTTAACAAACAATTTAGTTAAATGACCAAGGGTATATTGCTTTCTGTGTATTTATGTCTGCCCTTTTGTACACTGTGTCCTAGGGCATAAAAGGGTGTCAAACTGCCAAGGACTACAATACGTGTCCATTGTAGAAACACTGACATCTCCTTAACCCTTCCATGGCCTGTTCAAGTACACAAGGACTAAGACCTTGACCTTAATAGAGATAAAGATGCCATAATAACAAAAATTAAATAGAAATAGTGGGCTTTTCACATTCTGTGATTTCAACTCTTACCCCTACCCACATCAAAAAAGTCTGTTTGCTGTTAGAGTAAAAAATAAGTTTTTGAATAATATGTTATTAATATTCTTGGAAGATGAATTGAAATATAAGTGAAGTTTTGAATTTTAAAAATTCACTTATTTTTCTTTTAAACATAGCTAAATTATTGCTTACAGCTATGCTTGTACTTAATTACTGTTTTTAGCAATAGCTGGACATGGTTTGGAGATTTATTGCAAAGATGAAACACAATAACATGATTAAAAGAGTTTCCTTGTTTCCTATCATTCAAGACCTACTTTAGGCCATAAAATATTTTCTTGCTGTTCTTTTTCTGCAGTCTCTTGATGACAGCTGTACCCCGTATTTCAGTGGGTTACTCTGTTGGGCTTAGTCCCATATTATAACAAAGAGATGTTTTCTAACTGAAAGATATCATGTTGGCATCTTTACTCTGTGCTCACAAAATTGTCCCATTTCCTTTTCCCTAACACATTGAAGATGGCAAGACAAATCTTGTATTTATAGATGACACACAAATACTCTGCATCTTTTCTTGTGGTTCTGTTTTGATGGGAAAAGCCTTTTCTTAGGCCTTTGCGCAAAAAGGAAACCAGTATGTCTGTGTTCTGGCTCACTATTCAACTGTCTAATGCCATTCAAAAGTCCTGTAGTTTACAAAGGCAGGAAAAGGCTTGTGTGTCTTGAAGCTGTTCATACCAATTCCTTTTTTATGGTATCTTTAATCTAATCTAAGTAGGAGTCCTTTCTTCTCCCTCCAAGAAGAGCCACTGGCATGTGCAGGTGACAGCACAGCAGCAACCACTGTTGGCATAAACTCTGAGGATTCAAAAGACCTACCTTTGCTATGAGTAAAGTCAGAGAGCGGCCAGTGTCTTCAGGTTTAGAGGCTTGATCCACTGCCCACTGAGTCCACAGAGATTTTTCCCAGTTTATATCATTATTTGCTGCAAACACTTTAAATGAAGGTGATTTTTTTTTTCTTATTTGTAGCATTAATAATACAGAAATAGATTTCAGTACCTTTTACCTCCTCTTCAGTCATGTTCCACTAAGCCAATGACCCATTTTTAACTAGAAATCTAAAAAAAACTACTGAGATAAAAATGGTGTTATGAATAATCCTTTGGGAGTAAGAACACCCCCTTCATTCTTTCCTTCCCTCCTTTCTTTTTTTCTTCCTACCACAGGCACCCATAATGTAATTTAAAAAAAAAACCAAATTAGATCATCTTCAGCTCACCTACCTGTATGTTAACTGTGTCATTTTTTATTGCAGACATGCACATGTTTTATCTGCCTTGGCATTCAAAATTTTTTTGCTGGTTTTGCTTTTGTGGTGATTATGTTCTTGTTTTTCCTTTGCTTTGCATAGTGTTAATTACATTATTTGGGCTTTTTGAAAAAGCATGCAAGAAAAAATTCATTACTTTAGAGTGACTTTCCTCAATTGAATCACAGTATCAGATAAAATAAAGGAAATGCTTGCAAGGCACTGGTCAAAGAGAATGAGCCTCTTCATGTTAAATAAAGTTTGAAAAAAACTTCTGAATTATCCCCCTTGTATTGTTTGTTGAGTGCAATCACAGATTATATTTGATCAAGCAAATAATTACATGATCCAAATTTTACCCAAAATAAACATAAAGTGCATATTTTCCCCTCTGTATCTGTAAATAATAAATGCCTTAAAGTTTGTACACAGTAAATAAATCAGTAGTTAGGGCAGAGTTCAATTCTTCTTTCACATCATTTTTACAGATGCAGTGACTTTAGTGAAATTTCTGTGGATCTAAGATTCACTGATGAGAATTAAGCTTCTTGGTCTGATGCAACGAGTCGGAATTACAGCCACTTGACTGAGGCAATTTCATTAGTGATTAAAAACCATACAGAAAGCAGATATATGGGGCATGAGGGATAATAATGGGAAATTTTGGAATTAATCCAAGGAGGAAAATGCTCTAACTTTATACATTTTAAAGGTATTTTGGTTCTTTCTCCACCTTTCTGCCAGTGGGTCTTTACCTGCATTCCCACTTGTGATGGAGCAAATATTTAATATGGTCCTGGTGGGTAGATAATGATCTGTTGAAACTGACCAGCTTTAAATGGAGAAGTTTAATTTGCATCACCCTATTAACCTTGTACCCCATGAGCCTAAGTCAATAAGAGATGGCTGAAGAAAGGAATGGTGGTGCAGGAGTAGAAATATGAGTCAGTGACTTATACTATACTATACTATCTAAACTCTTTGTAAAGCTTCTCAACCCTTAGGGCCTCATGAGACTGGACTTTGATTAGGCACCTTCTGTTGGCAGTAGAGAAGGACTTCCCCTGGCCCAGAGCCTGATTTACCCACCCTGATTTGCCTTCTCTAGGTTTTTGTTGAGCAAGAGAAAAACCCAAAGCATTTTGCTTGCACCAAAATGAACATTTATGGCTGTAGTCTGCAGTGCAAAGGGGCATGTCCCCTCTTACACAGTAGCACAACACTCAGCCTTTCAGAAAGATTCCCAGCCATACCTTTCTACTGAATAACATCATCAGTGCTATGATGTCTGTCCAAAATGTGCATCAGTGGGTTTTTGGGGTAAGCCTGAAATGGAGAGAGTGGTGAACCCACCATGGTATGTCAAATTAAAGAGTATCCCAGGAGATGAACAGAAAATGCACAGGTAATAATGAACAACATGTACCTTGCTTGTGTTTCTGACAACTGCAGTTTCAGTTTAATTATTCATATGAATATTTTGCTGGATTACTGCTTTTGTTAATGTGCGCTTGCATATTTTATAAAAGTGATGACCTGGAAGTACTCAGTCTGACAGGCAGGGCAGCAAGCTGGGCTGCTTTTTAAAAGAGAGGACAGAGAAGTGAAAGCAGAAACATCCTCCTTTGTTACCTCAGCATGGCAGTACTGTTCCTCCCCAGATCCCTGTGCAGATCAAGGACTTCAGTATGTAGCAAAAAAACCCCACTAAATAAAGTGCATACCCATGGAGCTACTGTCATTGCTTAATCATTCTACATGTCAGAGAAAAATTGTTGCATGTGGAGATATTGTCAGTGACCTGTAGAGAGCCCATGCAGCTGGTCCTATTTTGTACTGTGGAACTGCAACCTCTATTTTTGTTTGTGTTGGGGCAGTCTGTGACCTTAAGCAAAGGCACTTTGTTATGGTTTTACCTCCTTGCTAAACTGTCTGTGCTGATATTCCAGACAGATGTTTGCCTAACCTATTCTTAAAGACCTCCAGTAGTGGAGAATCCACAATATCCCCAGACAATCTATTTCATTGCTTCATTATCATTACTACTAGAAACTTTCCTAAATGGCATTTTTATCATAATTGCTTGTAGTTACAAGTAACTGATTTCCGGGATGCCAGATGTGTAAATAAAAGGGACTTTTCCTTCATAAGTCCTCCATTTTCACTTTTCAACAGATTAAAATAAACAGCTTGTATTTGAGGAAAAGATCATTCTAGGTAATGTTTAACTCTCTGCTCCAGCCAGGACAATTATCTTCCACCAATTCAATGTCCTGTGCAACTGAAACAGTGCAGAATAGCCAGAAATTGGCTGTGAAAATCACATAGAAATCTTGGTGGAAAATGTTCTGATATTGAATATATGAAAATTTTTCTTAAGGATGTAAAAATATTTTCAGCCCATCAGCCTTTCCTTCATTTTGACATGATAAAACAGAATTTGATTTTCCAATAAACAGAGTGCATCACCAAGTTTGGAGCTACTATTAAGAAAATCAGTGTTTTCAGTGTATTCTTTGAATTTCATCAAGGAAAACAGAATCAGAATACACATTACTTTGCATGGATAAAAATGTACCCAAGTCCAAACTGGGTATAGAACGCTATTATTCTGATTAAGTAATATTTGTGTTTTGCATCAGTGTAATTACCTACAGGAGTTGAGTAGTAAAAAATCAAACCCACTAGAGATCTGTCCTAAGTGCAGTTTCATTTGATGAAGTCCAGCTATGAAACCTTGCGAATTTCTCCAGATCTGGAAAAAATTTGCAAGAGTAAGCTCTGTGGGCATCCTTTAATTCTAAAACTTAATGGTACCAGCATTGAATGTAGGCTGGTTAATTATGTTGATGCTTAATTTGCAGGTTATCAAACCAGTCTAAAACATTTATGCACCAGAAAGGCACAGTATACTAAAAAAACCAAAATAGATTAAACAAAGAATGAAGAAAGTTCATAAAATTACTATATCTAGGCCTCTTATGCCATACCTGCAATGATCCTCATATTCAAAAGGTCGTACAAAGTCTACAATCTCTGCATGAAAGCTGATTCTTGGAGCAGTGGGGTCCCTGTGGACAATGTGAAGTACAAATAGATTCAGATTAGACAGATTCTTAATTTCTGATATGACTAGTTATTATCAAGTAGAGCGTGCTTTGATCTCAAATATAGAATTAAGCAAAAGCAATGAATAAAATCTCAAATTATTGCTGATCTTTATTCCTAGTAGTAATTTTAAAGAGTAAAACAGTTTTAGGGTCAAGTCATCCCATCAAATGAATTCAATAATACTGCTATAGCAATTTAATCCCAAGGATGGCTATAATACAGTAATGATTGCAACAAGTTCCTAAGACGAAGAAAATTGCATGTGTAGATGTGTATGCTGGAGAGAAAGGCTGAATGACCTGTCTCAGGGACTGTTGGGGATGCACACTCCAACAGTGCAGCTGACATTTTTCTTCCATGTTTCAAAAGTATCAGTTTTGCAAAATAATCTAAAAAGAGAATAAAAGAGTTTTGCAAAAGGAAGCCTAAGCAATTGAAAATCAAAATAGAAAAAGAAAACATAATAAAAGCTGAAATGTGCTGTATCATACTGCAATTCATGCATTACCTTTCCAGCAGTACTTCAAATAACAGATTTCTTGACAATGGTGCAGACCAATTAACTTTTCATGGTTCGTGACACAGTAAGTACTGTAGCTCCAGTGGTGTTACATGATTATTTTATGTAACATATTTAAGGTTTTTGAATGGTCTTATACTGAGAGCTAGAGAATCCATGAAATAAATTTACAGGATGAAA
The DNA here is from genome assembly GCA_024362935.1 of Setophaga petechia. Classification (NCBI taxonomy): domain Eukaryota; kingdom Metazoa; phylum Chordata; class Aves; order Passeriformes; family Parulidae; genus Setophaga; species Setophaga petechia. Next base: position 599,173 of record JANCRA010000002.1, on the reverse strand, counting down.
GGCAAGGTCTCTTCGCACAATTTTTTTCCCTTTTAAAAGGAAGGGAAGCAGCAAGGAGGATGAAAATGTCTCCACTCTTATTGGATGGGAATTTTCCTTCTGGGTGAGTCACTGGTGAGTGTATGTCCATTTCACCTGGCTCTGTGGCACCCCTGCCAAACTCTTCCTGATGCACTTTTGCACAAGCAGAACGCAGTTGACACTATTTGCCCTTTCCTATATATGCTGATCTTCTGTACCATAAGTATCTGGAGACAAATATAGTATTTGCTGTTAGTTGACTACTTCTGGTTTAGTAATAGTGCCTTTTGTCATGAACAACCACGGAATTATGATTTTATATTATGACCTTCCTAATAAGATTTTCTGAGAGATTCAAAAGTGTTATGTCACATAAACATACACAATGAGTTAAGTTTTATTGCATTTTAAAGAAGAAAAGATGCATGCAGAGATTAAGGCCAGGGGCATTAAGAGGAGTCACCCATTGTGGGTGTTTCAAGCTTGGCAGAAATAAACACTTGGCTGAAATAGAAACATTGGTAAGTATTTCTGATAAGCTTGATCTTAGTGACTCCTTAGAAGGCCAGACAGTGATTCAGAAGATCTCAGAATGGACTTAGGAGACCTGAACCCTCAATTCTGTGGTCTAACCACATGGAAAAGAACTATAGCACATAGAACAAAGTCAAACACCAAATCAATGTGACAGATCTGTACTTGTTTAAAGGAACTTTTATATTTGATCTGGGTTTAGCTTATCTATATATGTGGAGGCACAAAGGAAAAGAAGATTGACAAACCTCGAAGTTAAAAGTAATAGCTTCTGATGCTCTTGATCACCTTCTGCATCAGAAACTTTCAAGAAATGTAAGGTTGCACTGCTACAGCATACTGCCAAGGTGACCATCTGTCAGTTAGCTTCCAGGGAATCTACAGAAATTCTCTTCTAAATCAAGATTATTATTTCATTTTTAAAACCGGAGAAGGAAGTTCTTTATAAACACTTTAATTTACCTGATGACTTTATGGGCTAAATTGTTAATAGGATAAGAATTCTTAGCAATAAGTAAATCATGACAATTCTCATCAGATACAAGGATACAAGCTCTTGCAGATATTGAATGATGAGGGTAAAAGCTATAATGGAAACTTGAATCAAATTTATTAGCAGATGTTCAGTGGTGCAGAAGAATTATACATGAATAATAAAGTGGAATGCTAGCTGAGAGCTCTCGATTTCCCACTTTTCCCAGGAAGTACCTTTTAATGGAGGTCTTTTCCCAGAAGCTTTACATTGTGCTGAATTATAATTAAGCCATATTGAGAAAACATTCGAGTGACAATGATTTACAAATGATGAAATTATTTTGGGCTTAGCTTAGGGGTTTACTGACTAGAATGATTTCTCTGTTATGACCATATGTCTGTCAAGAAACTTGATTCAAATGTGAAAACTATTGGGATTTTTGAGACAGTTAAAGAAAAAAAAAGAAATTAAAGATGTTTTCTGCAGTTTTATTCTTATTTAGTAAATGAAACATTTCACAGTTGTCAAAGAAACAAAAGTTCATAACAAATATAAGTGCATGAACCTGTAAAACATTTACCATGTCTGCTTGTCACAAGCAAGGACACTTTATTTCATGACCTGTTTACCCACCTAGAAGCGATAACTAGTGGCATGGACTGAAAGAGCAGGAAGACACACACTTTGACCTTCCCTAAAGGTATCTCCACTGCTATGGTTTCCTTCCATGAAATTGAACAGTGATTTCTTTCTGTCTCTGAGACAAACTACACTTCATCAAAACAATCTTTATTTTGAGCAGCAACATGACACTGTACCCTTCTGGTCAGGGAGCTTAATTCATCACCCAAAAAGGTATCCTGAGAAGTGCATAAATGGATACTGATATCCTAAAGGCTAAGGGACTGAGTATGACAGATGGGAATGAAAAATAATGAAAGGAAATCTAAAGATGTTGTTTCTTTCTTTGTGAAATTTTACGGTTGTTATCATAGGTATCTACAGGACCCAAGGTGACTTAATATCTTTGTATAGGGAAAGATTTGAAGGTCAGCTAATTTAGTTGCCTAACATAGACATATCAAACTTAAAAGGTGATGTTTTGACAGTTAAATGTCACTCTCCCCTTATTTTGTAAGACATTGAACTTGATACTTAAGGTAAAGGGAATATTTAGCTAAACTAGAACATTAATTTTTTTGCAAGGTTCTTCTTCGTGATCTTCCAGCCTAGATGCTCATGCAACTGCCCAGTGCAACTGTCCAACAGCCAAAGTAAAGAAAACACATTTCCAATGTGTTGTATCCATTGTTAAGTCTACTGCTGAGAACAGGCACAGGCTCTACACCTTGACTTTGTTGGCTGCAAATCCAGAAGCATGCTGAACATGCTAACAGTGCATTTATAAAGGATACCCTGATACATCTTGGGGCCTGCTGCACCCGAAGCCTGATGACGCTTGTCAGAGGGCATATTTCTAAAGTGCCTCAATTGGATTCTAAACTAGCCTTATTCCCCTTAAATTTGCTTTATTACAGGGGCATCTCAGGGCAAATCAGTACAAATAATAATCTTTAATATCTCACACTGGTCATCTTTACCATTGACAGAGGATACTGGCTGAACCATCAGATAAATTATTCAGACAAAATGAATGTCAGAAGATTCATATTCTTTAAATCTGCCTTTACAATTGTTGGCAGGAAAGGGTAAAAACTGGAAGATTTGAAGAGGAGGAGGGAACTGATTTGCTCAAAGTGACCTTTAGCTGGGAATTCTAAAAATGTTGGTGTGGGAAAACTCTTATGCCTGCTGCTGTTCATCCTCTGCCTTTGTACTAGCTTGATAACAAACTAGTGTGAAATTCCAAGCCAGAATTGCAATTTAACAGGAAAATTAAGATTAAAGCAGAAAACAAAAGCTCTATCTGGCTTAAACTGACAGAGTCAGGGTACAAACTGAGATTCTGTTCATCAGGGGAGTGGTAGCAGTCTGATTAAATGGTGGCTGCAGACCTCTTGAAGTGGTATATTTGGTTCTCTTGAAGCAGTGATCGTGTAGAAGGGTCTGGTCCTCCTCTGAAGGTCCAGTGCTGGTTATACAGCTCTTGTCCTCTGGGAATCCAGTGGATAATGGTGCTCGTGGTGTCTCAAACCTCACATTATATCCAGGTAGGAATGCTTGGTTCCTCTCCCTGGGTGGAGCATCTCACAATAGCATGATGTAATTTTATCAGTCATGCAGTGAGAATCCATGGCCCATTAACAGAAGATATCCCCTGGAGTTATCAGGGACAAGTCCTGATGGAAATAAGGAACACTGCCCCGCCTTTTTTTAACACCATATGAAGATGGTGATAGAAAAAATACTTTTGTTTATATCTTGCATTGCTAAGAGAGCCTGTTTTGAAAAGTAGAATTCCTGTGGTGAGGTAGTGAACCCTCACAGACCTGCCCAAAGCTTTTTGCATAGTGAGGCAGGCAGTGAGCCACACCCAAGCCTCCTCCTACTGTGTGCTAGGATGAATTGAGCTGCACAGAGCCTGTGCTCCCACATGGCTCTTATGCCCAACGTTGTTAGGGAGGTAATGAAATAAATCAGCTGTGTTTTGATGGTTGCCCTTAGTTACTTGTGTGTATTTACGCAGACAAGTCAATTTGCAGTATATAATCACATCATTTTTTACCTTCCTTCGTAAAGATATATCCAAAATTCATAGTCTGTAACAGGCAACTTAACTGGAGAAGCTTAGAACACAAAAATGCTAAAGAAAACTTGTCTTCAGTATCTCATTTCTAGCTCATAAAAGTGTGATAAGGTGGTCTGAAATGCATACATTACAAAAGATTGTTACACATTCCCAGTTTCTACTTTTATATATCTTTATGTTGCCATAGCACAGCATATCTCTTGTGCAAACCCTCTATCTATTGGGAAATGTATTTGTGCAGACTCTTGACTCTCTCATAGTAAAAGTCCTGCCTAACAGTAGATTCATATCAGAATATTGGAAATCACTGTATTTCCAGTTAATTGGCAAAACCTAGTCTTTAGAATATCTGAATTCAGAGAATTGTAGAAAAACAGTTCTGATAAGGACTTTGAATGCCTATCCTCTTGCCTTACAAAGACCAATTATGTCTGTAGGATTTGTCTGTGATAATTCTCAAATATGAGGGCAGTATTGTTTGGTCTTGATTAAGGTGTACTCCCAACTGGAATACATGATTCCTAAGATGAGGAAAGACTGAAGGATATGGCTATGCATTAATCTCATAAAAAACTTTGACCCTTAAAAATGTGATTTCTATTCCGATAATTTTACTTACTATTATCTGTTACTTAGCATCACACTGACATTTCACTATTATTTTATAGTTTTTATATATTTATTGCTTTGTACTTTTATTATGCTACATTTCTATGTGAGGCTGTTTTCTTTCTACATTGCTAACTATAGATATGCTATGTGCTGCAACTTTATTGATTTTGAAAAATATCTGCAATAAATATGCCTTACTTTTAAAAAAAGCTTCTTCTTAGTTAAATTTTTAGTGGGTAGGCAATGAAATTTACTGCTCAGAATTGATGGGCAACAAATCCAACAACAGGTAGATGGATTCATCAAGTTCCTATTAAACGGAAAAGCAAAGCACATGGCTAAAGGTCAAAGTATGAATTGTAGCATGGATAAGAGACTGCAGTGATCACTGAAGGTATGTGATCATTGAAGGAAAGCAGTTCCATATTCAAAATCATATTTAAGACTTGTAGAATTATTTCTGGCTGGTTTTAGTTATCTCTAAATTGCTTCTTGGGGTTCAGAAGCAGGTATTATGCAGCAGAAGCTCTTCTAGTGCAATAGTCATTCTTAGAAACAAAATTAATTTATTTTTACTTTAAATAAATAAACAATGTCACCAGAGATTAAACAATACTTCTCATATGAAACATATGTCTGGAAATGTTAGAAGCACCATTAGGTAAGCCAAAACTAGAAGGTCAATGGACCTAGCTAATCTCAAATTCTGTACAGCTGTTTGCAGTGCTTGTAGTATCAGATTTGGACAGAACATACCACATGGAAACTGAAGGGTCCTGCTTACTTCCTCCTTGAATTGGAGGTATTGAAGGGCAAGTCAGGATGCAGAAATAATATGTATGGCTGGAATGGTGCATCTTTAAAGCAAATTTCCATTAAGTTCTCTTCTTGGAAGAGGACACAGATTTCATTTAAACCTCTTGCCTTTCTGTTGCTGCTCTAGTCATGTAAAGTTTACTTCCTTTTGGTACACTGATCTACATCTTTAGAGTGGGGTATGATGCAGCTGTCCTCAGATGTCAAGAAATTAGGGATGGGTCATACAGCTGGGTATACAGTGACAAGTAGAGTAGTCCACCTGAGTGTCCCCTGTCTGCAACCTCTCTTACATCCTGTGTAGTATCTTTAAGCAGTGTGCAAATTTCCACAATGCTTTAGGAGTCACAGTGGCATCTCACATTTTTTGGTTTAAGCAACTTATTAATTCCATCCCTTCATGGCCAGCCTAAACGAGGTGTTGAACTCTGTCACTGAAAGGAAGAATAGATACTTGCAGAATCAGTAAGTAAATTAATCATTCTTTGGAAATGCCATTGCCTCTGATTGACTACACAGAATAGACAATTTTTAGAAGGCTAAAGTAAAACAAGATGAATGTCTGTCTTGGAGACAAAGGCATTAATGAAGTAACATTTACAAATGGAGATGCATAATAAGGTGTTTGTTGTCTACAGAACATGCAGGTCTCTGCATTATCCTCTACACGAAGAACAATTACATTCGTTTTTGTAATTTAAGGTTCTGCGTGACAAAAGTTTAGTATTTCACACTAAACTAAAAAGAAATTTCCAGGTCATTCTCTGAGAAGAGCATTTCAGTTTTTCATGCTGAAGAGTTGTGGATCTGAACTTCTAAACCTGGGGAAGGAATGTAATGTAATGTAGTGTGTCTTCTGCTCCCTGGATAAGTGTCTTAATTATTAAATATTATATGGTATTCAATAACATTTTAAATGCTGTTACTCACCAGTCAGTTTGTCTGATTTTTTTTTTTTAGTTTAAAAATCTACTCCTCATTTGTCAGAGGCCCAATCTGATAATGTGTCTTATCACTATACCAGTTTAAAGGTGGGACTAAGCTTGACCCTTATACCTGACCTCATCACTCCAGCAGAAGCCTGAGGACCTCTCTGTGAATTGCATGGAGGTTGCATGGCAGTGGCATTATTTTCCAGGATTACTTATTTGCAGACTATTTTCTTGACAGGGCATAAAGGTACAGCCCCCTGCTTCAGATTGTGAGCTATAGATTTAACTCTCCTTTTCCTCATTCCCCCAGTGTAGAACAGAGCAGCAGAGGAAGGAAGAACAGTAGACAATCTTGTGAAAATTAAATCAGTATTTAGCTAACACCTGTCTTTACTGAGAGAATATGATTAGTCCTCTGAGAGAGCAGGAAAATGAAAATCAGAGCAACAGAACAAAAATATCAGGAGAGGATGAGGAGAACCTGCAAGCCTGTCTGATCCTTGGAAGGATCTTTAAGTTTTACCAGACTAAGGGAAGTGTTTTCTCTCTATTTTAATTCTGAAGAAAGCATAGAAGTGGACATATTGTAGGTGGCATTGCTGCAGAACATCTCCTGGGGACCCAGACTCTGGCTGTCAGCAGCAAGGACATGGTGACAGCATGTCCTGTCTGGCGCTCAGCCACAGGAGCACATCCCCAGAGAGACAGGACTCTACACAGGCATTTGCATTTATTCAGCACCAGTTCCAGACAGACATCTCAAAACATCAGTCCTATCAGCTCCCCTCTTCACAGATTCCCTGTAACAACAGCTGTATTTTGAAAAAAAGTTAAAAATTAGCACACAAATATATTGCCTTAGGAAGTATTTCCCCAAGATGCTAGGGATATCTTGCCCTTGCATGTATTTTACAACCTTCCTTTCCTTCTTGTCTGATAAGCAGCCTTTTTGAGGCATTCTTCAATTATTTTCTCCCCTGTAATTTGACTAGTTCTATGAAATAACCCATCAAATCTCCTGCTAGTGAAATAATAAACCTCATGCAGTTGCAAATATGTGTATTATGTGTCATAATTTAATTTATTTTTCCTCACATTTCAAAAAGTTTAGTGAAGCCAAAACCGATTACTGTGTCTCTGTGGGCCACAGGCATGTTTCCCCAATTTTTGTCTTCTTGGTACTGCAGAAATTCCTCTCAGTAGGTTGGAACATCAAATTTAAATTAAGAGCTCAAGTATTGTAGGCTTTAAACTTTTGAAACTAGAAGTACAATGAGCATCCTCTCTAGGTATGTAGCAGTAAAAATATAATTTGAAATTTGAGGTTTCTCCCATTCCCATTACAAGATCAAAATGAAAATGAAGATAATTAGAGGAAAATTGTTATTTAACAGGTTTCACTTTCTTAAGTTGGTCACCTTACAGTGAGGGGGAAGACTCGTCAGTAAAATTGTGAAAGAGCTAACCTTTCCCAGAAGATGAACAGTCAGTAGGTGTTTATGAGGACACTGAGGATTTTTCAAAACTTCTTTCTTCACTCAATTGAAGATTAAATTATGATCTCACAGTAGGACAGCAAGGAAAAACAACAAGCTAAGCCCTACTCTTTATCCAAGACAGGAAACACACAGCCAGAACCGTCTCGTTTCTGGGACCTCTCCAAAGGAACTGACTCTGTCTATTAAGCATGAATGGTAACAGGTTGGATTGGCAGAGTTTCTTTGTAATGGAGAGACATTTGGATGTAATAAATGACAAAATCCTACATAAGTTTCTGCAGATTTTAGGACATAGTCTATGACTCAGGAAATGGTCTGAAGTTTGAAGGTTAGGTAATGTGACCTTCAATCTCAAATAATTTCTCTTCAATGGAGCCAGCCAATGGACTGGCTCTAAGGCATCTGAACAGAGGAGACAGTATGCAGTGTCTACATGGGAGGGACAGCTTGGTTTGGCTGTCGGGACGCAGGCATTTACTGTGCACTTAGATATTTGAGAATTTCTACCTGGATTGAAAAGAACACATCTTCCATGAGTCACATCTTTGTCACACCTCCAAATCTTGCATTTAGGATGTCTAGGCTTCTCAAATAATACTGAATGCCATTACTGTATTTATCTAAAATAAGTTCATGCTTTTAAAATTCCCATTATAACCTAGGGAGGTTTAGCACCTACTAAACTTAGGGAGTGATTCCGTTAACCAGACAGGACCTGTCCAAACACAAATTTTGAGTAGCTTTTCAGATGCCAGGTTTTACTCAGTATGTCTGCACAGACTGGTGGACATTATCCAAGGACCAGTGAATGTCTGTTGTAGCACAAGGACTCACACTCAGAAAATCTCAGTTGGAAGTTGGAATCTTTGTAGGTTGGGGGAACTCAAAACATCCAAAGGGACTTCTGAATCTTATTTTTAGGCAGCTAAATTCATCATAAAGGAGGTATTTAATTTCACTTTAGAGTGAGCTGAATTGCTTTCTCATCTCTGTTTTCTTCACTGACTTTATCTCCACAAACTATATTTTGAGGTAAGATAATTTATATTTAGCAGTTGTGTGAATCTGTAGGTATATGCCTTAATCAGGCTCTAAATCTGACTTCTCAACTTGGTTTAAACCTAGAGAAGTTAAGAAATGAATAGCAGCCTGAATAAAGTTTTCCAATGTCTGATTGCTGTCTGAACTAAAATAGTCAAACATGAGTCATGAATATATTGGGAGATTAGATCATCTCTGTTCAACTGACTGTACTTCTCTCTTCAGCAATGTGACAGATGCAAAGATAAAATATAAAGCCATTCTTGTTACCTTCCTTCCAGTCAGCCTCTTCTCAGGCATCTCTCACACTCAAGAAGTCTCAGAGATAGAAGACACTGGCAACAGCTCAGAGCAGCAGCACGCTCTGCAGTAGGGACCTATTACATCCTGTGCACCTGCAAACAAGGAGTTGGCAGAAATCTATTTCATGATGTTTCCTTTCCCAGATAACCTTTGCTAATCAGTATCCCAATTGCTTCTGCAAAATTAAATGCTGTAATTCCCTACTTGGCTTGAACACCCAAGCTTGTACAGCCATCTAGACAAGAGAATTGAGAAAGTGCTGGCTTCAGTGGAAAGAGGAGAGAATATTACAGAGCAAATCAAAATGAGCTGTTCTAATGAAGCTTAGCACTTGCACTCACAGTGATGTAATACTTTGAGTTCAGCAGCTAGCACAGTTCTGCAGGAGCCCCCTAACAAATTTTGACACTCTAGCTTCTTGGTTGACTTGGCTGAATTCTCATAAAGTTTGGTGTTACTGGTAAATTCAGGGGTTAGGAAGAAATGTCTTTTATTTGTTTGAATATGTCCACATTTTTATGTTCTTAGTACTATGAAAACATTGAAATACAATTTTGAAATACAATACAATTGTATTGAAATACAAATTTTTATTAAGATATTTTTGTTTCCTGCTCTCATCCATTCCACTAAAAGACTATACACATATTTATAGACATTTAGTCAGTTTAAAAAAATACATATACATAAATTATGGATATGCCTTCTAATGATCTAATTCTAGTATCTTACTCATTTCCTCTGATCTTATCTAGTATCTTATTTCCTCTGATTTGAACTGTACATTCTTATTTCTCCATTCTACAAGAACTGGACTGTAACACACTGTATGACCCCCCATGGAGGCAGAAAAAGGAGCCTCAATTTACTTATATTCCTGAGTGAATTACTGAGATCAAGCTATACAAGATGAGAAGCCTGGATCCTTTCATAACATTCTTTCCATGCCTTCCAGCCTAGACTGAGCAGGAGAGGTTCCCAAGGCAGGGAAATTACGGTCATAGCATCTTCTCTTCTCTAAGCAAAACTGACATGATGTGTCACAGAATCATAAAAACATGGAATATGCTGAGTTGGATGGGACCCATCAGGACCATAAAGTCCAACTCCTGGCCATATGCAGGATACCCCACAAGTCACACCATGTGTCTGACAGTGTTTTCCAAATGCTCTTTGAACTCAGTCTTAGTGCCCTGACCACTTCCCTGGGAAGCCTGTTCCAGTGCTCAACCACTCTCGGTGAAAAAGCTTTCCCTGATATCCCCCCTAAATCTCCCCCAACTCAGCCTCATGCCATTTCCTTGAGTCCTGCTACTGATCACAAGAGTGAAGAGATCAGTACCTGCCCCTCCATTTCCCGTTGTGAGGATGTTGAAGACCACAGTGAGGTCTCCTCTCAGTCTTGTCTTTTCCAGACTGAACAGATCAAGTGACCTCAGCTTCTCCTCATAAAGCTTTGCCTCCAGACCCTTCACCATCTTTGCTGCCCTACTTTGGACCCTCTTCAATAACTTAATGTCTTTTTTATATTGTGGCACACCAAAATGTCCCCAGCACTCCAGGTGAGGCCTTCCCAGAGCAGAGCAGAGCAGGACAATCCCTTCCCTTGCTTGGCTGATGATGCTGTCCCTGATGCACCCCAGGACAGGGTTGGCCCTCCTGGCTGCCAGGGCACTGCTGGCTCATGTTCACTTGCCATCCACCAGGATCCTCAGGTCACTTTCCACAGCACTGCTCTCCAGTTGCTCATCCCCTGCTCAGTACACACAGCCAGGGTTGCCCCATCCCAGGCGCAGAATCTGGGACTTGCCCTTGTTATACTTCATACACTTGGTGTTGCCCATGTCTCTGATTTGTTGACGTGTCTTTGTAGGACCTCTCTGTCCTCAAGAGGGTCAGCAGCTTCTTCCATATTAGTGTAATTTGTAAACTTAGTGTTTCTTCAAGTCCTGTGTCCAAGCCATTAATGGAGATGTAACGTGGATGAACAACAATTCTATAATGTAACAGCCTTCAAATTTTGTTCTGTTTAAAAGCAAAGTGCTGCTGTGGTAGAATGCAAAGAGAAAGGATGTGAGTAACTGGCATTTTAAGGGCTATTTTTTAAATGTAATTTCCTATAGTTTGAACTTATTCTAATTTTCGCATCCAGAGATTCTGTCATGGTAATGCTGTTTCTGCACAGTATTGACAGACTTATTAAAAAGGCAAACATGAAGCTCTTTGAATACCTGTAAGTTACATGCATAAAAAGGAATCCTGTCTCTTTTCAGCTTGTGCTCTTCAAAAGCTCAAAGTTCTGTGAGGTGGAGGCACTCATACTATAAAAAAACCCTGTTCAAAATATCATGAGACTATGACTTAGATGAATAAGTCACATATTTGTGGAGTCAGTGTGCGAAAGTATGAAAAATCCCCCAAAAATGTCAAAAAAACGGTGAAGTTTCCTGTCCCATTCTATCATTAATAAAATCTGTTTGTTGGTTTGTTTTCAAAATTCAAAGTAAGAAATATAAGTACAGGCATCACTGTACAATAACTCTTTTTACAAAAAAAAATGATGATAGTTATCTCTTCCTATCAGTTTGTACAGCTGAGGAAGAGAGAGAAATGAAGATGCACTGAGTGTAAAACACCATTGAAATCTGCTGATTTGGTTTCACTTATGGACTTCAGGTATTAAATGCAAATATTTGCTGAAGCCTGCAGATGTGTGTTTCTGATGCATTACTTTCAGAAAATAAGGAAGTTGAAAGAAGTTGTGTTGCATTCTTTTCAAAAATTTGCTGTGTACAGTTGCTTTTTAATTTCCAAGAGTATGTTACGTTATCCCCCATCCCCTCTTCCACCAACTAAGCATCCTTTAGAGAGTGGCTGACTAATGAGCTACTCACTCTGTTTTTCTTTTGGCAAACTGAGTTGAAGGGTCTCATATTTCTTCAGTGTCCAGCTGAGATGCGCCTAGGGCAAGCACTGAGACTAAGGAAGCACTTCCTAATTTTTTCATTTAAGTTATATTTCTTAAATTTATTTAAGAAATGCATAATCGTTCTAATGAAACAAAAAGTGATCAGAGTGTAAAAATATTTTAAATTATAATAATAATAGAAAGAAAAATTGTGTTCTGGATTATTTTTTTAAAAAGAATAGTCAATCCCATTGAATAAAATTGTCTTCTGGCATTCCAAAAATGCAGCCAGATTGAAGACATCAGAGAATGCAACTGTTGCCAAATTGCTGATCATTTTCTTTCTTACTACGAAGATAGAACAAACAGCTTTAAGTGGCAATACCACATATTTTAAAGAAATATTTTCAATTTTTAGGCTACAGGTCTTCTTTCAAACATTTTCTTTGATTTTATTGCTGCAGAAAAGCTGCAAAATGTCAGATTCAGAAATTATGGTACACAGAGGTGTTCCCTGTGTATAGATCAGGCATCTGGATAATGAAAATACTTTTAAGAACTACCTGCCTTTAGAGAATTTTAGTCTGTTTGGTCATTAAACTCAGTGTTGCCAAACCAAATATTTTCTTTCTGCATTGATTTCCATATTTTAGTTTGTTTTAAAAGTTGCTGATTAAAGAAAAGATTTATTTTTTCTATTCTCTTCACTTTGTTCTTTTCTACATATTTGTTCCAGAGGCATGATATTGGTGTTAATTTTTTATGCTCCCGTTGCTCAGTAAATTCACTTTTAGCTAAAATTATCTGTTGTCCTTGGCACTGATATTTTTTGTTCTTTTTCATTTTTAAGGGTAGGATACATTTAGTTTGAATAAATTATTTTACAAGATTAGCTAAATGATGAGTTTTAACAAGCCAATTTGTCTTTATCTATCAAAGTCCAAGTACTAGAAATCTGAATCAATCCCATATAAATTTTCAGCTCTGTTTTTGACTGACCCTGTGTATCTGTGAAGTAAGTGAACTATTAGATTTGTGTACTTGTCATACCCATGGAGTTGTCAATGCAGGTAAATAATAAAAAGTCAATTCCTTGCTGAATTATGATTTGAAATGGACTAAAAAGAAGTATTTCATAAGGAAGATGAAGAGTTAGTTTGAAACTAGTTCCATTCACCAGACGTACTAGGCTTTTGGGTGCTCAATTCAAATTGAAAATTTTTTTCTGGGTCTGGTTGAAATAGTCTACAACATTTCACAGCTTATGAGTCCATTTTAAAATAGCACATAGCATGGGCTGGAAATAAGAAAGGAAATAGGTGCTTGGAAAACAATATCCCTAACAAGTTCTTTGTTATTAAATTAAATTTAGATAATTTATGAATAGGTTTCTAAAACCCAAGTGTATATTAACTAAATTTTCTATTTTTTGCCTGTATTGACAACTATAGTAGCAGATATCTTCTCTTTTCTAGTTTAAGAAGTTATTTCTCAATGACAGAATTATATGTCCCTCTGTTCATATTCACATGCATCTACCTTTTAGTTCTTGACTTTAGAAGAAATATTTCTAGCAGCGGATAAGCAAGGTTACCTTTAACCCATTCAATATTTATTCCTTTGCTATTTCAGTATGGTGGCATAAATTGAAGTTATATGTTAAATCGATCCATTAAGTACTTTAGTTTAATTATTAAATTTGATTCAATATTTAATTTGGTTTAATAAAACTGGGCTTCCATAAATGTATGCATTTAAGTGATATATATTGGGAATGTATAATTTTGAATAGATTAAATATTTAATAGAGAACACTTATTTGAATTATTCAGTATGGAGACTAGATAACTGATCTATCCTTTCAAAACAGGGAAAATACAAATGGCACATTATAATAATAACGTATTTCCAACCAAGAATTTTGTATAAAACACTTTGAACCCATTGTTGGTTCATTTCTAGACGAGCAAACCAATCTTTGCTTAATGGAACCAACCATTGAGAATTTATCAAGAAAACTCCCAGAGCTGTTTTAAATTTAATATCGCTTACAAAAACTACATAGACTATTAGAATATGCAGAACACTGTGGTGACAAAATGATTTTAAAAAATGGCTATAACAATATAACTTTCTTCTCCCTTTTTTGAACAGCTAAATGTTCAAAAGATTTGTAGGTAATGATGATTTAGTATTCCGGATCAGATTCAAAGTGGAATACTCAGAGTCACAGTTGAATTCTCTAATCAAAACATATATTTTGTGTTGATGTTGGATCATGAGGAAACTTCAGAAAAAGAGACATAATTTAAGTGAACTTCAACACTCATCTAATTTCAGGTGTATGTGTCACGTCAGCTGAAATACATGAGACAATACTTAGCCAATGCTTGCATATTTTCCTAATAATGCATATATTTATAAGCATATGACTGTGTAGAAGGATTTTTTTTTAATCTTTCAAAGAATGTGCTTCAAATATAATCTATCATACAAAGATCTTTCTCCTTAGCTGTCAGCAGGCAAGATCTTCACTTCTTTCCAAAAATCTTATTTGACTGCCATTGAGGACTGCTAGGCAGCACTTGTGATCTTGTTACCGTATGAGTGTACAAATATTTTTTCCAGTAAAATTGATGAAGCAGCAGTGTGATGCCTGGACACAAGAAGGAGTTGGTAGCTCTGTTATGTGGAGGCTGCCCCTCTGGTGATGAAACTGCATCTTGATAAGGAGTCAGTCAAGAGAAGAAGAAAACAGACATAGAAAATAAGAAAATTACTGGAGCCGGTGCACAATGTTCTTGTTCTTAAATGCAATCTTAGAAATCTATTTTTCTGCCTTATCTACTGTAAATTTGCTTCCTCTTTGAAATTTGTTCTTTCAAGTATACCCTCCTTCATCCATGCCCAGTAGTGAAACAATAGATTCCTTATCTGCAGTGAATGAAGCATTTGCTGTGTCTCAGCATCCTGCTAAACAAAACCCAGAAGGTGGCAAAGTCTGTCTCCCTGTCAGCTGCATGTGTGCTCTGTACCCGGGCATCACCAGCCTCAGCAACAGAAGATGTGAACAGTGAGCACTGGAAAAATCTAGTGCTCCCTTAAGTAACCACAAACAAGCTTTTGATTCTCAGGGATATTTCTAAGTCATGAAAAGTCATTTTTAAGTCATGATTATGAATATGACCAGATTAATTCCTCCTTTGGCTAAATATTATGGAAGTGAAGCACATATTCTTTTTGTCTATAATAAATGCTTTCTAAATAACCATCAATCTATTTCAACTATTGTTAAAAATAGTAGTAATGGTTCTTCAGCACACAAAACCCAGTTAAATCTGTGGAATTTCACATAAAGTACAGGTGTTCACTGTAAATATCTTTGCAGGAATGTAACCTGTGCAACCAAATCAAAATAATAACTGCAATGCTTATAAATAAGAAACATCTACTGATAAATCAATGTTCATATTATTTTATTGTGATTGGAACACATTTCTTCATAAAATTATATAATAGCAAAATGAGTTTAGGTAAGATTTTGGATGCCCTTCAGAGATTATTCTTGTTTTTAAATTATCTGAGTTTGTAAATAATTGGATAGGGATTTATAAATGGGATAGTTGGGAAAGGAGATATTTTACTGCTACTGTAAAATAGCAGCAATTTTTGCTATAAGAAAATATCTACGGAATTTTTTCTGGTTTTAAAAATATTTTAGGAATGGACTGCTAAAAAAATATGAAAATTGTGGGTCACTCTCATTGTTTTCTTTTTTATGCAGCGGGAAAAAGAAATGTTAGCTCTGTCAGATCAAACAGCCTTATAAAAACAATGTAAAGATAGATATAATTTTTGAATCAGAATTCAATCAAACCCTGAAAGTAAAATATCTTCTTCATCTAAGGTTCGTTTTTCAGATTAGTATTTGCAATAAAATACTTCTTTTAATAATAATGACCAAATCAGAAACCTTTTTATTATAGAAATCTAATAGTTTTGTAAGTGCTTGGAGCATGACAAAATGGGTTTTCAAGTCTAGTCATTAATGATTCAGATCCCAGGCAGAAACAAAAATGTTAGTATACTTAGTCAATCATGTGAATTTTTTTTTTAAAGTTCAGAGTTAAAATAAAGCATAAATTAAAATATAACTCTTAGAATTTTCTTATTGTTGTGTCATCAACAACTGTCATCATGATAATGCGGAATTAACACGATATACAAAATCTGAAAAGTTTCAACAAATTTCATTTTTTTCCTTAATTTGAATTCTTCTTTATATCAAAAGTATAAAAGAACTTTGATCAGGAAAGTAATAAGAAGAATAAATTTGAAAATGATGAAAATTTGTCTACAAAGAATTGCCAGAAATTTTTCAAAAGGCCATTAGTAATTATGGACTTCCTCACTCTGCTATGACATGATAAATAATGCCTACTGTAGCCTCTTCCATGGGGGGACATGACTTGGTGTTGTTCAGAACCCTAAACTCCACTATAAAGAATTTGAAGCTTTTTTCATTGCTTGCACTCAACAGAAGTGTTGTAGAATTAAGATACTTGTGTAATGTCTCATCCCTTTCCAGAATGCCTGATCAAAGTTTTGGGTGTTCAAAAAATCCTAATCCATGCAAGCCTTTGAGAATCCCAAGTGTTTTCATTGTGATGTGAAAAGTACAATCCTACCTGAAATTTTCAAACACTTTCCAGGAACCCTAAAGGAACAGAAATGGATATGAGAGAAGAGGGTAGAAAGCACAGTATGGTATGTAGGCTATGCTAATTTCATTCTGTGAATCATTTACAATTTCATGCTTTCACTGAATTTTAAATTTTGTCAAATCACAAACCTGCAGTTAAGACTGGCATTGATATGTTTCAGTCGGGATAATCTAAAACAGATGAAAAGTGGTATTGGCTAAGATAGTGTGTAGAAAAGTGATTTCTACACTTGCATTGGTTAGAACCATCATCCAGGGCCCCTTAGTGTGAGCTATCAATTGAAGTAGGGGATAATCACTGAGCACACAAGGCGTGTCATATGAAGATTGAGAGTGACTTAGCATCTCCTCCCTGCTAGGATAACTGCTTTTATCCCAACCATCACCAGGAAAATGTAGGAAAAAATGAAGGGAGGAAAAGAAAGCAGAAGGAAAGAAACCCACAAGGAATCTATAAGAACAGAAGTCTCTTTTAGACAGAATTCTCCTGTTCATGTTTTGCAAACATCTTTGCCAGATTTCATATGATCCATGCTCCTGATCATCACATGCCTGCCCATGTGCACACACAGACAGACACACATACACACAGAGACACATTAAAAACATACAGTATGAAGAGAAAAGTTCTGTGGAGGAATCCATAGGAAACCAATTTTGGGTGGCACTCATGTTCAGTGCATGGCATTGTGCCAGCAGCATGATGAAACTGTCATTAATGAAAAATTATTTAACTTTTACATTAACTTCACAAACCTTTACACAAAGAAATAGGCCAGCATATCAGTGATATTAGTGTTCCATTAGTTTAATTTTTTGCGTATGGATTAATTAAATTTATGATGAAAAAAGTATTTAACTCTCCAGTTTTGTTTGTCTTAAATCTATATAAACTTGAAATGCAGCCTCTTTGACAAATGAGGTTACTAGAAACTAAATGGAAAATCTTATTTGCCACCACAGTGGTGACATGAAGAATTGCAGCCTTTAGCTCAGGGCTACTAAGCTCTTAATAATGAGAGAAAGGTACTCCATCTTCACTTAAAGCCACAATTACAATGAACAAAAATAGCTGCCAAGGCTTCTGCAAAAAAATATTCATGACAGTGTGAAAAATATTGATTCTAAAAGCCAAGAAATGAAATATCTTCTGAAGTGCTCCATTCAATCTAGTTATTATTTTCCAAAAGAAACTGAGGAAAACATAAAACATTTTGCCGAAATCCTATATTAAAAATAAATCCTCCCAGAAACAGCATAAACAATCAATCCCAAGCTCTTCATAAATTAATGCAGCTCTTGATTGATCAGCTCACGTGCAAAATGTGTACCCTGACCTGGAATTATTTTTGAGTACTGAACCTTCATCCATTCTTCTCTTTCTGTTTTTTTCTTCTACCCTAAATAAATTTGAGAGAAACATCTATGCATGTGTGAACCCCAGGAATGCTATTGCGCAGCCTATTGCTCTGAGCTGCTCAGCATGTCATGCAGTGACACTGCATGCTGATTCTGAGCTCTTACAGTCACTGCAGATTGGATTTGCAATGAACTTCTGAGCCATTTTACATGTCAGAGCAGATGGCAGGGCCCACTGCTCTGAGTCTCCATGCACATCTGAACATTGTTTTCTGTTCTTCCCACATTAATGCAGTATGACTCTTTGGTACATAAAATAATGGCTTAATTTTGAACAGAATACAGCATTCATTGCAAAATGGAAAAGATAAATGTCAGGGAAACATGCTATATAATATCAGTGGTTGCAAATCCTTTTTGTTACCTAACCACACTTTTAAAATTTTTTTAATAATGGTTAGAATTTTGAAAGATGCCTAGGTACCTCATTTTCTTTGAAATGACAGGAAGATAATAAATATCTTTAACAATCTAAGTTTAGAGCATAAGCCTTCATTTTAAAAAAGAGAGTTAGCAGCCAAATATTAAAAACATTTAAGCAGGGAGTGTAAAGATGTGGACAGGTAACCTAATGAGATTTTCAGAATGACTAACTCCCACTGAAATCAATCTAGCCTAAGTCCCTTTGGCTTTCAGTAGGATTAATGATCCTCAGTAAGTAAAATTCTTTTGGAAATGAGGCTTCTATATTTTCAAAAGGCTTATTGGTGCTCCCTAAACTATAGTGCTATTATTTTAGTGCAGGGTGTTTATCTTTGATATAAATATGATATATATTGTTATTTGATATCTTTTTACCCACATGAGCTAGATATAGTTTTAGTTATCATGAAGTTATACATCTCTTTGAACCAAATGACATCAGGGCTGGGTTCTCAAGAAACCAGTAGTACTGCATGTAGTACCTGCTGAGCTCACAGGTTTGGAAAATGATCTGTGGTGTTCACATTCTTCTTCCACTGAGGGTATCTGAGTACCTGAGTCTTAATTTAATATGTAATGTGTCCTAGCAAATTAGAGGATCGGTAACATACTGGTTTATGAGCATTACTTGGTACATGGTACAATAAAAGGAATTGACAGTAGTTTAGAAATCACTGTACTTTGGCAATTAAGATTATGTGTTATAGTGTGACAGTTTTCAGTTTGACACCCAACCATTTTTTCTTTTCTCCAGACCAGAGTAGATTTACCAGGAGGAATATCAAATGGATGTGTCTAAGTGACGTCTCTTACATGTACTGAAGGCTATCATCTCAATCTTCCTGAATGGCACATTCATCTCACATATTCCAAGCTTTACTTACAGTTACCTTGAGGGCGTGTGGGTGGGGTTCATTTTACATGACCTGAAATTCATCACACTTGACTTGATCATGCATGTTCATATTTATTTATACATATATGTACGTAGATATATATATGCATATATACACATCCAAAATGGTTGAGGCAAATAATGGTTTAGTTACTTCATACTGCATTAGGTAGGTGATGGAAGTTCAAGTTAAAGTTGGGGTTAGCCTATTTCTCTTCACCTTGTAATCTCCTGGCATCCACAACAGACTAAGTTTATAAAATCATATAATCAGAGATTTATTTAGGTTAGAAGAGACCTTTAAATCAACTGCTAACCCCATGCTGTCAAGTCCACCACCAAACCATATCCCTAAGTGCTAAAGCTACATGTACTTTAATTAGTCCCAGAAGTGATAACTCTACCATTTCCCTGGGCAGCCTATTCTGATTCTTGAAAACACTTTGGCAGGGAAAGTTTTCTTTATATCTAGTCTAAACATTCCCTGGTGAAACTTGAGGCTGTTTCCTCTTGCCCTGTTACTTGTTTTTGGGAGAAGAGGTGGACCTCCATCTGGTTAAAATCTCCTTTCAGGCAGTTGTAGAGTCCCTCCTGAGTCTCCTTTTCTCCAGGCTAAACACCCCAAACTTCCTTAGTCACTCCTTGTCAGACTCGTGCTCCAAACCCTTCACCACTTCATTGCCCTTCTCTGGACTTGCTCCAGCACTTCAGTGTCTTTCTTTCAGTGAGGGGAATAAACTTGAACACAGGATTTGAGATGCAGCCTCACCAGTGCCCAGTACAGGGGGCCAATCACTGCCCTGGACATGCTGGCCACACTATTGCTGATACAGGCCCGGATGCCATTGGACCTCTTGGCCTCCTGCACACACCTGGCGCATTTTCATGTGGTTGTTGACCAAAAGCCCCAAGATCCTTTCCTGCCAGGCAGCTTTCCACACACTCTTCCCCAGTCTGTAGCACTGCATGGGGTTGCTGTGGCTCGAGAGCAGCACCTGACACTTCACTTCATGGAACCTCATAGTGTTGGTCCAGAACCCTCTGTAGTGATCTCCTACACTCCAGCAGATCCACAGTCCTGCACAACTTGGTGCCATCTGAATATTCATGCTAGTAGAACCAGGTACAGATTTTTTTCCTTCAATACTAGATTTATGTATATGAATCAAAAATTGTAAAGGTTAAAAAACCATCTTAAGCACATTGTTGTTAAAGCAGTACTTATTTTTGCATCAGTTCCAGGTGACGTTAGGAATGGGCTTTAGGCATCATTTGTTTGTCTGCTTGCTTATTTGGTTTTTTTTTCTACTCAGACAAATGTTTAATAGGAGTTGAATCCTATCCTGAAGAAAAGTCTGGTACAAAGCATGCATACAAAGAAAAAGCTAGGACAAGAATGGCATATAGGCTGTGCAGAGCACTTCAGCCACAGTGTGGGCTTTATTGTTGTATATTGCCAGACAAGATTTGAAATATTTTTATTGTGATCTAATGACTTCTTTATTAACACCATTACCGTATGAATATGTATCAGGGCCAAACTATGGGCATATGTTCTAGAGACAATAGAAAGTTAATGGACCTTGTCTTTAATTGATGTCGAATACTGTAGCTCCACCAAAATCAATACAGTTGCACTGGCTTATGCCAGCTGTGGGTCTGGTGCCAGGACTCAGCCTTGAGAATGTGCTGCATGATTCAGTGTCAGGAACCTTCACCTTGAATTTTTGTATTCAGTAAAAGAGATATAGAGTTATCACCCCATGAAAACTTTTGAACTCAACAGGCTATGTGGAATGCAAGGGTTACTGAGTTAGCCTTTAAGATATTATGTCTTTCTTTGTGGTTAGACTAAATCCTATTTCTGTTGAAGCCAGTGAACATTTCCAGCAAAGCATTTTCACCATTTTATCTTCAGTTTTACAAGCCTTTGTATTTTATGGGCTTTTCTTGAACCTCCAGATCCTATGGTTACTCTTCAGCCTCAAAATCTATTTAAAACCAAAATGCTTTAATTTGTCATTTTGTCCCTAAAGTCTTGAGTCTATAAAAACAAGCACAAATAATTCCTTTAAAAACCTTTATGATTTTAAACAGAGCTCAGGAGCTGTGAAGCTTAAATCATGATTTTTTCATTATTTTGGATTGCCATGTTCTTTCAGACTGATCCAGTGATATGACACATAGCACATTGAATAGAGCTGCATTAGGAGGACCCAGAGGGTATTGCCTTTCAAGTGCACAGACATCACTGGGCTTCCTGGTGTGCCTGAGCTTTTTACTTGTAAAGAGAGTTGGAGGGTTAATTCACACCTCTCACACAGCAGTTGTGTCTGCCATCCCAGTGATGTGTGGGAAAATAAGAATACCACTCTGATGAATATTCATGCCTGATGAATAGTTTTAACATTTCCACAGCTGGACTCTGGCTGAGCAATCACAGCAGCAGTCAGAAAGTAATATATGTGAAATGAAGCTATTTTCAGGCTTTATTTTCTAAATCAAATTGCCTGCTGAATGCTGATAGCTATGGATCAGATGCAGTAAGTAGGGTCATACTGCATGAGCAAGCACATGTAGATGTGAGACTTTATTACACAAAATGATTCTGCTTATATAAACAATGCTGGTCATGTCAATAACATTATGCAACACCTGTAAACAGTGTCTTCAGACTGTTGTAAACAACAGTTTCTATGCCAATGGAACATCAATGTCTACAAGCAGGAAAGAGGATATGTTTATATCTGAGTAGGTTTGGTTTTTAGTAGATCAATTATAGTAACTGCATCAATTTTCCAGTCAGCATGTTGGATTAGGCAAAAAACCTCTGATTTTTTTCCATTTTCTTTTTTTGTTTTGTTTTGTATTGTTGGAAAGGAACAACTGCTGTTGTTAGATCTACAACCATGCTAGACATTACTACCAGTCAACAGACAGGGCTTATCTGAAATTGCTCATATTGATAGCAAAGTTTACAGGGAGTGGTAAAAAATACAGATATCAAACTAAGAAGAGAGCAAGAGATGCAAAAAAATAAAGGAAAGGTTTATGTGAAATGATCTACAGAGTATTAATTCATAATTAAAAGTCTCTTCCATAACCTCTACTTCTTCATCTACTTCTTCAGATGAGAAGGGACTTGCTACCATAACAGGAAGGACAGAGTTCAACAAAGGGAATTTGTGTCATGAGAGCTTTTCTTCCAGTCTTTAAACAAAACCCACCAAACCAAAACAAGAGCAACAAACACAACCAACCAACCAAAATTAAAAAAAACCAATAAAAGCAATAAAAAGCTGTTATCCAAATTAAAGTCAATACTTCTTTTATGAATAAGACCAAAAGTGCACAAGTGAAAATCTCAGTGGATAAAGAAGAAGAAAAATTATGTACATTTGAATGATTCCCAAATTTTCTAATAGACTTACTTGATTTTCTCAAATGATGGATAGTTTTAAGATCTTAAGGTAAAATAGTAAAAATTAAATTTTTTATCATGCTGATTCCTTGTCTGCCAAATTATGTTCTGGTGTAAGGCAGGCCTGCAGTTTGTCTTGGCTGTGTGCATAGCTCAGAGTAGGAGTATTCACATGAGGTCTGTCCTGGGCAATTTTCAGACTGAGTCTCACTTTAGAAGGAATAATAATAATAATTACTACTACAATGATGATAATAAAATATCCCAACTGCAGAATGTTACTGGGGAAAATTACAGGGAATTTTCCCTGAAGACGCAGGGAAACTTTTACTAATCAAAATGGACACCCATTCCCATCTAATTTTCTTTCTCATTCCCTCTTTGTTCTTGTTTTTCTCCTACTGCAACATTTACTTCATTTTAAGCACTTGACTTCATTTTTGAAAGTGTATTTGATGACTGAAAGCACAAGACAGGAGTAAGCTGCAGGCGACAGTTATATGTCATTGTGTTCCTATTCTTTAGGTCACACTATTATGTTTCTAATATCCTTTTAGCAGCTTAATGAATTGGTTTCATGAGCTGGTACATGCTGAAAGTTTTTGAAAGTAAATCAAAAAAACAAATTTTACTTTTGAAAAAAAACTAAACTGTTAGACTAAATTTAACTCTGAAACCTGTCCTATTTAAAAAAAAAAATCTCTTTCAGTTTTTCTTTCTGTTGTTGATATTGTTACCTTTTTAGCCAGAAGGATTTAATTGAAGGAATAAACTATGAAGTTGTAAAGAGATGAAGAATGAAGGTTACAGCCTTTTTATGTTATCTCTATATTACTCTAAGCCTCAAACTAGCTTCTGGGGTAATGCCTATTTCTGCAAAGTGTCTCTCCACTGATCTTTTATCTGCTGCCTTATAATGAGAATTTTCAAGACTTTGCAAGCGCCTAATGAACAGAAACTATACCATGTGAGAATAAGAGAGTTTTCTTCAGTCTTACTGCAGACACAAGAAGTTCTGGAGTAGAGATACTCAAACCTTTTGCTACACTTTGTATTGAAGTACTAAGAGTTTATTCAATGTCTACCTTAGAGATAGGGTAATTATGAAAGTAGCAAGGTTAAGGTAGGAAAGGATGTGGGTTGCAAAGAGAGGCAAATATAATGACATTTTTCAGAAAGCAGTGCTGCAGTGGTGAGACATGAAAAAAACACTCGAAAGGAAGAAGGCTGAACCAAGAAGGAGTAAGAGTCCCAGAAGTGCCAAAGACATTCCAGTATTGGTGAATCTTACCGTTTTTAATTAGATGTCTGTAAGAGCTTCTTTAATTTGGACAATAGGAGAAGATGGCTGATATCTTTGCTATAAAAGCTGCCATGCCCGTAATTTCTTATCCTGGGAGGAATAAGTAAACGGCAGAGGAATTTCTGACTTTCATGTTATGAGCAAGAGTTATTGTTTAAAATAGATACCAAGGAACCTGAAATGCCTGCACTGGCTGCATTTAGCAAGTGAGAAAAACACTGTTTAAGTCTGTCTAAAGTTGTTAGGGAAAGATGAACAAACAAATAAGTATTAATAACCTCTATTTTGTTTTTTTTTTTTTTTTTGCAGTGCTTGGGCTCTCCATTTCTCTCATCTTAGTGGGGAAAAAAAAAAAAAACAAAAAAGCTATCACAGTTGTCTCATGATGGCCTGGGCTCCATGGGCATCCATAAAGCCGACCCTGAGGTTTAGTTTGTGGAAAGTTTGTTGAAAGTTGCTTATTACAGTTTGTTTCCTCAATGTTAAATTACAGTGTAGAATTGTTAGATTTTGGAGATTCTCTGGAATTAATTCTGATGCTAGAGTTACATAAACATATTAAAATGGCTATTCCAGTAGTAGTAATTCAATAATGTTTTGCAAGGGATGGTCAGAAAGTATAGCACTTTTGGGCTTTCCATCAAAATTTTTCTGACTTTGTAGTTCTTGGATTCTCACTTTCATCTTTACTTCTTCCCAGCATTGGACTATGGGGATATTGGAAAACAGGGACATTATCAACCTAGGGGAGAGGATGTTTGTTTTTGTTTTAAGTCAGGAAGAAAAGCTTTTCTGTCTTTATGTAAATGGTGAACATAATCATCTCATGACATCCTAGGGGAAGACTACCAGAAAATTCAATTAAATTATATGGTCCTATTTATTTTCTTCAATATTCTCTGATTATTTTGTTTGATTATTTTCACCTAGAATCAGTGGATACTCAGGAGAACGGACTCAGCATAAGAACAGACTCTCAGAGATTCCTACTTGTTGAATTAATGAAATAAGAGATTCCAACATATAGTTGGTTTCTTTTGGTATTATTTTTCCTTAAATCCTACATTTTTCAGAATCTGAATGTATAACCTTTTGTTCCCCACAGTAATCAGGACTGAAATTGTAAATAGCTTAGTAAACTTAGAGTTCTTACAACACTTAAAAGTATTTCATGAAATTAAGGTTCCTATTTCTATTTTCCATGATTTCTAAACTTTTCTAACTAGTTTGTGTTTTTTATTAAAACCTGTTATGAAATCTTGCCGCCAAATTAATGGAACATGATATTGATTGATACTGTGAGGCATTTTGGAAGCTTTTATAGCCTCAGGGATTTATTTTTTAAAATCAAGTTGGACTGTAAAGATTTCTAAGGTTTGTGTAAACAGCTACCTAGCGCCTGATGAAGTTTCTTGTGCTTAGGAAAGAGGGAAAAAGCACAAATCACAACAGATTTACATGGCTGAGCCTCATTTCTCTGTGTGAAATCCTCTGTTTATGACTTAAGAAACTGACCTGAGTTTTTTTCTGCTTGGAAGTACTGATTATATACATCCTAAATTGTAAGGTTAAAAGATGCAAAAAATGAGTGATCTTACTAATGATTCAATAGTTTCAGGACACAAAAGATCATCTAATCTGATCTTCTGAAGGTCACAGGTCATTATTATTTTCTCAAAATATTTCTAAAAATCCCCAAATATCTGACTGGAGTGCATCGCCTCACAGACAGACAACAGATAAAGAAGAAGTTCTGTAATTAAATAGTACTTCTGCATGTATTTGGGCAAGAAGGAAATGGGGTCCAAGTGACTCCATCCATCAATTGTCAGTAATTTTTCACAAAATTTTATTAATCTTTCTAGAAGTCTCATTAACTGGTCTAATTTTCTTGGGTAGTTTGGGTTTTTCCTTTGGCTGATTGTGATCTCACTGCTTTCTTATTGGGTATGTGTTGTAGGAACAACTCATCCTATTCTTGAATCATGTGGCTCATAAAAGATGTCAGATAATAGCGAGTCCTTAAAATTATTCACTTACAAGTCCTAGATCCAGTGACATTCATGGAACAACATATATACTAGTGATAAAAAGTGTAGGAAAAAAAGAGTATTTGGAAGCCACAAGTTAAAAGTTTAGTCCTACTCATTTCTGACTGAGATTGTACTGAAGGGTATTTTGGAGTTCAGAAAAAGGTTTCATATATTGTGGTAGCAGAATCTGAGCATGTGACTTCAGGTAAAGGATGAACACATGACATGAAATGGATGTAATTAGGAAAAAGAGCAGCTGCTGAAGTCTTCAATTTTATTTTTCCCGCTTACAACAATATCATATATGCTACATATGCATACATGATTTATCACAATACTCACAAGATCACTATGCTACTGTTGTGCCTAGAAACCTAAGTAAAAATCAAAGTTTCATTGTGCATGCAGTGAATGCTGGGGAAGCTGCTGGGGACACTGACCAGCAAGACCTCAGTGTAAATAGACAAGGCAGAAGAGAAACAACAGGACCTGCAGAAATTCAGTGAGACTGAAGGGGCAGTGGACAAGAGCCTTCAGAACCACATGCACAGTCAGTCATGGGAAGATGTTGTCCTCATATTTCTAGAGTCCCATACCATCTTGATGATTTTCTTGCACACACTCTTCACAGCACTGCAAATTGTTCCTTCTCCATCAGGCTCTCCCTGACTGGCCAACCCACCCCCCTTTGATCCCAGTTATCTTTACTAGCCACAGCTGCAGCCCACTGAAGGACATGGCAGCTGCAGCCCATCAAGAGCAACCGGGACCTGCCGGGGCAAGGTCACTTATACAATACATATGTTTTACCATGACTCAAAGGCCACTTATATAATACATATATTTTACTATCAACAGCCACCTATAGGAAGATCTATCTCCATGGCCTACATGATGGCATCATGACAGGGCTTTTCAAGCTTCTCTAATATCTACCCACACTTTGCGACTTTTGCATATAGAAGGACTAAAACAAACCAATAATTAAAAATTTAAAAAAGGGTGCAAAACAAATACAGGAGCATATAATTTGTCATGCTTTGTTTTCAGTGTCACACCAGCAAATGTGCTGTATCCATTAACCTTTTTGAAAAGAGCAGAAGGTAAGCTAGTTAGCATTACAGCTTTACTGACTCTATTGACTTCTAATGAAAAATTCACCACTTCAAGATATTTTCTTATATCTGCCTAGTTCATACAGTTTGTCACTGAGACAGCCTTTAAAATCCCCAAGTTTTACTCTCCCAGCTTCCCATGTTTCTCTAGCAAACACAACTGGACATTATCATGATGATTTATTTACTACATGAGCTTTAATTTGTTCACTCTAAGTTCACTCCATGTGGAAGATGACTTTCAAGTTGTTAGCTGATAACATATGCTGTACAAACCACACACATTTTGTTTCTTAGTCTTATCCAGGAGCTGACTGGGCCCCTGTCAGGCTGCTGGATGCAATGAACACTCCTCTGTGTGGAAAGGTTAATGGGTACAACATGTCCTTCTTGCACCTTGGAGAGAATACAGCACGTTCCCAAAATTACAGGAAGATTAAAAACAGTGATGGTATCATTGAATGCCTGTGTGAGGATGCAGGTGCTCTAATGATAAGTTTGTGGTTTATTCTCAAAAAGGAGAGTGTTCAGAGCAATTCCCACTCCACAGTGTAATCAATCATTGGACTAGTGTATAATTAATATGCCAGTTATATCACATAGCAATTTGCCTTTTCAGAAAACTTGACTGTATTTTCAAGGTGGGTCAGCAGTCCTTGTGTCTACCTGATATATCTATGATAAAGAAAAGTTTAAAAAAAATAAAATAAAAGTTTAATACCACACCCTCCCTAAGAACATACAATTTTATCCTTTGAATCTACAATTACTTATTGTAGATACAAAGGATAAAATCTCTGAGAAACAGAAACATTTTACTCGATGAGAAGATAAATTTTACACTCTTTTCCAGCTCTGTGGAGGAACACCAGGCAGACCTTGAAGTATCCAAGATGAGCAGAAAAAAGTTATGTATATGTAGAAGACAAGATGAAAGACAGCTAAAGAAGAGTATCTGTACAACCTAAGTACATTCTGAAGTTCTCTAAGAAATTTGGATTATAGCTGGTCTGCTTGGAAACATTTAATAGAGTCTTTTTAAGGGTAAACCTAGTCAGAATATGCAAAAAAAAGCCAGAGGCCTTAAATGTTAAAATAAAACATGTTTCATGATATCTGTGATCTGCAGGTCAGAAGCAGGTGACGTACTACAAGCCATCGCCACTTGATTTAGAGTACAAAAATCCCCAATGAATGAAATTCTAAAATAGCTTAAAATAGCTCATACCTACACGATCTCATGAGAAAGGTCTTTAAAGCACTTTTTTTTTTGAGGGTGGGGAGCTTGCTCTCTCCCTTCTGTCTCTGTTTTTCACAGACATAAAATGTCAGAGCCAAAACCCAAAACTCAGTTGGTCAGTAGTGCTATTACTTTAAAGTTTTTAAGTCTACACGGATCACAGATCTATATATATAGAGATAGGATGCTTTCTGCATACCATTTTTTTCCCCAGCCACTTTAGAAAAAAAGTGAAAGATGTTTTGTGCTCAGATACCTCAAGAAATAAAAATAACTCCAGTATTATACACTTTGTTTTGTGCTGCTAATAATGGCATTCCTCATTCTTATTACCCATGATGTGGATATTTTGTGTTGACTCATTTGTGGATCTGAGGTTCTTATTCTCAGTGTCAGCAAAACTTCTACTGAAGTCAAACACAATATCAAGGCAGACTCTTGAGATATTTGCCTTGTTGGAAGTAGTCAGACTATCATCATGTTTAGTATGTACTGCTGAAGAGTTAAATATTTGCTATGGATTGCATTTGTGGTTTTTGTAGATGGTACATAACACATTTGCCATTTACACAACTACACATGTGCCAGCATGACAGTGCCAAGCATGGTAAGATCACATCACCATGCAGGACAGAGTAGAGTGTCATCAGAATTTGAAAGGCTTGCTTGCAATAATTTGGATTTCTAACATCTCATTTGCAGCAATCATGGCATATTTCTGTTTTCTAAATCTTATCTTTGAATTTCCTTTTTATCTTTATGTAATTACAATAGCATACTGATTTGGGGACTCATATATGCTAAATTGCGTATTACTCTATTTCTAATATTTATTCACATGTTATTTTTCTATATTATCCTATATCAGACTGTAAGCTTATGTGTCCTTAATAGTTAATTTCAAACACCAGATCTGCAGCAGTCGCTTCTGGTATATCTCTGGTATATCTCTGTTTTCCTGTGAAATTCTGTCTCATCCTAACAGACTCCAAAGATGGGCCGGTTATTTCTTCTTGCCTTGGTTGGGTCTGAGCTCAAGCAGCCACCAGTAAAGAATACTACAGCTTGTTTTTTCAGCAGTGTGACAAATGACAGATATATCTTTTCTCTCTTCAGCTCCCTAACCAGCATTGCTGTTCAGGATTTAAAATATCTACAGCTTCAACTGGAACAAAAAAGCAAAGGTCATGATGTGCAAATCTGCTTTATGAGTGCAGCAACTAGGGCAAAGAGGGTAATTCTTTGGTAAGCAAAACTTTCCTGGCTTTATATAGCAGAATAAGTTTTCCAAATAACCATGGGGTCATCACAGATCTCACTGTTTGTAGCACATGCAAGGCATGTTTCTTTGCCTCATATTTTTTGATATTATGTCTTAGGCATATGTCTATGTGAAATGGGAGGGAGGAGTTAAAAAAGTGAGAAGCAATTTAAGCACCTAAAGCTCAATTGCAAGAGAAAACTACTGTCAAGGAACAAACAAGCACATGATGATCATTGCTTAATGAGCTATTAGGGATTTCTAACAGGACCTATGTTTGTAATATAAAAAAATAAATGTAAGTGCACAGTAGAATATAGATTTGGAGGTCATTCTGTGAGATATGTAGATCCTAGAGAAATAAAAGCATCTAATACTCCATAGAATTGCTTTCTATTCTTCCCTTTTTGAGAATAAGTCTAACATACCTTATTTCTGTTGAACAGGCCAATTGCTTTTCCACATGGATACTACATTTGCATGTTATACACATAAGTAAAAGTTATTCAGATTAAGTCTGCTGAAAATCCTAAATAACAGGACAAGACTTCTATACACTTAATAAATAAGACAAGTTTTCATCATTAAATTGAGATTGATTTAGCTGTATTATAGATACTACTTCCTCCTCCTTTTTCTTTCTGTTACAAGGTTTAAAATTTTCCTCAGGCTGGAGCAGTACAGATCCTAAAGTCAGGCACTGAGGCATGTCCTGTGTGATAGACAAAGAACCAGGAGGAAACAGAAATCTGCATTGATGTCTGAAGATGGGTATGCTGAACCCATTGCAAAAATCATGATGCCAAAGAAAGGGTAGACAAGACACAGAACTGTGCAAGAAAGAGAGCTCCAGAACTTCAGATATGTTTTCATTCAAGGGTTACTCAAGGATGCTGTTCCTTGTTGCTGACTTTAAAACTTTGCATGGAATTGAAAACATGATACCAGGAGCATCATAAGTTTGGGGAGACATTATCTCAGGAGGCTGACAGGCATATGTCTTTCTCCTGACCTGCATTGTTTGGTTTTGGGTTTTTTCCTAAATCAAGGGTTGAAAGAAATGCTACCTGTCATAAACTGAACCCTAGGGAATTTTCATTCATCTATTAATAGGCACTTATTATACAAAAGTAGCATGAGGTAATAGTTTCCTATTTTCATCCTGAACTTTCACAAGTCTTAACAGTTTAACCTTGAATGAATATTTTAAAATGCATGTTCAACTTCTCCTCAGAAATTTTACTGGCCATGACATGAGCTTCAGTATTACGACTGGTCTGCCATAATTAGGAAAGAGATATCAAAACACTAATACAGGAACACCTGAGGTAGCATATTAAATATTTATTCAGAGCAACACATTAAGCACAATAATGTAGACAGTGAGTTATTCTAATTAGACGTCCACAATAACCAGCTTTTCAAATCTGAACATTAAGCACTTCATATGGCACAAAGAATACATTTATGAGGAAAATAAGGGGACTTTTCTTTCAGGGAAAGATTAAGAAAATTAATTTTCCTCTATTTCCCTTGGTAAACAATCCAATTTAGCTGAGATCAAGGAACAGCAGCTTGCCATTTTGGGATAGCAAACCTTGTTCACGTACCATGACATGTTACTTTCTTTATTTTGGTAAGCACTAAGGAGTTGATAAGTATCAGCCATTAGAGTTCACCTTCTTCTATCAAGT
Source organism: Setophaga petechia (assembly GCA_024362935.1). Lineage (NCBI taxonomy): Eukaryota > Metazoa > Chordata > Aves > Passeriformes > Parulidae > Setophaga > Setophaga petechia. The sequence continues at coordinate 567,795 of JANCRA010000002.1, read as the reverse complement.
TACTATAAATTCTAGATACACAGTAGTTCTACCTCCTATAGTATTACTCATGACCACAAATATATACTGATACTTTTTTCTTTTAGTATTCAGGTACTTATGGTTCTTATTCAGGTACTTATGATTCTTATTACCTTCTGTAGATCTACAAGGCTTCTCTATACCCAGAGAAGATAAAAAGAAAGTTTTAAAGAGAACTGAAATCCAGTAATGAAAAGTCTGACAGTTTATTTTCAGGGCAACTCTATATAAACTACTCTGTGCAGTTCCTTTTACTGTGTGTACCTCTTTTGTAATGTAAGTCTTTATTGTCAAGAGAAAATTGGCTGGGTTTTCAGTTGGTTTTGGGAAAGAGTTCAAAACACCCTTGTGCAGTTTGCATCTTTATCCAATAAGTTCAATCTAAATGAAAAAGTAATTTCAAATTATTTTTTCTTTACTTTTCTCCTTATAAGATATAGAGGACTTTAATTAATTTTCAATATGTTCCTTCAGATTTTTTTAAAAAGACAGAACATTTTTGAAGTGCTCATCACAAAATATGTATTTTACAAGAAAAAATATCATCATTCCTCACTTCTCCCAGTGCACACACAAACCAGACCCTAAATTATGGATTGTGTTCACATGAGAAATTATAGGTTTTTGGTAGCGATACAAGTATGGCAAAATGCATGACAAAAAACGTGGATACTTCCTATGTGCACTTTACTGAAGCCTGAAATGTCCAACCCTTCAGGATATTGTTTCTGCTGCCAGGGAACTGAGCCTAGCCTGACTTAGCCTAGCCTATGTGAGCTTATTAAGGCTCAACATGAATAGAGAGTTCACTTTTACTTGTGGAAAGGCCTGACTTCCTTTTCAAGCTAAAATTGCGATTCACACCCATACATCCACAAAATATTCTTACAATAATTCCATTTCATATTTTAAAAAATAAAAGTGGTAAATATTAAATTGAGATTTTTTTCGCCATTATTGCCCCCATTTTCTCACAGATCTTATCATCACATATGAATCTTGTGCATCTTTTTTATGTTCCATGATAGCTTTTCTCATACATGCACATTTAGAAAAACAACTAAATTGAGGAAAAGAAACATATGCAAATTTATAGTATTTTTTATTGCATAATAAGCAGAAAAGTTTTCTTTTCTTTCTATTACCCTTTAAGATCCCACTCTCCTTTCCCAGAAATATGAGCTCTTGTGTCAGCATCCAAGGGAGGAAAAGTAATAACCAACTGGGACAGAGACATTCTGTCATTCAACACTACAGATCTGCATTAATCTGGTTTTAATTTGCTTATTGTTCAGTTTGAGCACTGGGGACAAAGAGCCTCAATTTTTTTCTTAAGGATTTCCAAATATGGTCAAAAGTCAAATGGGAAAACTAACAAAGAATGTAGGTCATTTAGGATGGAAATTCTAATGTAAGAAAATGTAGGAAATTCTGAACTGATAAATTTCTGTCATCTCTGAAAGCAAAATATATCATAGAAACACTGCATAAATACATTGATTATTTTGTGCTTCATTTGCTTCCTCTGTCCTCCTTTATCCTTAAATAAGAAGCTAGATGCTAAAAATTTCATTGGAAACTTAAGGACTAGACTTTGCTGTGTGAGGAAGTTTCTGAATAAGACATCAAGTTTCTAGCCATCAGAGGATAATTTATTGATACTTGTCAAAAGGAAGTATCAGTCTAACAGAAATCAAGACAAAAGGAATGCCTGATGAATTTCCTTTGAAGTGCCTTTTATAAAAGTCCTTGGTAATACATATTGATGAACTCCAAATTGTCTTGCCTGAAGGGAAAAGAAAGTAGACTGCTTTACACTGTCTTATAAATATTCATCAAAAGAACAAGACTTATGTTTCCAGGCGTGAGGTGAATGATTACGGTTGTATGATTGCCTTGGAATCTGGATAATTAGTAAAACAGTCTATGACAGTGGGAGAATTTTAAACCGGGTATCTTGCCATCAGTCCTTTTGGATTTAAAGACAGTGCCTGCTATTTGGAAAGGAAGCAAATTTAGGGCTTGATGGATAGATATAATTAAGCTCTCCATTAGTTTCATCTACTGTTTGTTTGCCTGTTTGTTTAGCCAAAAATTAAAGGCAAAGTTGGGAAGCATGTCTGTATTCTGACTGGAATAAAACTACAGCACCTGCATTGTGGGTGTCTTACTGGATCAAGCTAGTGGAAAGGGCTCTTTAATTAAGACAAGAAAATGCAAGGAAAAAAAGAAGACTGGTGGGGTTGCTGTTTCAGTAGGTCTTTTGCAGAAATCTACAGACTAATGTCTTACTCATTTAGCTCAGCTCAATCTTGATTGTTTCATAGCATAACATAAAGTCAACAATTTACCTTTCATGCTTATTTAGAGCATGTGATAAGGATTTGAATTGTGTGGGAAAGATTTACTTTGGGGACAGTCATTGGGGAAAAAAATATGCTTGTGCTCAGTGATCTGTGAATTTTCATCCGTTACTCAAACTGTCTGCAGCTTTCTATTGACCCTTGCAACAGGCAGCTAGCCTTCTACCAGCAACTCCCAAAAAAATGCCATACTCAGGAAACATTATCCTGTACACTGTTTAGCACTTAAATGCAATTAGGCAAATATAATATCCTTTTTGAAGGGAAATAGTTGCTCAGATTAAGTAACTGAAACTAATTGTTTCTGCTGAATGAAGGACACATTCTATGAGTGTTTGAGTGGTGTGCTGTTTCACAGAAGCTGGAGAGGGCAAATAGATTGTATTTCTGGGTGGAGAGCTGTAGGAGACTCTTACCGGAGATTTATACCAATTTATAGCCATATTTACATGCAGAGTTCTATGAAGCAAGCCAAAATGAGGTGGCAGCCAGCCCAGAGCATAGAAACTCAGCTTGTAAATAGCATTTTCCAAGAAACAATTTATTTTATGGAGTAAATGGTCTAAATGTTTAAAGTACCGGCATTCAAAAAATCCCATTTATTACCATGAAAATTGACCTGAAGAGAAAGATTTAGAAGGACTTAAAGACATCATGTTAAGTTGAGTTAAATACCTAAGTGATGATGATGATGATGATGATGATGGTGGTGGTGGCGGCATTACCTTTGGACGGATAATTTTGAAGGTATATTTTTTTTTGCAGGACAGTTTATTAACTTTTTTTTATTATTTTGTCATGTTCTATTTAATATGCTATATTATTCATAATACTTATCTAATGGAAAATATAACTGGACACACTCAAAAATTAAAGAGTTGAGAACATCTAAATCTGACATAGAGCAGTTCAAGAACTCAGTTGGCAATGAAGCAAACCATAGTAACCTTGAAATAGAAACACTGAGGAAATGAATTTTTTCCCCCTTCTCTCCACAGAATATTGTTGGAGATTTCCATAAATGTTAAAACAACATCATAATTGTAACAAATTTCCAATTGTCTGTGTAGGAGCAGCTCTCTGTTTAATTAGTAGAGGCTGAAAGATGTACAGAACAGAGAAAAGGACAGCAGTAAAACATGCCTAAAACCTTGCACTATCTGTAGCTTTTACCTGAATCTCTGTTAATGTCAAACAATGAATTATTACACTCTTAGAAAGGGAAGGGAGAAGAGATACACAGTGGCATTAGAGATGGTGCAAATGATGTTCAAAGTTTACTTATTTATGTATTAAAGCTTGAAGTCAGAGCATACAAAATACAGTCAACAGCAGCAGAGACAGATGTCTGTAATTAATCAAATGACTACTATACGTTTAAGCTAATGCAAAAAAAGCAAGGTGCTGAACTGAGACATCCTCACTGTCAAAAATTCCTCACTGAAAAAATGAAGTATCTACTTCACATTGTCTTTGCAAGATATCTTGCTAAGGGGACGGGTAGTAAAATTTTCTTTCCTCTCTGATACTACCAGGCAACCACTTTTAAGACTACTTGTCACCAGCTGGACTCCTCTGTTCTCTCTTCTACAGCTGATTATTTCCAGATGACTGTTTCTGTTAAATAGTCAACAGTTGCTAAGAGTTACTCCATTGTGATTCCCTCAGGTACCTGATTCCACTGCATGAAAAATATTGATCTGAGGAGATAACCACAGGAGTTTGAATGGCTTTGCCTGTTTTGGATACTTTGCTGTTTATTTTTAAAAAGGCAAGTCAAATATTTGTTGCCCTGCAATTGCACTATATTCTAACTCTTTCTCATGGCCATAATAAGGCAGTTCTATTGCATTTTTCTTCCTATGTATATGTTTCAGTAATTCCGCAATGTTCATGGAGAGAGTATGAAGAAAATTATAGTGATCAAGAACTGTGGATGTCCCATTTAGAGCTGAGCACAGCAAAAATGCATAAATAGGGTATGTTCAAGTAGACATCCCAGTCTCTTGACTTCTTTTTCTTGTTTTACAGGGAGAATGATTTCTCTGTCTTTCTTAATAAGGCCTTCTCTTCTATTCTAACATATAATATGTTTAGAATTTGGCTTTTTAGCAGTACTGTCACTGTCTGTCTTGTGCATTTCCTCACAGTTGAGTTATAGGGATTCTCTTGCCTTTTGGAGTCCAGTTTTGGAGAATCCTATTATACAAGCAATTCTTTCTGCTGGAAATGGTATACTACTATTTTATGGTTGTTTTAATTTTAGTCTGAGTCTTGCTCCACTTCACAACCCCACCTGCTATTTTCATATTGCATGTATCACTGTCTTTCCCAAACCTTTCTTAGCTAGGGTCTTTGGCCTTAATAGCTGCCAGGTTGGTTTTACCAATGCTTCTCTTATTTGAATTGCATGCAGTGAAACAAGCTATCAGACCTGATACCTGTATTGCTTTCTCACCTTCAGTTTTGTGCTGTGTTTTCCCCAGCAGTTTTGTGCTTGGAGATGGTGGAGTCTTGAAATCTGCTCTGACACTGCCTGGTCTCAGATTTTACTACGCTGAGTTGGATGGGTCCCATTCAGTTTCCTCATAAGCTTTGTAGAATTTTATCATCCTTTAATGAGATCACATTTTTCCCAAATTATTTAAAGGTGGAAACATCTATAAACTGCTGATTTTTGTCATTATGTTTGCTATAAGGAAGTAATTTAATTATTTCCTGATTTTTCTTGCATTCTTCAACCATTTTTTTTTTTTTTCTAGACAATTTGTAAATTATTTGGAGAAAACATAGGAAGAGAAGTTTATACTACTTTTTGCCATTTATACTATTTTAGGAAGTTAGAGTTTGTGTGCTCCAGAATGAAAATTGTCCTTAAAAAAAAAGCCGGAAGAAAAATTGCTGTTGGAACAGACCAATGGTGAAACTTATACTGGCCTAGAAAAATGTTTCTTTTCCTATGATTTTTTAACTTTCTCCTGCTGTGGCTATGCTCAAATATTCACTAAAACAAAGTTTGAGAATAACTGCCAATATATTAGAAAAATGAAATATTGGGCTATTCAGTGGGAGAGGTGAAAATATCTCGTGCCAATTTTCTCCAGATCACATTTCAATTTATAGGGAAAAAAAATTAAGTGAGAGTGAGGGTGGAATTTTTAGCTGACTACTACAATCAGGCTAATTAGAATATAAAAGACCCCAAACATTTAAAATATTCACAGTGGAGATGATAGGGAGAAAGAAGTGTCAAAATATTTACACAGTAATAGATTTGGGGGTTTATCCATGAAAAAGTGTAAAGAGTTATTTAAGAAAAGTTTATTTATCCAGGAAGAGAGGTAAGCAGATTGAGGCAATGATTTTTTAAAAAATATGTGCACAGGAGGGTTATGCCTGTTTAGAAATCATTGCCACGCTGTAGAGAATCCCACAATCTTTTGCTCATCAGTGACAGACATATCTTGTGATTTGGATCTCCTTTCCCACTCCTCCCAAACTGTCTTTGCTCATTTGATACCTTGTAAATGCTTATTCTATGCTTCTGTTTGTGTACTTAATAACAGTACAGGAACCAAAGCTATCTGCACATTTGGATGCCTTTCACATAAAAATGTATTTTGTGAAAGAACAAAGTAAGATGCTGGTTGCCCTTTAAATGATCAGTATTAGAAGTTCACTAGATATGAAAGACATTTCTGAGGACTGAGAAGTGATGAATATAAGTACATTATTAGAAAACAGAGGATTAAGAGAAAGTGTAGGCCACGTAGGTTAACATGACCTTTGTGGAAAAGGTCTTGACAGAGGTTGGTAGGAGAATACCATCTTTATAGTTCATTAAAGTTGTCCAAAATTGCTTCAGTCAAGGAAGGTCTTGCTTAAATATACCTGTTAGAACTTCTTGAAAATAATTCAGGCATGACAGATAAGTAAAACTTTTCAGACACATTACACTTGGATTTTCAAGAAGTATTTGAAAAAGTACCACAGCAGAGACTACTGACTAGGTAGAAAGCCACAGATAAAATAAGGTGCTAGATATAAAATAGGATAAACAGATAGAGACAAAATTTATCCATGCATGGCAATATAGTAACTTTGAAAGAAATATTGAACAGAGGACACAGGGCTCAGTTTTGAGTTCACTTAATTATGCACTACAGATTACTGGAATGAGGATACTGAAAACAAGCTCTCTAAGGATCTGATCCAAAGACCATTGAAGTTATTGCCTTTGGATCAGACATCAAGCCTCAACACCAGTCTACCAATCTATAGCTGTACTCACAGTTTGGATAAAAAAAAAATCAGAATCAGATTTGCATGCAATTAAATATTTGGGCCAAGTAATGAGAGAAAAAAAAAAAAAGGTCTGTAAAAATTGTACATTCCATATGTTTGAAGTAATCCCAAATCCCAGGGTAAATGTGTGATCATTAGATTTAGTTTCACTTTGGCTGTGGCTACCTCCACAGTAGGACAGATATAAAAATTGTCCAAAATATTTACTATTACATATATTTGGGATTTTTTTGCTAAATTGAAGCTGTTATCCCATGAGATTCTCCCCAAACTATCATTTTATCATATAAGTTATGAACCAAATTATGGCAAAAATAAACAGAAAGACATTCTGACCTTATAATTAGTTTGAATGGAAATAGAGTCTACACAATTCATTGAATTTTAACTGATTTGTAGAGTTTTCATTCAAAATTTGAAAGAAGAGAGGACTTCTAACTCACGAATTAGTGAGTTAGAATGTTTCCTGATTGTCTTTAGGAAGGAAAAAATTTCAGGTATATTAGAATGTTATTGCAGTAGTCAAAATATATTCCCATTATTGTTTATAAGAATAGACATAAGTAGTACCATTATCAGCAGTTATATACCAAAATCTATGTGTTCTCTTCTGTGATTCAACCTAATTATGAGGTCAGAATGTCTTTCTGTTTAATTCTGCCATTTTGAATGCCAGGCTGTTACATGGTTAGGTCACAACTACTGACCTAACTACAACTGTCTTGAACACAAAGTGATGAAAGAGAGAATTCAAAAGCTGATCAACACAAAATAAATACAGAGGACATTAAGAGTAATAGTAGAGTATTTTTTAGAAACATGAAATTTTTCTGTTTCTTTACAGGTTCATACAGCAGCCACTGTCACAGCAAAAGAGGTGGGCTAGCACAGATGAAACATAAATAATTTCTTCAGGAAAAAAAAGTCTGAAAAGTGAAAAACTGTGAGAATCCTTTCTAGAAATTTCATCACAGCAGGAAAAGGGATCACAGACAGCTTGCTTCAGAAAGTGACTCAGTGAAATGACAACCATATGTAATGCGGACTCACTAGCAGTGATTAGAATGGTTAGAAATTGCTGGTGGTTTTGGTTGCAGAGGTGATGAGTAATGCAAGGTTTCTCATATCTCAAAGACCTGCTAACTTCCTACAACTGCAGGTTTTCTTGGTGTTTTTTTTCCAAAAATAAGTAGTATAAGTGGATTCAAAGCATTTTTTTTCCTACTGAAACCACATGGTCTTTATTCTGAAGTAATAGGTGAGCAAAATTTACCAGGGGGACTGCTTTTCCTAACAATAGCTTAATCAAGTCTAAGCATCTAGAACCTGAAAATCATGCTGCTGTGATGGCATTTTCTTAATTCCTTTTCAACATTCTCAAAAGTACAGGGACCATAAGGATAAGAGGAAATGAACATTTCTGATCTAATATCCAAAGGAAGATGAAATATTCCCAAATGTGCAAGAAGAACATTATCAACCAATTAAATAAGCCTCTGTGTGGAAACGCAGACTCCTTTTTCCACTCACAAAAAAAAAAAATCAGCCCAGAATATTTGATGGATGTGTGAGAAACACTCCTCAGAAAAGAGCTTGCATCTTCTAAGCTCTCTTTCCAATGTGATTTTGAACTAGGAAAGCCGCTTGTGCTTGTTTCTTGCTCTACTGGAGAATTTGTGGGAGAAGATAATTTTTATTCATCATCCATAGAGTTGCCAGAATCATTTGTTAATAAAGATAAGTGAATAGTAGATGATAGATCAGAACATACCAGGCTCTGTCCTCGGCTGTATGATACCAAAGATCTGTAGATGACTGTAACAGGTTCCTCCTCAGATTCTTAGTGCATTTTTGTCAGGGAGAAGTAGTAACAAAGTAAAGATTGTTATACTCCTTCAAAGAGGCTAAACAAGTGAATTTCTATTGAAAACATTGAAGAGAAATAAACCAATTAACCACCGTCATTGTAGGAAAAAGTACAACAGGTCCCAAGGTGCTGCAACAAGCATAAGAGTTGCTTATGGCTTCTTCCACAGCTGGACGTGTAGATCATGGATTTCTGTGGCAGTGTTGCTTTTAGTCCCTCATAGGTACATGAAAGTGCATGTACTCTACAGAGCCAGCTGAGAATGTTCTTTGTATTTCTTTCTTCCATGTCTTCTAAATGAACTGATCTGTTGCCCTCACTATGATTCAAATATTGGTTACACAGGTAATTTAACTGGTGCCAGTAGTTGCTGAGGGTTAGGTTAGAAATGATGGATTAGTTGCTGCTCATACTAATTGTCTCCTAGATAATGACTCAGGTTTCTTCACTGTCATAGCAATAAATGTAAAGCTATGCAAGACCAGGATGTTAAATATTGTAGATGAGCTCAGTTGGCAACTATTGTAAATGGCAATTACGAAGTCAGTATTGATACAATTTTAGTTTGATAACAGATGTCTAAGTAAATATTTTTGATTCCTACTTTGCTGGAAGGTTTCTTCCACCTGAGCAGGCAGACCATATATAAACTTCAATGTAGCACATTCCTTGTATTCCATTGTCATAGACTTAGGACAGAATTTAAATTGACTTGGTGAGGTTTTTTTTGGAAACCAGAGCACGAAGTTAACAATTCAATCAAGAGGAAGTTTTTACAGTTACTTGGCTGATCTGATGAAGTCTCTACTGACATATCATTGCTATTGAAGCCTTCCAGTACCTAAAAGGGGGCTTACAAGGAAGGTAGGGAGGGTCTTTTTGTAAGGACATGTAGTGATAGGACAGTAGGGAACAGCTTGAAACTGAGAGGGTAGGTTTAGATTAAGTAATAGGAAGAAATTCTTTAGAGTGAGTATGGTGAGGCACTGGAACAGGTTGCCTGGAGAAGCTGTGTATGTCCCGCCCCTGGAAACCTCCAAGACCAGGCTGAACGGGGCTTTCAGCAAGGTGGTCTAATGGAGTGTCCCTGTCCATGGCAGGAGGGTTGGAACAAGATGATCTTTGAGGACCAGTCTAACCCAAGTAATTCTGTGATTCTCTTACTGAAAAGATGCAGCTATCTCCAACAGACAAGTCCTGAGAAGGAGCTGTTTGTTTAATAGCTTTCAAAAATTTGTGCCTCTTGTAGATTGGGAGACTGTTACTTCTCTGTTTAAAATGGCAGAATGGATTTCAGCAGATTAAGAACAAGTTTTCATTAATTTTATGCCTCTAAATTTTTGTAAAGAGAATCTTCTATCTTGAACAAACCAGTACCAAGAATAAAAAAAATTAAACAATCTTCTATGCTTAGACAGGCTAAATCAAAAGATGGAGGGAATAGGTAGTCTGGCAGGCAGACAGAAAAACAGAAAGAGAAAAATTAGAGGAAAGTGAATGAGAGAGAGAGGAGAAAAAGAACACAATGAACTAAAAACCAAATAGTAAACTAAAACGTACAGAAGAGACACTAGAGGTGCTACTTCAGAATCATTGACAGTAAAAAAACCCTTAATGGTTACCGGGTCCACCTACATTTGGAAAGACTGTCGGGCTTCTAACATAGAAATAAAATTTTAAATTAATCTTTTTTCACTCATTTTCGGCCAAGTATAGAGGCTAAATGGAAGATCAGTCACTGAAGAATTATTTAGGATATTTTAGGGGTTTTTTTTGTATAAAACATATTTTAAGAATAAAGTTCGTGACTTAACAGTTTAATAAAGTCAATAAAACAGCTTTCTGTGTATGGTGAAAAATCTATAACGCACTTTTAATTTTACATTTTAGTAGCATTGCTGGAATAATTCAAATCAGGAACTATAGAATAATAAATCAAAACATCAGAATATTTTTCTTTACATATTATGAGATGGGATAAACGCAGGTGTGTGTATGAATTGCTGCAATTGATTTTAGTCATTATGTATAGTCTGTAGAAATAGCAGATGATCTTTATATGAAATATTTATTTCAGGAAGATGGTCCTGAGAGTGGTTGGGCAAAATGTCTGTTGTAAAATTTCTTCTTATGTATTTTGAATGTGAGTATAAGTTTTATATATTTCTTATGGGAAAAGAAAAAGGAGAAAAAGAAGGCAATATTCTCCATGGTCTAGATCAACTTTTAAAATAAAAATAATCTATACATTACTACTGTCTGAATATGCAGTTCTATTATAAAAATGTACTGGATATTAAAAAAATGCAAATGCTAACCTTTAACCATGTAATTTTGACTTTTTAGGCATACACAGTAAATGAAAAGTGATTGCAAATGTTATGCAGAAATATCTTTAAAACCACTTTTGCTGATATATGATCAAAATTCAAAATCCATTTTTACCTACTTCTACTTATCCTGGCATACTTTTTTACCTCCCTCATTCTTAACCCTTGCCTTCCAAGTGGAATAATTTTAATTCTATGTCATTAATGGAAATATGATGTGACTGCATCTCAATCCCTCCCTTCTTTTTCAAGGGACTCATAGCTTAGGATCTCAATCTTGCTGAAAACAGTGTCTTAAGATTTTAGCAGACATTAAAACAACCAGGTATTGAAATACTTATTGTTTAAATTTTGATATTGTTCTTAAGATAAAGAAATAAAACTACTCTCATTGATAATTCTTCAGTTCTTTCTTTGCCTCAAACTAGATCTATACCTATGTGAGGGGAGTCCCCTATGACTCATATTGGTGGGCATCTGTTGTGATGCTCTATTCATTCTTTTTGATGGAATCTAATCACAGGGTTGATATAGGAAGTGTAAATTATTAATTCCTGCTGCAAATATATTCTGACTTGTTTGCCTATATCTTCTATGGACACAAAATATAGCTGGGCATGTTGATTGCTTTGCATGACTGTCACTTGGCTACTGAGACTTGCACCATTAACCCCTCACGTGGCTAAAACTTTAATTGCTCATTTTCTCATCGATACATTCACATAGAAGCATTGCTGGTTTTGATCTTGGACTGGGAGGCAAATCACATAAGTACAATCTGCAGCCCCAACCTCAATATATATATGACAGAATACTGCAAAAACTTTTCACTGTAATGTGCAAAAAAGGAATTCATACACTATGTGGATTTTTAGTGCTTTTGAATCTTTTAAGTTAAGCAATTATTACATAATTTAACTCACTGAAGACACTAGACTAGAATACGCTTGTTTACATGAATATATAATATGATGAACACTCACTATTTAAAGACAAAAATAAAAGAATACAGATGTGTTTAAAAGACCAAATCTGTTTGTTGGGAGTTTAAAGCTGACTATATAAAAGGAAGTCTGTTTGCAGGACATTGAGCTTGCATAAGTCTGGTGTTTTTTTAATGTCATAAATTAAAAAAAAATTAATGATCTTACCAGAGCTACATATTGATTTTTATGGGCTGGCAAAATGAGCTTGAAGCTCATCTATGGTAGTACAAAAAAAGCCATTTTACTCCAAACCTATAAGAGGCGTTGGAAGAAAAATTCAGATTCTTCTCATCATCAGCAATACATTTGTTATACATTTGTAAAAAAAAGCATTCTTACCTGTTCCATGTAGCTAGTTACAATGAAGATTTATTGGAGAAAATTATTGTCTTTTTTGTTGTTGTTGTTTTGCCATGTTACAGAATTCACCAAATATGTAAAAGACAAAATAAAACTAGCATGCCTATCACTACAGTTCACATTCTTTCCCAGTAAACCTAATTAACGAATTCTCGGATGCTCTCAATTCTGGCTTTGTATTTAAGAACAGGACTTTATTTCTAATTCTTTGTGATTTGAAAGGAGAGGCAGAAGTAATAGCCAAGAATTTTTTTCTAAATTTAGAACTAATGCAGCAATGTCTTCCTTTCATTCTTTTCAAAAAAGAATGAAAAGAATGAAACTTCTTATCAAAGTTTTGATAAATTGAGTTTTATATAAATTTCTTGTTTTAAATGCATACCACATTTTTTTCTCCCACTTGTTTTTAAACAATTCAACAAGTGGGTGTATTTGAAGAATACCTTTATTTCTTTTTTTTTATATTTATCTCACACAAATGTTACCAAACAAATGCTTACAATGTTTTAGACATTTTGCAGTTGAAATGCAGAAGACTAGAACCAATATTTCAGATCTGCTGCTTTGTTCCTGTCAGCACACTTTCATGACTGTTTTAAGGTGTTTTCTTTGGACTACTGGAAAGCTCTTTAAATAACAAGATGAGGTTGGAAAAAGGAATAACACAAGTTTATAATGAACCTCTGGAAAGGAATAAAAATTAATTTACATTGTGAAACAGAGGACTTTATTAAAAAGCTCTGTCATCAGAATCATTTTAGATCTTATTTCTGTCATATTTTTCTCGGTTTCCTAGCATTTTCATGTCTTCCCTTCAGGGCTGTCTGAACCTGAACTGCACTGCTTGACCTGATGACATAATCTGATGCAATTAATTATCTTTCTTTCATGCTTTGCTCCTTTTTTAAAATTTGAGATTACTGGACTATATTATTGTTCTCTGGCTTTCATATAAATCAGTAAACTGTGATTTATAGACAATAGCTGGGATTAATAAAAACAACACAGAATTAAATTTTGACAAATGATTGTGTTCTCTTCAAAGAAGGAAGACAAAATTCTTATCAAAATATACAGTCACATCAACAGTTTCACATTTTAAGAGGAGAATTTATACAGAATTTGAGGCAATTTTGATGAAATTAGAGGTAGTAAGAATAATCTTTTTTATGTAGATTAATCCCTAAAATACACATTAAATAAGAAGTGAATAGTATTGCTGCTCCATTATTCTCCTCATATACACCTTTCTTGACTTCCAGCACATCTGTTGGTTTACTATATACTTCTACAATCTATAAATCAAACTCCAAGTTGTTCTTCTTGTCCATAGAAATGGAACCTTTCAAATGTTATGAGATAGATAGTAGGCAAAATTAACTGATATCTCTCAACACTCCTAAGTGATGTGTTCTGTATCCCATGGGAATTGGACCTCGTCTCCTTTCATGTCAATTTACTGGTACTGACAGGAAACAGTACAACTTTCATCATTATGCCCTATAATATAAAGAAGAACATACTGAGCTAGCAGACTGAAAAATCTAAATCTGTGCCAATCCTACCTGTTGTCTACTTTAAAAGCATTACTTTGTTATTCCCCACAACACTCATGTTACAGAAGAAATAAAAATTTCTTACAATTTCTTTGGAATACATTAACTGAGGTTACACAAGGCTACATCTGAGAAGACAACCTAGTTTAGCACAAAGCTCCAAGTATTGCTCAGACACTCTGCCTGTCAGAATGAATGTCCTAAACTAATGTCTGTTGCTGTCTCATCTGCTATAATCAGACAATGCTATTCTCTTCTCATAAACTTTATTCCTTGCCACTCAAGCAAAAACAGTGTTCTAAACCTCTGGCAAAGCACATGTTATTCTGCTAGATAATACAGCTCTTTAGTTTGTGCAATGAACCTTTAGTATGTCCAAAGAGTATTCTTTGCAATCCTACTAACATGCATTTTTTGTGCTTTCTTCTCCTTCCCAACCATGTCCTCTAGCAAGTTATTTGTCTCATTTAGAGTAACAATTAGAAAGTTAAACTTGCTATTTCAAACAAAAGTGTGTCGTCTCAGTGATAATATCATACAAAGCACCAGTACAGGTCTTTTGCTACATTTCTCTTTGAAATGATAGAAAAAAGTAATTAAAAATTAGAACTGTCTGAGAAATTGTCCAGTTGCCTGGTGTGGCAGCGTGGCAGAACCTAGGAGGAGAAAGACAGAAGTGTTCCTGTAAGCCCAAGAACAACCTTCCCCTTCAGACAAATGTTTCTGCCTTGATCAATACAAGTTAGTACTCAGTAAGTTCAAGGACAACACTAAGGTAGATGGCAGTGTAAATCTGCTGGAGGGCAGGAAAGGTCTTCAGAGGGATCTGAATAGACTGAATTTTTGGGATGAGGTCAACAGTATGGAATTCAATACGGTGAGGCGCTGGGTCCCACATTTTGGTCTCAATAACCCTCTGCAGCACTACAGCCTGGAGGAAGAGTGGCTGCAGGCTTACTTGGCAGAAAAGGGCCTGGAGATGCTTTTTTGCATCTGGCTGAACATGAGCCAGCTGTGCCCAGATGGTCAAGAAGGCCAATGGCATCCTGGACTGGATCTAAAATAGTGTGGGCAGCCCGACCAGGGCAGGGATTATCCATCTGTGCTCGACACTAGTGAAGCTGCATCTTGAGCCCTGTGTCCAGTTCTGTGTCCCTCACTAAAAGAAGGACATTGAGGTGCTGGAGCATGTCCAGAGAAGAGCTGGTGAAGGTTCTCAAGCACAAATCCTGTGAGGAGTGGCTGAGGGAGCTGGGAGAAAATGAGGATCTGGAGAGACTCCCTACACCTGCAAGTGGCACATGATGTGATTCCTGGGAATGGTGCTGTGCAGGGCCAGGTGTTAGACTCCATGATCCTTGTGGGTGCCTTTCAACTTGGCATGATCTGTCATTCTCTGATTATGTGATTCATAACATTTGTAGTTTTCTTGCAAAATGTGCGTGAAATGACATGCCATTAAAACCTGAATATTGTGTTAGTGCCTGGATATTGTGTTACTCTTTCTGTGTTGCACGTCATTTCTTTTAATGTCTTTTTATGTATAAATTCTAAGGAAGGACAGATTTTATTCTCACCATTGGTGTTGCATAGCGCTTCTCTGCCCATCATTACAGAAGATGAACATCATACACAGAGCTTAGATACACTATCACCATGCCAAAATCCATAGAGCAAATCTGAAGCAGAATGACATCTTGAAATTAGACTTTCCAAAATCAAGGCTGTAATTCCACTTGTCAAGTCTTCTTGATTCCAGAAGAGTCCAAGTAGAGCTGACCTTTAACATTTTCATGGTGCCATAAAATTATAGTGCAGATTCTGGCTCAAAGAGTACACACAGTATGTGTGAGATAAGGAAAATCATGTTCATTATTTAGCTACGATGAATATGAGGAAGCAATAGAAAAAGCCATTTCAATTAAACTATAAATTAAGCTAAAATGAGAAAAGGAGCCAAAAATTAAAAAAATGCGTATACATAAGAGGTAGAAGAGATTACTCTCTGCATCCCAGACACAATTGCTTACATTAAAAAAGAAATCCATGGTTGGTAGTGTGAGAATGGCTGCTAAACTGACATGGATTCTCTGCCATAGAAAATGTTACAGAATTTGTGCTCTGTTTATGGCTGCTTGGAGAGGTATTCTTTAATTCAGCAATGAACCGAGGCTAGACTTTGCATGATAAATGCTATGGCAACGAATCCATGTTGTGTGGAAAACCTTTGTAGATTAAACTGCTTTGATTCATGCATTGCAGGTCATACAAATGGATGATAACATACGTTTAATCAATAATTCATCTATATGAGTCACATTCCCTGTAAATATCCGCCATCAGAAATATTTATATTCATTGCCACATGTACACATAACACATGCATTAATGTGCACACATATAAGATGCCTGCAAGCATATGCAAGAATATGCAGAGGAGGATTGTGGATTTTTGTGCCTTTCTATTAATTTTAAAGACTAATTTCTGCTATTTTGACATATGCAAGTACAAAGATTAGGACTTTGGAATATTGCATTGGAAGAAAAAATTACACGTGGGTCTCCCTGTAAATCATTCCAGATTAAACATTGCTGCTCACTTATTCAATATATGCTTAGTCTGTTAAACTGCTTCACTAATCTAATTACAAGTTACTTTTTAAAATAGCTTTTGTAAGCAGTGAAAAGTAATTGTTGGGGTTGTAGGTGGCTGTCATACCAATTTACTAAGGCAAAGTAAGCTTTTCATAATAAAAATAAGCAGATTTGTTTAAAATGTAACATATGAAATGAAATCTCACACCAGCAAAGTTCCGATATTTTCATTTCTTTGGAACTTCTCTCCAAAGATACCCCAGGGGATAGAATGGGGGAAAGAAAGTGAAGGAAAAAAAGTCTACAACAGAATCCCCTGTTCTATCAAGTTTTTTTTCCCCCAAGCATACCTACACAAAATTACCTCAAGCATACCTATACAACATTTTTGTATAGGTATGCTTGGGGTTGGTGATATATGATCAGACAATACACTTTGTACAACCTTGATGCCTTTCTGCACTCAGGGTGCATTTTCAGCCCGTGTACCTGCCTGTCCCTCCTTCAAAATCAACCTGCAGTCCAAAGAGCTGACATTGAGAGTGTGGAGGATGGTGAGGAATAATCAGATGCAGGTGTGGGAGTGCTTAGAAGAACTGCTTTGAGGTCCAGAAATCTCTTCCAAAGGTTTTTTGCTGCCAAGAAGAAATCAGTGTCTGGATCTTCATTCCAATAATGTAAAATTAGGAGTAGTGATGACGTGGTATCCTTGTTCATGAAATATAGCAACAAATGGGTGCCAAGGCTGGATCCAATCCTGCATCAGCAACAACCCAGGAGGAGAGTTGTGATTGCTGCAGGGCTTAGGTTCAGAAAATGTGTGTTAAATCGTACTGCTCTGTACTGCAATGAATTGAAGCTGTTTGCCTTCTCTGGACTTGGAATTTGCTGTCCTGACTTGGGGCCCTAAAGCTTCCTCAGTATTCAATGGGGGAGAGCCAGACTCATCGATGGTGATTCACAACAAACAGCATATCCACTGCTGCAGCATCAAGGGAACACCAAAAAATAGTTGAGGCTATGGCTTTACAGTCTCTTTGCTCTAGCATATGCCTGTGCAGTTGTAAACAGAGGCAATACCCCTTGTCCTTCTAAGGTTACTCAATCCTTTTTCTTTGTAAAAAGCACAAGTGTATGACCAAAGGAAGAAACTTATACAGATGGAAAAAACCTTTTCTTTCTTTTTTTTTTTTTTTGTAATTCATGAACCCAAGCCATGGCTCTGCTTGAGGTAGTGAGCCACTGGGGACACTGGTGATGAAAGGAAGAATATCCTCATCAGTCTAGAGGAAACCAGGGCTTTTCTATACAGCGTTATCACCTTCAAGACTCAGCTCAGCAAAGAAACAAGCTAATTCACCTGATACAACTTCATCCAACTGGAAGTAACACAGCTGGTCTAAGCTAATCATCTATGCTAATCATTTTCACCTTACAGTCACTGGAGGAAAAAAAACCCCTTGCAGATGGTGTCTCATCCTTTTTCTCCAATATTTCAGGAGGGGATGAACTGACGGTTGGAGGTGCATGTCCAGTGATCGTTTAACTCAAGTTAAAGTCATAATAACAATGCAAGTGTGACTACAACATATATGTTCAAAATACACATAAGTTCCCCCATTCTGAGTCACATATATAAAAAAGTAGTGCTGATTTAAATACCAAGTGGCAGAACAAATGCAGTCACTTGTGAAATGCTGCAGCGTTTCCCCTGGCATTTGAGACAGCTAAGGAAAAGCTACCACAAGTGTGCTTATGTGTGGAGGTGACACACTTCTGATTGCAATATAGATATGTCCTGAGAATATGGCTGTACTGCACAGAGCAAAGCAAGATCTAGACACCTAAGATAGCTCTCAATAATTTCAGAAGGTCCAAGAAGAAAAGTTAGATTGGAGATATTGCCCACACTACTGAAGGAAGTACAACACACAAGCTTGAAGGTGCCAGGAGTTTAAAAGCTTTTTGCTAGCCTAGCTTCACAAATCATGCCCTTAATTATAAGCTTTTGTGTAATACTTTCAGTTATGACACAGGTAATCCTTTGAGAAGTGCTATCTGTTCAAGAAAACTCTCTATAAACTGCCCACTCGGTGAGCTGGAAGATAGCAAAATCCTACAGTAAACAAATGAACAACAAAAAGAAGCAGGAAAATATTTACCACTTCAGCAAAGTGTTTACCCAGTTAATTGTTTAGAATTTGGATATCTGCAAGATATTTTGTTGTAAGTACATAATTTCTCCTTAAAATAGGAGGACAGAATCTCAGCAGAAGCTGTTTGGCTCCTACATTGTAGAAATTCCATGAGGTAATAAAAGCGGTGGAAAAAATCAATTTGTTTTGGCTTCGACAGCTCTATGCAAGCTTTTTATTTTTGCTTCATTGAAACTGTCTTTAAACTGAAATAGGGGAGCCAGTTCACTACAAGTGGTCAACAGCTTTTCTGCTTGTTTATGTTATTTACCACAGGAATACAATAAAAGTTCATGACCTACCTGACATAAATCAAGATTACTAAAATGCTACATGTGTTTTCAACTGGGAAAGTTGCTGTTTGAGCTAATAATAGGTTTCTTCAGCCGAAATAAAGATGTGGACTGGAACAAATTGACTGTCTGGATAGAAACCTCTGTCTTCTCCTGTGTGTGGGTAGTTCACAAGCATAATAAAAACCCAGAACATTAATATTAAGTGTATGAGCATTGTTGGGTTTTACTTTAAGATCAAGGAATATTTGTTCATTTCCATTGCCTGACAAAAACCTTGAAGTCTCTTCAGACGTTTTGTTCATGCCTATTTGGAATCCTTTGAACTCCCGGTAAATCTCTTTTTCTGAGGCTGATGTCACCAGTTTAGGAAGGAAAAAATAGTGAAGCACAGCCTTATGTGAGAGGGTGATTTGTTACATGACCCTCTATTTGCAAGCCTTGATCTGAAAGAGGCAGCAAGCTTATACAACCAGTAAAAATACCTTAAAATTATTGTAGTTGAATCCTGGAAATCTGTGTTCTTAATCACATGTACTTTGAATTTTAAAGTTTCTTTGTAAGGGATATTAATAATAGACTGTTAAACATAACATAACCGATGCATTGCAATCATTAAGCCTCTATACATATTTACATGTGGTAATTAAATTCTGCTTCATATTTGTTAGCTTATTTTTCTAGGGGAGCAAGAGAATCTCATAAAAATTTTTGTTAACTTTCAATGAATTTATAAGAGGAATTCTTCATACAACATTGATGCAGCTTTATCAAGCCTTGCCATACTTGGACTAACTTAAGCCTACTACTGAAGTTATAAGGTATTCTATGGAAATGGAGCCAGTGTATTCTGCTATGGAAAAAGATTGAGGTTACTGTGAATAACTCATTGTCTCTGTTTGAAATTTTAGTCTTAGATACACCAATAAATAAAGAACAGTGAAAGATCCAGGCATCCATTCTTTGTGCCAAATGAGAAGAATTAAGTTAAATTATGAATTCTGAAAAAAAAAACAAACAAAACAAACTGAAGAAAAACAAAACAAAATAAAAGATTTCTGTCTGAGTAGCTTAATTGGAGCATTTAGTAACATTTTGACTGCTGGGAACATTAAACACAGCCTTTTACAAAGCTAAAAAAAATAGAATATGAAGAAAAGCTAGATTTAAAATATTTTTAGTGACGATGAACATATTTCCTCATTGTGAATTTTTACCTCATGTAAACCTGGAAAAAGAAAATTGTGTTTCATACATTGCTGAACTGCATCTTGGAAGTCAAATACATGGGGCAGCTCAGTGCCAGATGGCACAGTCAGGATCCACATTCACATCCACAAAAGTCATGTAGTTTCTGTCGCCTTTTAGAATGATCCCAAAAGCCTGAACTGCAAAATATTTCCAGGGCAACTTGAAAAACAAGCAAGTGAGAACCCCTGACCAGCCCTGGCCATTTTATAAAAAACACAAAACAGATTTTCTTCTACCTGTCCTTGCAACTCAAATCTGGGCTTACTCTTTTGCATCAAAAAGTCTCTGTCCCTAGTTGGGTCTTAATATCTTCTGTAGCTCCCAAAGAACACTTTCCCAAAATTTCCTTGGTGAGATTACAAATAAAGACTCCTGGAGCTATAAGAAAAGCAGGATAATAAAGACTCTCTTCTTAGAGAAAGGCAGCTCAGAAAAATCTCAATATGCCTCTGTGCATAACAGTTACTGTCCTTTAAAACTCATTTGACATTATTCATGAAACGAGGATAGTTCTATTAGGATGGTCAGTTTTCTGTGGTTTTGTCTGTAAATAAAGCATACAATTAAAAAACCACATATCCTAAAGGAAGATTTTCTATACATTCTATACTCATGGGCTATAATTCCATCTTTAGGCTCTAGTGGTTTAAAAAGTTTTTCATTGTTTAAATCTTTAAACCGTAACAATATTTCCCCATTGCTATAAATTCTATTTAATTACTAATCCCATGAAAAACTGATAACTGCTGGTCTTCCATAATGCAATCCTTTCATCTCCAAATAATGTAGAGGAGGTAATATGCCACTCTTGAAAATCTTTCTTTAATCCTTTTTCCTTTTAGAAAACAGAGCCATGAAGATTTATCACAGTTCCATAGATTTCAAAAGAAGGCTAGGGCTTTGTGATGTCAATCCATAGGACCGTAAAGATGCTACTTTGCCGGAGCTATATTGTACTTCTAAACTGGAATGGGGAAATTGATTTGCAGTAGAATATATCTTATTACTCAATTACCATATCAGGCAAGCAAAGTCTTTGTTCTACTTTTTCGTCATTTCAGTTTTTAATCACTAAATGAGTTTCAATAATGCAAGTTTGAGTATTTCATAGTTTTATCTTCATATACTCAAGGTGTAAGATATTTTTTCCTCTGACTTCCATTGTATACATATTTTTCCTTACAAAACGTACTTGTATCCAGTTGTAACTGTTCACATCAATTAGCTCTTTATTTTTTGCTACTGAAATAATATAATATGAAAAAACCAAGTCCCTAATGCTTTATAATGCTAATTTTCATTTACCTGAGCAACAATCTTGTCACTTTTATTTCAGAATATTTCCATGACTGTCTTTTTACTGTTCCACAGTTACATGGATGTTGAGTAAAGATGATGAAAAAATCCAGGTAGCCTGTCTGTACTCATCACGTACCAATATGGTTTAAAATAACATTGCTATCCCAAAATCAATAATTACTGCCTTGAAAGTTCACATTTCCCTGTCTGCAACTAAAAGAGACCTCTTAAAAAATGACGAAACCAAAAACCAACAGAAAAAGTAACCACATTTCAATAGATGCAATGTAGATTGCATGCCAAACATACTTTCAAAAATGACTGAAGGAAAAAAATTAAGTGTCTGCACCTGAGGCAAGACTGTGCCTTAAACAAGCTTAGGTGAGATTCAAGCTCCTTTCAAAGACAAGTTACTTGCCTAAAATGACTAAGTTCATATAATGTCAGGTAACACAAAGATTGCTCTTTGGAATTTCCTATGTGATCCATGAAACGACAGATCGCTGTAAGAACAACAGCAGAATTATCTGGCTCTGCTGTTGATACAGATATATTTATTGCTGTTGAGACAAGGCTTACAGAAATATTACTCCAATACCTTTGAGTTGCAGATTTCCTTAAAAGAAAATAACCCACAGACATAAAAACCAGATAATGTCTTTTTTCTTCTCAATCTGGGAAGTCTCTCCCTCGCTCCGTCTCTCTCTCTCTGTGCAAGAACCGCCTTGCTCATACAGTTCCGATGCAGTGGAGCATGGCGTCATGAGATGCTTATTCCTGAATTTAAATGGAGTGCAACGATAGCGATCCTCCGTGAAAATGAGAATAAGGTCCCGATCGGGCTTAGGCCACCTTCAGTGCCATCTGAAGGTGAATCAAAAGGATTTGGCAATTCCATGGTCAGCTTCGGTGTGGATCTCCCCAGCTGCAGCAGATGTGACCAGCGGGGTACCGCGCAGTGCTCCACATACGCGTAGCCATACATATAGGCACAGGCGCACGTACAACTTCCTTGCATGCTGAAGCAAACTCCTCCCACGCTCTGCTCCTGGTGCACATCTAAATGGCTGTTTTATACGTATTAACCCTGTGAAACGCTGTAGGACTTTGCTATTCACCTCCCAGATAATAAACTATCCGTTTGCAAGCCTGTCACACAGTTCACAGATCAAAGAATCAAGGTGTCAACAGCCTTCTTTAGTATAGATATCACTGGTTCTTTACTGCCTAGTTATGCTGGCATTGCCCTTAGACATTTTTTGTCTTGAGGTTACTTACCCCATTCAAGTACTCTATTTTCCTTTTCACTGCATCTGTGCTACAGGCTTGGTGGCTGAAAAAATATCACAGAAAAAAATGCAGCAGTGCCACCCTTTCCCCCATTATTCAACTCGCTTTCCTTCTATCCTGCCTGTCTACTTTCGTACACAGTTTTCCTGTTTAAAAATAAAAACAAAGCAACAGAGTAAATACAAGCATATCTAAAAATTTTAGATTAGAATATAATAAGTGTAATAAGCAGATCTTTATTTAAAAAAAGTTTTAGAGAGGTTTGCTTTATTTTTCTGTATGTTCAATATTTTTTAGGTTATAATTGCAATGCAATGTGAAAAGAAGGAGGGAGGGAGACACACAGACAGGGAGATGGGCAGCCTGGCTGGGGTAAGATTTATACTTTAGTAAAACTAAAAGGTCCCTCAGTTTTCTGTCTGTGCTGTCTTCATACCTTACTTAAAAAGGAGGCATGGTGAATAAGTTCATGTACAACTCTTCCTGCCAAGACAGTGCATGTGCCAGTAATTTATTAGCAACGGGCTACAGCTGTGATCTCCAGCTCTTACGCTGGTTTGGTATTTCAGTAATTACCACAGTTTCATTAACATTTAAAGGGAATAGTCAGCTCAATATCTCTAAAAGACTATTTTGTACAGCGTGGATCCATTTTACATTTGCATTTGACATTTGATAATCTCTACACATAAGCTCTGAGCCAGAAAAAAGAGATGTCACACACAGAGGAAAAATTAACCCAGATGTAACTTCTCAATAAATCTATGAAACTTTAGAATAAATGTCCAAGACTTGTAGTGTTATGAAGAACACCTATTTCCCAGTCTTAAATTAATTTGAAACATGAAACATCATTTTTATATCTTTGTTTTGCACTTGTGATATTTCTGGATATGGAAAAAAAATTGAAGCAGGAGGCCAGAGGAATAGTAAAAAAATCAACAGGTCAGATATGTGTATATATTGTCTATTTTTATTTAGTAAAATCAGACATATTTATGAAATATCCGCTTTATTTTATAGCAGTCTTCATTTTAACCTACCATTCTCCTCAGCAACTGCATTTTTGCCTTGAACAGCTGAGGCAATTAACTAGACTCCATAAAGAAACATCACTGGCATCAGCATAGAAGTAATAGAAGGTAAACAGGAAACAGTAAATAAAATTCACAGACAGGTTTGAGCTGATGAACATAAGAACAAACAATCATAAATTCTGCATGCTTCATGAACTTTAGCAGTGGACTGTTCTATAGAAATGTTAGCTTCAGTAGTGAGAAAGAAAATTGTTAGGAACTACTGGGACAAAAATAAGGAACAAAGCATAAAATATCACTAATTGCATAAACCTAGAGTTTTTCCATATCCTGCACAGTGAATAGTTCTGATCCCACACAGCTGAGACATATGGAAGAAATGGAGAGGGATCAGTGGAAGGTGACCAAAGGAACCAAGCTACAGAGCTGTTTCCTTGGGAGAAAGGATCAAATAGATGCAGATTACTCAGCCCAGGAAACTAAAAGAATGTTGTAATAGATTTGTTTGCAGTGATGTGACCTTGCAGAGAAAGTAGGGTGACCTGCTAAACAAAATGTGATACCTAAACCTTCACACACAATGTAGTTCAACTGTAAAATTTCTTGGTATATGGCATGTGGATGCAAAAACCAAGCTCCTCAGAAAACAGAATTTTGTGTGGCAACCACTGCCAATCTGTGTTGCTCTGTGGTTGATTTTATCCATGACATTTGGAAACACCTTGTCTTTCAAACCAGCCAAGGGGAATGGCCAGTAAAAACAGATCTTATGTTTTTTGTGATGCCAACTCCCCCCAGTCATCATAAGACACAGCTGCACTACTGCAAGAAGCAGGGCCAAACAGTGGTCATATCCCCAGAGGGAGCTGTGGATCATCAAGGACCCCAAAGAACTCTGTCACTCTTACTGGGAACTCTCCAGCAGAAATCTGTGCATGCCTCACAGTGTTGCTTTGGATATGAAGACTTCCCTTGAGGGTGGGGATTTAGGTGTTGCCATGCTAAGAGCAATGTATATAACCTGAGGGGCATCTGTTTGTCCCCATCCCCAATGGATCAAGACTGCCACCATTACTCCAACCACAGACATCAAAATTGCAAGGATCAAGTCTCATTGCCCTATCCATTGGTGGTCAAATCTTTCCACTACCTTTTCTTGTTTGTTCCTTCTCTTTCATTATTTTTCTTATAAGCTCTCTTCATGATTTTTTAGAGTTTTATAAAAAATAACCAAAATGCCATGCATCTCTTTCCTGTTGAAATTTTTAAAATAAATCTGCCTCACATACACTAGCCATTCAGTATCATTTCACTCTAATTCACCCAAAGGAATTTATTAACAAGAACATCACTTACCCTGCCTCCCAGGCAGGTTGCAACATTATGCACCCTTGAGATGAAGACTGTTTTCTCTCTAGTCAAAAAAATTCTGAAGTACTGAATTTCCTGGAGGATGGCAGAAAATTCCAGAGGGCATTCACTATAATCCTTGTATATTTGAATATTCTTTCATAAGGATCTATTTTTGCCTACTATCAGAAATAATATGGATACTGAGAAAATACTTGGTTAGTCTGACAAATTTTCTGTTCTTCTGAATTAGTTTTATCAATCCCCTGAAGGAACCAGGAAGCACATTGTGTCATCACTGACAACTCAAATGGAGTTGCCTGTTTCGTCCTATGTTTCTTTTATGACAAGAAAATGCTTCACACAAAGGCCTTAGATTGCATGAAAGACAAAATAGTTAATTTGCATTACTTTCTAAGAAATAATTTTAGAAATTCAAACTGCACTCTGAAAGCCTTCTCACTGAAGCCTGGTGAAAATGTCAAGACCAACCAATGTGAAAGTACCAACTGGATAATAGTTTGGCAAGATTGGTTTGAAACAGTGCCATGTCCCACGAGATTTAGCCCTGAACAATACAGGAAGTCAATAGAGGAAATAGTTTCACAGCTCAGTTTAATATCAGTTTGAATCACATTAATGTAATTCTGGAAAAATGGAGAGGAAAGTTAAGCACCTAAATATTATCCTGTGCTACATCTCTGTATTATGTCCATTTAAAAAAATGTGTATTTCCTGAAGGAGGCATAGCGAGTAGGGGTCAGTAAGTGGAGCTTTGAAAATTTGGACTAACTGACAATTTGACTAGAGCTTTTTCTTAAAAATAATATTGACTTCAAAATTATTAAATCTTTTGTTATTGTTGTCAGATACCAACTGAAAATTTTCTATTTTCACAGTGAAAGAAACAGAATCTACTCTGTACAATAAAGAATCAATATTTACTTAAATGAAATTCTACTATAATTTATGTCCAAAAATTGTGGAATATTTTTTTAGTACATCAGTCCAATATCATGAAGCTCTTTCAGAAATAAATTCCTGTAAAACAAAACTGAAAACATTGTTCCAGATCTTTCTAGCAAATAAAGAAGCTTAAAATCTGTAAGCATCAAGATAGATTTGGAAATGCAAAAATATTAATATAAAATTACTGATAATCTATGGGTGCTCTTTTAGTAGCATGCTCATCCCCTTGCTGAAACACTGGGCTACTCTACTAGCTGAAAATGGTGTACTGTAATTTCCTAGAGAAATGAAGGAATTCTGAAAATAAAAATTCATTCTACCAGTGCAAGTTAAATTATTTTTCCAATCCTTTAAGGCACTAATAGCCCTTTATCAACATTATAATGTCTAAGATATAATTAATTTTTGGATTTTAAAATTTCTGATAAATTCTGTAGCTCATTGTCTTTGTGCGGCTGATTTGCTATTCACATAGAGACTTTTTTAGAGAGCTGTGAAAAATAGTCCTGTGTTTGTCTTATGACACAAGGGCAATTGAGCTCCAATCTCATCCAGACAATTTGATCTGAGAACTAAAACACTTTGTTGAATATATGTTGCATGGACATCAAAGTGCAGCATCAGCCTAGAAACAAGGTATTCACAATTTCTATGCATTTTAAACAGGTTGAGAGTTCTAGTCTTAATTCTCATTGATTGAAAAATGAGGCTGCACAAACTATATATCTCACTATGCTGTCATAGAATGGCTTTAGTATATTTTCCAGGTGTTCAAAAAAATATAATACAAAAAGTGAATGAATAAATGTGTAACATTCTACACATGTGATTAACATGGAGTGTTTTGGGTAAAATTAGAGACTGATTTTCTGGCTGAAGCACAAAATTGTAACAGATACCTTCTTGTCAGAATTTATGTACAAAGACATGCGGTTTTAAAAAGGAGGTAAGAAGGAAGAGACATGGAATTTTCTGTAGCAGAAACCTCTTTTTCTGTTCTTCTATTAAAATACTTGGAATTCTCAGCAGGAATTGAAAATTTGATACATGACTGTCATAGCACCCGACTAAGGCAAACACCTGAGATGTGTTCAGCTGGACAGTGAGATCTCCTGCCACTGGGGAAAGAAAGTTACCATCTCCCTGGATGAGGTTTGATGTGAGCTTCTGCCATGACCCAAAACAGTGTATAAAGTGAAAATGTTTGTTCTCAGATGATAGATGTTATAAAGAGGTTGCTAACCATTGAATTGGAAGTGAGAAAGGCAGAGGAGGCTGCAAATAGCTCAATACCAGCAGACTACAGGGAGTATTGGGGCCTGCCGATGTGAATGTCTCTCACCTTCTGCCTTGCTGGCAGTAAATCAAACACATATACCAGTAGGAGAGCAGAGTGGGAGAGAAGTACATAGAAAGCTACCAGTTTTGGCCAGGAAATGTCAGTTACAGTCATGTGTGCATGTGTGTTTGTTTGTGACAAGTTCAAATGCAGCCCACCTCCCAGAAGAATTTCTTCCTAAAATGTAATCTGAATCTACTCTTTTTCAGTTTAATGCAGAATCCCCTCTGTCCTATTGCTACAGACCCCTGTCAAAAGTCTCTCATTAAAAATACTTCTCCAGTTTCCTTGAAGGGCACCTTTAGGTACTGAAAGGCTGCTATGAAGTGTCCTTGAGCCTTCTTTTCTTCAGACTGAACAACTCCAATTTTGAGCCTGTGTTCATATGAGAAGTTCTCCAGCCCTCTGATCACCTTTGCGGCCCTCTCTGGACTCATTCCAACAGATCTGTGTCCTTCTGGTGCTGAGGACCCCAGACCTGGATGCAAACATTCCAGCTAGGCTCTCTTGAAAGCAGAGAGCTTTCAAGAGAGGGGAAAATCATCTCCCTTTGACCTGTTGGCCGCACTTCTTTTGATGCAGCCCAGGATGTGTTTGGCCTTCTGGGCTGCAAGTGTATATTTCTGTCTCACCTTGAGTATCTTGACATTGAAAATAATTTTTCTATTTCTTTTTTTGGCTTAATCAATTTAAGCACCAGTGAGAATTGCATGGAACATTTCCCCAAATAGGTTTCATGGGCAGATCAAAGTTGCCAGTATCAAAGAAAATAAGGCTTGCTAGACTGGATTTTACCACACGTTTGTTGGTTCTTGCCTTGGGCAGCAGATTCGCAGTTCAGAGAAAAATTAAATCCTTAAAGTACATTTTGCCAGTTGAGAAAAAGTGAAAGAACAGAAAACCGTTTGGAAAGGCAGGGCAAAATTTTTACTTTCCCAGATTTCTACTTGAAGATTAATTGATGTTATATTGACTCTGTCCACAAAGCTAAACATCATTAGACATCATTAAACATTAAAATCAACAACAAATATTTCAAGAAACATTATATGATAAACTCTCATCTATAGCATAAATAATATCTGTGATTTTGTAAAATATCAATTCCATGGGTTAAATATATGCATTCAAGAGTAAACTTTATCTCTGTTTAAGGCAAACAGTTCTTTAATTTGGTATCAACTTGTCTTCATTTTCAGCACAAGTTCTGCGCTACTAGAGAGCTGAACCTGCCTTTCCTATAAAATCTGTACTTTGCAATTTTTGGAGTTAAAATTATGCATAGCCTAATGAATGCAGCAGAATACTGAGACAAAGTCATAAGGGATAATTCATCAACTTTTTATCCAAATGATTGAACTGAAGATGAAAGCTTTCCACACAGAAATTGATAACCGTACCATACCATACCATACCATACCATACCATACCATACCATACCATACCATACCCCAAGATAAGTGGGGAAAAAAGTATATCTAATTTTTCTAGGGAAAAATCTCACTAAACAAATATAATAAAGCAATAAAAAACACCTCAAAACTAGAAAGTACAGAAAAACCCCTAAACTCTGAAAGTCAGATGTTCCAACTTTTCTCCTTACTGAACCGAAACTATTTTGTTATAAATTATTAGAGTAAGTATTTTTGTTCCTCACTACAGTTATTTATAGCCAAGATCATATTTTATATCTGTTGAAATGAATAAAGGGAAGGTTCATTATCATGTCAGCTCTAACAAAATAAACTTTTCTAACAAAATAATGCTACAACAATTTGAAATTCTTCTAGCTGATGCAATAGACTGCCAGGATTTGATTAGCTACAGCAAGGGCTGGGTTCATTTTCTAGGGGTCACCTCAAATTGAGCCCCCATCTAAAAACCTGAGAAAATTAAATTAAACTGTCTGGGTGCTCACTGAGCTGTACTTGTCTACTCTCAAATGATGAATCAACTGGCTTAATGAAACAGTAAGGTGTTGAAGAGAGAGAAAAAAGAGGAAAACAGGCGTATAAATAGCACAGCAAATGAGTTGGCCATCTCTGCTAAACAAGAGATAGCATTCCCTCTTGATAGGAGAACTACTGTGGAAACTGATATCCTTGCTAACTTCTTGCACAACAACAGAATATTTACAGTGTTTGCCAAATTTGCTGGTAGTATCACCTGTTCTTGTAGGCAGTTGACATTGTAGTTGAACACTGAATGACTGTACAAGATCCTATTGGAAGTATCAGGGAAGACAAGTCCATTGTATTCCTCAAAATCTCCTAAGCCAAACAGTGACACTTTAAATCTTTCCTTCCCTGCTTTTCTCCCTTTATGTGAACCATTAACTCCCACCTGTCCCTGGCTGTGCTGAGTGTGGAAAAACTGAATTATATAAGCCTTAATACCTCATAACTCCTCATGAAAAGGACAGCACCTGGTATAACTTCTCCTCCAAAGTTGTTTAAACCACTATTTATTTTATTGTGAAAAATCACTGTAATTCCAAAAATGACGCATGTACCCCCTTCCCTAGCATTCTTCGTCAGCAACTTTCAGAGAAATTATCTATTTTCAGGGATTAATATTTGCCAAAATGAGAGGAGAAAGAGCTGAGTAACCTGTGTAGTAGATATTCAATGTCAACTATTATCCGACTGTCCCAGTCCTGTGAGATGTTCGCTGACCACTCCAGTGACTTTTTTTCTGCAGTGCTTTGTGGTCTTAACTAGGTCATGCAATACACAGAATGTATTGCCTCTGTAAGCCATTTGAGTCTAATGAACTGGCAGCTGGAACAATTTTCAGGAAGATGGGGAAAGCATGTTTGAAAATTCATAGGCAAAGTGAGACACCAAACTCAGGCCGACTGTGTTCAGGGTATTTGTTGGTGCCATCCAGTTGTCAATTGTACAAAAGGAGCAGTCACACCCTACTTCCCCAACTGCAAAATAAGTGAAGAAGGAAGTCTGCTGTGGAAGGTTTTGGGCTAGGGCCAACAAAGTCATCAAGGAAGTTCTCCTTTGCCTTGGGTAGTCCAGGTACTCATTTACAGCCTTTTGCACTTGCCAGCTTTCGGGAGCTTTTAGTGTGGTCCTCACTGTTCTGGCTCTTACAATTTCTATTGTAAAGCACTTTCTTCAGGCATTGGTAAAGTAATAAAAGCATCTAATGCAGAGTCTGATGCCACCTTCGGTGCCAGAAACGCAGAGGCTTACATTGCAAAGACTAGCACGAAGCCCCTGTGTAGAACTAACCTTAGGTTCAGATCATTTATGGAGCTCTAGTAACCCCAAATCTTTAAAAAAGCTTCTAATCTGCTCAGTGTATTGGATTCTTTCATCTGAAGGCATTAAACTCTATAGGCAATTACTAGCCCAGGGAGGTATTTATCTCCCTTATCAATGAAGATATGAAATGTTAATGAACAATGTATGTCAAATAGCAATTTTAAATCAGGTTATTGCAAAAAAAAAATTGCTCCAAGCCCACACCTCTAAAGAAAAGAAAACCAGTGCACCCTGAGTGATTCTGGTAACTAATCAAATGTGTCCCACATGCTACAGTAAGACCTGTAGTAAGATCTCTATTTAATAAGGCCACACATTGAAAGGCAATATCAGCTTTTTCCTAGGTGGCAGCTGTATTTATCAAAGCCAATGTCTGCAGAGTCAGAAACTATTTTATTCTGCAAAAGCAATTATTCATTTATTCATTTGGGTCCTGACTATATTTTATCACTAACACATTTGGCTGCATGAAATGTGATAGTTAGGTCTAAAACATTCTAAAGTACTGGAAAAGAATTCCCAACTGTTAATGGCCCTTCAATGCTTTACATAACCTTACCATGCCTTCAAAATTTTAATAACAAATGATGGCATTATTAGAAATATAAAAAATTACCTCAAATCTGTGGCACATTCAGAAAAATAAGTGTCTCACCATTGAAGCTGTTTGATACTGGTTCCTCCTATGATCTCTCCAAAAGTAAAGCTTTTTTTCATGGGACTAAGGTCTACCACTGGTAAATGAAATTTTAATTTATGTTAAATAGAACAAATAAATACTTTTGCTATCTCATTCCTATATGTCTTTCTCTATCAGGTTAAAATATTAGCTTCATTTTGTTTTCTAATCAGCCCCTCAGACAGTGACACCTAATTATGGTCTAACCTGGGCTATGGCTTTCTGCATCTAAACTAAAACTCTTTGACTTCTTTCATGGTCTTTGAAGAGACACAATGAAAAATAACAGTTCTATTAGCTGTAGTTCTTGTTCTAAAGAACATAACAGTGAAGATGAAGGTGAATTAAAAAAGCAATGTTATCCAAAAGGAATATGTGCAAAATTCTCTAGAAAAGAGGGTGAGGAACCACTGTAAAGGCACACATCTATAAAAAATTAACAAGTCAGATGAGCGCTTGTAGGACGTGCAATAGAACATGACCAGTGACCTACAGGGATTCAGAGTTCTGTGCATGTTCCAGTGAAGAGGAAATATTTGAAAAAAATCAATGGAAAATAAAAAAAATTCATATCTACTGAGCATATGAGAATGCTGAGATTCTAATATGTAAATAGGAGATATTTTCAGATTAATGGCAGAAATTATATTCATATCATAAAAACACAGCTGTCCAAATTTCAAGATTGATTGTTTCATTGGAAGAAAAATTTCTAGAATATTTTTACATGGCTAAATAAATTATGCTCCCCTATGTTGGAATTGAGACTACTGTGACTGGTTTGGGAAAGATGAAAGAAAAACATTGAATTTTAAGGCTTGAGGGTCTGTCCAAATTTAATCTTGAACATCTGACTTTTAGCAACCCAATAAAGTATGAACATATAAGAATGAACAAGTTTTTATAGTCTTGACAGAAGTTTTGCCAGTGCAATTAATAAAGCAAAAATTTACATGTTATAGCAATTATGATTTAAAAAAAATTCTGGAGCATTAAAGTATTTCTCTCTAGACTGTATACGACTTATTTTAGAGTATGCATTCAAGACTTGCCTCTTTTTCTGTTCTGTGGAATTGAGAGCAACCCTGATGTAGTGGGGAATGACCCTAATTTTTGTTTACTATCTATAGACAGAATTTGATCTGCAGGGAATAAATAAACTGTGAACTTCAAAAAGAGGGGAAAAAAAAGGCAAGCATGGAATTTCACACACTTGTAAATATCTCTGAAAAAATGTGATGATTTTGGGTGTAACTGAAAAAGAAACAAATTTTAAATTTTTTTTAATAGAAATGAAATTTACCCTGAGAGTGTTTTGACAAAGAATGTGGTTCTGGAAGAAAAGAAAATGAAAGGCAAGATACAGTCTTAGCTTCAATGGTAAGATGGAGACAAGGAAAGGCCAGGATATTAAAGACCAAGGAAGCTTGATATTAATTCTTCAGAAACCAGGGAGGAGGGAACGTGCCTAGATGAAAACACAGCAAGCAATGTTTAAAATCTAGATTTCAAGAATAAATCCTGTTAATCCTCTGTATTTTCCTTGTGGAAGAAGGTAACAGGCCATGAAGATAGGGGAGGAACAGTGAATATATAGAGAGAGTTTGGTAAGACTTTGGCACTGCTGTACAACTCAATTTACAATCTGACTGTGAAAACATGAATTAGATAACAGAAACAGAAACCTGAGCAGAAACCTGTATTAAGAGCCTGATTATCAAGGACTGACTCTTAAACCAAAAAGATGTAGTAAATATATCTGTTTAGGTCCAGTAGGTCCTGAACAACACAGTATTTCCACTAACAGCCTGGAAGATGGAATGAAGAACTTGCTAATGACATCCATGCAGAGCACCAGGCTCCGTCTGGCTGTAAGCAGATTGAGGAACAGATTTCAAACTCGAAGTGACTGTTGCAGACAGGTTTCACTCCACTGAAGGCAGGTGCGAGTTCTTCCACCTTAGGCAAGAGTAATGAACTAAATGAACCTGAGTGGGGGAGAGCTGGAAGAGAGGGCAGACTGCCAGACATGAACAAGAGGTTAAAAACACGAACACAAATTCTGACTTTAACAAAATTATAATCCATGAGACAGGTGGAATAGCTTGTTCTGAATCTGCTGGAGTTATTTAATCTCACTAGTTCCCAGAAGACTTGACTCATTATAAAAAAGATCCAGAGAATGAGAATGACTAGCAATCTCAAAAGATTTATGAGAAAGATGGAGAGATCTAAGAAGATTGAATTTTTTGATTCTAAAGAAAATTTCTAACGTTCATATATGCATTTGCTCTTTTAGCTGAATAATTTTATCAGCCATAGGGACAGCATTTTTAATAGTACAAACTATTAAATATATTTTAAAACATAATAAAACAATTGTTTTATTATGACTAGGCTTTTCTACTTCTCTACTTAGTTTACATGTTTTAGTTGTGGCAAAATGTGTGAATAATCTGTCACAAAAGATTAAAACAAAAATGGCAAACAAAAAGACTGAGGTATATTTTCACATCTCATAATTGTTAAGTATGACTTTTTTTTATAGTCTGAGATTCACAGAGCTAGGAAAAGTCTCTGTTTCACTTTTTGGAATACATGGCCGAAATTCCTTGATTAGCACGAATTCTTTTATTTCCACTGCCCTAATCTACTAGGGAAAAACAAGATAAATAACATGTATTCATTCCTTAATGGTCCTTGCTTGCATAAGCAAAAAGATTTATATAATTAAGATCCTTGTATATTTTTGTTTTCAAAGAGAAAAATAAAATTAAGGTAAACACACAGAAAGAATCATTGAACTATATTTGGCATCTGGTAACTTAGAGGAATGTAATGCTACACCTTCCTGAAGAAATTATTTTCAAAGTATTATCAGTAAACTGGGCTAAATAACTACTGCCTCTCTTGGATTTACAGAAAGGAGTATAAACACAGAGTATAGGTCCTTTTTATCTTGTGCAGACCCCCTGAGGATTTTGTCTCCTTCATTTATACTTTTATTGGCAGATTTTGTCATGCCAATAAAATGTTACTGCTTGAGCTGAACTGAGCAATGGACTTTGCCATCCATGAAGGATTAAACAAATGTGGAGCATTTATGAAGACATCCAGTTGCTACCGGAGCCCATCTGTACTGGAGATTTCCTAAATTTTTGGATCAGCTGGAATTCTGTGCCAGGCTGGAGGCAGGAGCAGTAGATCATCTGTTACCACAATCTGGTTGCAAGTCCTGTGCTATAGATGATTTCCTCTGATGATGTTCCAGCTGCAGGAAGAGCGAATGGCTGAGCAGTTATTCTCAGAATGAAACTGATTCCTGAACCCATGTATTCCCCTAGAGTGAGACCACACACTCATTTCTGATCTGGGCCTTAGGAGTTGTGAGTTCTGTAGGACTAGCCCAGAATAAATTTGTTTCCCCAAGAAGATTAAAAATAACCACTCCCATTAATTTCCTTGCTGGAAAAACATGGTTACAAGTACACAATTTGTGTAAAAAAGCCTTATCATTTATTAGAGTTATTTATATATCCCCCTAATTTTAATGCAATTAAAAAATTCCTAAGCGATAGAGAACAAGTGCAATTGTTATAGGCTGTCAAGTGCTCTGAATTCAGTTCAGTAAATCTTAGTAGGTGTGACAAATATGGAATTTTGTTGCACAGTAGAATAGATGGTGAAATCAGCAGTACTGCTTTTTACTGCATAAGCTATCTAACACTATGTTCTGTAGATGTTTTTTCCAAAACAGAGATTGTGACTTTTTCTGCACAGACTAAATTAATCCTCCTAATCCAATGGTTGTTCTGATCCTCTGAGGAGAGGACTAGATTAATAAAATCACTTCTTCAGTGTTTCCCTGTTATTCTTGCAATCCATCTGATTCTAGGGATCAAAGAAGAGAAAGCACAGGATTTCAAATAAACACAACTGAAAGTCTGTCTAAAAGTCCTTTGCTGTCTGTTTCTTGCTGATTTTAAAACTTAGCACCAAACCAGGGAGGGAGAAAAGCACTGTGATTTCTGTTTTACAAATGTATTTAATTTATACATATATTTCTATCACTCACATGTGACTTTTCTGGCAATAATTTCTTGGTCAAGACATCTGTGATCCACACTACCAGTGCACTGCAGATCATCAGTCTTTGCTAATGGAAACATGCACATAATACATTGATTATTCATGACCTGCTTCAATGAAGACTTTGTGGACACATTTTTCCATTAAGCAAATGGATTCATGGCTCATTTGGATTAGACATATAACTTCATCCTTATTAAAGGGATTGGTTTCTATCTCCCTCCCTTTCCTTCATGAATTCAAGACCCCCACATATACTTCTACACTTTTAATTTCTTTCCAACTCCCCTTCTGCTCTGCTTATCACACAGATTACCCTTCTTATTTCTTTTTGTCTGTCTTTCCCAGTGCTGTAGATTTATATCTGAATGTAATCCTTAATTTATTTTTCTAATTTTTAAAATTTAAATTATACTGAATTTTAAATTTATTTGAAAAATATGTATATCATTGCCTCTTTCTACTGCTGTAATAATTCCCATAAATTTAATGTTTTCTACATTTTCACCCTACTACCTGCGTCCTTCCCTGTTAATTATCCTATTTCTTCACCTCCCACTCTTCCACCTTTTGCTCCACTGCTCCATTCATACTCGTGTTTCTTAGTCACTCTCTGGAGTCCTTTATTTATTAAAACAGCACAGTGCTTAGTGACCAGGATCTCAGGTTTTTTTCTGACTCTCTAAATTCACTAGAATGCCTTTAAAAGTGGGACAGGTATACTACAAACATTTTTTTTGTGGGCAGTTCTTCCTTTCTTTATGCATTATTCTCTAGAAGTCTTGTACTCTCCTTTCATCCCCCACAGTTTTTTTCCTGTTCTGGTTGCAAAAATCTTTCCATATGCCTCCTTCAGTTTTGTGTCACCTAACTTGTTTTCTGCCCAAAATATTGTCTCCTTGATGTCAAAGACTTAATGTTATCAGACACCTCAGGTGTCTACCAGCTGTTTTTATCTTCAGAAGTGGATATCCAAGGGGTCTAGATGTTTCAGTTTGTATCTGCTATCTCTGTGTTTGCTTGTATCTTGGTTTGAAAGGTTGTTAGCCCCTCAGCTTTCCACATTTCTGCTTATTTGTCTTTTAGCCCTATTCCCATCTCATTGCTCCCAGAAGGCCTCTGTTGTATTGATACATCTCATCTTCCTCTGTCAGCTTTATAGACCAATCTTAAATTCTCCTGTCATCCCCTCCTATGTGCTGTTCTTTGTACCTTCTTTGCCATCAGATTGCTTTTCTTAAACTCCCCACTTTAGTTAACTGAAACTAAATATTTATTTCTGTGTGTTAAACTCTAACTACTTTCCTCACTGCATTTCATTATTTTCTGTCTATTTAACCAATTGAAAACCTGCTAATTAGAAAATTTTGGCATCAGTTTAAGAATCTAAAATATTGTCAAATGGAAAACACTCCCATTATATTTCCTCAATAGATTTTTGGTCCTCAGAAAACTTCAGCTTTCTAGGTGCTCTCTGATACATTCACATAACATTTTAAAGAATGAATTATGCAAAATAGCAGTGACCATTGTTGATAAAAAAAGTCATTGACCCCTAATGACTGTCCAGAGGCACATAACTATTCCTTGCCCTTGCTATGGCCACATCACTTGGGCTGTAACATTGGAATAACATTGCCCAATATTTGGGTTGACATCTCTATGTCACCTGTAACAGTAATATATTGATCATACTGGGGAGTATGTGTCTGTTCTGCACGGCTGGCTGTCTGTTCACTCTATGTGCTTATTCTAAACAGGCTTATAAACCTGGAATTGTTGACAAGGATCTGAGTCTGGAGAGGACTCAGAACACTTGAATTAATCTTGACTCTGGATCACCTATTAAACTAGACTCCTAAAATTAGTTTGGGTAAGCATTATGAACAGGGTTTCCAGAAGACAATTGAACTTATGAATATTTAGGGAAGTAGATTTTAAAGCCCGCAGGGAGAATCATAATTAGAAACTTATTGCATCTGAAGAACTATAAGAATATTTGCTGAAAAAAACCGCTAGTAAAGACACTTTAGGATCTCCTTTCTTAGAACATCTTGGTCCTAGTGATAGATGTCAAATAGCTGAAGTAAAATTATCTTTATATTTGCTTGCTCTACAACTTCTTAAATGAAAATATTGAATTCAGTATTTAATGTTATCAAAGTTCATGATTTTAAGAAATCTTAATTAATGTCAGTAGAAAAATTTCCAAAAGAAAAAGTCAACACTTTCCTTTCTCTCTCCTGAATTGATCTCACTGTCATGGAAGAAATGCCAGAATATCTTAATATAAATGTATAAATATTGACAATTTTCAAAGTTTTTTACATCCTACTCCTAATGAAAGTGAATGACAGTAAATTCACGAGGCCTAAGCAGACATAGAGGGGCTTTCTCATCTCTGATGTACAGCTTAGTGAGGTTCTAACATTTTTAAAATATATCAGGTGAATAATCTTCTCTCATGAAAGCAAGTGCATTAAAGAATCTCAAGTCTTCAAAATTTTGTGATACTCTAATGATATTTTTAATAGTAGATCTTAATTGCCACTAATAAATACATATCCAATGTTATTTTTAGTAAACATTTATGCAAAATATAATATTATATATATGTCAATTAGCACTTCAAATGGATGTATTTGAAGATGAAATAGAACTCAGGTTATTTTTCTGTAAAAGGTGATGAATATTTCTCTTTTAACTCTTTCTCTAAACAGTTTCTATTCATGTATCTGGCCTTTAAAGAAAGTTGCTGATGAGAAAAACTGTGGACAGTTGCTTGAAATTTACTTACAAATAGTGTGAAAACAAAAATTGCTTATCATTCAAAGTTGGCATTTCTCCCTACTTTGCATTATTTTATCATTTGATGTAAAAAATTTTCTCTGCAGATGAATTCTTAGGTCAGAACCCCATAAAAAATCTTTCTGACCTTGAGGTTGCAGAGCAGAGCCTGAAGAGCAGAAGGCCTGTGTTGTACCTTAAAGGTGCAAAATTAGAAAGCTGGGGCAGAAGATCCTGAATTTATTTTATTATTCTGAGCTTATGCTCTCAGACTGTTGTTAACACTGCACTTCTCTGTCCCCTAAAGCATAACCATGGACAGTGCCACTGCAGCTGACTGCATGGCCTCACTCTTGAACCTGCACACACACAGTCAGGCTTGGAAGAGAACTAAATGTCTGCTTGAGAACTTGAGAAAAACTTGAGAACTGAGAAATTTCCCAGCTAAGCACTGCTGGCCATTTAGAGTATGGGGGACAGGAAAGCAGGTAAGGGTATGCTCTGTATGAACAGAAGAGTGAACTGGGTGGGGATAGGGAAGAACCTTGTCTTTTGGATTTGCCCAGCATCATGGATTTGGTGGAGTAAGTTCAGGGCATGCATTGGTCATATTTAATAGTCATATAACCTTTAAAAGAGATTTCTGTCTTCAAAGGGAATTTTTATTTTATCCCTGAAATAGTGACCTTCTGATTTGGTTGCAAACACATATAGCGTGTGGGCAGATATTGTTCAATATTATTTTGATTTTTTAAAATTTCTACAGTTGCTGCTTTTTTTTTCAAGTATTGTCACTTTTTTTTTTTATGTCTTTCAGGCGTATTTCATTGTATAAAAGAAAATAAAAGAAGTTCAGTCAGTGAAATGTGCTTTGGAAAGGTGTGCTGACACGCATATATTTATGTTTAGAAATGACTTTAACTTGAATAGACTGCCTTGATATTACATCAGTAAAAAGTAACATGGAAGAGACAGAATGATGTTACCTTGCCAAGTTTAAGAAAAAAATGTAAGCAGTCTGTTTCCTAAGACTAACAATTGAATATGCAGATAATAATTAGCTGTGCAAATACTTCTGTGCTTTTTCCCAAACTACTGCTTTAACATTTCCTAGAGGAATCATGCTGAAGTTCTTCAAAGTTTGTACATCATTTACTTTGGAAAATCACTTTATGATTCATTAAAATGCTTCTGAAGTTCTCTGCGTGCAGTATCACACTTGTTATTAGTGGCCACAGTCTGTAAAAATTAGGGGAAATGTTTTCCTCATTCGTGGTCTGTTTTATTTTCTCACTTAGAGTATCACTTTATAAATATGTTTATATCGGCATTACATGCACATCTGTGTATGCATACGCATATATATATATTTATTTATATGTGTGTGTGTGTGTGTAAGTATGGGTATGGGTATATACATTGCTCATACACACATGTATCATATATAAGGAGGGGGTATCATGAAAAGTCCAGACCAGAATGGCAAATATGGAGAAAAATATGTTAAATAATGAAAGAAATAACGCATCAGATGACAGTGTTTTAAAATACTGCCTTGTAGATGATGTGCTGCGAGTGAACCCTTTCATCTAATATTTGTAAGTTCACAGCAGGCACATCCTGTATTCTATGGCAGAAAGTTTTATTGATTTACAGAGGCATAGCAAATGCTACCTGAGGCAGCATTTCTTCCAAAATGCTGTTGATATCAGAAGAAAATAAAGAAAATCTCATTGTTAGATATGATTTGTGATACAATTCCTCTTGTGTGCTGAGTATTAAGGTATTTTAAAGGAAGTGCTCTTTTCTGTCCAGAGAAAAGATATAAGGATCACTTCTTCTTGTAACAAAGTCAGTCTCGAAAATTTGAGATTTCACAGACCATTAACCTGCTATTAAAGACCAATGACAGGATTTCTTTCAGAAATGAACTTTGCATTGTGCGAGAAGTTGGCTGTGATACCAGAAACGGAAAGGAGAAAAAATCCTCACCCAAAACGACAAAAAAATAAGGTCCACAACACGATTCTTATCAAAGTCCATGCTATTAAAGAAATGAAATTGCAGCTGTACAAAGCTGAAGATACCAATTATGTGTAATGGTGCAGAACCAGGTTACATCAGCTTTGAATTTCAGGCAGTTCACATTCCATTTTACCTGCATTTGCAGAAAGTTGAGACAGTGTCAACTCCCACTTAGCATTCAGTTGATCACAGTGTTACAGAAAGTCAAACTGACAGTTAAGGGGAAGTGAAAGGTTCTGGGTTAGGTCTCTGTTGGTTTTTATTTCATTCTCATTAGGAACAATAATACAACAAACTGTGTTTGATTTTGAAGCTGAAACGCATGCATATGTATGGAATATAGTTAAATTATTTGTCTGGGTATATGAAGGACAAGTAAAAGAAATTTTGGAGTAATTTCAGTAAGAAATGTGTTCCTTTCTTTAAAGTGAGTTGGTTTAGCATTAGGTAATGTGTTGTCTGGGATAGATGAACCAGGCATGATAATATCATCAGGTGTGCTGTCTCTGTTAATTGTATTCATTTCAAAGGGAGCAATAAACATTAGGATGCTTTAATTTAGTTCATTTCAATGGGAGCAATAAACATTAGAGGCCCTTTAGTGTCCCTTTCTGAAGGGTCCCACTTGACTAATTTTGCTCTAATTCAAAGAGGAAAGACAGGAAACATGATTAATTTAACTCTTTGCATGGCAAACATTCATTTTGAAGTTGTTTCCTCCAAAGAAAGTACTAATTACAGTAATAAAATTAATACTCATTGTCATTCTAGATATGACACTAGCACCAAAAGCTCTGGCCAATATAGGCTGATGAACTCACTGAAATAATACACCACTCAAGGGATACTTCCTTATGAATTTAAGTGACCATTTTCCTTTTCCTGGGGTATTAAAGTGGCAAACAGAGTGGTGTGGTCCAGCTTGAAGGGTTTCTCTGTCATTGTGCTTTGTTGCCTTGGGCTCAGGGGAAATTGGGCTCAAAGGAAAAAATCGTGGCATGGCGTTTCCCCCTTTGTCTTGGGAAGTGTCTTGAGTGTCTCTGGCCCCACAAATATCTGGTCAGTAGAACTCCCATAAAAATCACCCTCTTTTATGTGCTGATATTAGTATTGTTGCTGTTTCTATTATTGTTCCTTATCTCAATGCTTTTTTCTAGGAAATTGATATTCCAATCAATAACTTCTGCCTTTCTTACTGGAGAGGATGGAGGGAAAGGAAGCAGCTGCTTGGAGCTTAATTTCCAGCTTGTTACAAACCACAAGAAATCACTATGGTGACTGAGGCACTGGATCATCTCTGCTTTGAGGAAAGGCTGAGGGTGTTCAGTCTGGAGCAGAAAAGTCTCAGGGGGATCTTACTAAAGTACAGAAACTCCTGAAGGAAAGATGTAAAGAAGACAGGGCCAGGCTCTTCCCAGTGGTGTTCTGTGAAAAGGCAGGAGGCAGTAGCCACAAACTGGAAAACAGGAGAATTCCTCTGAACAAGCAAACACGGTTACTTGAGAGTGATGGGGTACACAGGTTGGCCAAGGACATTATGGAGTCTCCAGTCATGGAGTCATATTCCAGAAGCTCTCTGGACATGGCCATGGTCAGCTGGCTGTAGATTGTCCTACCTGAGCAGGGGATTTGACCAGATGACCTTCAGAGATCCCTGCCAACCTCAGCCAGTCTGTGATTTTGTAATAGCCAAAATGTTGCTGTGTTATCAACTCCATTTTAGTCACAGATTTAAAATTCTGTGCCATCCCAGAGGATATACAGCAGTCTACTGTTAAAAAAAGTTAACTTGATTTCAACCAGACACAGTAAAATGCTGAAACCAAACTCAATCCAAAGTCACTGTTTAGGTACAGAAGTCTTAAATTGCAATAGCAGAGTTTATAAGAAGACAGAGGCAGGAAAGGCAAGAGAGAGGGAAGGTGACCAAGAGACTGTCAGACACTTTAATTAATGAAACACTACTTGTTTGAAATTATATAATATTAGTCCTCCTAGGAAATAAAACAACAATCCCCCCAAACTGCAAGAAACAGAATAAAACCCTCCTGATAACTTAACACATTAAGGGGATTGCTTTATTTTTATAAGGGTAGCAGATCCAGATAAATAAAGCACAATTCTCATAGTTTGGTGATCTATTTTCTTTCTGCTACATTGTTTTCGTCAAAGCTTTTGCCAGGTGACAGATATCTAGTATGAACTCATTTAGCTATCGTTGAAGTTAGTGACTGACTTTTGGGCATTGCAGCAGTACCATGACCTATTATGTTATAATTTAAAGGTGTATTATTATTGTTTCTACTGTCACAATAATGCCAAGTATTTGTTATATCTTTTGATGTAACATACAGTGTTTCCTATTTAACATAATGTAGTTAAATAGGTGTTTGGTAAGGTTAATTTCCTTAAAGTTAATAAGAATCTTCTCATCAGCTTCCCTTGGGTCTGTTTTTAATCTCACTTCCTTTTATTTCTCATTTTAAGTTCCTAGTGCATTCATATTACTTCAGGACAGGTCAAACACATCCTATCTATTTATCTATCAATTAATTCAATCCATCTGGCTTATAGTAACATAAAATCTCAACACATCAGAATATTGTATGAATATTAATGTTAAAATTTTGTGGCAAGATGTCATTTAAGAACAGTATCTTGCTTCTACTCTTTTCCTCCTAGGTCAGGCATTTTTCATCCTGCTTTACAGGGATTTGCAAATGTCTATATCTGAGAAATATGTTTTTCACATTTAAGTTTGAGTCATTTTCTGTAATGCTTTCAGTCATTTTTCAGAATGCGTATACATCTTGACTATTTTCCTTCAGGTATATGTGTATGCTCTCCCTCATATTGTGACTGCTGACATCGAGATTCTGATTTCCAGGAAAATATATGAAATCACATTGGTATATATTAGCATATATAACATCTCTAGACAAACACTTTAACTCAAGTAGACTGTGTATCCGTAGGTGGAAGAATAAATGCCTCAGTATGCTGTGATAAATTGTTTAATAAAATAAAAAAATAATGAAATCCTTCTTTTCAGTCCAGGCTGCTGTATTGCCATACATTTTATTGGTCTGAGAGGTAGAATTCTTGGCAGAGGCATCATCCCATGGGCCACATAAAGGGCACATGGTATAATTCAGCCTAGTGTAACTATAAATGACCAGAACAGAGTCCGAAAGGTCTGCTCAATTCAATATCTGATTTATGTTTTGTGCTGTGTTGAGGAGATTTTGGAACTGACACAGACAGGGTGAGCTACGTGCTGCAATTGTAACTGTCCAGGTGAGAGAGAGTACATGGAACAGGAGCATTTCCCAGTGATTAATTCAGCCAACACTATTCCCTTCATGGGAAGACATTTATTGTAAAAATTCTTCAGGCACTCATATGTGCTAGACATTTATAGAGGTGTGTGCTATCTGCTACATTTTGAATAAATGTGTATTTTTCTCTGGTGACATTTACCTGTGGAATTCCTTATAAAAGCAAGGGGAAGGTCAAACCTCTTGAAAGCACGGTTAATGACAAATTACACAAATAGGGTAAAATAGAGGGGAATTTTGTATTTTTTATTACACAGTAGCAGGAGCTATTGCACAGATGATCTGACTTTACTGGATTTGGTTAGAAAATTCTCATCTCATTCTTCTATTGTCATTGATTTTATCAAATATGCAGAATTTATGCTTCATAACAAATATAATATAGATGTAAAATTTTTTTAGTACATTCTAGAAATAAAATATTAACCACTAGAAATATGCTTTTACCTTTATTCTAGACAGAGAAAGAGTATTTTGTAAAACAAAAGATGTTGAAGGTTATTGAAGTCATCAAAAGAAAAAGTCCCTTAAAATAAATGCTTTATTCTGGAAAATATGTATTTATGTGAATCATGTATAAACATTTTCCCTGTAGAAAAGGAATATTTAATGGTA
This sequence comes from Setophaga petechia, assembly GCA_024362935.1. NCBI lineage: Eukaryota > Metazoa > Chordata > Aves > Passeriformes > Parulidae > Setophaga > Setophaga petechia. The sequence goes on along the minus strand of JANCRA010000002.1, from coordinate 523,578 downwards.
TACAAAAGGACTAGCTATTCCCTCTTTGAGTTTGCAATAAATCAGCTTGTCTTGACTGAAAATATAAGGCATAAAGTAATATTTCTCAGTGCTTAGATTAAAAAATATACAATTTTTTTTTTAGTATATAGAAATGCAGCTAATTTGACTAATAAGGAGGTGCTTGAAAAAAAGGACAAATTAAATGCTTTTTCATGCAAAATTCAGTTTGGATGGACATTTTCCAATAATATTTTTTGGCACGATTGTGCACTGTCAATTATTTTCCATTTTGCATGGCATATATTAATGTATTTTAGCAACTCATTTTATTTGCATCTTTCCTAATACATGAAAATATAGGCTGTTAGAATTGTAAGACCTATCTGAAAGAGACTGAAATAATAAACCTTTGAAGTTTTATGACTTATAGATCAAGTTTAGTACAAGTAGACATGATAGACTAATTTTGTTTAGGTTTTAGGATTTGCTTTTTTGTATTTCATTTTCCCAGACCACTATTTTTGGTGATGATGGGTTTTATTTATTACAACTATTTCTATTTCTCAAATAAATCAAGATTTCTCTAGGTTCCTACAAAGTTGTGAACAGTTCTTATATATCTGGTCATCCTGAGCAGTGAGATGTGCTATAAAAAATTGTTTAATCATTCGTATTGAACAACTATTCACTATAAGAAGTTCTAAAAACATTATTTGATAAGGCTCAGTGTGACATAAAGTTTTATTTCTCTGTTGATTATGGTATTTTGCCTGAGAAACTTCAGCTTTTATGTAGATATGACAGAAGTCTTAAAAATTCCTGAGATTTCTTGATAGTTTTTGGTTCTGCAGATTCCAGTACAACACAAAATAGTTCTTTCCACTTACCTCTCCTAAATTTTTTTGGTTGCCATTTCAGTGGAGACTTACTATGTATAACATTAGTAGTCAAAAGACCACATTGGTGCCAAACTTTTGCCTCAGAATTCTGACAAACCAGAGGGGTAATTAGCATTTACAGACATTTGTAAATTTGCCTTTTTTTAAAGCAATGGAGAAGAACTAAGAGAATGATATTTAAATTTTAGGCAATGAACATATCTAATGGAGTTTTAAAGGTATTTAAATTGTGTCGAAATAGATGTCTAAACTCATTTAACAAACAAATGACTGCTAATGCTTTAGATAAAAAGACTGCTGTATTGGGTAATGTTCTTTGAAGGGCAAGTAATATGGGTCAATAAAAAATTCTCTATCACATTAGTTAACAATTTATGTTTTAGTATACCTTAAGCATTTTGAGGGCATATTGCTTATTGCATACCTTCTTCATCCACAAATAAAAGCTGCAGAAAACATTGTTGTGCAGACTTCACGGCAAGAAACTTTGCACTGCTGATTTTGTTTCTAGCAGGAAAAAGAAATATGTACAGGTCTTTTCAAGAGCCTTGTTTCATTAAATGAGACACTAAAAAAAATTAGTGATAATAATGGTGTGGATGGACTCATGCAGCTGGAGATTGCATTAACACTTGCTCTGCAGAAATGTTTCTGGAAGGAATACAAGACTCATAGTGTTGATTTTGAATTATTTTAGGATTTTGTTTGCATACCTTCTAGAAGAGAAACAGAAGTAAGTAAGTATTCAGAAAATTAGTAATAGATTCAGATGGCAAAATGTGAAGCTTTTTTACCAGTTTTATCCATCTATCTGGACAATACACCAGCTGTAATTAATTTTATGTAACTTTATCGATCTGGAAATTAGTCATTACTTCTTACTTCATGTTAGCTATATACAATATAGAAATTTTAATCGGGGCTAGGTGATGTAGTTTTTCTATATAGTCAATAGAAACCTGATCAACACTCTTGCTTTAGAATGTAATTCATCACAACTTTAAAAAAAGTATATTTGATTAAAAATTTGTGTACTAAACTATTAGCAGGTAGGGATTTCTCTGCAACATGTATAAGGAAAGCCTCAAAACTGCCTTACACCTGAAGCCTGAGTTCTGAATGAGGATGAATTTTAACTTAAGCTATTAACCACAGCAGGGGGAGTCTCTCTCAGAGACAGAATCATTTCACTAGCTCTTTGTAATTACTAATAAAGGCAAAAAAAACAAATTAGCTGGTACACTAGAGAAGAGAATATACTAATTAACACGCAGTTTGGCATATACTTGACTAACAGTTCCAGTAGTACACAATTTTTCTTAAATAAGAAAAAAAAATTACCACATCATCACTATTACAACAGTTTCAGAGAAGATATTAAAGTAACACTCATCTATATGTTCCTTTATTCAGATTTGTTTCACCTTGTTAGCTTGCTGTTTGAAAATATTTAGAGTGAATCCTCAACACAGTCCTTAGGAAAGTAGTCATATTTTTGTGGCTTTTCTTCCCACTGCTATGTAATCTTTAAAATTGCATCTGCAAACCTGATAACTATGATTGCAAACCGCAGATTAAATATTTCAACCATGATCTATATTTGCTAGCTCCTGTTAAATTTATTACAGCTTACCAGGAAATTTCTTTGTATACTTTTGCTGCCTCTTCCTCTCCTGCTCTTCACATCCCTGTGACCTTCCAAAAACGAGGAACAATAACCTGTTTTCTCTCAGTCATATGGCCAGTCACCTACACAAACACAGGCTACATGATAGCTATGCATCTCAAGCATCTTTCCACTACTCTCCTTTATTTGAAAACCCTTAAACAGGCTCTTGTTCACCTTAACTGGTTACCATACTAGAAAGTTAACCATGAAAAGGTCAGGTTTACAGTTGTGTTGATATTTATTGTAAAAAACTAAGCAGACTCATAATACTCTCTTGATGATACTGATACCTTCATGTCATATGGCATGCAGAGAATGGATAAGCGTATGTATAACTGTGTGTTAGAAAGCAACATCATGAATATAACATTGGAAAAATATAAAAAGAGTAGAAAAGAACAATCAGTGGAACACGCCTGTCAAAGAGTACGAGTTCTAGCACAGTAACCTAGGGGAATTCAGAAGTATTCCAAGGTGAGAGCATTGCTATCTACAGCTGACCCTGAACAGTAGGGGTAAGTTGTTTTTAGCAGGGTGAAGTGTGCCATGACATCAGAACTTCAGCATAAAGTATTAAGCAAGTTGGCAAATATTGCCAAAAAGTCATGAGCAAACCAGACGTGATTTAAAATGCTACCTGCTCCTGAGCCCAGGTTGGGGGAGAAATACAATATCTTTTACAGTTTTGTCTCCCAAAAGTTATGAATTACCAGCGCAGGAGTCATGGCCAAAGAAAAAGACAGGGTCTGAAGTTTACATGGACACAGTATTGAAAGTGGATTCTTTTTTAAGAGGTAACAAAAACCATGCTGAAAACCCAAAGGAAGGATAATATCTGATTACATTTGAGAACTGTTTGCTGTCATGTTTGTCGAGAGTAGAGCCTACAGCAGTAAGGCAATGTCACAACAAGGGTCTGCCAGAGTACTGAATCTCTGCTTTGCTCCCTGCAGTTGGTGTGAGGAACATGCTGGAAAGCAAGCAATGAACTGAGTTACTAAAGCTGCCTTTTGCTGGAATGCATGCATCTTCAAGCTAGGCATAATTTTTAGTGTATCAACGCACATCAAAATAAGGAGCAGAGCAGTTCAGTCAGCCGTGTGAATGGTCAGGAAACTGGAAAGGTGCATGATCTGTTGGGTCCTTTGCAATGGGAATGTTACTCTGCTGCTTTTGTTGCCAGCCCTACTCACATCCCCTTGCTGCAGTGAGCTGCTTGTGTTCTCTACTTTCAGACCTGGTGAGTAAAATCCTGCCCTGCTGAACACAACAGGAGTTTAGATATCGATTTCCATGACTTTCCCTAAATTGGTTGTCCAAGGACTTCTGTGTGCTGGGTGAAGCTCTATGTGCTGACTGCTCACTGACCCTTTTTCCTAGGGAGGAAAATCCAGGAATACTGCCAGCCCCTCTTTTATCAGCCTTATGTTTTATTTGAATTAAATTTTACATATGGAGACATTGCAATCCTTTTCCAGGCCTCTGATTTTCTGCTTGGTCAAGATGTGATTGATGAGGTTAAACCTTTGCCATGGGATTAAATCCTCTGAGTGCAACCTGCAGAAACTTGCAATGCACTGACATGCTTGCATTGTCTGATTCTGTGATTATTTCTTACTCAATTTTTTCTCATCCTTTTTATTTCACACAGAGAAAATATCAGATCCTGCTATAAGAAGAATGCCCTAAAACCTTACTCTGAGGAAAAGGATGGGAAAAACTGAAACCAAATTCTTTAGGAATTCTTCCATTTATTGGCAACACAACCACACCTCTGAATGAAGTAGCATTGCCACCACTTATTTTAAACCCGGGTCAATGAGCACCTTCTTTTGCCAGACACCTGAAAACGCAGTGCATACTCCTTTGGCAGAAATTCATGCTGTACCTAAAAGCAAGAGTAGACCAGAATAAAAAGAGTGATGGATAAGTTGGAGGGATTTCCAGACTTACAAGACTGAAGGGGAAATGAGAAAATTCAAAACAGCAGTTGTGAAATGATGTAAAGACAGTGATGTAAACATGTTTTTCACATCTTTTACAAGGTGCAGGACTGAAAAAATACAGAACTACATTTTAGCTTTAATGCTTTGGCCCAGCAGAGGCAGTCCAGTATAGGATTTTAATTTTCCAGTTTAAGTGGCCTAGAAAAACTAAGATTTTGCATCAAGAAAAGGAAAGATCACAGATTATTAGAGAACTGAGAAAGCATGCATGCCTAGATTCACCTGGAAAATATTGAAAATGCTGTCCCTAAAATACAGAGTTATGCACTCAGTGTATTTAAAGAAAAAAGCAAAGATAGGTAAGTAATATTTTCTTCAAACAAGACTTGTAAAAGATTCTAAAATTTTCTTCTTAGTGTGAATTATTCATTTTAGTACATTATATTCCATGATGGTCATTATTTATTTCTATTGTTTCCCTCAGAAAAGCTAAATATAGTTGAACAGACTCCTCATGCTGTGCTTGGCTTCTTTGAATTGTTGGACTGGTCTGAAAAGAAACTGGAAGCAGGATGCTGCTGCCCATTCAAGATTTCCCCTGGGATGCAAAGAAAGGAAAATCTTGGAAAAGAGGAAATAGTTGCTGTAGCATTTCCATGCATGTCAACTTAGTGATTATTTTAGGAGTAGAAGAAACTTTGTCTGCTCTTGCTTGTCCCCTCTTCCCCATAATGAGGATCCCCACATATGAAGATATCCCCTTAAGGAGTTTGCTGAGTCACCAATGGATTTTCTCTCTCAGGTGCTATCCCATGAGGACCAGATGGCATGTTACATGCAAAAGCCCAGAACTGAAAATTTAAGGTAAGACATGTACAAAGCAATAAGGAAAATGATATTTTAATTATTTCAGCCCTAACCACCTCTAAGCTTAGTTCATTTAACTTTCATAACGATATTTGTGAATTTGAATAGTGCACGTGCATTTGGAATGAGGATACATATCAAGTTCATCTGTGCAAAATGATAACTAAGAAAAAAAACAAAATAGAATTTGAAATGGATCTGTGCCACATTTGTGGCAAACAATATAAATGTTCTTTCAAAAACATCTTTTCAGATTTTAAAACAATGATATCAAACTATGGAAAGAAATGGAATTAAATATGGATGAATGACAAAAAATGAAACCTGAAACCACTCCCCAGATATCTCATCTACTTACTAGCACATCTGTTTTCCTTTAGGTAAGACAAAAAAATTCTTACCACATCCCTTTTCAGCCCTTTAATAATGGAATTAATCCTTTTAAAGAAGATATTCCTTTGAGTGTATTTGTTATGTCAACCTAACAACCAGTCTTCAGGAAGTTGAACAAGCATACTTTTCTTGAAAGAATATACAGCTCAATCTCTTCATGGATAAAACCCTAAAATCACAATACCTTCAATATAATAGGGTATAGCTTAATATCAACTTGAATTCAAATATCCAATAAGCAGTCACGATGTGAGATCTGGTTTGGACCCAAGAATACAGTTGATTTCCAGTCTTCAGTTTAAATATTTAGTAAAATTTTTTGATTATTTCCTTAGCGTTGTGTCTATAAGTCATTATACCTTATTTAATGATGCCTTGATACTTAAAATGTTTAAGAATTGCTGGTTTTATATATGCTTTTCATGTTTAATTCATGTGAAAAAGACTGTCTATTTTAAAGACTATTTCTAAGAAGACAATAATATGGCAAAAATAAAACATGTTCATCTATCATGGACTATGAAACAAATTTTCAAATTGTCATTGTGTTTGGGAAAAGTTTTCTACAGAACTATATTGAGAATTTAAATATTGAGAAAAAACTGAAGCTGTCTGTAGCTTTTCCTTCTTTATATTTCGAATAGTTTTTACAGAAGTGCTTGTTTATTTGGACTATGCCAAGATGTGAGTTCTCTTCTGTATTGTGTGAAGAGAAATCTTGCAGCTTTTAAATCGAATTTTTAGGAAAACATTTGGTAGGAGCGGCAAACCATATCTCTTTGGAGGAAATATAAAAGCTTTTCCTTTTTTTTTTTTTTTTTGGTTTGATCTTCCAATGCTCTGGTTTTCTTTCACAAACTACTAATTAAACTTTCAGAGCTTGAGAAGGATAGAGGTTCCCTGCAGTGTGACCTCAGTAGTGTACTTTAGTAAGTCACATGTATTCTCATTGCATACATTGAGAAACTATGCAATGAAAGCTTCTTCCTAATATGTTACATCAAATGATGATATACCACTCTGATTTTAATTTCAAACTTAGTTAACACTTAAAAGGGGCAAAAAACGTGCAATCCTTTCTCCATTCTGGGCCACCATTTTTTGAATGACTTGAACCAGAAATTCTCTGCCAATTTTTTTTCCTTTGAATCAAATAAACTGTCAAGAAGAAAATAAATGTGACTCCTCATTGGCATGCCACCTCAGTTACTGGACCACACGAGGCTTTTCAAGGCTTGAGCTGTCTGCTTACCAGTGCTCTATAAAGTTTAATATAATGTCTCCTTTCATAATCACGACTTTGTCAAATATATGTGCCAGTCTGGTAAGAAGTGAATAAAGCTGATGCAAAACCTATTTCAAGTGGGTATATCCAATAGTAAATGTCACATTTTACTGGTTGACAAACATTATCACTTCATTTCACAGTACAGTAAACAACTCATAAGTCACTGGCTAATTTGATTGACAGTAGCCTTGGGCATTCTTTAGAAATCATTTAGTATACTGCAATGAGTCAGACTTTCAGGGTAATTGACCTCAAAAATATGAAAAAAAAGTCCTATAGTCTGCTTAAAATGAAGGGAAAGAGGGAAATCAAAAATGTGAGAACAATAAATTACAGAAATTTCTCATTTGAGCGAGTAACAGCTTTAATAGCTTTCTTTAAGAATTGAGTGCACTCAATTGAACATCTGCTTTCCAGCTGTGTATATTGATATATTACCAGGGTTTTATCCTCTTCTACTTTAAATATATCCATAAGATTTTCAGAGCTCCACTACCTGACTTTCTGACAATGCCTTGATTGTGAAAGATATAAAAATGTCAAAAATTCTGTAGGCCATTTTATGCCCAGGATATTATTTTTCAATTGAATCCAAAGACAGATGTCTATGAACAATTAAACCATTCTCCAATCACACCTTGTTCCAGCTGGGATCATAGAATTAAAAGGAAATAAGCCATCATGATTCACTTATTGCCAGAGTACCTAGTGTTTCCTGTACTGCTGATAGATTCTTATTAAACAATTCTGTCGATGGAAAATGAATATTGTCCGCTGCTTGAACTTCTAAAGTTAGTTCTTTGATATTAAATTTGATTTTTTTCTCTTATAATAATTCATACACTTAGTGACTGGCTTCAGAAATTCCCATTAGATGGAGATTATGTTATCTAAAGCTTACTAAATCCCATGTCAGGTCTCAGGGACTTTAGCTGCAAAGCAGAACACTGAAAAGACCTGTAGTGAAAAGAGGAACTTGCTAATCAAAAAAAAAAAAATGTAGCCTGGTGACTCTTCTTTTAAAGGAGATGTGGAAAATGTTTACTTCTTTTGCCCCACCTTAATATGAAGTTACCTTTTTTAACTCCCTTTGCCAATGTTTCTCGCTGGCAGCCACAAAGCTCAGGCTTAGTAAGTCTGTAGCAAGGAGCCAAATAATATCTGCCTATGAACCAAAATATCATCAGTATGTTTATGCTTTAGTGCTTCAGAACAGCTATATTCCCATTCATGTGGGGAAAATTTAATTTCTAGACTATGCCCAGAAAGGTTGCTAATAAAATATTTCTGCACTTTGTAGATAGATGGTTTGTGATAGGTTAAGTATTTTGAAAGAAATATACACTCTCACCACTTCCCCTGGACACAACAGAGCTGACAAAAGCAGCCTTTGTTTCCAAAAGCTGTTATAAAATTGAAGGAAAAAGCTACTGATTTATATGTTTAATTTTATTAAATGGTACCAAAGAAACCTGATTGCATCTTTCAGAAACACTAGCAATTAAAAGGATGCGTTAAAGTGTGTAAGTTAAATCTCCCAGGCTTGATAAGTTCTTGCAAAAGATTGATACATTAAACTTCTGACTATGGAAATTACAATTTAGTGAGAAGTTATTTCCTTTAAAATGTTGAGATTTTCAATACATCAGAGGAGACAATTGAAAGATAAATCCAAAAGACTGAGAAAAAGCTGATGCAAATGTGTTTTGTTTACCATTGCAAATCTGTACTAGGTGCACTGGTTTATATTACACACTTCTTGCATATATTTATGCACACTAAACTTGAAAGAAAAAAAAAAACAAACAAGGTCAGCTTAAGCTCACAGGCCCCAGCCAAGCAAATCCTTTAAGCATGTGCTTAAGTTCAGCAGAGGAATAATAATGTCAACATGAAGAAAACTCCACATATGTTTAGGTGATTTAAATGTTCACAGGTTCAGGGTAGTTTTATTTAGGATCTCTTGTAGCAGCGGGCACTAATGTGACTTTCATTTTGCTTCCATAGGCCCACTGTTTATGGCAGAAAAGAAATTTGTGAGGCCTGGCAGCTCTTGCATAGGTATAAGTTTACACAACAGCAGTTATCCCTTGTGTCCATCCCATTGCATCCCGTGTCCCCCTGTCACACTGCCACCCTCCCCTCGACTTCATATTGTATTTTATCCAAAAATGCTGGGACACACAGACTCAGACATGATTAAAAATCAAGAATAATGTAAACATGTATAGTATGATGTATAATGTATGACACAAAATTTGCTCAACATCTGTCTTTCAGAAAGAAGTAATGAAGTAGCACTTCAAGGGAAAATGCATGCAGAAGGGTTAACAAATTTTTTCTAAATTTCTTTACCTGAAGTACTCATATTCCAGTTTCTGGAAGGAAAAATCCTAATTTTCTTTGTTGCTGCATAGGTTACATTTTTTTTTTCAGTGCTGAATTAAGGATAAAATTTAAAATAAAAAAAAAAAAAATGGAAAAAACTTTTTTAATTCTCCCTGTTCACTTCATCTGCTTATTAAAAGCCAGTTAAACTCAAATGAAGGGTAATTATAATGATATAGAATACTTCCATCTAGAGATTCTTACATTTATCATGGAGTGTGTATGGGTTGTGGGGAACTGAATTACAAAGAATTAAAGCAAAGCATCAATATTCACACAATATATAAATGGCAAAAAAAAAAAAGAGATTTAAAACACATGCTAGACCTCAGACACTGCTTCAGTTCAAGCAGTTCAGCTGAATTTAAGGCTTCAGAGATTATATCTGGATATTCAATTGATTTTAAAGTTATTCTCTCTAGATATGAAATATCTGAAAAGTCTACTAAATGTGGAATAAATCTTGCTGACTGATGAAGGAAAGAATATTTTCTTAAGAAACTGCTTTTTCTTTCCTCCAGATCTGTTATCTGTGGTGAAAACATACACGATATTTGTTGCTTTCTCTTCACTCCTCTGAATTACCTTTCAGGCATTTTTTTCTCCCTCCTCATTTATCTTGAAAAATAAATTCAGAGTTGTGTTTGAAAATCAAGTCCTTTATAAGACTTTCAAATGCTAGTAATTTGTGCCCAGTAATGGATCTTCTTGTTCCAAGGATATAAAAATTGCATTATTTGTGTTTTACAAAGTATACTATGAGATAAAAGGGTGGAACATGCACACTTCACATTTAAGTTGCCCTAAACTTCCTCTGCGGGGCTTTTTTAGTTGAGTAAGAGAAATTTCCCCATAGGTTTACTGGGAGCTTAAATACACTCACTCTCCCAAGTCTCTCCACATATTATATTGTTCACAGAACTCACAGAATAATATGTGATAATATGTTATCATGGTGGACTTAAAAATCTTTGCTAAAATGCCAGTACAAAGCAGAAGCTTTGTCTTATCTTAAATATTCTAATTTTTTAAATTGTATTTATTGAACTATTAACGTTTAAAGTAATTTGTGATCCCTCAGCATTAAAAGGCTCAAAATTTTCAAAATTAGCATCACTGAATGGTATTGTTTGTAAAATTGGACAAGATCTGTCAAGAAATCACAGTTGATATTTGGTTCAGTGATAAAAATCATGTTATATGAAATAAGATAGGTTTACATTTATCTGACAAAAAAGAGAGAGTCTGATAAATATTTTCTAGTTTAACATTTGAAATCAGGATGGTGACATCCTAATTGGCATTCAAAGGAATACTGAGGTAGAAAAGTGTTGCTGCAGGAGTGAATGTTAACAGTGTGAAAGATTTACACTTACATCTGGGAAAGTCACGGCACATTGGATGAGCTCCAGCAGGTAAGAAACCACTATGTGGGAAAGGCAAATAATTGTATGTCACAGGATCAAAGGAGTTCTTGAAATGTTAGAGGAAATTGCTACATGAGTTTAGAAGAAAGGTTCTTTCCCTCGTGGAAAGCTTGCACTGGCTGTCGTATGCAGCCAGTGAAAGACAAGACTGCCTGTCCTAAAAATGTCGGGAGGCTGTGGCTGGAGCGATTAGGGAAGCAGGCTGCAGCCCAGAGATCACACTGCACTTTGGCATCTGAGGGAGACTTACAACATGAGGTTTCAAACTGAGGAAAGCTCCCACAGGAGCTGAGAGCCAAAGAAAGATTCATTTATTTTGTGTGGTTGTAGGATAGAGCTTCTTTTAGCAAGTGGTTTGAGGTTTGCCCCTAAGCATCAAGCAGATTTTTGTAAGGGGTGTAGGAGGACGTACTTTACTGTTTTGCTGAACTTTTGCAAATAAAATTTGATTTGGTTAAGATACCTGTCTTTTATCATCCATTGTTTCTATAGTCATACCCTGCAAAGAGTTAAAAAAAAAATAAAGGTTTCAAATGAAACTAATTCTTTTATACCCTGAGATAGTCCAGATGTTGGTTAAACTGCCTTCAACATGCGATCAGGTGTTAAATTTAAGATCTGTGGCAAAAGCCAAATGAAAAACTTTTCCTGTCTCCAAAAGTAGGAGCTTGCCAGGATATTTATCAAGGTAGCAAATTCAGGAAAGTAGGAACTTAATGAAATACCAACTTCAGGATTTGGAGTTTTGAAATTCCTTGAGATTAGTCTCTCTTGATTTCCATTGAAATTAATGATGCCAACAGAATTGATTTAGATGAGAATGTAGTGAGCTTAGCCAAGAGCAAATCTTCAAATCCTGCTCTATGAACACCTAATCCTGAGAGATTAAATTACAAAAAGCATTTGTAGTATTCTTTTTTCAGCTTTCTTCCCATGGTGCTATACTCTAAAAAACAAAACAACCCTTTTTCAAGGATGAACTTGTGAAAGAAAAAAAGAGTCTCATTTTCTGTGGTGCAAATTTACCACATACTTTAAAACTGCGGTTTAGATAATGATTTTATGTGTTATTACTCAAGTAGTATAAGAGTCTGTGTAAGGTAGTATGCATATGCTCACTACAACAGAAGATGCTAATGATGTACTTTAATGAAATCCTCTTGTTTTTGGAGGAATTGCAGCTTAGTCTAACCAAAATGTCCTGTCTGTGAACTCATTTATTTGGTCTTAAATATGAAGATTAATAACTACCCAGCTAATACACCTCTAAATAACTTATTTAGGGATGGCAAATATTAATCACTTAGTGAGCTTACATAATTAAAACACTTTTGAAACCTTGTGTTGACCCATGCCTCCACTTGTAACAGTGTGTAGGATATTCAGATGAGAAACCTGGAAGAGATCTCTGGGTTGTGTGAGAGTGGACTGACCTGCAAGGACATGTGCAGGGTTCTGACCCTCGTACTTAGGGCCAAAGGATGGTAACCAATTTATTTCAGCTGTTGATATGGATTACATTTCCTTCCAGGGCTTTACAGATCTTAATGAATTTCCAGAAGATATTTTTGCAAAAAGCGAATCAGTGACTCTTCTTCTAACATCATAGATGGTTTGAGAGTGAGAAGACTGAACAATGCAGTTGCTCCTGTTTTTTGCCCAAATGCTGCACACTGCTACATTGAAATTGTATGGTATTTGTTGTCTTCAGCTGAACTTTTGGGTTTTTTTAAATAGGCATTCTTGATTGTAAGGACAAAACACTGTAAGTAAAGGAATAAAATAAAGTTTTCTCATCACACCTCTTCCTTTTATTTCAAATAAGTTTTGTAAATTCCAAAGCAGCATTGTCTTTTGACAATGGCATCATGTTTAGAGTTACTGCTTCATCTGTCTTGCAATATTAATCTTTACACATTTTTTAAACTTTTTTCAAATTTCAAATTCTGACTTCAATTTTTCTGTCTTTCTTGTAATGCGCAGGTTTGTGGCTAAAAAAAGAGACTTTGGCTGAAGAAAAGCTCATGGAATGAGGTTGATACTGAAACCTTACAGAATCACACAAGCAAAAAGTGAGAGAATTCAGTGAACTAGATGATAACAAAATAAATCAGTCTTCTTGCTCTCCTTCTGGAATTCAGCATTTATTAGATAATAACTCTTTATCAAGATTTTTAGTTTAAAAAAGTGGGTACATTCTTGTTATGTTACACTGGAAATGGATGCTGCTGCTACTTACAAATTTCTGACAAATTGTGAGGCATGTTCATTAACTCCAGAGGTATCTGCAGTTGAAACAACATACTTCTTCTACTGGAATCTTTTTTCTGTATCACTTTATTGTTTATTTCTTTAGCATGATAAAAATTAACTGAAACAGAGTTTTTTAAAGTTCTGTTTCCTTAGCAATCAATAGAGAAAATGGGACTGAAGGGAACAACCTAAGGTAAAAGAGGAACTTTAATATGAATAAATTCACTCTCCACTGTTCATATAACTAAGAAAATAGGAAAAAAGGGATTTAAAATGGGAAACAGAAAGAAATTAAATGCTAAGCAACACTGAAAGAAGAGGTGTGTATTTTGTTATCTATGAAAGGAAAAAGTATAAAAGAAGCAGTAGAAATGAAAAGGAAAGCATAGTCTGGTCTTAAGTCTGGGCTTCCTGTCAGAAAGTTGTAGTGCTTGCAGTATTATTGGGGAGAAAACAGCTGCTCTACACAATTATCCCTGAGAAGTTAATAAAGAATTGGAAGGGAAAAACCTTTAAATCTGCCTCATTTCCATTCCCTCAAGTTTTAAAATAGGAAGTTTCAACTCTTGTGTCCTGTGGTTTTTCAAAGTAAGTGCAATCCAATATGCCAGAAATCACAGTAGAAAACACATTCTCTCCAAGTTTTCAGCTATTTACAGAGTCAACAGATTTTGATACTGCATATAAATATTCTTTATCATTTTAATAGTTTAAATGTCAAAATGCCTCATCTGCTAACTTGTAAAGTCTCCTTGTCCTTGGCAAACCTTTCCAAAATAACTGCCATATAGATAAATAAATGAGAGTGGATACAGAAGGGCTAACTTTGAGCAAGTGAGTGTATTTGGTTTTGAGATTCACACTGCAAAATTAAAAATATTTTTCATTTCTATCCCAATTAGAGCATAATCCTAGAAAAATTAAAACTAGATTTCTCATGCTTGCTTATTTTCCTCCCCCAATTTACACAATGCTCTTTTATATACACCGACTACAGAAGCCCTTCTTTATGGTGATGTTTTCACATCTCTGTTCACATATCCCAGGTTTTAAAGCAGCTACCTATAAACAGGAGCAATTTTTTGATGACAGAATGGTTACATAATGCTACCAACAGTTTAGCCTCTAAATCTGATTGCTGAATGCCCTACATAATACATTTTAAAGCCAATAAGACATTCCACTTTAAATCTTTTTGTGCCTTAAAAATAGAGAAAAAACACCTACACTTTTCCCCTTTACCCTAGTTCTCAGCTAAAGTCACAGAATAAATTAAATATGGCTTCTTGATCTTTTTATTTACAAAGTGCAAAAAAAGCATTTAAAACTTTTTGAACTCTTACAAATGCCACTAAAACCTTTACCCTATTCACTTCAAATATGGTCAAAAAATGGTTCAACAGCATTAGCTGTGACCTGCTAACTTTGAGGTCAACATTACTTGCAAACAAAATTCCAAAATAAAATGCAGTCAAAGATTTATGTTCCTTTACAAAGTATTCTGATATGCCCCTTTTGTGTAGTGTTTGGTATATCTATGCTTCATGTATACTTTGAAAAACAGCTGTGACAACACATGAAATGTAGCTGATATTTTTAGATCTACCTATCTCTTGTTCTATGTAAACACCTTTCTACCTCTTCTGAGATAGCAATTTTCATATTTGACATGCACAATAGCACCTCCTGCTTTGGGATACAATATGCTATAGCTCCTGTAAAACTCATCCCTCTTACTAAAGCCTAAAATATCTTCAGCCATTATTTTGCTGAGTGTTCTCTGCCTCTGGAGCCTTGATGACATAATTCAGATCTGCTTTCAAGATCCTCACCTTAGGCCAATTACATTCTAATTGCGTGACTTTATGATTTCTTGGGAAAGGAGAAGTAAAGCACTTCATATTACATTTTTTAATAGTTTGAGGGGGAAGTGATGTGCAGAAGATATAAGCATTACACGCCAAAATTGTGTGGACATTTTCTTTAAGTAAATGTGACAGCCCAAAATCAATGCATACTGTGCATAATGGATACTCAATGAATCACTATTAATGTTTTTAAAAGTGCTTTATTAATTTAAATATGTTATTACATTTTGTCTTGACGTAGGTTTGGGAAACTTACTGAAAATATTTTTTTTTTTGTGTTTTTTTTTTTTGTTTCATTTTCACTTTAATTTATAGTGCTTTTATAAAAGATGATGTTTTAAAGTAACTTTGTGATCAACAGGGAAATACTGAGAAGACATTTCATAAAAGTAGATGTGTAGGAGGCAGAGAGAAATACTAATCCTGGAAGAGAAAACAAACAGATTTAAACTGCAAAAAAAGTGACAACTGCTCACAATAAAGGTTATAAGTGTAATAAATCTTCAGAGAAGTTTTCTTGAAAGCATGGTAGAGTGTTCATCCTCTCAAGTTTTTATATTGCTTCTCAGGGTCCTTCTAAATGTCTTCAGTTTACAATTGGAACAAACTGTAATAGTGCCGTGCTGACTTGGCAAACGGTAATGGAAATAAGTTTCATGCCCTTAAACATTTTCTCTGAGTATTTTAAATCCCTATCGTTGTTGCGAACCCACCACATACACAAATGCAATAAGAGAGAGAAACAACAATAGAGAGAGAAAAACAATTAAGCATTTTTATACATCATGCTATGCCTATAATTTCTACTCTTTATGTATCTTAGAATATAAAACAAGACCCTTTGTCTTTTTAGTGTGTCTGGATAGAAACTCTTTTGCTGTTATCTTTAAAGCTGTCCAAAATGACAAAGCATATATTTTTTTTCAATCACATATTAAATTTCCCAGTTGCTAAGATTTATCAGCTTTAAAAAAAATTCAGAAATTGGGAAAAGACATCCCTACATTGCCTTTGAAAATGGCCCATGTAATTTGTATTCTTGGATAATGAAAGAAAAATTTTCATCTTATCGTTATTTTGAAGGCAAAATCAATACATTCATTTCAGAATGCATAACTTAAAAAGTAACTATAATTTATGTTCTTCAGAGAACTGTGAAAACTAATACCTAGCCTTTTCAGTAATAAAAGATATAAAATATACTCATAAAAAATGCCTTTAATGAAAATTCCCAAAAGCTGGACTGTGATAAGCACTGCTCTGCCTATCCTTACTACACAATTTCTTTGAGATCTTAAAGGAGGGATTTCTATAATAAGTGCAAAAATTAGGAAGTAAAGCCTCTTTCAGTGAGTTTTTTGAGCAAGCACACAGCACCACATAGACACAGTAAAGGCTAACATAAAGAGTGTAAACTGAATTTCAATTTGAATTCTCCATATGCTAAATGAGAGTCAAATAACCAGGTGTGCGCATATATATGTGAATACACATACAAGCATGTCACATTTCAAACCTAACATGTTATGACAGGAACAGTTTTATGTAAATTTGTGAGGTTTTTTTTAAAAGGCAAAAATCTTCATCCATAAGGAAAATAAAATCAGCTAACACGTGACCATCATCATTCCCAATAGCATACCTTCACTGCAGTATACTTCCAGCTTATGTGACCTAACCTCTTACTGACCTTAGAAAGAAACTTTTCTTTATTTTAACATGTTACAGAAATTGAATAAATATGTAGGCCTGCTAAAATATCCATATTAATATTCTTACTCATATCTCAGAGAATATAATAAGCGTATTCTTCATAACTTCTGAATTTCAGTGAATATATGCTCAAAGTGACCTAAATTCTTCCCACTTCTAAGTAAAATTCATGGGCTATCTGAAGAGCTAATAAGACTAAAAGCAATAACTTTCTAGGTGAAATTCTACTCCCTTAGGTTGCTTTGTTTCTCATCTCAGAAGAATCAGGATTTTGTTTTCTATTTCTAGTTGGGCTCTTTTTCTAGGATAAAAAAATGAGGAAAATACTTAGAGCAGTACAGAAATAGGCTGAATGCTACAAATCTTATTAAAAAATCAAATTCCATAACTATACAACTTAGGAGTTCTACAAACCTTTCAATTTTTCCAGTTCTAGAAAATTAATGCACAATGAAATAAACTTTTAATATACTCCTTACTTTTTTTTTCATTCACTCCAGAAAATAATTCTATATTTTACATCAAAGACAGAAAGACAACTCAGGAAAGCTCTCTTTAGGAGTCTAGCTGCTGAAAACAATATTGAATTTTGACACTGAAAGGGTTAAAAATTAAATATTTATAGCAGAGCTTTGCTATATCCAACTTAGCTTTGTTTCAATATCAAGAATTATCTTTGTATTTGGTCTTTTAAATAACATCTGAAGTTGTTTATAATTTTATCATTTGTTATGGACCTCTTAAAATTCAAGTTAGGAAATAGTTTTTAGAAATCCTATAATATTTGACATTAATTTAAAGGGGATGGCAGAATGGCCAAAATAAAGATCCAAACATGGAAATCCATGACTTTCAGATTACAGAACAGTCCTGGATAATGGCATGTTTAAACTATAGCAGAATTTTTTTTACAAAGTTATAGAGTCCCACTTCTCAGAATGATTAAGAGGGGAAGAGACTTCTTGAGGTCATCTAGACTATGCTGGGTCATCTGCCTAGGTTACCTCCATATTCTGTTTGGAAAACCATTTTTCCATGTTTGATTGCACTCACAGTAGAAAAGTTTTTTTGTTACATACAGATGGAGTTTCCCAGGCTTTAATTTGTATTCGTCACCACTTGTACTGTCAATGGGCACAATAATTTGCTTTTATTAGAACTTTGTAGGCACTGAACAGATCCTCATCAGATGTTTCCATGCTGAATCATTCCCACTTTCATTGCCTTTCCTCCACAAAAGGCGCTCGAATCCCTTTATCCCTTTTGCGGCCCTCTGCTGGTTTGTTTCCACTGCATTCCTGTTTCTCCCATACTCAGAGGTCAAAAACAGGACCCTGTTCTTCTAGTGTGTCTCACAAAGGATGAATAGAGAGGAAAGATCACCCTGTTGAACTCCTGGCAATGCTTTCCCTAGTGCAATCTAGAATGTTGTTGTCCTTCTTTGCTGTACGGGTGCTTATTGCTGTCTCATATCCAGCCTCACAAGAAGAAAATTCAGATTTTCCTCTTGTGAGGCTGGATATGAGACAGCAATGTGCACTCGCAGCTCAGAAAGCAAATCATACCCTGGTCTGAAACACAAATATGTGGCCAGAACTCCTTAAGATCTTCTCAGAATAAAGTGTAATGATTATGGGATAGGGACTAGAATCACTAGGAGATTATCAGTGGTATGGTAGTAATCAGAAGGAAGGAAGAAGAGGCAAAACTGAAATTTTGGAAACTTCCAGTTGGTGTGAAGAATGATGAATGATGAATGTGTGAGTTATTGGTGGAATCTTGGGAATGGATAATGTTTTAAAAAAGATGCCAAAATATCCAGACTTTGATTTGGAATGGGACAATATGTATTTTCTAGGAAAACTCAATCAAGCTAACAATGATTATAAGAAATGGCAAGGGCCTGAATTACATACTTTGCAGCAAAGGTCTGTGACTGGAATAGAGATAACTCTAATGCAGGTTTGCTGAATGATGTTACTCATGAGCAAGATCTGCAAAATGGAGGGAATGATACTCAAAACAGCCCAATCACTCAAATTAGTGTGTTTATGTTTTCTAAAAGAGGTCTTTATCACAATGAAATATAACAAAGCTCTGTAGCTGTAACAACACAGGATGAAGAAAATATAGTGTTTAAGGTCCTCAGATTCACATTGTTATTAGGTGTGACCATTTAGGGTTGGGACCATGCCTTCTGGTTGTCTGGAGATTTTTAAAAAAACATATTATTTAGGCTTTGTTTGCACCTCCTAATTAATCAAACATTTTCTCTTTTAAAGACATATTTAAAACAGTGGGGAGAGGGATGTTTGGTTTGAAATGATCTTTGAATTTTGTGTGTCCTGATGTGTACTTTCTGCATGCCAACAAGACACTTGTACATACCACAAAGGCAGATGAAACCAGCATAACTGTGAAGAATGTGATTAAAATTTGTATTTCAACTCATTATTAACCCCTCAAGTGCACACATGCCTCTATTACAAAAATGGATGTTTCTTTCTCAGTTTTATGCTATTTTAGAAATAGTACGGATCATATATCTACTTACATTCGTTATATACATAGGTAAATAAATAAAGATATTCAACCAAGTATTAGTAAGATTCAGAACTAATCTCTTAAAATGTTTGTTCATTGTAGTTTACTGCTGGATGTTAAGTTATTCGGAGAAAATAATGGGAGTGATTCAGCTGCCTAAATACAAGCATCTGCAGCCATCTTAAACTCTGAAAGATATCTAAGTCACAAGCATAGAGTGCTTGTGTTTTTATTGTGAATAAACTTGCTATTTCCAAACCCTATTTCAAAAGTAATAGTCAGTCTGAGAGAATTAGACCAATATTAAGATTTAGAAAAGATGTGTTTGCTGTTGAGCAGGTTTCTCTATTGATTTGGTTGATAACTGAAAATAGTTGATCTAATGTAAAATGAATTATTCTGTGCCATAAAATTTCTAATGTAAGAAGTGTTGAGTAGAAAAACAAGAACGTGCTGATATATCAAGGTCTCTACCAATATTACAGATGCTGAGTGGATAATCAGAACAGAGTAATAGAGTAAGCATCATTAAAAATTCAGTATTGAATACTCCATGGATCAGGAGGGCCTGCTATTGTCCAGTGCCTCAAAAGGGACCTGTTGCAGTGACATTTAAAAGCAACATTTACTGCAGTTTTAATAGAACTCACTGTACCTGAAAGTTTTCAAATTCACTTTTTGCATAGCTTCAAATGAATAGTTAGTCTTTCAGTGTTTTTTAGGACCAATCCTTCATGCCTTCCTGAAATCTGTAATCTAAAAAAGATTGATTTTATTTTTAACTGACATTTAAAAGTGGCAAAGCTTCTTCTACAAATTGCTTGTCACTTAAAATAGACTGTTGATACTCTGTCATCAAGAGATAATGCAGGATATAATTAGCCCCTTTTCAAAATTTTATGCCATTAAATACAAAAATTATACACATTAGCCATGCCTCTTAAAAAAATATGATACATCAATGCATGCAAATCACTGTGTCTTTATAAATATTTTCTTAGTAAGCAGAACATCCTATTAGTACAGAACCAACCAGAATGCACTGATCAGCGTTCACATGGTCAGTTTTTCAGTCATCCCAATATTCATGCAAAATCTAGAAGAATGAAATATCAAAAATAATAAGAATGTTTAGAAACCCAAACCCCTGACATTGTTTTTTATAAAACAGTTCTAAAGTTTTTTAACTTAGCCAAAAATTATTTTATTGCACAATTGTGTGATCATTAGTGAAAAACAGTAAGTTTATCCCCCTCCCCCCCAGAAGAAGCCAATCAAGATAGCTTTTATTGGTGTGTTTTTAAGAATGTATTTCAGTTTGAATTCAGGCTTCTAATATATGATGAAACTTCTTTTATCTTGGTGTTGTGCATATATAATAAATTTAAAAATCGAAAATTATTTTGTAAAATATTTCATTATTTTTACATGTGGAAGTCATAATAGATTTGAGCAAGATATTCACCATCAATTTAATTTTGAGGGGATATCAATAACTCATTCAGTATTTAGTCATGATGTGTTTCTTATCCTCTGCCTTGTGGAAAGCAAGGGTTTAATTCAAACAATTGTCCAAATCATAATTTCCTAAGCTTCTTGTGGAAAATTATATGTTGAAATATAGGTGAAAACATAGGTCTTTATACTATTTTGTACCTAATTTTTCCACCTGTATATTCATTTTGTGTTTAAACATACACATATAAGTATATACATATGTTCATATGTATGCATGTTCATATGTATCCAATGTTCCCTGAAGCACAAGCACTGCTATCTATCTAAGACCACCTTTTGCAGCTGACACCTTCTCATAAAAGAGAAATGCACTGTAAAGTGAGCTGGACATAAAATGACAGCTAAAAGGAACGACAAATAGGGCCTTCAGCTTGCACATTTTAAGATTCTGACAGCATGACCTCTATTGCTGTCACTTCATAACTTTCATACAATTGTTGTGGCAAAAATAGCAGAAAGGCATTGTCATGATAATCTCTAGGTCTTGGTCCTGTAATCAGATATATTTCCTTGCAAAGTCCCAGAGATGGCTTTTTAGGGCTGAGAACTTTTCATTTATTTTGAGCAATCTAAAAGTCAGTATACTAGACCAAGTTATGGGTTCTGCATATTGCCAGTGTAGGGGAAAAGAATCCACTAAAATTTAATTCATGGTGAATTAAATGGTGAATCCCATCATAAAGACTAGTTTAGATATGTAGAACTGATGATAGTTGTAAATATTCCACTTTCCAAGGTAGCATAAATCTCACAATAAAAAGATGCCCAAGGTATATGACAGATTGAACATGGATGATTGAATTTGTAACTAGATTCAATTTTCCTTTGTTCATCTGACCAGACTACTATTTCAGGTGCAAGGTGAGAATTTTGAATCAGCAGTAAAAAGCATATTTTTCAAAAATTCTGCTATTGCAGGAACAAGAAAGGAAATAGCTGAATGTCTTTAAAATACAGAAATTTTTGGATATAAAACATTTTGAACTGAATATTTTGTATTTTTATTAGCCACTTGTTTTAATTTCATAAATAATAGAGCAGAAAACACATTAATAAAGTTTAAAAATCCACAAACATCTGAAAATAATACCTTTGTGATTAAGGATGCTTGCAAAATTTAAAAAAAAGTCCTGGAGTTACCAGGATTGTAATCAGAATAAAAAATCCTGAACTTTTAGATTTTAATCATACTTCTGATTTGCATATTCAAATATACTGCGACTTCACTATTTCCTGTACTTACACAAATATTTCTGGGATGACTTTCCTTTACTCTCCATAGTAAGATGCACCAACATCTTCTTATTTTCACTGTGTTAGTGGTAGGAGTCATCCCAGGATGTATCCCAGGAGGAATCCTGAGGAAGGCTGGAAGCTTGTGATGCATTAGTGAATTTGTCTCATGTCCCAGTTTCAAAGTAAGTAGGTTCTAGCTGAAACCAAAGTTTTTATCTTCAGATCTGCAAATGTGCAGGACGGCAAAAAAAAAAAAAAAGGAAAGAAAAGAAAAGAAAAGAAAAAAACCCCAACTCTGCTTCACACATGAAGACTCATGTGGAGATCAGATTGTGCAAGGCCTTTAATAAGAAATCCTACCAAATCTCTTTTATGAGCTTACCTAGAAGGTTGTATAGTAAGGAGAGTTGTGTAATGCAACCTGAGAAATCTGTAATTATCTTTTTTAATAATTCATAATGGCAGCTGTCAGGATTGTACAGTCACCATGTTACATTATGCTTTCAGTAAGGGTAACTTAATCTTATGCAGTGAGATACCTCCTGTACATGCCAGCATATGATTCAGAAGACTTCACACAAGAAAGTCCCTGAGGACTTTCCACGTTTGATCTCATGTCACTCAGGGACCTTACTCTTTCTCACTGCTTCCAATAGCTGTGGAAGAAAGAAAAGAAAATTTTGCTAGTTCCAAAAATAAAGTTGATCTAAAAAGTGAGTAAAGTGCTTAACTTAGCTAAAGCAGTTCTATAGTATATCTGCTTCAGCTGCTGTCATGATATTCACTGATTCCTTCCAGAAAATTACAGTGTTTTGTTTTCTTGGTATTGAAGGTACACACCCTCTGATGGACCTGAAATGTGGGGTTTGGTTATAAATACCAATCTTTTAGGAAAATACTTTTCAGCATGGCAAAAATACACAGCTTTTGCAAACTTAGTAAATCTTTATTTTCTAAGAATATGGGACATGATCCTACTGAGTTCAGTGGAATTAACATTAGTAGCATTAGTAGGACAAATTCAGGAGAGCCACTTGATGTACATTTTCATATTGGGCCTTTTTGAAATCAAAAATATTCATCAGCTTTAAAAATGCTGTTGACAGGACTCAATGCATGGTTTTCAAGTGATGTTTTCAATCTCTCAAGGAGCACATTGTTTAAGGAATAGCTCTCCCTAGCATTCCCCTGCACCTTGAGCACCACTTAAGTATTTAAGTGTGATTCACTTTGGAATGGTGTACCTGCAGGTCACAGAACAGACTGAAGGAGCTAAACCAGACATAAATCAGAATGAAATACGTGGCTCCATAGAAGGCTCAATTGGATAAAACAAACCATGTATCCACTTGTGCACAGCATGTCTCTCCCAGCTGAGCAGAGCTGACAAAACAGGCTTCATAGACAGAACAAGCGTCGTCCATTGATGTACATAATAAATCATCAGTGTAAAGAATTTGTCAATAACATGCTGCCCTAAACATCCATATGTCTGCTGCATTAGGCTCATGTTGTTGCAGCTAAATGAGATCTAAACCAACACAGAATGAAAAAAAAAAAGCAGCGTACCTTAAAGTGGCAGCAGATCAGTTTGTGAAAAACAGACATTTTATCTCCAGTTCTTTTAAAGAGCAGTTTGGGAAATGCATAGTCATTTATGAGAACAAGGAGCACTAGTATATGCTTATTAAAAATGTAGGGAAAATTCTTTTAACAAATTCAAACCCCATACAATGCTCCCAAATACATGACCAACTTTAGCAATGCCTGCAATGCAGCTCACTCAGGTGAGTGTTGGGATTTAGCACTCAATGCAATTAGACATTTCAGCTCTACCTCCACATTGTGGGGCAGCTGTGAGCAAGTCCAATTTATTTCCCCACTGATACTTAGTGTGTCTTTTCCATTTAGTCTCTGTTCACACAAGGTGAACAGAGGGTGTGTTTCTACAGTATCTATGTTTCATTTAGTGGCACCACAACACAAATAAGAACTATCAAAGAACTTGCAGGAAATGTGACAGGAAAGCAATTTCTGAGGAAGTAAAACAGATTGCATATTCTAGATTGAAGTGATATTAAATATGTAAGAGAAAGCTGAAATTTATTCAGAAGTAAGTATGTCTAGCCCTCTTACTGCTTAAGATTATCTATAAAGGTCACTAATCCCTCTAAATTGTTATAAACATTCCTAATGTATTTAGTGCCTGGTAATTTTTGTTATGATGCAATACAGAAACAGCTAAATCAGAAATGGATAGCATGGTTCAAATGATCTCTTACAAATCCAAAAGATATAAAAATTTGGTGTATTTATTATAAAACTTTTCACTTTGAGAGAATATGTGCTATCTCATGAATTTTATATGTAAGGAATTTCATATACTTCTCATAAGGAACTTCTGAGTAGAAAGGAAACGGATTTCTGATCATTTTCTACCTAGCACAGATGCCTCTCCACCTTTTTTTTTTTTCAGAAGCCAAGAGATAGTACTAAGTAACTTTCAACTCAGAACTGCTGAGTTTCCAAACAGGACCACATATTTCTTGAAAGAACTGGGGGAAATGCATTAGTAAGAAGGGAGCAGATATACCATGAGAAGGACAAAGAGAGAACAATAACTGATTATCACTGGAGGAAATTCCCAAAAATTCCTCTTTAAGTACTGTATGGAAATAGAGTATGAAGAGGACACATCACAACACAAGATTAGAAGAACCAAACTCCAAAGATAAAATGGTCCTTGTAAAAGCACATTGAGCAGAATTTTTGACTGACCTGCTGCTACTAATTCACACAAAGATGATTTTGTGTAATATAATGTGGAGGTAACCAGGGGATCCTTAGGAGTCTAAACCTCAAACTGACTTTCAGAGCTGACCAAGAGTTGTGTGGGCATTTAAGACTGTTGTCAACAGGAAGTGCAGTGAATCGTTGTTCATGGGTGTGATGAGCTCTTCACAAAACTATCACATTGGTGAACAGCCCCCATCTGAAATGTGAAACATTTTATGTTGGAATACAAAGACAATATGCTGCCAAGGCCAAGAGTAGCTCTTTTGGAAATGTCAAAGTCAGGAGATTAACTTTTTTCTGAAATTACATATATATATATATATATATATATATATATATAGACACACATGTATGTGTGTGCGTTTTCATTTGTATGTGTGCATGTGTGTGCGGAAATGCAGAGCGAGAAGGGAGGAGGAAGAGAGTAATGAAGAGGAAGATTCTTGTGAAAGCTAATTCAGAACATCTATTTAGAGGGTTCCCTAAATCATGCAAGTATTCCACAGAATTTCAACCACCTGATAGAAAATCACTAGACCAGAACAGTCCATTTTTTTTATTGTTCATGGGTAATTTACCACCTAGGCTTGTTGTGGCTTTTCCTTTTATTATCTACGATTCCTGATTTCCACGCTGTTTGTTATTTTCATGTGATTGCATACAATTGAATTTGGAACACAAAGCGTTAGAGAGAGGAAAATAAATTACAATCAGAGAAAGAAAAGACAAATGACTGTGTGAAACATCAAAAACTATGAAATGTCTTCCTCATTTTTTAGACAGAACAAGAAAGTGTAAGTTAAAATTAAAAGACAGAAGTAAAGGTGCTCAATGATTACACTTTCCTCATGTGGTAATAATTAACCAGTGAAAATAATTGATACAAGACTATATTAAAGCAAAATAGTCTGGGATCTAAACTAATGTAGACACTTACATGGAAAATACACAGTATAATCAGAATTCCAAAATGTGTTTGGAAGAAAACTAAATACTCGCTCTGCAGGGAATGAGTCTTCATATCACAAATGAAAACTCAGGAGAAATTTACATTTTTGAAAACCCTTCTTTAATGGAGTATAATTTTATTTTACACTTCTTAAAAGGAAATTTAAAGGGATGGGAGAAGATGTTTCTAACCACAAAAAGAGCTATGAGCTTACAGGACAACAGGATTGAGAAACAGAGTGTGAGCTGTCTATCTTCTTTCTGTTTAAGGCTCTTGAATTTTATCCTTCTTGCAGACAGCTAGACATATTTGTTCTGGGCAGTTTTTTTTGAGAAGGACATTGTGGACTAAAAACATCATACTATATTTTTCATTTTTGAGGTACATGCAATCCATCCCCATCACTTTGAGGTAACTTTGCTTTCCACTAGAATGCTCCAGGTTTTAATCACAAGTCTACATTTGTTCTCAGTATGAGATCAAAATAAATACACCACCAGTGTGAACGCTTTTCTGAGAGGACAAGAGGGATTCCTGCTTGTCATAACTAATGAGGGTGATCAAAGCCAAGCAGGTGCTCCCACTGACCTGAACTTTGATCATTTACTATACTTTCCAATATCTGAGCCTGGGAGTGAGTTGCCCTAATGGCCTCTGGTTACATTAGTGGCATATGGCAGGAAAAGGGAGTAAAGATAAGAAGAAGCAAGAAGGAGAGGGGAATGTCTGGCTATGCAGCATGTGTAAGACTAAAAACCTCTGGGCAATTGAAGTAAGCTCATATTCAAGGCTTTTAATACACTGTACATGCTAATGTTATTGAAATGCTCAGTAGGTTTTTCATGAAAGTTGGTCCCAAAGAGCAATGATAAGATCCTTTACTCACCTTTGAGCAATTACTCAAATGAGCAGAGAGTAGTTTAAAAGGGGTTTCTGTGTGTCTGTGCAAGCGCTCTTCTGAACCCTGTGAAATACCTGACTCCTCAAAAGAACATGTCAATGCTAGAATTTTGCACATTATAAGTATTTCTACTGACTTGAGATTCTTTCACCCATTTTTGGTTGTGGTGTTCATGATAGCCAACACTGTACAATCTTTCAGCTGCAGACTATGATGTTGTCAGGTGAAAAATGTTGTCTATCCGGCTAACTTTAGTTTCTCATTAGTTCTAAAGATGTCATAGAGTTGATAGCTAAAGGCATTTGGGGAAGACTTGCTCCCATCAGGTCTGATTCACACGAAGTGAATCTTTCTGAATACACTTTTCTTTTGTCTGTGATAGCACTTGAAACATTTTTTGTACAGTGGCAACAAGTTTAAATGCACAGTTATAATTTCTTTAGTGTACTCAAATTCTCCAACTGCTGTGCAGATTTCAGATGTTTTCCAAGAACATTGCAGCCACAGAGATTAAACATAGCAGGTGACATTATTATATGGGCCAGAAGCTGGGATAATTATTTAATACATATTGTAATAAAAAGCAATGAAGGAAAAAGAGGCCTGCTATCATCTTTGTAAGATTCTCTATCAAAAAATTCAGAGAGAACCAAGAACATCAGCGTCCTACTTTTTATTTTCAGAAAAGTGGAGTCTTTCCTTAGCACTTTAACCAGGCAGGAATTCAAGGTTGTGATTTTATAAAAGAAACAAATTTAAGCCTTCAAAATACTTGCTGTCCTAAGCAAGTGAAGGTCTGTTTTTTTCTCTGCTATCATATCCCTGTTGTAAGCAAGACAAGAGAGGGCAATCAAAGTCACCTGATTGTGCTGAAAACTGGAATTCTATTTATCATTAAATGTTTTTAATTTTTCTGACCCATTTATTACCATCTTCATAATTTTAAAAAAATTTCCTCTAACTGGAATAATGTCTTAAAGATCCTAGCTAAACCAAGCAGACAGTGAGTGATCCAAATACCTACCCTGGTGCATTAATTAAAAGAAATTATTATTTTACATAAAACTTTGCTGTCAGTGTTTATTCAGCATAACCCTGACTGTGGACAGCCTGCTAAGAGATTAACCTTTTCTACTAATGCACACACTTGATGCCTCTGTTGTCCTACACTGGTTCAACAACCTTTGGACTGTTTATCACTACAGATGCTTCAGATGTCTGTGTTTTCCACAGTAACTGTCTCCAAAAGTGGAAAGTCCCCAGAGTTTCCTTTCCTCTAAACATTTGTATGTTTACACTTACAAACTTTTAACTGTAGCTGCCATTGCAAATCATTTCTTCTACCAGGGGAATAAAGGAAAAGTTCAATATGGAATTATTGTCAAAACAGAATTCAGCTGAGAATTTTGACACTTTCAGTGACAACACCACAGATGAATACTTTTACAAACAGATGAATGATGTCCAATATCTCAAATAACAATACAATAAAAGAATGTTTTGGTCCTCCTTTGAAGCGCCTTTAGTATGCAAATGATCAGCTTTAGGCTCAAATCTGCAGATAGTTCCCTTGTTGCATATTGTGTGGCCTCCGAAGTCAGAGTGCTGTATCACAAGTTGGTAATTGCATGGTGTCAGATTGCATCTCATCTAATTCCATGTCACAGTAAATTATAGGTGTCTGGGTTCTGCAACATGTGTAGCTTTAAAAGCCAAACTATGTGATGTCGTTTTGTGCTAGGTGCTACTGGGGAGCGCCGACCTTGATATGTAATTTATGTAACTTTCAATGCATTAACAGTAGCTGATGGAAGTATTTAGTAGTGTCACAGGCAATAGAGGCAATACAATCTCTTTTATGTTTTACAAACTGGAGTTCTGCTACCGACTGAAATGTAAAGTGTTTTGTGGAAAGCTGGCAGGCGCAATGTCTTCCACAAACATGTACCACGACATTATTTATATCCCTCTGTTGGTATGTTTGTCATTTTCGGGCTCATAAATGGAACATCAAAAACATGCAGCAGAAGCTGAATGAATTCTACAACTATTCCTGTGTCTATGGCTCAATTTATGTCACATTAAAGATAGAAACATTTGGGATACTTTGTAAGAACATGCATTTTGTATCCAGGGAAATCAGGCCAGATCTGAGCTCTGGCTGTGACAATAATTATTTTTGTTTTACTGAACTAGCTTGCTTCAGAAATACCATCATCCAATGCAAAAATTATTTAGTCTATTATACACAAAAAACCCTCTGGTCATTTCTGTATTGTAAATATTTTTACTGTGATGGATCGTAATCACCAGAGGTCAAAGGCAATAGGCAAAAGAAGCAGTTTGAACTTGGCTTAATGAAAGTTGCTTAAGGTAGTTGGAACAGATATCATATTTTCATGTGACTGCCTATAATGCTCTTTACAATGGGAAAGAGGTGCTTTGATGCAGTGTAACGCAGGAGGAGGGGGATTTGGCATTGATTTTGTGCTTCTTGGAACAAAAATATTTTAGATCTGATAGAGAAGTCATTATTTTCTACCAAAGACTGTACTTCAGGTTTTAAAAAGCAACAGTAAAACAAGTTTGAAGGTTAGCTACAAGAGGAATTTAGCTTTTATTCTGACTGTCAGACTTCTCTCTGATCAAAACAAGCACATTTAAATCCTGTGCAGTTGAAATAATAATGCAGACCCCAAATTCCTAATCCTGTGTTTCACAGTATAAGATTTTACACTCAGTGAAAATAGGGGAGTTCTTAAACTCGGTGAAATTTCACTTACTCTTTGGTAGGAGAAGATCACAAGTCTGAATTTTGCTAGAAGAATATTCTAAAACTATTGTTAATTCCCTGAAAAATATTGTTACCTGACCAAGACTTCCTATGTCAAAAAAGCACTGAAATTCATGAAATGGTGTCCAAAATATCACCTCTTTTATGTGGAGCCCTATCCTTCTATTAACGGCAGTTAAATTTTTCAAAAGCCATTACCTGATTTAACAGCTTAAATCACATTTTAGAGGTGACTTTAGTATTTAATAATTCAGCCTTACTTTGAAAGAAACTTGGAAGTTACATGTCATCTGTTTTTGCCCTTTTGAAAATCACATCTTGTACTTAATGCAATCTTTAAGCCCCTTGGAAAAGCTGGTTTAAAATCCTTTTTGAAAATGTCACAGTTGTAAGGGTACTTCTAAACTATGGGAGGTTTTAGCTTTCAATGCCTACCTGGAGTATATTCCCTTGCTCTTTCCCTCCATGTTAAAGCAATATACCTAGCAAATGTTTTTGTTCTGTTCTTTCATGGAAAGGCCATGACATGCCTGTGCCAGGAAAATTAATCAAAACCTTTTTTACCTGTATACAGTAAGGTGTATGTGTGGAAATAAATACATAAGGACAAAGCAGAGGAGTGAAATGAATTTTAGATGGTTGGTGCTTTTGACTGGCTTGCTGAAAGCAAAATGAGTTTGTAAAATGCAGAGGATGAAGAGAATTACTGGTGTGATAAATTTGCCTAGCTTGTCTGTAATGATCTTGCTACAGTTGCATCTCTAACATTTTACCCGTTTTTACCTCACCTCAAATCCCTTATGCTGGAATGTGAGGAAGACTATTCCCATTAATAAACTATCAGTGTTTTTGCAGGGTGCATGACAGCTGCAAAGGGGAGAGTAAAAATTTGGAAATAAATGGGAGATTTTAGCCCTTCAAAGACCTTATCCATTTGCATCATGCTCTGAATTCTGAACATCTTTCTTTGCCCTTGCTACGCTATTTGCTGTGTAGCTAAAAATGTACACAAATATTTTAGGATAAGGGTCTGTACCTCTGATTAAAGGACAGGACACAAGTCTGTGTGCTTGCACCCCACAAGGCCAACCACATCCTGGGCAGGGTAAGATTAGATAACAGGAAAAAATTATTTATTGAGGGGGTGGTGAGGCCCTGGAACAAATGTCCCAGGAAGTTATGGATGCCCCATTCCTGGAAGTGCTCAAGGCCAGGCTGGATGAAGCCCTGACAAGCCTGGTCTGATGAATGCCATGCTCATGGCAGAGGTGTTGGAAAATATTGATCTTTAAGGTCCCTTCCAACTCAAACGATTCTGACTCTCCTACCCTCCACTTTGGTGGTCCTAGAGAGACCAGTAAGACCTTGTAGAGCACAAGGATCTCTATGTGCATTATGAATTTTTTGGTTTGGATGTGCACCCTCAGTAGTTCTTTACCCAATTCTCAAATTGTGGTGTTGCTGCACTTGTGTGGTTTTTTACTATTGTTATTAATAGTAGGAACTAGAATGAAGTTTAGATAGCTGAAAAGCATAAGCAGTGATCACATTGAAAACACAGTAGGATATAGCACTGGAATGCTACAAATGCAGTATTTAATGCTGATAGACTGCTGTTGTGACTCGAACCAGGCTTTTAGACAAGCAAAGAGGCATTTCTTGGTATTGTAGGGTCACACCTTACTGTCAAGCTTTAAGTAGCACTCTGCATTGATCTCAGTGGGTAGTTGTGTTTAAAAATTGATGGCATGACCCGGTCCTTAATATGGAATTTTACCTGAAAGGAACATACAGATTTTGCTGCTCTATGCACAGTAAGAAAAAGAAAGAGGAAACACAACAGACCTCATGCTATCTTGACATATGCAGACAGCACAAAATTTTTAGCAGCATTTTATAGCATGAGCCTCATAACCAATAATACTTTATTTCCACTGACATCAAGGGGCTTTGGATTTATGTCTTTGCTAACGCAATCAGAATCTAACTACACTTGGAGTAAAATACAGAAATATTTACATGAAAAAAATCGAAGCATCTCTAAATGTTTTTTTTTTTTGATTGAAAAGACTTTTTGGATTTGGAATCAGAACTTGAAAAGCACATTAATATTTCCAACTATTCCCCAAGTTTGAAACCAGTGGATATTGCATATCCCTTGAGCTGCAAGTTTGCTGCATTTTTCCAACCTGAAACTCAAAAAACCCTTTTCTATTATTCTTAAAATTTACAACAAACTGTAAAGCATTTGTTTATGGTTTGACCAGGGAATAAATTCTGAAAGCTTTCTCTATCCTGATTCAAAATTCCCATATGTTATTTTTCTTGTTCATATATTCATCTGTTTTGTATAAACTTTCATTTTTCTCTGACAGTCAATGATCTTTTATTATATGAAAGAGACTTAAATTCAGCCTCTCAGCCATGTTGTAATTATTTTGATCTTCCTGATTTGCTTCTCCTCGTACAAATATCTTCTCATAAACTTGTACCACATAGCAAAAAATACATATTCAGTGTGAGCAAAATCCTCTCATCCCTGTTCCCTGGTTTTTGTTTTTGAGTTTTCTTTTTCTTACCAAAGGGTGTGATCTGGATCAAATTACAATATGAATACAGCATAGCAGAGGGATGTATGCAATGAAGATTTTAAATAAGTCACTGAGCTCACTGTAACTTCCTCAATGTCAAAAAATGTGCCACTGCAAATCCCCTGGGACTGCCTGAACAATACTTGCATATTCCAGGCCTTATGTCAGGCTGATACCCATCTGTCTATTTGCTAGGCTCTGTCTCTTCTGTCCTTTCTGGTATCACTTCCTCTGTTGTGGGGGAATGGGAGAGGAGGGGCTCTGAACAGCAAAATTTCCCTTCATTTTGTTCAAAGGTGAGATCCTCTAAGTATCTTCCTGCAAGGTACTCAAACTCCATTTGCATGTTGTTGTAGGATGATTTTGTGCTAATCCTAAAAGAAACAAGTCAGCACCCAACATTTTAAATAACCTTGAGTCTCACTATTGTATTTGAATAATTTAGACCAGGGTCCTAACTCCAACTTGCAAATAAACAGTTTTGATAAATCTTAGCAGAGAGGTCAAGGTTTTGTGGTATGTACATCACAAAAAGTTACAGAAGTCAGAAGATATCAAGAAGAGGTGACATTAAACTCTTCTGGTTCAGTGCCACCCAAAATTTGAAGAGGCATATGGATTAATATTGAACCTCCACAAGAATGGCCCATGAAGCACAGTACAACACACACTCTCTGAAGTGTGATGTGGCATTACTCTGGCATGTCCTTCCTTTAGCACTGTATTGAGTCAGACTCTTGGGGAATTCTCTGGGGGGCTTATGAGTAAAATATCCTCTTGCAGACTTGAGACTGAGATCTGCAGGTGAGTCATTGTGCAAAGCTGCATCTTATGAATATTTTGTGATTGTGCTATGGGTAGAGATGTGCAAATCTAATATTTTTCACTACCATTAAATTGTTAAATACTTGTGTAAACAGCAGATAGATATACTTTTGGCTTTTTGCCTGCAGTAAAAGAGCAATGAATTTGTTTTTCCCTATCATCATAAAAGTGACATGACCTTAAAATTATATATCTACCACAAGAACACTCACTGTGATATTTCCAACTCTTTTCTTTCTTCCTTTAACAATTTTGAAATTCTACTGGGTGTTTAGCCAGTCATGGGTTGGTTGGTTTGGAAGTACAGACTTTGAGTGGATGGAAAACATGCATAATCTGCTTAGTGCCTGGTTGCATCTTCCTGCCACTGTGTGAGGCAAGCAGAACATGTCCTAGTGCCTGGAAGACCAAACAAAGGATTCAATTCCCAGGGAACATGCTTTGTTGTTTTCCTGTAGGATGTTACTATCTCTGCATCTCCCCTTTCTCCTAAACTAGCAGTCTAAAATGTCCCTAGGGGAGAACTAATAGGCAGGCTTACACTGAACATGATTACACAAAACTGCTTTCCTTGGGAAGGAAGAAGGGGTAGGAATTAGCACTTTTCTGATGTTATTCAAGGGCTGCACCTTTCACCTGATTTCAGCTAGGTATCTGAGTATGTGCAAAATATTACAAGTCTCCTCTGAAGATTTCGGAAGTAGATGGTGTCATCTGGCATCATTGAATTTTTATTTGTGGTGGAGAGGGACAGGGGTGGTGATATGAATATAGCTGCTCAGTTTTATAGCTGAAGTAGGAAAGAGAAAATATCTACTCCTGTCTGGCAAATTATTTGCTTAATATATACAGTACAGTCCTCTAAATTGTCTCTAAATCACTATGTGACTGCCTAAAGACTTATGTACCTAAGAAACTGATGACCTATTCAGTTATGTGATTGTTGTCTTCAGCTTTTCTTATGTTTCTAAATTAGCAGATACTTGGCACAAGCAAAATCACAGGATTTGGAAACATGATTGTGCAATGCAATACCCGTTTATTAGACTGTCCTTGGATAAAAAAAGAAAAAGTAAAAGGCTTCTCTAGTCAGCTCCCTGAATGCCTGCTTAGATATTTGTTCTCTGACTGGCCTTGTGCCTCTTTTATTCTTGAGTTCACAATAGCTTATTTTCAGTAGAAAAGAAGACAATAATATTTTCAGTGTAAACACAGACACTACCTGTCTTCTCTGATTTTTTTTTAAAGTATAAGAAAAGTGTGTGATCTTATTTTAGCTATCTTATTTGCACAACAAAAGCAAAGCTTCCTTGGCTAAAATGTTTACCACCTTTTAGGAGAGTGCAAAAACTGTAAACTCAGGCAAAAAATGTTTAAAATTTAAATTTCTCATTTTGTGGGCAGCCTGTCTCTCTCAGTCTTTCAAGAATAATCACTGCACAATTAAATACTATGTTCAGGAAAGAAACCACAACTACAGCAACTAACCCCTCAGATTCTGAAAATTAAATGAGCAGTGATACTTTAATATACAGTCTACAATCATGCAGCAAAGTTCTAGATAGAAATTAAAGTAATATTTATTCTTGTACTGTGTCCTTTTAGTTCTTCATATTTGTCATATACACATTGTTGATTTTATAGTTGTTTATTGTAAAAGGGTCCTAGACACCTAGACACCTAATACACTTAAACTGAGTGGTCCAGTTGGGCAGGCTTCTTGCTCTGGAGGTACTGCGGCACTTAAACAATGTGAGCAACCCTTTACTTAATTTGAGAGGTCAATGAGCAAAGATAATGTATTGGAATTTGTTAACATTCTTTCCTTAAATATGTGACATAATTCATCACAGAACCTCATGGACAAGTTAGGCAATAGCAAAAATGCTATTTTACAAATACACTGGACACACACCAGCCATCAGGAAACAACAAACTCCCTATGTTTGTTTCCTCTTCGATAGTGATTATTGTTTCTGAACAATGCCTACTTTCTCAGCTAGACATATTTTCCTCATGCTGCAAAATGAGAGGTCTATGAGTTAAAAGCTCATATACCATATCACATGCAAGTTCAACAACTTTACCTGAAAAACAGCCACATGTAGGGTCTCAAGAAGAAGCCTCTTTGGAGTGAAGACTGAATAAGTCCCACATCTAATGAATGGCTGCCTGCCTCATTGCCATATGTACAGCAATGCCTCCTGTACTCTATAGCTGATCTTCAGGCTACTGCAGAGCTAAAATGTTCATATTGTGTGTCATTATTTCCTTAAACAATTCTTGTACTTAACTTCCTCTTAGGAATTCTTCAGTGTGGTATATCTGAAAAAAAAAAAAACCTGTCTCAATGTAATGTTTAAAATTTCAAGAAAGAGTTTAAAAATTAAACCCACAGGAATAGCATGAACAGAAATAGAATTCTGGTTTTGCACTGATGGAAAACTGCTGTTGTATAATTTCCATTTTCCTCTGCTAAGATACCATAATTTACATTAGTGTTGCCTCTTTTTTCTTTTCCTATGGCTTTTTTTTTTTTTTTTAAGGAGGAAACAACATTCCTTTTTTTTATGGGTGTTCTGGGACTATCTGATGTCAAAATATCATATATTTCAACAGAAAATTGCTTATCTCTCACACAAGGAAATGTTTTCTGCATGTGGCCTTATGGTAACTAATATGAGAAAGGTATTTTAAGCCATCTCAGAGCTCTCGGTGTTATCACTACCATATATCATCCAGATCTGTATTATTTATGAATACTGGTTTATTTTGTACCCTAATTCATATAGTTGTATAATAAAATACTTTTTTTTTTTGGAATCTTGTCAAAATAGTATAAAATAGTTGTACACCCCATTTGCCACTTCCTAATGAATTTATGGTCTTGTTTCATATCAATGTTTTAAGAGTAAAACGTCAGTATTAATACATGTGGTATATAACCACAGGATACTGTTTCCTTAATGACAGTCAAAAGCTCTAAAATGCTCATATGTGGGTTAAATCCACAATACATTCTTGTGTTCTTTATTTTCAAGAGCAGACAAGTAGACACATACCTGTGAGAGAAACCAGCACTGTGCCAGTTTTAGTCTCTGCTTCTTTGAACAAGTAAAACAATTGTTGAAGAGGTGATAAGCAGTTTGTTTTCCGTGGTGAACTTTTTTGAGGAAAATGCAGAATGAGAGACTGCTGTGACATTAAGTGTGTAAAACTCTCAGTATGGTATTGAGCCATGTCTCTGGAAGATGTATGGCTATATTTCAATCTAAGATTTTCACTCAGGGCTTCCAGTAGTACGCACAGTCAAAATTTTTGGAAACAGAATTTCCGTTTCATTATCTTTGATATTTTCTGTATGTAACTTATGTTTCAGCCCACCTTGGTACTGATTCATTATAACAGCATTAGTTGAGTTCACCATACCAAATTGAAACAGAAGTAGCTCTTTAAATTGTGTGAGATGTTTCCATTTTAATGTGTATTTGAAAGTCTTAAAGCAATACCATATATGTGTTTTATTATAACTATCGCAAAGATTTTAAATTCAGTTCATTGCTTTTAAAGAGCACCATGACTTCCTTCTTTTTACTGGTGTTATTCTAATATACAAAAAGCATGAATGTTGAGGCAAGGAGAATTAGGAAATAAATTTTGTGAACAAAACAATGTGATGCACGCTCTCAGAGAATCCACAACTAAGCAAAGTAGAGATAATTGATATTGTAGTTTATGCAAGAGACAGCATGCAGTGTCACCTTTCTTTCACTTGCTAATGTCAGAGTTTTCATGAAAATTCAATATTACAAAAAGTTGTTCACAAAGAACCTTCAAATTCTAAGTGGTAGTACTGTTATTACTGAGTTGCAATTTGTAAGAAAACCATAATGCTGACTTAACAATGTTTTTCCAAGTATACATTTCACATGCTGCTTTTTCACACAGTATTGAAATGAAGCAGACCTACCATCATAGATCATTCTAAATCAAGGAAGGTGTTCCTGAGAATATGTAAAAAGACATTTTAAATTTCAGTTTTTAAGCACATTTCTCCATGTGAGATGCAAATGTACTGAAAAAAAATCTAAATTTATATTTTAAATTAATGTCATGCATTACTTGTGTACTTAAAGAATCACTAAAACAATTTTTTAAAATTTCCTTTCAGTTTTTTTAGTTATTGTGATTTAGCATCTTGACACACAAAAACCCCTTAACAGAGCACAGAAATATATTATCATTTCACCTTTCTTTAGAAAAGATAAAGTTATTTGTAATTTGCCTTTACTGTATGTTCAGTTGGAATTTCAAATTATTTTACCATTGTGAAATAATTTTAGGACAATACCTAATTTTCCAGATGACAAAATTTCATGGTTTGACACTGGCACAATGCCAGTGCCCCCATGAAAATTCCCTCTCCCTGGCATCTGCTGTGAGGTGGTACCCGGGAATAATTTTGTGGTCTCAGAGGCAGATCCAAATGCCTCACTGGCCAAAACAGATGCCCATCTTAAAATCCGGACAGCCATTGGTTACCACAACATAAAATAACATATCCCAGATGTCCCATTTCCGGTCAAACCACGACACAAAATGACAATCTTATTTGCAGTTATTTAAAATACTGATAGTTTGCAAAGCACATTTTGGTAAGATACTTTATAGCGAATGCTACACATTTCAATTTCTACTTGTGTTTCTAATATACTTCTTACAAATATTTGATATCTGAGTTTAATTATACTGTAAAAGAAAATCCAATATTTCAACATTGTGCAATTTACTTTTAATTTAACAAGCACATACATGTAAAATATCTTTAGCAGAATCATGTAAATCTGTATTACATCAATCTTTTATACATTTGTACCATTTTCATCACTTAAAGAGAAAAAGGAAGCTGTTAATTTTTTAAGAGAGAAAAATAAAACATATTTTTTGTTTCTAATTAATAAACTTTTTAAATGGCCAAAGTGAAACATTCAGACTGAAGTTTCTCATGGCAGACAGAGTATTTCCTTAGGGATGTTTTTCTTTTTATGCTTTGGGCAGATAATAAAAAGGCTAATATCAGAATACTTTTATTTTGGTGAACATAATGAAATAAGATAAGGTGTCAGGGGCTCTTTCTGGTTTGTGGTGTTACCACATTGTGGTGGTTTCAGATGGGATCCACTTAATTTTCTTCACAGTGACTTTCATGGGGCTGTGTTTTGGATCTGTGCTAAATAAAGTGATGATGATGTGGAGATGTTTTTTTTTTGCTGAGCAGGACTTGCACAGAGCCAAGGCTTTTTCTGAATTTTGTACTGCCATGCTGATGGGGAGGCTGGGGGAGCTGGGGAAGTTGGGAGGAGACACAGCCTGGACAGGTGACCCCAAGCTGACCAAAGGGACATTCCAGACTATGTGACATCATGCTCGGTACACAAGGCAGGGGAAGCAGGAGGAAGGGGAGGACGTTTGCAGCGATGGCGTTTGTGTTCCCAAGTCACCCTGAGGTGTGATGGGGCCCTGCTCTCCTGGGGGTGGCTGAACACCAACCTGCCCATGGGAAACAGGGAATTCACTCCTTCATTTGCTTTGCTTGTCTATTCATTTCAGAGCAAGACTAAGAAGTCCCTTGCTGTGGACTACTTCCAGTAAATGTACCCAGACAAACAGATAAAATCCAATAATTGAGTTTAACTCAGCAGTAAAACCAGATGGGAGATCCCTAGTCAAGTGCTTCTTTTCTATGATGCCAGCTATAGATAACAACAAACTTGAACTGATCATCTAGACTTGACTAGAACTCATTGTTCCAGTTCTTTAATTGGCAATCACATCAGCTGTATCTGCTGAAAGGTCAGCTGGGTCCCAGTGAAGGTCAAGTAAGCATTCTGTAAAAAGATATAGTTTCTTTTCAACTGAGGTGTCTCTGGCTAGCTGGCTAGTTTGACACCTGGGTTTACATGACAAGATTTTGGCAGCAGAGGGCTGCAGGGATGGCTTCTCAGAGAAGAGGTCAGGAGCTGCCCCTACACTGAACAGATTCAGTTACAGGTGGCTCCACAAGAGATGCTCCACTGCTCAAGGCTGAGATGGTCAGTGACACCAGAGGTGTCATTATTAATTTTTATACTTTCTTATTTAAGAAAGGGTAAAAAATGATTCATAACAACTCTAAGGAAAAATTGGGGATACCAATGTCATGTAGGAAGGAGTGGGAGCAGAGATTCTTCTGCAGCTCATGGAGCAGACCATAGCAAAGCAGGTTATCTCCTGTACAGTCCACAGAGGACCACAGTAGAACAGATACCCACACCTCATCCCATGGAGGACTCCATGCTGGAACAGGTGATTGTAGCCTGAAGAAAGCTGAAGCCCTTGGAGAATCCATGGTGGAGCAGAGTTTCTGGCAGGACTGCAGCCCATGGAGAACCTCTTCTGGAGCAATCCATTCCTGAAGGACAGCACCCTACCCACGTTGGAGCAGTTCAAGGAACTGCAGCCTGTGGGAAGGAACCATGCTGGAGCAGGGAGGAAGGAGCAACAGAGATTAACATGAATTGAGCAAAACCTCCATTCCCTCTCCCCCTGCACCCCTTGCAGTGAAGGAGGTAGAAGAGTCAAGATTGAAGTTGAGCCTGGAAAAAGGAGTTGTATATTTAGTTTTGTTTTCTTTTCTCACTATCTTAATTTGTTAGTAATAAACAATGAATTAAACTGCTCTTCCCCAAGTCAAGGTGTTTTGCTTATGATGGCAATTGCTGAGTGATCTCTCCATCCTTATCTCAACCCACAAGATTTTTCATCTTATTTTATCCCTGTCTTATGCTGAGTATGGAGTGTGAGAGAGCAGCTTGCTGGGCACCTGTTAGCCAGGCAAGATTAACCCACCACACCACCATATTTCCACTACAAGTAGAAACAGTCCACAAATGAAACTGTATTAATTAATCTTCAGAGAATAATTGACCAGACTCCTTGTGTGGCCCTTTTCAGTTAGGCCAAAGAACAGATGCATTTTCTGAGTTCTTTGATGCACTGAATCTTGTTATTATCTTTACAAATGCTCATTGCATCAGGAACACAACAGGGATCTGATTATTTTCCCCAGGAACAATCAAGGGATTAGTGGAATATAGACGGAGATTGAATCTGCATGGAAAATTGTCCATGCTGTGTTCTATTAGAAGGTGCTGCTGTGCAAAATTTGTTGCTAATCAGGTGGTAAAATTACAAGAGACTGCAGAAAGAAGAACTAGTAAACAGAATAATAAAAGTAATTTTAATTATTAAACTTCAGTGTTATAAATTATCTGCCATTCATCACTGCCACAAATAAGTATAAAAAATGGAAAAAATCCATATGCTCCATGTACTCTAATTTAATTTTGCATA
Organism: Setophaga petechia; assembly: GCA_024362935.1. Lineage (NCBI taxonomy): Eukaryota > Metazoa > Chordata > Aves > Passeriformes > Parulidae > Setophaga > Setophaga petechia. Next base: position 483,339 of record JANCRA010000002.1, on the reverse strand, counting down.
ATAAATTAGCGTAATGCAGAATGTTTAAAAATATGAATAATCACCAAATTACTATCCGGTTTCAGCAGGCAGTGCCTAAATTTTAATACAGACAGCTATTACAGTTAACCTATGCTTTATGTTGACTGAAGCACAATAAAATGTTGAATGGGTATTATAGACACAGTTCCAGTTATCAGCCACTAATGATGCTAAGTGATGAATTGCTACATCTTTAATAGAACAATAAGAATCCAGGGTTTTCATTATCTTGCTTGGAATATTTTGCATGCCCACTATTGTTCTTCCAATTAGTCAGTAACAAAGAGGATCTGTTTGAAAAGATATAGCAGATGATGAGTCATAGGTGACAGGTAATTCTCCCCGTGCTGCCTGGGAAGAAATGACTTCTTGATGTCAGTTATGGTTGTTTTCCATCATTTTTTTTCAAGGCAGTAAGGTGATGCTGTCCCTTTAGCACAAAAGTGTTTTCACTAAATAAATGAAGATGATGTAAGCACAATGCAACACTTACTCCTAAAGCTTCTAGGTCCCTATTGATCTAGATTTAGAACTTTCTACTGTTATTAGTGAATACCCTTCTGAGTTAAACCTCATTACTCACATTCCTCCAAAGTGGTAAAACTCATGTCAATAAACATCTGTTTAATTACTTCCTTAGATGCTTTATTCTTCATAAACAAACAACAGGGAATAAACTAGTTCATCATATAGTAAATTATTTTACAACTATCATTATTCTGCTCACAAATGCACTGGGTTACAAAGATTATTCACAGGGGCCGAAAGTAGAAAAATAAAATAATTTGGTAGTGTGAAAATGATAGATTAAATTGAATGATCCAGAGACCTCTTCCAATACTTGTAACCACGGCATTCTATTCATAGGATGTATTATCATGGGGCAGTATTTCACCCCAAAAAAGTTCAGATGGAACACCAGGAAGAATTTGAACAACATGCAGAATACAGCCTTCAGCAAATTATTAAATTTTTTTTCTTTTTTTTTCTTTTTTTCAGAATGGTTCTCATGTTAGAGATATTTTTTGCTTCTTGATTACTGAAGGTTTTTGATCTTACTGAGACAAAACATATGAGTTCATTGCAATGCTATGACTAAGATCTTGTCAATATTCAGATTAAAATCTAACTAGTCATCCCCAGGATACAGAGCACCAGTTAAATATTTTCTTGACTGCAGTGCATAATTATTTGGAACATAAAGTGAATCAAAAAAAAGGGATAAGCTGTGCCATCTCAGTTCCCAATATAGCCTCCTGCACTACTTTCAATGGCTTATGACTACTACAGACTCCTTTTTCAGCTGGTTCTTATCTTCCCTATTGACTTCAGTGTCCACTTCAAACTCCTTTGTTTAAGAGTTCACAAAGAAACTTATCTTATTTTACTCAAATTAAATCAGAATAAACAAGGTTTCTCAATATACTAGAGTTGAGTGACACTTGTAAAATATTTCAGAAGGACTAAATGACTTGCCAATGGCAGATGGTATTCAGTGTAAATGTATAGTTATAGGTGTGGGGAGTAAGAGAACTATTTTCCTGTATAAAATAATGAACACTAGGCTGACAAACACGAAGTGTTTGGAGCCATGACAAATGACTGTGTGGAAACAGCTCAGGTCTTGGTAGCATTCAAACTTCAAATCAAATGCTACAAATTATTAGGAAAGGAATAGAGATCTAACCAGAAAAGCCCACTAAGCAGCCGAAAAAATTAGTGATCAGCAAAGTTGGCCAAAGGTCTTTAATGACAGTTTCTTGATGGTGAACAGTGAAACAGGCTGAGACTTTTCAGCTTGGAAAGAGGTCACTAGGAATTCTGTAGAAATCATCAGTGGCATGAAGGAGCATGACGGGGAGAGACTTCTTTCTGCCTCTTTGACTAAAGGAGAAAGTGGCCATCAAATTACATCACTGAAAGCCAAGTTCCAACCCTAGAGATAGAATTAATTGCCAGAGGAAATTGTGTAAACTACTAGAAATATTTGTAAGATCTTTTATGCCTATATTTGAACAATAAAATACATAGGAAAATCTGTAAATGAAAAATTGTCAGAAGCTGAGAGGATATCACAATTATATATACTTTTTCTATTCTTTCCCTTCATTAGATGAGCTGGACTAGTTGGTTGTGGCTTTTTCTGTAATATTTGGTTTCTAAGACAGGTCCTTTTAGAGTTCTTTAGAGATTTCCTCTCATTTTGATGTGTCAGTATTTTTAAGTGGATTTTTTTACTTCAATCATCTTGGAAAGAAGGGTATGATACTGGTACCCACTTTCAAAACAGAGACTGGAATTCCCCTGGTGGCCATAGCCCTGTCCTTCACGGCATTTCCAGAGTGCCCAGTTCTTTATTTTCCTCTTTGTATTTCTCCCTCTCCTCATTTTTTTTAAATGAAGGAAACTGAAGCAAAGCTTTGATTTTCCCGAGTCTTTCTTTATCTTCCTATGAGTTTTCCCTATGGGAGTCAAGCACATAACACTTACCTTATTATTTCATTTGAAATAACCTGAACTGGATTTATGTACACCTTGAAATGTACTCTACTTGCTCCCTCAACACTGTTGGATAGACATAATATAGCAGTGTGCTGCAGGGAGGCAAATGACTTAGGCTGTGAATAAAACAAATTGTATTAACCCAGGGGCACAGCAAAGAGCGTTGTTTTAATTACTACAGAAAGGAGTGTACAGGAGTGATTTACAGTAGGGCAGTCCTGCAAGCGGCGCTGCCGGGAACACAAGGTGGTGCTATTTACGCTTACCAGAGCGGATGTACAGCGCTCAGCCTCTCCTGCTGCCACCAGCCATTCCCCCCGTCAGCCTCCTGTGGCTTTGGACTAGGCTGGAAGTGCCACTGAGCCCCACTGTCCTCCAGATGTGCAGGTACTAGCTACGAGGGGACATTTCCTTGGCAACAGCTAGGTAGCCAAGGAGTTCAGCTTGACTGGAAGGGCATGTTAATTTGTCCTTGTCATCTCTGGAAGGCAGGACAGCAGCACTGGAGGTTTTGCTGCACCAAGTACCACAGGGAAATTTGGTATTATAAGAAATGACACACTTGGCTGTTTCTGGATAGAAGGAAGTTAGAAGCTAAAGCAGCAAGTACTGACTCTTTACTATTCCCCAGATGAAAGGACTGCCTTAGAAGGATTGAGGATACCAGGTGGTGTGGTAGACAGCTGATATTTTGCTTTTTTACCAGCTTACTCTGTGAAGTCAGGTTGTGCTTTCAGCTGTAATTAAGCAAGGTCATTATGAAGCATAAAATAATAGCTTCTATTCAGCTGGGTGAATCACTTTGAAATTCTCCATGGATGGTAGATCTCCCACTGCAACTACTTTGTTGAAAAACTGAGGAAATAATTGTCCAAAGAAAAAGTGAAATATCATTGTGAATGTTGCTTAGAGGGAAATGTGATATTGCTAAAAGTTGATTGTTTCACTGAAAATAAGCATGATAAAATACCTGGGGTATAAATATAAAACAAATGAAAAGGGTTTTTTTTTTTTGGTGTTGTTTGATTTTATAGACTGTTTTTTTTTTTTTTCAAATAGTCTTTATGTCCTCAGCTGCTTGTTTCTAGATTTTTGCTTCACAAGACAGTTCTTTTGCAGCCCAGATTTCTTTACCTATCTGTAACATTTTCATTCTGAAAAGAGAAGCGCTGGAAGTTTTATTTGGTTTTCACAGCCAGATTTTTTTAACTGTGGGTGGGATGGTCATGGTGGTTGGTTGTGGGAGGGGCTATAGGAGTGGCTTCTATGACCAGTTGATAGAAGTTTTCCTTGTGTCCAACTAAGGCAGCGCCTGCTGTTCCAAGATGGACCTGTTGCAGGCCAAGGCCAAGCCTGTCAATGATGGTGGTAGCACATCTGGGATAGCAGATTTCAAAAGGACGGTAAAAGACCTGTGCAACTGCAGCCCAAGAGAGGAGTGAGAATGTGGGAGAAACAGCTCTGCAGACATCAAGGTCAGTCTCTGGAGCAGAGATTCCCCTGCAGCCCCTGGTGCAGACCGTGGTGAGGGAAGTGTGGCCCTGCATCCCATGGAGGACCAAAGGAACGATCCACCCCGTGCCAGAGCAGCTGGGTGTACCTGAAGGAGGCTGTGATCCCAAGGGAAGCCCATGCTGGAGCAGGCTTCTGGCAGGATCTGTGACCCATGAAGAGAGGAGCCCATCGTGATTCAGCAGACTTGCAGACTTGTGACCCCACAGGGGACCCACACTGGAGCTGCCTCTTCCTGAAGAGACACGCTCCATGGAAAGGGCCTACCCTGGAGAAGGTCACGAAGAACTGCAGCCCATTCACGAGGTCCCACACAAGTTATTTGTGGAGGACTGTCTCTTGTGAGAGGGACCTCACTCAGAAGCAGGGGAGGGGTGTTACAAGTCCTCCCACTGAGGAGGGTGAGCAGCTACTCCACTGCTGCAGGAAAGGAGGTAGAGAATTTAGGAGTGAATTTAAGCCTGGGAAGGAGGAAAGGGTGGTAGCGAAGTGTCTTTGAGATTTGAGTTTATTTCTCATTGTCTTACTCTGATTTGTTAATAAATTAAACTGATTTTCCCAAGCTGAGTCTGGTTTTAATATGATGTTTTTAATGAGAAGTGTTGAGTGATCTCTCCTTGTTCTTATTTCAGCCCATTTGTTATATTATATATAATGGTTAATATAACCATTTGTTATATTTTTTCTCCCTTGTCTGTCTGTAAAGAGGAGTGATGCAGCTGCTTGGGTGGACACCCACAGAAATTTAGGATTTCCCTTCAGTGTGGATTGGCTATTTCAAATGATGTCCCAGAAAACAGCTTCCTGCTTTTTGATTCTTGACAGCACTAGGAAACTGAAATTATTTCAGGAAAATCCTGCAAATAGGAAGTCCCATTTTCTTTAGCATGCATGTAGAAGATTTTCCTCTTTTACAAAGAAGAAGAAAAAAGACTACAGAATTCTTTTACAGATTTTTTTTTAAGGAGGTGTCCTGACAGAGCTGCTGCAAGTAATTCCTGCATGCTATTTATTTTCAAGAAGCTAACAGAATAAATTAACTGGTTATGAGAATCATGGTCTTCTTGTATGCTTTATGGAGTAAAGAATTAAGACTTCTAATTAAACTCTGAAAAATTAGTACTTCTGGAGTGTAATGGAATAGTCAATATACAAATCAATATACAAATTATTTTCAAGAATAACAATGTTTTTTGTAATTTTTCATCTCATTTGAATAGCCTACTGTTCTAATTGGTCATCTCTTTCAGGAATTTATTCTTCTATGTAAGAAAGTCAGAGTTGGGACTGTTGTAGGTATCTTTCATTAATATAATTAAAGTGGCATTTCCAGAAAAATCTACATCTTTAATCAAGGTGCTGGTCTCTTCAAGAGTGTGATTATGTTAGTTTGCAAGGACTAACTACTGACAGAATATGCTGAAGGAATTTAATAAATTTTAAACAACTTCTTCCCAATATTCAGGAATTATAAAATGAAGCAGAGAGGAATAATTTGTCTCCATGGAGTTATGACTAAAACTGGTGGAAAACTAAGGCAAGGCCTATCAAAGAACCATAAACAGCAACATAATTTAATCCCAAACTGTTTAGGATATTCTGTATTTCATATTGAAAGATACATGATCTTCTCTCACACACAAAAAAAATTTATATTTGTTTCTTATTTGTACATTTGCTTCAGGTGAGAGTAGTCTAAGAGAAAAGTGCCTTTGGTTCACTGTAACTGGAAAGTCTCATGTCAAACATCTTGTAATAAAACAAATTTTTATCTCATGTACTGTGCTTATTTGGAAATAACTGCAAAAAATAAATGGAAGTATTTATTGCTGCTACACAATATTTTTACCATCTATGACAAAACAGTTCATAAATAGAATCAAGGTATTGTATAACATTTTCCAGATGCTTTATATGTGTTATGTAATGTAATCTCACATCTAAAGGATGTCCTCTGTGGTTTGGCTGAGCAAAATTTTTTGTCACTTTCCTGTGTACAGAAAACGTGGCTGAATGAGTTTATCTCTTTGTGTGGACCTGTCTTGAAAGGTGAATTAAATTTTAACTCTGCATAATGGATCACATCTTGTAGAATGTGTACTACTTAGTGCCATAGGAGACTACAGTTGCTGCTATGTAAAGCATGAATTATTCTTTTCCTCCTAACTTATATTATTTTTGCTTATGTAGATCCTGTTTTGCTTGTGTAAGTCCTGCTGCTAGCCAACCCAAACTATAGCTATATATATCTTAATTAGTGTTTTCTTAATTCTGTAAATTATAGGAGATGTCCCTAAAAGTTTTCTCAAATCCCAAAGAATAATGAAAATTTTTAATCCAGTGTGGAACTTTTAATACTTGTTTGAATTCTCCCATTCTACACCTTAAGGAACTTTTTTCTAATGAATAGAGGCACAGATTTATTTTCTTGACTCCAAGAGGTTGCAAGAGATACATCCAGGATACAGAGAAAATGCAAACATCTCCTAGTAACTGAGCATCCTAATGGAGGCTGAGAAAGAGAAAAGAATTTTTGCTCTTCTGTTAGATGATCACAGACATGCTGCTCTGAGATGTATCATCACATATAACTAAAAAAATAGTTCAGTCTCTTACCTCAGATCAACCAATACAGTCCTACAAAATGAAATGTTACACAGATTTGCATTTTTTCAACTTGTTGGACTCATATGAGCTGTGATGTGTGCATGGAAGAATTATAATCCATGAGATAAAATTTCTCTTCCAGTAAAGGGAAGATAGTATGAACAATGATGGAAAACTATATTTCTGCATAATTCCAATCTCTGTGAAATAGATTCTTATTTATCTGTGCTCCTGTCTCAGGGCACTACTGAGGAGGGAGATGATTTCTACTTCCTTCTATTTCTACTTCTATTTTGTACAATTCCAAACACTAGCAATCTGAACTCTTTTCATTTATTTGAATTGTTCTTGGACGTGTCCTTTAAACTCCTTTTATATAAATCAGGATTCTTTTTTTTTCTGCCTTGAATGTAACATTTTATTTATCCAATATTAAATAATTGACTTTGAACTGTCATTATTATGCTGAAACAAGAGGTTACACTTAGTTGGGGAAAAAAAAAACAGACACCAACCAAATCTTTGCTACACTGGCTGTTCCCAGAAAAAGACAAAACATCCCACAAATCATCCAACTGCTTTATCTATACACCAGGAAATAGCAGAGAGGATTGCTCTTGATCTGGAGCCATACCACATTGTAGAGATTATGGGCTTGCCGAATTTTGAGGATACATTATTTTTTCCCAAGAAAAAGACTCTTTTATGCAACTGCTATGTTTTTTATTTATGGTAACTTACTGATCAAAGCAAGGAATGCCTTCAGAGAAACAAATAGTCTTGCAAGGAACTAAATCAACTGCATATCTTTCAGTCACAGCACACAGACCTTTCTTTGATTGTGTGATGAGAAGGGGGCATACATATTCAAAACATTGCTTCTGGGCCTGCTATCTTCATCACTACCACTACAACCACTAAGCAGGGACTCTGGCAGCAAAAGCAAATTCTGGTCCAACTTGCATATTTCCCTCAAATTCAAACAGCTGAGAATGTTTAACACTGGATGAAAAAGTAAGGGATATTGGGTTCACTAACGTCTGCTGTTTCTTCCAATACTGTTACTTGATCATCTTGTTTTCTGATGGTGACTGGCAGGCATCAGATACGTGTGCCATGTTAACATCCACTTTGGTTAGAATGAAGCATGAATAACACAGACACATGAAACAACAGCAAAACACCTTTGTAATACAAGAAACATCACAGAAAACAGGTGGACAGCATTCCTTTATCATTATACTGGGAACTGTTTGCCTTTACTTGGGCCTCTATGAAAGAGGTCAACTCACCATTTTCATATGTTGGTAAATTGACTCAGTGTTTGAGCATGTTCTCCAGTGAGGTGCCTCTCAACTTAAATTGAGCTATCCATTTAACCACAAAAAAAAAGAGCTCAAAACATCAAAGAAGCCACAGTATTGAATATGAAACAGACTGTATTGGAATAGGGTCTCTATCTTGCATTTCAATAGGCCATACCAATTAACTTTTATAAATAATATCTGAATATAAAATTACAGATGAAGAAGAAAAAAGCAACTCTCTCTCAAAATCCATTTGTGACAAAAAAAAGAAAGAAAAACCTTTCTGTTTGGTTTGCAATCATCCTTATTCTATTGTAAGCACATCGTTTTTGGAATTCTCCTAATTTCATTTGCAATCAGCTGGATACATCAGTTTCATTTAGAAAGAAGGCAGTTATCCTCAGATTTTATGTAAAAAAAGGTTTTCTTCCAGTCTAAAGTTGTCCTAGACTTTTAGTCTAATCTAGTATTGTATTCAGTCAACAGCAAAAGATGAACACTTCCAGTGAACCGTACATCCTCACCTGTTTTAATTGTCTAACTGACGGTAAACTGTTCTCAAGATTTTTGGCTTTCTTCTTTAAATACCAATAGTTAATTTGGACAACATGCCTCTATTGCACAGCATCTTTTTGAAAATTAGATAAACCAAATCCCACATCAAATTTCTGTATAGGATCCTTGACTTATAAGCAGATGTAGGATTTTTTCTTGTTCTATTTTCTTTTACTTTTTTTTTCCTTGAATACCTGGTATTAGAATTGTAGCTTAAGCAAACTCTAAGCTTCCAGCAAAAACCTTACATATGAATATTAACACTTTCCCAGCCTTAAGGCTAAGATGTGCTAAGTGGTACATGGGTTATTACTTTAATTAACCTGACTTGCTGTGATTATCTCAGACTACTAATCATGGCCCAACAAGATACATATGACACACATGTAAATAGATCCCCCTGCTCTAAGTTGAGAGCATGTATCTGCATACATAACACTCTTGCTCTAGGGGAAATTACTGTTTTTTCTATCCCAGAGTAGTTTTTATGGCTTACCTATGTGAGCCGTAGTTTTTCTGGCTTACCTATGTGAGCATCTCTCTGACAGATGTATATGTAGTATTTTTAAAAACAGATGTGCTCCTGATATGCATTTAATATTGTAAATACCTGCTTGTGCTAAAAGCAAACAAGATTTTTTTTAACCTTCTTAGTACTCTACACTTGTCATGATTCAAGACAGACAATTCTGACTCATAAGTCATGACTTGAATCACCAAGTCTTATTTTCTAAATAAGTACCTTAAAGGTGATTTCAAAGGTAATTTGATAGCATGAGATGAAGGTATTGGAATGTATCTGAGGGTCATTGAGCATTGGAACAGGTTGCCTAGAGAGGTTGGGACATTTCCCTCACTGGGGGTTTTTAAAAGATCTCCGGACACAATCCAGAGTACCATGCACTAGGACACCCTGCTTGAGCAAGGAGGCTGGACCAGATAACCCAACAGTGGTTCTTTCCAACCTTAATCATTCTGTGGCTTGGTGATTCTGTGGAGGGGAGGAGGTGATCATCAGTACCATAGAAAATATGGTACTGATGATGATGATGAGGAAATACTCAACTCATCTTGCCTTCATTTCAAGATGAATTACAATAATTTAACTTGAAAAATTTAAATATATTCCTACATGTGAGCTCAGCACGTCCATGAAGGCTCCAAGACACAAATATGAAGTAACATACAGGTATATTTAACTAGAAGAAAAATTTCAAGTTAGGAGTTAGGTAAATATTTAAAAACTGCCAAGCTGTGATAGCAATAATATAAATTTATCATAGGCTGTATATATTTAAACCACATATACTTGCAAGATCATCAAAGATTTAATAAAGCTGACAAAGTAAGTTCATTAAATTAATAAAGCACCTAAATCTCAGCCTTGCATCCACTTTTTCTTTTTTACTCATCCTCTTGAATTAGATAATTGAATCAGAAGGGTGGCCACTAGCAACCTTCAAGTTGACAGGTAAATTCTCATTCAACAGATTAGGATTATAACCATAATACTTCAGTTCTCATGATCACACAGCCAGACTTAATTTGCTGCCTTTGGGGATGGTTTGAAAACATCTGGAAAAGCACTTTTTCTTTTAATCTAAATGGATCCTAACATGAAAATCATCCCTGAAATGCATTTGAGCAATTTTCATATCAGGCAGGAGAAATTGGGTAAAGTTGAACTTCTTCTGCCATAGACTTGAGGAAACTATTAAGGCAGAATGGTATGATGTCTTTCTGCTTTCTTCACTTCAGAGAGACAAGACTAATGTGCTGAAAGGCATTGGGACAGAATATAAATTGGAGAAGGTAGAGACTGTATAAGGACAACTCAGGGATGATCTAAGTCAGAGGCTAGTCCACATCTGGGCTTCAGGGGAGTACTATCTGTCAAGTATCTGTAAAGTATCACTGTATCACTCTCTGCCACAGAAATTCAAGAATGAGGGTGGCAACACAGGTATTTCCTTGTGTTGCCTGGTATCATCAGGAAGAGGTGTACCCACAGCAGCATGTGTAAAAATACGAGCCCGCCTTTAGAAACCAAATAAACCAAATAGAAGCAAGAAACTTGCTGTTATGTGAATAAAAAGTTCCAAATGTAGTCAGGTTAAAAAATGCTCGAGTCACCATATTTTGGATACTTTCAATGTAAGAAGTAAATTAAATAGCAAATTCTTGTTATACTCCATTTGATTTACTTAGCATGAAAAAAAAAAGCCTTAGTGAAAAACCATTTTTTCATTCAATTTGCATTTTCTCGTGAAGTTATCACAGACAGATTAATGGAAATCAGAGCTACAAAGTAAGGATTTTCTGATCTTTACCCTTAATAAAGTCTTATTCTGAATATTTTATGTTTTTTCAGCAGTCTCAGCAAAAGGCAAATGTGTGTGCTTGTCTATGTTCATGCACTTATGCATATCAATGTGTGTGTGTGCTTACATACATCCAGCTCTGAACAAATTTGTCCAGTTCACACAATGCCTATTTGTCTTTTTGTGGGCTATACGACAGTACTGCTATTTAAAGTTTCTCAGCCAAAGGCCAAAAACTTTGCTCATGGGCTTTAGATAGATGTACAACCTGATTACTGAAGGACTTCAGAGGACAAGTGCAGGAGAAAAGTAGGTCAGATGGAAAGGAAAAAAAAATAGATAAGGGGCTAGAAAGAGATATTCTGAAGACTTCTTTTTGTAAGAGGTTCTTTCAATGTGAGTCTTGTCAAATGCTTCAAGTTTGAAATTTGCATTATCACAGTCTTAAAGAGCTTATTTAAAGTCTGAATACATTAAAAACTTGACAGCAATGATCGAAGTACAAAATATTTCCCCAGTATTAATGACTAGCCTAAATCTCTGTACCTTGGGCGATGAACATCTTCCAGCTGATCATTAATCCCTTCAAAATACCCTGTCCTGAGGTCATTAAGAACTGAAAACTGGAAAAATAAAATAAAATATGCATATGCTTTTTTATTTTTGAAATATAGAATTTAATTGGTATGTATAGAACAGTCTGAAAAATTATTCCCTTAAGTGTTAGACAATCAGATTGACAGAATTGTCTATCAAACTACTATCCATATTATAATAACATATTATCGTAAATATAACTTTAATAATAATAAAAATATTAAAAGTATGTTTGAAATATAAAACATACGCTCTAGCTAAGTAGACCTGTAGGTTTAATATAAGAATTGAAAATAGATTATGGAAACATAATTTCAAGCTTTTGATAAGTCAAATATGTCATTCATATTAATTAAGCAGAATGTAAAGTAAGAAAGGTCTTATTATGGCAAAATGTCTTTGTATTCTATTTTTAATATTCAGCTTGCTTTAAATATTTATTTTCTTGGAATTGCAATGCAGGTGGTTGGGTTGTGAAGTTTCCACTTGCCATTCTTTACAGGTGCTTCAGCTATAGACATGGCAATTTATTTCCCATGCTGAAGTATGCTGAACCTGTTTACTTGTCTCCATCAGCTATGAGGAGGACATATGAGGTATAAGTCTACCCTGCGGTGCTCCTATTAGGCAAGGTGATGCCTGTCCTGAGCCTAGGCTTAAATTAGCATTCCTGAAGCTGTTTCTCTAAATCTTGCTTATTCAGATGACATTATTCACCAACTATAAGGGAAGAATTGGATGATTACTTCCTCAAAAGGTGTGATGTTTCATATGGATGGCATGAAATAAGAACTGCTTCCTTCATGTGACCTTTGGACCCGAGTTTAATTGTGGATTCAACAGTTTGCATATTCAAAAAGTTTTGATGAAAGCAACCTTCGTTTAAATGAAGAAACTGGAAATTGTGTTAAGAGAGCTGAATTTTTTTTTGTTTCAGAGGAGAAAAAAAAAGAAATAAACTGGTTAAAAGCAATACCTATTTCAATAATTTTCAAATCAGGTATTGTTGTCTTTGTTTTAAACTCTGCCGCATTTTAATGGCAGATAATGCAAAAGAAAATTAAACTCACAGTTACTACAAAAAAAACTACAGTATTTTAAAAAAAATTCTGTCACTATTTGATGAAACAAATGGTTGTAGTCTTATGATGCCATTGTCAACATCTTCGTAGATCACTTGGACACAGGATAGGAAGCAAGTTCACAGATGATATAAAACTGGGAGGAGCTGTCGACTCCCTGGAAGGCAGAGAGACCTTGACATATTAGAGGGCTGGGCAGTCATGCTCCGTATGAAGTTCAAAAAGGGAAAGTGCTGGATTCTGCACCTGGGATGTGGCAACCCTGGATGTACAGACGGACTGGGGAATGAGGGATTGGAGAGCAGTGCTTTTGAAAAGGGACATGGAGGTCCCGGTCAATGGCACATTGAACATGAGCCAGCAGTGCCCTGGCAGCCAGGAGGGCCAACCCTGTCCTGGGGGGCATCAGGCACAGCATCACCAGTCAGGCAAGGGAGGGGATTGTCCCTCTCTGCTCTGCATCAGGCACAGCATGTGCCTGTTGGCTGTTGGGGGCTGTTTTGGGTGCCACAATACAAAAAAGACTTAAGTTATTGGAGAGAATTCAAAGGAGGGCCGCAAAGATGGTGGCCCTCCTTTGTATTCTCTCAAGGGGAAAGGACCTCAAGGGGAAATGTAATGTTGAGCAGCTGAGGTAATTTGTTCTGTTCAGCCTGGAGAAGAGGAGACTGAAGAGAGACCTCACTGTAGTTACAACTTCCTTGCGAGGGGAAGAGGAGGGGTAGTGATGTCTTCACCCACGTGATCAGTAAGAGGACCCAAGGGAATGGCCTGAAATTGTGTCAGGGGAGGGTTAGGATGGGTATTACAAACAGGTTCTTGACCCAGAGAGTGTTTGGGCACTGGAATAGGCTCCCCAGGGAAGTGGTCAGAGCACCAATCCTGGTGGAGTTAAGCAGCATTTGGGTAATACTCAGGCACATAATGTGGTTCATGGGAATGGTGCTGTTCAGGGCAGGAACTGGAGTCAATGATCCTTGTGGGTCCTTTCCAAATTAGCATATTCTGTGATTCATGCCAGCCTGAGTTCATTGTTTTGTGTGTGTCTGTACAGTTGCACAAGATTTAGATGGTTTCTCGTGTTCCTGGGCATCTTAGAAATATTTTCCTTGGAATGGCACAAGGTCAAAGCATACTGAAATATTTTTTTCATGCATTTTATACACATTTAACTGAATATTGGTACCAAATTAAATTTAAGTGAGTTAGTAAATACCCTATTTTCAATTTTTAAAAGATATCTTTTCCCTGTATAGATAAGCTAATATAAGGCTAATCCAATTCCATAATTTTTTTTTCCCCATTATCATTCAGCTGATATTTTTTGTATACCCCACTCCAAAAATAAAAATGGTAGGAGTCTGGTACAACATGATAAATCTATTACAAGGAAATTCCTGTTTCAAGGTTGGGCTTCTGAAACATTGGAAGAAAACTTTTCTTCATTGGACAAAACTTCCAATACCAAAAACATTGAATGATGCAAAACTTGTGTAATTAGGTCAAAGAAATTCAATGAATTATATGTATTAGGAAGGCTGATAAGTATCATATGCATCTCATTGTTTGGGCATTTTGTCAATAGTCAGACTTATCTTCAGAATAAGCTTCTGCTGTTTTTTTTTTTTATCATAGTTTCGTCTTGTGGTCCTGATGATAGCTTTTCCAAACAATGATTTTTTTCAAGTGACAGTGAAACACTATTTCAAATCTGATAAACCTGGAAGGTTGCAGTGCACTTAAGATTGAGGATCTTTTTCCCATGAAGTGAGAGAAAAATTACAAGAGAACCAATGTGTAGGAAAAAGAACTACTGGGGAATCTAACTGATTATTTTTTTGAGATTTGGTCATTTACCTGCTCCCAATCATCCCAAAAGAACTGGTATAGTGGTAAAATTCACTATTGATCCATGCATTTTTGTGTGTATGCATATACAGACATGTATCTCATACAAGCACAACTCTACATGTTCCTTGAAGTTGATATTGAGAATTTTTTGGATTGATATTTCCCTGGAGTCTGTGCTCTTTCACATAAGACCAAGGAAACTTCTTTTCCAAATTTTCCAACTTCCTTTATTCTTTTTTATTCTCCTTTGCAAAGGACTCTGAACATATTAGTAATTTTATTTACTTTCCTCATTTAGAAAATACCTGGAAAGAGTAATTAATGTTATTTCAAGTTACTTCAAGTAACTGTTGGTATTCAAATAATGTCTGCAATATATATTAATTATTATATATATAAACTATATATATTATAGTTTATATATATTATAATAAAATATAATAAATTATATTAATATATAATATATACAAACTGTAGAAAATCTGGCATGTCCTGTGGCAGATAGAACTATTTATTTACTACAAAGTCAGCGGATTTCAGGAATGATCAATGTTGGGTTTTATGTTCATGAAGTCATAGCTGACAAATCCTGTACTGATGAATAGGCTTAAAATCAGATGTCAGCTGAGATTCCAGAGGACAAATAGATACATGGCTCCAATGTGGTGATATCCAAATACAGTTGAGGGGTGCAGCTAAACAGGGAAGGCAACATAGCCTATGGCACTGTCGTGAATAAAAATAATAAAACTGCCACTAAAAAACAGTCTGAACAACACAAGAGGGCTAAGATTATGAATTCATTATTTTAGTATGGTTTTAAAATCTTCTGATGGTTCATCAAAATGATGCAATTACAGAGTCATAGATTGGAAGGTTGGAAGGGGTATCCAGAGGTCACCTGGTCCAACTCCCTACTCAATGCGGGTTTAATCCAAGCAGGTTGCAAAGCACCTCCCAAGACAGAGATCCCTCTACCCCTCTGGGCAGCTTGCTACAGGATTTTACTGCTCTCATGGTTAAAAAATAAAAACAATAATAACAAAAAAACTCACAATGTGCAACTAAATTTCCCATGTTCCAAGAAATAAATATTTTTATGTCACTAGGGTTTTGTTGCTTTTTTTTCCACACTATTTTTAGGGGGGTTTTCTGTTGTAATATTAGAAAATCATTCATTGTGATATTTGTGTTTCCAATAAATTTGGCTATGTCCCTCTCATATCAACACAGGTATAAAAATGCAACTTTGGAAATGGCAAATACTTTGTTTCCTTCTTTACTCAGACATCTACACAGTTATCTTGCAATATGTTGTGATCTTGTAAAAATGGCTGAGTATTATGTGAGCATCACCAAAGTGTCTTTCTCAAACTTGGAAGGCTTTCTCACCCCCTTTCTTCCCAACTTTTTAGATTATTTGCATTATGCAGCACTGCATTATATAATGGACTATAATTTCATTTTTAGTTAAATAAACATTATTTTAAGCAATTAAATTATTCTACTCCAAAGAAAAACAATTATTTAATTAAACCTTTGGTAATGGTAAAGCAAATTTACCAATATGTGCATTCAGGTTACAGCAAGGCTTTCTTCCAGTTTCTGCAATTTTATTATTCTATTTGGGAAAGATTTTTCCTTCAACATATCACTCCAGGTGCAGCCTTCAGAAGGCATTTGATACATAGAAACAGGATTTTACACTGCATCCTTCTATCTCAGTGGGAAAAGGTATTTCTCAGCCTGTAATAATCTGCAGATAAACAGCAAAAATTTTGGACATGTTTCCTACCTACCTCAAAGTCTTTTCTTGCCTATTCAAGGCACAGCATAACTCCATTAAATTCAAGGTGTAAATAGCCTTGCACAAAAGAATAAAGGAGATTTATATTTGCATTATTTCAATTTACATAAACATAAAAGAATTATGTTCAGAGTCCAGATCACTACCATTTCTGGGATGTACAAAGCACATATTAGTCAAGGAAAAATTGTTAATGTTTTTGCTGCAGCTGTTTTAGAGAAAGACTGGAGCATATGAGAATGTTAAGGTTTTGCTTAGGGATATTATGATGCAGAACACATTCAGATTCTTATGCCATCTCTTTTCCAAATTTAAGTAACTCAGTGGATGAAGAACAGGAAATCAAAATTTTGCATGCACGCTTGCACACAAACACACACACACACACACACACACATATACACAAATCCCTATGTATTTAAATATCCCTACAATATCTGTAGAAATCACTATGTAAATATGAACACCAGATATATATATATAGGGATTTATTTGTGTGGGCATGTGTGCATTAATTAAAATATTTCTTATTTTTTTATGCCCCTGTATGCATGTATGGCCATATATGTATACAGAGTTTGAAGATAAGGGTGAACATACACGTTCCCTGATATTTATATTCAGAATTAATTTACAGCTTTATGGCTTCTGAACTGAGAGAACTACATATGCTGTAATTCCAACTGTGAGTCACTGTGATGGAAATAAATGCTTAATGAAAATAGCCCATAAAACAGTTGTATTTAATAGAACATAAGTGAAAAATAAAGAGATAACAAGGAACAATGATCTTCCCACACGTTTTGGAATATTTCTTTTTAAAAAAATTCTTTGTAAACAACAATCTAATTAAAAACAGTCCTGAAGAAACAGTTTGTCCTTTGTTGTGGCCTTGAACTTTGACTCAAACAATTCTGCTCTGTAGTCATCTGGTGAACATATGAGCATTATTCATCCCCTAGATAAATGCAGGCCAAACCCACAGATAATTTTTGTGATGTTTTGGACTTCAAGCCAAACAATACTAAGGCTTGATTCTCCTTCCTGTACTTAGGTGGTGGGGGATATATTACTAAAGAGATTGTCAATTGTATTTATACAAAGGAAATTTTTTTTACTCAGGTTTAGGCTGGATAAACATAGACAGACAGCAGCCCCAAGCTGCCATTAGGTTGGGGTTGAGAGAGCCACAAAGCCTACAGCTCCAGGAATGCTGTACCTGCAATGGCACACCAAAGCAGCACAGCACTCCTTCCAGAGTTTTTTAATTTGGACCACCAGTGGCACTGGGGGTTTCAGCTGCAGACCCACGCTGCACTTATGGTGAGGGGTGGGGTCCAGAGAGCCACAAAGCCGCAGGTCCAGAGAGTGAGCAGAGAAAAGACATGCCAGGGGCAGCACAGCACTGCACCAACTCTGCTGCCTGCACACGTTTCTAATCTGGACCAACCTTGGTGGTGGGCCCCAAGCTGTCATTAAAGTTGGAGTAAGGATTTGGAGATAAGCAATGCCTACAACTCCAGGGACACAGGAGTGGAAGAGAAGGGCCGAGGGAAGCACTGCACTGCGCCCACATCATTGCCTTCACAGCTTTCTAAGATGAGCTACCTGTGTCCCGTGGTTAAACTATGCTTTGAGTCAAGGTCAGGGCTGACCTTCACATAGCAACAAAGGTTACAGCTTCAGGGACAGGAGGGATGGAAAAAAGCATTCTGAAGAGGAATGGTACTGCTCAGACATCTCTGCTAGAAGAAATTTCTGATCTGGGCCGCCTATGATGCTGAGAAACTCAGCCTCACCCCCAAGCTGCCATTAGGGTCAGGATTAGGGTGCAGAGAGCCAAAGGAAACATGGCACTGAGCCAACATTCCTACTGCCAGAATTTGGGATTGAGAAATGCAATCTTACACCTAACACCTTATACAATCATAGACTGTTACAATGGCTTTAGATTGGAAGGGACAGAGACTCAGAGGCGAATTTATCACTGTCTACAACTTCCTGAAGGGTGGTTGTAGTAAGGTGGGGGTTGGTCTCTTTCTCCAGGCAGCAATTGACAGAACAAGAGGTCACAGTCTCAGCTGTGTCAAGGGAAATATAGGTAGGATATTAGGAAAATGTTTTTCACAGAAAGAGTGATAAAGTTCTGGAATGGTCTGCCCAGGGAAGTGATGGACTCATCATCCCTGGATGTGTTTAAAAAAAGACTGGATTTTGCACTCAGAGCTGTGGTTTAGTTGAGGTGTCAGGGAATGGGCTGGACTCAATGATCTTGAAGGTCTCTTCCAACCTTGTGATTCTGTGATTATAGGTCACCTAATTCCAACTCCCCTGCCTCAGACAGGGACACCTTCCACTAGACCTGGTTGCTCAAAGCCTATCCAAACTGACCTTGAACACCTCCACAGAAAGGGGGCACCCACAACTTTTCTGGGCAATGTGTTTCAGTGCCTCATCACCCTCCTAGCAAAGAATTTCTTCCTAATATCTAATCTAAATCTACTTTCTTTCAGTTTGAATCAAGTCCCCCATGTCACTACTTTTTTAAAAAGTTCCTCTCTGTCTTTCTTGCACACTCCCTAGAGGTACTGGAAGGCTGCTATAAGGTCTTCTGGAGCCTTCTTTTTTCCAGGCTCTCTCAGCCTGTCTTCACTGTCTGACAATATTTGTGGGCCTCTTTTGGATTCACTCCAGCAGTTCCATGTCCTTCTAACATTGTGTGCCCCAGGGCTGAACAGAACCTCCCAGGTGAGGTCTCACCAGAGGAGCAGAATCATCTCCCTCAACCTGCTGTTCACTCTACTTTTTTCTGCCCAAGATATAGTTGATCTTCTGGATTACAAGCACAAATTGATAATCTTATTCACTAACTCACCCAATTTTTTCTCCCCAGAGCTACTCTTAATCCATTCACTGCCCAACCTGAATTTGTGCTTGAGATTGCCCCAGCCAAGCGCAGGATCCTGCACTTGGCCTTCATGAGGTTCATGTGTGTGCAGTTCTTAAGCCTGTCAAGGTCCCTCTGGACGGCCTCCATTCCCTGCAGCGTGTCAACTGCACCACACCTTGGAGCTCTGCACATCTTAAAAGTAATCACTGAAGTTCAAGTGATAAAAATAATTATTTATCAGAAACTCAAAATTTTTGTTAATAATCACTTAGCAATGAAACAAAACAAGTAATAAAAATATTGTCTGTACTTTTTCTTGCAGAAATGAAGATACTGTAAATTCAGTCTATTTGCTGAAGTTTGTGTGGAATTCAAATCGATGTCATTAAAAAGATATTTCTCTATCACATTTTGATATTTTCAGCATATTTTACTGTCCATTTGACCCTTCTGATAACAAGGATATGCTCAGGCCTTCTCCAAAGGAAAAAACCCCACAACCCTGAAATATAAAATCAATGCAAAATGACAGAATGCAATGAAAGCAATTTTGCAGCATCAAAATTTAAATGAGCAGCAGGACTTCTGGATGCTTATCAAAACCAAGCCAACTAATATTTTAAAGTGTGGCTGTTATTCCTGCATACACTAAAAACAATGGAGTGAGCCAAAGTCAGTAAAATCCTGTGTCATCACAGAAGAACGTTTCAGTAGAATGAGCATCCATATCAATTTAGAAGTTGGTTTGCTTTTGTGGAGATTTATTTTGGTTTGCTATCCTGTCACAAGTGCTATAGTATGTGGGTTTTTCTGTGGCCCAGGCTGGCATCACTAGCAACATATGATTCTATAATGTCTTTTGTTTTATATAGGGGTGCATGAACTTCAGTTGTTTACATACCTGACATTACCACCTTGTTGGTGTAAGGGAGGAATCAGCTAAATGGGTATTTCCTTACATGGTTGTGTTATTTTATATAGTCACAACTCTAAACATATGCCATGTGTACTTTTTTGAGAGCTGGTTAGATGAAATCTATCTCCAGTGATTTAGAGCACAGCTAATTTTTTTTTTTTTTTGTAAATGCAACTCATTTATAATAAGTGAAACTGTTCGGTAACCTGAAACAGCCAATTGAGATAAAAATTTCATTGTACTGTGCTGTGGAGGTGGCACTTTTGCATGTCATGCGCAAATGTTCCTTCAAATTCTGTTTTAGAAATGGAAATTATTTATTTTTCACTTATCACTGTTTCAAATTTAACAGGATTCTGTCTGGAAATAAAAATCTCTTAGTCAAAGCTTATTCAGTGGGGTTAGTGGTGCTTTAGTGTCCAGTTCTTAGTCTTTTTCCAGAAGGTTTCTGACGGGGCATTTTCTCAGGAATTATCTTGCCTTGAGCAGGTGACACTGCCTTTAAGAAAAAAAAAGTGAAATACATTTCCATTTCTCAGAGATTTTTTTCCTTTTGTTCTCTGGTCATTTGATCTGGTCTAGGTAACAGATCTCACTATAAATGATGATAAAAAACTAACAGATAAAAAAAGATAATTAAAACTCAAATCTGGAATATGTACTGGAAAAACTAGAACAGCAAATATTTTGTGTGTGGGATCCCACTGAAGTGAAAATAATGGAGTCTTTTGTCCAATTTGTGGTTGTGGTTGCAACTGCATGGTAAATATTACTTCCAAAAAGAGACATAGCTGTCCAACACAGATGTTAGATATTTTCAGTCTTAGACTGAAAGTGAAACTACACCAGTTTGGAGACCACAAACTTAAACCTTGTGCTCTTTAAACTGTGTTCCAGACAAGAGTATAGCATTCAAGAAAATACAAAATGGAGTAAAAATAAGAAATAGAAAGGAGTTCTGGGACCCAGCCTGTATTTTCAGAGATTTTTTTTGTTTAATTAATTTTATCAGCTGTCGGAAAGGAGGCAGTCCAAGCAGGGAAAAAGTATCAGAAAACAAGCAATCTCAGCTTTTTCTGCATCTTGATAAATATATTCAGATACTACTGAATGCTACCGACTCCCCATACTTCCTTCTGTTTTCTCTGCTTAAGAACACCCACTGCTTTTTAATGTACTTTAATAATTGAAATATACATGTCAATAACATTTAATAGTATGTAACAGCAATAGGTATTACCTTATCCACGTAAAGGCCTGGATAATTTTTCTACAAAGATATGTAACAGTGTAACTTCATGAACAAAGGAACATTTTCAAAAAAGAAAAGTTGGTGTGACATTAAAGAAAAACCAGCATTGACCAGGCCTGCATATTGTCAGCATAGATTAAACCTCACAATAATTCTCAGGAGACAAATGCTGTTATATCCTTTTCCCCAGGAACGCTCAGCAAGGCAAAACAATTTTTTTAAAAACACAAGTGGCTAATGTGTTTTGAATGAGGCAGCAGTTTTATTCCCAGGGGTCTGAGTTAGCACCCAAAATTACATCCAAACTGTGTTTCCCTTTTACTGCCATCCTTGCTAAAGTATTTGAAAGAGTCATCTATTCCAAGTAGGCAATTTTGACAGCAACTGGTACTGCTTAAATGTATATTAGCTCTGTTAAATTGAACAGAATTTAATGCTGGGAAATCTTAATATAGGCCATTAGAAGATGTAAGGAGATAAACTGCACATAAGGAGAAAATGCTGTCTCTGGCCATCTGCTTGTCCTGGTAACACACAGAAAATTTGCAATGTGCACCAATTCCCTCAACTTACTGAACAGCAGGTGCCCATCTTTTCCTTCAGCTGTCCAAAAATTGTTCCCTTACAACTCTCCCTGTTCTCCCTGAAGGATTCTTTCGTAGTTTTGTAATGCAAATTTAGAATAAGGAGGAACAGGTTCTGTTTGAACTAAAATTATCTCAATTTACCTGGTAACCAATGGATATAGATCCTTATTCTGTCCTGTGAGCATTCTACTTAAATGAACAATCACTTTTTTCCCCCTAGTGTCACATCTTTTATAGATGAAAACGACAGCAGTATTTTATAAAGAATAAAAAGCACAGGGTGTGAGGACTGTGAATTAAGAATGCTGTTTCCGCTGTGCTGTTTTTCTCAATAAATGCTAAACCATAAGTAAAGGAAAAAAGTGAACCTGAATAAGTTATTGTCTTACATCTTTAGCAATCATTTTTGTCTTCACTTGTAGGGGGATCATTGCTGGTTGAAGTCCTAGGAATATCAGGCTGAGATGTTACAGATGGAGTGGACAAGAGTATTCCATTCAAAAAAGGTCACCATTTAGGGGATCAAAGGTCAAGATATGGCAATATTATATTCAACATACAGCTGTGTGTCTTTTCTGCATTTATTTTGAATGTCTATGTTTTTAAGTATATGCCATATGAATTTTGGAAAAGTCTTGTGGCTTGCAGTTAAAATTTAATGCAGTAAATTAAGATGTTTGGGGACTGCTAAAATATAGAATTAAAGCTCCAAATTTACAACCTCATCAAAAAGAAACTATGAATATCAAATTTAGTTTTTAGGCATGTAGTCCAAAACTATGATCGCAGCAGCCACTAAGCAGCCAGTTAAATGTCTTTAGCTGTCTCCTCATTCATCTCAGGGATTTCATGACCACTTATATAATTTTCATATTCTACTCCTCTACAAAAGCATCTTGATAGAAACTAGATGGTACCACGCATTTAGTTATGAGGAGTTTGATCAAATAATTATGTACTAGTTATGGATTAACACCAATCAAAACATTAAAAAATTGCAATTTTGATTGCATTGATTGTGGTGTTTCCACAATATGCCCTTTGCAGCATGTTGTAGGTTAGAGCAATCCCTAGAAAGACGTGAATTTAAAGCTCTCTTTAAATGGATTTTAATGTAAGTGGATTGGTTGCTCAGCTCCCCAGGGAAAAAGGCTCTTTAGCCCTTCCATCAAAGTCACTGTGCAGAGAGAGAAAAGCTCATGAGGGCTGTAGGTGAAACATGGTCTTGGTGATGAGGGCACTTATCTGGAAAACAGTGTATTTAAATTCCAAGAGACAGAGAATGGAATTAACCCACTTTTGCACCCCAGGGAAATGTTTAATCTCCTACTGAACAAGAAAGGGGAAACAATGCCAGCAAAGGGTACCAGCAATCTCCTTTCCTTTTTAAAGAAAACCTAAACTGTCTTTGCATTTCAACTGACAAGTTGCTGTTGCACAAAACTCTGCCACAGGCTAAGCTGGGGTTTCGGCATTGTACCTGGACTCTCAGAGGAAACCTAAATTTGCACCAATCTGTGCTTGAGTAGCTCAGAACACTAAGTAAAATCCTACAATTGAAAAACTAGGAAGTCTATGAAATTTAGGCACCTCCAGGGTTAGAGCACCAAAGAGGATTAATTTTGAACAAGGATTTACGTTAAGGACCAAAGTTGCAATAAAGGTTATTTTAGAGGCCTACACACAGTACCAGATCTCATCCCTAGTGTCTCAGTGTTACAGCTTCTCCAAGTACACCATCAATAATTCCTCTCAGTAGTATGCAGCTATTATGAGGGTGAAATTGATATACAGAGTTAATGTGATGATAATAGTAACATCAAGGAAGTTAGATAAAAATGATATGATACAATACCACCTAAAATGTTGCACAGTATCAGAGACACATTTTAATCCTTATGATTTGTTTCACCCTTAGCAGGTTACATTAATCTCTGTTCCAGTGACCCTGTTTATATCTGATGTGGGCTATAATTTTAAAACCAGCATCTCTTTTCAAGTTCTCTGGCTTCCATACACTGAAAATTAGAGGCTATTTTTAAGAGGTAGGCTTTACTTTGCATTAAAATGATGCATGTCTGTTCCATGTGCAATTATTATTTATTTATTTATTTGTTTGTTTGTTTGTTTTAGATTCTGTTCCATTTTAGGGGCCCAGATGAGCAGCAGAGAGGAAAAATATTTGCTTTGCATTTTTAACCCAGCTCAAGACTAGGTCAGGAGAAATCTTCTGGATGGAGGGGAGATGCTGCTTTCCCTGACAGCAGCTGACCTTGCTCAGCTGGGAGAAGCTTCTGGAGAGTATGATACATTCTGCAGGATGTGATGTGAGTAGCAGAGTGTGAAGGACACAGAGCAAGCAGAGGGTCCACAGCAGGAAGAGGCTGGGAAGCCCCAGGGAGGATAAGTGAGCAGGCACACAGCCAGGCCACCCAGAGGCTATGAGAAGGAAAAGATTTTTTCTCAGAACAGGGAAGGAAGAGAGGCTGCTAGAAGCAGAGGAACTGCTGAAGTTTCTGGCAAAGACCAGGACCAGGGTTAGAGGACATTATACATGGGAGGGAAGAGATTTTTTTTCCCCCTAAGGGAAATATTCAGGATTTGTTGTTTTATTATAATGCTGACAGAAATTTAACTTTTAGATTGGAAGTCCTATGCTCACTTTAAATAAATGTTCATATAATGTAATCTCAAATCTCACATTCACTAGCAGACAGAGTTAGATGTGTTTTTTATTCAAACTCTTTTTCATTTCTAAATAAGTATCACTCACTCAGTAACTCTTTATTATTTTAAAGCATTTGTAGATATTCACTGAATGGCAGGTTTTTGTCTTGTTGCATTTCAAAGGTTCAGATAAGACTAGATGAGAAAGCCTATCATGAGACTTCAGGAGTACTTAAATGACTTGAGTTTCCACACTGGGGAAAGCAGTGCCACCTCCCACCTTGTCCCCTCACCCCCAAGCAAAGCAAAGCAAAGCAAAATAAACAACAAAAAACCCCCAACAAAACAAGATAATATAAAATTAATGACTCAACACCTGAATCATGTGCTTAACCCAGGCAATAATATCCACGGTCATCAGCGACCTCATTAGCATCATTTCACATGGAGGATTAGCTATGTAAAGTAAAACAGACACAAAAGTCATTCCCATTAGAAATGTGAGTAAAATGTTATCCTGTTGATTGAACAGAAGACAGCGTGAACGAAAACATCCCATGGAAACCTGTGTCAAGAGGGGACTGCCAGGAAACATAAGGCCAAGCAAGCAATGGTCATTTCAGCTCCTCAAAATTGCAACAACTTTATGGCTGAATCCCTTTGACCCTGCTAAGAAGGAAACCTGGGGGCTGCTGATGGTAACTGACAGGACCATCTTCATAGGGCAGCCACCCAGGCAAATTCTGAAGCCTCATTTATACCACAGCTAAACAGCAAAGGACATGATTTCTGGCAAAGAGATGGTGATAATGTTGCACTAGAGGAAGAAAGGGTGCTGTATCCCCTTTAACAGGACTCTGAACATACAGGATAGGTATCAGTAAATAAATTTCTCCTTAACTTTATCCACAAGAAAACAAATATCTGGCTTGCCCAGTCCTCTGGCAGAAGGCATGACACATTTTGGGAGCAGATGAAGGAAATCCAATAAACAGAAACCAGAGTTTGTGTAGTACTCTACAAAGAGACAAAGTACAAAGATACTACACAGAGTATGTGTAGTACTCTATGTCTCCCCATTTTCCCCTCTGCTGCTCTACTAGTAATAATTATTTTTAGTAATAATAATAATGTTTAAAGAAAAATAAGATGTCACAACCCTTTCATGCAATTACTATGTGAGCAAGCAGTCAGCTTACCTCTCTCTCACTGAGTGAGTATGGGAAAATGTTGAAACAAAACATCTTAGCAGTGTCATGTTTTTAAAAGTGCTCTTACCAACACAACATGCTTTTTCCAGCAGAAGGCCTAATAATATCAAGAGTGCAGGAGGTCTCATAAGCAGAAATAATGGCAGTTTCATGCAACACATGAAATTATAATGCATCTTATGAGTAAATCAAATCACTTTTTCTTTATAATTTCTGAATTCCACAGGGGCCATGAAACACATATTTAAAAGGTGTGCAGAAGGACCTTATTCATTAAACAGTAGAGAGAAGTAGTTGAAACTTTATTAAATATTGACTAATAGGCATTCCAGATAATTGAACTGACAGGCTGTTTTGACAGCTGCAAGCAAAAATGTGCTTTCTCTAAACAGTTGGTGTAAATCTTTTAAATTTCTAGAAAGAGAAATGATGTATTGGTTTAACTTTAATCAGTTTTATGAAGTTAAAAAAATTGTAACTGTTCACCTAAGTAGTTGAGACTACACTAATTGAAGGTGCTGCCAGTGATTTCAGTGGTAGAGTTTGAGCTGAAAGAATTGCCAAGTTCTCACACAATGAAAAAGGTGGAAGGTGAATACTTTAAAAAGTTTTGCTTAGCAGAAAATGTAAATTCAGATGAAAACTGAACTCTGAACTTGATTTCCAGAAAGGCACTGAAATATTCAATCTGGCTGAAGTTGGTGGATTTTGCAAGAATCTATCAGCTTTGAAAATCAAGCTGCAACTAACCAACAAATGTGACAATCTGCACCTTGAGGGGACTAATGCAAAGTAATAGGCAATTATACTGTCTAAATAAAAAAAAAAAGGAAGAAAAGGGAATAAAAACCAACAGAGAAAGGCTACTTTGTAGGTTTGTAAATTCAAAGTAGCAGGAAGAAAGGAAAAAAAATTATAATAGTTAGGCATGAAAGACAAGATAGAATTAAATTTGGATTTTATAATAATTAGTTCACTAAAAATGAAAAATTGACTTGGTAAGCAAATGTCAGAAAACAGAAAGAATTTTTAGAAAGGAGAAGAAAAACATTAAAAAGGTAAAGTAAGTAAAGGCTTAAAAAAACATATGGAAGATTGAACATTTTCAGAATATTTTGTAGGCATTGGCACACTACATAATTAGAATCGATGTGAGTGTAAGACTTGTCAAGGAAACATTGAAAATAGGACCATGTTACTTTGTGTTCAATCTTTATGTGTCATTTTAATCTGTGTATACAAGTATACATTTTATATCTTGATTTACAAGGGATCTATTCTCTTTTCTAGAGCTCACAAAAAGAAGGATAATTTAGATGGACACACCACAGGCATGTCACTTCAACTATGTGTGTATATACAATAGTACAGCAGCAGCCAAGAGAAGAGAAAAATCTTAGAAGAAATGAATTGGCAACATACTGAGACTAATCTATCTGGTGTTTGATTAGAACATCTCAAAGCAGAAGGACACAGCTATTGAATTTCTGTACACATTTTTATTTTTAATAAACAAGAAAACAGAGAGTTGTAGTATACAAACCCTGCAACACTGCCGTTCTGAACTTAGCTGATGTTTGATTAATGTACGGGATTGATGTATAATAACTGAACAAGAAAGCTACATGCTATTTTGAAGGGTTTATTTGATTTGGACATAGAAGTCTTTTAGTCATTTAGTATGAGAAAGAGTGCTCTTGGAAGATAACTCTGTATTTCACAGTTATCAGTTTTAAACTACTCTTTATTACAAAAGGGAAGAGCAATTGAAACACTGACTATTAGTAAAACTGGTTTGAAAATGAAATTTGATTGATATTTTAGATTTCTTGGGACTATATATGGCACAGCTTTGTATAAATTATATTTGTTTAAAATGCAACCGAGCTCAGAACTGCCAGGAACAATTTAGACACCATAAATGTTTCCTCTAAATTGAATCAGAGAAGGTTGAAAAGCCTCTAAACACTGTACAGGGATTCAATGTTTAGGTTTTAAATGAAACAATTTTAAAAATTGGAGCCTTGCCATCATTTATAGTGCTGTCAGCATCAGTACTCTGACAAAATAGGTTGATTTTCTTCTTCTGTTCTTTGCTCATCTTTATTGGACACTTTCACCGTTAAATGCAGTAAATGAGGGGAGTGGGAGGAGAAGACAGAACAAAAGGGTAAATGAAACATTATTATGGAGAACTATTTTGAGAAATTGCATTTTATATTCAATATGGATATTTTTGCCTACACCCAACACTAAAGACCATTTTTATGAAACACAATAAAGTCATCTCAGATATTTTCTTGTTTCACTATATCCAAATAGATTAATTTTTTGGTTTCAATGAAGATTTATGCTACCTATATTGCACAAGGTAAGTGTAAATAAGAGCTATAAATTGCTAAGCAGTTAATGTTGCTTATGAATGGAACTATTGTTCTCTAAACAGCCTGAATTTTAGAGAATCCAGCTAACTTAACGCCTATGAGGTGCCATACAGGAAAAATGCTATAAAAATCTAATAACAATAAATATGCATTGGTATTAAGTTATATTAGTTTGGGTGAAAGTGCATATATTTAGAACTTATTAGTATATATGCAGTTAAAACAAGTTTAAATTAAAAATGTTTTGGGCACATGTGTGTCCACCTCACCACATACATACCTACTCCTTCATTTGATTTGATACCTTGTTATTAATTGTTGGAACTACAGAGTACCTAGAAGTATCTGAACTATAAAGACTGAAATTATTACAAGCTTCCAGTGCAGTCTGCAATGGAATTCACAAGTGAAGGACACTCTTGTTTAACAAGAAATCTTTTACTAACTTTCTGAAAGTTAAGCTATGAAGACAAGGCCCAGGGAACATACCAGAACCTACCATTTCTTAGGGGAGATGTAGATCTGCTTATTCTGGATGGACAATATCAGGGTCCAAACTAAAAGCCTAGATTTCAAATCCTTTGTATTATGCCAGATTTCTGTGGCAGGATTCATAGCAACTCCTTAAGCCTCAATAGCTTTACTGTACTCAGTCCACTCAGTAGACACTTGCTGTATGATATAAGAAATGGTAAATATTAATGTGTCAGCAAGCCTTAACTATTTCTAGATGTATTGTCTAAAAAATCTAGCGAAGAAGAAAATATGGTAAAGGATCAGCTTTCACTACAGGAACTGGAAGTTGCCAGTGAGTGTCAAAGAAATGCACACAGCACAACAAAGTTAGCTACAAACCACCTACATTTTGCTGAACGAGGACACCATGTCCAGTGGCAGAGCCAGTTTTTGCACAGCCAGTTCTCATGCTGCTACTATTCCCCCCAGTGCACTACACAGTCATACTCTACCACAGCTCTACTTCTTCCATTAAAGGACTTGGTTACATAAAAATGCATTTCTGAGCACCTTTCTGATATGATAAGGAGATGTCTTAATCTGCTTGAACATAAAATGTGCTAATATAAAAATGAGCTACTGGTTATATTCCAGCCTTGAGATAGCTACAGCTTAGCTTCTGAGGCTGAAGAAATAGGGCATAAAACCTTGCTTTGAATTAAAACCATACCTATACCCTGACAGTTAAGGATGTTCTTCTGCTGATGGTCTATTTCCACACAATTCAAGGATAATAAATTTAAAAAGCAACCAGACAGAATAACAACTTTCATGTGCAGTGATTTCTCAAATCATAACATAACTCAGTATTTTGACTGCAATGGTAACAACAAACACTTATTTTAAAAGAAAGGTGATTGCTTTCACTTTCAGTACATTATGTTTTAGCAAAAAATGCTGGTTTCAATTAATGTGTATTGATTCAAAGGAATGTGTAGATTAAAGGTAATATGTAGTGGTTCTGAATGGTAATTTTTTACTTACCTTAAGTATAAATTGAGCTTGCAAGAGTGTATCTTGTGCTGAAAATATTGCTTTGGCCAGGAAATTCAAAGAAATTAAAATTAAATTGATTTGAGGGACAAGAAGATTGAATAGATCAGAGGAAAATGTGGCATATCCTAAAATAGTTTAGAAGAAACATATTCCTACAGGTTATTCCTTGTTTTGCCACATCCTTCTGTTTAAATCAGGAAAAGTCCAAGTCAAAGTGATCTTCCCTTGCTCTGGCTCTCTAGCTTAGTTAAACCTGAAAATAATGAAACATAACAAAATTACCCATCACTTTAATGTTAAACTATTCCTTTAGCTTGTAAGGGATTTGGGGAGAAGATGTAAATGGCAGTGTAATTAGGACTTGGGAACAGGATATTTCCTACAACTATTAAAAAGTGTTTGGAAGAAACTTCTTTTGTTCATTAGGGCTCATTAAAATTCTAGCCACAACATTTTTATTTTTTAATATTCATGCAGGCCAAAACCTAATCTGGATCACTACACCTGACTGCTACAGAGACAAGTAGTCATATTTCTTCATTGCATGCTTAGTTGAAGAATTATATTTAGAGTAGCTTTTAAAGAAAGAATTGTCTCATTTTCACTTCATGCTTGTGGTGGATAATCTTTTGTTAGGTATTTTACTGTCTTGTCTTATGAATCTCCAAACTGCAAAAGCAACTGTGTGTATCATATTCAAAGTTTTGGGTGTATTAGGCTGCTCAGGTAGTATACACATAAAACTGGAAACAAAACAATATAGTGCAAGGTGTAGGTACTAAATAATTAACATCATTAATCTTTGTCCTGATGCACAAGTCCTCATTAGATACAGAGATATTGCAGAGCAGCAATAACATAAAAATGAAGTGCCGTGAGCCATCCTTTCCAGAACCACCAGTGTTGTGTTGTAAACATTGTTGCTCATCTCATGTTTTTAAAGTCCATGCTAAGTAGGGAGTTATTGTTAAGGTTCCATCCTCGCTTTGCACACAGAGGAGGAAGGACTTGGCTAGACTGGCCTCTAGGCGCATATTTTTTACCTGGGTAATTTTAGGTATTTTCAACCAGTCACAGAAATATTTATGGGGAAAGGAGGAGGTGTGGGGAACACACCAAATAAAAAAATAGTACACTTATAGGCTTTTCCTTTTTTTTTCCAGATTTTTTTAAAAAGTTGTTGTTATTATTATTATTATTATGCATGCCTTTAATTTGGGATCTGAGGAAAAAACCTCTAACATTTAAGTGCTTTTTTTCTCACTTTGAAAATTTTTGCTTTTGCCTTAATGGTCTCTTTATAGATGGTCTTAGAAAACACTTGATAACACCATCTGACCAACTCCTTACAAGTCTGAAATTGAGCTCCTTTTAGCTCCTACTGGGATGGAAAGGCACTGTTTATCTTCCCTCTCTGTTCTGTGGTTTAAATGTGTGTATCATTCTCTATGGTCACAGCCCAGAGTTAGAACTGTTTCTAAACCAATGCAGTTAAACTGAACATGCTAATATCTCCAGAAAACAGATGCCATAATTTTGGCAGATTTCTTATATGTTTCTCCCTCACTGAAAATGCTATAAAGCAGTGATGCATTTTTACTGTAACATATCACCTGCTTTAAAAAAGAGAACATGATTGTATTTACTTATCCATGTCTATAAAACACACATGCATGCATACACAATTTGTTTTCCACATGCTTCTTTTTCAGAAATTACCAGAGCTGTAGAGGAATAAAAGTGAAGGAATAAAGTAAAATAATGAAGTGCAAGCATGTGAGATTTGATTCACAGTAAGTTGTGTTGGCTGCTTCCAGAGACAGACTTAGCAGTAAAGCTGTCATGGATACCACAAGTACAACTGCACTGAAGCCCAGAGACTAGGAAAGCCAAGCTGAAAATGGCAATGGGGAAAAGAGTACTGGGTCTTGGCTGAAGCAACCGTCTGGTTTTATCCCTTTCATCAAGTCTCACTGCATCTATGCTACCCTGTAAATAGGACTCAAGCACTGGAAAGCATGGTTTACATAGAGTGACATGAATTTTCTAGTTTATTAAATGCCCCAAGAGCCTTCCCAAAAGTCAGTGCTATTTGACTAAAGAAAATATTAGATTTGAGGATATATATGAGACTTCAGAATGCAGATTTAACTTCATGAAGATTCAGGTCAATGTATAGACTACAAGCAAGGTCAGCCTCATTCCAGGCCTTGTTCTTCTGAAAAGAGATTAACCATTTCCTTCCTATTCTCGAGATTTCTTACCTGTGGAGAGAGAAACTCCACTATGTATGCTATATGGACCATGATAGATTAAAGTACTATAAACTAACCAGGCTTGGCTGTTCTTAGGCAAATTGCTCTCAGAAATTTTAAATGGTTTGACTGTATATTCAAGATGAGCATTTGTGAAAAGTTACCTTCCCAAAAAGACAAAATGGTTTTGTAAGGAACCTTAAAACTGATGCAAACTCAAATTTTGACACTTGTTTGGTTTTTTGCTTGCTTGCTTGCTTGCTTGATTGATTTAAAAAAATTTCTATAGAAATTCAAGAGGACTTTTAAGAATTTTGGGTGAACACAGAACACTACTGTTATGTTTTTAAAGTTTTGAGTGGAGTCCTTTTCACTCTCCAAAACCCATTTAACAATTTTTTAATATTTGGGTGAAATATCTTAGATCTCAGTGGCAGGAGGTAAAAGGGGACACAAAGTATTCATCTTAGCTGAAAAATGCTCAGTGGGCTGTATTTCATATGTATGTATGAGTGTTGAAGTCATTCAAAAGAACAGGTACATTGAAGAAATTGTATCCTATATATAGATATAGATATATTGTTATATATATATAATAGATATATATAATATATCTATATTGTATATAGATATAACCTCCGAAAGAGAGACCCCTTGGGAACAAATGTGTTCTGAAAGGCATGTTTTTATGTGCATCTATGGTTTAGATCCTTTAAGCACCTTCACTTTGTGAAGTAAAAGCACCCACATAAACTAACAGAAGAGGTAACTGTTCTTTCCCATGGAAAAGAACCCAATGGAAAAGGTCTTCTATTTGCCCCATATTCTTCTGGGTCCTGAATCCTAAATATAAAGAAAGAGTCCTTCTCAGCACTCGACTGTGCTACAGTCTGTTCAGGGTATGTTGTGTCAGCTCATAGAGACTGATATGCCTCTACTCTTGCAGAATTATAGGAAATAATTGCTTCTGACTTATTTAAGAATGCAAGTTTATATCATAAAGGTAAAACAAATAAGAACGTGATTAGAAAGTAATGCAGTCATTTTACATTTAGGAAGTTTTGTCTCTTTTTCTCCTAGATATGGTTCCTTTAATATCTCTAAATAATGCTCTGAGGAAAATAATTTCACTGCCATCTAGATTTGGATTGTTTCATAAATTAGCAGGCAAGTTAGAAAAATGCTTTTTCTTTCTCTCTCTGAAAGCTGTGGTAGCATTTTATATAGTTCCTTCTCTTTGTCTCTGTGTATTATAAATGACTGAGCAGATTGTGAGTCGTGGGTGTGGGTGGCAATTAAGATAATAATTGTTCATAGAATATAGAAACTGAATTGGAAAATGGAAATATTCCTGCCTTCTTCTCTGCTCTTTTAGACAGTGAAAAAATGGTCTTTATTGTATCAGATAGTCCACTGAGAAATATGCAATACTTTTCAAATAACTGGGTGGCCAACTGGCATAGCATTTTTGGATAATGTTTGTAAATGCTGTAAACCAGCAAGCATTTTTATGATTGTTCGAAGATTACCAGCAAGATTAGAGCAAGGCTGAGTTTAGACTTATGGAAGGTTTCAAGCCAATGTCTTTTTAAGATGCAGTGAGTAAAAATTCAGGGAGGATATAGTTTCAAAGGTTTATTTCTGTTCATAGCTAGTTACACTTCTGTGTCCCATTATTTTTTAAAGTGGACTTAGTAATTTTGCTCTTCCTGGCTTTTTTGGTTATTTTTTTCTTCCTTTTCTTAGGTGAAACTACATAATTTTCTCACTTCCTAGACTGTGGTTCCAGTGCTACACCTGTTCTTTTTATTTGAAGCCCCAACATGCCATTAACAGAGTTTATTTCTGTAATCTTTTGACTATCAAATTTTAGTGATCTCCGAAGCCTTCTGATAGTAAATACTTGATTCTTTCATTGTGAAAAAATGTTGCATTCTGGAGATTTGTGTGGATTTATATTTCATCCTTTATAATATTTGCCAAGAACCAATTTTTTAGTCATTTGTTACAAAAGAAAAAAAAAAGAGGACTACTATTAGGGCTGGTGTATGTATTTAATGGTATGTTAGTTAAAATGTCAGAAAAAAGAGTATAAAGTGTGCAGCTAGATCTAGTTTTTTTGCACCTATTATAATTTGGCATCTTTCCATAGACTTCACTGGAATTATAATCTGTACCAATGAGTAAAATATGTGGTTTCCAGAAAATATCAGTGCAATAATTCACTTGGCTAGACATAGATTTCTGTGGATGAAGCTTAAAAAGACATCTTTTTATATTTTTCTTGAACACTTCTTTCAACACGGTAATTAGGATAATGGATCATGCCCCCACTACAGTCTATGAATCGGTGAGACAACTGTGCTTGTCTATGATAATGCATATCACAACCCTGAGGCAAAGCACATGAGAGCTGGGGAAAACATTCTCAGGGAGAGCTGTCTAACAAAATGCATTTCTACCTAAGGCAACTAATATCCTCTGAAACCTATGAGTCTGTTTCAGCAAGTCTAACTCAATGGGAATTCCAATTAGGGTGTCCTCACTAAAGATGTCTCTGTTATCTATAACTTTGGAGACCACCTACATCACCAATTAGTAGGTTTTGAGGTGCATGAAATTCTTTTAATGAATTAATATGTACATGCTCTTGGAGGCTGTGGGGGTGTGTGGGGATTTATGCCTCTGTGGTCGTGCTACTTTCCTCTTTTCTTCCAATGACATTTCTTGTTGTGTCTGTCTGTGGTAATGATGACCATCCAGCTAATTTTCAGAGGATCATATTGACACTAACCTTTGGCTCACCCATCTGTTCCTCACTTTATTGCTTCAAATATGTCCTTTCTGGCTCATTGTTAAACTGGAAAAGAGGCAAATTCCTCCAAGCACAGCAGGGCTCTGCAGGGCCCTTTCTGACTGCAGAACGCTGCTTGCTGGAGTCCTCTGATTCAGTTGCTGTCGCCATTGAACATTTCTTACCACTGAACATCTTGCTGGATGCTGATGGCAAATAAAACATCTGTGGGTGGCAGTTGGCTTTCCTCTCAAAACAACAAAGGAACATAACTCGTCTCCCATCTTCTGGCATGGTTTTCAAGATCCCTTTGGGTGTCTTCTTTCCAGGAAATTAGTAGCTCCTAGGTTGTTACACTCAGCACAAACAAATGAAACTAAAGGTTAGGATGGTTAGCTCTGAAACCCTTTGGGCTTCTGTAGTGATATAATAAATAGTCCAGAACAGCTACAGGTAAATTTCTATTGCACGAATGCACAGACATATCAAATATCAGAGTATTTTCAGAGCATTCATTCATAATTCCATATATACTGATTGGTAAAGCCTTTAAAAGTGCCAGAGTTGTATTAATAGAAAAAGCTACTAAATCTATTGTATATTATGAAATGAATGTTTTCTGCATCAGCATTTTCCCACTTTTTTAATGGTAAAAATAAAGAATGCTTCATTTTAAATTCTGATTTACTCCTAATTTTGTCTGACACATTTTTTAATAGAAAATGTTCCCTTTTTATCTTTTTACACTGCAAAAACAAATATACAAAAGCAAAACAAAGCAAAAACCCAAAATTCAGAAAATAAGAATAATTACACCAAGACAGATTTGTTGCTTTGGGAAATTTTGTCCTCCAGATTGCCTTGCTTTCAGTGCACTATAATAAAATATATTTTTAGGTAATTTAAAACATGTGTTTTGAAGTGTGCTCTGCAGCAGCAGAAGAAAAATGTGAGCAACTGAGCCATTAAAATTGCAGTACATTTTGCATACCTTAAGTGCAGATACTAAGAATTATTTTGCATTGCAATAATCTTATCCTTTTAAATTAACTTGGAGTGTTGGGCTAAAACACTGGGCCTGGATGACAGTTAAATGAAGGATCTTTACTCTCCAGTCCAGCAAGCTACATATAAAAACAAGGAAGGGGGCAGGGAGGCAACAAAATTGTCAAGTAGATGAATACCGCCCCTTAATACCCGCAGTAATGGAGAAACTGTTTGCCATCATGCAAATCTGTGCTTAGTGAGCAAGAAACATCCTCCAAGGTTTTCCATCAATGTCAGTTGCATACCAACACAGTTTAAAACAAGCAGCCTAATGTAATAAAAAAGCATCATGCACTTATTTCCCAATTTTTTTTTCTATTTAGCAGAATATTTTAGTGACTGATGCATATCAATGTGCATGTGTTTCTTACTAGAATGTACAGGATCTAAATAAAATATTATTTTATTTCAGACTATTTGATATATATTTTGGTATGCCACAGTCAATGCTATGGAGAAAAAAAAAGAGGTAAACCCACATTTCTCTTTAAGGAACAGATGTACTGTAGCTGACTATTTGCAAGTATAATAGGAAGCTGTGAGTTTGGGACTTGAAAAATGGTTATGTTACTTACAGGAAACATATCAAAACTGAGAGACAGCTGGAAATTGCAGTAGATGAGACACTGGAAAAGTCCAGTAACCTCCTGCCAAAATCAGATACAGAAGTATTACATCCAAATGGATTTAGTTGCCTTTCATCTACACAGCTACCTACATATGCATGTATTATACATCTCTTTGAATTATGTTTATATTACCAGTACATTTTCAAGACAGTTGTTTTGGGTTTCTTTACCCCTGCAAAGACATTACCTAATTCAAAATCTTGTCCCCATCTGAGATTACATACGTATTTTGAAAAACCTGAACAGCTGACAGACTGCCTATGCTTAAGAGGAATCACTGCAAAAATCCTTTCAGACCACTGTCATTCTACTTGTTGTGCACACCAGAACTGATATGTTTCCAGAAAGTCTTGCAAGATTCATGCCATTTTAACATGTGGATGGCTCTGAACACTATCTCATCTCTTTTTATGCATAAGCTACTTTGAAAGTTGTTTTAATTCTTCTTGTTTTTAGAATATTAATATTTAACTGTCTATCTTTCCCACTTATTTCCCTAAAATCCCTTAAGAATGTGAATCAAAATCAAAATACTCACCCAAAATACTTATAACTTTCACAGTTCAAATAACATGGGGGTAGAATTGGACTCCCAAGAATTAAAATTACAGTAATAAAACATATCACTGTAGGTATCATACTAACATGAGCAGAGAAAATCCTTGCCTTGCTAAAGATATCCCAGTGGATATTTTTTATGTACTTTTACAGGATATATGCTGGTCCAAAGTCCCTTTGCAAAATTTGTTCCTACAAACTGAGAACAACTGTGTCTTTTAAATTGTCTCTCTTCCTTTTTTGTCCTTGTTCATTGCATTTATTTTGTGAATTGTTTGGTTTTTATGGTCTCTTGATGCCATATCACCTCCAGAACTGCAGTTTGATTTTCGATTCTAGAAGTGAAACAAATGAGGAGATTCTTAAATAAAATTATTTAATAAGAGAACAATGAGGCACACGAGACCATGGTATGTAGCTTTTAAAGGGATTTTTTTTTTTTTCAATGTAAGAATCAGCTGAGAATATATGTATGGAAAACCCCTGGCTTATTTGCTCCTTGAAACAGAGATTTCAGCTGTGGAAAAAAAGGCTGGAGGACCGGTGGTGCTGCAAATACTTAAGAGTAGTTCAGATTAGATTCTGCAATGAGATATCAAATAGGTGTCCCAAGGAAATTAAGCAGCGCTAGGAAAGCCCCAGAGAAGGTTTAGATGATGTCAGAACATTGTGTTACATTATCATCCTGGTGTTCTGATCAAAAGAATAAGAGTAATTTTGGTGACCAAATTTACTGAGTAAATTCCTTCTTTATCAGGAAAATGTCCTTCTGTCAATCCCTTCTCTCTTTTCCTTACATCCCAAAACTGAGGTCTCCAAGAAAATTTCAGCTCGACTCCCTTGTGATGAAGGTTTTGATTTTTTTTTTTTTTAATTCAGGATCTGATAGAATGCAGCACATGCATACATGAAAAGATAAACAGAGGAAAGCTATTACCATGAATGAAGAACTCTGCTTTACTTGATCAGTCACTTGGTAATTATTAACAGTTTCACTGGTTGCCTTTCTACTATGTAGAATTTTGAGGCAAAGAACTCAAACCTGACAAAAAAAGTGCTCTATAAACATTAATGAAGCCTTGGAACAAGCTATGAGCCAGGTAATTATTATTAGGCTAATTCTACAAGTGTGTAGCCTGAATCACAGGAATTAAATTGCTTCTCTGTCAAAGAAGTATTCAATGGCAGAGCTTCGAAGTCATGTATTCCAGTTTCCACTCTTATTACTGGACAACACTCTGTCACTTAGGATCAGCAGTTTTTGAGAAGAAGGGCTTTTAAAAAACCAACATATACATCATTCCTTGTAAAAAAATGAAATTATTAATATTTATATCATGGTAGACAAGTCCTTGACCTAAAAGGAGGTAGTTGCACAGTGATGTGGTTGCAGGCAGCAGAAGTCACATGGGAAAGAAACACGCAGGTGTTATTAGGAGAGGACAAGGAGAGAAAAGAAAAATTAACCCTCTGATTCCCTCTGGTAAATCTTCTATCCCACCATCTGTACAGGGATCAAATGATGCAAAGGTCTGATAAAATCTCAGAAGGAAAACACCTATTTCAGCAGATGTCGCCAGGTATTTTCTCATTATGTGCCTCTTCAAAAATGGCTGAGAAATCACTAAAAAGTAAACTTCAGGGAAAAGGAAACGTTTGATTCCTAATATCTTCTATTTTTTCTGTACTGAAAAAATGGTATAGGAAGTAGCAGTAACGATACAGAAGTGCAGAAAGAGTAAGGAAATACAGGAACAGCAGAGAGGCACGCAGAGGACGGTCTTGTAGCAGTGCATCAAGGTCAAACCTTATCAACAACCCCACTGGAATATGCAAAATTCATTCTCACTGAGCTATTGATCTTCTGTAATGTTAGACATCTTCTTGGAAAATGTGCTAGAGATTGTGGGAACAGTGTTATAAAGCACACACTGAGTTTCATGAAGGTGTATGTGAAAACACAAGCAGTGTATAAGATATGCTCACTGATTTTAGTGCGTTAAACAATGACTTAATTATTTCCCAAAATCAAAAGAAGCCAGGTCCAAGCATGGGAGAGGCACAGTAATTCAAATGCAGATCCATTCTTTTTATGTGAAGGCTACAATATTTGCTGACAGGTTGGGAAACAAACCAGGGAATCTAAGAAGTAAATGCCTAAGTCTCAGCAATTTGATCCCTAGCTTTTCAGCTGAGACCATGAGAAGCGGATATCCTCCAGGGATGTGGCTCACAGGAGAACCTGTGAAGCATACAAACAAGTGGGTTAGACCTGCATCATGTAGCTTTTTATAACTTTTTTTACCTAGATATGGCTTTGTATATGTGATCCATCAAGACAGCTTTGATCCTTTGGAGCACAGCAACTAACAAAACAATAAAAAAAAATAAAGGGCTAGGAGAAAAGAAACACATATAAAGAGTTAGGGATTATAGGGGCTTGGCTATGATGGACAGACACAGGCACTCACTGTTTAAAAGATAACACTAGGCATAATACTTTTTTTTTTTTTTCTAAACACAAGCTTTCCCAGTATCCTTCCATATTTCACACAGAAAGACCCACACAAGTACTCCAAACAATGACTTTAAAGAGTAAGGGAACAAACAGAAAAAGATGTGGAAACTTGAAAGGGAAGATTCTGATAAAATACCCAGAAAAGAAACAGAACCCAGTCAAACTTTCCTGTCTCAGGCTTAGTTAGAAAGGACCTTGTGAAGACTGACTCTAACCTTTGTGTGCATCACTTTAGCATGGTAGCTGTGAGCTCCACAGAAAAAGAACAATATAATTATGTGGATGCACTCAAGGAGACATCTCTTGACTGCTTTGTTTAGTGTTGAATGGAGGAATTTGTTTTTCAGTAGACTCTAAATTGTTGTTACCCCTGCTTACAAAAACCAAACCCATAGGAATTCAAAGGGGCCATTTATGAACTGTAAATCTGGAACTTTTAAATAATGGGTAAAATGAGATATTTCAGGGTTCACTGGATTCAGCTACTCCACTCTTTTAGCAGAGATTTCCTACAACCTTGACTTTAAATGCTGAACTACATAATGCATGATTATATATTCAAATCCCTATTTGATCTCCTAAGTGCACACCACTTTAAGAAAAGACATTACTAATGGAATTGAAAACATACAGTGAAAAAAATACAATAAAAATGCAGTCTTACTCTCACTAGAATATTTAGTCAAATTAGGCAATTTTACATTAAAATGGATTTGAAAATGTAAAAAGAGTTAGAATTCTTTCTTTTTAGTAATTTCAAGTATTTAGGATTATTATTTCATGTTAATGAAGATATGAAGATATTTTTATTCTGATGTTAGGTTTTTTAAATATTTAAACTTAATTTCTTTCTGAGTATTCATTTTTATAGCGTACTGATGAACTTCATATATATATTATTTAATCAAATTGACAGCGCAAAACTGTAAAATTTAAAATAGTCACGCTTTCAATAGCAAAGCACCAATCAAAATATAGTGGTTCAACATTGATATTTCAGAAAATACAAAATATTTTGCTATATTTCTTTTTTATTATTGTCCATCAGTGTCTTTAGTTTTTCTCTGCTCTCTTATAAAATGTCTGTATTTAGCTTTAGTTCTGAGATTGTGCTTGAGGTGGTCAACTCTTAAAGGCTCTTTGCAGTAAGTTCTGCTGCTCTCTGTCCCTGCTCCATCTCCAACCGACTTCATTACTCATGAAACGACAATGTACAGGTAAGTTTCTGTCCTGTGTGCTCACATTTGTACCCTTTGTCCAGCCCTAATCTCACATTCTCCAGCCCTGTCCCTAGAAATGGTAATTGGTACTTTTGTGGCTCATCACTGAGTTTCTTACACAAGTATTCACTTCCTCCCCCCGGGATAATTTCTTACAACTTCTAGTACCTCTTCACTGGTTTCAGTAGCCAGCTTATAAACCCAGAAATGGATAAGAGTTGTTGACAGTTACTAAATTTCCAAATATGCAAAGACTTTGGTGTAGAATTCCCACAGAATTTTGGACTCATGTAATTATCAATGATATCAAGTGAAGCTTTATGCTGTACTTCATTCATTGCAACCACTTTCAATATACTTCTTATTTTATTCTGGTTTTACCTGTTTACCTTTCATTCCAGCTTCTGGATATATCCAGATCTACAAGAAGTTCCAACAAGGCTTTGAGTAATTCCTTCCGATATTTTTATGCTGTTGCTAGTTACTTGGAGATCTCAGAAGAGTGAAGTTCAGCTTTACCCACTAATCATCTTTACTACATGTAGAAATTAGACTGAAACAGTTGCTAGCCTGGATATTTTGAAAGCAAACTTTGGAAACTGAACTTCTTTCCAGTTTTAGCACTTGCACAAAAATGCCAAACTAATCAAACCTGTTGTGTTTTGAAGGAAATGAATCTATTTTACTTAAAATATCAGTAATTATGCATTAAATCTGAAGCCAAGTTGAATTTTTTTTCATGTTTACTGCAATGAAAGCAATAGATAAATATGTGATGAAGTCCCACTAATCATACTCTTCATAAAGTAGAAAAGTTTGTTTCCAAAATTTACTTAGGGAAATTAGATGCCTAAGCCCCTTGAAGTTTAACGATGCTTTAAAAGTTTCATTAAAAATAAAACTCTATTTAAAGTTATGATCCAAGTCTCCTTGATTTTTAGTAAAAGTATCACCATTGACTTCTGTTTATTTTTTAAGTCCTAAAGGCAATACTACACAAAAGGTTAAGTAAAGAATCCAAAATTTGCCTTTTTTGGCACATGCTGAATTATTCTTAAGAAGGATGCTGAACCAATGTCCTTGCTCTTGTAAAATATTAAGCAACAATATATAACATTTGACATGTAGGAGTGCAAATTTAAACAAAAGCAGAGCTCATATATTGCTTTTGCATTCTATCTGCCAGTCAAACTGAGACTTTATAAAGAATGGCAAAGCAATTTTCAATCATATATGTTATATCGTGTAGGTCAAATTATTTTATGTAAATCTCTTTCACTTGGGTGTTTAAATTTCAATAAAAATGTAATGATAAAAAGTGTGGCTTTTATTTATCCTTCTTTCTCCCATTAATTCTGAGTTTTGGAGAACAAGTGTTTTATTGAGCATGACACCTAAAAGAGGCATTGTTTTAAAAAGGTGTTAAAACAAGAGTCACATATGTTTTGGATAATGGAGGTATTACAAGAGGCTTCCCCACACAACCTTTCTTTCCTGTAAGCTGGGGCTCGTGGAGCTGTTTCTGTAGGTTAGTTTGAGTTCACTTGAACTCTTCAGATCACCACATGAGGGTGGCTTACCTGATTACTTACAACAGCATGGTGCATTTTCAGAGTTTCCGATTGTTATTTTGCTTTTTGTTGCTGTTTTCATATGACAGGTTCCCCATGTAATGAAGATAAAATATTCTTAGTGCTAAATTGTGCCTAAAATGGGACAGTAACTTGCTTCTCTCAGCCCCTAAAAGAAAAAAACTAAAAAAGAAAAAAAAAAAAAAAAATTCCCTGGTTTCAGAGTTTACCTAATAATACATGCTTTTCTGAGTCAGAATTCAGTTGCCGTGTCAGGCTTTCACTTTGTAGTGAGCAACCTAAGGAAATGGATCCTAAGCTGATCTCCCCTTAATATGTAGATGGCTGCCTGGCCTCTGAAACACTCAGCCTTTTTGCCTCCCTCATTATTTACTTTTGAAGTGAAGAAGAAAGATGACATGCACCTCTGAGAGCTGGAGTATTTCCTAGCAGCAAGATTCACTTTCATGTGTGATGTGGGTTAGATCCCAAACACTGGATAATATGACACATACTATGCTATTGTACAAGTTGTGAATAATAAACATTAGAGAAATCCACCCAGGGAATACGATGTACTTTGGGGGCAAATTCTGAATTCAGAAACATAACTGCAGCTCAGGGAAGATTTTAAATACCAATTCAATGAAATAGATTTGTGTGCATGTTCAGTTGTAAAACTGTAGTTGCTTGCAAATACAATGAGATAAACTAGTTTACACCAC
Source organism: Setophaga petechia (assembly GCA_024362935.1). NCBI lineage: Eukaryota > Metazoa > Chordata > Aves > Passeriformes > Parulidae > Setophaga > Setophaga petechia. The sequence goes on along the minus strand of JANCRA010000002.1, from coordinate 440,441 downwards.
TGAGAGTAAATACATGTGGGTTTTTCCTCTTTTATCTGAAATATGATTGCCCCAGGAATTTTTGGAACAAGTTAGTGCTAATGTTTGTACCACGGAGCTAAAGAAAGCATAGGCTGGAATAAGAAGAATGGGACAAGAATTAATGCATTTGATTTTATGAATTATCTGAAGGTTTGCATTATTTCCTGTCCTTACCAAATTTAAAAGTAGAAAAAAGGAGCAATGAAAGCAAATTGAACACAAATGAATCTTTGTTGAGATTAAGTCAAGTATGGTTTTTCTTCAGAATTCCTTTGGATTTCAACATTAAAAGAAATTGTTCTGATAATGAAATTTAAAAAGCATTTCTAAGCAGCAGCTTAGAATATTTTGTTCATTTTCCAAACAATTTGAGGCAACATAATGTAATCCACCATTTCCTTCCTGAATTCTTTTATCTTTGGCATTTCAATCTTTTCAATTAAAATTTGTTTATTTTGTACAGGTTCCTGAGTACCACCACTATGAGTGAGTAGCAGCAATGTGCAGGGAAGGGGGAAAAGTAACTTTCAGTTCATTTAATGTTTCAAAATATTTGGAAAAGTTGGGTCAAACGAAAATTCAGACTGAAAACTGAATGATTTAAAGATTCCTCTTCTGTTTTTCTTAATCCTTTCTCCTGGTAGAGACAATATAATCCAGCTTGGTTAATTTTTCTTTTTCCATAACGTGCTATTAACTTCCTGGCACAAGATATTGTCATATACTAATGTCAATAGTATCACTACATTAGATAACATTGGTGACATTCCAATGTCACCAAATCTGTCTTTCCTCTTTCTAGAAGCTCATGGGTAGTTTTACCTTGGTCAAGAGAAAAGCTTAACGGCAAACAGAATTCAATGACTACTTTGAGTTATGAAGAATAAGGACAACTATTCCCTTGTGTTTTGTAGAGGTTTGTCAGGGATTACACAAGGACACTTGCACACATATAGTTTTATGTTTTTTCATTTGTCAACATAATCTGTCCAGACAATATAATTCTTCCGGCATGCTGTGTGATAGGGATCAATTCCTTCCACTTCCTCTTACCTGGAACTACTGGTCAGAAATTTATTTTTATTTCTGTTTGTTCCTAAATAACCAATAACTCAGCCTCATCCACAGTTATCTCTTCTGTTATCAACTAAAAAAAAAAAAAACAAAACCCATATCTTCTGCTTCCTAAAGTGTTAAGTACATATTGGTAACTCCCTGAAGGGAAATGTGAGCTGAGAGGGAACATTGGCAGTACTCTTGCTGGTGAGAGTGGATCCTTTCTTTATATCATACAAACCCAGCTTTGATTCATCTCTGCACTGCCCTTATGTTCTTAAAGAGTATCAGAGACATACTATAAAATCAGAATCAGTCAATTTCACAGAAAGTTTCTTACGCTTTCTCTGTGGGACTGCACAGAAAGGATATCACTTTGTCATGTCATCCAAAAATGGAATAACTTCTAAGAACCATATTTTACAAATATTCATTCATCTGTTTATCTTTATGCTCTGAGAACAGCTTTGGTGTTTTTCCAGAATTGCCTGCTGAGTCTTAGGGTCAACATGTGTGAGTTCATATGGGACTGCAGATTAATGAGACAGCAATCTTCCTGTCAGTTGAGGACTACATTATCTACTCTGAATGAGCTCACGACTTGTCATGGAATTTGTAATGGGAATACTATAAAGAACAGCAACATACACGACACAAAGAATAGGAGAACATATGTAGTTGATTGTTTTAGCTTTAAAAAATTAGTCTGCTCATATGGAATCTCAAAAACACTGACAAAAGCCTCCATGTTAAATACAGATAATTTCATCTAGTATTAATATGGAAAGATGGCAAGATATTTGTATGCTTCCACCCACTTGGTTTATGTCTGTGAAATAAATGTTTTTCAGTAATGTTACATTGTGGGAACCTGCTGTGACAGACAACCATATTCTGCAGTTTTTGTTAAAGACATATGTAAGACCATTGAACACCCACGCTACAACCGATTACCTGTGTTTTAGGTGCAAAATATTAATAATAACCAAAGTGTAAAAGGAATTCAATTTCTTCCTTCCTTGGTTTTTTGTTTTTTCTCTTATTTTTCCCCCCTAGTTTAAATGGTCACTATTTAAAACACTCAACAGGTACATTAAAAACTAAGTAATAGAATGGAATTTTCTAATGTCAGCTGGACTGCATTTGGACAATACTTTGGGATTTATCATTCCCTTGTAACTGCAACTGCTATTAATGAGAGTGATCCAGAAATATTAAGAGAAAAACTCTGAGCTGGAGATGGAAAGCTCTTTCAATACTTTTATGTACATATCCATGCCTTCAACTATACTCAGAAAAAGCACTAGTGGAATACCAGAGACAGCTTCTTACAGACAGGAGAAACACATAGCTAATAAATGACAGAAATAATTTAAATTAAATAGTTCCCTTTTGTATAAAAAGAGACCTTTTTTTTTAAATTTGGCCTTTAAAATTTGATGTCAATAGCTCATAATGAAGTACAGAACTGGAACTTGATAAATCTTTTTCATTGCGTCAACGTAGTATTGATTCCCATTAAGACTTACTGGTGATTATTGAATGATTGTTAGCAGATTCATAGTTCACAATCTTAACATACTTTGCATGCCAAACAAGTTCATTTCAAATTTTCCACAGAAAAAATTAGCTGCTGTGTGAATATAAACAAAACAAGATATTTTCTGTAATATCTCTTATGCCAATTGAATAGGAATGAGTTTTACTACCACAGGGTAGTAAAGGCATACACAGTACCACAGGCATACACAGTACGTGGAATTTAAATATATAGAATTTAAAAGAAAGGAAGATAAAACAGTAGTCACCCTTGAGTTTGTATGGATCTGTCTCTAAATGTGTCTTCCTTTACCTTATAACTATTCTGCCAAAGTATCTTCACTTTTCTAGTTTTTACACCTGCAAATTTCAGTTAGCTCACTTCCGTTTTTTTGGGAACTGACAATGCAACAGTCAACCTTTACCATTGTTAAATCAAAGCTACTTCTCCTAAATTTGACTGAAATAAATCAACTGAGGAGAAGAGCAACAAGAATAACAAACAACCACCAAATAAATGAAAACCCCAAATCAAACCCAAAAAAACCAAAAACCCAATCCAAACAAAGGAAAAACCAAAGAGGCAATCAGAAAAACAGAAACTATAAATCATGTGGTACTGATTTTTTATAAGTTTCTTTAACAGCCAGTGATAAAAAATGTAAGCCCGGGTACTTAAACTGGTTATGGTTGGTTGGTTTTGGTTTTCTTAGTTTGGTGGTTTCATCTTTTTTTTTTTTTCATGTAAAGAATTGCAATGCCTAACCTTGAATTTTAAGTGTCAGATCCAGGGATTCGCTGCCATGAACTCTTGCATTAGCTATCAATTTACTTTGGGACATTGAGTTATGTGTGGGACCAGAATAATTATCTTTAAAGAGCTGGTTTTGCATGTAACTAGCTGAGAATGAGTCATCCTTTTCAAACCATTTTGCAATACTACTATGCCTTTTTTCCACATGTATTTCTTATTTAAAACAAATAAAAACAATACAAAATAAAACAGGTCCCTCAAAAGACGAAAACAATTTTTAAACTACAACAAGTAGAAAAACCATAGACTATCAACTCAGTTTAAACAAAATATTGATTTTAAAAAACAGATTTACAAAAATCACTAATTCATTGAATGGCATTTAGCAAACATTTCATATTACAGATTCAGAAAAATAAACACCTATGTTCAGCTAAAGATGTTTAAAACTTACTTGTTATGTTCAAAATGATCGATAAAGATGTGCCACAACTTATGGGATGAATGACAGAGGTGAACCTTTCCCTCCACCTAGCACTGCTGAGACCCCAAACTGGAATAGAGAAGATCCCTCATGACCATCAGGAAGCACTTTCTAACGGTGACCAAGTACTGGCAGAGGTTGCTCACAAAAGAGATGAATCTTCCACTTTGGTGATATCCAAAAGCCATCTGGACATGGTCCAGAGCACACACTGAGCATGGAGGTCATAGCAGTTGACAAGCAGAGGTCCCTTCCGATCTCAGCCAGTCTGTGATTCTGTAAAACAATAATCCAGTCTTCCTTCTGAACTATTTTTGTGTTTGTTCTCCTTTTAGGTTAATGCAGTACAATACACACACTTAGGGATTGGGCTCTACTATTTCATTTCAATTCCTGTTAAGAAATCACTACCCCTCGGAAATATTTCTGAGAAGCCAAAAGTATTCTTTTCTTGTTCACTGCTCTAGACGACAACTAGCTTGCAACACTTTAGGTTCAGCTTTCAGGATTTCTTAAATACATGGCCTTCTCAGCTTATTTGCACTTCTGACCTCTCTAAATTTTGCTTTTTATCCACTCCCTGAGGAGAATTAATTTCATTCCCTGAATACTGAGTCTTGCAGTAATAATCATCCTTCAGTAATGATTGATTCTTATGTAATTGTACACTTTACAGATATTGAAATTTTATGTAAAAAAATCTCTTTTCTTCATTGTGTTTGAAACAGAAAGATGACATTTTGTACTGTGAGTTAACTGTTGTCATTTTTTTTCCAGAGCCTCACAGTTTAATTAGTCTTTAATTACTGGTTAATTATTCTCTAAGTAATCTGCTTTTCATTCGCATATTTGATAGCCATCAGTATTTAAGCAACTTAAGGTGATCTCTTTGTACGAGAATTTGAAACAGAGATATGAAAGTAACTTAAGGTAATGCTGAACTCAGCATCATTTGAAATGAATTTTTTAAGATGTGAGATTTCCTTTAAAGAAGTATTTCAGTCTGATTATTTTGGAGCTGCTAAATAGCCTCTGTAAGTGATAATTTAAACATCATGGTTTACTTCTTGCTTGTGTGATTTTTTGGCCTCTGTGTTCATCTCCTCTCTTCATGCCAGCACTAATAGGGCTTCACAGGATGTGCTGATCTACACTGGGATAACAACATCAATCAGATGTCACGCCTCAGCATTTCAGCCACCCAAATTCAGCAATACTTTTCCTAAAACCCAACTGGATGAACATATTCCATTTCTATTTTGATTATCTACTCCTTCCTGGACCCCTGCAAGTTCTTTCTTCTGAAATAATAAAGATGAGACAATGACAGGGACAGATCTGGGACTTGATGGAAAACATCTTCTAAGTGCTCTGGTGCTAACTTACGGCTCAGAGCCTGGTAGAGCTGCAAGATTTGAGGTTAGGAAAAGACATGTCAGACTGCTATGGGAATAGTGAGTTTTTCAGTTCAGTAATTTTTTTCCTGGTGAGAATATTTAGTCATAGCCACCAGGCAATTTCCAGCTGAAAGACTACCCTAGATTTGGCAACCAGCTTGATGATTTCTGTGATCCGCCTGAAAACATGCATTATTGCCTGAAAACATGCTAGATAAGATGTGTTAGATCAGACTTTGAAGTAAATAAATGAACAATTTGTCAAAATTTATGTAGGAGACACTATCTTACACTGCACTAGAGATATTTCAAATAAAGGATGTTTCCTTCATTCCTTCTCCCTTTCCTTTTCTTAAGTATTTTAGAATAATCTAAAGAAAGCTTTGGAGTAGCAAGAAAATTTCTATTTAGGATCTTTGCAGACATTGCCTCCTCATTCAAAGGAGAGGAAAATTTAAGTGTCAGAAACTTTTGTCGGTAGAGCTTGTCTATCAATGTTTCTTTTTCTGAAGAATTCAAAATTCTCTAAAAGATTTCTAGACAAATTAATAGTAACTTTACATCCTGAGACAAAAAAGTAATAAACTGTCCACACAGTAACTGAAAAAGAAGTAAACCTCAGCTACAACTTATAGACTATTTATGAAAGTGAAGAAGAAAGAAATTGCTCAGCAAAGAAAAGTTTCTAAATAAGACCTGATGTCAGAAATTTTCAAATCTTGGTTGAGAAGGTAAGGAAAGATACACTTGACAGAACTGGTCCCCATAAAAAAAAATATTTGCATCTTCTGACAGAACATAGAAAAAGTTGTGGTTGTAGATATGCATTCATATATGAGGTGAGCAGTCCATGGGAATAAGCTTAGTCCCTCCAATGGGCACTCACACCCAATTTTATATTATTCTCTTTGATCATTATCCTGCTGCAATGTGTTTGCTTTCTATAGAAGAGACGAAGATGTGGAGAAGGTTCCTGAGAACAAATATTTGTAGGTATAGACAGTCATCTTACTTTTTGCTTCACTACCTCAATCACATAGGATGTAAGCATGTGTAGATATAAATTAATTTGAGTTTTCAATAAGAGGAACACAAGATGGCAATCTTATCAGTATATTAGATCATGAATAAAGACGTATATTTCTCACAGAAATAGAGTAAAAAAGACAATAAAAAAATATCAGATGTGAATTCTTTTTGGCTGCAGAGACAGCTTGCTGCAAACCAAAACAAACCCCTGAACAAACACCACCATTTCTAACTACAATATTTACAAGATACAACAGACAACACAAGTGTGTCTGGAATCATGGAGAGCTTGAGTCCTCAGCACGGGAGGAGGTGAGACGTCTGACTCCATAAGTGGCTTTTTCAGTCTGAAGAAGGAGAGAGGTTAACATGTAAGAACAGCATAGCTGGTCCTTGGGAATACATCTTTATCCAAATGTAAATTCTATGGCAATTATAAACTGAAGTCAATGAGGTTAGAGTGGTTACAGTTGAGGGAAGAAATTAGATATTAGCTCAGAATTTCTATTTGTTAGGACAATGATGAAATGGTTCTACTGTAGCTCATTATTCAATTGTGTTTAAGAATTCTCTGCATATATTTTCCTTGGCTATACTTAATATATCTAAATAATTTTGCTCTCTTTTCATGCAAGTTGATTTAATATAGTGCATTTTCTTTGACATCAGATTTTCAATAAACTTCAATTCAGCCCTGGGAATACCAAATGGATTGAAGGAATCAGCATCTCTATTTGAAATACTGTTACACAGAAGGAAAAAGCCAGGATATTTTATTTTCAATAAAACTTATGGTAAAATGTGAAATTCTATAAACTGATCCCTGGCTTTTTGAAAATAAGAGGAAACAATTTAAAAATATTAAACTGGAGCTTGAACTGGGGGAGAAGGAGGGAACCAGCAGGAAAATACTCGTCATTGTATCATATATGTATCAACAGACTTCCATAAGTAGAATCCCAATATCTAAAATTAAATATATATTGTGTACATTGGGATTAAAAAAAGTCATTGGTTTATTCTGTGCATTGGTGTACACCAGTCAGAGGCATGTACTTTGGATCTCCTATTCTCATTGTTGACCGCAGACTTGATGTAAGTGCTATCCAGGGCGCAGTGTTTTAAAATGAGATTTAGTATTCATTCTCCATCACACTGCTATAGATGAGGAAAAAAAATGTAACAAGAATTTTTTGTGTGTGAAAATTAAAAAAAAAACTGTTACTGTTTAGAAAGGTCTGTTGCAAGAGACTTACAGGAATTCTATAACTGTAAAAGATGGACCCTGCCTATGGAGTTGCTGATCCTTGACCATCACAACTTCTGGGTAAGCTACACACCAAATAAAATAAATACAAATATAATGTTCTCTCACTTCTCTGTATGTCAAAATAATCTTGTGGACATAATTTTGAATCCAGGTATGAGAGGAAATATTAAGTGTCACATTATATGAGGTTTGTTTTTGTTTTAGTTTATGTTTGATATCTTTGTTTTAAATACAGTAGAGTAAGCATACAACATAGATATTTGAATCCAAACAGAAGCAGCCAAGAATATTCTGTTTCATGTTTTACCTGCTATGCCAAAATTCTCGGTTCTGACTTTTTTTTCAGAGAGATTATGCCAGTATAAAATGGCTTTTATCATGACCTGCCTGGCTGCAAGGCAAAACCAGATTATCTAGCCTGTGAAAAAAATAACCCAAAAAGCCATAGTGAGGTAAAAGGCGGTTACTTGATTTTATTAATTCTCTTTATGTTGGACAGTAGATATAAGTGACCAAAATAATAACAAAGAGCTACTCATGGTAAAAGATGTCAGCCAAGGCTACTAATCTTGCTGGGATTAGAACTACAACAACAACAAAAAAATCTCAGGTTTATTCGTTTGAGGCTGATTTAAAACATTTAAAAAATATTGTTTGTTTGTTCATTTATTTATTTAGTGTAGGTGCTTAAGTAATGTCTTAGGTCAGGGCCTGGATGTTTATCACCGAGGGTAAGCCCATCAGTGTCAATTACCAGCTTTGAAAATTCATTCTCAGAACACAGCCCTTCTTGTGAATGGAAATGTTGTTTTGCATGGGGTGAATCAAGCAGGAGTCTTGATTGTAGCTGTTCCAGAACTGTAATCCTGACTTGGTTCCTGGCACAGTGTTTGGCCTTGGATACCTCCCAGCTCTGTGCCTCAGTTTTTCTGCCTGTAAGGTCTGGAGAACAATGACTGACTCTGAGACCTAATGAGCTGTTTGTATAGAACAGAGAAGATGTGAAGTGCTACAAGAACTGCCTAAGAACTGTTTTAAAGAGAAGCTTAGTGGAATCAAGAGAGCTTTTGTCCCATGTATTCATCTGTACTTGTTGCTCTAGATGACCTAAAAGGGATTAACAGCTATTCCTAGGTTAATTGGCCTCCCTGGCATCTATTCTCTAGTCTGGAAGGGATATGCTGCCTGTAAATCCAAATCCCCAGATGCATTTTAGCAACTAATATGGTAAGTGAATCAATTGGCTTTTATTAGTTTTTCAAGCAGTCTGATGGATCTTAGTCATCTAGAAGAGCCCAAATCAAATGACAGCTGCTTTTGCATGTTTTCTCTGCAGATGTCATTTTAATTACTAACATCAATGTTACACGTATCTCCTACAAGCTAATACTGTAATTCTTCAGCTGCAGATTTTCAAGCATTTCAGATACTATCTGAGCTTAAGTACTTGTGTGGAAGATTAAAAATAATAGTGCAGCATGTTCTATAAATCAGAATGTCATTCTTCAGACTGGTTGGAGGATGGCAATACTTCTGTCTGTTGGGCAGACAAGAGCAGTTGTTATCAATTACTTTAACATGAGTTCACTTCATAAGACCATCCAAAACAGTCCAATATTCATTGATTGTATTATTTGAGCAATTATAATATCCTTATAAAAGCTTACAATAACAAAAAATATTGCATTGAAGAAAATGAATGGTTTCAAGGGAAGTTAGACTTTTAACTGCTTTTAAATAGCTGAACCCTAGTCTCATTTTTTAGTGATTTAGCCAAAATTACCAAGTCAGTATACCATACTACTAAGAGTTGTCAAACATCAGATGCACAGGGGCTTGAAATCACATTTTTTCCAAATCTGTGAAGCTGCCATTCTGACATTAGTCTGTAAAACTTGTGATGAAGAAAACGTGAGGCATAGATTGTCTATGAACAAATCTATAATATTTCAAAGGGGGAAATCTTGGAGGATGCAGCAGACTACTAAGACAAGATTTAATACTTACAAGATACAACAGTATGACTCATGCAAAATTCATTTCAAGTAAAGTATTTAATGACTGGAAACAGCTGTAACCTTGATGACACTAAGTGTTTTGGGACTGCAGAAGGATAGTATAACTTGTTCAAAGAAGAGCTACAAAGCTGGCGAAGGAGAAGAAGCATAAGCCCTGTGAGGAGCAACTTAGGGAGATGGGGGTGTTTAGGCTGGAGAAGAGGAGGCTCAAGCGTGACCCCATCAGTCTCTACAACTGCCTGAAAGGAGATTGCAGCCACATGGGGATTGGTCGCTCCTGCCAGGCAACCAGCAATCAGATGAAAGAACATAGATTTAGACTGCATGAGGAGAGGTTTAGGATAGATATTGGAAAGCAATTCTACACAGAAAAGGTGATTATGTATTGTAAATGTTACCAGAGAGGTCATGGAGCCACCATCCCTGGAGGTGTTTAAGGAAAGACTGGATGTGGCACTTGGTGCAGTAGTCTAGTTAGCAAGGTGGTGTTCAGTCATAGGTGGGATTTGATCTTAGAGATCTTTTTCAGCTTAATTAACATAAAAAATACCCTTACCCATAACTATTCATGTTAAGAAAAAAGACTATCTTTATGTTTTTATTGGATTTCTCAAGTAAGTTTTGTATAGATGGAAGTGATTTTACTACCTCATTTTGTTTTACTGCTACACCCAAACAGTAAAGGTTTTATCAAGGAGTTTAACCCCTGCAGTTATTTTAGTCTTCACTTCATAATTAGATTTTGCTTTATGTTATCCTTACCCCTAGGATTATTATTTATATCATTTGCTACAGATGGAACAGGGACGTCTAAAATGTATTCGTTTGAAAAACTGCATAAACAAAACACACCCACAGTTGAGAAATTCTGTGTATTCTTTAGTGTTTCGATGCAACAAACTAACATATAAACTACCTGTGAAGAAAGCAAGCATTCAATATCACTCTATTTTCAGTGATACTAATAATAATAGTAATATTTATGCTGCCAGTGTTAGAGCTCTCCTGAGCTGGTGTGGGGAAGTAGGGCTAGAAAAAGTCATACCACCATGTTTAAGATGTTAGTTTGTCTTTTACTGTAGTTAAACAGATTTATTTTCTCTTTCACTAACATTACTTACAGCAAGTTTCAGGTAAGACCTGTATAGAAAATAGGTGAAGAATATGGATGAGAAAAAAAGATGCAGCAGTGTTATTATTGGAAGATAGAATACAAACAGAATTACCTTATAGCAAGAAGCAGAGAGAACATCTGCAAAGAGGACAGCATCATACATATATGAAAATAAACATTAAAAATACAGAGGTGCATACAGACGCATAGAAAATCTTTTGATATATGTAATCCTGGTCTTAAGTCCTAACAAGGTTTATAAGACCTAAAATATATAAGACATTCAGAGTGAGGAGATAGGATTCTACTAGGTGTATACATGCACTTAGGAACTTTAATTCTTTCATTTTCTGAGAGAGAGAGAGAAGGAAGATTGTCCATATAATATCAGAAGCAACACCAGCTTGAAAACCTGAGAGAAATGTGATGAACTCATATGGCGAAACATTAAATACAGAGAATCCCCCAAGTGATTATTCTACTCTGGCTGATCATAAATTATTTTATTATGTTGTTTGGCATGTGACTTATCACAACATCCCAACACGATCCACTGGAAATAGCTCACTGCAGTATAATACATCAAAAATGTAGAAGCACAGGAGGAAACTGATGCATCTCACCCTAATGAAACACAGATTTTGTCTATCCATTTTGTTAATTTGCAAAGTACCTCAGATCTAATTATGAATCTATCTTTAATATGCTTGCTTCACCCTGCACATCATGGGCATAGCATGGTAATTATGCTTCATAAAACTAAATAGAAGTTATGTCCTCTGGTGTTTGACTGCAGAATCTTTAACTTTGTGTTTGGGGATATTTTAATTTCTGGAGTAATTTTATAAAAATATTACTTAAATCAATCCTCCTCTCTCACCCTCACTTTAGTTTTGAAATTACATTATGAATGCTTGATGATAGAGTATATTATATCTAATGTATCTTTAAAACAACTTCTAAATCTATATTTAACCACAAGACTGACAAGACTGTTTTGTCCTCGTCTAAAGTGCCCCACAAAGAAACAGTCCTCATTAGCAATCTCCTTAATTAAGGAAACATGGGGGACAACTGTCATGCTTCTTCAATTCTTAGAACCTACAGGCTGGAGATCAGTCCAGGAAGACATTTGCAATCTGGAGCACTTCTGCAGGTAGTGCTGTGCTCTGGTGTATGCAGAGACCTTGTGATGAATGAATGGGCTTGGGGAAGAATAAGATGCAAAATATGCAAAATACTTAAAAGCAGCCTAGACAGATATTTGCTTTAACCTTGATAGTGCTATATCTGTAAGTAGGGAGAAGAAAAATGATGACTTTTGGGCCTGTTTCTGGAAGGGAAACTGAGCTTGGAGGCAGGGATATAGCTATGCAGTAGGATAGACAGCTGGATACCGGGCAAAGGGTCATTTTGGGTACTTAGCCAATATGACTTCCTGTGCAATGTCCATTTGACCCCAAGTATCTCTCAGCATTGAACAACAAACTAAAAAGAGGGAGTAATGAAGAGATAATTGTCTCTTGAAGAACTAGAAGTAGAAGCCCTCTTTTTTTGCCTCATATGTGAAAGACTAGAAGCTATGTTGCATTTTAAAACTCAATACAAATAAGGTAAACTTGGCATGATACCTGGCAGGGAAGACTGGGATGTTAGGAGCAGGACAGAAAAGTGGAAAAGTGCAGTACAAAAATTTGTCTGAAAACTCACTATAGGGAAATGAAAAACTGATTCAAAGTTTAAATGCTGTGGGAACATTTGACTGAAAAAACTTCAAAAATGTAAGATAATATAATAGCACTATTATATCTTAAAACTTGAAAACAGAGGCAACAACAGACATCAATCTCATGTTCAGAGGAGTAGTAGTAGAATGTAGAACTCCCATTGTCTCACACTCTGAAGAATGAGAGTCTCATTTCTCCTACACATTTCTTATAGTAGAAGGATCAAAATGTATTTACAAAAGTTTCTCTTGACTCCATAATATCTCTTGCCTATTTATACTTCAGTTATAAATAAAGAAAAGACTGTGGATCCTAATTTAAAAGGATATTTTTCCTGCCAGAACAGTAAGATGATGAGCTATTAAATGGAGAACAAGAAAATAGTAATACAGTATGTTAAATACAAATGAGAGAGCTATCATATTCCTATTCAATACTTGAAAATATGCCCACCTTTTCTTACACTCATCCTTAAATAGCAATTCTGGCATGATTGTTCTACTACTACATGTAGATTGCTAGAGTATAAAAAATTTTAATCTATGTATTCATGCATTTATGATAACAGCTATTAGACAAAATAAGAAGTCAGTTGCTAGTGCCCACAGGATTTAATTGTTATTTTCAAGGAAGAAGCTGCAAATGTTTCTGGCATTGTTCCTTGATCAATTAATTCTGTTCCTGTTCAATTCTGTATTTTTATATGTAAGTGGCTGTATCTCATTTTAAGAATTGTCTTTAAAAGGTAATGAATGCATGCATAGAAGTGGGGCTAGTAAAAGAGAGGATAGCATACACATACCTTGAGATACTGTACTTTCACTGAAAATACTCTTTGAATTGGAGCATCAGCTGTAATACGGGGTTTGTATGAGATTATGTCAGTTCCTGCCTGCCCTTAACTAGACAACAGGTACTTCATCTGTTGATTTCTAAATTGAATTTTGATGGGATAGTGAATGTCTTTTTGTCCTTTTTTCCTCAGGACTGAACTTTACAGTGGAGAGTAAATCTGCCTTGGACCAGAGACAGAGCTCAGTGATGTCAGTGAGAGGCTAGAAGCCAAGACAGAATCTGCTGTTGGATGGTGGAGTGGGAAGTGAGTTCCTGAACTGAGAAGCCTAATCCTTGATCACTCTGAGGAGACACAGCAGAGTCCTTCCCTACATAATTGTTAAATTTTGGTTTAGAAAACAGTATTCTTTCCTTGGCATGGACCTTCTCTTTATACCTGCTATCCCCCCTGGATGGCTGCCTTTTAATTTCACTACCCAGTATTAAGAAAGACTTGCCTAGTAGATGAACAGCTTATACTGCAGCCAAAGCAAAGGTCTACTGCACCCCCAAAACCAGAAGTACACTAAGCAGGATTTAAGAAATACTAGGTTTCTTTTAAACTTAGACATAAGAACAGTAAGTTACAATGTGTAAAAACATTTTTGCACTCTGTAGTCCCGTAAAAATTGTAATGCTTTAGGGAATAAGCTTCAGGCCTTCAGCTAAACGTGCCCAGGCAAACTCTGCGTGGCCACAGTTATCGACTCTTAGGAGAGTTACCAATTTTCTGTGAGAACTTGTGATGTGAATGGGAATTTGTTATGTGGTATTTCTTGCCAGAATGTACAGTTTTGAAAGCACAAAGTACTTAAATGTTTGAAATATGGATATATCTTCAAAGAAAAGATATAAGCAAGAACTATAAGCAACTGCACATGGACAGTTACTGCTCACTGAAAATATGCAGCATTTAAGAAAATGAGGAGCCACTGGGCAGGGAAGCAAGAGCCAGGCAACAGGACAAGGAACTTGCTGTAGCAATCTCCTTGAGCACTTCATAGAACCTCTGCCACTGCCAGAGGCCCAGGACTCAAACATGTCAAGAAACTCAGACATTTTACAAAAGGGAAAGATCCCAGACATTTTTCCCACATTAGTGTACCCCATGGAAGGGCTCTGGAGCCTGGTTCCTGTGCTGGGGTGAACCTGACTGCTGAGGGGACGAGTACTGCAGGACCAAGGGCTCACACTGGGGGTTGAATGTGGCTGCTAAATACTCACTACTTATAAAGTCTACTGAGAGCAACTAAAAATGACTAAGGACTAAGCATTAGTATGAAGGGCATCAATGAATGTCAATCTAGTTAAGTTTTTCTTTGGAGTTCAAACTGACCAGGCTTATCAGTGTTATAAACATCACAGAGATATTTAGGTGTCTGATACATCCCTGTACATATATTCACTTCCTGCTATATCAGTTTGTTTATTAAAATTATTCTTTTCAATGGTTTCAGCCCTATATGCTGTACTTTTAAAACTGATATCTGCAAGATTTTACTTCATATCTGACCACAGTCTTCATATTGCAAAGATAAAGAGGCCAAGTCTCATTTCCTTTTTATGTTAGAGCTACAGGCAAGTATCAAGGAATCTGAATAAGCTCTGGTCCAGGTTTAAGCAAACTGAAAAGGACATGAGAAACTATGACACAAAAAATCACTGGACACAACAGATAACAATGTGGGAGGATTCCAAAGGTTACAGTTAGCCCTGTGAGGACTGTCAGGGACTCCTGGGATTCAGAGGTGGTTAAAGAGGAGGTGAGACCTGAAGCTAAACATCATGGGCAACTGGAGGAGAGCATTGTAGACCTTCCAGGGAGGACAGCTTTACACGATAAGCAGCACTTAGACTGTCACCCTGTTTTTTTAAGATTTTCTAAGCCTTGTGATGTTGACATTCTTGTAGTGAACTTTCTCACACACTTTCTGTAAATAACTCATTGTTTTGCATTCCTTTATGGAGGAGGAGAGAGTTGATGGACTGTTGGTTTGACCAGTGCCATTGGGGAGGTGTCACTGTCAGCCTGCAATCCGCTATCACTTTTGGAAAACAATAAATGTTGGAGTCAGAAAATAAACTTCCCTTTTTCTTCACCTTGAGAACAGCAGTGTGAGCTTGTGTTCTTTTGTGTCCTATAGTGACACTTAGACTGCCTTGTTAGTTGAGCATGTAATGCTGAGATTACCCAGTTAGCAGAAAAAGAAACATCAAATTTAACTATGGATCTTTCTCTAGAAAGACTAAGCTTAGTGGAGAAAATAATTATCAGTGATTATTTGGGATAGTGATGGAGTGCAGAAATGATGGTGGAGAGGATGGTAAAGTAATAGGAAAAAGGGTAATAAAATACATAAATTATGTGTTTGTGTATGTCCAGGGATATCTCCTGTACTTCACTGCAGCTGGAGGAGGACAATAGAGCTGAGTTGTTCCAACCATAACATATGTTAATTCTGCTGCCACGATCAGGAGGAGCTGGGGTCAATGGAGTGAGGTGCTTTCCCTTGTTAGCAAGGAAAAACCCAGGACAGATGAATTGAGCAACCTGATATCACACTGTCAATACCTGGTGCAGGTCTGAAAACATCAGCATCATCCTAAAGATGTTTTGACTGTTTTGGCCTTGTCTGCCTTGATTACATGTCTAAAACACAATTTTGCTAGGCATTTCACATTGAGTTTGTGTTTTCTGGATATGGTAATCTGACTTACACACGGCACCCAAGACATGTTTTACAATGAATTCATACTTTTCCTTTCCCATTGTACCTACTTAATTTAAGTACAAACACAAGATGTTTGACTTTTCAACTATCAACAGCATCTCAACAAGAACTATAAACTCAAGGGTATATTAAAATATAACATATGGTGATCCTCTGACATCCATTACCAAGTTAACACATAAGATCCTGTTTCTGCCATAGCACAATAGCTCTTCCAGATACAGAATTATTCAGGAGTTCAGTAATTCTAAAATTTCTCATGTCAAAAATCAAAGTGAACTCACCTAGGCTTTTTTTTTAAAAAAAAAAAAAAGGCTAAACCAAGAGTAAACCATGGAGTAAAGGGGAAATGCCAAAATTCCCCACTACCTATATTTCAATTAAAGATATAAAGAGGTTGTAAGAGAATAACACTCCTCCTTTGAAGGACAATGAGTGTGAGTGTACATTTCCCTTGAGAAGGTTTTTATTTACAATCCAGTCATATTGATCTTTCAGCAAAACCCTGGAGCAGTAATTACACTAAAAGACAAAGAAAGTGAACACGTATTTACAGCTAGTGAACAGTATGATAGACTTATTCCAATCTCCAGAACATTTTGTAAAAAGGTTTATGGTGAACTCTAAATAGTTGTTCGTACTATGCCATGGACAAAAAGCATATATGCTACCTCCTCAGAGCACTCACCATATCACTTGATTTATCATGAAGACACCAGCTGGTGAATTTGCAACTCAGACACAAAATTCAGAATTTGTTTACTCTCATTCCAAACTTGAACTTTTGACTGTATTGCTTTTTTGTTATTAACACAATATAAACCCCCACAGCCCCGACATTTGCTGAATAGGTCAGATTCTCTCTGGTTAATTTGTTATATTTCAATGAAACATACAGAAGTTTTTCAGTGCTATCATGAAAAACTAAGTTGCTTTTTTAAATATACATCAGCTTGCTCCAGATTCAGTGCAAAGACAAAGTAGAACCCTTTAGCATATGGGGAACATTTTTCAGCCAAATAATTAATATTTGATACCTTCTTGGGTTAAGAGAGATTGTATGAGATGAAATATAAAATGTTTGCAAAGGTCTGTGAAGATCAAGGTATAGAACCAGTAAAATAAGGTTTTTATTAGTTCTTTTATAAAATATATGTTTTCCCACATACCTAAGACAGATATTTATTCCGTATGCTATGCTGTGACTCTTTCAAAGCATAAGAATCAGACTCTGAACTTGAGTTTTTGCATAATGCCTTAGATACAAGTACATACTACTTTTTCCCAGATCCCTTTCCTCAATATTACTCACTACCTTTGCTTAAATAAATAAATTGTTGTCTTTTGAAGTCTTTAGTTAGAAAAGTGTAGTAGTTATTCTGTGCTTTGCTGCACAGAATACCTGCACATCTCCTCAACTGTTCACCCTATCTATACAGATTAAACTTCTGCTGCCTTTTGAAATCAACAAAGAAAAATATTTCCCAACTCTGTGTCTTTCTTTTTTTTTCCCCCAACTCAGAAATGGATGAAGACCATGGGGTAAATAATGTAAATAGAAGAGAAAACAAATAGTAACTTTAATTGTATGTACTTTCCAGTACATACCCTTGCAGATTTTGTAAGTATGTAGAAAAAATACCTACAATTGCCATATATTTTTTCTTAGATGTCTAACACATCTGATTGCTCTTCCATTAAGACAAGATGTAGGAGGACTGGTCTTCCTGCTGAAGCCCCCACTGACCCTTCCTTCCCTTGCTTAAAAACCTTGTTCTTTCTTTTCCATGTGCCCTTCTGTCCCATCATGTAGTTGGATGTTGATTTCCTACTGTAGAAAACAGAACAGAGCTCAGTGTGGTAAACATTGTCCTGGTTTCTAGAGAGCTTTATCTCCTCCATTATGGGACATAAAAAAAGGATGCTGAAAATTTCTAATTCTACAGTAGCTGTAATGTTTCCTTAAATTAATACAGATTTTGAGGTGGTGATTGTTAGTTTAAGTGGCTTTGGCCTCATTAGAATATAATGAATTTTCAAGGTTAGTACTGTATCATGTAGGTAGTAATAATAAATAATTTCCTTGTCAGCAGGGAGTCAATGAATATTTTGGGACTCCATCTGCAGACTATTTGGCTAGCAGGAATGAACTCTACATATACTTTGCTATTGATGTGCCTGTAAAACTCCTGTTAATTATAATGGGGATTTATAAATGGACATCAAAGACCAGTTTGTGAGCTCTCTGAAGCCCTGATCCTGCAAAGGCTTATAAATGTGTTTAATTTTCACACTGTTAGTAGTACAGTTGAAATCAATGTGACTTAATATTAGCTACATGTGGAGTGTTTGTAGGACTGGAGACTGGTAGTGATTTTATACAGAATTTACTCAACTGGCTCCACCAAGTTTGCTTGTTGTGATTTGCATTAAAGTCAGAAAATTATGATCTGAAGGTGGCACACAATTCTAATTCTAAATAGATTTGAGATCACTGAAAGGATTTACATTATAAAAAAAAAGGACTTTTGAATAGCAGAGGTATTTAGACAGGTAATTGGGCCTCATATAACACAAACTTAAGTTACGCAAGAATAGAATAATTTACGAAATTTACTTATGGTTTTACAGAAAGGTCACAAAAATATTAATTTAAAACATCTTGGTTCTTTTCACAGGTGTTACCCAAAGTTCTTTTTTTTTTTTCAATTTGAAATGTAGTCCTAGATTTAGTAAACCTGATCCTGTAGAATGCATTCTGTGTTACAGGCTTTTTACACAACAGAATTTCAACATGACTTATTTAGTTACGAGAGTCAATAAAAGGATCAGATCTGACCTTTTTGATATGACCACTGCTTGCTACCACACTTCTCTAATAAGCAGAAGGTATTAAATAAGTATATGCATCAGAGAGCATTGGGGGCAACAACAGGGAAACTTTTTCACTTAAGAGCCCCTGCCAATCTACCTTTATGAGAAAGAAAGTGTTCCAGACAATTAAAAAAAAAAAAAAAAAAAAAAAAAAAACCATCAAAAAAAAAAGGAAGGCAAAAAGGGAAAAGAAAAATTAATAAAAGGAAATGCGTGGGGTTGAGCAGAAGTATTCCTCTGCATCTTACATTTTAAAATCAGGGACTTCAAAAAATTAAACCTCTTCTCATATCATAAGATGCACGGGGGAGAAATCTAAGTGGGCTTCAATTTCTCAAACAGTGGAGGCAAGGCGTCCCTTTGTCCTTGCTCAGTCAGTGCATCCCTGTGCTATTTGTCTTTGTCAGACCTATGCATTTGAGTACCTGCACTCCTAAGTCCCAGTTTGGGCTGTGCTCCTGTGCTAAATGGATGCGCTGTAGGATATTGACTACTGCGAGTTTGACAAGGCTGCCCTTTTGACAAGGTGAAAGAGGTCATTATATTCACCTCTGGGATGCAGCCAACATAAATCTCATTCTTAAGGAGACACAGTGTGTTCAGAAGCTGAACCACAAGTCCAATAGCCTCCTGGATTCTGCCTAAGCAACACAGATCTGAAAAATTATTAAAATGTAGTCAGAGTCACCCAAGTATGATAGGAAACAATCAATACTATTTATTGTTCTCTGTGCTATAACGTGTGTATCTAGGACAAATACAGGAGATGTATCTTGGGGCTTTCTGTGACAAACAAGTGTTGCTGTTTGAGGGGGAAAGCATGACTGCCAGAATGTCAGCCCATCCACGGGGGAGATGAAAACATATGCAAATGAGCAAACCTCTACAAAACCAGTGCATTTCTTAATCTTCTTCATCTGTCCCACCCCTTTTTATGGTTAAGTGAGTTATTGCAGCCCTAAAGCTGCAGAAATCCCAGCACAGTTGCCACTAGAGGCTGGGGCTGAATCCCAATGAGTGGAAAGCACTGATTAAGTGACAGGACAGTCTTTTCCATTCCAGTAACTCCAGTGGTCAGGCATTGTGAGAGCAAGGACTTTGAATGTCATTGAGCTAAAGGAGGTTTCATACTCATTACCATTCTTTGCATATTCAGCCACAAGGTGTGCCCTGGGCTTCGTAGCCTCCTTAATGCTCTCTTCAGGCTGCACAAAATTCAGACAATCTCACTAAAGAATCCCATATGGTGCCAAGGAACCTGGCCCACTTTTACAGACTGCTGGCAACTGAGGATCTGCTACAAGGAAACAATTTTGATGCCCAAAGGACAAAGCTGACTCAAACACAGCAAACCATATATTATCACTGCTAAAGCTTTATGTTGCAAAAAGCTCAGAAACACAGATAAATAACTACTTACAGAACCATAGAACCTCTGAAATATTTGCCAAACAAACACTAAATGTTAAGAAGCTTCTTTGCCTACCTGATATTTACTATTTAATAATTTTCTGCATTAGAAAAAACATAATCCAAACTAACTATGAAAGTGCTTAAATTGTTATTTATATCGTGCATCTCTCATAAGCCCTCAGCAAAACTGACTGTTTTTGTGAGAGACTGTATATTTGTGATTCAGACTTCTAAAATCTTCAATATATATTTATTATCAGAGATGCCTATTGCCTTACATTTGTGGCTATCTTGCCTATGTGGCTATTTTTGGCAAATTGTGGCACATAATCTATTTCCAATATCCCTACATTAAGTCTAAATAATCACTACATAAAAGTTGGATGAATTATATTCTGAAGCAAATGTAGGTCTGCCAAAGAACTGATCTTTATGAGATTAATACAGTCTACACCACAAAATAGGATGCAGTCTCCAATGAAGCAAAAGTCTTTGAGTGTGGCCCTACTGAAAGAAAATGTCAGATAAATTCCAAAGCTTCTTTTTAACACAAATTATCCTTTTTCAAGAAATTGATGGCAAATTTTTCTGCTAGCAGTTTCTCACATATCTCTCCCTTGTTTTAAAGGCACATCTGATGTGGAAGCCTGCTGTTGGCACTCTGCATAGCAATGAATTGATGGTTGTCTGTGCAGGATGCTGACTAGCCACACATTTGTCATATGTAGGAAGGTATATTCTTACCTTTCAATCAATCCCTAATAATTTTATTTTCCAGATCTTTTCCTTTTTATTTCCCTCATATTTCATGTGAACATCTGTCTTAACCTAAATCTCTAATCTTTTCGTATGCATAGGAATTGACAGCCATTTGTAAGAAACACATACATTTAAAATGTCCTCTATGTTTCTGCCTGTTTTGCAACTGCCTTCCTGAAAGGCTCTATGCAGGCTGCTGTCAGAACATCTTTCCTCAGATTGTTTAGTATTCAGTTCACTGCTCGTTGGCTTAATCCTCTTCACTCTCTTCTATTAAAAAGGGGATTAAGCATTTCTAAAAATAAAAATAAATGTTGAAAAGTTTTAAAAGGTGATGCAAGTAACTGTGAGTGACTAGCAGTTGAAAGAGTTCAAACATTCTCTAATTAAACACCAGTGCCAAGGAATGTTAAATGATCCTAGGAGTCGAGCTCTTCTGGGGCTTGTAAGCACTCACTGATACTACCAACCTGCACACTGGCACTGGAAGAGCAGCTCTGTCCCTAAATTCTGACAGAAAGAAGGTAGGAAAGCTAGACAATATTTGAAATGTGACTCAGTGGAAGATGGACAGAGTATGGAGTTGAAAGTTTATGGAGTTGAAAGTTTGAACCCATTCTCCTTCCTTTAACTTGTCAAAATAACCCCTGTAACGTATTGCTCTAAGCTTATTCACTTCTGATCCTAGTGGAAACCAAGTTGCTCAGCAGAAAATTCTGGTAAAATTCAAACTTTATCTGCCCACCACAAATTAACTTTTTTCAGACCATAATCCTTATTTCTGCCCTCAACTTTGTTCGTAACATATTTACTATCAATCCCCAGAGAAAGTGGAAGCTTAGGGTATTGGGTTGTTAAAAAACTTTTAGAGATGTTGGTAGACATCTCTTCTTCCCAGAAGATATTGGAGACGAGTGCTTTTAACAAAACTGTAATTGCTCTTACACTGCACTCCCAAGTTCTTGAGTTACACATACTCTTCTAACACAGAAAACCTTGTCTCATGGGGGAAACTGAGGCAAGATAGGTGATGACCCAACATATGGGGATTTTAGCCAGTCCCATTCAATTACACCTCTGCCTTTTTCTGCAATTTACCCACATTGGTGTTGAGAAGAAACAAGGTTTCATACCCTCTAGTAAATCGTGTGTGCTTTTGTTTGAGTTATGTTTTTACACAGATAGAAAAATAGGTAACAAACAAAAATAGTTAAACTGAAAATTAGTCATATGAAGAAATCCCCACCCACTTCTCAGCAGTAGGGAGCACTTTTCTGTTCTTTCATCAGAAGAATACAGAATTTAATATGTGCATTTTTTAGAGATGGAGAACATTCTTTAATGCATAAATATAATACAGAATAAGGATTACCAAAGATTATGAGAAGGTATACAATGAGAAGATGAAGGCTTAAAATTTTATGCTAGTGAAGTGTAAAAGTCAGTGCAAGATGTACACTGGATTCATTTAAGACCCTTAGCTGAAGCTTAAAGAATATTATAAAGCATCTTTTAGACATAATTTTAAACTATATTCCTAAAAACAAATTATTTAAGGTTATGCGACTTTAGAGAAGCACCAGTTAGAGAGAAGCTAAAAAGGCCTAATAAATAACAATGATGTTCTAAAAAGGAGAATATGGGAAAGAAGTAGCATGTAGAAAAGGCTAGTCAAAATATTATATGAGATCCTCCCAGTGATTGTGAGGTTACTGAAAAAGCCATGATCTGTTTGATCTGGAGTTTCTAGAGAAACAGATCAACAGCTTGATTTCTAAGACTGTGATAGAAGTTGTGATGAGAATTTTCAATGGCATTTGAGAAACAGTTCATGATCTGTACCTTAATTTTCCTACAAAATATAATACTGTTTGATGAAAATTGTTTTGTCAGAAAATGCACTAATAACTCAATTAGTGCCATTTCCTTTGTTAACTACAGCCAAATTTTGAAATTCCCAGTTTTGTTGTGAAAGCCTATACTCTTTGTCCAATCTTATCCCATCACCCTAGGAGAAACAAATTCATTTGTTAAATTGAGTCTTTTTTTTGTGAACATTTCAAAAAGAGAGAATTTATCCAGTGTCCTACTTGATGCCCATATTTAAGCTAAATCATGAGAACATAAATCAGAATCCCAAGTAACAACCGTTCAGCTGACAGATCAGGTAGGAGGGAACGCTTAGTCACAGTGATTAATAGGTCTTTTCAGGAAGCACTTAGATACCATGGTGATGGGTGTTACAGCAAATCCTCAGATAGTCCTTGATGACTTCATATGGTCTAATTCCTTTTTGACAGTAAAGGGAGGGTAAAAATTAGACTTCTAAATTGCCTGTTTGATATTCACATGGAAATAGACTGAACAAACTACCATGACTACAGGGGTCTAGGTTGAGACTGTCATTTTCAAGGACACTTGAAAGGACAGCTTCTAATTTCCTCAGATGATTTTGGAACTCTTGTTGAAGGTCTCATCTTGCAAGCTGCTATGCACAACTGCACATAGGTAAATCCCTTCAATTTTTTTAGTCGTTTACTGTGCAAGCATTAAGCTTTTATAGATTGAGGCTTAAAACAATAATAATTAAAACACCCTGGTTACAATCCTGAGGCAAAGAGGGAAATGTGCAGGGGTTTTTGGATCCAAAAGATGCCTATGCCTACAGGGAGTCCAATGGCTGGCTGCAGCCTGATAAAATCACTGTGGTCCCTTCAACCTCTTTTGCCTATGCCACAACTTCTGCCAAACCACTCTTGTTATTCTTATTGAAAGAATAATCACAGACTGCGGGAAAGCAGTCATTACCTTAAGGGAGGGTTACAGCTGCTATCCCTCCCATCCCTCAGCAACTGGGAATGGTTCTCATTTTCAGCACTGGTGAATATATTCAGTGCCCCAGAGATCGTCTTCCACTTTTCACTTTCCAATGGAAAGAGCAACTAATTCTAGCCCTTCCTCTCAAAGGCAGAATAACTGCTTCCTATACAGCACTCCTAATCCTTAAAATTTTCTGAATCACCACACTGGCTAAAACAATACCTGCCATTTCCACTTTGAAATTATACTGTTGTAACATTTTCAGTATAAATGTGCCTAAAAAAACCCTTTTAAGAAGAGAAATATTTTTAATAGGTTATCTTGAAAAGAATAGCATATTAATAAGACTATTAATTAGAGAGATAAAGAAATAAACTGATTTTTTAAAATTAGTTTTCTAAACAAATTAGAAAACTAAAAGCCTATTGACATTTTGCCTTTCAATTTTAAAAATGGATTCATTTCTTTGGATACATGGCTTTGTTGACCTGATAGATATAATAAACTGGCAGATTTCCACAGAGTGAATGTAATTGTTGATTATCATCAGCAGTGGGTCTAACATTTACGTCTCAGCAGCTCTATAATAATTACTCTAGTAACACTTGTACAGAGAACCAACACAACCCTCCAATTTTATCAGAAAGCAAAAGGAGTTACTAAGACTTGTGTTTACAGAAGCTTTGTGTGGAACAGAGTGCAAACTCTAAGTAACTTGTAGTGTATGCTCTAACATTCCTGTCTCCTGACCGACCCAGCCATTTCCAAGGGTATTTGAATGCTGACATGTTATTCTTGAGTTTGTTCTGAAGGGTCAGATTGCATAGTGAAACATCAAGGAAGAAGGGATCAAGTGAGAACTTCCAAAGTTTCTGAACACCAGAAGTTTTACTGGGGGGCCATATACTTTGTGGTAGTGGCTTGTATTCTTCTCCAGCTGGAAATTATGATTTCAATCTTAGAGATCTTTTCAAGCCTAAATGATTCTGTAAAATAAGCAGTTTCTTATTCAACAAACAGGACTCATAGGTTTTTGGAGATCACATATTTTGAATATATTTGGTCAGTCATTCATTTGTTAAATACAACCCCTTCAAACTTCTGTCTTTCAATTCATTCTATTTTAATTAGTGCTTGCCAGGAACAGCTTTTCAAAATAGAGAAATGTTTGAGACTAGTCTTATCCTTAGGGCTCCTCACCTTAAGAGGAGTGGAGCTGCTTATCACCACTGGAAAGCACAACTGTAAGAGAAATTTTTTTCACAAGGGCCGAAATTTTCCATTTCTGTGAAATTATGCATTCCTTTAGGAATAGAAATTTAATGTTCAGCTCTTACCATGATTTTATGCCTCTGGTTAGGAATGTTCTCTGGGGGTCATCTGTTCCAACTCTCCATCCCTAGGCTGAAACAATTATATCTTTAGCACTGACAGGGGTCTGTCTAGTCTGTTCCCTAGTCCACAGTTTATGCAGACTCTTACCACTTTCATTATCAGTCTATTCAGTGATTTGCTATTTTTAAAGTCAGAAAGTTTTCCTTATGTCATACAAGGCTCTTAAGCTGCAGTTTCAGTTCATGTCTTCTTGACCTGTCCTCCACACAGACAGAAAGCAGATTGGTTTTTTCACTTTGCAGGAGCCTTTTACATATTTCAGAAGTGGTATAATGTTTCTTTTCTGTCTCCCTGTCTAGACTGAAAAAACATAGTTCTTTCAAACCTTCTTCACAGGTCATGTGAGTAAGGTTTGATATTATTTCTGATAATTTATTACATGGGGTCATGTAGTTTGATGTCTGTGAAAGACCCAGCAGAGGCTGTACTACCTGTAGAAGAAGGAAAATATTGCTACCTATATTTCATGTTTGGTTAATGGATTTCACTGTGCTGTTCTGTACTATTGAAATTACAAAACATGTTTGATGTATGTAGTGCTAATGTTCCCCAGCTCTGTTTTTATAGTTAGGTAGTCAGCTGGATTAAGAAATATTCTAATCAAAAGGCAGAGTCTTGCATTTATGTTTATTGATTTTTTTCCTCCTTCCCAACTAATTATTCAATTTGACAAAATTGTTTTGATTTTGGAATCTGTCCTGCAATTTATGTTTACAACTTTGAAAATTATATGTTATGTCAATTTAATAAATCTCATTTCTGCTTCCATTGTCTAATTTGTTGTGTATTGAAAAGTACTAGATCTCTGCTGAAGCATATCCTTCCATTTTACACTCTTAACCGTCTCTGCTTTCTAGATAAGGTTTCCTATCACAATCTATACCAGGCTTATTCAAATACCACCATCTTCTAGAAATTCTGCTATGAATGATTTATTCCTGACAGATCACTTGGGTCCTAGAGACATGTGAACACAAGATCACCACATTATTGAGGTTGAAAGGTGCATTGGGAGGTCATTTAGTCCAGCCTCTGATCAAAGAGGGGAGGATAGTGAATTCAGACCTGGTTGCTTGGTTTCCACTGTCCATTTGAGTGTGGAAAACTTCCAAACACAGGAATCTCACAGACTCTCTGGGAATTCTGTTCCAGTGTTAAATTACCCTCATAGAGTAGATCCCTTTCCTTACATCCTCTCAAACTTGTCTTGTTTCAATTTATTATGATTGTGTATTCTTTTCCCTCTGTTCATGGTGTCAAGAAACTTGTCTCTGTCTTATTGGTAGTCTCTTCTTATGTAATAGAAAGCTGCTACTTTCTCTCTGCAGGCTGAACAAGCCTCATCTCGTCTCAGATTAAGCGCCCCACCCTCAACCATCTTGGTCACCTTCTGCTGGACTCTGGGCTCTGGACTCTGCTGTACTCTTTCTACTTTACTATAGGATCACAGAATCATAGAATATTCAGCATTAGAAAGGACCCACAAGGACCATAGAAATCCAGCCCTGGCCCTGCACAGGACCATTCCAACAATCACAAGCACCTGAAAGTGTTGTCCAAATGCTTCTTGAGCTCCATCTGGCTTGGTGCTCTGACCACTTCCTTGGGGACCCTGTTCCAGTGCCTAGTCACCTTCTGCATGAAGAATCTTTCTCTAATACTCAACCTAAACCTCCCTTGACACAGTCATTGATCCTATAACTGGTCACTGGAGAGAAGAGATCAGTGCCTGCTCCTTTGCTTTCCCTTGTGAAGAAGATGTAAAACATGACAAGGTCTCCCCTCTGTCTCCTCTTCTCCATGCTGCACAAACCAAGTGACTTCAGCCACATCTTATAGACACTTTACCATCTTCTTTATAAACATTTCTTGTACCAAGGTCCTGAAAAACAATTGCAAACTTCCTGATGGAGTCTCTTAATTGCTGAATAAAGGGTGCTTCCCTTGATCTACTGGCTATGCTCTTTTTGCTACAGCTCAGTATGCAATGAGCCTTTCTGCCAGGGCACAGAGATGACTCATATTTGGCCTACTGCCCACCATGTCCTTTCAGCAGAACAGTTTTCTGGCAGTCAGTCCCTGGCCAAACCCTGGCAGCAGGAGGTGAGAGTGCCTCAAGCACAGGGCTTTGCAGCTGTCATAGCTGGATTTTATAAGGATCTTGTTATCTCACCTCTCTAGCCTTTCTAGATGCCTCTCAACTGCAGCCTTGGTCTCAAGCATATCAACTGCATGCCCTGTCTCAAAGTTAACAAACTTGATGAAGATACACTTCATCTAGTCCTACAGGCCATTAACAAACATAGTAAACATGACAAATTCCCTGGTTAGTCTCTGAGGAACTCTACCTCTAACCAGTCTCCACATAGATTGTGAACCACTACCTTTTGAGCGTGATCATTCATCCAATTTTTTATTTACCTGGTTACCCATTCATCTGGACCATAATTCCCCAACAAAGGCACTGTGGCAGATGAGATTCGAAGCCCTGCTAAATTCAAAATAAGCATTTTCCATCACATCTGCAGATCTAGGAAACTCATCATAGATGTAAATCGGGTTTATAAGAATAGGTTACCTTTGACAAATACATGTGGGTTATTCCAAGTCACCAGAAATATTTCTAATGGAACCTGCTCCCCTGGAGAGCTCCCCTGGGGATAAGAGAGAGACTGACTGACCTGTAGATTCCTTCTTACTTTTTCAAAAGTGACTTGAACATTTGCCTTTCTCCAGTCTTATTATATTATTTCTGAAATCGCAAAATCAAAGCAATCTGTGAAAAATCAACACATTATTCAAGACCTGGAATCTGGGGAAAAGTTGAGTTGATACAGTGGCATAAAAAAATTTTCGTTGGCACAGAAAAATTCTGGCTTGCTCTCGATTCCTTTCCTAATACTCTATTTACTTTTCTTGACTGTCACTGCATTAAAATATTCATATAAGTATCTGTGTAGTCCCAAGGATGCATTCTGCTGCTTTAACAGGCTGCTCTGATTCCATCTATGAAAATTTGATTGGTTTTGATACTGCGCTTTGTTTTACACTTATCTTCACTGACTTCTGTTTGTCACTGGCGGCTCAAGTATTTGATGGTGTGAAACTCCTTCAGTCCTCACAGCTGGTTTTCATTTGCACTGGATAACTTGGTTTAATTGCAGATATTGACTACTCACTATCAATCTCTCTTTCTGGGTCTTTGGGTAAATTTTCTTTGGTCCAAACAAAGAGTTCACTAAGATTCCACTCAAAAATATCATATACTTTAACATCTGATATTTAATATTTCTAATTTTTTTTTTCAATTTTTCCTTCCTTGCTACCTTTTAAACAGTTCCTCATTTGTATAGGAACTTTCCCTGGTCTCCCTCTTGCAGAGTAGAACTGATCAAAATATACTAAAAAATAGACTAATTTTGAATGGAAAGCAGAGAGTATTGTGCATATGCAAAAAAGAAAAAAATCCAAAGAATTTAGTTATAGAATATAATTAACCTACTTATAATTATAGGCTTTGTAAAAACCATTTTATAATAAATACTTTAAGAAATACTTTGGATTACAGGTGCAAATGTTCAGGTTACTAGATTTAAACTTTATTTAAACAGAGGACAAATTTGTGTTTCTGAAAGGTTATCTGATTATATCATTTCAGATTTTAAAAGCTAGTGCAACTCCATATAGCTGCCAAAAATACTAAATTCAGAGTCCAGATATGATATTGGATGAATCCTGATTTAGAGGTAAAAGCATTTTTTACTGAATCAATATATCATCCTTTTTATATCAGTTCATGATGAAGTAATTAGAAATTTTTATTGACTTTAATTGGATTTCACCTCTAAAACGCTCTTAGAAGCTTCCTAGCCATGTAACAAAAGCAGTTGCTGACCTTGTTTACCATGCTAGATATCATGAGATTTCAGGGCAAGGTGATATATCTTCAAATTTAAATTCAGTCACTGGATGTAGAAGGAACAAAGTGTTGCATTGACAAATGTGAGTAGGCAAAAAATGAGTGAACAAAATTGCAATACAGAGCATAATGATGTTTTTTATTTCTTTCCTTGCTTTTCACTGTTGATACCATACCTTAATCTTGAGATCTTTATGATTGTATTTTGATAATAAATCACATGGAATCTATAATGATAATAAATTTTCTGACATTTTTTATAATGTTGGTGATTCTTAAATATGGATATTGTTACAATTATATTTTAAGTTCTAGCTCTGACGATTTTAACAGGAGTGTCTTTCAACTTGAATGGTACACAAGAAAACACTGACTTGATTTTGCAATGAAGATTTTGAGTTAATGAGTGAGGACAAATCACTGAAACTGCTCAGAGAATCATAAAATGGTTTTTCTTGGAAGAGACATTAAAGATTATGTAATTTCAATCCCCCACCATCGGCAGGGACACTTCCCTAGACCAGGATGCTCAGAGCCCAATCCAGCCTGGCCTTGAACACTTATAGGAATGGGGCATCCACAGCTTCCCAAGGTGACCTGTTCCAGATCTCACCACCCTCACAGTAAAGAATTTCTTCCTAATATCTAATCTAAATCTGGTCTCTTTCAGTTTGAAACCATTCCCCCTAGTCCTGCCAGTACATACTCTTGTAAATTATCTGTCTCCTTGTTTCTTGTAGGAATCCCAATTCTCTTAGTCTTTCCTCAACAGAGAGGTGCTCCATCCCTCTAATCGTCTTGGTGGCTTTCCTCTGGACTCTCTCCAACAGGTTGATGTCTTCCCTGTGCTGAGGACCTGAGAGCTGGATGCAGGGCTCCAGGTGGGGTCTCATCAGAGCAGGGCAGAATCCCCTCCCTGTCCCTGCTGGCCACGCTGCTTTGGATGCAACACAGGATACATTTGGCTTTCTGTGCTGCAAGTGCACATTGCTGGGTCATGTCCAGCCTCTCATCCCCCAGCACCCACAAGTCCTTCTCAGCAGAGCTGCTCTCAGCCTGTATTTGTGCTTGGGATTGCCCCAACCCACATGCAGAACCTTGCACTGGGCCTTGTTGAGCTTTATGGATAATAAATCAGTCTGAATCTCAGATAATGGAGTCATGGCTGATCATTGTTGGACAGGGGTTTTAAGCATCTCTGTGCTGCTTGTGAATATGACAGCTGTCGATTATTTTTATGAGAGATGCATTGCATACACGAAAATCTAAAGGTGCTTTCTCTATATCTGAGTATTTTGGTAAGCATTTTATCTGAAATTTTTGGATCTCATTCTAATGCACAAAATTGCTATAGAAGTTTTTATTTTTTCCCCTAAGCTTTAAAAAATTAGCGTAGATTTATACTGAGATACTTTCTATCACCTTAGAGAATCTACTCTGGATCATTTGGTACATAGATTTGCTGGCTTTTATTTAGATTCTTCATGCAGAGGGTCCTGGAACAAGCTTCTCAGGGAAGTGGTCAGAGCACCAAGCCAGACAGAATTCAAGAAGTGTTTGGGATATGGTATGACACTTGGGGATGGTCTTGTATGGGGCTAGGAGCTGGACATAATGATCCTTGTGGATGCCTTCCAACACAGGATATTCTTATTCTGTGAAAAACTG
Source organism: Setophaga petechia (assembly GCA_024362935.1). Taxonomy (NCBI): domain Eukaryota; kingdom Metazoa; phylum Chordata; class Aves; order Passeriformes; family Parulidae; genus Setophaga; species Setophaga petechia. The sequence goes on along the minus strand of JANCRA010000002.1, from coordinate 409,618 downwards.
TAAGTATGAAAGTAATAAATACAGCTTTTTTGTGGATTGTATCAAAATAATTTCTTTTTCTATTTTTAAGACTGTTCATATTTTGGTTAAGAACTTGTTAAATCACTCAGTGTTACAGATATAGTTCTCAACTGCTAAATAAACCCCTCTTGCTGTGTTATATGAAGTTGTGGTGGTTTGACCTGACCTGGCACATCTGGGATATGCTGTTTATGCTGTGGTCACCAATAGGTATTCGGATTTTAATATTGGCACCTGGTTTGGCCATTGGAGCATTGGATCCACCTCTGAGACCTCCCACACAGGGGTTAAAAGCAGGGCTCTGCCGCCTCGGAGCCCTCTTTGAATTTCCGCCGGGGAAGAGTTGGATCTCTCTCCCGGCCCAGCTGCCAGCTGGGCAGGGGAGGGGAAAAGGCCTGGAGAGGTAGGCCTGGCCCCCCCCCCCCCCGAGGGTGGAAGGGTGGAAGAGAGAGAGAGAAAGAGACCCCGGGAGCCATCGGACAGCCCCCCCTCCCTCCCGGAGAGAGAGAGCCGTGATACCGTGTGCTGTTGCGGGGAAGGGGGGGGGGGGGGGGCGGTGCTGCGAGGAGCCCAGCCGCTTGTGAGAGCTTTTAACCCTTTGTGGACAATGAAAACTTTACAGAACATTAACCCCTCGTAGAAGAGAGATAAGAGTGGAGAATGAAGGAGGAAATGGGCCAGTGGGAAGGTCTGGCAAGAGAGAGAGAGATGTTGGAGAAATGGAGAGGATGGAGTGGCATTTTTGCTGGACTCTTTTTTTGTATAGCCATGGACTGTTCCTTGTGATGCAGAGACTGCGTTGCAGGGGGAAGCAAGGGTTCAGAGCCAAGAGAGTTCAGTGTTGAGACCCCTCAGCCCCAGGGAGTGTAAAAGAAATGGGGGGGGCAAAGGTCCCAGAGATGAGACTGTGCTCTGTTCGGAACGGGACGAGACATCCTTAAAAAGTCCACCCTAAAAGCAGGCCCCTGCCCCATGCACGGTGGTGAGAGCACCGGGCATGGAAGGAAGATGTCACAATGGCAAAGGATATCTGGGAGGTGCTACTTGTGTGAAGAAGTCCATAGCACAAGGAAGGACTCCTTCTCTTGATGAACTGAAGATTTGATTATCTAAAGGGTGGTTGCCTGAGCAAGAGTTGGTGATTTTGGGAAATGTAAATGTACTGGGAATTTGGTGGGAGGAGGAGGGGGAGTGTTTCTGTGCAGTTTTCATTTTCCTTGTGTTTATTTTCTTTCTTTATGGTTTAGTTTTTGTAGTTTAGTTAATAAAGTTTTCTCTTTTTCCCCTAAGTAGGAGCCTGCTTTGCTTATTCCAGGTACCACCTCACAGCAGACACCAGGGAGAGGGAATTTTCATGGGGGCACTGGCATTGTGCCAGTGTCAAAGCATGACAGAAGTTAAATAGACATTTAAATACTCTGGAATGATTCCTTGCTTTGTCTATAAGGACACACATTGGGTATGAGAAGCTGGTGTTTATAAGTTCTTTAAGCCATCATATGCTATCACTGCCATCAGCAATGCTTACCTTCCACACCTGCTCTCACTTCAGCTCTGTGCAATGAACCCCACTGGAGAACCGATGGAGCTGAAAAATAACTGCTTCCTTCTGCTGCAGAAGTTTTCATTTGAATGGCCCCTGGTTCTGCCACTGTGAAGTCATGCCTGCTCAAGGGAGGATCTGGAACTGACAGGAGAAGGTAACTCAGGGTGCTACTAGCAGGTCAAGTTTCAAATGAGTGTTCTCTTTTTTACTGAGTGGCTTTCTTTAATTTTCTCCATTCATTCTCTGCTTTATTTTGCAGGATTAATTAGGTAACATGGTGCAGTAAAATTTCCTTGGTTTTCCACTCTAAATTTCTCTTAATGTTTTGTATTTGCTTTAAAGTAATCATATTTGAATGAAAAGTTACTGGGTGAGGTATTATTCTTGAATCTCAGAAAATCAAGGACATGATTCCAGCCCTGACATAGATGGAGGTGAGGGAAGAGGAAAAGGGTGATGGTGGGGGAAAGAGCCTTTGCAGCTGTGTAATCACAGCTGCATCACAGGATGCAGGAGACAGCGCAGCTATTGAGTGTGAATGGTGAACCTGAGTGCCCTAAGCACACCTGCATCTCAGTGTGATTAGTACAGCACTCTTGGTTTTAGAGAGGAATTACATGTTTTTAACTGCCTAAAAGGTAGCTGGTGTTTATCATGCTCTGGAGGTGACACTGCTTCCCCTGAGTTTAGACTAGGCCAATAGCTTTTGTTGATTATGCTGCAAAGACACTCACAAATGGACCATTTGCTAAAATCTTACTAGGATCTCAGCACAGGGTAATTCTTATGTTGGGAACCACACCTCTTGGACAAAAGGTGGCTCTCCAGACAGAGATGGGCACCCCCATTGCAAGGATCCTTGCAGCAATGTCTTCAGCTGGATTGCCTGAGACTCCTCAACCCACTGCTCTGCTCAGCTCTTGCAGTTCATCTGGCGCTGCTTCTGTGTGACCACCCCACCATAAGCAAGCTCCACTGCAACAGATTATTTCAAGCTGCAGACAAAACATCTCCTAATTCTCTTAACTGTGTACAAAAGACTGCCCCATTGGACTTTTCTACATGCAATCTGATCAATTTTGTGGCAAGAACCTCCTGAGAGTCTCTGAGATAGCACATTTTTCCACCTAGGTTGTTAATCAACAACATATTTAAGCACAGAAATTGGTCTAGGCACTGCACGGTTTCCTGGGGGAAATCTTCAGGGCAGTCTCAAATTTCCACTAGGAGAGCTTCTGCACCAATTAGTCAAATCCTTAATTGAAAGGGTGGCTAGAAGTTCGGTCAATCACTGTCTCAAGTCAGTCTATTGTCTAAATTACTCCATTATCTCCTCTATGCAGATGTGTACATGGGGAGTTTCTGGATCACCCAAGGAGTTAATGACTTGAGTGCATCAGGTGTACACATAGGCACAGCCCTGTTTCTCAGCTACACCCCAATTACAACTATAGGACAAACTTGAATTTCATACTTATTTTTATGCTTAAGTTCTATACCTCTTGCTGCAAGTAAAAGCCAGGAAACCAGAAACTCAGTACCTCAGTAACTGTAGCATTGCCTGAGGAGTAAGACTCTAAATTAGAACAATTTTTTAACAGAAATTATTTTAAACAAGCCTTTATTCTAATAATATTTTTATGCTTTTAACAGATTCAAATTGTCTTCATACATAATGCAAAGTGATTAAAAATAAATAGATATCCTCTAAGACATTTAAGACATGACCCATCTTCCTTGTGTAGGAATGACCTAACTGAGCAATGAAGTAAAAGCACTTACACATGTGCTTTTTCTTCTCTTTAGAACGCTTAATATTACTTCCACAACCTACCAAGCTCATCAGAATTTTTACATAAGTAATAGTTCTTACACACACAGTATTAATGTGCACTGTGGTTTCTAACTCACAGTAATGTCTAACTTAACTAAAGTGAGAACAAACTCACTGAATTTGAAATGTCATTCTAATGAACTATGAGTGGTCCTTCCTTTATTTGCGTTTATCTTTTCGTAGGTCATAGTAATTGAAAGCCAAATGACTACACACAACTTATGCTGAAGGTAAGCTGAGCACCATTTATGCCTCCATTCTCCTGCCAGAACAACCGACTCAACAAGGGTCATAGCTCTGCAGTACTACTGAAACAAGCCACCAGCTGATTACAGCTAGGAACATCCAAAAAAGGAGAAGGGAGGAGTAGTCAAGACATGTATCTTGGAAAAGTAATTCCTTGGACGTCATTTTGGGACATTGCATCTGGTAACCTCAGTTAATAGGAGGTTATGCTCAATTTGTAGCTGAATGCTATAAACTGATATCTATTTTAGTTCCATATCTTGTCCTTTGTCCTATCAGTATCAATGTTAAGCTAAAAGCAAGTAAGAAAATGAAAACAAAACAAGTCTCCCCACTGTTAAATCTCAGTTGTTGGACTGCTTTACCTACATCTTAATAGTTACTATAAATACAGGGTCTGGCACTTGGTGCTCCTAAATCACTTTGGAACCTGTTTTTAGCAGGTATTTCTGAAAGAAAAGCATCTTAACTGAGGTGTTGTTAATGCAGGCCTCTTAATCTCAAGACCTTATTCCTCCCTGCAGAATATCCGCAATTTCTACTGACTTTAAATAGAGGCAGTTTGTGTCCTGCAGGGAAGAAAAAGACCTAGGGAGCATTAACTAAAAAAGCGTTAACACAGAAAACTGTAACTGAGGTCATCTTAATTCAAATACTTTACACTGTGCTGGCCTTAAATGAACTAATTTGAGACCTATGACCTTAACAGAGGGATTTCTCAATTGACATACTTTTAGCTGATGCAAAGTCTACCTGAAATAGCCTTAGGAACTCTGCATAAGCATATTACTAAGCATATATCAGTAAATGTGAAATTCTTCTGGATTTAGTAAAATCAGATATTCATATAGAACTTCTGTGAGGAAAACTTCAGATTTTTGCATAAGTTTTTGAGTGGAAGTAAGGAAGTAATAATGAATTATGATGCAAGAAGATTAAAATATAAATTTAGAAACATTTCCTGTGCCATAAAGAAAGTTATGTAAAATCAATGACTCTGTTTCTCCTGTCAACTGGAAGAGATCCTCAGACTGACCATTGTGTGCAAGGCCCCAAAATAGCAGCTAGTATGTATCTGAAAAACGTGGAGCTACCACCATCTTTACAAAAAATTAGGTTTACAAATATTTTTAAATCCAAATCAAAGCCAGGGATCCAGTTAACAAGAATATAAATGATCAGAGCTTATGTTCAGGATTCAAACTTCCCCATATGATTTTCTCTTATCAAATATAAGAGGTATCCATTTGCATGATGAAGGAGAATTTTGTTTCTAAATTATCAATGTCCCACCCCTCACCTCCACCACCCCCCCCCTCAAAAATAAAAGTCCAAATAGAGGATTCCATGCAAAAATGTTCTGACTTCTCTTCCCACACAAAAATCCAAGACCTTTTTTTTTTTTCATTTTATCAGGACTACTACTCTCAAAATTGTATGTTAGGTTTAACTCCAGAGATTATACTTTTGTTCTCATGACTGGGTTTTTGGGATTAATGCAGTCTGTTGATTTTGGACTGCTGACTCTGACTACATACATCAGACAAAGGAATTGGATATGTGCCTTCAACATCCCCTTCACTCACAAAATCTGCTTTGCAGAAATGACATCTTTGGTGTTACGGATCTGAATATATTCCCTTGCTGCTACATTATGTCCTCCCAGAAGGATATACTTATATAAATGTGATAAAACAAAAGAAATTCTTTCTAATTGTCCAATCATTACATCTCAGCTGGCAATGAGTATTGAATGGTTGCAGGTATCTATTGCGGCTTCTCAGCCAAAGTCTACCAGGTTGCTTCCTCACGGCTGTGGGGGTGTGGTCAACATTGGACAGACAAGTGGGTTCCAGCTCATTCCTGTAGGAATGAGCCTATCCTGTGGGATAGGCTGTATTACCTGAGAGGGGGTGACTCAGCTAGGGCAGTCCCAGGCAGTGAGAAGTTAATATGGGGAGGGAGCTGCCACTGGCAAAAGGAAGGAATTGTGGCTCCATTGTGTCCCTGCTTCCTAGGAGAATTGGCAAAGCATTTTCCCTTCTCTCAAAGCCAGATAAGTATAAAACTTAATCTTGCCACAATAATTCAATACTAATTTTTTAACAGTTATAAAAGAGAAAGGGACAAATAAGCACAGGAAAAAATAAACCCCAAAACATATATAGCAAGTGTTTTAAGGAACTCATGCAAAATACATTTTCCCAATACATGTGCATGAAATGTAAGCAGACCCACACAGCTCAGGAATTTGTGCACATGTAACTCTGACTTCTATCTTTACATCAAGCATTTGGCATGTAAGATCATGGACAGTTAAAAATATTTGGATTTTATTGCATTGTTACAGATGCTAAAACAATATAATACTTGGCAATATCTAAACAGAGCATCAGTGCACAACCCCTGCATCAGAACCCTTGTAATGGAATGCTATTCTATTTACAGATTTAAGAGAGAAACAAACCAGAAGTGATATAAAGTTCTGACTTTTCTTCCCACACAAAATCCAAGACCTTTTTTTCATTGGATCAAGATTACTACTCTCAAAATTGTGTGTTAGGTTTAACTCCAGAGATTATACTTTTGTTCTCATGACTGTTTTTTTTGGGTTTGATGCAGTCTGTTGATTTTGGACTGCTGACTCTGACTACATATATCAGAAAAAGGGATTGGATATGTGCCTTCAACATCCCCTTCACTCACAAAATCTGCTTTGCAGAAATGACATCTTTGGTGTTACGGATCTGAATATATTCCCTTGCTGCTACATTATGTCCACCCAGAAGGATATACTTATATTGTTTTGTCTAATTTTCTTCTGTGATGTATTAGTTGATTTCAATTTCTAGTTTAAAAGGATACTTGCTTTATGAAAATTTCCTTCTTAAATTTTCATACACTTCCACCGCCCAGAAATGTAGTGATTTTACAATAGCAATTAGTTGCTCTTAAGAAAAAGACCAAATTATTCATATGGATATTGCACATAACTTCACCTACATTTTGAGAAGTGATTGGTTAACCTCACTTTGTCTCTCAAATCACATTATTTTCCAACTGAAGGCCTTAACATGTTTATGGTAATGACTAATAGTGTATTGAGCAGCACATACCTCTGTTAACTTTTTTTTTCCACATAACTTTATGTACTTACCTATTTGGCATAAAAGGGAAAATTATATTCCACTGTTTGATGATATGCTGCAGACTTTTGCCAGAACATCCATGTCACTTATGATAGATGTGGTGTCATTTGAGACTGATTTAGCTGTAGGGGCAAAAAAACCTATAGTGTAGACTACAATGGCAGAACCATATTTTTGTTAGCTCTCTGTGAGAAAATGTGCTTTTCCAGACATAATAAATATATGTAACCACAGTAAGAAAGCCTTACTGACCTGATGTAACAGTTTAACTGTACTTAGAAAGTAGTTGTAGTTTGGATTTGTTTGGTTTGGTTTTGGTTTCAGTTTTTTGAGGATTAATTTGATTTGGGTTTTTGGGGGGGATTTTGTTTCATAGCAACTTTAGGCAGCTTTTCAATGACAACAAAAATCCATGAAAACTCCTTAATGCTTCTGCATCTGGACTCTTCCCTGCAGTTTCAGGTGAAAAAAAACCAACATGTAAAGCCTAAGAGATTTAGAACATTTTCAGTTCTGGACTAGTTGTCTGCTGGATCCAGTTACTTTAATAGACTTTCTGTCAGGAGTTTGGTAATAGTATGAAAAAGAGTGGAACACAGGTTGCCCAAACAAAAGTAAATGCTTGGGAAAAGCTCGTAAGGAAAATAACTTGTTTGGTCCACATGTGCAGTACGTGTTTTTTATGAAGTTTATTCTAAATAAGATTACATAAATCCCACAATGTGCTGCTGTTTCCAAGAGTATGATTTTCAATATCATTTATGATTTTACAGGGATCTTGATCAAATACAACTTTCCTGAATTTGTGTCTGTATTTGAGAATCCAACACCAAGCAAATGTATATTCACCCTACCTCAAAAAGAAAAATATAAGTGTTATGGTTCCCACTTTATTAAGCTTTTTATCAAACTCCTGGTCTGTCGTTGTGTCAGCTGTACTTGGCAATGGAGGGAAATGTCATGGCTGATACTCCAACAAGGAGCTCCTGCCCTGGGATACTGGACTAGGTAAGGTCTTGGTCTTGGACAACTCAGATTAGTTCTGTCAGAAAATGATATTGGGGTTTTTATAAAAGGATGAGATTTTGGTAATGAGTAAACTGTACACTGTAAAGACTCAGATGAAAACTTGCTTCTTCGACAGACCTATGGTTTTTAATGTTTAGAAACATTAAAAATCTCCTGAAAACTGGTGGGGAAATAGACTTAAAACTGCTCTGTTTTAGACTTAAAACTGCTCAAGAAGTAAACTCAATATCTATTGTATTTTTGGGGACAGAGTACACAATAAAAAATAAATACTAGACCTGAATACAAAAAGTAAATTAAAGCAGTGTTATTTTAGTGATGCTAGGAATATTTTTAAAAAATATTTTTATTAAAAAATCACAAACCCAGTACTTCTGTAGAAAATTGCTTTTTCACTATCAGATTTTTAACAAACCTTATAGCAGATGTCTTTACACTTTTATTAGTTTATATATTTTCCATGGGGACTCATGATAATACATTCCTGATGAGATATTGTGGTTCAGACTTCCAAGTGCGTTCTCTTATCTTATTGTGTTGAGTTTTTTCCTTTTCTTTCCTCATTTTTAATAACTTAGTTATGCACATATTTTGCCATTATGCATACTCTTCACCTGGTTCTGAGATAAAACTTTCAAGAACAACTTTTTGTTATTAGTCTAGGTATTCTGGCTCTTCTTTATTGTTATTAAACTGATGAATGATTTTATACTCCATTTTTCCTTGAGATTTTTGAAAAAATAGACATTATATCAGGTTGTTGAATTACAGGAAATACATTCTCTAGTAAGCACTTACCAATCACTACTTTCATCTAACTATTTTAATCGTCACTTGTATTAGTCTTTGCTTAATTTCCTCTGTCTTACCTTCAATTAGGTGCATTTGTTATCACAAAGGACTTACTTCTCTCTCTCCTTTTCTGTAATCTTCTAGGAAAATAATGATAATTATGCATTTATTGCATTTTGATATTTAAACATCACATTTTATCTTACAAAATTACAGCAAATAGAGAAGTACATGTCAAATGTAGATTTGCTTTATGAGTGCTGAGGAAAATTTCTGTAACTTTTTTGACTAGGTTATACAAGTGAAATGAAAATTGCTTTAAAGTAACTTTTGTGTCTCAGCTAATTTATGCTTCCTGAAAGACAAGTGGATTCTTCATAAGCATAGAGAAGGATTCTTAATATTTCCTTTGTTTGCAGAGCAGCACCCTATATCATTTAAATTGACAAAGCCTTAGAAAGGTTCACCCCGCTGTTTGCACTGCCAACAAAAACTTAAAACAAAGGAAATTTCAGGAAATTTTTTCTGTAGAAATATTTTCTTATCTTTGACTCACTTACTGCCTATCACAAGGCTCATTTTGATATTCCTTATTGTCTGAGGTGCTGTCCTTCAAAAAAACAGGTGTTGAAATTTATCATATAGCCAAATTCTTCCTTATATCCATACAGTGGAGTTAGTAGACATTTAATATAGAGGTACTTGAAATGAAGCCTAACCCACATGAACCACACAGCTGTGAAATTGATTAATTGATTATAAATCCCATGTCAAGGCAGTTACTTTATTCACTTCCATGGAAGAACGAGTTAGCTAATGGAAGATTAGGGTGAGCAATTATATTTCAACTACCCAAACTGTTCCACATTTTGAAACTGAGCATCTCTGTGATTTTAGCTGTTGTAGGTCCCTTCTTGTCAGTCAGAAAAGTTACCGTATCTAGCAGTATAAAGAATGTTTTCATTGCATGACATTCAAGGAATTAAAGTAGGACATGGGTTTTTCTCTGCACAAATCAGTAGCAGTATGGAGTCAGCCAGAAGGGAAGGTCTTGTGGGAAGACCTGCTGGACTGCTGCCAGAAGGATTTAGCACCATACCGTCCCTGACAACCTGAAAGGGGGAAATTCTGAATTTCTTTACTTTGTCAAGAACATTGGCAGGAATAAATGGTAAGTTTATAAATTGTAGCTCAAGACAAAATGCTACTCAGTATTAATATAAAAATAGGAACAGAGTATGCAAGAGTCAAAGGATCTATGGCCTTCTCCTTTCCTCCTCCTAACTATAAAATTTTTGTCATATCTTGTTTAGACATTAGATACTATATGTTTAATTGATCTTTTCCCATGGTGGATAATAGATTTTTCTTCTGCTATTGCAGCATTTTGAAGCTTTCAGTCAGTTTGTACTTTCACTGATAATCATAGTGGGCAAATACTGTTTAGGATCACAGGTTCTTCTCCAGAAAAAATGAATGCTAAAGGAATTTTGTCTGATATTAAAGTAGATATATACTTCACCTATCATGTCAATTAAGGATCTCCAGTTTTATCACTAAATACTAATCAGAGAAATAATCTAGCAATGCAAATATAATGCAAAATAGTATATGGCCAATATAAATATGTATCACCACATAAGAGATCTGACACATGCAATAATTTTTAAAATGCTGAACCCTTAATTTGCTTCCTTGATGTAGAAGTATTATACAGCTTTTGATTATTTTGCTGCATACTATTATTTTTCTGCATCCTTTCATTTTGGTTGGATTTGGTCTCATTCAGTTTACAGGTAAACTCTGGAAAAGAATTGGCATCTATACAATATAAGATAATTTTTCACATCTAAAAATTATTTTAATGTAGTATATATGTGTTTATGGGCTCTTTACCTTTGGAAGATCGTTTTCATCAGTAATTGAAACATAAATTGAGAATCTGTAAGTCTGCCTACAATAGTCCCCTTATGTAGCAGTGAAAATTAAATGAAAAAATAAACTTATTGATTTTACTTATCTAACTAATCAGTAAACCAAAATTGGCATCCTGTGTTAAACTGCATACAGCTGATCAAAACTGAAGTGCTTGTATAACAAAATTCTTTTTTTTCCCCTTTCTTTTTGCTAAGTCAGCATGAAAAAAATAAAATGGAGGAATTTGATAAAAATATTATAAAATCAAAATACAGGGCATGATTTTATTTATCTGAAGAAGCATTTGAGACACTAAAGCATCTCCAGGACCCAGAGTAAATAAATCCACAAGTGACATAATCCAGTCACAGCAATGGGTTGGCAGGGACATTGTCACCTGAAGGAGAGGCTCAGAAGGCCATACGTGGACCATGTGCAATGGACCAGGCAAGTGCAACCAGTGTCCATTCTGATTTTTAACTCCACAAGGCACCATCACCACACAGCTCATCTGGCACAAAGTGTTTCAAGCCAACTCTGTGCCTCCAAGAAAGCAGCCCTGTGCACATCCAGCAAGTCTGAGGCGCTGAAAGACGTGAAGCAAGAGTACAAGAATAATGCCTGGGACATTTTGGGTTCTTGAGAAAGATTAGGACATGAGAAGACTGGGGAAATAACCCTCCTAAGGTACTAAGATGAAAAATTTAAAACTTCCATATTAGTGATATACATGATTAACACTGGGACAGAAAGCACCAGTGAAATCTATCATAGTAGGAAATTTTCCCCCTTTTCTGACATGGTTATAATCCTGCCTTGGTGCATAAATGCTGAAAACAAACATAGTCTCATTCTTTAGTCTTGTAATTTATATTTGGTTAAGGAATTTAAATAGAATTTAATGTTGGTTGAATCAATTTGGATAATAGTTCCATAAAATCACCTTACTTTCAGGGGAAAAACATCAGAGAATTGCACCAATTTTGGTTTTAGGAATCTCATATATCATCCACTGTCTGAACAGATGAACTAAACAGCATGAGAGCATCTTGAATCATTTGAAATGTGTGGTAAAGGCACTAATGATCACATAAGCATAGCATATAATTATTTCTACTTATAAAGGGACAATATTTCAATAGTATTTTTAAAGGTCAAATATTTTGTGATGAAATATTCACTTGAAAAGAACTTGAGTGTTTGAACCACAGTTTATCTGCATCTTTGAGCAAATTAACAACAACTTGGCTTCAACTCATTGAGGCTTTCTTTCCTTCCTGCCCACAGCAGGAATCTCTCTGAGAGCGAGTAGGCTGTTTTACAACTGAAATCTTAATTTGGGACAAACAGATGTAGTGTAAAACTAGCAAATTGTTTTGTTTGTTTTGTTACTGGAAGGAAAAATTAAAAAACCCCACAGATTATCATGCTGGCTACTTAAACTACAATCAATAACTTGAAATTCACCTTTAATTTACCTGTGAACACTTGTAAATCCTTACAAGTTTTATAAGCAACATCACCACAACTGTCCAGATCTCTAGAGAATGGTTTACTCTATTTTAAGAAAAAAAAATTATAGAATGAGAGGATTCACTTTTCAGCTATGCTACATCTGGAGTCTTAAGACTGAGTCAATGTTCAAATTGTTTGTGCTTCATGGCAGAAGAAATACCTCAGAAAGACAATGTGAGCTGCAAGAACCAACAGATAGCAACAGATAGCACCACATAATACCCAGTGCAGAGTAATGGCAGGAGAATTATTAAAAATGCCTTTTCTCCAGAACCAAAGTGTAGGATGAAGAAAGAAGTGTTCCGTAACATTGACATCTTCAAATGTCTTTTTAAAAGTTGGATTTGTTGATAGAACTGCTTCTTCTCACCTTCTGTCAGCTGTGAACATTAACTACTAATTCAAAAAGTGAATTTTCAGTTCAAACTCTTTTTTGTCTCAAGAGAATGTTCTATTCATACAACTTGAGAAATTAAGAAGAAAAATGTATTCAGCTTTTTCTGACACTGGGCATTTTGAAGATGTCTTGGGCCAATATGAAAGCACAAATTATTGAATTACTGGGAACGCATTATGATTCTTACCTTTGAAAACTTCACTTTCGTTTTCCTTTCTTGAGACCATTTCTGTACTATGTCCATTAACTCTTGAGTATAAAGGCAAAGCAATTCCTACAAGCAGATTTTACTCTAAGGGAAATGAGGGAAAATGAAGACTTATCAATTAACTCTGTGCTGAAGAAACTATTTCACATTTTCACAGCATTTCCTAAAGGAAACTTCTATTTGCAATTTATTGCTTCATTTTTTGTCTGAATGTGTTATAATGAAGTTGACATACTGAGACATCACTCTGTTTCTATGTACCAGTTGGATGTAATAGATCAGAATTATAAACAAATATTTATTTAAGTCTGCAACTATGCATTTAGCAGTTTCTAATATTGCTTAACAGATTAGACCCAGAACTAACTGACCAGAATTATGGTGTCAGCTGAGACAGACCATAAGTAAAATGTGATGTGAAGATGTCACTGTAATATTCAGTTAACATTTTTCTTTTACAATCACTGTCCATTGTCACATTTTCACCAGAACTAGGGATGTGCCCTACAAGTATGTTTTTAGTATTAAACAGTGTTTTGATCAATTTCCCAAATGTGATGAAAAGCCAGTACAGGCACTGGCAAACCAGTATTTGAAAGGTTTGAAGGACTTGTAAAAACCTTAAATAGCTGATCTGTACAAAGCAGATTATTTTCAGAGTGATCCATGGAAGTCATGGTCCTTTGATAACAAACAAACTATAACATAATACTTGCTCATAACATAATATTATTTATATAGCTTCTTTAACATGTGGTACCCATCATGAAAGAAATGCAAGATGTCTATTAATACTTCTTGCAGACAGATGCACGTAACTAACAATACCCATTATATTTCTGAAGTGAATAATAGTGAAAAATATTGCCCGTGAGTGGAATCTGTCACCTTCTAGGGGTACCTATTTATTTCTAATGGTTACTGAGAAAAATAAAAGCTCATTGAGTGTGAAGGTGCCTAATCTATGAAACATGAACTCCATCCTCGTGGGAAGATAAGCCATTTGAAAAATTTAACCTTACCAAGGTAAGGACCTTGATAAAGATTGCAATTACAACAAGACACAAAATTAAGGAAGAGAACTTGAAGGAAGTAAGACTGGAAGATCAGTAAGGACTAAAAAAGTAAACTGGTTTTGATTATCCTTTTGTAGAGTCATAATGTTATCCAGACAAGGCAAAAGAGTAATCAGCATATGAGACAAAAGGAATGAATTTTGAAAAGGAAGAAAATGTAGGAGATAGATTTGGAGACTGACAGTACTCTTTGTCATCTGCTCATCCTTCACTGAGACGGGCTAAATAAAAGATCTCTATTTTACAAGGACAAATAAGAACACAAATAAATTTCCTGTTACATTATAGTAAACCTTCAACTAAGCTATTTATTTCCATGCTGGTAAGCAATTTTGCATAAAAGATCTTCTACTCTAAAATGTAGTCCCCAGTGAATTTTGTACAAGCTAATTATGGATTGGTGAAAAATAAGATAAGAGAAGTGCTGACACAATCTTAAATAACAGCATGCTAGACTAAAATGCCTAAGTTGGATAAAAGCTTCTGAAACTTTGCTCATTGGTGTGTACAGCATTGGCTTTTAAGCAAACGTAGCTGTTTGCAGCTCAGCAACATAGCTAAAGAAATGTTATAGTAAATAAAATGATACAAATGTGATTAGAATCACATTTGTCACACTCAGATCAGTATGCTATGCACTGTGCATCCACACGCTATGAATGGTTCCTGCACCTTGAAGATTAGGGTTAAGAAATGGAGCGAATGCAAGTGTGATCTGTTTTGTATAGTTCAGGACTGTAGAAGGGAGATTATTGACAATATTCAAGAAAATATTTGTTGGGAAGCGAGGAGTGAATTAAGAGCTTCTCATAGCCTGATTAGTGTCTTGAACTTCTGTTATATTCTTCTGGTTTTGTTTTTTAGTTTGATTTTAGGAAGATTTTTGTATTTTTGCTTTATTTTGAGATTATCACATTGGTTTTTACTTATTCATTGTTTTTTGTCTAAATAAATTCAAATAGCTTTTGCAGACTAAGTCAAGTTGGTCCTGAGTCTTTAAACTTCAAGCTTAGCAGTGCTTACTTGTACAGAGAAAAAAACTGAAGCTAAATTTATGAAAGGAGTATTTACTAAGTTTAATTTTGCATACATCATTGGGAATGATGAAACACAAAAGATAACAAATGTCTCCTTACTTATCCCTTGGGATCACTTCTTAATTCTGTTGGAAATATTAAACACATTTTCTTGGGCATCTTGGCAGGGAAATTAAATTCTGTCTGTGCAGCTGGACATAGTTTGAGTTTGTCAAGGGAAAAGAACCATAGTTTTCTTAGCACTGAAAGCAAGCAGTAAAATGTGAAGGTAAAATCTAAGCATACCGCTGAGGTATAGGATTACTTGGATAAGATGTTCACTGCCTTGTTTATTAGTTTGTTTTCTCAGATATCTAGCCTCTGACATGACTTCACCTCTGGAAGAGCAGAGCTTGTTAACATACTAAATTTGTATGTCTTTCTCTTGAAAACTTATGTTCCTTGGGAGGAGAGCCGGCAACCATGCTGGTGTGGTTATCATCCACTGCTGTAATTCCGTCACTATTTGGGTGGTGCTCTGCGTTTCTTGAGTGGAAGGATGAAGACCACATCCTTAGTAAGACATCTGCACAAAGGGCAGGAGGGCTGTTGCATGAACATGCCAAGGTTTAAGAGCACCAAGGGGTCTCTCACAGTTTTGTGTGTAGAGGATACCAGTTCTTTCATACAAAGAAATAACATTTAGATGAACATATCAATCATTGAACTAAGGAAGTTTTATCTCTGTAATCATTGGGGGCAGAGAGGAGCTGTTTCCATTTATTTTCCTACATGCAAAGATGAGATCTAGGAGAGTTGTAGTCATTAAAAAAGCACCAGTTGAGCTTCCCACTTTTCATCTATTTCCCTTCCTCTTAGTAAATGCATGTGGCCTTAAGCTTAGCAATAATCGATGCAAAGTTAAATATTTATAAACATTATTTAAAATATCATCTGCACTTTCATCATGAATGTTTATGCTAGACAAGAGGAAATGTTTTCATTCAAATGGAAAAAAATCAACATTCTATTTCCTGTAAAGAGAGTAAATTATCTCCCATTGAATATAATGTGCAGGAAGTTTCCAAAAGCTTCAAGATCATCTAAACAATCACATTTCTGACACAGCTGCCAACCCTTTTTTGACTTTAAAACAATCAGCTCCACTGTTTGCTGGAGCATCTAATCTCTGCTAGATTAATTCCATGGAAACATATTCCAGTAGTTTAATCTCTGCTTCATTGGATTTCTTGAAAAAATAAATGATAGGCTTCTGAGCACTGAGGTTTTAGATTCTAACCTCTTTATTTCAAATGAAACCAAAATATAATAGTGCTAGACCTAGAATCTAGGTTCTTAAATATACTTCCAACACTTGGAAGAAGTATTTTGCTTTAGAAAAAGACATTGCATATTTCAGGAATTATTACATGGTATACACTGTACTGATCCTAATATTGCAGACATGTACAAGACCAGAGTTGAAGACTTGACTGATTGAGCTTTGATAACAATAGTTTCAGTGGAGCCAATTATAAGGTTAATCATGCATATAATCATACATGTAAATGTTTGCATGCACAGGTATATTATTACAAAATTCATTTTCATAAATGCCTGTATCCTGTCCCTATTGAGATTCTATTTCTGGATCCTATATGTGAAGAAAAACTGAAACAGAATTTTAACCTTTCAGAGTTTCCACTTTATGAACACTAGAGCAAAGAAAGTGTGAAACAGAAAAGTGTACTCACCTTTATAAAAAGAAATCATAACAGAAAATCAGAATGGATTGACAAATGGATTCTGCACTGCAGCATTTTCATACAGGGCCTTGGATGAAATTCTGATTATAAATTATAGTCACTTATTAATAATAGTTATGTCTCATTTTACCTAAACACCTGCTGAAAACTCATTGGGAACAGCCATTTTTCAGTTGTTCCTCTGTAGGGCTGTTATATCTTCCACTTAGGTAATCTTCACCAAAAAAAAAAAAAAAAAAAAAAAAAAGCTTCCAAAAACTATGTTAAAAATGAATGCAAAACACAAAAGCAAAATTCATTTATATCTGTCCTAGTTATTATTCAAAAAGTGTGGGATAAATCATGCTGTCTCTCACTGTTCATATGATCTGCATACAGCTAATATTTTAAGCAGAGAACTACTGAAATATGAGACTACATGAAACTACTGCAGATTCACCCAGAAAAATAACAATTATTTGTTCTTTTTAAGATAGTCTGGAGATAATAGCCATGATCTTACTTCTATTAAATAAAAGTAGGATATCTGTTTACAGAAGAGGACCCAGAGGGGAAATAAAGATGTAAAAAACTTGTTTGATTTATAAAGTTCTGTGACTTAGAATACCAGCTTGGGATTCTCATGACAATTTTACAGTCAGAATAATAAACAATTTACATCTAGATCAACTGGCGAATTCCAAATAATAACTTGTTCATCTCAAGCAAGTATTCACTTGACTCCCAGTGTCAGTCACAGTTGTCCTGTGAATAAAGGAAATGATAATTTTTTTGCTACATCATTTATATAACTAGTGAAATATTTAACATATATTTGTAATCTTTCCCATAGGAAAATTTTTAAATGTATTAATCTGATTTTTCAGGGGTTTTGGTCTCTTGACAAAGATGATAGTGATACCTTGTAATAAATTCTGTGAAATAGTGATCACCTGCTCACATACAGTTGGATACATTGTTGCAGCCTTTTTGATAATAAAAGCTTTTATTTAAAATCCTCTAATGAGCCATTGAGGAAAGGATATGAGTAATATTTGAAATTCAGTTCATACGACCTTGACAGACAGCCAATACAAAGCACGGGAGAGGAGCACACAATGAAACCAATATGGAAAAAAAAGGATCCTTTTAAACATATCCTACTGAGAGATATGTTCTCTTCATCTCTCATTCACAATGAAAATGGATTGAGGTAAAATGAGTTTCCATATCCTCACATATGGATCAGTGTACTCACCAAACCCCCATTTCATTTACTACATCATCATAAGGGGATCAAAATGGATTCTCTGGAAAGTTCCTAGTAAATATGCATCCATGAGTCCAAAAAGTTAAAGAAATGAACGTCAGAAAAGTGTATACATGTTTCAATATCCTCTTGAGTGAGACTCTTTTTTCTGGCTAAATATCTTATAATAGGTCACTGGAATGCTTCTGACACCAGGATGAAATGGCCAGGGGTCCCTTCTCTAACTTTCCACAGTTTTCTCACATGGAACCTAAATTACCTAACACTTTCTTGAATGGATTCCACCGTAACTCAATAAAATGTACTAAGGGGAGCCGAGGAGCAATACTGGAGCAAATTTGATTTCAGCTACCACCCACCCTTTAATTGCTTCAGTGTCTGAAGTCTCTGACCATTTAATCTTTGAGGCACTAATAATGTGCCTAAATGATCAGTTACAAGTTTTTAAAAATTGCCTTGTGCACATGCATTAGGAGCTTTTGGTAGGCTGCGGTGGGAAGAAGTTGCTATAGAAACACCATCTTAACACCCTCCATTCACTGATGGCTATAAAGAGATACAATGGTCCCTGCATAACTACCACTAATCCACATGATATTCGAAAATTGCCAGTTTTTTTCTCTCAAAATTCTTACTTGCAATGCCAAGGAAACTCCCCCTCCTTCCCTGCACCTTAGCCTCCAACCTTTCCATTCAAATATCCCCAGATGGAACTTAGCTTGAGTATCTACTTGCCTGTGTTATTTTGTTCTGCTTCATGCAGGCAGCTGAATTCAGCTGTGATCTACACAATATGAAAAACTCAACAAGATTAAATAAAATCAGCTGCTTTGTCAGAAATACCTATGCAACCAACTGGCAAAATATGTTGAGAGCATTAGTGTGGAGTAATGCTTGGAAGAAATGGACCTTTTTTATTTCCTGTAGCTTTTCCTATCTGATTCAAAGTGCTAAAAAAACTGCTGTCCCATCCATTGATCCACTTTACCTTCTTTCCAGAACTTTTCTCCTTAATCTGTTGGGTAATTAAATGTGTCCTTTCAGCCATTCTTTATTCATCTTTTAACATTCCCAACATTTAATCACCTGTAGAGGATACAAGTACATGCACAGTACTATTAATCTTTCTTGATTGTAATTGTGATTCAATTTAAGGTGACAATCTCTGAAGAAAACTCAAAAATTAAATCTACCCAGGACCAAAACTAAATTCAATATATCTTGTGAAGTTTACCACAGTAAAACCTTAAACCATTAATTCAGGAGGTAGACAACCTGACTTCTAGATTATCCTTAGATTGGAGAGAGGTATAAACCTAAAAGAACATAATGGCCTTTTTTTTCTCCTTCAGATTTTTTCCTGTTCTATTAAGGTAAGCCAAAAAACAAAAAAAAACCCAACCAAACAAAAAAAACCCCAAAAAATACAAAGACAAAACAACCGAAAAAAAGAGCATGTATTTGAAGCAGAATAATTAGAGAACTTCTCTAGAATAAATTATCACAACTGGATTTTCTTCCAAGGCCGTTGAAGTAAAAGAAAGAATTTAAACAGTATTTTTCTCTGCAGATTTTATATATCTGCTTTCTTCTGCTTGCTAAGATTGCAGATGGTTCTTTTTGATTACTTTGGTTAGTGACCTTCTCCTTTCTAGATGTGAGCCTCTGCAGTGTCATTTGGGTAGTATCTGGGCTAGATATCTAAAGTGTTAGGAATTCCAAATTCCAGATTAATTTCCTCCTTTAAAAAATTCCCAAATCATGTAACTAAAAGGAATGTATTAATTTCTTGGTCTGTAAACACTTGTGAAGTTATTCTCCCCATCAGAAGTTTCCATTTAACTGATTGCCCTGTTTTGGACTGAGATAAAGTTAGATTTCTTTTTAGCTGTTGCAGGTCTGTCTTTTTTTAAGATGAGAAAAAAACTTTAGTAACATGCTAATCTTTTAGTTGTTGTTAAGCAGTATTTGCACAAAGTCAAGGACTTTTCAGCTTCTCGCAGCACTCCAGCCATGAGTGGACTTGGAGGCACAAGGAGATGGAAGGACACACAGACAGAAGAGCTGACCAAAACTGGCCAGAGAGATATTCCCTACTGTACGATGTCATCCTCATTTTATAAACTGGGGGGAAAGCTGCCAGGGTTGCTTCTTGGAAACTGCCTGGGAATCAATAGGTAGGTTGTGAGTAACTGCACTGTTCATCACTTGTTTTTTTGTTTTTTTTATTTTATTTGTGTATTATTAATATTATTTGTCCTTCCTTTTCTGTACATGTAGCATGCCATAGTATGTACAGAGGATAATGTAGTGTATACTATATATATATGGTAACCCCTTCTGGGTTTTATATGTATATAGTATGCTATAAAAAAATCTGTCAAAAGTCTCTGATTGTGTTCTGGTTCCAGCCAAGACAGAGCTAGGTTTTGCAGTAAGCAGAAGGAGGCATGGCTAGAACCCAGAGATTGTTCTATGCAATTCATATCAGTGTCAGGGGTAGGGAAGGAAGTTTCTTCTGAGGAGAAGTGATTCCTTCTGGTCAAGCCAGGGTGGTGGATGGAGCAGTGGGGCAATGCTGGTCACAAAGGGAGCAAGCAGTGGCTTGGCACTGGCCCTGAGCTGACGGGAGCTGTCGGGGTGGTGTGGCTGGGGCTGGCTGAGCTCTGTGGTGATCACTTTTGCATGTGAATCACTCTCTCTTCTGTGCCTTTCTGTTATTAACATTGCTGCTGTTACTGTCTCTTTTTCTTATCTCAGTGCTGCTTCCAGTAAACTGTTCTTATTTCAACTTGTGATCTTCACCTCCTTTCTCTCCAATCTTCCTCTCTATCCTGAGAAATGGAGTGGAAGGATAGGAGGTGAAAGCGAGCATGCAGGATGTGATTTGGAGGGTCCAGTTTTTTTATTTGGGAGCACTAAATTGGAAAGTACCATTGCTAAACCATAACAGGTAGGTAAAAGTTATTTTGACAAAATAATTTTTTCTGTAATGAAACTGTAAAAATATAATTCTTTAATGTGAAGAAATAAAAAATATTTTTATTTTGTGCTTTCTTTTTTTATTTTAACTGTGAAAACTGCTTTGATGGTAATGGAACATTATCTTATTTTTTAGCATCACTTCAACTTTAGAAAAATAAACTTCTTTTTAAGATTCAACAAAAATTGTTTTTAAACAGTTGTTGCAATGTCTTATTTTCTTGAGGTAAAATTTCTTTATATATAAATGTAATAACTTGTCTCTTAATAGTACCAAAACTTTTTTAACACAAAAAAGAATAGAAAAAAGGATGAAAAAAGGATTCTTATTTAAAGGATTAAAATAAAAAATCATTAAAAATTGAAGATAAAATCATTAAATCCATCTAGCTTGTGCTCTTTATAAGCAATGAGAATGGATTGCAAGAAACCAAAATGTTCCATGAGCTTAGTTTCATTCATATAGGAAGTAGGATAACCTTACCCGATATAATTAATCTGAAAAAATTGTTGAATGTCAGGTTCTTTAATGTCATCTCACCTTATTAAAATGAGACACATACAAGTGTTGTGTTAAAAAATACCAACAGTTTTTACATGAACCCTACCTACGCTGATTTATACAATATTACCAGCAGCTGTGGAATTCTTTTTCTTTGAAACTTAGATAAGTGATATCTCGCCATCCTATACTATTAGGAAGCAGTCTCTGGTCTCATGTAATAAGAATTATCTCCTGTTGTATTACTTCTCCTTTACTTTTGTGCTTTATTTCCAATTTCAGAGATGTTTTCGTAGCTCAAAGACTTCTCATATGGTGTGAGTGCACAGTTCCCACTTCTTTCTCACATTGAATCATTGCTTATTTATTCACCTCAAGAAGTGGTTGACACCACACTTGAAAATAATAACTTTTTTAAACATTGTCACTGTAAAATTGTTGGCTTTCTAATGCTTCCTATATTGTTTTGAGAGGAACTAGTGTTATACTAACCTGTTAGGCATTCCTATGGAAAATATAAATTTCTGCCTTTTTCTTATCCTTTATTCTTATGCTTATAACAATTTAAAGAGATAACATGAAAACATGGCGCATCTCACTGTGGACGCAAAATTCAAAATAATAATAATAATAGTAGTAGTAGTAGTAGTAGTAGTAGTAGTAGTAGTAGTAAAACAAGAAACAAACAACTGACCAAACAAAAAAACCTAACCAAAAACCTCAACCATCTAAAAAAACTAATTTTTTCTCAGTTTCCTTTTGCCACTATTTAGACCTGAAACACTGAACATATTTTTTCCAATTGTTGGTAGGATGAGAAACAAAAATTTAAGACAGTAATTATTTCACCTCTGGTGTGCCATGAACACAGAATTTTGAAGGAGTTTTGCAGTTAACTGTTATCCTGACTGTGCAATGGTAGCTGGTTGTATATGATCAGTAATCTAATAATCCTGCTAAGTAACCAGACAGCTTTTGAGTTTGATCAGAAATCAAAAGGATTTCTTTGATACTATGTTTTTTTAATATTAGACCATTAAAATTATATTATATTTTATACTCAAAGAAAAAAGAAAAAAGACAGTTATTATGTCTGTAATCATTACGTGATTTTGAAGGTTAATTGGTAATAAAATCTGAAATGTCCAAGCTGTTACAATCATAACTATTATATCAGTTTTAGAACAAAGATCACATAACTAGTGAACTATAACAGACTTCCCAGTTTTTATGAAATATGTCTCAGGAGGTCTGTTAATCTCTTCTGGGCCATCTGTCCTATTTGAATCAGAAAAGATAAAGACATTTTGGGATCAGGGAGAAAGTAGGTCATTGCATTCTGGGACATATCTAACTTAGGTAGAAATATCCATGAGGGGCTGTTAAACAAGGATCATTGAACAGGACACACGAATGACTGGAAGTCTGGCTAGAAGACTCCTATAAGTACAATTCTTTACACAGAATTTTACCACAGCTTGCTGAAGTTAGCAAGAGAAAGAAAAAATTACAGTAATTGAAGTTTGGATTCCCCAGAATTTATCAGAAATTACTTCCCTCATCTTCATGATATTTGTCTCTTGCCCATTGTGCTTTTTTTAATTAAGAAAAAAAAAGGCCTTTTTATGTAAGTATGTACTGAAAAATAGCAATATTATTTAATTAATTTATTGGTCTCAATTATTTAGTCTCTGGCAGAGAAAGAGATTTTTGTTGTTCTTTTTTTTTCCCACTAAAATGTGTATTCATGGTATAAAATTTCAAACAATCACTAAATAAGACAGCAATATTTAACAAACCACAGAAATATGATAATGAAATTTACAAACATTTAGCAGTTAGAGGCAGTTTATATTGCCCTGGTAGAAAAATGCAGCCACCTGTGGAAGCAGGTCCCAGAAAGGGTCTGGCAAGTTCAGCTCCTCACCAGTGCTGCCCCTTGGTGCTCTGCTGTATCCATGCTCCCCTAAGGGCTAATCCTCACACTCATTCTGTCTCCACTACTAGAATGGCTTGCTGTTGGCTTATCAGTCTACCCCTGGGAAGAAGTACACAGAGACTTCTCTTTAATTGGGACTATGCATTTCAGAACAGCTCGAGATATTTTAATGGCCTCCTAGATATCAGTAGGGAATCATACGTTTTATCAGGTTCAGCCATACAACAATGAACAACCTTTTCAGAGCCTGTCAGGGACAGGGAGTTTAGACTGCTGTATGTGCATTTGTTTCTCTTTGAATGCTCCATCTCTCTGCAAGTAATATTGTCCAACAAGGGAAAAGGACTTTTTTATTATTTCAACCCTAAACATCAAAAGCTGTCTCTCATCTTTTCCCCTTCAACTTAGTACAAATGACCAACTAGTCAAAGAGCAAGAACTGCCTTAAACAAACTACAAAAGAATCCGAATAGCCAAAGATGTAAAAAATCTGAGCTTCAGATATGGCTCCCTGATAATAACATTGTTATGTTAAGCCACTGGGTTGACTAGACTAAAACCACATACTGAACCTTGCTCTTAAGTGCATCATTTCAGAGGCTGAATTTAAGACTTCAGCTTTTCTAAACTGTGATACCTCTATGTACAACATAGTTGAAATATTATTTTTAATTTAATTTGTTAAAAGCTTTACTGCTTTTTCCTTTCACCTCAGAATACAGTGCAACATTTGATTATATTTATGTAAAAATAATTCACACAGGAAACCGTCTTTAAAACTACCAGATATGCTGATAGCAGAGATCTCAGTATTCCCAAATATTCCCAAAGCAGTATGCTTCACATCTTCTCAATAGCACAAATATACAAGCAAACAATAAAGACACGGTGCTTTATGCAAACCTAGGTATATTTAGTTCTTACTCTTGCAGCTGAGCACTGTTGAACTAGTAAGTGTGTGCAGCAGGAAGATTCTCACTGATGAGAGGCCACTTTCACTACATGAAAAGAAATCCAAACACTGAAAAGCCCCAGATACTTCATTAAATTACTTTGGCTTGTTGAGGTGCTGTGTATAAGCTACGCCAGTGTAACAGGGCCATATTATACTTTCATCTGATGGCAAATGTGATGTAAAACTTCTCCCAAAGACCCAAATGATGTTTTGTTTTGTTTTTTTTTTTTTTTTCGTTCCTTTGAACTTAGGTGTTTTATTTCTTATTTGCAGTAGGTTAAGATTCACATTAACTTAGTTAAAACACCTGTCTAAGGTGTGATAAGTCAATTATATGTCTTAATCTGTATATCCTGGACTTATATGCATTTAGGAAGAATCTAGAGCCAGCACCTGGTGATTCTGTTTCTGTCTATCCTTGCTCTAATAAATTTGTTAATTAGCTTAGAGATGAAAGGAGGCTATAGTATATTCCAAAGTCAAAAGAGACTGGGCGGGAATATTGATGGCTGAGCTTTTGGACCTCCTGAAAACATTCAGTTCACCTTACTTCATCGAAGGCTTATTTAAAGATGATCTGGCAGCAGTTGAGGACTAAAATGAATTTTCCATGGGTGTCAGCCTGCTTTGAATGCATCCGCATTCCTCAGGTCACCAGTTGCACTGTCACCAGCAGCTGTCAGTTCTCGTGCTCCCGGACTTCCTGTCACCAGGCAGCAGAGAAAGTGTCACCCTATTGAAGGTAAGGGTGACCAGATTCCTAAACACAAGTGTCAGGGAACAATACTTTCATATGTTAAAATTTCATGATCTTAGCATCTCCTTGGCTTCTTCTGGAGCAACTGGACAAGAATGCATTTTGTCAAGGGTTATTGCACTGCATGCTATTCTAGTTGGAGGCTACAATGTCTTGTGGAGGATTGCAGATAGTAGGAGGAGGAGGAAAGCAAGAGGAAAAGGGAAGGTGCTCCCAAAGACATGAGATTATCCCAGGAGTGAAGCTTCTAGATTATGCTAACCTGAACAGAGATATTTGGATGTGATATGCTCTCATGCCCTGCTTTGGTCAGTTCATGATGGAGAATATGAAGATGCTCTTGCCTGGAGGAAATTTGGCAATCCACTGCTGCTTGTGCCATACCAAAAGGTCTTCACTCCTCCCAGTGTGTGCAGAAACACAGAAGCAGAGGGAGGCTTATGTCTGAAGGCCAGAATTCCAGCGCCTCTCCAGCCATTACAGAGAACTTACACTGCCTTCAGCAAGGCTCCCAACCCTACATGAGCACGCCACAGCCATCTGTAGGGTCCGTGTGATACCAATAATTCTGCTGCTCCATGTGCGCTGGGAGGGGCTGGATATTCCCTTGAGAAAGGACCTGTAGGAGTATGACACTGTTTGTGGGAAAATCAGGTGTAAAAATTTAGACCCAAATACCTTAAGACATTCTTACAAATGTTTCTATATTACAGTGTAATTATGACTAAAAATCCATTTTTTAGTGGCCTTTATATAGCTAGTGTTTCCATAGCATTCATTACTTAATGCTCTCATGGATTCTGCCTATATTATAGCTAATTAAGAGCCTTAAAGCTAATGATTATTTTAAATTATATTTTAAGGATTAGGTAGAAACAAACTTGTGTTTCTCCCTTTCTTTGTCTCAGAAGTCTGTCCTAGCATGAAAAATATGCTGCATTTGTTCCTACAGAAAACAACCTCAATCCTTGCTTAGAGGAATAAAGTAATGCAGCTAAAAAAAAGGTCATAATTTCCCCAGCGTGTGTGGAAAATGATACATAGAACACATCTATTTTGCATTTGTGTGCAAGAATTACAACAACGGTAGCAAAGACAGCAAAGTACCCATCCTTTTAAAAAGGGATCTGGAAAGCAACATAAAGCTCTGAGCTTCCCCAGCACTTCATCTTGGGTCCTTTCCTACTCTTCCTTAAAGTGTGACAACTACAAAATTATTTCAGTGGATCTCTGCTTGTCATTAGCTCTTGTCATTCCTCCTCAGCAATGAGGAATGATTAAAATCACCCCAGGAGAGTTAAAGCTGCAGAGAAGGACTTGTGTGTACTCTGAAGTATTTTAAACTGGATGCATAACAGATGAAATAATTTGCCCATAAGGGCAAATCAAGAGAACATACATTTTAGCTGTATTAAAAAAGGGAAGCTAAACTATGTACAGTACAAATTCTTATGAGTTCTTTTCCAGGAATAAAAATCAGTCAAAATTTTCAGAGTATTTCAGACATTATTTTCATTCTTTTTTTAATCTCAGTTTATCTTGCTCCCTTAACGCAGTTGCTGGATGCACTGCCTTAAATACCATAAAGTGTCACATGCATATGATTTCCTCTATGTACAATCTTCTTCAACAATGAAAGACCTAATTTCACCATTTCTGCTGTCTGCAGTGAATTTTTTTCACACAGCTCTAGATGGCAGTGCTGATAAACAACTAGTACACTCAGCAGGGATATATTTTACTTGGTGAACTGCTACAATTGATTTGGAGTCTTAACCTTTCCTCCACTTACCCTGTTTCCCACTCTACCACCTGCAGCCCTATAAACAGAAAAGACTTGCATGATGGAAGCCATCTGTACAGTAACTCGTCTCATCAGAGTGCTGAAGAGCTGTTCTGCTCAAGTGTTATCAATGTCTTCCAACTCACTGTGTATTTTTCTTATTGCTAAAAACAATCCCAAGCATTCTCTTTGGCAGATTAGTAAGGAATTCAAGTAGCAGATGTTCAAATCACTTTTTATTTTTTGCATATTGAATCTCCATAAGGATACCAAGATCTGTTTCTTGGTCTTTGTGCTAAGTGTGGCAGTTCAATCATCTCTTCTCTACAGACAGAAACTACAGAAATGCCAGTGAATATATTATCTGAAAACCCATGTACATTTTAAAAAAATTATATTTAGCTTCCCTGGGAAATACCAAGAATAACATCAGCTGATTTTTATTCCTATTTCCCCATGAAAAATAAATATTGTGTCACAGGGAATACCTGAGTACATGTTTACAAGCTATTGTTGCACAAACTTCCTTCAATCAAAACTCTCCCAAATGTACAACAAATAGAAATGCCTGACTTACATTCCTCAGTATAAATTTGGCATACAAAGTTGTCCTCTGAAGACATGAGTGAAGTTGTCTGATGGGATAAAATCTATTGGATTAGTTGCACTGCAAATCTTTGATAGCATACATGTTCTCTGTCTTGCACAGATACAGAATTCTCATTATAATTTTCAGAATCATAAAATATGCTGAGTTGGAAGAATCACCATGCAACACGATTATACAGTCCAACTCTTGGCCCTATGCAGGACACTCCAAGAATCACACCATGTGTCTGAGAGCATTGTCCAAGCACTTCTTGATCTTAGGCAGGCTTGGTACTCTGACCACTTCCATGGGGAGCCATCAGCTTTGTGCCATTTCCTTGAGTCCTGTCACTGGTCACACAAGTGAGGGAATCAGTGCCTGCCCCTCCTCTTCCTTTTGAGGATGTTGAAGACCACAATGAGGTCTCCCCTCAGCTACTTCTTCTCCAGGCTGAACAAATCAAGCGTCCTCAGCGGCTTTTCAAATGGCTTCCTCTCCAGACCCTTCACCATCTTTGCTGCTCTACTTTGGACACTGTTTAATAACTTATAGTCTTTTATATTTTGGCACCCAAAACTGCACACAGAACTCAAGGTGAGGCTGCCCCAGTGCAGAGCAGAACAGAACAATCCCCTCCCTTGCCTGGCTGGTGATGCTGTGCCTGATGCCCCCAGGACATGGTTGGTCTTCCTGACTGCCAGGGCACTGCTCATATTCAACTCACATTCAACTTGCCACTGACCAGGACCCCCAGGCCCCTTTCCACAGTTCTGCTCTCCTGTTGTTTGCTCCCTGGTCGATACACACAACCAGTATTTAGCAGAATCCAGCACTTGCCTTTGTCAAGCTTCATTCAGTTGGTGACTGCCCAACTCTCTAATTTGTTAAGGTCTTTCTGCAAGACCTCTCTGCCCACAAGCAGGTCAACAGCTTCTCCCAAATTAAGGTCATCTGCAAACTTAATGTTTCTTCAAGCCCTGTGTCCAAGTTGTTAATGAAGATTTTGAAGAGATGTCAAGGAGAGCTGGGCCAAGGGTGCTGCCCTGCAGAGCCCCACCTGTCTGGTTGCCAGTCTGATGTCACACCATTCACCATAACCCTCTGTGCCTGACCTGTGAGTCTGTTGCTCACCCACCACGCAACTTGGTTGTCCAGTTGTGTCCTGGAAGGCTACTGCAAGAAACAGTTTCAAAAGATTTGATGAAATCCACAAAGATGTTATCTACTGTCTTTCCTAAACTGACTTGTTGGGCTTCATTATCATAGAAGGAAATCAGGTTCAACAAGCAGGACTCTTCACTCATGAGGCCATGCTGGTTGTGACTGGCTGCACTGTCCTCCAGGTATTTTTCAGTACCTCCTAGAATAATCTTTTCCATGACTTTACCAGTCACTGAAGAGACCAGAACAAGTAATTTTAGGTACATAGGTATTAGGTAGGGTTCTTTTAGTTAAATATATAGTGCTAAAGCATAAGGTTTTAAAGCATTTTTATGGGATCTTCTACACTGGTAAATCTTAGAACACCCTCAAGCGTGATTTTGGCACGTGTTGGCTGGGACTTGCCCAGCAATTTTCATAGCTTAGGGGTAAAGACCTTCCACGAATCATTACCAATGGTCAGTTTGCATTTAGAAAACTTATTTTGGAGGCAGTGAAATTATACTAGCATGCCCACATATTTTTCCTGTGCCAGTAACTTCAGTGCTCCAATATATTCTTGGACAGGTTTAATATTCTCTTACAGAAATAACCTTAATTTTCAATGCTCTCCTTCTTTAAAGAAATAACATCATTGCTTTCAGACTATAAGTTTATGAACAGACATAGGTACTGCAGTTTCAGAAACCAGACAAAAAAAGAAGAAAAAAGGAAGTTGTCAGAATCATAAGAGTGTGAAGCTGATGAATAGTCTGGAGCAGGAATCTTATGAGGATTGGCTGAGGGAGCTGGGGTTGTTTATCCTGGAGAAAATGAGGTGCAGGGAGAGCCTTATCACTGTCCACAACTGTCTAAAAGGAGGTTGAATCCTGGTGACAGTCAGTCCCTTCTCCTCAAAGTGAAAGGACAAGAGGAAATGTCCTTAAGTTGCATTAGGTGAAACATAGATTAAATACTTATGAAACTGACATTGCTGAAAGAGCAGTCAGGCATTGTAAAAGGCTTCCCATGGCAGTGGAGAAATTGCCATCCCTGAAACTGTTAAAAAAGGTGTGAATGTGGCTCTTGGAGATATGGTTCCATGGTGATTGTGGTGGTACTCGTGTGAAGTGGTACTTGTGTTGGAGTTTACAGTTGGGCTTGGTGACCTAAGAGGTCTTTTCCAAATTTAATGATTCGATGATTCTGTGGTTGATACCCATCATTCTAAGGAATTCTTTCTGAAGCATGAGGAATATTTGAGATTTTTTTGAGAGATATTTTTTGAGAAGGTTTAATATTTATTAAACCAATCAAGATAATATCAATCAAATAACATTTTATTCCTTGAGCATGATACAGAAGAATGCTGATGTTTGGTCAGAGAAGACTTTTAACTTGGAAATCTTGGATGTCTACCACATGGTGAAAAATGAAACTTATAATCCCTGTGTATCTTGATTTACTGACATTAAAATTAACACAAAATGAACACTAAGCAAAACTATAGAAATAATTTCATTCTTCACAATCTTTAAGATCTTTCAGGAAATTTCGCAGCATAACTAAAAATTATTATATTTGTTTTCAGTTGCCTTGTAGGGTTAATCTATAGCTTCAACACAATATCAAGGTATAGAGGATCATAATTTGGCAAATACACTTCAAGTCCTACTGGATCCATGTGCTTCAGAGCCTTCTTAGTTGAATGCTACTTAGCTAAGTTTCTGATCGAGTTTCTTGAAGGGAATTACTCTGTAGCTCACATACAAAGGTGTCTGATAACTATGTGTAATGATGGCTACAAAATGACAGAAGTGTAGGTACTATTTTAACTTAATCTGACCAAGAACAGAGCTTATCTCGATAATACAAGAATAGACCTTATTGCAACATGAAATCTGCATATTCAACTCATAAATAGTGCAATGAAACTAGTATATAATACAAAATTGCAAATTGTAGCTATATTCAGGCCTGTTGGAAGTATTATCAGTAGATAAAAGTCACCATTTCTTCTGTTGTGTTCAACTCATAAAAGTGATGTTATATGGGCTTTATCACTATTGACTAGAAAGCTAATACTTTTTTTTATAACTATTCAAAGTTATTTCTGACTAAAGAAAAAACATTTCCTATCTGAAGAAAAGAAGGATATTGCTTTCTCTCTTTCAGGATATTCCTGCAGTCAGTTCCTGCAGTTAGGCAAATTGTGACGGTTTTGAAACTCAAAACATTGTAGATATTGATCACTTTTGATGAAGATTCTGATGGGAAGTCTTCTGAGAGTCAATAGGGACTGAAAGAAAGCTATTGCAGTTTTGGAAATATCATGCCTAAAATACAGTTTTGAAGTAAAATATATATAATAGATATCATACACTTTCTGTAGAGATTGCGCACTCATGCTCTAAAATTATTCATCTGCTCATAAGACTAGTATGAAAAAGCTTTGGAAAACCTTGGCATTCAATGTTAAGGTAAAAGACCCACAGCAGAATGCTGCAAATATCCCCATATACAAAGGAGGATGCCTTGACAAGATTTTAGATTTTTGTTTCAATCACTGTACAAATGAATTTTCCTGGTTAAAAGTTATTCTTTGGGAATGCAAACAAGTAGCTGTTCTGGTCAACCACAGTAAGATCATTCTCAAGCTTGATTTCATTAATAAGACACACAATTCCTCTCAGACACATATAAATCTAAATAAATATACTATACCCTATGTTTACTTGTCTGAAACAGGCATAGCAGAAGGATGTATTAAATATCTTTGATGACAACCTTTTTGATTCTTTTGGCAGTTTTGCTTTATAATTTCTTAATCTTATCAGCTAAAGATTTTCTCAAATCAAGCTAAAAATTTCTGCTTAGAGAGAATGCTCATTCTTTCTTATTCTGCCCTTGTTGGCTAATGAGAATAATTGGTCCCCATCCTCTTATAACATTCCTTTGTGTATTTGTAGGCAGTTATCATGGCTCCCCAGTGGTCATTATGTTTAGGTATTGAACATCTGCTCAAGAGTTTATTGATGCTGTAGATAGTACCATCTCTGCTGGGAGTAATAGCACATTGCACTATGTGGCCATTCAGGGAGCCCTACCTGCAGGAAGGTCACTCAGTAGTAAATCCGAAACACCTACAAAATGCAGAGTCCTTACCATGAGCACAAGGTATATATTTTTTCACATATCAGTGGATTAGGCTGTTGCAAATGTAAAAGGCAAGATTTGTTAAAACCACATATAATTGTGACAATTTTTTTTTTAAGAAAAGGGGCAAGGATTTTGTCTGTAATTGATCATGTTTTCATGGTGCCTCAAAACATCAGATAAAGACTTTACTTATTCCCAGACATTTTGTACTGAATTCCTATGAGGTCTTGACATTTCTATAATACCTTCCATGCTTGAGAAGAAAATATTGCAAGCCTGACAGGTGTTGACAAGCAAAACATTCAATAGTAAACATAGTATTAATTATAAAGTTTGTGTCCTTTGTTTTGTTCCCTGCTTTGTCTCAGAGTAACTTTTAGGTAAGGAACACTTGATTTAAAGTCTACTGTAGAAAAGAGGAAGTTTTGGACAAGTTTGTTAAAAATAGAAGGTGACTTTGAGCTAAGGGTACAGTCTGGTCTACAGATCATTTCTCTTTTATTTATTAAATAATGCCTGCTACAAAACACATTTAAATTCTCCACTGAGAGGAAGAGTTTACATTAGGTTTACATTGATTAGGTTAACAGCAATAAAAATTAGATGTAATAGTAATCGGTGGGAATTTTTAAGTGGGATAACAGGGAATGAAACCAAAAGGATTTAGGCCTTTTGGTTTCCTGAAGTTTAAGTGAAAGACACCTTCACACAGATGCAAATAATATCACACTTACAGTGTTTTGTATCATCTGTTATAGTAATCACTGTATCTACTAACATGTTTCAGTCACTCTGCACTTCCTTTTTTAGCTCATTTTCCTTAGTCCCTAACAACATTCTGTGAATGCTATAAGGATTAGATCATTCCAGGAAGGAAGGAAGGAAGGAAGGTATTTGAATATCTAAATGAATAGTATCTGCTACTTTTAACCAGGAATATATTTTTAAACTAATTATCTGTTTTACCTTATTGCACAACCCTAAAAATGTGTGGCCATGCACCATGATAAAGATGTGACACCTAAGCTGAATATTGCTGTACCGTGTTTATGTACTGATAGAGCACCGGAGTGGTGTCTTACTCTATGTTAAAACTGCTGGCAGATTAGCAGCCAAAATGCTGAGAGCCTTCCAATTTGAAGGCATGGGGTGGCCAACTGGCACACTATTTATGAAAGGGACATTCAAACTATGCACATTGCTAAGCTGCCACTGTGAATGAGAAAAAGACAAGCAAAGTGTTATTGAAGCAAAGCCTAGAAAAAGAGCATCAAAGAGATTGGAACAATGAAGAGCTGCTTTCAGAATGGGATCATGAAAGCCTGAAGCCCTGTGGCAAGGCTGGCAGGTGGACACATGCTGCTGCAGATCACAGCAGCAGGAAAAACCATCAGGATACTATACAGAGTTGGCAAGGTTGTTAGAATCCAGTTGGGGTAGATTAGAAGCCCCACAGAGAAAGGATTAGCAGCTATGGGCATAGTTTAGACAGCAGGAAGGTGAAATGAAAATCCACAGTCAGCTTGCACCTACCTTTGTGCTTTTTTCCTCCCTGTTGTCAGTGAAAAAGACCATCATGAACTGAAACACTTTAAAGTTTTGTTTGGATATATTAGTCTAGAATATAGATCCTAGTCTCTTCTATTCCTAGCTCAGGGGACTGAGAGCACTGTGTGTCTAGTGGGCAAGGAGAGAAAAGCCCAGGTATCTATCTTCCACTACCTCTGGTATCTTGTTTCCATTCAAGACAAATCTTGGAGTCATCAAGACCATTTAAGCTTCTTAGGGAATACTATAAAGACAAAACTGCGAGCATGTAGAAATGAGTGCTCCACATGTTGTTTTTTGAGTAGTTTCTCAGATACACTAGAAATCCAGCATGCATGACTAGAGATCTGGGGTGTGATGAGAATTCAAAATTATTTGCATGAAAGTCCAATGACCATGTTTTGGTGTGGACTCTCTAAGCTCCAAGCCTAGGTCTCCTTGATGACTTAAGGTACAGGAAATTTCCAGTTTTCTGCAGTTTGGCTAACCTTCTGCTGAGGTTTAAAATTTGAGGCAGGTCCTCTGCACTGCTACCTCACAAAAGAATCTGACCTCTTTAGGTCTTTATTGTTCTTATATGAAAACAGAGATAACAACTGGAAGAAAATACCTCTAATGGTAAAGATCTCTTATGGTGCTTTGGGGCAGAGTGAGAAAACACGACCTCCCTGTTTGTACACAGCTCCTCATCTTGTACACAGTGATCCTGTTTAAATTCTAAGGCAAAGCACTCACTTCAGTGCATATATCAAATCAAAACACAACTGGTATAAATCAGCTGTATTCATTTATTTGTTTAACTAACAAGTCTTACCCAGATGAACCAGCGCAGCTAGTTACATGATAGATTGTATCAAGTCAATAATGATAACATTTATACTGAGTTTATTTCATGAGGCATATGGACTGACTTTCAGTTATGACTCAGTTCGTACAACAGGTCAGCCCTGGAATAAATGAAATAAAAGTCCATGTGTATCTAGAGATGTATTCATTTTACTGCTTGCCTTTTCATTTGCTCTCAATAGTGATTGAGGACTTTTATAGCTATATATAAACGTTGTTGATAGGGTCTTTTAGGTTGGATCTTTTCATTAGAATTGAGTTATATTAGTTATTTAAATTTTGCATCTGGCAAACTTAAAATTACCTAGACATACTTTCCCACAGTTTTCTACTTGCAAGTAAAACATAAGTGATTCTAAAGAATTCAGGTTCTAAAGAATAAAGAGTTCCTGAAAATATCACTGATTATGTATTCTGATATATTTATACCTTTTCTTATGACTGAATATCATCCTTCCATAACATCACTGATTACATAGGGTGATGTGAAGTGTAGGTGATTGCTGAGAATTATTTTTATGTTTGTTTATAGTTGTTGCTCTCAGTGACATATTTCAGCCTCATTAAACCAGAACTTGTCCAAATCTTCCTTCCTGTTTTACAATGAAATATATAATCATTTTACTAGGAATCTTAAAGGCAACTTCAACATGACTATCCTCATGCTCATGCCATCATATTAGGAATATTTTCTACATATTTTTGTAAGTGCAAGTATTTTTGTAAGTTTTGTAAATGTTAAGAATTTTCTTCTATACTTTTCCAATTAAGTAATATTGCTAAATTTTCATATTGGATAACTTTTATACCCTCTTTAGCCCTAAAAACTCAAAATAATGCTGCAAATCTATTTTTCCACTCCCTCTTATTTATATTCTTTGCAACACCTTTTTTTTTTTTGCATCATACTCTGTAAAAATCTTTGTTTGTTTTTTTTTTTTAAAGAATTTCCTGCCTCTAACTTTAATTTGTTATTTGCCACTGAGGAATTGAAATTTATCTTGAATCCACAAGGCTGTGCCCAGCCTCAGCTGTTACATATCCAAAGCAAACATGGTGACGCTTCCTGGTTTTCAGTCCCATCAGGGAAAGGACTAAACTTGTGCTAAACTACATCACTACCATTTTTTACCCTTCTAAGAATTTTTGCTTGATGGGATACCAACAAGAAACTTATCAGAGGTAAGCCATTGACAAGAATTGTGGTGACAAGCATTGTCCCTTTTTTTAAATTGTAATTCCCCTTTGTTTGAATCTGCTATTTTTTGTCTTATGGTTAAATAATAACTTGCGATTTTAGTTTTTTTTTTTGGTTTACCTTTCACAAGAGGGTGTGGGAAATCATTAGAGTTCTGAATTGCTAAATATAATTCTGATAATTAGAATCAGTAAGCATTTTCAAGAATATTATGGTATCCTCTTTTTATATCAAGCCATACCATCATTTGATCTGAATGTATAGGGATTTAATAGCTTTATCATATTTCACTTTCTTACACCAAAGAAGAATGAACTATAAATTGGAGGTTTATGATGAACTCAGTTTATATTTAATTAAAAACTGAAGTTAAAATCCAGAAGCCAGGCAGGAGTAAGCTGCCAGTGTTGGTTGAGGCTGCTATAAACCTGATAAAGAAGAAAGTGTGGGGTTTTAAATTGAGATTGCTTGTAGGATAACTGTGGGTTTCTGTAGTGACAAACTGTACTTACAGATTCTAGGAGCCCCTGATGAAAAGCTGTTCTCATTCCCTAATGCTTTATGGGAACACTACAGCCTCTTGGAATATTTTTCAAGCAAAAAGACATCATCATGACAACACTGGAAAAAGAAGGGCAAAAAAATTTCTTTCTGGTAGGGAAATAAAGACATCTTAAGCTCGACTTCAAAAGCTCTCTACAGCAAACAGTAGCTGTGGAGATACCGTTTCATCTTTGCCTCTGGGATATTATTAAGCCTTTCTAGTAGCTTTAACTGCAGGAGAAGGGATTACAGAAGTTGCTACTGTGTAGCTGCCTGACATACAAATATCTGGAAAAGCACAGATCACGTTTTTGTACAAGGGCCACTTATTAGACTGCGCTGAAAGCTTAACCTAGAGTGAATAGTACACCACACTGCTAGCTGCACACAAACAAAAAACATGCAGGACCCTCATGATTCATGCTGGCCTTTTAAGTGCTTTGGGTGAATATTCAGGCTCCCGGCTTCCCTTTTGTCATGGCTGTGTGTACAGAGATCGGTGCTAATTGAAGCTGTGCTGTTTTGGTACAGAGAACCATGCCATGCCATTCACCCTGCTTCAGTTCAGGCTGCGTCAGCATTTCCATGACAAATCCTTACTTTCAAGGGTTTACAGCTTAATCGGAGCAAAACCCGCAATTGGCTGAAATGGCAGACACTGTTACCGTGTTAAAGGCTTTGTGCACAGGAGCCAAGAACACAAAGAAATTATTTCAGGTGCTTCTATTTACTTTGAGCTGCTGCTTTAGCCTGGTAATGGCTTTCTATTCCAAAATGGAATGTATAGGGTCAAGGTCCTTATTGCGAGTTACTTGTCACATTTGAAAGGGGGGGGGGGGGGGGGGGCAGAAATCAAAATAGCTCTATGTTTTTTTCAGTGCTTTTCAGCAAATCACTGAGGATTTTGCAAGATTAGCCTGGTGAATCAGGGATTGGAAAATAAGTTGCAAAGGGGCAGGAGTCAGTACAGAAACAGATGTGCTCAAAACAAGTCAAGTTACACTTTGTTAGTCCTAGGAGGCTGTATTAGACTGAACAGCCATGCTTTCTAGGCATCCATAGAAATAAGTCTCTGGCAGTGAGTAGCACACAATGTCCTTAGCATCTGCTATACCCTGTCAAATCTCAGGAACCTGCTCTGAAAGAAAGATTTTGTTTTTTAAAGATTAGCATGACTCACCTCCTCTAAATACCAATAAGGAACATTTTGATGTTTTAACGCAAGAAAGCTGTCATGGTCAGGGGGCAGTCACTGCAATAAATAGTCCTTAGGGCAGCAGTAGAATGTGGTTTCTGGCCAAAGGTGATGCTTCAATATGATCTGCATAAAATCAGGCAGGTGAATAATTGTTTGTAGGTTTGGATATAAGCTTGACGTTTTTCCATATCAGTAAGTCAGGTGCGGATGGTGTCATCTTTATTCTTAGGGAGCTGATCTCTGCCACTTGCAATGCTTATAAACAGAACTATTGTTATGAACTTGAGGGAATCCAATTTTTCTTTCATCCCACATGCAGTCTACATTTTGAAGGATATAGCCACTGAATCTCAGCTACTTAATTCTATGATTAAAGTAAGCACATTATTTGGTCTGCACTTCGATCATCACTTAATCTTGCAGTATTCACAAAATACCTTTCTCACTTTTCATTTGCAAAAATTCTATGAGTCCAAACACACTGGGAGGCAGTTCATAAGAGATTGATGTCTCATGTAAATAAAAATCTTCAGAGAAAGATTTTATTTATAATTCAAGTTATTTTTATTATTTCAAATAATGGTATATAACAATGAATTATGTAAATCCATCTCTTCTCAGTGACTAAAATCTACTTCATACTTTAAATTTTTTCATATGTTAACCATACAAAATTATACGTTTAAGAAGAAATAATTTATGAAAATATAGCTAATATTTGGACTTTGAAAAGGAAATCAGATTAAGTAGGGAAGATTGTCACTTAATTAATTGAAAAATGCATAAAAAACTTGGAAATTGAATTCCTGAATGAGCTAGTGCTTAGGAATGAAACAACTTCTATAAATAGCTATTTGCAAAACAGGTCCAAACTTCCACTTTGAAGCATCTGTTATTGGCTTTAGTGTGTTCCCTCAAATACAACTTTAAATAACAGAGCACTTTGATGAATATTATATATGAACTAGAAATTAATAAACAATCTTAGATGAAGTAAAGAACCAGAAAAAACATTTTTCAATTCATTAAGCTGTTTCTTTCATGTGGCAATGAAATAAATGTGGAATCGAAGATATAAAGGGGTATTGTTCGTGCAATATTAGTCTTGCAACACTCTCCTTTTGCTTTGTCTTAACTTGCTCATGCTGTGTAAAAATTAAATAACTGACATGCTATCATCAGACCAAGTGGAAATTAAAATGTTCACATGCTATGACACTGCTGTTTTTCCACATATTTATAATCAAATTTTCTGGTTTTTATTTGGTAGATACAACATTGCATATTCCTCGGGTTTGCTACTGTCAGATTAGTACAAGCTAAAAAAAGCTCTGATAGGTCTAAAATTGAGAAATTATCAACCAACTCTTAAAATAAACAAAAAAAAAAATTAGTTTAACTGATAAGACACAAGGAGGGAATGGCACAGCATCCCTTCTTCATTGGCTCTTGAAAGGCAAGACCATCTGACTTGTGTACAATGTCTGTATAAGGGTTGTCATAAAAGGAAATTGCATAATCTACCAATTTCAGCAATCTGAAATTCTGGGGGTTCCAGGGCCAGGAACCCCCAGAATGTGGGGGTTGACATTGTTCCACATACTAGAGAACCAGCAAGGGTCATGTTGACTATTGATGGTCCAGAGTTATTGTAAAGAGAAATCTGGAAATTATCTTGTGTAACTTGCTTTAGCATCCCAAATTTTCCCTTTCCCCTCTGCTCTCCTTCCTTCTTCCCTTTTTATATTCATCCATATATTTAGTACTGTACTATGGGATCAAATATTTGTACTTGTTCTTCCCAGGCTGGAATGCCTTCAAAGTAGACAGGTCTTAGTGACCTCATATCAGAGATATCTGAGTAAATCTGAATATTGTTGTTACACAGGATGTCAGTCTAGAAGCTTAATGGTCCCCTCTGACTTTACAATCCATGAACCTGTAAATAATTGCAGTAGTAACTTGAAGATCTTAGAACACTTCGGAGAAAAATGGGGTAATTTATTTACAAAATTCTTGCAAAGACAGGGAAAAATCCTTTAGGCCTATAGCCAAGCTAGTACATTGTAGAAAATTAATTTTCATGCTTGTGCTTTCAACAAGAAATATGTCACTATGTAGAAATTATATGAAAAGGATAATCATTTCCTTTACAACAATGTGGGCTGAGAAGGAAAACATATATAAACACTTTAGGCACAAATATAGTCTTTATTTTCCTTTTTGAAAAACTTAAATACATTTAAAATAATCTGGTTTAAATGATGCAGCATGTTATGAAAAAGAATCCAACATTTTTTAACCAATTTGTTATTAGATTTTGTTATAGAATTAAAACTGCTTAAATTAATTTCAGTTGCTGAATTACATGAATGCATTTCAGAAAAAAATGTAGAATTTATATCAGATTCGTATCTTAGATTAAGCATAAAAACCAAACCCTTGTAATTTTTCTCTTATATGGATATGATAATTTCTATTTTTCTTTTTCAAGCTGGGTAAACCTGTAGATCAATATATTACAAAATAATATATATTCTAACAGCTTGAATTCCTTTATACATATATAATTTTAGAAAACCTCATAATCTTTAATTATATTTTACTTAGGATTATCTAATGAATAAAAGTAAACAAAATCTATAATAAAACTGACAGTGATATACTATATTTCTGATATTAGCCAAGCTAATATAAATATACGAAATATGAAAATTTCTTGATAATTTGTGGTGCAGTGCATATTAAGTAAATTAACAGCATTTTCTTCAAAATAACTTTATGTGTACATTTTTTTCTGAATTTTCTTCTTTTAATTCAATGGCTTCCTTTCCTAATAGAAGTAGTAACTACTTTATCTGGTCAGACATTTCATGGTTTTGAAATGGAATGGTACTTGGAATGGCTATGATAATTTTTTTTTCTAATCTAATGTAATTTCTAGATACTTGAAATAAAGTTTTGTGTCTTTTTTAAATGTAGGAAATCCAATTTCTGCAAGTTATATTGCTAATAATTCTGCAAAATTTTCAGATTAATAATTTATAATTCTTATTTTCACATATCTATTTTAGTGTTCTGATAAGGAAATTTATATGTGGTTTTAATATTATCTTTTAAATTTTAAAGACTAAAAAGGTTAAAATACATTAAAAACCAATAAAGAACACATAAACCAGTAAGGCAGTACTTACAGAATTGAGATATTCAGTGGAAAATAATATTTATTGTTCATAATTTGTAACAGAAGAAATCAATATGGAAACTGACATACTCTTATTTTATGTACAGTTGAAATACATAACGACAGTGCCCGTTTAGTATGCTGCACTTCAATCTTTGAATGCTGAACTGCCTGTATACTTTTAAAGATTAATTACTTACTTCTTAATACTCTAAGAGGGAAAATCAGAATGACAAAGCCTCTGTGAAAAGGTCTGCAAAAAGCTGGCTGTCTATAGAAAGGAAGGAGTGGGAATGATGTCAGAAAAACTCCAAATGCACTGATGAATTGTTCATGATCAATTTTAATTTTAGGAGCAAATGCAGAGGGAAAAAAGAAAGTAAAGTCTAAATGCAAAGAGAAATCATTCAGTGAAATGATTTAACACCAAAATGTAGCAAAGCACCAAAAATGTAAAAGGAGACAAATTTTATGAAAGTCACTCTCATAATTTGTACTATATAACCTTCAGTTTACTCCTGTAACCATAATATGAAGATTTCTTTATGTACCATATATTTAAAATTATGGCTCTCTGTCACTGGTGTACTCGAGTAAGGGCAGCTGATATGCCAACAGCCCTGGTCATATTACTCCAAGCCAGAGGAACAGACACAGGATCTTTTTGGGGTACAAATGAAAACCAGACTGTCAGCAGCATTTCCTATATGCCTTTTAAAAAGGTGAAGCATGTAG
Source organism: Setophaga petechia (assembly GCA_024362935.1). Classification (NCBI taxonomy): domain Eukaryota; kingdom Metazoa; phylum Chordata; class Aves; order Passeriformes; family Parulidae; genus Setophaga; species Setophaga petechia. The sequence continues at coordinate 368,799 of JANCRA010000002.1, read as the reverse complement.
TTCTAGCGCAGCTCTGCAGCAATGAATGGCCTTTTAAGTGAGGCAAGTGGTACCATGTTATGACAATCAAAGCCTTAAACAAGAGGTAGAAGCAGTGGGAAGGAGATGCTGCAAAGCTTCAGGCAGCCCGTAGTGATATGCTGAGCCCCCAGGTATCTTCTGCAGCCTCTATCAAAAACTAAAAACTTGTTCAGCACTGTCAAAACCTGTGTGTGCCTCAGTAGTGAGGGCGGAACCAGAAAATGAATGGAAGCACCTTAAAAACATCTGCTTCAGAAGTATAAAATATTAAGATATGGGAATTAGTGCTAAACATAAATCTCCATTTTTGAAGATAAGAAGAAAGACTTACAATACACACATATGGAAAAAACACTAGAGGCACGACTTTGTATAATGAGAAATAGAAGGAGAGGGGAAAAGGGAGATGAATTTTCCCCCTAGAACAGAGAAAATGCCTCTGGCACAAATTCTCGTGTGTCATATCTCTAAGCTGGTGCACACAGCTCAGAGATCATAACAAAGAAAAAACTGGACATAGAACTGTCCCAGACTGAGATAGCCCCGTGGGCACATTGTGGTCACCAGCACTGCTAACAGCTTCTTTCTGTGCTGAAGAATTTAGCTTGCAGGCATGGGACATAAAAACAGTGATTTTCAGCAGGGACTCTGAAGCGTCTGTGAAAGAATTTGAAGCTGAACTTAATCTAGTATTATGATTATGTTTAATTTTTCATAACTGTTTCCATCTTTCAATCCTCTACTCAAGGCAGGTCTGTGTAAATATTTCTGACAAGTATTCCTGAGTTATCCCTGGAAGCAGTGGGCAAGTCTAGGTAAAATGATGTGCGCTGACTTTCTCTTGGAAGAGCTCTAGTTCAAAAATTTAGGGGACCCAGGGCACTCAGGAGCTATAGCTGCTCTTGGGAGAATCACTGTAATACTTGGAGCCATGGTCTTAGAAGTCCTGTTTGACAAGCATCAGTCACTGAGACACCTGCAGGGAGAGTAGCGTGATGGCTTGAAGCCTCTCCTGATTTCCTCTGACAGATCATATCAGCTTTATCAACCAGAGTATTTCAGATGGTAGAGTGAAACACACATTTTCCCAAGGATCATGTCTTGCACTGTACAGCACTGGTGAGCACAAACCTCTATTCACAAGCTGCAGTAGTGACTCCTGGGTACCTTAGGAGCAGATGGCTTTGTGGAAGTGCTGTTACATGAGAACACCTTTTGTACCACAGAAAAACTGTGAATAATTTATTGCAAAGGAGATATATTGTCTTTTCATGTTTGGGGGTATCATGTAAGGGAGCTCTGACAGTATGGTGATTTATCACAGCACTATAATATTTTAAAATCAAATAATGCAGCAATGCAGGAAAACAGGGTGAATTAGTAAACAAAGAGCTTTATCAACATAGTAGTAGTACAGTACAGTGCCATACATGCCATGTACCATTCAAAAAAAGTCAATAAAAATAAGACCTTTTAATATAATTTTTGCTTAAGTGGAATTCATGCATAAGAAAATTATAATTGTTAATAAACTGAAAATTTTTTCATTCCTGAAGTAACAATCCCTTGTGGTATTGACAGTGAACTTCACTTGGAAAAGGTGATAAGAAGGATTCTGACAAATCTCCAATGAAGAATCAAAGATTCGTTAGAGTATAAACTCTGACACAAAATATGTACAATTTTGCAAGTGCCAAAATAAGAAAAGATTCATTAAAATTTGCAAGTTTAAAAATGATGTGAAAATGGGGTGTATACATCATTTGAGGAAGCAGATCTTTCCTTTATGTAAAGTTTATACAAGGTTTCATGTAAAACATAAGCATCCCACTAAATTTTCTATCATTCATTTTTCTGAATTCACCTTTTTTGTGAAGTGAAAATTTCATGGAAGTTTCTTAAGCAATTGCTATGGACTACAATGAATTCCTGAAGACTGGTATGAAAAGTGCTGAAATTCATTAAAATCATGAGACTATTTGTTCCATTAAAACTATCAGTAATATTTTCACATCTTTATTAAAAAGAAATGCCAAACGATTTAGCCTGTAAGAAGGGATATAACTTTGAACAGTTATTTATAACAATGCAGTTCTATGATCTGCAGTAACATTTCAAATGTCTTTTGTCTCCACCTCAGAAATAACCGCTCTGTTTATCTTCCATTTGTCTTCTGTTGTTATTTGCAAATTTACTTCCATCAAAAGTTACAAATTGCTAATTTCTTTTTCTTTTATGTTTCTCCCCTTTTCCTACACTGGTGACATACCTACAGCTGTTCAATCCCTCTGAGTCATTTTGAAACCTGTGAGAGACTGCTGCAAGCAATATCTTCCCTGATCATAACAATTTGATGTAGAGCCATTTCCTGTGCAGATCTAAAGAGGAAAGTAAATTGGAATTTTATTTCAGCTGGGAAGAAAGCAGCAGTGCCAAATACCTGAAGTCATTGTAGGCCTGATTTCAAAGATGATTTTAGGATTTAGGACTGAGGACACCTGTCTCAGTTAGGATGCTACTGGTAATTGGGTACCAGATGTGGTTTCATGCCTTTTGAGCTGGTAGAAAGGTAGCAGAGCAATAGGAAAGGCTAAAATTGCAGAAATAGCTTTGAAATTGCAAAAACAATGCTAAAGACTGTTGGAAAGAAAGTATATGCCCTTAGCTCAGAGATATTTTAATGTAACAATGACATTTTTAACCAGTTTTGGAAATGGTATTAAGTAGACAATAGTACATGAATTAATGAAGAGTAGAAGCCTATGGTATAAAGTTTAGCAATATAAAAATAGTGCCATATAGGTAGCTCTTTTTCAGTAGATAGGTAGTTCAAATATATTAATCTGTTTCTGTTACCCTGTATTTTGATAGTACACACAGCACCCACCTGCCCCCTAAATTTTTGTATCTTTCTGTGTTGGGCAATATGTTGAGTATATTCAGATGTAATAAACAGAAAAACCTTGTTCTACAGGGCACACTGCAAAAAAATGACAGCATAAATGTACAACAAACAGAGCACTAAACAGTAAAACTGAAGTATTGTGTTGTATATTGGAAGACATTCAGGTTTTCAGAATGAATTTCAACTGCCTTGTGACATTTGGCATGTTTTTAACATCCTCTTAAGCACTGGAAAATACAGATAAAAATGTGCTAACAATTTTCTGGTACAGATAGAAAGCTGCAGCTCCCACCCTAACATCAAAATTTGGGGAACCTGCCTAACTTTTATTTATGTGCTTCTTGGAAATAATTTCAGCAGCAATTTGGGAAAAAAAACAGAGTAAAAGATTTCAGCTAGAGATCACAACCAAGCATGAGTCAACTGTATCAAACCCCCCCCAAAAAAGAAGAAAAACCCCAAACCCTGGCCTTCCATCTTGGTGTAAGCTGTTAAGTAGGGCAGAAAATTTGACCAAAGAGAAAAAAATACAAAAAAGAATTTAAGACATGGAGCAGCTTAGCAAAAGAGAAGGTTGAGGAATTTTTGTAATAATCTTCAAATACCTCTGAAGTAGATGCAGCAAAGGAGTACACATGCCTCACCACATCTAATGTGAATAAGTTGAGGAAAGGGTTTGAATCATAGGATCATTTTAGTTGGAAAAGACATTTAAGATCGTCGAGTTCAACTGCCAGGTCCACCACTAAATCATGTTAAGCTGCCAGGTCCACCACTAAATCATGTCCCTAAGTGCCACATCTACAGTCATTTAAATACTTCCAAGGGATGGTGACTCAACCATTTCGCTGGACAGTCTACTATAATGCCTGACCAGCATTGCTGTGAAGAAATTTTCTTATTTTGATTTGGAATGTGGAAGATACAGGTTCAATGTTAAGGGGAAAATGATGTGGGATATGTCTAGCTTTTCATTAATGAAAGTTGTTAGGAAGATGGTTAAGAAAACAGCTTCCAGGAAAGATGTAATTGTATTTAATTCTGATTTGTGTAGGATGAGATGACCTCCAGAGTATTTTTATGTACGTTTCTTTAAATTTTCTTGAAAAACAAGATTTTCTCAATATTAGGCATATAAAAGTTTATATCTAACGAGAACTTTTTTTGAACAACTGTATATCGTTGTCAGTGGATAACTTTTGATTATCTGGTAACACTTCAAAAACCTGATGGCCATATTTTGTTGCCTAGAGATCTGTAAAATATAGCAGTGTTGGGAAAACTCCTATAACTTGAGGTTTTCCCTGTTTCCTGATGTGCTTTAGCACAGTGCTTTTAGTATTAGACTTTAAGAACCCTTTAATACATGGTACGAAGAGATGTTAAGTTTAACTCCCAAATTATTTACCATTCTGCATAAATAGATAAACTACCTTAAAAAAACAAATATTAACCTCTTTGTGAATAAATGTTCTTCATAGAAAGACTAATAAGTGTGGTTCCACATGCTCAGCATCATTACAAACACAGTTTGTTATTTTAAGTGTGTTGTGCCTTTCCTGTGTTAAAATCTCAGGCGTCAATATGCATTTTATGACTTATGTATTTTTAACTGCTCTGAAGATGGGGGGAAGAAAGATAAAATGTGAAAAAAAGACAATTCAATTTTTCATCAGTGTTTTTCAACATGAGAAATATTAAAGGATTTTGTAGCAGGAGGAAGTTCTATTATTATGAATGGTTTTTCACTATTTTCACTTCTTTCATTGTTTGTAAATCAAACAAACATTGCCATTTTAACAAATTTGTCCATTGGTTGAAAATGTTGAACAAATGCTATGCATGTTCAAGTCCAAAAGCAGATAATGAGCTAGCATGGGTACTGCTTCAAATAATCATTATGTGCAATTTTGAATAGCAGCTGTTTGATAGGCTGTGAAAAGCATGTGACATTCATCTACCCCCTATATGAATTATTCCCTCTTTTACTTTACAGTTTCCAGTTTTCACCATTACCACTTTCAATCTGTTGCAGTTACTGCAAAATCTGCTGCTTTGGCAGCCACTCCAGTCAGCAAGATTGTTCAATGTTCAGTACTTTTAAGAAAAAAAAAAAAAGAGGGGTTATGTGCTTTTTTAAAGACAAAGTAGATCTTTAAAGTAGCATTCAGACTATTTTCCTCTTTCAGAACATGCAGGTATATAAGTCAGGTTGAAAATATTTAGAGACCTTTGAACTATTCTATTCTACCTCATGTCTTTGAAGATTGCAAAAAGGCTTTTTAAGGAAAAGAAAAACATAATTATGCTATCAACAGACACACAAAGAAAGCACAAGAAGTAACAGTTTATATTAAAGAAAAGTTGATAGACAAAGTAGAAATTGGGACGTAAAGATACATGGATATTTCCATTTTTTCCAATTACTTTAAAATACTTTAAATAGCAGTGCTCAAGTCTCTGAGAATCATTCTTGTTATTGTCATCTATTTGTATTAATCATAGGAGATGCAGACAGAGCTGGCTAGTTTTGAGTACTTTGAGATTCAGGGGGACATGGCTAAAATTCCAATTGCTTCATTCCAAGCAATGCTCAATAGGATTTCATGACCTGGTATTCTCCTCTTCTTTCTGTGGCATGCTGCAAAATCCTATTAGTCTGTGTTCAGGAAATCTGCAAAATATATCTTCTCTTCTCTTCTCTCTTCTCCTCTTCTCTCCTCTTCTCTTCTCTTCTCTTCTCTTCTCTTCTCTTCTCTTCTCTTCTCTTCTCTTCTCTTCTCTTCTCTTCTCTTCTCTTCTCTTCTCTTCTCTTCTCTTCTCTTCTCTTCTCTTCTCTTCTCATTGTAACACAGGACATACTGAATTGACCTGTGACCCAGTGGGACCAGTCTAACTTCTGTCATAATGAGTGGCAAGACCTACACAAACTTCAGGTGTTATCCCTTTACATCTCATTCACTGGCATGGCTTTTAGCCTCGGTGAGCTTCTCAAAGTTAATACCTCCTGTCTGCAATGGTTTTCACTGCCACAAATTATACTCAGTGAGAAGAAAATATTTTACCTTAATTAGTTTTAGATAATTAATTTCTCTTGAAACCTGCACTTTGAAAAATTCACTGACCCCTACTTAGTTGTCTAAGATGTATTTTAAAACAATAGCCTTTGAAATAATGAAGAGATGCTTTTCCTTCTTGCTATCTCAGCCTAGCAAACAGAATATATAAAATATTTTGATCACACACACAGATACTGCCCCACCCTCACCCTCCCCATCTCCCCCCACCCTCCATATGTTTTTCCTTAGTTAAGTTCAAGTCTGGCTACATTTAATGATCAGTGGCAATGGGAGCCATTTGGGCCTTATTCATTGGTTTCCTGACCGGTTTTGATTTTTTTTCCCCCCCACAGGTAAAATCCTGTAGGATTTGTATTGTTAGGAACACTGCTTATTTATTGAGAAGATCCATTCAGTTTCACAAATTCTTATAGGCAATGTATTTTTAGGAAGAATGATTTCTCTTGAAATATTTTTTGTATTTTTGTGTTTTTAAGACTGTGACTTTACTTTGCATAGGAAAATCTGGAAATTATTCTTGCTCTTTGGAAATTAAGAGCTTTTTTTCCTATTCATTCACATTCATGCAATAGGGCTCTCCCTGAAGAATTCCCTACAAGGAATCTATGTTCTATTTTATTTTATCACCTACAAATATGCTAACTACTCTATTAATAGGTATTTATAGGAGAGGGGGAAAGAAATCTTTTCTGAAGTGACTTTATAATGAATGCTGATAATAAAAAAGATTTCAATTAAAGATTAGTAGAAAAGAAAAAAAACCTCAATAGATACAGTGTACTCTGCATATTCCTAAGAAGCATACTACAAAATAGTACTGATAAGAGATGCTCCAAATTCAGTGGTGGTTACAGATCCAGCCTGGGCATAAAACGATAACACAAAGAATTCTTTGCTGTGCATTTTCTCTGGGCTTATGTGATCTGATAGAATTTAAAAGACTTTTTTCATATGACGTCTCTCTTTACAATACAACAGGTTTTCCTCAGAAAGCTATAAAACACTAAATTAAGCTGAGAATAATGAGCCATTTTCCAGGTAGTTGCGGCTTGTCACACTTATCCATACCATTTATACTTTGGAGTTGGACTTTAATCAACAGAGTCAACACATGAAGCAAACTTCAAATTTTAAGCATTTTATATTTCAGCAGTTCTCTTCTTTTTTCTTCCTCTTGGTTGTATGGAAGTTTTGGAAGTGACTGTGCATGACTATTAAAGACATCTGCTGCAGAACTTTGCTTGGTGTCTCAGGAAGACTATTACATGACACTGGCACATTCAGTCAGAGGCAGCCACTCTAAATTCTTTGCTTCAGCTGTACAAGCAGAACATAAGGGAGAAATATTTTTAGCTTCATTAAAAAAAAATTTATTAGAAAAATATGAATTTTCTCATTATGAGGATTTTTTTCTTTAAAGAATGGAACTATTAGCACCAATTATTTTCTTTGCAAACCCTAAAATTTCATTAGAATATTGAAAATTTCTGGTTGAGTTTTTAACATTTATAAATCCACTAAAATAACCCACATAGCTTTTCTTAATGCTTTTCTCCATTGTGCCCTGATAAAGGTTGTCGTTTTTGGCAGCATTAATGCATTTTATTTGTAGTTGTTAGTAATTAATTAGGCTGTAATCAGAACAAGGTTCTGTTTCATAAAACTCTTCAACTGTAGGTATTCTGGAGCAAGAGATACAGCATAAGAATTAGTAATAGACTGTAGCTTTGCATTGATTTTCTTGCATATCTTTTGCTTTTAAAAACACTTGAAAACAGAAGCAAATGCTTATTCGGAAAAGAAAGGAACACAATGGGACAAGGAACAGAGGTGAGAAAAGTTTAGATTGAACACTTAATACATTTAAATAAAAAAAATATAAAATGATCATTTATTCCAAAAATACCCCAAAAGAAAACAGAAACAAATAAACAAAAAAACCACACACACATAAAAACCCCAAAAAACCAAAAAAAAACAAAAAGAGGGAAAGCCCTCCATTTCAAGGCCGTCCTTTCAGATTTTATCTAGGTCACTGTGATCAGGGACCAAGTATTAGCTCTGGCACAACATTAGGAAAGACAATGAAGTCAGCCCACAGACAAATTTTGTCCTAACTGTTGCTAACAACTACTGATTAACTCACAACTCTACTTAGACTGATTTAGACATTTAAAACTCCCAAAGTGTATGAATATATCCACCAAGTAAAGCTATGTCTTACAACAAATGGCATCCTTGTGAGAAGATAGAGAGGAGTACAATATTTGGTTTTTTTCTCAATAATAGTAATGGTTTCCAGTAGAATTGTGGTCTGTTTTTCCTGCTAATACTGAGACTGCTTATTTTCTTACTTCCACTTTTCTGCAATTCAGTCTGGAGCCTGCATTTGACTATGTTGCTCAGAAAATTTGTGCTCATGCTTCTGATCCCTCATCTACATCCCTCTCTCCTCCATTGACCTCCATCTTCCTCTACTGTCTCTTTTTTCTTTCCTCAAACATTTTTCACCCTGATGTCATACCTTCCATTGATGTTTTCATCTTGAAAGTTTAGTTATGCTTTAAGCCTCTGCTCTCAGAAAGACAAACTCACTGGACAACCACAGATTTTCCTTGCTTTTGTTCTAGTTTCTGATTGTTACACTTTTCAAAACTCCAGAATTTTTTTTTTACCACTACAGCTTATTCAAAAAAGTATGGTGGTTGGGTTTTTTCATTTATTTTTTAAACCAACTGTAGGGTAATATGAGAAATTCATTAAAAATTTTAGTACCGCTCAATTCACTGTTTTTCAAAAAAAAAAAAAAAATTTAAAAAGGTTTTTACATTTAAATAAAAGTATTTTAAAAGATGTTGAGCTTAAATTACTTCTCTACCTGAAAAATATTTTATTGATGAGAAATGGATAAATTAGAGAAATACTTAAGCTCTAAATGTCATTATAAGAACTTCATAATTCTGGTTTAGAATCATGCTCAGTGACATGAAACAACCAACTGATTTAAATGTGTGAAGAAGACTGTGCATCACAGAGTTGGTATGTAAGAAAGAAACCAGACCAAAAGCAAACCCATCTTAGCAGAAACTTCTGTGCTGCATAAGGATTTCCAGGACCTTCATTTTAATTTAATGAACTTCAGCAACAATTAAGTTTTGCAGAGAAAATGTTCTCATCTTTGCTTGCTTCAGTCTTCTGTCAGCTATACACTTGATTGTAACCACCAGCAGAAAGTGTGCTTGGGAGTGGCAGTGGCCTTCTTTTAGAGAAATATGAAACAGGTTGGAAAAACACTAATAAAACTAGGGAGGAAAATAGTCTATGATGTCAACACAGCCTTCAAATCCATGAACTGCACTTATTAAAAAAATAAATATACACTTATGTCACGCTCTTGTCATTAACGTTTAATGTGCAAAGAGTGGGTGAACATTCTATATTTAATTAAAACACAAAATTATTACTTCCATCTGCACATGCAGGCCTGAGAAGTGGCTTAAGGTACACAAAAAATTTACATCTGGTATTCAAATTAAGGTGTAGGGAGACATTTTAACCATATCAGGTGTCACACCATTTCTCTGGTGTAGAACATATATGATACGTTATTTATTAATATTTGAAAATGTTTTCAATATTTGAAGTTTCTCAGGCACTTGTATAGAGTTTAAATCATGTGAGTGAATCACAGCTTCCCAGCATTAGGAGATCTCTTCAGTTATTTTCATTTCTTATTTTTATTTTATTTTTTGGTTTCTTAGGAAACCAACACAGAATGTTCTTTTTTTCTCAGTGCAGCTTTTTCAGTAATTCTTTTGTTCTCCATTTAGTGCCAAGGAGCACAGACCATGTTAAATCCATACAGCAACCTGCAATCTCCTGAACCATATGCTATTTTTACAGCAGGTCACCTGTGGAAATGCTTTTTTCAATCAAATCCTCCTTCTCTTGGCTTGTCACTCTGCTGGTTCACACTGGGGCTAATCCTGGTGCTGTCACTCTGCAGCCACCAAAGCCACCATCTGCTCTTTGCCCTACTCTGGCCTTTGATCAAACAGTAAATAAATCCTTCAGGATAGGGAGGGATTTCCTGGGTGCTGGCCATACGGCAGCATATTTGGTCATTGCATGGAGCCCACTGTGATGGCTGGTAAGTCAGGTACCTTCCCATTATCTTCACTTGGACTTAGGAAGATTTCTCAGTGCGGAAATCAAACATTCTCATCTGCCTCAGAACTGGCAATGCTGCTAGTGCACGGCTTTGAAATGAGGTTGTCAGGTGGATTTTGTGTGCCTCAGAGCAGCAAAGGCTAACCTCCTGCAGGGACAGAAGAAAGACCATGCTGGCATTCCCACAGTCCCACCTGAAAAACGTTTGCTGACAAGGAGCTCTGGTGGCACCGAAAGATGTTGATTAGGGATTGTTTTCTTGGCTACATGTGAACAGACCTGAAACCAAAATGATGAGGCTGGGTAGCTGCAAGAGGAAATCCAAAATGCTGAAGAGGATCATGATTTTTCTGACAGAGGAAGGAATCTGCAATAGCACTACAATAGTACAGGCCAGTAAACTTTAGCAGATCTTGTTTTTTGCTGGGGAGGCAACTGCTGAGCAAAGATGGGACACAATATATCACTCTGTGTGCATGGGGTTGAAGTGCTGAACGGTACAATTCTTGCTAAACCCTGCAAAACTGCATCTGACATTGCTTGAGATAGGACAGAGGCTAACTCAGTCGCTGAGTAAGCATAGCTGGTGGGCCTTAAAATATCTGTAGACTCCAACAGAATTGCTGAACTAACAAGCTGCTGAGCCAGCATAATGAATAGAACATAGCAAAAATAATGCAATAGCTTTGTGGTTAAGACAGCTGTAAAAGAAAGAAAAGAAGAGCTGTCTATCAGCCCATTTCAAAGAACTGGCTCCCCAGTCTCTTGTAATATTGACTAGAATGGATTCAGCAAAACAGCAGAAGGATAGTCTGGACAGCTGAGAATGCGTGTGGCCTGTGGGTCACAGCACTATAAGGAGATAAAAGAGACTCAAAATTCATCAATGTGAGTTCATCAGAAGAGAATCAGCATTGCAGATGCCACGGACTGAGAAAGGTGAGAATTTTCTCCAAATTAGCTCGAATACTGGCCAGGGTATGCTTGTGACTCCCAAGTGGCAGCAGCAGGCATCTTGCAGACCTTTATAAGATATGAGAACTTAGATCTGAGAGAAGAGTGCCTCATGACCAGAATGCTATGCTGCTAATGACTTTGCTAGGGAGTTTATAATAAATATCCACTACTTTTTATATTATTTCATTTGTTATATTTTGGGGTGGATGCAAAGATAGACAGCTAGATTGATAGATAGATTATAGACACATCCATCCATCCATCACAATAAAATTTATGATTATCACTCATCATGCTATAATTGCCTATAGTTGTTGTCTGGGTTTGGTTCCTGTATTGATGACTTGTAGTTATATTTGCTCTGCTTTTATTTAGTGGAATTTTTATAAGCTACCAGTCAGTGTAAGGTGTTAAAATCATCACCTTCTTAACATTGTGGATCCCTGTGGTCGTATGTCTACCTACTAAATAATTTGCATTACTTTTCTCATATTTAAAGTTACATCTCCAGAAAATTTAAAAAGAGCTGGATACTGATATGTAATCGTTCATACTGCTAACCTGTTAGCCTGGTTTCTTATATATTTATTTCAGGAGAACCAGCAAAACGACTAAATTATCATAACAGCTATCATGTCTGGGAATGCTTTAAAGGATTACATGTTGGAAGCTGTTCCAAGTCGGCTGGTTGGGTGTCACCAACGTGTTTTGGAGAGAGGAGAGTTTGTGCAGACACAAACTGCACCATGTCTGTTGGCTTTGGGAATGAAGCACAGAAGCCGTTTCATCTTATATAACACTTACTCACAGCCTGATATGTCATTCCTGCTCATGAAACTTTTGAATAGATTTCTGCAGCTTGTAGTGAGACTTCCTCTCTATTATCTAAACAGTTTTGCAAAATGAAACTTTCTGAAAAGTTCAATTGAATAAAGCACTGCTTACAGCTTTTGAATTTATGTAGGAATATTTGTTAAAATCCTACAAAACTTTGCAGAGCATTATAGCTTCTTACAAGGGTAGGGATGGTCTTATAAAGTAAATTAATTTTAAATCCCATTCAGAATGCACCAAAAGCCATAAACAGAATATTTTGTCTTTTTTGCTTTATAATTAACTTATATAACAATTTAATTGAGATTTTATATTATCCTTTACAGAGAACACATCCTCATTTTTTTCACATCCTTTTTCTTTAGAACACTTTTTCATTTATTTATCATTCTGTATTTTAATAAAAAGCAGAAAAAAGTATGCAAAATATAACACATTGAGCTCTCCTTTCAAGCACAAACAGATCGTTTACTTTTGAATTAATGGAAAAATGCCTTATGTCAGCATATTTGATTTTGAGTTTTTATGAATTTGAGTCATTAAGCTGAAGTCTAGACTCAAAATGACTCTTTTTTCCTGTCATCTGGTTTTAATTGGACCATAATTTTATGTCTTCACAGGATGACTCTGATATGTTACTAGTATGTTAGCAAAAAATATATGTGGAGAGTAAAATACATGATTTTCTTCTCTCACTTCCTATATCCTTTCCTCAAAGACTTAAAGAACTATTTAGCACTTTAAGGACCATTCCTTTCCTCTTCTGTTTCCCAGGCTAATTTCCAAAATGAGGGGAGGAAGTTCCCCTTATCTCTTTTCAAACTTAATCATTGCCTTATGGGATAAGTCATCAAAATGGGAAACATGAAAAAAATTGTGCAAGGTAATGCCTCCAGGGCTTCTGTGGGTGCTCACTTCAACCAACAAAGGTTTGGGAACACATTGGGAGGTCATATATGTTAGTCTTTTAAAATCCATGCCTAAATTCAAATGGACGTAGTGAAAATGCAGAGGAGCTGCAGCGTCTCCCCCTCTCAAGAAGCAGCATTCAGGCCAGCAGCCACGTTGACAGCAGCTGTTCCTGCCGTGCCTGAGCCCTCCTCGCTCCCCTGAAGGAGGGCAGTGCTCATGTCTGTGCCTAGTCAGTGCTCAGATATCTGTATTCACCCAGGCAGCTATTCCTCTGTTCCTCATCCCCATCACAACACCCAATGTACAGCCAAGACACTGATTTTATGGTGCCTGTTGTAACAGGATATGCTGAACATATACTGAAAGCATTCATAATTTTTACCAAAAAATAAACATACATCATGATCTATCTAAATAACAGTAAAAACATTATAACTATAGAGAAATTCTAAACAATAATAATAAAGAATAAATAAGAGTGTAAGATTTTTTTTTTGTCACCACTTCTTTTTTTTTTCTCTGAAATGAAGATCAGGACACATTTTCAAAATGAAATCTGCAAGCATGAGTACTTGGAGTACTTGGTACTCCATTGCTACTTAATGAAAAGTAAGATTCCAAGGAACAACAAAAATGAAACTCCTAGAGTTGAGGGTTCAAAAAATGCAATTAACAAAAACAGAAATCATGGAAAGTATACTGTCAAAATGTTGCTATTTATTTTGTCAAAATTAAGGTGGACTTTCTACAGTACTCATACAAACTAAACTCAGTCTCTGCTCCAAGACAGTAAATATTGTCATTTTTAATTTTTCACCAAAAAATGAATTGCCCAAATAAATAGGGAAACAAATACTGTTAAAAAGTGGTTGCAGAATTTACTGTGTATCTTTTGTTTTATTCCTTTCTATTTATTTAATAATTTATCCGGAAACTAGACCTGCTTTCCACTGTCTTTCTAAAGGCTCAGTGAAAACCTGTGTCACTGCCAACTGCTGCTGCACCTGATGTTTTATTTTTGCAGCTCTCTTCAAAAACCTGGAGACAAGAGCTTGTTCACAAGGCAAGCTTTTGCTACTAACCTAATGCAAAATAGCCAGTGGTGCCATTTAGTCGACATAAGATTGCTTCTTTAACCACTGCACATGGTTAAAATTTGCAGCGATTTTAACCAGGGTTCAATGTGTATATTAGCAGGAGGCTGGAGGCCTCATTGGATTCCTTTCTGCTATATTCAAAATCACCATAGGTGTTATTTATACCACTTCTGTTCTTAGTGCATTTGCCAAGAAAGAAAAGTCAGTCCAACACAGTTGTCATCTAAAAATAAACACCAATGAGATCTTCTTCCTGTGGGCTGTAAGGTCATTCTGTAACTCAGCATGGTTCATTGATCTCTTCTACCCCCTGTGCCTTTCCAGATTTATTGGAAATCTGTTCAAAGGAGAATATATCTTACCGCTTGCTACTCTAAGAACTGCTGCTAAACGCTGAGTAAAAGATTCTTTTCTATTCTCTTTATTCCTTGTCCTTAGAGACAGACCCGAGGAAAATCTTCCCAAGTCTCTCAAACATCAGCTGAAAACAGATGAGCTGGGAATACCTTCTGCAGCTCTTCCTTGGGACAAGTTCACTAAGGTCAGGAAACACCTTGGGAACAATTCATATCAGTGTGTGTCTGTATTGCTTCTGTCATTAGCATGAAGAGCCTCAAAGTAATCTAAGTCAATGATTTGATTACTAATAAAGAGCAGCAGCACATGGACAGATGTATACTTTGTATTTCCCTTCCATTTAATATTTCACAGTATTAAAAAGTACTGTGAAGAGAGAAATCTTGCTACTAGCAAGAGTATATCTATCTATCTATCTATCTGTCTATCTGTCTATCTATCTATCTATCTACATCTATATACTTCCCATCAACCTAATCACGTCGTTCATTTCATGCAGTTCAAGCATTCATGTAAAACATATGTAACTCATTAGAAAAAATGGAGTTTCATCCACATTCACTCAGGTTATGTTCCCTCTTCACTGTAAATCCTGAAACAAATGGGAAAATGTGAACACATATGCCGGGAGTTTTACTAGGAGCTCAACAGCTGGTATATAATCACTGAGGTTTGATTAATTTGTTGTTCTTTATCTTTTTCTTTCTTTAAAGGTTCTTAGCAAGACTAATGCATATGCACTCAAGCCAGCAGTATGTGAGTGATGTGAATTGATAAAATAGTTTATGAGCAGTAGGATTCTGGGGTCTGCGGAGCTCCACTGAAGCAAACAGCTCACCTTTGGGGTAACCCTAGAAAATGGTGTGCAGAAAGGGAGAGAGGCTTAGTGCATCAAGAAAGAGAAAGATGAAGCGCTTGAATTCCTTTGATTCCTGCTACAGAGGCACATCTGACAAAACAAATTTGTGTCAGGCTTTTTGCAAAGTATTATCTTCTGCTTTCCCCTACTGCTGGGCCAGGCAGCTGCATGCCCCTTCCCCATCTGTGCCTCGTTCATCTCTTCCCTCTCTTCGATGATTTTCTTTATCTTGAACATTCACCGGATTTTGGCCTGATGTCTTTGCTTCCAATCATATAATGGTGGAATAGAAAGGCTTTGTTCTGAGTCCTAATAATTTAATACTCACTTAACAGTATTTTTTTCTACCTCATCTTTCTTTTTCATCCCAAAGGTGAAGTGGTATTGAAGAGGCAAAAGAGTTCAGAAAAGGAATATTTCTCTTTGACTAGACATTCAAACAGCTCCATATCTATCAACCCCTCTCATTCTCCACACATCTCTGCCTTCATTACTACTTTAGCCTCCACCCACCAGATTCCTTTGTCCTCTTTCCTCAAACAAACATGCAGTGCATATTGTGAACCTTAACTAAATGAACACAGTGGCATTTGCAGCGTGCTTTTAAGGCCAGGGGTGAAAGGTAGTGTTTCAGCCCAACAGAATGGCATGTAAGAAACTCAGCAGTCATACTTGAGCACTGCTACTTGGCAGATGTTCTCTGTGAACTTATCTTAAAAAAATGTAAGGTCCTTTGCTTGCTATCACTGCTGCATAAGCAAAGGACCAGTAGTAATAGCTGCAATATCAATAACAAAAGCTTGCAAAAGAGAGAGTGATTCACCACAGAGCCCTTCCTGACCATAGCTGTGACACCTGACCACCCCTTCTGAAACTGGCATTACCCAAACCCCCCATCCCGTTTAGAACTGGAACCACCTCACTGCTCCCTCTGCTATGCTTATTCCAAGGGAAGGTAGCAGCTGGTATCCTTTAATAGTCCTACATGTCCTGTGCATATGTCCAGTGGGAAATGGGGACTGACAGTGGGCTGCTGCGGCCTGAACAAAGTCACACCATCACTGGGTGCTGCTGTGCCAGACACACTGGAGCTTCAGTATGAGCTGGTGTCCAAGGCAGCAAAATGTCATTGCTAATGCATTTTTCTCCATTCCTTCAGCAGCAGAATGCAGGCCACAGTTCATGTTCACATAGAGGGGCATCCAGTACACCTGGAACCAACTGCCTCAGAAGTGGAATTACAGCCCCAGTATTTGCCAGAGTCTGACTGCACTGGAAAATGGAGAGGCTCCATAACACTTGCAATATCACTGGAAAATGGAGAGGCTCCATAACACTTGCAATATATTGATGATGTCATCATGTGGGGCAACACAGCAGAGGAAATTTTTTAGAAAAGGGAGAAGATAATCCAAATCCTCCTGTAAGCCAGTTTTGACATAAAGCAAAGTAAGGTCAAAGGATCTGCCCAGGAAATTCAGTTTTAGGAGCAAAATGGCAAGATGGATATCGTCACATTCCAGTGGATGTGGTAAAAAAAATAGCAGCTATGTCCCCACCAACTAGCAAGAAGAAAACACAGAGGCTTTTTTAGGTACTGTGTGTTTGCACAGGGATACACATTCTAGATTACAGTTAGACTGTTAGCTGTCTCTATCAAATGACAAGGAAGGAGAATGATTTCAATTGGGATCCTGGAAAACAATGTGTTTTTGAAAAAATTGAACAGGAGATTGCTCATTCATTACTTGGGCTAGTAAAGCCAGGATAAGATGTGAAAAATGTGTTCTATACTACATCCAGTGGATAATGGTCCTTCCTGAAGTCTGTGGCAAAAAGTTCATGGGGAGATTCGAGAACAACTCCTGGGGTCATCTGAATTGAGATTTCAATGATGTTACAGCTGACTTACAGTACTCAAACTCCACCTAACCCTCATCTGAATAATGTGGTTTAGGAGTTGTACTCCCCAATTCACTGCTCCCACTAAGACTCTCCAAACCACACACAACTCTCTTTTGCATCCCCCCTTTCCTCTCCCCTTCACTGCTGTGGTGCAATGGAGAGGAGAATTGGAGGCAGAAAGGGCAAAGATCAAGGGTTGAGATAAAAACAATTTACTGGAAACAGCAGAGAATAAGAAAACAAACAATATCAATACAAATGACAGAGGGTACAAGAAAATAAATTATTCACACCAAAAAAATCCCAATAACTGACAGTACCAGACAGTTCTCTCCACCATCTAGTTGTTTACTCAACTAGAAGAGAGGTTGTTTTACCCGCCCCTGGAAAAGATATGAAGAGGTATAGAATAACCCCTGTGTCCTAGGCATGCCCCATCCCACCTACTGCATGAAATTAACCTTGTCCTGTCCAGAACCAGGAACTGAGGAACTGCAGCCACTTCTATAGTTATTAATCAATTCACAAATGTAGGAAGAAAATAAACCAATATTATTGTTTTTCCCAAAGGTGCATTATTTTGTCTCTCCTTACATGTACAAATAAAATTAGACCCAAATTTCTCAGGATTATATTCCTTCATTTAAAAATCATGTGTGAAAGAAAAAGGCCACCTGCAAAAGACGCTGAGGGTCTGTAACAGTTTTGCACTTAATGCATTTATCCAGACATGACTGAACTTTATGCCCTCCCCAAGCTCTTCCCATCTGCTCAGCAAAACATAGGCTAAGAAAACATGTCACTGCTGTAAATTGATCTTGAACTTTCTTGCCTCACATTTATGTCTTCTAAAAAATCCTTAAAGCTGTAACTGGAGCAGTGATATACCCAGGTAAGAAACAACATTCAGTTAGGCAGCCAAAATCTGGCCATTTTCTCTTTAGTGTGAAACTAGTGTCATTTCACTGAAGATAAAGGTGTAGGTCCTGATTTATTTGTCCAAGAGCATTTCTAATTTATGGCCTTAGTAGATTGGCTCAGGTTCTCTTTTGGGTTAAGTGAATAAGTAACATAAAATATCCTCCAAACCAATGCAATTGAGGCAGGTCTAAGTGCTACACTTTGCTTCTGAGTAGAGAAAATACAAGTTTATTGTGCATGAGGGATCTTTTATTTTATCAAGATTGCTGAAAATATAAAGGGAACTAAATATACCCACACAAAAATTACCTCCAGAAGCACATTTAAATAAGACTTACAGAAGACAGTTAGAGGGGAAGAGCAAGAGCAGAAAGTGTCTGCTCTGATTTACTGTAAACCTCTCCCTGGGTGATTTTGATGACTCAAGACCTGAGAAGCTTAGAAAAATATATATGACAGAGTCAGATGCTGTTAACTCTATGAATACAAACAATGAATATTGTATCCCTCACAACTAAAGAAAATTATAGTATCTTGAGCTCTGAAAGAATAACAACAGCACCATAAGAATATTTTATTTCATGAGCACTTGCAATTAAGAATCAAAAGGAGAAAAGAAAATGCCCCAAGTCTTTTTTTTAAATAGACTTTGTATTTATGAATAACAAAATTAACAGGCATGTCTCGGTTCAAATGGTACTAGAAATATTATTTAGCTATCAGGAAAATGACTGAAATATTTTAACACAGCAAAAATTTCAACAGTACAATTTGTTATTCTACAAAAAGCAGTAAGTCTTTAGCTGCTGTAATTGCCTTGGTGTACTTGAATATCTTTATGCATATTTAAAAAATAAAAAAAAATAAGGAAACATTCCTATTTCTCTCCTCTGTTCTCACTTCATATTTAAACCTGTCAATTTCTAGACACAAATATAGATCATAAAGCACATTTATGTGATTAATAAAAAAAACAGGACAAAATTCTGCCAATGCTTAACTGTTATTGAATCTGCCCGGTCCAAATCCCTTTGATAAATTTTGACCAAATCATTCTCATAAACATTCTGGTTTTAAAGCTATTTGAACTTGGTTCATTTCCTTTGCTGTTTCTGAGAAAGGTGAAGCTTTCAGTAAAATCAAAAAGTCTTTTTCCATAGATGAAGATAGTCTCTTTTAAATACCACAAAGAAAAAAATTTAAATTAAAATTTTAGGTTAAAAAAATGTAAAATCTGTGGTAGTGTTCTTCACATAATATCTGTTATTCAGAAGACCTTTGTTTTGCTGTCTTACCTTGCCTTGGTACTGGTTGTCTAGTGATGATTTTGGGGATGTTTCTTTGGGCTATCTGCTCAGTATTAAATGAAAACCGCCCAGGATCATTTTCTGCCAAGGAAGCCAAGTAGAATAAACCATGTCTTACTATTTAATTATTTTAACTGCCAAAAAATGCAAGACCTCTTGACTAATGGATCAAAGCCTGTGCTGACTCCTGAACTGTGAGTGAGATTGTCCTTTGTAACAGAATATTGAGTTTTACTGTTATGTTGGAGTCCTATTTAGTTTATCTGTTTAGGTGTAGCTTTTACCTCTTTCTTCTACAGTTTCCCCATCTGCAAGGAGAGGAACATGATGCCTGCTTCTCCTAACCCACACTTTGTAATCTCTAAAGGAAAGCATTAGCTATGTCTCTTAATAAAGAAAATGAACTGTTAGAAGATACAATACAGACTTACTCCACTTGTAATCACTGTAAATCTCCCAATCTGACATCCACAGAAACCTCTTTGTGTCATTGCTTACCCTAAAATGAAAATATGCTGAGGGAACCGTAGCGTTGACTTTCCATAATGTCTTTTAAATGTGTTCTAAAGATTTTTTTAGAGATAAAATCCCAAGAAATATAAGATCAGAGTGCTGGACGCTTTCTCATAGTTTTAAATATTATTTTTATTATTAAAATTGAAGTTACTACATATTTTATGTTACCTAACATACTGAATATAGAAGCTTCAATTCAGCAATATGTTCTTGCCCCTGGCTTGTAAGGTGACCTGTTTAAGTTAAGAAAGCTTAACAGGAGTTATAGAAGGCAACCATTTTGCAATCAGTGTCATGGGAATGCAGGGCTATATATTTCTTTTAAAGCTTCAATGTGCAATCTCTATTGTCTATAAAAGACAGTTACTAGCAATGTGTCTTTTTTGATTTGCCTTCTAAGGAGTAGTATTTCAGTGCATGTTTGTGTTCTAATGAATAGGAGAACAGATTTTTCTCAGAGAAATGGAAAATGTTATGCAAAATAATGTCTGAGGCATTTTTCACAAATTTTAGAAGTCAAAGTTGAGAATTAACGAATGCCTTGAGTTGAGCGAATAATGAGAGATTATGTGGAAGCTGAGAACTGCTTTGGTTTGCTGGTAATTTCCTGATGTTCAAATAATTTCCTTTAATAAAGAAAGTATAACTTTTTCTTATTTTAATTTTTTATCATTCCTTTCACCCAGAATCTTTGGTCTGTAATTATAAAACCAACCAAACAAAAAATCCCAGCGTCTGTTTATTTTCTCTGAGTGTTTATAGTGTAAGGTCCTGATCTTACATGTGTGAATAATTTTAAGTGGATGAGCAGAATTAAAATGTTTGCAGAAGTATTTATAGGAATAAGGCTTAAATCCAGTTGGTACTCACTGCTTGTGCTCCTCTCTGACACAGGACCTGCCTTCATTGTTTCAGATTTCTTAGTTCTTGAGAAACTGTTCCCAAGTAGAGCATGTAGTTAGTGTTGGTAGATAGAAAGTGAAAGTTTAGATCCTTAGAAAGGACAAGAGACCTGATGTGCCATCAAGAACATTTTCTACCTGTATTAGTAGAGAAGGCAGGTAAAGTCTTAGGTAAAACAGCTTTCCCTTCCATATCTACACAGACACCATGAAGAGCAAGACTTAATAGTTAGGTGCCAATGAATAAAACTCCATGGGAATTAATTTTATAAAGTATTTCAGATAAAGATTTTGGTCTCCTAATCTTTTAGAAATACTATGAAAACCGACATGTTAGAGAGTCTTGAGCCTGGGATATATATGGTGGAAAAAGAAAGGCATTGTCAACCACAGTGGACTTTCATTTAACAGCTCCCTGCTCTTTCGCTTTCCTGGCACCCCAGTCTGCAGAAGACAGGGGAGAAGCAATAGCCCTGAGAGAGGACACACTGGGGGTGAAGTCCCTAAGGGCAGCTCTGTGAGCTACCTTGTCTACTTCTTCTAGAAGGGCAGAAGGAGAGAGGGAAGAGCATGGAATATAGTGTGGGAAAAGGAACAAAGTGGTAACAAATTGCCTGCCTGCAAAGATGATAAATGCCCAATGGCCCTTCTGTCTGTCTTTTAATTCCCTAGGTACTAGATGCATGCTAATCTTGAACATCTCTGGACCTTTCTTCCCATGCAAACTGTTGATAGACTGACATCTGCACTGCAAACCCACTGCTGAGAGGATTCTCTCACCTGGGCCCCAAACCCAATCAGTGCTCTCTGTGATGGATGAAGCTCAGCGTGTTTCAGGGATGCCTGCAGGTTTTCCCTTCCCCAGGAAAGCCAGGGCTACTTTGAGGAGCTTGGATCATGAGCACTTTTTCAGATATTCCCACAGAAGGAAGTAAATATATGACTAATAACAAATGTTCCTGTTAATAGCATGGTTCTGGCAAGGATGTCTGTGAGAAATACAGTACCAAAAGTTAAGTTGCCTTGAACTGTGCCAGGAAACAAGAATTCAGGGTGAAAAAACATATTTTCAAATTCAGACACTGCCAGGTTATTTATGACATTACCATCTTCAGTCAAGTTCTTCAAAGACATCCAGAGGCCACATGTGGCTCAAAAGAAGCCTCTCCCCCGCCAAAAAAAAATGACTGACAATCTCACCCATTCTTCCTGATATTTAAATTTCCATCTTCCTTAAAGTAGAAACAGACCTGAACACCAACTCGGGTGTGGGCAAGGTTTGCTGGAGTCTGAAGAGCAGCATCAGTATCCTGCAATAAGCTGGATGATTCTACACTGGATCTGGCTGGGATAGAGCTAACCTTTACCCTAGCAGCCTATATGATGCTGTGTTTCAGGTTTGTAACTAACACAGTGGTGATAATAAATCAGTATTTAGGCTGCTGCTGAGCAATGTAAGTGTAGCATCAAGGCTTCCTCTTTATCTCATTCTGCCCTCTGCAGAGGGTAGGCTGGGTCTGGGCAAGAATCTGGGAGGAAACAGAGCTGCTACAGCTGACCTTAACTGGCCAAAGTGGTAATTTATGCCATATAGTGTGGTGCTCATCAATAAAACAGTGCTTACAGACTTGTCTGAACATTGGCCTGCTTATGGGGGTGGTTAGTGATTGCCTCTGCATCTCTTGCATGGGGTTTTTTTCCCCTCTTTCCTTAATTTATTAAAATTTCCCATAACCCCACAATTTTTCTCTCTTTTGCTATTACTTTCTCCCTGGGGACAGGGAGACAGATTGAGCATATGGCTGTATTGGTGCTTAGATACCGGCCAGGATGAAACAACCACAGGTCCCACGACATTTGCTTACAGTTACAGTCTTTTTGGCCTGGAGGGACATACATTTTTTTCTGCTTGCTCTGTGCCATACCCCCAGTCTTGTATGGCATGCCAAAGCTCTGACTCAGAGATGGGAAGAGAGAAAGCAAAATTAATCCTCCAGGATCACTGTGAGAATGTGGCATAGTCTCAAGAATATTTTGTTAGATAAACATCTATTTTTCTTTTCTCCATCTTGTTGTTTATATGTCTTTACACACTGACTGTGAGTGCCATTTCTGGGCTGTGAAGATCAGTGGAGGATCTATATTCTCATGTGATATCTGCTGGTAAGGCAAAAGAGGACTGCTTTATACACTGCAGCACTTAACATCCATTTCACTGGAATAATTTGGATCAGCGGCCTTTCTCAGACACTGCATGCAATTTTTACTCTCTGGTTCATTCCACTTGTTTGTACTCTTCCACCATCACTGTGTGCTGCTCAGCACAGCACCTGCTAGGCACTAAAAACCTGGAGTCAGCATCTGTCAGTTTGTGCTGTCAAATTTTCCTTTTACTCCTTCTGACTGGTGCTGTGGAAGCAAATACTGCAGCCTCACTCCTCCTGCTTGCCAGGCAGCTGTGGCCTTCCTGGATTCCACAGGATGAATCCATTACTAATATTTATCAGTCCTCAGCTATCTGATCTTCCTGCTACTTATACTAATAGAATATGGCTCAGAGATGGTAGTCCCTACAGCACCATCACACTGTTGGTTTAGCTTCAAGGAAATGTGATTCTGCATCACACTAACACAGCTGGACACTGCTTAAGCCCTGTGACACCCATCAGAGAGAGCAAGATTGAGCTTTCCTTTTTTTTTTTTTTAATGTGTTAACCTCCAATAAACTGTTTCCACAGCAATTCCTTTCCTCTATCTGGAAAAGAATATAATCCCACCACCAAAAAAAAAAAAAAAAATTCACATAACCATCACAGCATTTTATAACTTAGCTTTTACTGTACATCGCTGGAGCTACTGACTGGCAGCAGTCTAAGAGCACAGAACTGAATCAGAAAACAAACAACTTTCAGGGTAGTTTTTCACCTGGTTTTGAAGGGTAGAATTGCCAATAGATAGCCATGGGTGGGTCCCCAAGAGGTGGAGGTGAGAGAGATAATTACATATAACTTACTCCCACTCCAAACCTGCAGATTTCTGTGGCATGTGTGGCTATGGTTCTGAGCTGAAATCAGAAATATTTTTGATTCAGAGGAAAAGAACATACTTAAATGTTTATTGAAATGCGGTTAAGTACCGCTATTTAAAAGATACAAATTATTGTTGCAAAAAGAAAAGTGAACAGGGTGATGGTTTATTTTCCTTATTTTTTTTAGCCCTTAACAATTTACTCTCTCCTTTCAAGGAAATTCTTTGTCACTCCAAATGTTAAATCAATGTCACAGGTGCATGGTTCTTTGTTTTCCCTGTAAGAGTGAATATTGCTTTACAAGCAGATGCTATATTTTAATAGAAAGGTCTTTTGCACTGAATTTTAATATAATAGAAATGGACATATTGTTGCATGCTTTCAACTGTAATAAAATAGATTCATTATAGTATGAGAAGGAATTTGAGTTTGAAAATACATTTTTTTCAGAATATTTAATAGAAAAGAACATATCATTTCTCTGTATAAATTGATAGAAAAGGGATGCAATCACCATGAGAATGCACATCCATTAACAGGATCAGAAAAGGAAGGATTGTGATGAATATGTGATTTCCACATCTCAGAGATAAATTCTATCAATCAGAAATGAAAGCCATTTTCCCCTTTTAAAAAATGAATAAAAGTTTATGTGAGCTGTATGGTAGGTCCTTGCATTCAAGGACTTCTCTACGTAGCAATACCTCATGAAGTAATTGGAGTAATAAATACTCTGCTTGCTTACACCTAAATCTGATACAAACAAACACTAGAGAGTAAGCTGTGGAAAAAGTAAATTAACTGGGACAGACACTGAATAAAGGGATTGGGGTTTTATCACAAAAAACAGAGATGGAGCTTAAGGACGGCTGAGTTCTGTTCCTGAGGTATCTGCAGAGGGCCTGTGTATTCTTAGTCAAATCATAAGGAAGCATTTCTAAGTGAAGATGTGCACTTATTTATCTGTCTCTGTGACTCTTATCTAAAGATGATGTGGCATTGTGTAGCTCAGGCCAGTCAAACTTAAACAACCAAATGTTTTCAAAGGCAGTCTTCAGTGTGGTTACAGAGGGAAGGTGCAAAGCCCTGGCTTACTAGACTACTTCTAAATTACTTTATTGATGCCTACCTTTTCTTTCTCAAGTTACTTTAATTTTGCATGGTGATCCATTCTCCAAAGTAAAGTTAATGAGAGACACTATGACCTCCCCAGTTGTGATATAAAATGGAAACCATGGACTCATTGACAACAGATTTTGTGGATGCCAAATATTTGCAGGGGTTCAGAGAGCAATGAAATACATTCACAGAAATCAAATCCATCAGAAGCTATCAAGGAGAAAGATTAGGCCCTGAGTTTAGAATTCCCTGCTACTGTCTGGGCTTGCATTACTAAGAATTATTACATAAGTTTATTCTTTCTCTGCTAGACATTGTTGCATGAAATGGGTACATGGATTTGGATTCAGCCTAATAGGACCATTTTTATGATTTTAAGTACTGAATGACTTCCCATCATGCTAAAATAACTAACTAGGTATATTTTTGAATAGCAGTGAGGAAAGTATCAGATTAAGAATATAGTAACTAAGCCAGTGGTTTTCTCACACTTGTTTCTGTTTTCACACAAATCAGGTTATTGTGGCTTTCTACTTCCTATTGGTACATCTTTCAAAGAAACTCTGATAACCTAATGGTCATATCAGTCTCATATAACTTATAATGTAAGAAATGAACAAAATCTTCCATAAAAAATGCACCTATTATTCTGAAAGAAGATATGGAAATGATTGCTTACTCTTTTCTAGAAATAACTGTAACATATTTTTCCAAATTTTAATTATCATGAATGTGATATAAACCTAAAATATATAGACACAGAAATAGATTTCCCATTTAAGAAAGTCCTGGGTATATAGCTTGCTGCAATTTCAAACGGCAAATAGATTTAGGATTTTTTTTAATGTTATACTAAAAATCCTCTCTCTGCACAATTTTTCCCTTCCTCAAGATAGTTTTCTCCCCTTTGATTTCAAGCCCAGACTTCTATGACTCACTTAATGTTTACACAAATATTCCACACTTATATCCAGCATAGCAAAGACTGAAGAAGTGGCTGTCCAAAGCTTTATCCAATACCAAAAGTTATTTCAATGAAAATAGAATACAAAATTCATTCCCACACTTCACAACTAGGTCTTTCAGAGATTGCAGCTTTTGAACAAAAGTATTATAAAACACAGAAGGAACCCCTTGAGTTTTGATATTTGAGGAAATTGTCTCTCATATAGGAGAAATTCTCATCTGAGCCAAAGGATTGAAATCGTCCCTCACATTTCTCTGTAAGGTTATAACTGTTTATAACATTCCATTTAAGTAACACATAAAGCAAAATGCACATGAAATTCACAGCAAGTTGTTGAATCCCATAGTCTGGCAGAATAGAGATGAGGCTGCCACAGGGCCGTGGTCCCAGGTGCAGCCAGCAGCCAGACTGAGCCAAGCATGTGTCCTTGGTAGGCACACACTCACATGGGTGCTCTTCCACAATACATATGTGCATGTTTACAGGGCTGACCACACAGATTAGCAAAGACAGAAGCACTCACACAAATATAGGTAGCACAGACAGCTTTTATGTTTCCACTTCCAGCAGCTCAGGATGAAGGTCTGTTAGTGGGCAATTTATCCACATAGCATGAATCCCTCCTTTGGATACCCAGTCTACACATTACCTGGGCCCTGGATTCTCTGGTTTCCGAGTTTCTTTATACACATAAACACAAGATGCTGGTGAGTCTAAATCCCACATTTTGTTGTCTCCGCAGTTGCGGGCTTTGTCACCTGCATCCTCTCAGACCACTCAGGTCTCTAGAGCTGCCCCAAGCATCTATTGCACTCAGCAGCTAGTCCAGGTGGATGTTAGCTAGTGACCACATTCCAGCAGGTCCCACTGCAGCCTCTCGAGTTGCTGGCACAGGAGATATGTGGTCCCTCTGACCTGCACTCCCCAGTTCTGTCTGCTGACGTTCAGGTCTCCATGTACATACACATGTTTAAAATAAAGAGCCTTACTCAGAAAAAAATAGTAAAAAGTAAAAATGTGAGTACAGGACAGATCAAGGTGATCAGACATACTGTATGGCCAATGAAGCATATTGAGTAGCAGCCTCATGAGGGGTACTTGGCCCTTTTTATCTCTTTACCTCTGTTTTCCTGTTCTTGTTGTTTCACAAGCTACCCAGAATCCTCCATTTCCTTTCCTTTGGTTTGTCCTCTAACTACTTCATAATAGTCTTGTACAATCCAAATTCTCCCCCCTGAATCCCACACTGAATGCCCTAGCTCTGTGGCCAGTATCCACTCTCAGTCTGTAAGGAGGCCTGGAGACCATCTCCTGGTGGCTGATGGATCTCTATCACAGCCTAAGGCAGGACACCCTCCTGAGATACCTTGAGAGGGCCTGGCCTGGGGAAACTCACCCTCCCACTTTCTTTTGTGCTTTTGGGCTTCTAAGTGTGTGTGGAGATGACCTTATCTTCATAAAACCTGTCACTGTACAAATCCATCTGAAGTAGGCTTTGTCTGTTTTGTAGCTGTATTGCAGCAATACAGTGTCACAGGACTGGTTGGGTGGGGACAAAGACACTTTTGCAAGCCCTGTGGGAACATATTTCAGTCTGTTCAGTCATATTTCAGCTGTTGTTTTTTGAGCAATTTGCATTTGGAGAGGGAACAGAAGTAATTTTTTTCTGTTTGCTTATCCATGACATCTTCCTTGCACCTAAACTTTGTAATTCCTGTTCCTGAATTAACTGGGGATGTTGGTTATATGGAATGAAGTCAGACCCTTTGAGAGCCTCTAAAGAGAGATCACTCCTTCTGCCCAATTAAATTGCTTAATCTTCCTTTTGCAGGTCTAACTCTTAGCTGAAATTGAAGGAAGAATGGAGGATAAAGTTACCTAGGGCATGTCACTCTCTAGAATCTGCCTCTTCTGATATTATAGCAGTTGCAGGGAAGTGGAAACAACTTATAGCATCTTAAGTCAGCTATCCAAACCAGGCCAGACTAATTGCAGACTGAAATGGCCAATATCTCTCCACTGATAAAGGCAATCCAGGGTGACAAACTCAGATGTAAACACTGTAGGCATAATTTAATCTGATGAATCTCACCTTAAACTCAGTAGCTGGTTGTGTAATATAAGGGAACTGGATGCTGCTATACAAATGAAGTCCACTGCCTTTCAGCATGTGTAATGTATATACACATAACATAACATAACATGAGAACTGATGATCTAGGAGGTAAAAAACATGTCTTTCAATATTTCCTTTAAGAAATTAAAGGATGAGTAAGATCATCAGGTGTTTAATTCAAACATGTTTGCATTACTTTTAGAGCAGCAAGATCTTAAGCCAGAAAACTCCAATCCAAAATATTCAAGGGGAAAAGTTTATAATTTTTTTCTTCTAGTTTGTAGAGGATTCATTAATTAAAATAAATGAAGATAAGATCAGAATATTGGCATGTTATGGGTAGAAAACCCACACTATTTTTTCTGGAAGAGTATTTCCAACCACTAGGCTACTAATTCATGTCTTGCTTCTGTCACATAACAAGTCAGGCCTGACCTGAAAAAGGCAAAGTTTGGAGGAGCTGGGCTAAAGGCATTGTATAACTTAGCAGGGGTTAAAATTTTGTGACTTTGCTCGTAAATTCATGTTCAGTATTACTTCAGGTACCTCCTTTATTTGACATGTTCATTTAACTGCAGTTTACTTAAAAGCAATTTGTTTTGATGCTTTGTTATGAGTGGATTCATACACAACTTTTGCTTTTGTTTCTGTCCTTGGTACGCCTTACAAATTTTGCTCCATATTACAGTTCTTGTCACAGTTCCTGTAAGACTGATTTGGCAGCTGCCAAGATGCAGTCAGAGGTGAGCTCCATGATAGGGAAGTACTTAAGCACAGGTGACAGGCTGCACAGCAGCAGCAGCATGACATTTTATCTGAGATACAGACAATGCAGGCAGTAGCACATTGCATTTGATACACACAGGGGACAGCTGTGGGGGACAGCTGTGGTAAGCATACAAGTAAGTGCTTTGAAAGATTATGACAGGCAAAATCTGACTTTTATTAAGAAATGGGGGTGAAAAAAGAATTAATTGAAATTAAACAAATGGATTCAATATGTTGAGATTAATTTCATCTAACATTAAATGTTACATGCATACTGTACTGAACAGCATTTAAAAAACTTTCCACATAAGAAGTACAGACTTTGAAAAGGTTTGAGTCTCCTTGCCTGATGTGCATTAAACATGACCTTGTTCTATAAGTGGTACCACCGGTGCCACTGACATGAATGAAAGTGGCAGTGGTAGGTTCCTGTTTGACAGAAGCAAAACCAGGTATCAGCCATCCATTTCAGTTTAAGTTTCCCTTCAGACATATTAATTTCTGTGTTTTTCATGATCCTCAGCAGGAAAATAAAAACCAGAATATTGAACAATGCCGAGATCCTTCTGGAAAGTTAGAAGTCATGTATTTGAGAGCATGTACTACAGCCTCACATTGATTCATCATTGAATTTTATTTTAAAAGTCATTGAAAGGAGAAAAATGAAAGGTAGAATGGTTCACTGAGACCCACCACTGGAAACTATCTTTCTACTTTTGTTGATCTTTTTACAGATCAATTCTAATGTTGTCGGCAAGTGGTTACAAACCACAGAAGAGCCAGCAGTGGAGGTATATCGGCTTTTTGTAGCACCAATATCTCCCACAGCTGGCAGGATTTTGGGCAAAAACATTTCTGTCATTCTGGAATGCGCATAGAGAGAAAACAAAGAGATATATGTGCTACCAGGCTTTTATTTTTCTTCACAGCAATCTGGATTCATGCAATTTATTCTAAGCACAGCTGTTAGGCTTTTTCAGATGTGAAGAAAAAATACAGAGAAAAAAATTTTCTTTTGGAATATTTGCCTCTCATATTTGTGTTCTATAGTGGGCGAGATCCTTAATAAACACAAATCAATAAAGGTTAACTTAAAATCGGTAAAATTATACTGCTTAATAATTACAGTTTTTAAAATTTGGAAATTTGGGCATTGTGACATAGCCAGAAACACTTTTTAAACTCTTTTAAATTAACGGTAAGTAAAATAAATCAGACTGCAGGATAAGGAGATAACATTTATCTACGTAACTATCTTTTATTCTGTTTCTTCTTTAGAGATTACATAGGAGGTTTTTTTTTTTGTTTTCAAACAGAACTAGAAGGCACTAAACTCCAATTCTTCATCCTCCTGCCCAGTCACTCATTCCTTCAGGAGAAGGACAAGGACATCTCCAGAGCCCTCCTTTTCTAGTCTGGAACATGACAACTGCCCTGCTCTGTTTTACAGGTACATTGTAGTCCATCATGTAAAAATGTGATGGAGTAGCTGCAAGGGGAAGGACTGTGCACATCACCAACAAGAGATGAATAGCGATGCTGCTGTGGCTTCCCAGGAAACTCCAGCCTGCAAATTCTCACTGCCCTGAATGATAGGTACAGCATCAGGTCCAAAGTAAAGAAAAAGAAAATAAGGGGAAACAGCTTTCTGTAGGATACAGGCTTAGATAATTAGTTTTACTTGTCTCTTTTGGCTCTCAGAAGAGACTCCACTGAAATAAAATTTATGGAGAATTTTTAGTTAACTGGTCTGGCAGAGAGAGTTGATTACAGCAAATATGCCTAAGGTACCTTTCTGAAAGAGGCTGGGTTCTTTAACTTCTCCAGACAACTACAAATCTTATTGTCTGGAATTTTGCACTACTGCTAACACCAGATTATACTTTGGTAAGGAATAGCTGTTTGCTTTTTATTGCATTGCAGTTGCTTTTTTTCACTAGAATTTGCTAGAATTAGGAAGAGAGAAAATGTTTTCTTGCAGGATCATTGGAAATTGAAAATAGAAAGCAAGAAAATGAGAAGAAAAAAATTTAGAAATTTAGAAGGAGAATTTAGAAAATTTAGCAGGAGAAAATCCTTGAAACCAGCACAGCTAGAACAGTGATATCAGCTAAAAATATTTCTATAAAGAGCATTCTAATTAAGAAACAAATGCAGGCAGGAGGCAAAGTCATGAAAACACTAAAATCTGTAGGAAACTGTTGAGAAGTACCAAAGGAAAAAAGGCAGAACCTGGGATATGTTGAATTTGAAGACATTTAAGTATAAATATACTAGGGGAAAAAGATCTTATAACATTTCTTTTGAAGTGAAAATGTCAGGATTTTTTCAACAATAACGCAAAAAGAACTATTAAATAAGTATTTCTTTTCAGTCTTGAAATGTAATAACACAAAATATTATAAATTTCAACAGTAACTCAGGAAAATATTTAATAGAATCCTGTAAAATGAGATTTTCAAAGAAGTAGGATTAATAACTTTTATCTAAAGCTATTAAAAGAGCTGAGCAAGTGTTTTTATAGGCCAATAATGTTGATTTTCAATAAGTCCTGGATGTGAGAGAAGTTCCAGAGAACTGGAAGAATGCTAGTGTTTTTTCAATATTTTAAAAGAGAATGACCATATATTTTAGTTTTGAAATATATATATTAAACAAAAATATGAAAGTGATAATCTAGGACTTGAATGATTACATTAGCCCTCTTTAAATCTTTTTTAATTTTGATCAGCATGGGACTATAGAAAACACATTGTATAAGCTAACTTTTTATGTTATTATTTTAACCATGGCTGCTAATGATAATAATTTTCCAGTGCACTTTGGATTTAGAAGGCTTATCTTTTATTTTCAGGAAAAAAAAAGAACAAAAAAACCAAGCCCAAAACAAACTAAAATATGACATATTACTTTAAACTGACTCTAGCTAACTCAGTGTTTAAGAGGATGTTTTTACTAATAGTGCCCTATCAGCAGTCAGTTCCTAACCTATATATATTTGAATATTTGTAGTACTGATTGTCCCTGAATACAAATTTGGGTAAATAAAATATTATGCAACGTCAAGGCCAAGCAAAAGAGTCCAGCTGTCTTTACTTCTGACCATAAGTTACCATCAGATAGTGGACATGCTATTCACATTTCTTTGTTTTGACTTCCAATTCCTGAAAATGAAGCACATTAATAAAGTTTTGATTTCAATGTTATCATGTCTCCCAAAATCTCATTAATTGTTTTAGGCATAGAAGGCAATTCCTGTATAACCCAAGCTCACAGTACACCCGGATCCATATTCTACCACCTAGTAGATTAAAACTCTCCATACTGAATAGAAATTACAATTATTAAGTTCATTTAACAATTACAAAAATGTATTTTATAGATTGATATAATTTAATAGATTAATTATCTGAGTCTTGCAAGGCAAAGAGGGACATATATAAATTAAGGCATTTATAATTAAATCCTTGAATGATGGTTAATAATTTACTGTTTATGATGAAAAATAGAAATTGCAATAAATAGTATTGTAATAATCTTGGAGAAAAAAAATAAAGGCTTAGGTTATTTTTAAATTGTGTTTTTCTTACCATCATTATTTAAGATCTAGGAATACTTAGAGTTTTTATCTAGGAATGGGACTTAATTACTTCTTGAATTTCAAAAACATTCAGGATAATACAAAAATTACTTGATTTTAATGACTTAAAAATTTAGATGGCTGGTCTGAGCTATTTTACCTAGGGTTCTTCCTCAAGGAATTTGAACTAAGCACCCCTTGTGTTAAAGGCATCTGTGGGTGGGGAGAGGGCACATAAAGAAAGCCAGGTGACCTAGCACAGGGAAAAAGCTATGACTGACAGGTAAGCATTTTAATTTTGTTATGTGCCCCAGAGGAGATGATAGCCTGACCTCATCACTAGGGTGCAGATTGCAGCTTCATCTCTGCCCCTGCTGTGGTGCTGTGTGCTGTATTTCAGTAATTGCTCCATTTCCTGACCATTACCAATACTGAGCCAAAGGCAGGTCTTACCCTGGATATTAGCACGAGTATCACAGTGATAATCCCACAGCTTACAAACACAGTGTAGTGATTCATTAGACAAAGTGCACAATCTCATTTTTCTACTGAGTTTAGTATCACGGGAAATATTACACTGCTGACATATTTATTTATTTATTTATTTAATAATCATTTGTAGGACAGCATCCTGTGACGACAACAACCCTGGGCTGATATGGCCAATACAAATAAAAAAAACCAAACTGTCATTTCTCAGTTCTGCAGCTTTTCACAGTTCACACATTCAGAGAAAATGGTTGTCTTCCAATGCTAGTCCTTCCCAAATAATGAAATACTCTACCACCACATCCCTTTGTATTCCTGTTGAAAGCTCTTGGCCTACTCTGTCAAATGCATTTGAAAAGCTCTTTTAAAGACTGAAACTTTGATGGTTTTGGTCTAAAACTCTTGACTCACTGAAAATTATCTTTTTTTGAGGGGTGCAGACAGTTCTGACCTATAGAAGGTCTCTTAGTTCAGGTTTTTATCTTGAATGAAGTGCAGCAAGCTTGACAAGTTCCAAAATATATATCACCTGAAATATAGGACACCTATGATCATAGTACAGACAAACACAGGGCTTGAATTTAAGGTTTAGGCTCAGTGGCAGATTGCTTGACCATAAAAAGAAGATATTTTTTTCATAGATTCTTAGATAACAAGTTCTACATTATTTAAATAGTTGCACTCATTCTACTTGAGTGTAAGAGGCCAGTGTTCTGTATTTAATTTGTTAGAGTACTTGGATGGGCAGAAGTGATAAAATAAGAAATTATGACTATTCTTAATATATTAATAGAAAGTTTCTTTTCCATTTATTTTGCTGTCACATCATCTAACAGCTGAAATGCAATTTTGCCTTTATTTAGGTCACACACATACTTTTTAAAAACTTGTTTGCACCCTCCTTCATTTCAATCTCTCATCTTTCATTTATTGGCTAAGCATTGCACACATTTTTTCAGGTGGAGCCTTGCAGTGTTTTATAGAATAACATCAATATTTCCATTTCTTTGTTAAATATGTCTCTTAGAGTCATTACAGCCCTATTGCCCTATTGAGTTTATAGACACTTCATGAACACAGGAGTGCATTCAGGTGTTATAAATTCCCATCTTATTGCAGATATTTATATTAGGCTTGTTCATTTTATTTCTGAATGTCTGTTATGACATCCTAATTTTACTGAAGATGTCTCCAACTCTGTGCATCACTAGCCATTATTATCACCATCTTTCCTGTAGCACAGCTATTATTTCATAAAATAAGTTACAAGTTTTTAAGACCAATACTTGAGAGACTTCAAGAGTAGCCTCCTCTCAGCTTCCTGTTCTGACTTTCGGAATATGCTCTCCTTTCTTTAGTAGCTCCTTACCCCTTAATATTCTGAAAATTCTGTCCATTTTGTCCAGCTAAACTAGAAATTTCCAGGTGGTGCCTCATCTTTCTATTTTCTTTTTTTTATTAATTGCAGTACTTATAGACTAGATTTGCATTTCCCTTGACTAAAAACTTACTTATCTGAAAAGATTTCATCTGGTTTGCGACAATTCACCTTTGATAGCATCATGTGCAATTGCATTACTTTTTCCATTTAACTCCATATTCCTTCTTTTGTGTTTTAAATTTAGTTCAGGCTTGTGTACTATTAAAAATCTGGCCTCAACATACAATACACTGTGCTATTAGAAAATTAACAAACTGATTTAAAACACAAAAAGCCTTGTAATAGATTTGCATTTCTTTTAATATATATATTTTTGAATTAAAATAGATTTTTGGGGATGTGGGGTAGTTTTCATGTTTCACTTTTCCCATTGTGAAGTTCTTTATACCATTCCTAGGCATTTTTCTTTTCTATGCTCATCCAATATAATGTGTGAAAAATTATTGAAAAAGTATGTAGCTAAATATAGTATAGACATTTTCCTTTTTAATTTTTTTCTTTTTAATCTCTCTTGTCATAGAAGAGTGGCCTCATTTCTTCTGTCCTCGTCTGCCAGGTTCCCCATTTCCATTCATGTGCTCTGTAAATCAAATTATTCTTTTTTCCCTTGCTCTATATTGGAATTGAAAGTCTCTGTTTCAATTTGACAGAAAGTAGAAACATTTTTATGTCTGTTAGAATAGGGATAAGTTGCTTAGAAAGTCAGCATTTTCAGTTTCCTTCCACACAAGAGAATCTTTGTTTCTCTGTTTCCCTGGTGTTTCTTTAAAGTGTTCATCTTTAGATTAGTGTTGCAGAGGACATTTTTCCAAAATACTGATAAGAGGTCCAGGTAACTCTAGTTTCTGTCTTCAATGAACATAAATAGTTATGATTACCTGATGAAAAAGTTACCTGCAGAAGAGCAGGGGTAGAAAGTGTTCTCTGGATTAAATATATAGTATATAAATAAACATTTGGAAAAAAAATACCAATTTTTTGAAACAGGGAATTAACTCCTGACCTATGGAACTTGTGTGCCAAGGATTTCCCTGTTACTCTCAATCAGTGCACAGGACATTTGTTCACTTAACCACGGGAGAAAATGACACAGCAATTAGATAATATACAGGTTGAAACCCCTCAGAAGGCAGGCACTTACAAAAATATATTTGATGTAACTCCACAGCAGACTGGATTCTCTATGCTAAATAGTAAAAATCTATCTTCATTGAGGCAGTGAAGTGCATTATTCACAAGTGACATAGGGGAAAAAAGTTGCAAAGAGAAAATTAGTCACCATTTCAAAATAAGAAAAAATAAGTTACATCTTGAATGTTTTTAGTACTTATTTGCTTTATAAAATTGGGTATTTTTTAAGTTGTCAGACTTCTTCACCTCTATAGAGTATTCTCTGCTCTGTAGATGGATCTTTTGGCATTTTCAGTTTGCCCCATCCTCATCAAGCTCCTGCAGCTATTGCTCTTCTTATATTTCTTCAGTTAGATTACAGGTCCACACTGCACACTGAAGCCATTGAAGTAAATTTAAATCTGCAAAGAAGCAACTCCTAATACAGTTAATATGATCCACTTGCTATGCTTTTAAGATGTTTGCTGAATTATTTCATTTATGCTATGCCTATGTATGGCAACTAGATATATAATGGAACCTTTCACTAAAGTCTCTAAAATGTCTATAATATTTCTGCTCGGCATAGAAGCAATCAAATGTTGAGAATTCATTTTTCATGTGCCAAAACCCAAATCCCACTAAGTTTGCTTTAATCAAAAAATGATCACTAGCTCCAGCACACAGGCAAAAGATGAAATGTGAGTTAAAAAACAATTGTCTGAACACCTGGTGTCAACATTTAAGGAAATATCTATATCTATCTATATCTATCAGTATCTATATTATCTATATCATCTATATCATCTATATCTATATTTATATCATCATCGATGCATATATCATCATCTATCTATATAATCTATCAATCTTTAAATATGTACCAGGCATAAGTAATATTCCAGTGCCTGGATCCTCTAGTTGAAAAATGCAGGCTTACAGTCCTTCAATCAGGTGAGAAAGTAACCAAAATCAATGACTGATACTGTGAAGAACGCAGAAAAAATGTTTTACCTGTAGAATTTCTGAGTTCAGACAGGATGGCTAAATTAAGCTGTGTGAGGGTAAAAAGAGCAGCTAACTTTAACCTGGTGTTTGATTAAAAAACCAAAATTAATGAAAGCACTTAGAGGAGTCTTTCAGTTTTTTGATAACATCTGCTTATGTTACTGGCTTGTTCAAAAAGATCAGACAGCTGTTCAGCCAGGTAACTTGGATCTTACCTTTGGAATAACTAGCAATAGACCACCGGGACACAAATCCTTGCTTTCCTTCAGCTAGCTGGGCATACATAAAGGGAATGGTGGATAAGGGAGGAAGCAGTCCTTAGTGCAGCTGGGATGGAGGTCTGAGCAACCTGGTCTAGTGAAAGGAGCTCCTGCCCATGGCAGAGGGGTTGGAACTAGAGGGTGATTAAGAACTCTTCCAACCCAAACCACTCTATGATATTATAACTCCATGTAAAATTCAGAAAATATTTGTTACATGGCCTAGAGCTGTTCCTCGGGACCATCCACAAAGGACAGTGCTTTACAACCACGTCCTCCTGAAGTAAGAGATAGGATTGGTGTTTAATAAAAATAATGTCCTCCTTGCACTTAAGTAGGCATGAGTGATTCCCTTCTGGGTTATTATTCATAGTAAGATTTATATGAAAAATAGGACTATATAAAAATTCTAAAAATGAAAACCGCAGTTTTTCTTATCTAGTCTGAATTAGTGAAGCTGACTATACATAAAGGAAACAATAATGATTAAAGACTAGTCTGTGTCAGGGTGCCTTCATGTTTTTCTCTGGAAGCACAGAATATTATGTTTGGTTTTCATTAATTTTTTTTTTCTTTTGTGTTTACTGGAAAATCCACTTTGCATTCTGTTTTCTTTGTACAAAATGTTTGTGAGTAATTTTCTCATACTTTTCTGTATGTTTCTGTCTCACAGGTATATCTCTTTAGTCCATTTATATCCAAAAGTTTCTTCAGGACATTAGTCAAAGACTGTACAACTTAGTGGGAAATGTTCTTTGCCAGTGTATGTTCAAAGGATCAGTTTAATAAAATTCTGTGTCCAATAAATTTCTTATTCTTACCATGTCAGCATATTTTGCCAGTAATTGAAAGTAGTAAGGCAAATATGAGGATTCACACCATCAGGCGTACTAATATAGATTTCTCTTAACACGAATAACAGAGTTGATGGTATCCATACTTATTATGTGAATAAATATCAATTACAATGTCTGTATTTCTACCTAATTGTCAGAAATGTATTTTATATATACATATGTATATACAGAGATATTAAAAAATATAAATAAATAGAAGTATTTAATTTGGAACTTCTCCTGTGTACCAGCTACTTTACATAGTATACATTTTTATTCCAGGTTACATATTTACTCAGTCATCAGAGAGACTGAAATGTAGGTAAACAATGTACAACGTGTTTTGAAAACTGAGTTATTTACAGCAGTGGAATAATTTACCAAGCCCTTGCAGCTCTAGCATAAGGTATGTACATCATCAGCTGTGACAACACAGAATTTACAAGAAAATATGCAACATATATATTTCAGTACATTCAATACACTTTGTTGAATGAGGGGTTAAATACCAGAAAATCTGTTCACTTGCAATTAAAATTTAGAAAAGCACTATAAAAAGAAACATATCATTTAGTACATAAAGAAAACACTCTGGAAAAGCAAAAAATTAAACTCTGGTTTTGAAATCATTGGGTCATTTTTTGGATGAACATTAACCCTCTGATTCACTATGGGGTAACTCTTTATTAACACTGAAGTCAATGAGATTACTCTCTGGCCCTTTGTCCTTATCTTCTGACAGTGCTGTCTTCTGAAATAGTACTGGAACAGATACACAGCCTCAGAGGCAGCTCTGAGTAGGCATGTTTGGCTTTGCAAAGGAAATACTTTCTGACATCAATACATATATTTAATCGCTTTCAGAATATGGAAATATTTACAAAATGTTTAAATCTATAGATTTATATTAGATTAAAAGAATCTAACCTGTATTTCTAGGGCATATCATTTGCTTAGGTATTAATAGTTTTGACATAACAAAAGCATTTCTCTATCATGAAACCCACAAGAAAATAAATGCAAATCTTGATTGTCTAGGCAAATACTAATCTCACATTCTGTTTTCACATTTGAATTGAGAAGTGTAAGTTTGCTTTTGAATTGAAATGCTATTGATGTCAGCATGTGCTTATCAGCTCAGGATAGAGAAGTCATCTCTGCTCCCATGCTCTTACAATTTGCAAAGAGGTTGTTGTCTTAAATGTTGGGTTTTTTTCCTAGAAAAGAGACAGCTCATTAGAACTCATTACCAGTCAGCAGCTGTCACAGAGCGTGGATTTCAAACTTGTGGCAATACATCTCCTCACAAAAGCTTTCTCCAAAAACTGAGGACACAATTTATATTGTCATTAACCTCAAATGACATTATATGAGGTGCATTTACACCTTTTGCTCTGCTTAAGGACATTTTAAAATTCAGTAGTTAAAACTTGTGTTATGACATGTATTCCTTTTAACATGTAATTTCTGCCACTGCAAAGCTGTAAACCAAAAAAATAAGATGAAAAGCAAAATATTTCATTGTGAATTCTGCCACAAAAACAGAAGGAAAATATTTAATTTCATTCTCCTTACAGTCTTTTTTGCAAGGAAAGAGGGATTCCAGGGAATTCATTGCTTCAATCAATGAAAGAAGTGAACTTAAGCTAGAGAAGGTTGACCAGAAAACTCCCATTGGTATTATCAGACACTGAAAGGTTAGTGTGTTATATTGAGGAAAAAAGATGTCTAGGGAATATTAGCAATGCAACTTCAGAGTGAGTAACATTAATTTAACATTTCTGAACAAGTATATTCCAAAGGTCTTACTTCTTAACAGGGTTTTACAGCCCTTATGTAAAAATTAGAAAAAATGGAATTGTTATGCGCAGACCCAGAAACAATATGAAATTATCTTATTATTTGAACATTTCTTTCATCTCTTAAAAAATATGAAATTAAGGATTCTACACAGTGTTACAGGTCCAAATGTTAAAATCTACAGAAATGACTCATGGTGTCATATGAAATATTTTACATCCTTAAGGAGAAACTTAAATTAGAGACCAACAACCAGCACTTGCTTGTTGACAGTGCACTTATTAAAATCTGAAGGCTCAAGGATGCCTACAGCAGGCTGTAGGTTCAATAGAAAAAGAAAAAAAAGTTTGCCGTTTCTCATACAATTTAAATCAGTTATTTTCTGAAAAAAAGGAGACAGAAATAGCCTGATTTATAACATTTTAGGATTTTGATGACACTTTTCTGCACTTCTTTGATTCTTAACATCAGTCTTTCTTTGTTTTGGTGGGGGTTTTGTTTGTTTACAAAGTTGTTTTACAGTGCTGGCTTCTGTTTCTACTTGATATAAAGTAGATAGGTGAGCCAAATGACTGTCTTCCAAAGGAGAAAGGTGATCTGTTCTTTTGTTGACTATTTTGACTCTGAAACAAATGTTTTTTCATTTTACCATCTGTGACTTGCAGAATATTTAAAGTATGTAACTAAAGAATTCTATTAAATATTTTATACAAAGCAGAAATCCCAGTAACTATTATGTGTGATTGCCAAAACTGAGGATAAAAGAAAATAGTATAAAATATTAAAGAAAGGTGTGTTATTAAAGCACTTTTTAAAGTCTGAATCAGCATATTTGGATATTTTAAGGAAAAAAGAATGATACCAACTTTGACAATTGAGACTTGCCTTTGGGTTAAAAAAAAAACAAAACCAAAACAAAACTCCCCCTAGAGTTTCTTTAATTTGCCTGAACAGCTTATTTGTTAAACTAATCAAAAACATGACTCAAATAAAATATGTATGAATGCAATCACAAAAAGTTCCTAAAACTCGTGATGCACGTCTGTCGTAT
Organism: Setophaga petechia; assembly: GCA_024362935.1. Taxonomy (NCBI): domain Eukaryota; kingdom Metazoa; phylum Chordata; class Aves; order Passeriformes; family Parulidae; genus Setophaga; species Setophaga petechia. The sequence continues at coordinate 328,483 of JANCRA010000002.1, read as the reverse complement.
TAACCTAATTATGGCAGCAGCAGGGATGGTTAGTGCTTAAGGGAGGTTCCATACAGGAATGCCTGCTTTTCATCTCTTTTTTCTCCAAGATCCTGTACTTAGGACATGAGACAGATCCCGTACCAACCATACACTTCCAGAGGCTTTGGTCTCCAGCAGATTTCCAAAGCAGATTTCCAGTGGGCTGCCAGTGACAGGCCTTGCAGCTGGAATGAATTGCTGCCACCAGTGGAGATGTGCTGCCCTCCTGAGCTGCACCTGTAGAAGCCAAGCACTGCAGGGTGAAGCCTGAAATGCTGATATTTTTCTCAGGGCAGCAGCATGGTGTAATGTTTCATACCAATGTTTGTAACTCATAATGGTTTGGTACATTTCCACCATAAATTGTACAAAAATGGTACAAAAATATATGTAAATGGTGCATTTCCACCAGTCACTGTAGACCCTGTAGCCAAAGGAAAGAACAGGACATCTCCAAAAGGTGAAAGCTCCCTTGCAGGTGACTCCCAATACACCAATACAACTAAATAAGAAGATTCTGCCCCTGAAAACCAGGATACTTAAAGTGAAGATAAGTATGATGGAAATATGCCACAGTTGTCTTATTTTCTACATTTTTAGAGAAACCAATGAATCACATTAGTTTATATGAAAATTTTGGTCCTGTGGAAGGTGTTTGGAATGCTCCAAGTACATTGGCCAGACAGAGGGCTTAGGCAGACAGACATCTAGCTTTTGAATTCTTGCCCAAATATATAGGACAACTTGTAACTATGAATATTAAGTCTAAGCCATAAGCTGAGATAGGCAGTGTATTGACCTCTGCCAATACACATTTATGTCATTTCTAGGAACTCTACAAGTAAAAATAATGACATCTGCAGAGTACAAGTCCTTCCACAGTGAAGGCCTAAGTGGCCTTTAGATCACAACTTAGGCATGTTAAATCCTTTCCCGATACCTCGATTTATGTCAAATGCCAAAGATCACAAAAGCAATCCATGTCAGAGAAAGGATTTGACCCAACGCCTCAACTCCTGAGCTAATATTTAAAATGCTCTACAAATCAGTCTATCTTTTTGACATTTCACTATGTGAGAAATAATTTACTTCTAAGAAAAACATGTTCCAGATGGTTTGCATTTGTAACCATGCTTGAGGAAGAATTATGAGAGCACTTGTTTGGGTCCCATGTAAGAATTAACGATGAAATACTTCCCATTTACGAGTGTCTGGGCCTAGTATTTATATACAGTTTTCACTTTCTAGGATCAGATTCATACCTATTTTTACCCCAGCTGCCCTTGATGGAAATCATGTTGCTTAGGCATGGACACAAAAGATCTATTCCTAATAACAAAGATCCCTGAAACTTAATTTCTTTAAGGCCAGAACTTTGTTACTTTCACTATACAAAGCAATTTCCTGCTGCATTTTGCAAAATGTGTGGATGTTTTCAAATTTGTGGGAATAAGCTTAAAGCATTGAATTGAAAATATGGGGGAGCATAAACAATGGAAAAACCAGATTTTTTTAACATCTCCCTCAAAGCAAATGGTGTATGCTTAACTAGAACAATGCAACTGGCCTCAGCAGAGCTTGGATAATGTTGGAGATATGAACTCACAAATCATTTGTTTCTTGTACCCTCTGTCATTAGTTTGTGGCTGTTATTACTGCTCCTTTCCTTATCTCATTACTGTTTTCAGTAATTTTTTCTTATTTCAGCCTGTGATCTTTACTTTTTTTGCCTCTAATTTTTCTCGCCAGCCTGCCACAGGGAGAGGGAAGGGTAGGGGGAGAGAGAAGTGAGCAAGAGTGGTTTGGAATTTTTCTGTGGGAATGCTAAATTGGGGAATGGCATTCCTAAATAATGATTGTATATAAGTGATTTTAATCTATTTTAAGAATTAATATCAATATAATAATTATAATTAAAGTTGTGATAATGCTTTTTGTGATAATTCTCTCTTGGATTCAGTTTTTATTAAGTATCATTCAACAGTTTTACATTGTGTAAACAAAGAGTATCTTTCTCAGCTTTATCACAGTTTATGATTTTTTAATAGAGATTATGCAGTTTGTGAACCCTTTTTCAAAAAGGTAATCACAAATCTCTAACAGAACCTCTGATAGTGAAAACAGTAGTCTTTACTGTGGAGACAACTGAAAAAGGTAATGAAATCTTGGGAGGTGGGGGAATAAGAATTCTATTTTTACAATAAGTAAATATATTTGGCCATAGTGAAGGACAGAAAATTTTACACTGATAAGGGAAAATAATGACTTTTCTAAAAAAAAAATTACCAAAAATTCATTGCAACAAAATGTTATTCCCTGAATTTTCAAATATGAAAATTAAATATATGGTATTGTATCAGAAAGAAAAGCCAACCAAACTAGGAAGTAAAAATGAAAATTTAATTTTTTATTAAAAGATAAATCTGTCTTTCATAAAATATATTTATAAAATAGAAATTAAAATTGCCAATAAAACTGATTCTGTTTTTGTCTAAAGCAGCTTTCTCTAAAAATCATTCATGTTACTCCTGTTCATACAATGAGTAAATTGCTTCACAAGATACATAAATAAATCATATCCCTGATTATACAGCCCTGGTTCTGATTGAAATCTCTGACTCCTGTGGCATGCTGCAGTAGTAACATCTCTTTCCAATCACTTATGACTGAAACTGTTAAAGTAGAGTTTTCCTGTTAAAAACTGCTAAAAAGAGGTTTTTCCAGTGTCTCTCTGTGGAAGGAAATGTAACTCTTTAAATACGGAGTAGTTGAAAGCTATATGACTAAACTAAGGACTGTGTATAGCAGGTGATGCAGGAAATTAGCCTGTATGAGAAAAAAAAAAAATTAGACAATACTTATAGAACATTAAATTAAATTAAAACAAATTCCTTAGAGTAAATTTTTTGCAAACTATTAATCAAGATAAAGAAATTATGTTTTATGCCAATAACACTAAATGCTTGATTTCTTTTTCAGGCTATTTCAAAAGAAGGCACTAGACACCAGTTTATCATGGTGTTCTTGACAGGAAATTTCACAGCCTTGGATGGATTTTCAAAGTGCTGTTACAGGTAAGGATTTTCTTATTCCATGTAATACATTTACAATTAAATATTGTAAACTATGCTTCAGCATTCTGACTATTCTCAAGCTTTGGCAAAATACCAACTTAACTATGGAATTGAGCTTATTTGACTAGAGAAAGTAGCAATATGTCTGCAGTTTTCACTCTGCTGTTCATGCCTTTTCATATGGAGCTCCAGCTGCCTCAATGGGAAAATAAGGGCTGTAATTCATTGTAAGGGGAAAAACCATCAGACACATTTCTAATAATTGGGAAGTGTGTTTTGTAACATTTGGATTCTCTTCTGCTGCATCTTGTTCTTTCTCTTTGCAGAAACCTCATAAGCGTGTCCTGATTTTTTAAAATTTATTTAAATATCTGTTAACTAGCCTGGAACACACTGGAACCTTGAAGATATCTATGGCCAATCTTTTAAGTGATAAGCTGAAACTTTTAATTATTTCTGACTTGGGCAGTTTTTTTATTTAAATAGCCAGAATAAATTTTGCTCATTTGTCTATTTCTTTTAAGTGAAACTTTTCATACAATGGTCCCAGAAGCTGGCACAAGGAAAAAAAAATCATATGACACCAGCTGAAAAGATAAACATTATGATATTTTAAAGCAAATAGACACAATTATCTCTGCCACATCATGCCACTCTTTTACCCCCAAAAAAGAATTAAAAAAAAAACCCCAAACCAACAAAAAACTACCAAAACCTCTCAGAGAGAAAACAGGGAATGGCTTAAGTAAGATTCTTTTGAAAAATACTTTTTTCAGGAATTACCTACAATTTATGTAGTGATCTTTATCAGTAGATCTCAACTTTTCTTGGAAATATCTATTTTACAACAAAGGAACTAAGGCATAATAATATGATCTTACTGCCTAGAGTCAAAAGTCCTGTTCAGCAGGACATCAGAACTTAAATCCTATTTGAAGACAAATCATTGACTAAGACCTGCAGAATCCAGGATTAACCTGTGTGATCTTTTTGTTTGTGAGACACAAAATGAAAGTGTTAGAATCAAGTATCAATTTCAGCTTTTCTAACAGGTGTTAAAGAAGGAGAAAAAAATTTTTAAATGTGTTTTTAAGTCTGGTTGGTTAACTGCATTCTGTAGTTTAAAATAGTTCCCTCTGACAACTTGGACTGTTAGTTGTCAAATACTGGTCTTGACACACAAAAACCAGTATAAATAAATCAAAGATATTCTTGTACCTTTATGTCATACAATGTTCAGGTCCTAAGTCCTAGCCTTAGTCTTGAACTTATAAATCTCTCTTTCTTAAAGATTATTTCAGATGAAAAATATTCGGTAGTACAGGGTTTTTATTACTTTTTGCTGAATTTAAACTTCTCTGTATGAGGAATAAGATGGTGAAGCTGGCTTCTTATCCAAACTCCAAATGGTGTAGGCAGCAATATTTTTCAAGCACTTGCAATGCTAGGTTATAAGTTGGTGATGACTTTGTGATGGTGATGATATAGTCCAAGATAGTTGCTTACTAGTCACATGTGCATCCAATATTTCGTTGTGAAATTCCTTAAAAGCACTGGGGGTTCTTTTCAGAGCAAACCAAATTCTTATTTTATTTCTATTAAAGAAAAGTAGAGAATTAAGGGTAGAATTGATTTTTGGACTCAGAAAATGGGATGTTGTGTCTCTATTTGACTAGATTTTTTATCACAGACTTGTTTAAATTGTGTGGTCAGGATAGAGAAAGATTAAACCTCTTTACTTTATTTCCACGTTCTTGATCTAGTTATTAGAAGAACAGATTTAGCAAAAAAGGATCAATAAATTAATAGGAAAAAAACTATGGCACATATTATGTTGTTGCATAATGAAATCAGAGCCCTGAATAAACATAATAAAAAGAAATGCTGTCTAGATTCAGTTTATGATTTCAATGGATAATTTGGTACATTATAGCTTGAGGACAAAGGAGTTCAAATAATACTGGAAGAAATTTGACAAGGTCATACAGAATGTAGGAACCTACAAACCCAGCTGTTACCAGTGAAATGCCTGGCTATTCATTTTCCAGGCAAACTGATGGAATTAAGATGTAGATTAAAGTCATTTTAGCTCAATCTCTTTCAGTGGAATTGCACTGATCATCACCACAGGGAACTTCACATGACTGAAGACTGTGTATTCCCATTCTCTGCTCTTGTTCCTCTTCAAGTCAGTGGATCTTTAACCTATGAAGTCCTTTGTTGCAAGACAAACATGTGATATTAATCAATGGGATTTGCATCAGAGAGGTGTAGTACATGATTTGTTTATGCAAATAGCACAAGAAGTGAACACTCCAAGGGCAAACAGTAAGTGATGTTTGATTGGAGCTATTTAGACTGATATGAAATGCTTTTTAATAAAATAATGCCAAGTGACTTTTATCACTAGATTAATCAAAAGGTTAATGTGTCATTTAAGCAAAAAGAAGGAACAAATAACATTTCTATTTACTGTTTATGGAAAGGAATATTTCTACTGTTGTGTTTCAAAACAAAATTGCAAATAATTGTCCATGATTTTTTTAAATGGTCAGATACTTAATAAATGAGTTCAAAGAACCATTACATAAAAGTAAGCTACTATTACTAAAGGGCAGTGAAAATAAATGTATCTTCACATGAAGAATTAATTACTTCAGTGACTTCATACAGAGATGCTAATGTGAGCAAAGTGAAAATTTAATAATTCACTGACTAATAAATATAATTCTGAGGGAAAAGCCTGATTTTCTTGAAATGTGCCAGATAACTTTTCCTTGCTTTCTTAACAGGGAGACCATGGAAGGTTTATCTCTTCAGTTTCCTTCTCATTTCTTTGGAGGTCCTGTCTTCTGCTAGACCCCTGAACAGACAATTCCTTTGCCATTTTTACAAATATCTTTGTATTCAGTCAGATGAAGTTTAGACAGTCAGAAAAATTATTTAAATCTTATTTAAGTATTAACATCAATAATAACTTACATAATGCACAAGGCTTTTTCTTGAGGATTTGATTGTAATATTAACTTCTTTCTTGATCAATGCATTAATTATCTAGTTCAGCAGCTGAAACACTATCTTCTAGTTTAGATGACCAGTCACACAGAAGAGTAATTACAAGAAAAATTATCCTGGTATTTGTCATGGCATATAGTGATATAAACAGTTATTTCATTACAGAAACTCAGAAATTTGCCCATTCCTGCTCTTCACTGATTCCATCTTGCTCAGCTTTTGCAGCCACTCAGCAAAGTTCCTGCATTCCCATGCAGCCCTGCCTCAGACACAACGATCAATAACGTAACTGTGTAAATAAGGTAATTCTATAAATTTGGTTTGTTTTCACATACAAAGGGAATAGCTGCTATACAAAAGCTTCTTTCTCACACTTGCCATGTGTTTTTATTCCCAAGAAAAAACAGATATCCATTCCTCTGTCTCTAAGTTCCTTACAATCACTAGCATTCTGCTAATGGCTGTTTGTAGGACTCTTATACTGTGGAATAGCAGCAATAGAGAAAATAGTAACTTGTGTCTCTGCTCTTAGAAATTACTTGACCAAAAGAAACTCTGAAGAAATAGCAGTGTTGAAAAAAATCATTATTAACACAGCAATGTTTATTTCCTCAGTTTCAATGATTCAGTCTTACTGCTTTATGTTGCTTGATGATCCAAACAGTTGTAGTTTAAATCAAGTAAGAAAGTCACAGCCATTTTGCCTCAAGGAACTCAACAATAGAGAGACCCTTCTGTGAAAACTTATCCATTGTTCATAATGAATATAGCTATTTAGTAACATAAGCTTTGCCATCTTGAAATATATCCATACTTTTTCAAATTACTTGTCCTGTAGCCAACACCAGATTTTTACAAGGGTGACAACTTAAAAAGTGTCCTTGCACAGGTAGGAACTCATCCTGATGAGAAGCTTTGATAAAATTGTTCCCAGATATCCATATTGGATTCCACTGATGGAGAATTTTCACCTCCATAGTACAAGCAGTATAGGATGGAAAGGGTGTTTGTATGTGCTCTGAATTGGAGCAGCTAAAGTAGGGACTGATGCCTTCTTTCCTGGAAGATGCTACCCTAAAGAAAAATTGAATGTAGTGTTATGTGCTGCCATCAGTTACTGAAGAAACATCCTTCATAACCCCGAACTTATAGTGCAGGGGAACAAGCACTCTCAGGTGGATTAAATGTCTGGTTTGTCTACCTTGGGATTTGCAGTGCATTGCAGCAAAGCACCAAGACTGGTGTTATGATCCCAGTGAAAAGATCACTCGGATTCAGTAAGATGCTGCTTAAAATACCATTCATTGGTATTTTAAGCTAACACTGGAGCTAACACTGTAGGGAAAAAGAGAATAATATAGATAATCTTACATGCCTTCAGATGTAGGGAACAGTTGTATATCATTAGAAAGACCTCTTGTCAGGGAACAGCGCATAATGCAGATCCCATCTGTTTGATGGCATTTTGGTCTTTAGAGCTCTTATAGGATATTCTTAGAAAAGAACAATCCTATTAATCATTTCTAGTGTCAAACAAAAGGATGTTCACATGAGAACAGGCTGCTTCACTCTGAGATAAATACAAGCACACACAGGTGGTGTTATTTCTGATGCAAATGGCAGCTGCCTACAGGCTTCTTCATTACCAGTACCAGCTTCATGTACCCTGCAGCCAAGGAATGTGCACAGCTCAGCACAGTGCTGAAGGAAAGCATCAGAACACAACTTTGCACAGAAAAGGCCTGCACTTTCTCAAGCAAACTTTTTGGTGGATGATGGTCTTCCTGATAGAATCACTACTGGGTTACCTAAAACACTTCTGCCATTAGCTGCTGTTCTTGCCATTCATGACATTAATGTTTCAAATGCTCAGATGGCAGATAATACTCTGTGCCTACACCTCAGTCTCCTCAATCAATTTTTCAGCATTTTCCAGCTGTATTTCACTATGATGATAATATCCTTCACTAATGAAAGGGTATTGCAGCAATTAACTGAGCTGAAAACTGAACCATGGGCAGACTTTACCAATCTTTTCTGCCTACTGCTGTAAAATTCCTACAGGCAGATAATGGTCCTGCCTGCCATATACACATGACTGAAACTTGCCTCTTCTCTTACCTCCATCAGTCTTAAACTTGCCTCTTCCCTTGCCTCCATTAATCTTAGCTCTAATAATTGCCGAGTACTCTGCAGCTCCAAGCCTCATAAAAGATCCATATTTACTATGCTAGCCAGGTAAGTGTTTTCATTTGGACACAATTCTTTGGCAGCAATCTAATTTCAATTAAGTATTTTGATAAAATTTGCCCTCCTTTTTGTATTAGACAGTATGTATTTCTTGTCATCATGGTATGTTTTTGGGATGACAGCACTTTTAAATCTAATTCCTCTAGACCATTTACAGTTGAACATATTGTTACTTCAAGTTCATTCTATTTTGGTTCTTCCCTTCCCATTTTTAGAATAGTTTCATATTTTCCTTGTTCTAATAATAAACTTCTAGTTTATCTCTATGAAAAGAGATGCCAATACAGTATATTGTAATACATTTAATCTTGGATGTCTGTACATGACACTGTAACATTTGTTGTATAATTCTCCAGTCTTATTTCTTATGCAACTTTGCATATCTGCTCTTTAAAAACCACTTATGAACTGAATGAATTTCCATTGAAGTCCCTGAAGACACTAAATTTGAAAAAAACCCTCAACCTAAGTGTCATATAGGATCTTAAACTTGACAGAAAGGAATGTCAGATCTTAGTATTTCTCCAGAATAGTGCGGGATTCTTTCAATAGAAGCAACTTATATTTACATTACATTGGGCTAAGGATTTTTCTCCGTTCTGAGGAATAATAAAATCTATCAGATGTTATTTTCATGGGGACAGTAATTCAAGCCACAGACATCTTAATTTTATTAGCAGCAATTTGCCTCACCACAATAAATCCTAACTGATCTGTGTTTACCTTTCTAACTAATGAACCTGTTTATGTATTTGCCAAAACTGTAGCCATTAAAAAAACCCTATAACCATTGGTTTTAATTATGCATGCAGGGAACAAGAATAATCCTTGTTTCTTTTCCACTGTAAGGAAGCATTCCCTTCATATAACCATAGTGATATAGGGCCTAAGACACCCTTTAAAATTAACAGCCAACCCATCTGAATGAGTTTTCTTTCTTCAAGATAATAACCACCGTCACCTTTTTGATGGGATTTATGAGGACATAGATGTCTTCCATGTCTAACTACAAGACATAAATGTCTACCTTTTTTAACTAAATGATAGTAGAGCCTTATGACTAACTAAAGCATTCTCCTGAAAGGATTACTTGAGGTAGGTGATGCTTTAAAAATTGTTTCAAAACATATGATACTTCTATTAAGTTAGAAATTTACTGCTCCTACTAATGGGATTGTAATGCTGTCTATTTTTCCTAGGTTTTCTCTGAAAAACTTATTTCTAAATTTGCATATTTTGTAATGTTACTGTTTTAATTGTAATCTATACTTTTTTGGATTTAATTTTTTCTTCGGCTTTAACAATTAAAGCAGATTAATTGGATTGTTTCCTATAAAGCTTTTTATCTATGTTTTTGTTTTAGGTTTTGCTCAGATAGTATTCTTCCTTGATTTTAGGTATTGGAGAAATAATAGTACCATCTCTTGCATTTCAAATGATTGTTAGCTGCAACAACTTAAACAACCTAACTTATACTGGGCTGATTTTAAAATTCTCTTTGAAGTCCTTTTTTCCTAAAATCCTTAAAATATCTAATCAAATAAAACAAGCTATTTTTAAGAAATGCTTTTTATAAGCAGACCTTATATGATCTCACTGCTGTTAGTTCCTACTTAGATTTGGCAGAAAATAGCTACCTTCTTCACTTACACTTTGCTATTATGATTTTAAAATAGTGGTTTTTTCCTTATATGAATGCATAGACTTACAGAAAGTACATATTTAGCTATTAAAATTTCTACCTGTTCCATAATTTTAACCAATTGATTCTAATCTTTATTGTTATTATCTTTCTTACAGGTCTTTCTTTTTTTTTTTTCATATGAGCAGTTGAACTGAAAAATCAATTATTCATAGAGTCTGAGTCCAGATTGATTAGATGTACCTCATTTCCCTTGTCTCAAAAGTCACTTATCAAAAAAGATATCAAATTAATCAGGCATGAACTACCTTTGTTAAACATGTTTTGTATTCCATCCCATTTTCCAAGTTCTTCCATTTATTTGATTATATTTTCCTTCAAAAGTCTGTCCAGAGCTCTCAATACCATTGATTCATATGACATTGAGTTTACACTTATTTAGATTGCAATTTTCTTTCCTTTTAAAAGCAGACACTGTATTTTCCCATCTGTTATATGTTAACACCTTCAAGGGCTTCCTTATGATGAGTTGGCAATTTCACATATGACACATTCCAGCATAATATGATAGAAAATACTAGTTCCTTTGATTGAGATATTTTATAGGTTTCTTACCACCTAATTTTTTAAATTACTTTTTTAACTTAAGCTTTCTTTCTGATGTTTCAATTACTTTCTTCTTCTCCACTAACCAAATTGTTTTTCTCTCACCCTTAATATCTTCTCCATGGTTAAAAACAAGTAGAATATTCATTTATTTTTTATGCTGTCCATAAATTAATTTTAATCTCTTTCTTACTCCCTCACTTTATTAGATTTCACTAAAGAGAATTTAATCGTCTATAAGGAAGACCTTATGTAATCTAATTAATAATTATGGCCAAGAAAATAGGAGTAGGTTAATAAAATGTTTTGGTAGAATAAATGTGAGATACGATCAATATAAAAAAAAAAAATCCAAAACATTGCTGCGGCGGTGCCGATTCCGAGCCCGGCTGGCTCCACAGAGTTTGCACAGCCTACAGCCTGGTTTGGGGCACTGGCAGCTGCGAGTCCCAGGACCTCCAGCAGGAGCAAGCTGGGAATTCAGTGCCTTCTCTGGAACTCCCTCCACGTCCGTGGTGGAGGAGGCAGCTCCAGCAGGCCAAGAGGCAGAGACGGCGACGACACGATGGAGGTAGAAGGAATAGACGTGAGGCGGCAGTCTTCCACAGCAGGGGAAAAGGTTTATTCGAGGATCGGGAGGGTGGAGATGGGTAAGGAGGCTGTAGAGGACTGCCCCGATGGGCGGGGTGAACAAACAATATATAGGGGGACCAGGGGGAGGTTAACCCCTTCCCCTGGCCAATGAACTTAACACACAACTTAACAGACATGGGGCGACAGCAAATGAAATCACATAAGGGGTGGGACGGCCCTCTCCTGCCCAATCACCCTCTGCCCTGAGGGGAAGGTTCTGGAGAAACAGGCAGGGGCAGAGAGTGACAGGCAGGCAGGCTAACAACTCAAAGGACTAGGGAGGGGACTAAAGGATACAAAAAGGCGGGAGTAACTAAGCAACCAAATGACGGACAGCTCTACAGAGGGAAAAACAGGGGGAGGGGAAACTCGGCAGGCGCCATCTTAAGCAATTGAAATCAATACAATACAATAAATTAAGGAACATAACCAGGGGGTACAATACAATAAATTAAAGGGAACATAATGGGGGGGGGGGGGGGGAGAAAATCGCGGGAGTGCACCTTTTCCCATCTGTTATATGTTAACACCTTCAAGGGTTTCCTTATGATGAGTTGGCAATTTCACATATGACACATTCCAGCATAATATGATAGAAAATACTAGTTCCTTTGATTGAGATATTTTATAGGTTTCTTACCACCTAATTTTTTAAATTATTTTTTTAACTTAAGCTTTCTTTCTGATGTTTCAATTACTTTCTTCTTCTCCACTAACCAAATTGTTTTTCTCTCACCCTTAATATCTTCTCCATGGTTAAAAACAAGTAGAATATTCATTTATTTTTTATGCTGTCCATAAATTAATTTTAATCTCTTTCTTACTCCATCACTTTATTAGATTTCACTAAAGAGAATTTAATCGTCTATAAGGAAGACCTTATGTAATCTAATTAATAATTATGGCCAAGAAAATAGGAGTAGGTTAATAAAATGTTTTGGTAGAATAAATGTGAGATACGATCAATATAAAAAAAAAAATCCAAAACATAACATGGCAAAAAGAAAAAACTGCCATAAATTCATTTTTTAGAAAATTATGATAAATTTAGTCACTTTGGAAAAGTGACATTCTGAAGCAATATACTGTTAGAAATGTGAAAGCAAGGATCAAACTAGAGTTAAGTATCTGATCAAATGTAGGATAATGTCAATATTGATATGTGAGCAAATCATCCTACACTTCTGCTGAAGAAGATACACACCCTAACATGCAATGTAACTCATCCCAAAGTAGGTCAAATAGGTCTAGGTGTTCTGAAAGTATTTGTTTCCTTTCATCAGCTATAATGGAAGCACATAGTAACTAGCAGCTCCCTACCTTAAGCAGATTGAAGTCTGCTCCAGGTGACTATACTTGGGTCTTTATTTGGCATTTATTCGTGATGCATAGTATTTACTGGGAATTCCACTACAAGCTATTCTGTTCATATTCTTATTATAGTGTTATTCAATAAAATTCTAATTGGATAAGAGGGAAGGTGATTGTCACATATCAAAACTGGGGAGTTTTGATTTCTCCCTGTTTGCTGAGGTAAAAGAAATGCAAATTGTCCTGCATCTTGGTTTTATTTTTTCATTCTATGTCTAAACTCATGATTTGCATTTAATAAAGTCACCAGTGGAGATATGTGGATATCTATACTAAAGCTGTAACATTGTAGAAAATTATTCTATTAAAAAATACTTTCGGAACTGTGGATCAAATATGAAGAACTGAAGTAGGAGAAAAACAGGAACAGATTATGGGTTATCACTAACTTATTAAACTTCACTGAAAATTTTGTTTAGTTCATTCCCCATAGTCTTTACTAATTACATCCAGAAAATAAGTTAAGTCTGTGATTTTCTTGGTACTCAATACTGTGAACAACCAAGTCACAGAAAAAAAAACCAAACAGTTTTAACTTCCAGTTTTTTCTGATTCTGTGAATAATCGCCCCAACTACTCTTTTTTAGTGTTACTTTCCCAGATAAACTGTATTTATTTTACATGTGCAGCCAAGTTTTGGTTTGATACTTACATTGTTGTCCAGAATGAGGGCTCATTAGTGGATGTGCATTGCCCACACTGAGGTGAGATATTTCTACTTTGTATTCTAGTTTGAGCAAGCTAGGAACCTTGGTAGAAACCCATAAAAGGCTGGCTCACCATTCATCAAAACTTAACAATATTTATATGTTTTAATAAATAAATGCATCAGCATTCTTTGGCTAGAGATTACCTAATTTTTTTAAGTTAGTACTCAAACCCCTATTTGCTAGTTATGTCACTTGCTTCTCATGCAAATTAGCTTGCATGTGCAGTTCTTCCTTCCATTTGATTCTGGAATCTGTTTTGAGTAGGTGATCAGTAAGCCAGTGGTCACAATCCCCCACGGTTGAAATTATCTTTCCCCTAATTATTGCTTGGTTCTGCTGACTTTACTCCTGGTAATTACAATCCAGCCAGCCTACTCATCTTTGGATTGTCTTCCCTTTTCTTTAAAATAAAACATTAGCCACCTATACAATGTTCACAATGCAATTGCTTAATCAGTACCATACAGCTATAGTTACTGATTAACAATTAAAAAAACCTGCAAAGTTTGATTCAAATCTTCAAGGGCTGAAATTTTGAATGACTCAATATCAACACCATAGCTTCTATTGTTCTGTACTGACAAAGTTTATTAAAAGAATATGTGCAGGTAGATAAGAGCTCCCCATACACCATCTGTCTTCAAACAGAAATGGGATTTAAACCATTATAAAAAATGCTTAAATAAGCACCTATTTTGTACCTTTTCCTCAAATTATGACACTATCTAGAAATTTAGAATTCATTGGAATATTTGGCCATGTGTCTGTGATTTTATTTTATGAGAATTTCCTAATTTAAAATTGAAGCCAAAATTAAGATCAACACTTTTTGTTTCTTTCTTTCTTTCTTTATTAACAAACATGCTTATTGACTCCATTTTGGTGGTGCACAGGAGTTCTGAATGGCAAGAGACTTCATATTCAACGTGCTGAAAGTGATAGATGAAAAGGTATTTCCCACACAACACCCAGTGTTGCTTTTCCACTAATTTTCAGCTCCTTTTATTCACTAATATTTTTAAGGGATTAAAAACTGAAATTAAAGAATGGTAAACTGTTTTAGCTAACACATGTTCTTAGGTATTGTTTATTTTTGCAATTTAATTTTGGGTTTTGCTTTAATAAAATAAAATTTGCCTTTTTTTTTTAAACTGATACTTCAATTTAGTAGAGTAAATCAACCTATCTCCTTTGAAGGTATTTTCTACACATTATGCTAAATTTAGGAGAAAAATAGATTTGTGTTGTTTCTGACGTAACCTGCAACTTGTTTTTTCAGTCAGGCTCGCACATGTGTTTTAACACCTTACTATGCAGTTTATGACATGCAATTCATAGAATGATGGATCTTCAAGAAAAAGTACTATAAAATGAATGATCTAAAGGAAAAATAATGTATTTTTATCATTACATTGAAGACAACTACAAAATAGGGATTTTTTTAAAATCTAGAATTTAGCAGAAAACTTTACCTTTGGAAAAAAAAAAGTACATTAGAGCATTAGCTTAAAATTATCTAATTGTACAAACACTTCTATTCACCTGTTAAAGAGACCTAGAGGAGTAAACCAGTTTCTTAGTCTGGATTTGGCAATGGCCAATATTAAAGGATGCATTATGAAAATCAGGTTTAAAATTGTATCATTTTGATCAAAAATCACTTTTAAAAGTTGAGTCTTCCATGCTCTTATTTACTGTTGAGACAGTAAATAAGAGCATGGAAGACTCAAGAGCAATCTCTTTTCAAGAGATTGTTGAGACAATCACTTGAAAAGATCAGGTTTTTTTATTATTACTTGATGGTTCATCAAGAAGTTTTGTAAGAAATTAATGGCTAACTGTAGAAGTGAAAAATTTCTGTAAAAGAAAGAAAAGACAAAACACCACAGCACTGGCCAAAACTCCCTAGGACACCATCCTGAATATGAAGGGAGGCAGGCATCTTTCTTTTCACAGGAGCTCTTTTTCACAGGAGCTGCCAAGAAAACTTCCAAACTCTGGATCTCAATGCCCAGGGAAGCTCTCTTTTCACACTGGTCATTTACCAGAGTTATAGAACAGGTAAAAACCTTAGAGGCTAGATCATTCCTAAGCTGCAAAGTGCTTTGATAGGGCTCTAGTAATTACCCTAAGAAATGCAAACAAATTCATTCCCCATTTTCATTCTTTATCCACTACAAATGATAACGTACAATAATGGTACAGACTTGTGCAACTCACATTGTTTACTGTCATGGTGATAAATTAATGGAGATCATTTGAAAATGTCATTGTGTAGGTGGACATGCATTCAGTTCACAAAAATTTTTCCCTCCAGATGTACGGTTCTGAAGTCATCTTTTTAAAATAGGATGGGACAAAAGTTAATAGAAAATCTACATTTAGCAGTATCCCTTCTCTGCTTAATTTTAGCTTAAGAAATAATAAATGCTGCTTTTTCTAGGAAAAATTACTAACAAAGTTAAAGGGTTGGTCTCTTGCTGCCACAGACAGGAAAACTGGATAGAGGAAAGAAGAAGCCTTGCAGGAATTTAGGGTAACTACTGGAAGAGTAGTCTGGTGCATGCTGTGAAACATGGAGTCCATTAGGGAGGTCCAAAGAGAGGTGAAATAGGCAGAGAAAGCTTTCTTCTACATGGACTCAGTCTTACATATAAATATAGAGGGAGACACTGCTAGTAATCAACAGCGATTTGTTGTGATAGAGCATAAGCTTAAATGAATCAAAAAGTATGAGAAAAGACAGATAAGATGCAAAGAATAAAAGAGACATACAAGGGCAAAGAAAAGGAAAGTGTGTCCATAAATCACAAAATTTGAGGGAAATATTTTGGAACATTTCCTTTGGACTTTGTTTCAAAACAAAAAATACTTGTTACATTCATTCCCAAAAGTGAACTTCCAAAAAACATAGAGAAAGCAAGAAAAAATAAATACTACCAAAGATACAAAACTGGAAATGAAGAACAAAAGGAGTGAAGTCCAAATGTAAGCATTTCATATAACTGGATGAATCCAAAGTAGTGCAGTAAAAAATTGAAAACTGTCTCAAGTCAGATAAACTCTGAATAACCTATTTACTGACACTAGAAATGTGACTGTTACAGTAGGAGAAATTCTGCTTCAGTCTTACAGTTTTTAATAGTGAATGAAAGGCTTTGATGCAATGAAAGCCAGAGGAAAACAAAACAAAACAAAACAAAAAAAAACCCAACAAAAAAAAAGAGAAAATAAGTCAATTCTAAGGGATTTGTTGGAAGTGTTACAAGAATTTCTGCAGCAGTTGTGACTATTGCACTAAGTGAACTGTTTTGTTTATAATCTGCTATGAACCATTCTCCAGCAGAAGAGAAGAGAAATGAATTGTGGCAAACAGGGGAAGAGATCACAAATAACTGTTAGAAGGCCAACCACGAGGCTAAATGCCTTTGTGAAGAGGTCAATGTTTGATATGTCTCTTGCTGCTGGGCAAAGTATTGTACTGTGTAAAAGCACTTTGATCTGGTGAGATTTAGCTTATTTGCTCCTATCCTTCAGCTCTCAACAAGCATTAAAGCGTATAATTAAGAAAGAGCTTGCTTGCTTCAATCCAAGATAAAGGAAGAAACATTTTGAAAACACAATCCAATTATGTTGGGAGGAACCTGAAGGTTTGACTTGTTGAAAGCTGTCAAACATATTTATTTTGAAGCAAATGGTATCCTCAGGAGTTAAGTCGCTTCGTAGAGATCAACGCTTGCAATGAAAAGGCCCTGATAACGCATCTCCATGGGCTTGTCTGTGCTTCCCCTTACCTTTGGTCATCACATGGCTGCTGCAAAGATTCATGTTAAACTCACCAAATGCTAGACTGGGATCTAGGTCTCTTCGAAATCCTTTAGAAGTGCTCCAAACCATTGTTTTGTCTTAATTAAACTCAGGTTCAAATGTTTAGTCTAAGAATTAAAGTTTTCCCCTTTAAGCTTTTTCTGAAGAGATGTCAGCCAGAAAAACTGTACTTTTGTGAAATAATGTGATGAGAAAGAAAGTTCTAGGCATTAGGTATGCTTATGTCCTGTAGAGGCTAGATGCAGCGGTGTTGGCCTAAAGGTCAAGCGTCCGGCTAGCAAAGAGTGGCCAACACTCCAGCTGCACTAGTGGGTCCCTTCGGCGGCGAATGGCCTCGGGCTGACCTCACGACGGACTGCTGGCGCTGCGACAAGGACGAGGCAGGAGTCTGGACACCCTCTGGGGCCGAAGCAGGTTTATTTCTAAACCCGAGGTGACATCCAGGGAGCGACCCCAAGGGGAAACAACAGGGAGGACCCCCAGCGAGTGACCACGAAAAGAGGGTGACACAAGATTATAAAGGGGGGAGGTTTCCAAGGGAGGAGTTTACAAGGGACCAATAGGGAACAACAGGGGAGTGAACTGAACATAACTGACATTCTATATGAACAAATGGAAACATAGTGAGGGAGGGGCCCCGGGACCACAGCCAATCACCGCTCCCAAGAAGGCGAACATTCTGGAAACTGGGAAGGAGCAGGGAGTGATTGACTGGGCCCGGGGAGGGGAATAAGCACACATATAAGGGAGAAAAAGGGAGGAGGAATTATGTAACTTATGCAATTGACAGGTGGGGTGGCGGGAGTAACTAAGGATACAGAGTGACTGATAGGTCAGTGGTGGGAAGGGAGCATGAGGACAGAACCATTTTCAAAATATAGGGGGAAACAATACAGATTAGGGGATCAATAAAACAAACTAAATTAACACACTACAACAGCTAGAGAAGAGCTGAATTCAAGAAGTGATTTAAAAGCCTGAAGTACTTGAAAGAACCATCCCATCCTTATAAAGGACGAGGCTTTAAGTAGCGTGGCTATGTATGCATGTTTTGCAGGCTAGATCCTAAAAGGACCATGATGGTCCATGAAGGAATATGCCTTTAAGAGGTTAATTTAGTTCTGCAAAGATCTACTTTCTGTGAATATCTGAGCCTCTGAACTGCTTAAGTCTCCACTGCCAAACTTTTTCATGTGCCTTAATACTTGCTAACAGGTGTGTGTGCAACAGCCCCTGATGCTGCTGAGCAGGTGAGGCAGCTCTGTGCAGCCTTGCCTCTTTCTAGCACAGTTATTTGGCAACAGGTAGCACTCTTGGAACTGCAAGTTAATAAAAAATGTTAAAATTGCATGGAAGAATTCTACAATAATGCATTAAGATAATTGTGCAGAAGAAGCCAAATATATGAGGGAGGAATGCAGCAACCAGAAAGAGGGAGGAGATGCAGGCAGGTCCTATAACCATGAACTGTCTCTTATGTTCATATCATCGTTGCTATTTTATTTTCTAAGACTTGTTATAAAACTCTGTAGTAGGCAAAACCTCTTCATTTCCAACACATTGGAAAATCCATTATATGAATTGCAGACTATAATGACTTTCTTGCCATGATTTTTATTTAGATTACCTGCATTATCACATTGACTTCTAGATAGATATTAGCCTAAATTCAGCAGTGATTTCTAGTTCATACACATTTGAAAAATTTACAGGAGTTCAATTAGATGTGGCTCAGCAAAAATATGGATAGCAAAAATAGAATCTTCATTGCTATTTATTGAGACCATTTAAAAAATAATGGGGATTAAAATGGAAAATAATAATTAGTTTCAAAAGATGTCATAATCAAAGTTAATGCAAAATTTGTATTTTTTGATAAGTTCAAATAATAAAAAGAATGATAAATAGATATTATATCACAGCCTTGGCTTAGTAAAACTTTTTCTCACATTTGCAGCACATTTGTTTATCTCATAGCCACTATCTTTCAAGCAGCAATATATAGACATATGTGTCCAGTTCAGAAAATGAAGACTCTTTGCTCGTATTCAGAGCTTGGAAGACCCCAGGCTTATGTCTAAATCCTCCAATTAATTATTTTCTCAATTCAGCTGATATTTCTAAAGACATGTCTCTAGACTGAGTACTAAAACAAGTTCTGACAGGGAGCATAGAAAAATTAAATATTCATCCATTATTTTATTACATTCCATTCATATGACAAGATTGCCCTAAATATACATGATTGAATGAGGATTTTTGTGAAGATCTGGGTATTAATCTCTCTCTGTTTTCAATCTGTTCAGTATTTGTAGTAAACAGCTTTGTTAAATTCCTTATACTCAACATATGTTATTTTCATTTAGTCCTCTTCCTTCTATGCTGGTCTTGAGATTTCTAAATTCAATGTTTAGGGTTTTATCACCTAAACATGAGAGCTTGAGGCTATCCTATGTACTTTCCTCTGCCAGTCCAGAATGTCTCTGCTCACCCAGTGCAGCATCATTCAGGTGCTTTGTGGACTTTTTAGATGTCCTCAGCCTCTCAAATTTTTTATTGTTACTTAGAGAACATAAGATTACTGACTGATTAACCCACAGCTACCAATTATCAATTAAGGTGACTGTTGTAGTTCAACCCCAGTAGGGAGCTACGCCTACTGATTTTTTTACAATTTTATCTTTTTAATACAACAAATTAGTATAATAATTTATAAGAAATTTAATTTTGGTTCATTGTTCATTGTGGTGAATTGCGTAATATTGCAATGAAATGGGATATATTGGGATGAATATGATTATTTCTTATCTCAAATAAAATGGTAACATTTCTCAGATATTTTCAAACTGGAATTCACCTTTGCTTGCACTGCAATATGAAAAAGGAAATATCTGGTTTTCCTTTGGCTATCCACAACATCTGAACCAGCAGTGAAACTTTTTTATTCCCTATAGTGGTAGATTCTCTGATCTGGAAATTTTTTTGAGCCAATAACTATAAAACACTGTTAGGATTTAAATCATAACTAGAAATTATAAATACAGGATTGGACTGCCAGTCTTCACTGCTTAATTAAGTTATTTCAGGGTCTTTTTAAACAGCAAAATCATCTCAAATCGTACTTCAAAAGAAATTGACACTGGGAAAAAAAAATTACTACATCTGTGGCCCAGATAAGTACTCCTCAATATTTTTCCTTCTCTATTTTTAAGGAAAAAAAATATTACTCTATTAATGGCAATGATTCTGTAACATTGACATCCATGAGAATAGGATGGGCTCAAAAATGACTAATGGAAAACAGTATCTCAGTTATGTTACAAAGGTAATTTTATTGAGTTTGCATGGCAAGGTTTGGTATTGGGGTGGGCTGGAGGGGTGGCTCCTGTTGGAAGCTGCTAGAAGCTTCCCTTCTGTTTGATGGGACCAATGCTTCCTAGTTCCAAGATGGACCTGCCACTGGGCAAGGCTGTTCTCATCAGAGACTTCCTTTGTGAAGCAGATACCCACCATGGAAGGCCTCGTGCTTGGGCAGGTGGATCCCCAAGGGAGGCTGCCCCCCTGTGGGATGCCTGGGCTGGAGCAGCTCCTGACAGGACCCATGGACCCATGGAAAACAGAGCCCACACTAGAGCACATTTTGCTGGCAGGACTTGTGACTCTTTCCTGAGAGACTGCACCCTTGGAAGGATCCACACTGGAGCAGTTCAAGAAGAACTGCAGCCAGTGGGAAGGACTCATGATGGAGAAGTTAATGGACAACTGTCTCCCATGGGAGGGACTCTTGCTGGAATGTGAGGAGTCCTCTCGCTGTGGATGAAGGTGCAGCACAGACAACATGAAATGAACTGACACCAACTCCCACTCCCCGTCTCCCTGTGCTACTGGCAGGGATGAGGTAGAGAATTCAGGAGGAAAGTCAAGCCCAGGAAGAAGGGAGTGGAGGAGGGAAGGTGCTTTTAAGATTTGGATTCATTTCTCATTTCCCTACTCTAATTTTATTGTCAGTAAATTAAACTAATTTCTTCAAGTCAATTCTCTTTTGCCCAAGATGGTAATCAGTGAGTGATCTCTCCCATTTCTTATTTTGGTCCACAAGTCTTTTTTGAGTTTTTCTCCCCCTTCTCCAGCTGAGCAGAGAAACAATAGGGAGGCTTTGGTGGGCACCTGGTGTTCAGCCAGAGCCAATCCACCACAGTAGCTAAAGTGAGTTCTGTGGGAATGTGTGCCTGATTTCAGTATCTCTATTTTAAAATTTAAAAAGTCCACTGGAAACTCAAATTGGAAGAATAATAAAGAAGGCTGCACAATTCCTTTATCCTAGGTAACAGCAGGAGATGAATTTTTGACTCCAATTGACAATGAATAGCTAAAGATGGAAGCTACTACTGTTTCTAAAAAGATTTAATAAAATTAGGATTCATGTAAATTTTACTCTAAATTTTACTCAATACTTTTTAAATTTTACTTTAAGACTTAACCGTTATGTTTACAAATAGTAACATTTATTTGCATTTTATTTTTAGTATAATAATGCATGTTAAATTTTTGAAAATTAGGTATCATATGTAAACTAGTTTTCATCTGGCTAAACATCTAGCTTTAATTATATGACTGGTTTTATAATTCTAAAGGTGAGATAGATGCCATCCTGAAAGTACACAGAAAACAGAAACATGATCCATAACCCCACAGGCATCATGCTCACACAGGAACTACAGATCTTGGGCTGTGTTCCCAGAGTCAATCTTCTGATAATCTAAGGCTTAGTTTTCTAAAATCTCATTTTACAGCTGTGCATTCCTTACCAAAGGGGCTGATACTGCCTTCTTTTCCATACATAAATAAACAGCTAGAGTAAAGTTGTATGGAACTGCAAAATCTGCACTAGGGCAGGTTCTTTTCAAGCTTTAGAAAGCAGACAGCACCACTACTCTGGCAGGATCTTTCTTAAAGCAGAAATGTAAAGTTGTCTCCTGAGACACTGGGCAATGAAGATAGCTTGATGAGGTGAACAAATTTACCACCAACTTTGTTGGTTTTGATTTTTTTCTTCTTCTGAACACTCGTCATTAATGGTCGATTGATGGTCAAATTGTATCTCATGCTACACACAAATGCTGTGGAGTTCTTTATAGAGATTTATTAATCTAGTCTGTTGTCAGCTGGGGACTCTGGCCAAAATACATTAATAAAGGAAATGAGTAAGCTATTCATAGATCAAAGAGCAATTAGAGATTTCAGTTACATGGAAAGGTTTTGTGGAAACAGTTTTCTCTTAA
The DNA here is from genome assembly GCA_024362935.1 of Setophaga petechia. Classification (NCBI taxonomy): domain Eukaryota; kingdom Metazoa; phylum Chordata; class Aves; order Passeriformes; family Parulidae; genus Setophaga; species Setophaga petechia. The sequence continues at coordinate 306,051 of JANCRA010000002.1, read as the reverse complement.
AGACATTTAAGCACCAGCAAACAAGGATTGTTTATGTCCTCAGCATGAGAAGAGCTGAAACCCATAAATAGTTTTATAGGAGCTAGTTCAGGGTTTCGTTCTAGTGCTGTAATTTGAAGTGATTACCTTTTTTTTTACTCTCACTCTTCGTTTAATCCTGTTTGAGCCAGACTGTCATCTTTATTCAGAATGAACAGTATTTTACACTGCAAATCATTCCAGTGATATCACTAATGCAATTTATTGCATGTTCTGCAATAAAGCTTCTCTTAGATGGAACATGACCCTTAGACAAAGGAGTCTTGATGTACTGAATATATACTTGATAATTTGATAAAGTTTATATATCTCTTGCATATAATATTTCTCTCTACAAAGCCTTTGAGAGGACCATTTTTTTTTTTTTTTTCATTTTTTTCCTTGTTTGTGTAATATAACAGCAACAGAGCCCTGGAGCTCCCCACAACACTGCACACAATGGAGTTCTGCATAAGCTTTTATAGGCAATTGTCCTCATAATCTGAACAGTTTCTCTGCAGCACAAACTAAAGAGACACTCTTTAGACATCTGTTATATCACCTATTCAAATGAAAAGCAGCAATTTTTAAAGACATTTATGGTTAAAAATATCAGATTACATAGAGGTGCATGCTGCCATTACAAATTTCCAGTATTAGTTATAATATAAAGTTATATATTTTATTCTGTGTCTTTTTACTAATTTTGTTGATACAGGTGATCAAGTGGTGCTCATTTAAAAGCATTGCAGCCAGTTAGGCACTGTCCATGGTCCTGTTGGCAAGGCCAGTCGGGCTTTCTTGTAATCATGCCATAGATGTGAGAAAGAAACCTTTCTGAGTACCGTGGTGCCAACCGTTGCTTGGGATTGATTTAAAAAATGAGTTAGGAAATTGGAATTCCATATTATTGTGTTTTTAAACAATATTTTGATGTCCAATATTGTCACTATTTTATTTAAATATACTACAATACCAGGGAAATTTTACAAGTCTTGACATGATTAGCACCAAAGTTGATTTTAGAAGGAGAGAATAATCTAAAATTAAGGGTAAAAATCTTGTTTATAAGCTACTTTATTAAATATACTTCTTCATTAACAATATTTCTGCTTTTCCAAGTAAATTGTGAAAGATTTTCTATTTTTTTGTAGGACTTAAAACTGATATCAGGGAAATGTATCTTCTCAAGTGATCAAAATATTTGAACCTATTCTACACTGGTATGCTGGAAGATCCATTAAATTCCCTTTCTTTTCTTTTTTTGATGATGAATCTGGAAACAGAAAGAAAAAGGCAGTGAGAGGAGAAGAGAGAGGTATTTAAAATATACTGATATAACTGCATCTACAATTTAAAGCATCTAGAAGACAGATGCACTCTCTATTATTAAGAGTACAAAATATCCAGTTAGTTATTTTAGGTTGGTTTTCTGCATGGAGGGAACTGAGAGATTAAACTTTTTATTCAATTCTTTATTGAATTAACTTAACTTAGAAGCAACAAATTGGGTGCATGGACAACTTGCAGAAAGAAAATTACACTACTGGATGCTCTGTAGCAAAGCTATGCAGTGAAGATCTAAAATGTAGAATAAGTCAGCACTTGCTCATTCAAAATCAGAAACTCTGAGGCAGGTATACTCAAAAATACTATCCTTACAACCATATTGCCTGATTTACCTCCTGATTTATGAGTTAAATATTTTCACCCTTAAGGAAAAGTTTTGATACATGTACAATCTGTGTGTATGATGTATATGACAATTATGGACACTAGACCTATTCAACCTGTAAAAGGGTTCTGATGGTTCTGGTCTTTAAAATCAAAATTGCCTCAGATAATGGAAATGAGGAACAATCATTCATTGTCTGATGACAGTGAATATCTAGTACGAATTTTCTAGTATCAACTTTCTGGTAAAAAGGAAAACATCCATCGAATTAATCTAGAGTTATTTGCATATTCCCACATCAATTGAAAAGAAATATTAAACAAAATTATCTTTAGCACATGTTAAAGAGTATAATGAACAATCATTTCTTTTTCTTGCATTGTGCTTCAAGGTGAGGAACAGGAGTTCTTAAGTTGTCCCATCCTTAGTAGAAGGAACTTGTTCTATAAATGTGACAGTTGCCTTGTTGCATGATTTAATTTCATATTTTATTTTAAAAAGTTATTTTGTTCCACTTCAAAATACTTTAGCTGAGAAGTATATGATCCATTTAAATAACAGGAAATATGTGCTCCTGATTTAGTGAATAGTGTGGGGGGATGAAGAGTCTTATTAATGATTTCATTAGGAGTAAAAGATGTGTTCAGCAAACATGGTAATAATTAGAAAATGAAAGCTGACACTGAAATTGATTCATTTCACTTTGGTTCACCCAGCTGTGACAAAATCACTAGTAAAAGAAGGGAAATTCCACTCCCACCAGTAGATTCCTTACTCCTTTGTCTGCTATTTGTTCTCTTGGGGCGCTTTTGACAATTTCATTTTGATTTGGAAACATTGTCCTCCAATGTTTCTCCTGAAACTGCTGTTTATCCTACTAAGTGCAAGCCTCTAGACAACACATGAAATACAGAGTTCCTGTTTCATAAAAATATCAAAATATAAAATTGGAATGAAAAGTCAAAATAGCTCCATTCATCAAAAAGAGAGAAAAATGCACAGCTCAACTGAGTGAATATAATTCTATTTCATAGATTCAGAATGCTTCACAGGTATTTTGACTGTTTCAAATGATGCAGACTGAGTTAGCATTCAACATGAAAAATCATTCTGAAGACAAGCAATCTATATATATATTGACATCAGATATATGCATAATATGTTTTTATTGAATAATTTATTTAATCAATGAAATCCTCAAAATTACCTCTTTTAGGAAACAAGTATGAACTACACTTTAAAAAAATCCTTTTTTAATCCTTGAAGAAAGATTTGAAAATTAAATTGTAATATTACCTTCAATTTTCTATTGAATTTTAATCATAATGAGCTACATTCAGTATTCCTGCACTTTCTCATACTTTCTTCTCTTGTACTCTTGAGTATAGCTTCTGGAAGTCAGAAAATAAGAGGAGAGAGAGAAATTATAGGAGAAACTATGAAAAATGATCTTATAATGAAACAGAAGAGTAGAGATGCAAACAACAGACCTTTTTCTCTCTATATGTCCTTCTGTACAGTCTCCATCAGCCATTAATACTTTTGAAGGAGTTCAATTAACTGTTCAGAGACCTTCAGTTAAAGAAACAGAAACAGAGGGCACTTCAAAACTTTCATTACAAAATTTACAGCAGCTGGTTAATCTCACCAATCTACATTTGATCTGTATGTAACAAACTTGTATTAGATTTGAGAAAAATTATAGAAGTGGAACAAAAGTGGAACTCCTGGAAGAAAGCAAAAGTGAATCTTTTTAAGGACTACCTTGAGTGTAGAATTAACTTTGTTCAACAGAGGCATTCTAGAGGTATTCATAGCTACAAGGTTTCTATGACACCTTACTTTTTCTGTGATTTTCCATCTCAAATGGAAAAACTCTATGTTTAGTTCCAGCATTATACCCAGTAGGAAGGTATAATGTGAGCATTGGGCAATGTGAGATTTTAGACATTGCAAGCTAGGAGCATGAAAGAGTGAAGTACTGGGAACCTAGCTGAGTAGTGTTGAGAAGTAATTTTGATAAATTCAGAGAGGTATGCCAAAACTAATAGATATTAATAACAGGTAGCTACAGAAGTATACTGCATCTATGGACATGCATACATATCTCCTCATCAATCATCACTTTTGTGGAGGCAGCTATTAATGGCTCTAAAACTGAGCTGTATCTTTGACTATCTTGTACTAATAAAACATTACCTAGGCTTGACTTGAAGGCTGCAAAGTCAAATAATGGTTTATAGCAGGCCTTCCCAAGCAAGATGGTATCAGAACCTTGAAACTGCAAGCACAAGGTGATACCAGATGTTCCAAAGCTATAAACTCTGCTCAGAAACAGTCAATTAGTATTTACTAAAGGAATACAGCCTTAGGAACAGAATAGAACTATCTTTTGCAAATAACAGAGAGAGCAATGAAAACTCTCTAGCATGTGTAAAATGTAGACGTAGCACAAAATGCTGAGAAAAGCACTAAAAAATTTGTGAGTAAAGGAAGCTGGCAGTTAAAAAACATACTGAGTAACCTCAATGACACCTTATAACAAAGTGAAAATACTCACACTAGGAAAAGTAGTTTCAAAATAGGATGGGATTCTTATGACTTGCCAAACAACCCACTGAAAAAGTGAAACATAACCTCAGAAAAAATGGTAGATACTACAATGCTTGTGGGCAACAGCTTTAACTGTTACTTAGTTTGCAGTAGCCTGTAACTGAATATTTTGGACTCCAAGTGCTAGTATAATTCTAAACTGATTTATATTCACTTTTTATTAGCATGATAAGACTTTAGCTAGATTTTCATTGAGTTATTTTTTTCAAATACAAGGTGTGCTTCCCCAGCCCACAAACATGCAGGAGGTCTTTCATAAAATTCCTCACTATTGCATATGGTTAGAATTCAAACATGAGAATAATCTGGGGGTGGGGGGGAGAAAGCAATATATTAAATATTTGATCTTATTTTTTTCTTTTCATGGTCTCAAAAATACTAAATACAAGTCTGGTGTTTATAAATCATGTCAAGAATATGTTTCATGCTTTAAGAATTGGAATTTGTTTAAGATATTGTTACAGAGACAAATGTTTTCACTCAGTAATGTTCAGGGTTTTTAAGTGTGTGTCTTTTCCTTCAGCTGCAGATTTTGGCTTACTGTCCTTGTTCTTTACATAAATAGTCTGTCAGACCTTACATTAAAACTCTGCAAGGAATAACTGAAAACAGGAAACAGAAAAAAGCTGGGTGAAATTTCACATGATCTTTATAAAGACTGGCAGTACTGATAGCTGTCTTTGAGATATTATTTTATTTAGGCACCAAGTTAAAGTGTTAAGACCAATCTGACTATCATGAAATAAATTTTTTTAAGTTGGCGAATTGATGCAAAAAAGTTAAGCTTTTATGAGTAAAAAACTCAATTTTCTTTGAAAAACTAGACTTTATCACAACACAATTGTGTGCTCAGCTTCCTATGATTTAAGCCTCAGTGCTTTATAACTGTTCTCTAAAGTAGAAAATGCTATTTTTAAATTTTTGAGAAAATTAGGTTTGAGAATATTGTTGGAAAGAAAACAGATCTTTTATTGCTTTTCTCAATTATGGGAACAAATATATTGCAAAATAATATAAAATGTAAAAGAATGAAAAAATAAAAGAGTAAGATGTAAATTTTAAAGTTACACATGGATGATGAAAGCAGCAGTTCTTGAAAAAGAAATGTGAATTATCTTTTATCTTTAACTGGACATAGTGTAGAAGAAATAAGTGACCTTTAAACAAAGAGATCTGAAGAGATTCCCCCCGACACACAACCTCTTTTTGATACAATGCCTCTGTCAGTATTTTTCATATAGTCTTCACCAAAAATTATTAAGAGCTCATTTATGAGTTAAAAAGAGTAAGATTTGCTTTTTCTTTCTGAATAATGAAATAGACATTGGAAGCAGCTTCTTTCTAATACTTATTTTTCATTAAAAATCTTTTTAAGCACAAAATTGTGCTGTGTTTTTTCCCTCCCTGGAAAATACCAAACTTTGTTGGATGAACAAAATAAATCAATGGAACTTACACAATTCTCTTTCAGTTATTAAAGTTTATATCATGGGAATTAAATGAGGATTTGATACTTTCTTAAATTACAGCTTTTCATTAGAAATGCCATCAGTTTTGGCTGCCACTGGAAATTTTAACTACAGATCTTCATTGCAAGAGGCAATAATCAGAATATTCAAAGATTTATTCATAAGCTAATAAGATTATGCTACGTAACTTCCTCACATTTTCATTCTGCTTTCTCAAACAGTAAGGATCCAGATGCATAACATAGTTAAATGTCATAGTACTGCATTTGATTGTAATGACATCTGGAAAAATCCATGTATTTGAAAACAAATTATGCCTGCATTGTGCAAACTTTATGGGAAACTGGGACCTTAACTCAGATCTGCAAAATGTGATGTTGAGTAGCACATTAAAAACCATAGATGATGAAACTATAGTATTCTATGACAGATAGATTTTCTGTCTCAGTCAACACTTAACATTTACAGATGATGGAAAATAAAATATACAAAGGAGAAGCTAAAATTTATCTCTAATATTTTACAACATTTGTCTCCCATATTTCATGCTGTTCAAGACACAATTACTATGAACAGTAGGATAGGTCTCCACCCTTCCTAGCTTTCATGCACAATAAATAAGCTTTCAATATATAATTAATGTAAACAATGAAACAGAAAATTAGGCACCTTCCCCGAGCCAAAAGGTTATTAAAGATATATTATAATTATATAACATCTTGGATTCTGTATCTGAAAATCGTGTGACTTTTTAGTTTCTTATGTTATAAACCCAACCTTTTCTCAGAAATTTCCATCTACAACTCAGAACATCCTGAGTCTTATTTAGATCTTAACACACCAGTTGTTTATTTGGGGCTTGACTGTCTGCCAGCAGAGCACTAAATATTGATTTTTTTTGTTTTGTTTATTAACTGATAAGCAAGATTGTTTACTATGTTAATCAGTGCATCCTTACTCCTGCCTTGAAGGCTATTTATACTGAGGTTGAATATTTCAGCTAATTGGAAGAAGAATTCATGTTGGATCCATAAATCTTGCATATAAGGTTAATTTTAGTGTTGTACTTACTCCTGCTGTAACCATATATCAATGCTTTAATTATCCCTTCTGAATTTGTTTAGTCTTTGCAAAGATTCCTGAGAGCTACAGAGACATTCTGCAATACATCTTATAAGACTCCACAAAATATAAATAGCTGAATGAAAATTTTATGGTGATGTCAATCATTTAAAGCCCACTATCCCTTGCTGGAGGCAGCCATGGAGTGCAGTACCCAGGCAATACTGTTTTGAACATTTTGCAGCTAAAGCAAACACAGGGAACGCCAGAACACTGAATGCAGAAAATAAAATTATTATTACTAAAGTGCTACTAAGTTTCCTCAAAAGAAAATAAAAGGGCTGGTAGTTTCAAGACAGTTGTTTAGTTTTTTCATGATCAAACAATTTACTCTAAACACTAATACTGACAGATGTTGATTTTCTATCTCCATTTTTGTTGAGGTTGACTAAGAAAATGAGCCTTCCATAGCCAAAGAAAGCAGTGAGAAAGCTTTCTGGAAACACTTTAAAAAAAAAAAAAGCAAACCCAAAAAAAACATTGGCAACTACATGTTTGGAAATACGGCATTAATGATTCAGCACATGTAGTAAGAGATTAAAAATGAATATTGATTCTTTTAAGCACCTACCCACATGTGCAAGAATAGGCTTCCCTTGGAATTCTTTGATGTTATCTCACATTATGTATTATGCTTAGCAAAACAAAATGTAGTGTTAAGAAATCATGTTTTCAAAGGTCATAAGTACCCAGAAATGTGGAAAAAGCACACATCATGGAAAAAATCACTTTCTAGTTTATAGGGTCCTGTAGATATTATATAATAGCAAGATTCTAAGAAGATGTATATATGTGCACAGCTTTAAACAAAGCAAAATGTGTAAAGAAAAAAAAATCCAGCAATTTAGCTCTTACTGAACTGTGACACCTGAGCTCAATAGAGCATGGAGAGCAGGAGATAAGGTAAAAAATTAAAAATTCTGATTTCTGTTAAAATAATGTCTTTTGGAACTGATAGCTTCAAGATACTTCAACATAACTTCAGGATTTGACTTTGGCTAATATTTTTATGAAAATTATTCTGAACTTTCTTAAGAAAAAACCCAAATGGATTTTGGGTTTTTTCTAACAAGATTTCTAACAGGAAAAAAGGTTTTTTAAATTAAAAAAAATTATACTAATTTAAAAGAAGATTTTGCTATACCAAAAGAACAAAGTTAAAATTCATAAATTTAATCTACTTTTAAATAGTTCCATATTGAGACTTACACTATGCAAACACACAAAAAAAATATATTAAGCCTATAAAATGTCAATCATTGAAACAGAAAAAAATCTTTTATAATAGAAAATAGCATTTAAAAATTAATTGTGAGGTTGGAGGCCTAAAAGTCAGCAAACAATATTCAGGTAGGTCTAAGAGTTACTCAGAGATTTTATTTCCTTATGTCTAGAGAAATCAGCCTGTAGGTAGCCAGCAGTAGAGCAAAAATGCTGTTCTCAGAGTATACTTTGAATTTCTGTTGGTCTCCAGGTCTTCTTGTAATTTCTTAGCTGTGTTTGGACATGATACTGAGTCACAGAGTTTGCCTTCTGCTTCTCCTTTCCCTTCTCCAGTTTGTCCTTTGGCTCCCCTGTTGTTCTCTTGGCCATGATTTGAGTCCCCTGGTCTCTCTGATCCACTTTCTGAGCCTCTTCATATCTTTCTACATTGTTGGCTCTGTCTCTTTTTCTTTTTATATTTTTTTTAATCTCTCCCATCTATAATGTTGCACAGTTCCCACATGGCTTTGATTAATGCACTCTTTCCCTGCTTTTGCATAAGTAGGACTAAGCTAAAGAATTCCATGAACTGTTTTTAGAAGCAGCTTAAAATGTTTTATCTTCTCCAGAACTCTCTCATTTTTATTGGGTTTGATCTAAATATTTTGGTTCAGATTCACAGTGAAAGTGGATGGAAAAGATGGAGCAATCCTCCTGAACCCACTCACATGGAGCCTGTGTCCTAGTTAAATCACCTGAAGGATTTTCTATATGAAAATAGGATATAGTGGGTTATTTCTCTCCTTCTACACAATCTCCTTTGCTAATGCCATGAATGGAATCTGCTTTGGCCTGTGGTCTGGCCACTAGCAGGCTTCTGCCATATGAAGACTATGGTATCCTGACATGAGCAGCTTCCCTGCCCACTGTGCTATCTATTTTTTGGTTATTAGAAACTTATATTGCCTCAGCCAAGGAGGAGAATTTGTCTTTAACATTATTTTACAATCATTTCTGCCTCCAGAACTATTCTTGCTTTTATGACTCAATCTCCTAGTGAAGATTCGGTGAAATCAGCATTAACCTTCTAGGTATTTTTTTTTCTTTCCATGGAGGAAAGAGTCAAGAGAGCTACAAGTAAGTTGTCTGAGTGTGTGCTGTTCTTTCTGAAAGCAGCAATGTTATGTTATCTGCCTGTAGTAAATTCATTTATTTTTCAGGATCACAGTCAGTTAGAAAAGTGGAATTAGACCATGACATCTCCTCAGGACTGAATTTTCAGGCCTTTGTGAGAAGCAGAGAAGAGTCATGTGGAGGAAGAGATCAGAGGCAATAACTCACAAGTTCATCCTACCCAATTTGAGATACCTAACTGAAATACTTGGGAGCGTAGTGAACCTTGCAAAGCCAAAAGAGAGAGCTACTTGAAGGAGCGACCTAGACACTCTCAGAGGAAAGTTCAGACCTTAGACTGAGAAGCCTTCTGGAGGTCTATATCTCTCTCTTTGATCAAGGAAACTAGAAATGCTACAAATCTACCCCAAGGGTCTTCATCATTGTAAAGTTAAGTGGAACGAATAGGAATCAAAAACATATTCTAAAATAATGGGGTATGTGAAGTAGGGAATAGGCACCTATAGGAGATTACAAAGAACAAAGTGCTTAACTCCTAACAAGAATCTTTCTGTCAGGGTCCTGGAGTACCCAGAGCTTTGCCTGTCCCTGCCCACCCCTCAGGGGCTCCCTCTTCTGTTCTTGGCCCAGGAACCCATTTCACACCCCTGAGCCATCAGCTCCTGCCCCAGCAATGCCTTTTGACCCAGCTCCATCTCCCCACAGCCCTGCCTTGCCTGTCTAGGGATGCACTCCCAGACCTGTCTTGGGCCAGCCTTGTCTATCCCAACCACAGCCTTGTACCCAGGACTGGGATTGCTCCGGTTCCCCCTGGATTTCCTGCTCCTGGCTGGGATGGTGGGATGTGCCCTGTCTGCTGGACCCCATCCTGTTGGATCTGAGGCACTCCCCCTGGGGATTTACTGCTCCTGCTGAGTCCTGGTAGTTTTTCTTTTCCATACTTTTTTCCACTTTTCTTAGCTCCATTTCCTCTTTAGGTGCATCTCTGCTTTCAGAGAATATTTTTCTCTTATATCTCTTAAAGCAGGATCTTTGGGAGCATTTAGGTGCCTAATGAAGCAGGCACCTTGGACTAATGGCCTTTTTCACACTGGCTAGGCAATTCAATTCTATTGAAAAATCAGCACTAGAACATTCCTTCCTCACTTTTATCTGTGTTGTCATTTGTATCCCTATTACCCCAACACTGGGCACAGGGGTGGATTGAAAATTTGAGGGAAGATTCCAGATATCACTGGGAAGCTAAAAAAGGAGTTGGGAAACAGACTGGAGCAAAGTATGACTAAGTAGAAAGAGGATAACAAATCAAGGTAAAATGTAATGGTCTAATTCATTGCTCTGCAGAGCTCCCATTACTCAGGGGAGCTGGGCAAGCAGGCACCATCACTGTGGGGGGTGTGCAATCAACTGGCCCAAATGCAGTGGATTTGCTTGTTGCATGCTCATGAGCCATTCAGTCAGAAACTTGATAAACCCCCATTAAAATAGGAACAATCGTTTACCATTGACAGCAGTATGCCCACCTCCAGAAACATTAAAAAAAGGAGTCTGATCCAGTGTTGGGTGAAGAAGGAAAGGAGAGAATACCTAACACATGAAAAAATGCTTATACATATTGAGAAAGGCATAAATGTAAGTGTGGGATGGGGATCTAGGGATTTTAAGTACAAGAAGAGAGCATAAGAAATCCTTCAAGGTTTGCCACTTGTTTCTAGTATTGAAAGATAATTCAAAATTCAAGCATGTGGACTAAATCTTCCCAAATCATTTTAAGTTGTATGGGACACAATTCAAAAATTTGTCCAAGGTCTTTTGAAATCTGGCTGCTGCCCAGACTTTTGAGGTGTTTTACAGACAGTGATGTATATTGTCAGGCTCTTTATATGGCTGTCTGGAGGTGATTGCTGTGCTGAGAATAGATAAGGTAATTGGCACCATGCTGAGGTAAGATTAGGAAAGGCAGACTTATAATTCCCTGGGTGATGTTCTGAGGGCAATGCTTCTGAAAGAATTTTAAAAAATTAAAATTCAATGTCAAATAAACACAAGCTCTTTATCATCTGGGGTTGGGAGTTGGGAGGTAAAGTCAAGTAAAAGCCTCCAAGGGAGCAAACATGCTACAGAGACATTGCAAATGTAGTGACAGGTGCTCCACACAGCAGAAGTAAAAGGCATCGTTTTCCAGCCACCAAATGACTGCTTCTCCAAAGACAGTAACACAGCTTCTTTCTAAGCAAGATTTCCTCTGACAATAGTTTTTCCTCACAAGGGTCTCAGAACACTTTATCATTTCCTCATTTCAGTTTGACAACAATTCCAAATCAGTTGCCGAATGACCAGCATTAACCAGTATTTTTACTGAGATATGAGTGTGGACATTCTTGAACAAATGAAAAAGTTTGTGATTTATTATGAAGATCAGCCATCATTATGGTGTCAGTCATCCTACTCTTGACTGGACTGAGCCCTGAAGCCTGTTTCCTGGAATGAGCTTCTGCAGTCAATCTGCAGACGTAATGCAAGTAGTCAGTTTCCAATTAAGAACAATAGGGGAGAATTGGAGTGCTCCAGACCATGGGAAAACTTACATAATGCTACTGCTTGTAAACCAAAGATAGCTCTTGAAAAACAGGGTGAGATGGCACTAATATTCATTAATAATGAATGCCTTCCAGGAAAGGCTTTATGTATGAAAGTGTGCCCCTGGCTTAGGCCCAAAATTAGAATGGCTGCGTGCATTTAGGTCTCTGCCTTTACTAAAAAACCTGATAGTCATGAACTTGCTTTGGGAATCCTGTTTTGGTATGAAGGCATTGCTGACATAATTTTCACAGGATTTATGAGGTATACAGGTTATTCATGCCCAACAAAACTCATTGCCTCAAGCTGTTAGGTAAATTGAGTTAACAGGCAATCAATTAGTTGAAGATGGAATTTAAATGTGTTAAGTAAATAGGAATGGCGGTCTTCCTATGGGTTAAAATACATGTGACAAATTCTACCAAAAATTTTTGTTTCATCTGCAGATCTTAGTTGTCAGGGAGAGAACAAATTCAGTTTTTTGGGTTTTTTTTCTTTCAAACATTCTAAGTAATATATATTTGAGTTTAACAGCAGAATTGTACCTATGGGAGTTTACGATCTCCTTATACATCTGTAATTTTGCCACTGTGTTGAAATGGTGAGTTATTCTTGACCTAGGAAGTCCTTTCTTAGTGACACTAAAAAATCTGAGGAAACTGGGGATATACTAAATAAAAGGAGGTATCGCTGATGAAATACTTGTATGGAGCCTTTGCCACCTTGGAACCCTCTTGTCATGTTGGGGTTTTTGGACTGGTTTTGTGAGTGATAAATTTGCAGATGAGAGCATTGCCTTTATTTAAAAGCATTTTGGTTTAAGTAATGTGGCCACCTGTTAGTACCAATCAAAAATAATCCAGTTTATGCTCATGTTGACTCTCTACTTCACCTACGTAGAGTCACAGAAGGTTTGGGATTGGAATGGACCTTAAAGATAACCTGGTTCCAGTCCCACTGTCATGGGCAGGGACACCTTCCATAAACCAGCTTCCTCACAATCTCATCCAGCCTAGTCTTGAACACTTCCAGCACTACAAGCCCTTGGAAGGTATCCTTGGACACCTTTCCTGGAGGCCCACTTTAGACACTGGGAGGCTGTTAGAATGTCTCCCTGGTGCCTTCTCTTCTCCAGGCTCCACAATCCCAGGTCTCCCAGCCTGTCTACTCTGAGAGGGCTCCTGCCTTCTGATCACCCCAATAAGCCTCCTCTGAGCTAATTCCAACAGGTCCATGTCATTATGCTGAGGGCTCCAGAGCTGGATCCAATACTTTAGATGGGATCTCATGAGAACAGAGTAGAGGGGGAGGATCACCTTCCTCAACCTACTGCTCACATCCTAAAGGTGATTTAGAAAGTTACAGATCATTACTAAAATTTGTTTAACGACACATATTGCACAAATGGATGAGGCAGGTCACATGTCCCTCTTCAGAGCAAGACTCAGTCTATAAATTAGACATCTCATCTCTTGGGAGCTGGACCTTGACTTTTTTTTTTTAGTAGAATCACAAAAAATTCAAACTCATTCTTCTTCACAGGAACTTAATTATTCTTAAACTGATGTTATTTCGGCTGATGACCAAAAAAGGGTTGTAAAAAAGAAATTTTTTTTTATCAACACTGCATTTTGTGAGACCGTTTCCATGGATATAATAGTTTACTAGATGGAGACCACCATGAGATTTAAAAAATAAAATGCTTTTCCTCTCTTGGAGTTAGAAATTGCCGAACAGTTTATATTCTTTCATTCTATCAAAAGAGAAGAATTTTATACTCAAATTCAGGAAGATTTCTGGAAAAAATTATGAAAGCCTCTAAGAGATAAGTTGTGTCAAGTTTTAGAAATTAGCTGAATAGGAATTTTCATGATAACAGATTTGGATCTGAGCTCCTAAATTAAATTGAAACCTCACATCAGAAGGTCAAATACTTTTTTGCTTCTCTTCCCTTCAATCCAATACTCAATGATTAGCAATGAGAAGGTAAGTTCTTCTCTCTAAAAATACCATAAATATTAAAGCCTTAGTAATCACTGAAAAATAAGGTTCTTACAGGACAGGGAATAATGAACATATGCTAAACCTAGCAACTAATAAAGGTGTGTTTAAACATGAATTTATTTTCTTTGACATAAACATGGTATACAAGGCTTATCCTAACAGGAAGGGGTTTAATGTCTTTTTTCCTTTAAATAACTGAGAGGTTTGAGCTGTTAACATGAAGAGATTCCAGAAAATGCCTCTTTAATTAAAATAGAATGATGGAATTAGACTGCTGTTTTATTCCATTGTCTTACAAATCATAACACCAAAGACATCTCTAAAATGTGAATCAATATACCTTCGAAAACAGAGAAATTGAGAAGAAAGGGTGGAAACCTCTTAATGTTTTCTTCTGAAAGGCAAGAATAGAATTATTTGATGTGGATAATTAAAACAAATGATGTTCACATCCCAATGTTTACTGTACTTGCACTTGATATTACAAACCTTGCAGGCAGCCTAAAGCGGTAACTTAAATTAATGAAGGAAAATGAGATGAAAGACTACACATAATGTTGAAGGTTGAAGAAATTGTTAGAAATATTATCACTGAAGGAATTTTTTAGCTTAAAAGGATAACATTGTCAGAGGGATTTAAAACTATTATAGTTCTGAAACAAAAAGCGTCCTTATACTGTTTTTTGTGTATCAACTGAGATTGTGGAAGAAAACATTAATAAGGAGAAAAAAACAAAGAAAGGATCCAGTTGGACCACAAAGCAACACGTTAAGAAAACTGTGAATGGACCATGATGATCTGTCTGACAGCCAAAATTTTCATCAAAATTTATGCATGGGTTTTTGGTTTACAAATTTATCTTTAAAAGTGGGTATTTTTTTCATAAAATGAAAGCTCCTACATTTTCAAACTCAGTAATAGTGGTAAATAACATTTAATTGCAGAAAATAATATTTTTCAGAGTATTATTCAATAATATAACTCCAAACTCCCGAGTTTGATAGAAGAATAAATGAGGGGAAATAATTTTTAATCACATTAATTATTAGTCTTTGCATATGATAATACTAATACCAACTATTGTGAAATTTTATAATATTTTTTTAATTATTTTCTAAATCATGGGAAATTGACAATATTAAAAATTGAGGAATGAACACTAATTAACAAATGGGGAAACTAGGCCATGTGAAAGTGTTGCTCAAGACAGTCAGGAAATTTTTATTCAAGAAATGGATAAGGTCCATTTCCCTCATTCTATGATACTGTGTTAAAAACTTTTAAAACTAAATACATGCTTCAGGTAAAAATTACCAGCAGCTGTAAACAAGAAGAACCTTTAATAAAAATGAATTTGTAGAAGACAAATAAACATAATTTAAACCCCACAAATAAAAAAAAATGTTTAAAAGATAATAACTGGCTAGAAATCATAGCAAATAAATACTAGCCTTAAGGAAAGGTTTTTAAAAATACAGAACTTGGTTATGTGTTAGAAGATTTCAGAATTTAGTCAACATTCAATAAATAAAGAGCTTGTCTTTTCAAGGTTAGGTTTCCTGATGGATTTTGTTGCCTAATTACAAGTTCAATCCACAGTGTTATCAGTGAGCTAGCACCCAAAAGACCTGGTTAAAACACATCTTCTAAATATTAGCTGCAAACAGAAGGAAAAGATTGCATAGCATGTTTTCAGCCATAGTCATCAAACACGTCCTTATGTAGAACCCCTCAACAATAACATAATGCTTACAAAATCATTGGGATATTGAAAATTTGAGAGTGGGAAATCTGAATTTACAGGAGTGGCTGATTAAAATTCTTCTTCTAACTGCTCTTTGAAATTGTGAAAACTCTTTAAATATCAGTGGCAAAAATTTTGATTAAATGTGTGACTAAAGCTGTGCCATCAAGTTGATTTATACAGACAGAGACCTGTCCTTTTATAAATATAAACCAGGGTATCCTTTTTCTGGAACAGGTTCAGATACACAACTCTGAGTGTATTTTTAAACCCATGCCTGTGAGATAATGAACCATATAAGTAAAACTCCTAATGTCAAACCAGAAACAGGAATACTTGAATTTCTGCCTCTAGGACTTTATCTGACTACATTTATTACTAGACTATTAAATGTTTGGTCAAAAAAAAAATAGGAAGACCTTGTATATTTATCTCCAGCACCATATTCATAGCAGGTGAGAATGTAGCATAAAGAACATTTCCAGCTGTTCTGGAGGCTTGAAATAAGCCTCAAGTTCGAAGCTTATTTCATTGAGAGAGGAAAGCAGGGTTTCATTTCCAATCTAAATTTCTATGGAGTAAAGTTCTCGATACTCTGCATGCTCTATTTTGTAAATCTTTCTAAAGGATTAAAAATTTTCCTCAATATTGTTCTACCTGTGTCCATCAAGATGCAATGCAGATTTCACAGAGCGGCAGAGTACATAATAAAGGAATCTTGTCACTGAGTCTCAGACACCTTTGTATTTTTAGCTCTTAAATCTTTAGAATTGTGTTATTACGATTCAAGTAAATGTAGCAAGCATGGTTCATAACTTAGTGAATATAGTTGTGGGGTGTAGGTGCTGACTTTCTTCTTGGGAATGCAATGACTGCATATATAGTAAAAAAAATAATTTATGACCATAAACTGACATGCAATGACTGCATATATAGTAAAAGAAATAATTTATGACCATAAACTACTCAGGGTAGTAGTGTACAAAGACACAAAAAATTAAAAAAATATAAATATTGTAATTAATAACTATCCTAAATACAGCTCTTCCAGAGTCACTTAACGAACAAGCAGGTCAAAATATGTAATTAAGTAACAGAAGGAACAACATGGAAAGAGCTAGAAATCAGTCTTGAGATAAAAAAGAGGAAGAGCTATGAACAAACTTTCAGAAAAGGATAAAATGCAATATTGCATAGATTAATGGGATCAAAATGTCAAGATAAAACTTCATATGTATTTTCTTGAGGTAATTATAATATATTCTCTAGAGTCATTTAGTTTTCCTCTGGTCATTAAGCATTTTAATGTGTTTGTGTGTCATACTGGTATTTGAGCTTCACATAGACTGAAGCTTTCAGCCTTTTAATTCTATAGATAATATAATATACCTTACTGAAACCTGACCTAGCAACTTTTCTGAAAAAAGTAACAAAGAGTATCTGGCTGGTCATATCAAAAAGTATTTGCACAGCATGTAAGAAAATTTTTTGAAAAAGTTTATGTTGGATTTCTGCCTGGTTGGTTGGTAATTACGGTTTTGGTTCTTTTTTAAAAAATGAATTATAAAAAAAAGGGAGGCTTCTTGAATTCACTATCAGCTTAAAAATCTAACCACCCCTCCATCTTCTAAGTATTAGCTGTGAACCAGAAGCAGCAGCTAAAATGACAACATTAATCTAATGCTAGTAAATAATCTCTGCAATTCTGAAAAGCGAGTAAATTCCGATATGCATACATCACTGACTACATCCTCCTTTTTTTATGCCAATAAGGTTAATTTTTCTCCCTGGGAAGATTATTTTGTACCAACTCCTTTTATTGACCATTACTGATGCTTGGAAAGGCACCTGCTCCTCTTGCTTTCTCTAGAGAATTGCTCTTCTTTGTGGTACCCCTTGTCTTCCCAGAGTGAAATGGGGATATTACCCTATAATTCTCAGGACTGAATATTTTTAAAATTTATTGCAGTGGTTTTCTATTTGGAAATTGAAGATGGGGTCTTTCTTCCATAGAATTAATCACTATTTTTTAAAAGACCAGAAGGCCTAAAAAAGATGAAAACATAAGGATTTTGTATATATTTTCAAAGATTTTGTATTTTTCCAAGGTAAAGAAAACCCAATTGCTGTGACAATAAATGCCTAACATTCTCTCATCAGTAATCAGTAATTCTCATGTTTACCTTCCATGGATTTGTTACTTGTCTCTTGCCTAGGTGAAGGTCTATACACTATCATTGCACTCTCACTGACCTGCTGGCAATTCTCTAATTCTCTTCCTAACGCAGCCAAGGATGCTCTTTCACACAAGGGCACACTGGGGAAGCATTTTCAATTTGTCCACCAGGACATCCAGGTCCTTTTCTGCCAAGCTGTTGTCCAGGCAGACAGCCTGGGCAGGACTTTACTTTTCTTGTTGTTGAGCTTTGCAAGATTCCAATTTTCTTATTTCTCCAGCCTGTAGAGGTCCTTCTGAATGACAGCACTGAGCGCTGGTGTGTTGGCATCTGCTCCTAACTTGGAATCATCTGGAAACTTCCAGAGGTTGCACTCTAAGTGCATAAACTTGCACATTCAACTTTCCAACCCAATCTGCTGCCTTCTTCCTTGATTACTATTTATTATATCCCTTCCTGGTAGTTCCTATTTTAAAGTTTTCTACAACTCATCGGTCACCCTGTTGGCAAATACTGTTGCCTTTGATTTTACCCAAAAGCAATGGCTATTGTCCATGATTTATATCTAAAACATTCTCTAAAATTCCGTATGATATGCTAGATAGTACAGAGACAACCTTTCTCTAGTGTTCCTTTTCTCTGAGTAACCCCACGCCTTTAGCTTCCCAGAGGTATCTCAATGTTTATATAAAACACCCGATCTGGTTAGGCTGAAGCTCACTTTCCCTTCTCCCATATCATACTTACTCTCCTGCTAGATGTGGTAGTTCTTGCTCCTTAAACAAGTTCCTTCCTGACATTACAATAAAAAAATCTATTTCTGTTTTTTTCACTGAACAGGGAAAGTAATCAATTGCAATTATTGATTGCGTGCACAGATAGATAGATAGACAGACACACAGACAGACAGGCAATAAGCTAACTAACTCTCAGAAAGTTAAATCAGTAAAAATTTTGAAATTAACTCTGAATGTTTTTGGATTCAGTAGTTATTATTCCTTACTGAGGATATACTATTATTGTTACTGAGTCTGACTCCTAATAATGAGAAAATTTTTAATTTATTGCTGATGAAGTTTTTTTTAAAGTTTATTTATTTGTCTTTACATAATTGACCTGTCTGGTTTTTTTTACTCAGTTGGGAATTTCTCAAGTATCCAATGTCAATCCCATTTAAAAAATCCTTATATTCAGTGGTAAATTGGAATAGAGACAAAAACATTCAGGAGATTGTTCGCAGCGATCTGTGCCTCTAAGTTTATTGGCTGGGTCTTACACCAACAGCAACTCTTTCAGGCTGCCCTTCTATTTTCAGCCTGGAAGTCATAAGAGTGCAAGGCATTACATGCAAGATCTATCCTTCATAAAATTAAGTATCACTCTGCTGCTCAGAGAGAGAGGTAGATTTTTCCCACAGTGCAATTTGCCACTGGTAACACTGGAGCCAGTGTAATAATCCATATTATAATCATTTGTTAAGAATTTCCTCCTAAATGGGAATTATGAAAGACAGATTTTTCAGAGACTTTCATATGTTTGCCAGCGAACTTATAGCCTTATCCGTGTTTGACTGACTTCACATGAAAATATCAAAA
The DNA here is from genome assembly GCA_024362935.1 of Setophaga petechia. Classification (NCBI taxonomy): domain Eukaryota; kingdom Metazoa; phylum Chordata; class Aves; order Passeriformes; family Parulidae; genus Setophaga; species Setophaga petechia. The sequence goes on along the minus strand of JANCRA010000002.1, from coordinate 286,716 downwards.
GCTATAAATAGACTAGTTCTGCCTTATTCATTCTTTGCTAAAGGGACATAAAGACAGTCTGTTTGACATCAAAGTCATGGTGGGGAATCTCAGCCTGCTCCAAGTTTAGAGTTGCACCAGCTGTAGGTTTTCTTTACATGCAAACTGTAATGTAAATAAAATGATTTTGCATCTCCATTTTAAATGTAACTTAGTTTCAGTATCATCAACATCCTGAATGCAATTTTTCCTGTCTCTTGTAGACAGGGATTTTTGCAAATGTTCAGTTTCAATGCAAGGTGAATTAAGGAATAGGTGTCTAATTCTGAATAAGAGGTTATTGCAGTTCCTGTATAAGAAACTGCTATGTGTGGAAGCATGAAGATACTGAGGTGTGTCCATTAAAGGAACCATGTGTGGGACTTACCTTCATAAATAAAAAAGAAGGAAGGCATCATTTGGAAATAGAGCATGACAGCCTTTGAAAAGGAAAACAGTTATTTTATGACAATGTAAAAATCAGTTCACATCATTTAGAATGAGAAAAAAGTTTGAGAAGTTTGGGTTAAGGAATGATGATAAGCAGAAAATTAAGATACTAGTCAGTCAAGAGTCTGACAACATATCTTGCATATAAGAAAGATTTTCTTAACAGAAACCTTTTAAATATAATAAAATGAAAATCAAAATAAAAATAATCCTTTAAATATAATAGGTATATTGACATACATTGGAATAAGTCAGACTTTAATTTTTTTTGAGGAACAGCTATATAGATTACTAGTTGTAAAGAAGTTATCATTCTTTGATAGTGGATGTGTAAATATTGCTCAGCAAATGAAAAGGTGTGTGTTATTGACGCTACTTTAGTGATAAATCCAAAACATAACAGTGCAGCAGAGACAGCCTGCAGCAGCCATTCTGGCCTTAACCAGACCCCCGTGTAGAAGAGCAACTTGTTACACTTATCTTCACTTTGATAAACACTCTCTGTTCTCCTGGGAAAGGTGCATACCAGAGGAATGACTACAGCCATAAACGCCAGGTGTGGATGCCTCCTCTTCTGTCCCCCAGGATGCTGGGGGCTGCATGTTTGAGGGAGTGACTGATAAGGGCAGAAAGGTCTGCTCTAAGGAGTGCTTGGAGGTGTTGGCTGTTTTGTCTTTCCTCCTGCCCATTCCCAAGACTTTCTTCAAACTTTCCCAGAGTAGAAACATACAAATACTGAAGTGGGTGTAATAAAGATGGATCCTGCTAGAACGAGAAGTGATCTATGTTTTTTTCCCAAGCTACTGCAATAATATCAACTACAATGGGTAAAATTAAATCTACCCCAGGCACATAAAAAAAAAAAAGTGGTAATAAATATTGGTGTTAGGGATGCTACCCATCTCTTCCTAGTTCAAATGTAAATGTATTTGCATACAAATCTGACTGCAACAGAGTCCATACCAACATTTAGGAAAACAGAAATTTATTTGGCATCAAAACTTATCTTAGAAATACTTGATTGCTCTGAGAGACAGGTTTTGTAAAGTCATCTCTAGTTTCTATATTTGACAAGACTTATTTATGCAGAGTCATTATTTAAAGAGTGGTACAGTTTATACATATAAATAAAGTTCCTATATTTCTGCTTTCTAATGCTAAAACCAAAGATAACTGTAATCAAATGAATATTAAGCATTTTTATATGCACAATGCAAATAGTAGGTACTAACTACATATTTAGCATACTGAATACTGTAACAGTGATATTTTAATTTTCTGTAGAAAGAGCAAATATACTGAATAAAAAGCTGAGAGCAGCATTTAATGGAAAACTGAAGATAGCTTTACATTGACTGAATAAACCTGTTTTTATATTAAAGATAACATTTTCTGTTTGCTACTCTAAAAGTTGAAAGTTATAACTATAGTTTCCAAGCCTGGCATATGATTAATGAGTTTTACTTCTGCTGTATTAAAGAATGGAATGAAAACTTAATGGCCAAAGAGTGCATATATATCTTCAAAAATAACAAACAAATAAAGTGATAGAAGGTGTCTCTGTTGTTCACAATTCCCTGGATGCTGATATTTTTAGAAACATAGGCACACATACATGATCAATAGTACATCCTGTGATACATTCAGCCAGTTCTCATTCCTGATGGTGCACATACTTGAGTAAAATTTGAAATACATATAGTCCTTGTATCACTAAGTTAAAATAATTTCATAAACTAAAGAGAAACCGTTTGAAACCCCAAAGAGAATGGTGAAAATAAGAAGTGAAATGAGAATTTGCACAGAATGGCTCTGTGGTTAAAAGAGCAATAGAAAAATCAGGTGGGTAACCTAAGATATTTATCTTAGAAGTAAGCTATCCACAGTCCTTTGTTGCAACTGAACATTTATATATATGCCTACGTATATGTATGTGTGTCTATCTATCTATCTATCTATCTATCTATCTATCTATCTATCTATCTATCATCTTCATCTACATACCTGAATATGTGAATTAGGCAATTGCAGATTGCTATGATGAGAATATATAGAAAACTGGTGCTACTAGCAGTGTACTAACTTGGGGATAAAGATTTCATTAAAGTCATGAATCATGGTAATGATAAACTCTTACTATTACAAAACTCCTAGTCTTTATATTTATGTCCTAAGATAATTGTGGGTATGCAATACCAACAGGATGAGTTTATAAAGTTGGTACAGATGGCAAGTGCCATTGATAATCTTTAGTTGCTGAGGTTGAGGCTCTTTTGTAGTGAGACCTGTAGTGGGCTGACATCTTTTTTATTTTATTTTTCTCTGTTACTCTCATTGCTATTATGTTATTGCCTCCCTCCCAAAAGGGTACGTCTCATTTGATCCTGATCTGCGTTTTGATTTTTTCTGTTTCCGGTGAATTTGGCAGAAGGTTCTGTCTGTTTGCACTCTTTTATTCATATCTTGTTCTTCATCAGCTTGTGTGTCTCCTAGGTTGAGCTACATTCTTCATCTTTACCCCTTTAGTGCTCACATATCCCACATGCTCCTGAAAAATAGTAGCAGCTTGTACTGTATGGCTGTTTCATCCCAGATGTGAAAAATGTTTAACTGAAGCTTTTACTTACACCTTTTAATATGTAAGATATGTTCTAAGCAAAAATATTGTTGCTAAAATGATCAATACAAAGTGATGCTATTTATATTGTGATTGATACACACGATTTCTTGGTGTACAGACATCTGCTTTGGTTGCATCTTCTACAGAGTCTGAGAGAGCTGCCTCTGGCCCCTCACCCAGCAGCCAATGGAGCAGATCAACACCTGTTAGAATGGAACTGACCCACTGCTTCCATTGAGCTGAGTCTGAGTGACTCATGATGTCATGGTGAATTGAGATGATTAAAGTGACAGAAAAATAATGCAGCAAGGATAAATTTCATTAAATTGGCTTATTTTGTGACCCTGTGAAAGCTGGAGGCCTCATGCTAGTGGCATCATGCTGGGGAAAGGTGTCATTTAAAAGGATTAGTGGCAGGAAGGGGAAGAATATAAGGAAATTATAGGAAATCCAAATCAAGGTAAGAACATATCAAAAGAGAAGTTTCCTTTTTTCTGCAAATGGGAATCATTCACCTGCCCTAGCTATACTGTGTTTTCAGCCCATTCAGTAAGGCTTCTGTTCTGAAGCACCATCTTCTATTGCCTTCTGATTGTCCTTCCTCAGTTGCTGACAGTTATGACTTAAAAGCACTCCATGTAGAATTCTGATTTAGAACTTGTTAGTAAATAGTAAGTAAATTTAAAAAATATAAAAATAAGCGTACTAAGAAACACAGTAAAATCTGCTGGAAAGTTGCTTGCTTTCTCTCTCTCTCTCTCTCCCTCTCTCTCTTTTTCTCTCCCCACTACCTTCTCCTTCACTATCCCTTCCTTATATTCCTTAGTTTCCCTTGGCCCAATCTTTGTGTTTCGTGTCTAGGCAGGGCTATAACTTGATACAAGCCTAGAAAACCATGGGTCAAACCTTTATAGATGCTGTATATTCAAAGGGAAAAACAGATCTTTTCTTGTGTGAATGACAGTCATTTATTATTCTTATAGCCCATTACAAATAGCAATAGTCTTGAATGCTGAGTGAAATATGGTGTAGTGTTTGAAGTAAGAGGAAAGGAAGGAAAGGGACTTAACGCCAGCCAGAAGGAAGTAAAACTGTGAATGGAGTAGGCAAGGAGATTCTTCACATGAGTATCCTGGGCTGGCTGGGATTTTTCTGTTTGTTTTTCCAGTTTTGCTCTTTGTTCAGACCTTTGCTCAGTGACACCAATTGGTTGCCATGAGTCATGAAGCCAATGATGGAAAAAGAGCCCAGGCAACCCCCTGTGCTCATGGTCATCTTCACAGTCGTTTTGGAACTACAGCCTAAAGGTAGAACTCTTATGATTGTGTTTCATTTCCATTGACTTCTTCTGAAAATTTACAATAGAAATAATATAAGAACTAGATGAGAATTTAACGTTTTATGATTGCAATAATAAACAAAATTTTGACCTGGTTTGTTATTATAAACCAAGCCAAATTGTTTGTAAAGCTCCAAAAAAGATAATAAATAATTTTCAGAGGAAGAAATTCAAGTACACAGAGATTAGCTAAGTAGCCTAAAGACTCTTACAGAACTGGAATTTGAAATAAGAGCTCATTGACACAGGTCAGTGAGCAACAGTGGTGGAAGCTGCCTCTACTTTATTATGGTAATCATGATGATATGATTCTCTTAAGAGTTCTATTTTAATTTGTCTTGCATGGATAAAAAGCAATTTAAATTGAGAAATAACAAATGTCTTATTCTATATAAATAAAAAATGAAATAGAAAAAAAAAAGGTCAGAGGAATTTCTCAAGCAAAGAAATAAAATTTTTGTTAAAGCAGCACTTAGCTTTTCATCCAGAAATTGTTGCTAGTCTCATATTTATTCCACAGGAAAAAACATGCATGAATTCTGAAAGGTGAAAGCCACCACTTTAAGTTACCAAAGAAGTTAAAAAAAAAAGTCACTAATCCTCTGGTCTTAAAATAAACCCACCTTTTACTAAGCAGTTATCTTGTCATTTAAATAGCAATCCTCTGAGCATATTTTAGCTACAAAATGCTCCCCTAAAATATGCCAGGCACTAAACTTCATTTTATATGTTCCAAGAACAATTAAGTGAGCTAAAATTATACTTATATTGGTGTATATAGCTTTCCAATCTATGGCTTCACACCTAAAAAAAAAAAACCTATCAAAACCACCTATAGGAGAAAAAAAAAGTAAAAGACAGAGCAAGTGGGAATAAATACTCAGCCTTGAACATGTTATTAGGATTAATGTAGAGGACAGAGCAAAGAGGGTAAGGAATGGGATGGTTAGAATAAAAAAAAAATAGAGAATATTGGGGTGTAAGGGGGAGGTTTGTATGGTGCACTGGAATAAGTTTTTAGTTCTTCACCAAAATTCACAAAAATATATATGCTTCTAAAAGTATCACAGGTGTCTAAAAGGGTTTTTGGCAATAGGGACTAAGAAACTAATTCAAAAGACATAATTATTTTATCATGTTTTTTCTCTAGAATAATCATCCAAATATAGTAGAAAAAAATAAAATGTCTCAGAATCTACTTCAGATTTCATAAAGGTAAAAGAATTGTTGTTTTGATTGAAATTATAAAAAAACAACAAAAAAAACCACAGAACAAATCAGCATCAAAACAACAGGTACCTTGTTGTTTTGCTGCTGCTTTGTTATCACATTAGTACCAGATAATTTAATGATAGAAATTAATGAGATTTACCATTTCCTAATAGCTATCCATCAGCCAGAGAATACTTGAGCTTGTTTTATGTCATGATGATTCACATGACAGAAAGTACAAATTGAATTTTTCATACTGAATACATGGGAGATGCAGGTATTCAGCTATTTCAGAGACCAGAATATCAAAATATAGAATGTCAAAATAGTATGTTTAGAACATTAAATATTTGTTCCAGGTTGTATAATACAAGGAATATTTCTTTAAAAGTTAATAATCAAGACAAAAAACCCAGCAAGCTGTTTATTAGGGTCTCTTTTGTTCTTGATAAACACACATTAAGACTGAATTTTAAGAATAAATTTTGTTTATGAGGAGGAATAAAAAAAAAAACCCCAGTGCTAAAGTTACTTATACACTGTAAAGTCAGAATTTAACATGGTTGATTATATAATATGTAAGATCTCACTCAGTCTTTAAGATAATCTGATACAATCCTTTTTGCCTGGGAGCATCGGGCTACTTTAAGTATTCCAGGGATTTTAGTGCACCTTGTATTTTATCGAATCAGGAAGAGGACATGAGGGAACAGGGAAGAGATGCTATTTTATGGCAGACTCTTATATCAGTTTCTGCAAGTTTGACTCTTTGGGATTACCATATTTAACTTCCTTGAGGGCGAGAAATTCTTTCCCTTTTAAGTTAACACTTATCATGAGCTCTAGCCCTAACGTACTTGTTATGGTAGCAGCATATTAGGGTGGCTTATGCTGTGTTTATTTTACAGCATTAAACTGACATCTATATTTGTTTAACTGGAAAATTAAGTGTACTGATATCCTGAAGGAAGAGATAAGGTGTCATTTTTTATTCTGTTATGCATAGTGGGGGCATAAAATAGTTTGTGTGTGGCTCTTCTCACATGCCTTGATCTTTGCTGGAATGGAATGGAACATGTTTGAAACCTTCCTATGACCTTCCATCTTTCAGGGAGATAAATCAGGTTTTCCATGTTTCTGAGCTACTCCGAGATAATCTTTGGATTTACCTCTGTGCAGGGCCAAAGGGTTCACAGAAAAAATAGCTAATGCCTTTCTTGGCTATTTTGTCACACATAGCCATATCAATCCAGCAGTAGATGACATGTGGCAAGAAAAGTCAATGAAAATTTTACAATAATGAAGTTGAAAGAAAAAACCCTTGCGTGATTAATTGCTCTTCATGCTTTTTAGTATCATTTAAGTGACTCAGTTTTTTAAAAATTTCCCTCTAGCAGAGGAAATCACTGATATAAATGCTGATTGAGTCATTCAAGCCACTTAGAAAGATAGCATCATAATTTCTATTTTTTTTTCCAGTTTAATGTGCTTTATACTACGGCAATCTATAGAAGCTATGAAACTCACCAGAAGCAAAAACAATCCAATGTAAGATATTAAATAAAAAGCACTTAATTTAACTAAAGTTCAATGTAACAGGAGTCACACACATAGCCAAGTAATAAAAGCAATACTGTTATTGAAATAGATTCTACTTCAAGAGCTATAAAGTGAGGGATAGTATGAAAATCTCATGGAGGACTTATTCAGATGGATAATGCCCAGGATGCTTCACTTGCACTTAAGCAAATTAAGAACAATCTAACCAATAAATACAGACTTTTAATCATGCCCAGTAATACTTTTCAGAAATGATTGATTTGGAATATTGTATATTAGAATTTTTCCACTTTGTCTCTTGCTTTGTCATCACATTTCCTTTCCACATGTACACTTACAGCCTTCTGTATTCTCTATCTGTTCAGTAGTTATTAATTGATTAAAGAAACAGCTAGGTTATAGGACAACTACCAGTGTCCTATACATATATATGCCCAACATCCTGGCCTGCTTCAATCTGCTCTTCATCCCACGTATACATTGAAATGAAATCAAGAACCTTTCTTTGAACTGTTTCACAAGGAAAACTTTAATCTTCTAAATGGCCTGAGGAAACTGAGAAGATAAGTATATTTAGTGAAATGTAGCCCTTCAAAGTAGAAATAGTGGTCTTAGCCCAGCTAAACAACTCTAGAAGGCAAGAAAAGCGGAGCAAAAAAAGGATTGGTGAAATCATTATTATACATTATTGTACTGCCAGGCCTCCCTTTCTGTCAGCGTTGATGAGTCTTTTTCCATTTTCTCAGTATTAATTCATGTTAATGTTTGATGGCAAGATATCATTCAAAAGTCTTTAAAAGCCCTAGAAGCACACTAAATTCTGCTAACTTCTCAAGGCTGAAGTACTGGAATGGAAATGTATGTGTCTCTCTCTTTTTACATGTACACAATTATGTAAAACCCAGCAAGTCAGCAAGTTATTGGTAGATAAACATATGGATCTAAGTTCCACAGCCATGCTCCTTCTGCCTAATGAGGTTAGGAGCATGCAAAGGGGACAAGGCATTACAACTACATATCATCTTCCTAGCTGAGAAAAAAGAAGACAGAGCATACTAACAAAATAATTCTTCAACTACTTCTTTGATTTTCTTTGTTTTGTAAGTCATCCCCATGTCACTGAGTCTCTTTTATGTTTCTTTAAAATTCATACAGACTAAATATTACATGGCAACATATTGTGCTAAATTAAATTAGTATCAAGCACTGTACTTGTGTGAGGAAATGAATTGTAAAAAAGGTGAAAAATGCACAACTTCAAAGTCTGTGATTCCTGCTTTTCAAATAATGAGGGCAGGCTGCATGAACAATGTTATCTTGTACCAAACAATGCACAACAGAAAATTCACCAGCTATGATTTATCATCAAAAACCAGGAGGAGAAAAGGGAATATGTCGTTAAAATTTAGTCACCAAAACATCTGCAACAGAATCCAAATAGAGAACTATCTCTTTCTACCACAGAATAATGCAGAAACTTGGGTATGCCCTTGAAACTGGCTGAGAAAGGTGAATTTTACTGGGCGGTATGAAATGTTTTTCACCTGCTTTGCAATACAGACTGCAAAATGTCCTGCAGTCAAGGACAGTAACTGTACTGAAAATCTTTCAATATGTATCCCAAAATGTTACCTTCAAAGAACAAGTATCTTAACGCACACTGAATTATTTCTGAATATTCTATGTTTCTAAATTATTGCTACCAAATCTTCTGCATTATTAATTAATTTAATAATTTATTCAGTATATTCTATATTTATTTAATATAATATGTTAACATATAGTCTATAAATCAACAATACATTTTTGTTTTGGCCTATAAAATATAGATACTTTTTCAATTTTGCAGCAGTGTGTTCCTTATATCAAAGTTCTTACTTCCTTTTTGGAACTAGGTCAGTACCTATATCTTAGGACAAAATCTGAAATCATTCAGTCTTTATTATGTGCTTTTTGGTTATGTTTTCAGTGGAACAGACAGAGAAAATCTGTGGCATATGGACACCCCAGGGTCCATGCTCTTCTGTTACAAAGAACTCAGACAAGGCTGCATTCCCCCTACTTTCCCACCCCAAAATACATCCATTATATGACAGATGACATTAGACAAGCATCCTGGAGATGGAGACAAGAACACACCCAGCTGGCTTCATATCCCTTCAAATCAGGAGCTAGACAGCTCTGCACTGGGACTGACTGCAATGGCCTAGTTTGAAATTCTTCAGATAATGCATAGAATCACAAGGAGATCACACTTAGCAAGTTTACGTGCAAGCACATTTTCACTTTTGTCTGGCAAATATTTCAGAATATTTTTCAGAATATGTGTACATGTATGTTTTAGCTGGAGGAAGGCACCAGCACCTATCTGTAAAATAACCTGATGCAATGGCATACAGTTAGCACTGGCACTGTGGAGTTGACAGCTTCTATTTAAAAGCTACATAACAGAAGGGAATGTATTTATCCTGACTCTTTCTGAAAGCTTGATAGTCTTTTTAAGCATTTGCATTAAATTCAAACTGTGTTTTCACCAGCACCATACTGTGTTTATGTAGGATTTTACCCAATCCAGGAGGAGAAGGACACAGGAAACACCTCCTAGGACAGAAGGTAGAGATTCAAATTGTCAGTACAAATTCAATTAAATTTACTCATTATTACTCAAAATAGGCTTTGTCTATTAATTTCTATTTCTTTTCTAAAAGCTTGGATATATGAAGAAAGTGTATGACTCAATAAGTTAGAGGATACTAAATTTATTTCACTAGGAATCTTAACAAACAAACAAAAAAAAATTGGAAATAAATTTCAGATTAAACTCAGTGCAGATGAATGTGAATCAATTAATGTACCTTTATATTTATGCACACAGAAACACAGCACACAAATATGTAGAAGAGAAATCAAAATTTGGGAAAATTGCCTCTGGATTGAACTATTCTTTATCAGAAACAGGATCTTGGGCTGTGAAAATTCTGTACAGCTCAAAGTTTAGCATCATGAGGAGAAGCTAACCAGATGTGATTACAGACAAAAATCATTCTTTCTCTCAATAAATATATGATCCAGCCATATCTTGAGTAATGTATTTAGTTTTGGCTCGGTCCTCTCAAAAATATTGCACAGAATTAAAAAAAAAAATAGCAACAAGGAAGTTTGGAGGCTATGGAGCCACACCCATATGAAGAAAAGCCCAAAGCTCTTGATTGTGGAAAAGTGGTAAATTAATAAAGATATAATAGATCCTTACAAACTGTGCACACAGGTATTAAATGTTCACTGAATCTTATGGCACAGGTACTAGGAAACTGAGAGTACCAAGTCAGTCAGATCCCGATTCAAAACAAGAAGAAGGAGGCAGATATTCAGAAGCTGGAGCAGACAGGTGTAATTCCTTTACATGAACAGGGACATTTACACAGACTCAGGAGTAGAACAAAGATGAGTTTATGTAAAAGAAATACAGAATCAGATGTTTCCTGTTAAAAAACAAGTTGGGGACTGAGACAGCATTAGGCAGAAGTATATAACTTCCCAGGCCTTATGTAGAAAAAAAAAATCATCTGTTGATGCAGACAAAATACTGGGTCAGACAATCCATCAGTCTGGGCCTGAATGTTCTAACTTCTCTCTGAAAAAGGACAGCTTAAGTGGAGACAAAAATAAAAAATTGCTTTTTCCTTTTTCCATTTTTTTCAAAAGTTTTTGGCATAAATAACTATATTTTTGTGGTAGTCATCAAGAACAATGTCCTTATAGAGCTTGAGCAATGAAAGACAAAAAAATGAGAGAAAAAAATAAAAAAGGAAATGCATGAAAAATTTCAGAGAAAAATATGTCAGAGGGCATGAATCTTCAAAGTAGTTCCAAGTGAAGAACTGGAGACTACCACAAAGATTGGTGCTATGTTGGCCCAACAAATACCAAATTAACACTTGACTGATGCAGCAAACTAATAAAGGTCTTGTTTTAGACCTTGGAATAAAATGCATGAGAGACTGGAATGGCACTGTACCTGACTTGATTGACCAGGAAAAGAAGGAACCAACTTATAAAGATTAAAGGACTTCCATCTACGTGCCTATCTTGGTTAGAACAAATTTGTACCCTTATGCTGCGCTCCTTGTCTTCAGCATTGTGCTAAACTTATCAGCAAACTGCACTGGTATGCAAAGATAAAGATGCATAGCAGTGTATGAGCTTTAATCACTGTCTGTTGAAGATTTGAAGCTAACAGAAGCAGTTATGTTTCCTATAGAAATGCTCACACCTACCACACCATTTTATATGCAAAATGTACTGTTTAGTTGAAGTTTGTTGAATCTTTCTCTTTTTCACCTCAAACTTTTAGAGCTTCAGATGAATCCTTACAGTAGGGTTCTAATTCTCAATGTAATCTCAATATTGATTACTTCAGTTATTTATGCCTGAGTGAAATGAAAGAATCATTACTTACTTCTATTAATGAACTGAAAAAGAAAAAGCAAACAATGCATTAATTACATTTTCCATTTATACTACATTAAGAGCTGATGCAAAAAAATGAGAAATGAGAAATACATCTAAAAACCAAGAAGTTAATTGTTGATTGGAAATAATTAAAGGGTCTTCAGCCTGAAAACCTGCATACAGGCACCTGGGGGGTTAATAAACCAAAACATAGATATTCAAAGATATGAAGTACTTGGAGCACAGTAACACCGAGTGGGACTTTCTGCTCTAAATGAATGGTATTAGAAACAAAGAAGCTTTTAGCTTCTTATCTTATGGAGGAAAAGATTAAAAATACAGTCAGTTTTATCTTCTGTAATATGTAAACTAGTCAAATCAGAAACCAAAGGAATTAAAACCTCTTTCCATATAGCTATGTTTGACCATTCACGCAGAATGTTTATGCAGTTGTGTGCACTTCATTGTTCCAGAAAACATCAAGGACTCAGGAATTCAAGGAAGGACACTTTGAATAAACATAAGAACAGAGAAATTTATAGGGAAAAATTAAAAAATTATAATAGGCATTTGCTAACTAAATTGGAACTAAAAGATTCTGTATGCCATTTATGTGGCCAATATAGACATTAAAGATTTTGTGAATTTTATGTTGCTTAAAGTCAAAAATTTGCACATTGTATTTCATTTTTTTTCTTTTGTAGACACCAAGGTGGGAGATTATTCTTCTCAAGAATTTACAAAGAAGCAAAACTTGAAAATATTTGTAAGAAAAAAAATGTGAGAATTTCTGCAATAGAAATGAACATGTAATTGGAAGACAGCTTTAAACCATTCCAAAAAAAATTCTTTGTAAAATACAAATGTTTGGGGTTATTGGTGAAGAGCAATAAATCTTTATATTTCTAAATTCATGGAGTCTGAGGAGATAAAGAAAAGATACCATACAAAACAAGCAATAAATTGCGTTGTGGTACTGGCAAGACATAAGAAAGCAAATGATAGTGCGCTAAAATGATGATTAAAACAAAAAGGGTTCAAAATATCTACCCAAATATTATCACTATCTATAAACCCTCATTTTGCAAGTTCCTTAAGCAGATAGCAGATATTGAATTTCAAGACCTGTGATCCCATTCTGTAGAAACTGTGGGAACATATTCACTCACTACCGTCAAAAGGGTCATATCAAAAAATCACCAAACCTGGGGACAGAACTTGTAGTGTTCACATAGATGAGCTGAGTACTCTTCTGGAGACTTATGATGGTCATGTTTTCCTAGCCAATGTATATTTCAGCACTTATTTAAACACCTAAAATTTTGACTGCAATTAGTTCTTTGTGTTAAACAGACTAGATGTCTTTGGCTCCTATGTTTTTTGCATTACGTTTATTTCTAATTCTTTGGCCACATGCATCTTTGTAAGTGGTCATTTTTCTGCCCATATCTGTATGCTGACTTTTACTGTTACTTGATATGAAAACTAAGTAAGTTTAATTTTTTTACAATTCCTTTTTATTTCAATTAGTTTTGTATACTGACATGAGAATCAAAGTATTCTTATTTAAACAAAGTTTTCCAGTCTCAATTCTACATACGCCAGTAAAAAAAGACAAATATGTTGATTCAGTTTCAGGTTTCCTGGGCGCTCAAGATATTTTGTTTAAAGAGAGATTTAGTAATTCTCTTTCTCAATATCATGAGGATGTTGTATATCTGTTGTTTATTTCCATATTGCATTAGCAAAATATACTGGCACGTCTGCTTCATACACACACACATGCACACCTTGGAAGAATAACAGCTTCTTAGGAAGATCAAGAAGATGGAGAATCATGATATGAGAGAATAATGATAATAATAAGGTCTTACTCAAATCCTAGTATCTGAAACAATATCAAAGAGATTACTGAAAAAGGCAGACCAATAAGTGGACGGGTTTAACTATTTTAAATTTCCCTTGGCTTACAATTGCCTTTTTTAGATATAAATTTAAGACCTACTGGGTTTCAGAGGAGTAGTTATCATCTATGGAATTATACAGAGATGATAGAAGTTGCACGCATGCTGAATTTGGCCCATTGGATTTTATCTAATTTTATCTGGACAGTTAATCTGTAAAATGGATTAACTTTCAATTTTAATGTAATATTTTAAAGCAAGATAAGATGGCTTGCCATGATAAGGTTCTATAAAAGTTTAAGTAGCTGTTTTCAGGATAACTCTGTGGTAAGTGACCAACAGCTACATGCCAGTACCTAATTTGTTACACAGTTTTTCTTCTAACAAGAGGTTTATGGCTTCAGCAAGTATTAACAGTGGTGAATAGAATGGGAGAAGTTTATGCTTTTCAGATGTTTTAGATATCTACTGTGTTCATAGTGCATTTTTGTTCATCTTTCATCACAGATAGCTGTGAATGCTCACTTTTTCCATTAGGAATTAGTTTACTTAAGCTGAAATAAAGCAGAGTACTTTCCTGTACTGAAATACCAAGACATGGTAAAATCCCTGAAACCTCAATGACTCCTCCATTATTATTTGACACACACTACAAAACTAAGAGTTTGTATACTATGAAAATGCAGTATCATTTCATTTCATTTTTGTATTCAAAGTTATTTTTGAAGTGTCTGGATACTGAAAGCCTAAGAGTTATTTTACTTGTACAAAACTTATCTTACATTTTTTGCAATACTTAAAAAAGCAAGCGTGTACAATATGGTGTTAGGGTTTTGTACAAAATTTCTCTTATACTTCTTGTGGCATAAATTGCACATATATTTTATTATTTCCACTTGAAGCATGTTTTCTTCTATTAAAAATTTTCAGAATCAATGTTAATTTACTAATAATATTTTGCGTCACCTTTGGGTCTTGTGCCTCTGTATTAACTGCAGGTCTTAATGTGCCTAACTGGTAACATGAGCATGCAGTAAACATCATCTTGTCCTACAAAAATTATTTCTTTATATACACATTTTATTAATCACTATGTAAGTGAAAGTCTGATAATGAAATTATTTCTTATGGTGCTGAACTTAATTTTCATCATCAATGAATTTCTTACAACTTTATGGTTTCTGTACAGGCCCATGAGGATGGTGTTATAGTTTAAATATTATCCAAGAGCCTAAGAAGCTGTTCTTATAAAGGACTTGGATTGTTGAAGTGAGTTTAGGAAGAAGTTTGGGTTCCTTGAATGTCATCTTTACATAACCTTGAACATGACAAATGAGGATTTGAAGAGCATTAATAATGTATGGGAAATGCAATCTATTTTCCGGCTCCACAGTCATAATTAGGTTCTGATGGAGCCGTCTGTACCAATTTACTGAGAACCTTTTATTTCAAAAAACCTCCATTTTTCAGAGTGTTTATCAGTGGTAGTGAGATGGCATCAAGGCCAAGTTTAAAAGTCAAAAAATTAGGAATTTGGTGTGAGTTACTTGCCCTTATATCAGTTATTGTCTCAGTGGAGAGGTGAGCCTGGTCTGCTGCTGACTAATGCAAGTCATACTGCAATTCATGCAGAAAGGGACAGGTTCTACAATACATATGAGGGCCCCAGGAAAATTTATATGCTTTGGTCTATATCATCTAAATAATTACAAACAGCAAACAGGTAGAAATAGCTTCTGTGCTGATATTTTGCATTTAGTTAGTAGACCAAAATCCCATAGTTATGAAGATGCCTTATTATGATGACTATGATATTCTCTAGAGCTGCACCCTTTAATTTTATATTAAAATTTTTAAGTCAATTTTACGCACTATGCACAGAAAATATTTTCTGGAATGAATAATTACATATTGATTTTTTTCCTCCCTATATTTCTTATGTAATTTTTAGTGGTTAGGAGAAGTACCATATTACAGTACTGATTCCTGAGGGGGATGGAATTTGCAAATGAGACAGGAAAAAACCTGTAAGTTTGAATGCAACCTTTGCAGTTGTGCTTATATCCTATAACCTCTCATAAAATCTCTTTAATGTTTTCTTCAAAACAATGATTCCTATTGATCATTCCATACTCACATACCATAATTTTAGGTGGACCGCAAATACAGCTAATAATAAATCTTGTTTTCATGATTTGCCAATAACTGTATTTTACATACAATAAATCAAGCACTAACAAATGCAGTGTACTGAGCTGAACTCCTGGCTTGTGTAGGATTTGTTGTGACTCACTGGAATCTTTGCACTGCATAGCTCTGTTTTATCTGAGCCAGAATAGGCATCAATCAATTTTCAACAGATATATTCCAATACAGCATTATAATATTATGCCAGTACCCAATTATGCTGGGGTTAGTGCTAACGCATGATAGGATGTGAACAAAATAGCGAAATCTCTTTAAATGAGATTTTTAAAATATTAAAATTAAATTATGTTAATCATTGATTCAATTAATGGAAAAAATTGAGATGTTGTGGCTTGTAGACAGCAGTTTCTCTCTGCAGTCATTTCATTACATGAGATGAAAAAACTTACTTAGTTTTAGCCTGCGTGATTGTGACACTGTCCTATTTTTTGAAAAAAACTCCAATAGAGGTCAGATAATGTGCTTTAGTTCTTCCAATAGATATTTTTTCTTTATTTGAAAAATTCTGTTGCCACAGTAAATTATCAATTACTAAACGATTTGTCTTTGTTATTTTAGTATGAGTATATAAATATTGGAGCTGATTCATAGGATCTGAGAAAAGTTACAATTATCAAATGTCAAAAAATTTAAAAAGTAGACTTTATAGGCTGTGGTAAAAGGAATATATTATTTATAGGAGGCATCTTAGTTAGAAAAATTTCTTAAAAATTCTGCATTGATTGCAGTGTATGAGGTGCTGTCAGTGAGAGACTGAATGGGAAGATGTTCTGTGAGGGCAAATTCTCTTCAAAGGCAGAGCAAGAGGAAGCAAAAGGAGTAAGAAGGAGCAGAGGAATGCCAAGGCCAAGGCCAGAGGAGAAGCAACAGGTGCTCTGTGGAAGAGAAGGCATTCCTGGCAGCCCTTGCAAGGACCCATACGATGGAGCAGATACACACTGCTGGCTCAGGAGAGCACACGTTGGAGCAAAAGAAAAATGTGACAAAAAAGCACCAGCAGAGAGCAAGAACTGTCTACTGCCTGCAACCTCCTCATCTTTGTTTTCTCTTACCTTAATCAATAATTATTTTATTTGTCAATTTACCCCAAATCAAGTCTCCTTTCCCCATGGCAGTAATTTGTAAACAAATTCTATTTTTATCTCAATCCATGGAACTTTTTACTTCTGTTTTTCTTACTTATTCCCTTTTGTCCCACCAAAGAGGGAGGAAGAATCAGTGAACATCTGAGTGGAAGTACTGCTGCTAGCCAAGGATAGCCACTGGAAATGCCAGCAAAATATAAATTTGCCTCTGGTTCTGATCAAGTGTATATTTCTGCAAGAACAGGTTTACCCACTCTCCCTTGGAATTTGACCCCCATCACTGAATTATGGGGTCAGGATTCTTTTTTATCTCTACTACCCCTTCTCTTATCAATGTGTCTGGGAATTAAAATTCTGTCTACTATTAACATTAGCTTGTATCACAGCTTTGCTATGATTTGACCATGCAGTAAATGATGTCACTTCCTCTCTAGTGATTGCTAGTACTATTAACTCGAAGGTTTAAAAATCATTAGACATCTATTTCTCCTTTCCTCTGTCATTCATGGCATTTGATTAAAGTATTCTGACTTTAAAAAGAAGTTGACTGGTTTTCTGGCTTTAATACATTTGAGGTTTTTTCCAGATGTTTTCTATGCGTTACAACATCTGAAGTATTAGGATGCACCATGTAAAGCTTTTGTTCTTACCTATGTGAAAAATATTTTTTTTCTCATTGCAAAAAAATGGAGATCTCGGGCGGTTACTAATGGTGTTTATTAAAGCTTTGAGTATTTCGAGATCAAATAACAAATTTTTTGTCTAAGTATTTATATCCATAGTCACCTGTTGCTTTTTAAACATCCAACTATATGCTTGGCTATATATGGAGAGGCATGAATGTGTAAGTACACATGTCCATGCAGACCTTAGATAGTTGTGTGTATGGAAAAGAAATCAGCAGACAAAATGTGTTTTCCCTTCACAGCTTAAAATCCTCTTTGCAGAAGTTAATGAATTATAACAGAAACATCTATGCCACCCAAAAATGTACCTCAGACCTTCCCAGGCAGGGTAACACTTATCAGTTTTACTTACCTCCCCTTAATATAAGTTCAGATCATTTTACAACAACCATAATCTGATGCTGCACACAAGGATCTGAAAATTTGGCAAGGGTTTTCAGTGTAAAAAATGAGAGATTACAGGGAATTGCTGGATGGGGAATAATTGCTAAAGATCGGCATGCAGATTCTTGGCCTACCCAATGTATACAATGGCACAGAAAATGCAGTCCTGAACAAAGAATTTTCAGGTTATAAGCACAATGGATCTCTGAGCTCTCAAAAGCAATATTCTATTAGTATCATACTCTTTAAACAAAGAAGTTGAAGGCTGCTTCAATCCTTCAGGATGAATTCTTATTTTTATGTAATTTAGTTAACATTCACAGGAAAAGAAAAACGCATCTGCAGTGCTAACTTGTGCAAATCTGCTTTTGAAGTAATTGTTGCACAGGTGAAGTCTTCTGTTTATCTGCTTTTCCACAGATTGGAGTAATGGGCTACTTCTCAGTTATGAGGATAAAAAAGACTGAATACTACCTAAGGACATCTGTACTTTTCTGTGCTGGCAGATGGAAGGCAGGTGACATACCTTGGACCCTTTTAAATGGCCAGAGGCACAAATTTAGGCTACTGAACTGGCCCAAGTGACGGTATTGACAAGAGACTTGACCCAGCACCTTGCATATGGAGAGATGCTCTGTGACCTTTGAAATGCTCTGGGTTTACTGCATGGCCTCCAGCTGCTGCTCCAGGGGGAAACATTCCCATACGATTCCTGTGTCATTTTTGTTAGCTGGAGAGGGTGTCTGTACTAACTGCCCAACTGGCAGCTCAAACAGAATCAAAAACCTGTGCACAAAGCCCTGGGTTGAGGTAAAGTTTAATATTAAGGCATCCATCTTTATTTAGAGGTCTAGGTGTGTGCTGCATGTTTAGGTTTCCTAGTCACTGAAGGAGCAAATCAGCTGACAAACCACAATATTCAGAGGGACTTGTGGTGCAGGGAAAGAGAGGTCAGATGAGTGAATGAATGAATGAATGAATGAATGAATGAATGAATGAATGACAAAGTAGGAGGAAAATACAAAGCAAGAAATGCTAATCTGTTTAGGAAGAAGCTTTCATGGAAAGTGTGGGAGAGAGAAGTATTGATAACAGAGGTGTTTTATTTTGCTTTGTCCTGGCAAAGAACACTAAAGAGAGATCATAAATTCTGCAAATGGAATAGTGCAATTTATAATGGAATTATTTTATAGATGACAATTCTATGATCTTCAAAAGTTCTAAGAAAATTGCAGATATTTTAAAAGAAACAATTTAAGCAAAAATACTAAGAAACAAAGGTTTCAATATTTTATTAGAAAAATTGAGTAAAAAAGAGATAATAAATAGTTTTGTGTTCCTGGATTTTTATATTATGAAATAATTGATAAAAAGATCTTCTGATGAGCTTTTGTGATGGAAGTCCATACTAGGAACTAGAAAAGGAAGTCTGTGGAAAAGACACAGACAAAAGAAGTAGTAAATGTATATTGACAGGCAAATAAAAAATGTCTTCTGAGATGATAATAAAAAAATAAAAATTAAAAGAGGAGAAATAAAAAAAAAGAAAAAGAACAAGAAAAAAAAAGAAAAAGGAAAAGAAAAAGAAAAAGGAAAAGAAAAAGAAAAAGAAAAAGAAAAAGAAAAAGAAAAAGAAAAAGAAAAAGAAAAAGAAAAAGAAAAAGAAAAAGAAAAAGAAAAAGAAAAAGGATGGGAAAAGGAAAATGACATAATATCTCGTATTTGAAAATATCAAGCTTTCATCTGGCACCAGCAGTGGAAATAGGAAACACATGGTTTTAAAAATAGTTCATTGCTATTTTTGCATTAGGAAACAAAGAGAAAAACTACAGCAGAATTTGTGAATATTTCCTAAAACTGAAATTTTGTGTCCCTTCCCTGCATACTGAGGAAAGTGAGTGGAAAGTGAGGAGTTTGGATTGGGTTTCAGTACACCCAGCAGCCTGAGAAGGGAAAAAAAATAGATTGAAAAGAAGGGGCTGTGTTTTTCCTCCGCATAAAAAACAAATCTGAGATCAGAGTGCCTCTGAAAGCTGCACTCACAAACAAGACTAATTCCTTGATTTTCTGGTTTCTGTCACCTTGACTCACTGCTAAGGTGAACCTAACCCTCTCCTAAGGGGTGACATGAGCTCATGTGCTTAGGAAGGTGAGGAGCAGGAGCATTGATTGGGGCAAGGCTGTGACAGGGAAAGAGGCAGAAAACAAAATTGCAGAAACTGAGGAATCCTTCAGAAATCTCATTTGGCTGGTTTCTCCGATCATTCTGGTTTATTATAGATGGCATTCCAGTCAATTTAATTATGAAAGCATTTGTCACTCCCAGCTGAGGAGGAATAAAAACCAGTGACCACAAAGGTGATCACATTAGTCATCTCTATTATTAAAGGTACCATTTAAATCCCATTGAAATGAATGAAAAAAAGCAGGAGATTTACAATGAAATGAGACCATGGCATACCCACACCAAATAAATAACCTACTTCATAGCTTTATAAACTGCTGTAGGTCTTTAAATAACCAGCAAGGAAGATCATATGGAACATGGTTGCTATTACAAACCTAGCTGATCTATTCCATAATTGCTGTTATGTGTTTTGTGTGTAATCATAGAACACTATTTCTGTGTGAACTTTTCATTAATTTCCAGGTAGGCTGCCAAAAATATGATGGATATTTTTTTAGAACCGAGTACTCAGGGGATCCAGCCACCTCACATCTTATACTAATCAGTAATTTTATAATTATTGACAAATCAGCTGAAGTACAAGCTTCATTTGGAACTATATTTGACCAGCTACTCTGTTAGAGTAAATATATTTTCCTATCAAACAGATTGAAACTGTATTTATTCATTGCTTTAAAAATGATAGCTGGCATAAGAATGCATCTGGCACCAGAAGCTTATACAGCTCAATTTAGGTGTTGCAGAGACACTCCAGTCAGCCTTTAGTGACTTGCTTACATGTTGCATATATGGTATTTTTTTATTTATCTTTTTAGATGGGCTTATACATCACTATCAAGTTGACTTGATTGACAATGTGAAATAGAACAAGGAAGATTTTTTTTTCTATTTATCTGCTTGTTCTTTTTTGCAAAAACATGTAAATTGAGTATCTTGGAGGTTAATTTTCTGAACTCTGTGTGAGTAGAATGCTCTAAAATTAATAAGTGATAACAGAATTTATATCTATGTTTCTCACAGACTCCTATGAACACTTATTTGTTGGATTTTTTCCTAGATCTGGGAAGCCAACATTTTAACTCTAAGAATAACTCTAAAAGTATATCTTTCAGGTGTACTAAACTTACTTACACAATGCCTTGTGTTCACAAATTTTGGTGGAGTTGCCTGTACAGTAGTAAGTTATCAAAATCATTTCACTACTATAAGACTGAGATGTCTGGACCCTCAGTTTTAGGAATGTTAGGATTGCCTATTCAATACACAGGGGGAGTTAGGGGCTGGAGTCACAAAAGCCAACATATGGCACAGTTATCCAAAAGGCAGCATGGAGAAAAAGAGTGAGCTTGTATTGGAAAAAAGAACATTCACTAAACCAGTTTTGAAGTGCATCTAGTGCTCCTTCAGCTACACTCGCATCAGCCCAGAGGATATGAGTATGAATGTCTATTGGAGTCACTTGACATGAAAGATCATTTTCTGTATGACAGAAGCTGTCTCATTTTGGATATATTACCAGCAACCACTCTATTCCAACTACTTGACAAACTGCTTGACTACTGGTATGATCAGGACTTGATCTTGACCACTTTCCTTGAAAAAAAGATACCCATTACTTCTCTGGCAGTGTAAATGATGCAGACACTTCCTCTTCCATTGGGTTTTAACCTGAGATAGTGCAGATGATGTTAGCTTTGCCATGGAGGAAACTTTTTGCACCTAGGGAGCAGATCTGGAGAGCCGCAGTGCTAGTGTGGGAGTGGATCATCTCCTCTGCTATAAAAAACAAACATTGAAAGGTAATGGAAAACCAGGAGTGGAATTTGTGGCAATTGAAGCCTAAAGTTAATCTCTAACTTCTGGACCATGCCTTCTTTATGGTAATGATGCTATTGTAAGAGAATATTCACTGTTCATCTGCAGAGATAAGCCTGTATCCAGTCTGAAGGATGCAAAAACCAATGAAAAGACTCTCAGGGGGTTCATTGCCTTCTAGTTTCACTTAAATGAACATTTCAATGGACATCACAATTTAAAGTTGTGTTTCAAGCAGCACAAATCATGCTATAGTATTAGAAACTGCTTCAGCTCATGATGAGGCAGTTAATAAACCTTGAAAGATATAAGATGCACTCAGGAGAATCAAAGCAATGACACTTAGCTGAGTCATCAGAGAAGACTTCTTCTCTCATCTACTCTGGCATCTGTTAAAATGAAGATATTTCAATCTTTTCCATTAATGACTGATTAATGATCTATGGAATTTCACTACCTGCTGAAAATATGCCCACAGTCACAAAGCTTTTAATGACTGCTTATTCTATATTATGGTGTCCCAAAAGACAGCTCTATGTTTCACATATAAAACATCTACCTCAACAATTTTTTGCAGTATCTAACAGAATCAGCAATGTCTTTGTCATTCTGTCTCATATTAGTTACATTTATTTTTGTACTTTTATCTCTGATCATTTTAATAAGCTAAATTCCTATCCATTATTCCTTCTGAGAAATCAGTGTAAATAGTAAGTAACATGGAAAACGTCATATTTATTCAAATAACATTTACTATACACTACATACCTTTAATTTTACAATAACATACGTATCTTTTTCAATGAATGTTGGAAAAATTATTTATCCACCTAAAATGACAAATCTAGTATTATATTCCCTCAATAAACACAGAAGGACAGGAACACTTAAAACTCCTTTTATGTTCCTTAAAGAGTTGTTTGGTTTTTTTTAATAAACAAAACAATCAGTTGTGATATTTCTAAAAGAAAGGTCGAAATGAAAAATGTTGTTTTTTACTTTTTTTTCATGTGAAAATTAAACTTAAGGAAGAGAGAGAGAGAAGAGGTAAGAATTCTGAACAGAGCGAATATTTCTGGTTTGGTTGCCTGTTCTTCTCATGATGAAGAAGAAGAGAATATTATTTTAGGTCTCTTTTTAAATGAAAAATTCATATAGCAACTATACTTTTTAATTAAATACTTAAATCAAATCAGGATTTAACGGGATGAGGCCTTTTGAAGATCCAGGAGCAATTGAATTACAGTATACAAAATAATGTATTTAATGATAGAGCAATCTCAATTAAGTAACACATTTGTCAGCTCAACAGTTTTGTCACTACAGAATTAATCATGAATACACACTTACTTACTCTGCCACTGGCAATAATCCAATAAATATCATAACATTGCCATTTATTCCTTATTTATACATATTTGGAGGGAGAGAGATACACACTGTAGGTAAGTAATGTCCACACTTCAGAATTGTTTTTCAGTCATCTGCACACTGTTAAACACTGCGAAGAAAAGACCCCTTATACCACCACTTTGGTGAGTTTTTCAAATTAGTCTAGACCAAGTGCTGCAACTGTACATTTTAAATGGCTTAGTCTATTAGCAGGGAAGTGTAGAGATGGCAAAATAGGTAAATTAAGCTTCAAAAAATATTTTCAGAAATGCCTCTCTCTCATGCAATCACTGGCAATAAGGCAAATGTGTAAGAGTATAATCACATAATAATGTTTTGGAACATATACTTGTAAGTACCTTGGAACATAACTTGCAAATGCATTAGAACTGCATGGACATTACCTCAAATTATTATGGAAATGGAACATATTCCTGTAAATCACAGCAAGATTAATTATAGTTCATTCTAGGTGGTTTTCATTAGGCGTGCACAAATCCTCACCTATTGTAAGGTATGTACAAAGTCAGAGGCAATTTTGTCTATACTATCAATTTTCAAGCGACCATAGGAACAAATTAGCAGATTACAAGCTAAATTGGCTCCAAATACATGAAGAATAATATAAGCATATTTCTTTAGTGAAATATAAGGGTTATAAAACTTCATCTGAATGATATCTAAAAATAATCTGGAAGTATCTAGTTCCTCTGATGAAATGCAGCCTGGAGGGCTCTAACCAAACTGATAATCAGGAAGCTGCAGCTTCAAGGAGAAAAAAGGAGGAACTGTCTGGGTGGTCTGATGTGAGTTGATTGCAAGAGCTCCATTATCCATAAATGGATACCAGGTATCCAAGCAGTGACGAATGTATAAACATTAAGTGTGAGTAGAGTGCTGGAGATAGAGAACCCTTCGGGAAATAAGAAGAAACAAAAGAAACTTAAATAGTCATACTGATTGCATTGTATCACATAAAGACAGAGATCAATTGCTTCGGCATAGTCTGAGGAATATCTATTACACTATCTGCAATGAAATCCTAGTCCTCTGTTCCAAACTGACTGAAATTATAATGAAATCAGTCCTCCTAGAAATAAAATTCAGGTCAATAATTGCTGCAGTAAGCCTATTCCCTCTGGCTGTACTAGAGCGTAATTTTTATTATTTTTGAATTTTGAGTGGATAACCTAGTCATCACATTGGTGAGCAAAAATCTTTAAAAAAGATAAAACCAATTGTTGGATTTAGGCTTTACATACTTTCTGGCAGAAATTATCTGAATTTAATACTTTAATTGGTCATTTGCCAGTCCTCATAAATGGGCCGGAGATGGAGGGAAATGGAAAGGAAGGAACCTTCAGAACTGCATCTGTTTTCTGCTTAAAAGCAACCCTTATTTTCTTTGATGCTTATTCTGACTCTACTGCTTCTGCTGAATGCCAGATCAGATGCTCCTATGACAGCGCTGAATGAATTAAAGGAGAGGAGGGAAAAAAAGGAGGACCTTTAAAAAAACAACCAAAAGTGAATGCCTATGCCTATTACAAAAACTGGTAAGCCAGTTTCTTCAAAAAAGATGTTTACTTGTCTAGATTTAAGAGATCCAGAATGTGTCCTCTTTACCTTGGTAAACTTTGTAACCTCCAGTGGTCTGCATTATTGAAAACAATGATCTTTCCACTTGATCATTTCTGTTATTGGCTACCTGCATTTGTTTGGTGAGTTAAAGGGTTCTCTAGAAATCAGTTGTTTTGCTCTACAGTTTTTATATGATAGCAAGGATGAAAACAAGAAAATGCAAACATATCTATTCCATAGATTAATTACATCTTTTGAATACAACTGGGTCTAGGGAAATAAAAATTTTGGCAAGAATAATTTCTCACCAACCAGAAAGCAAAAATCTCTGGGAAAGAAAGCAAGAATCTTTTATCAGGATGCCCTTGTAACAGAATCCTTACATTTTTCTTATTGTGATTTTGCTTTTTGGCAAATACTCTGGTCATCCTTGTCTTTAATTGTGTACAAAACCTTCAAATTTTTTGCTTGTCAAAAATATATCTCCCCTTTTCCCCAACAAACAGAAAAATATTTCATGTCATTTTAAGCCAAAAAATCCAATACAGTTGAAAGAAATTGCTTCAGTCGTTTGAGAACTCTACAGAGATATTGTGGAATACTAAATTCATGACAACAGGAAATTCAAGCAACTTCGTCTTTCTTTCTTCATTAAAAAAGGCAGGCAATGAACTAAATAAAATAAATTCAGAAGTTCTAAAGCAGCATGGATCTTATTGTTTCATAAATCACAAGGAATAAAATACAGGGTGTTAACATTCTAAATGTGAAATTGATTTCTATTTGTTAAGACTTTCTTTTTTTTAAACTACATTAGGTATTCTCTTATGCTTTCTGTACAGCTTTGACGAGTTGGCATGTAGTTTTGATGAATTTATTTTCTTCAGTTTGCTCTATGACATATTTCTCCTGTACTTATGGATGTACAGGGGTATATTATGGAACTGATCCATTCACTGACCAGCAGAAGTGAACTCTATTTTTTCTGCATCTGATAGGCCTTTCTTCTTATATTATAATTGCAACTTCACTTTTGGATCACTATGTGTGCAAACATATTTTTACATGGTAGGGTTTACATACAAGATCTCAATCCTGCTTTGTAGGGGAAAGGAATTAATTCATAGCAGTTTATGACCTGAACTCCAATGACAAGGATTTTTCTGTTCCTCTATCTTCACTGTAACATTCCTAACTTAGCAAAAGAAATATTACATGAATGAGTTTCAAGACTTCCTTGAAGTGTGATGGTGCTATCTAGTCAGGTTATAGCACTGCAGCTTGAAAGAGTGAAAATCAGTCTCCACTTTATTGTCTAATGACAGCTGCTATAGATCTTTATGCTTTTTTTTTTTTAGCTTAAAATATAACGGACTCTGTTGTAGCCAACCACCTCTCTTATACTTACTCTTTTAACCTAACCTCATCTTTTCTGTTAGATTAGGTATTTTGCTTCTCTTCTTGCTAGAAGTTCTGACTGACATTTCCTGTGTGCTTTCAGTATCTTTTTTTTTTTTTTTTTTCTCTTTACAGCGTTTCTAATTCGCTTTCTCTATTCCCATTTACTCTGTCAGAGGTTTTGTTCTTCTCTGGCTTGGTTGAATAAAAATGAAAAAAAAAAGCAAAGAGAACCTGTCTTCCTGTATTAGATATTAGAGCTTTCCCAAATGCATTTTCCTTCTCTCGTATGGATCCTTACTTAGCACTTTTCTGATTTAGCCAAAATTAAATCTCACAATTTCTTTGTGTTTTACAGATCTGATTAAATAGTGTAATGGAAAATTATAATCATCTTTCTGGGTAAAGTTGAAAGAGTTATTCTGTGATTTTTATTGTGCTGATTCTAGCATTAAAACTGAAAAAAATCTAAGTATGTTAAAAAGCTCAAATGTTTTTGTTATACTCCATTTGCACATGCTAGAATTTTTTTGGTGATTTCATTTTCTATTATCCTAGACTAAAAGAATCACAGACATTAGTGGTCAAAGTCACAGAGTAGGACATCTGATCTATTTTTACTCCAGCACTGCTTTTTTTGACAATACTTTATCAGAATAATTTGTCCAGTCTACCTTTCCATGACCCTTTTCCAGCTCTTCTAAAGACTTACAGAGATATTTCTGCTGACATTCATCCAGCATTATGCTGTACAGAGTTTCATCCAAGTTGTTCTTGATAATATGCCCTCAGATTATTCTAGAAATGTTTTTTGTTCCTTGAGAAAATTCTTGACCACTGGAATGCATGGGCAACTTGTACTGATGCCAACAGAATATGTGCGTTAGAGAATTAATATGGTTCTTAGAATTTATAGTAATGGTAATTATTTTATATCCTCTTTATGATGGTAATGGTAATTGTTTTTTATTCTCTTTATAATTCTTGAATTAATAGACATGATATGGGAAATTTCCAATTATATCAGATGTGTATCTTGGTGTCTGTAATGCAATAATAATAATAATTACAGCAATTGTTCCCAGGAGAATATTTATAACTTTAAGAAAATATCCAAAACTCAATGTAAAAGGCATGGAGAGAAGAAAGCAGTAGAGAAAGACATGAAAAAGAATCCACATGGTCTTAAAATTAATAAATTATTCATCATTGAATTTAGGGCTTCCCATCTCCCAACAACTTCTAGCCACTCAGCATATAGCATCTCAAACACATTTTTTGAGTAAACAAAAGTTGTTTTTCCATTTTCAAGTATAACAAAGCCAATAATTAAAAACAAACCAAAACCAAAACCCAAAGATAAAAAACCACCCCAAACCACCCCAAAACAAACAACCAAACCAAATCACCAAAAACTGAAAAAACCTGATCATCTCATAGAATTGCTTATTCTGAGAAGGTGAGAACACCAGGCTCAAAACAGTAGCTCTCACATCCAAGAAGAAAGCTCTAAGTACTGTTCACAAGTTTTCCTCCTTTGAAAGCACTCCAGGGTGTGTAGAGTGTTGAATTACTGTGGACCAGCAGGAAAGCAAAACCAAAGGAGAGTTACCTTCCTAGAGAATTAGAGAAATTATTTCCGATGTATTTTTTACATAGAAACACTATGTTTTTAATGAAAAATTATGCTTTCAAATACTCTTTTGACTGCAATAACTAAAACAAAGGAAAGGAGAACCACTGCTGAATGTGATTTAAAAAAATATAAGGTTGGTGGTACTCACATGAAGTATTTTTCATCCAAGGACTTGAAAGGATTTGACAAAATTAAATTAATCCTCTTAATACTCATGAGGAGCAGATAGTTTGTTCCTACAGAATGGAAAAGAGAGATTTGGGAAGGCTAAAATATTTCACCAAAGTTCACAAAACAGGCTCAGACTTAAAACTGAGAGAGGAATTCATTAGCTCTCAAAATATTCTATTTCTCTGCCCACTATGTGCCCCCCTGCATTTCAACATTAACCCAAAAAACCTCCATATTGTTCTAAACAGTCATGAATGCCTCTGTCCTTTGTATACATTCCCTCACGGTTCTCTTCTTCTGTTGGATACACATATTTTGCTACTTCCCTGTAAGACTGTAAGATTTGCAATTATATAAATCATCCTCATTTTTCTATTGTAAATAGTTTTCCAATCCTGAGAGGAATGTGTCTAATTTTGATTTATTTCTTTCCAAATAGTTCAATTATAGACAGATGTGCGTAATTGTTCTATGGTGACTTCATGATGCTTGGACCCCAAATCACCTGTTCTGCTTATGCTGGATATTGAGTTCTGAGAGCCAAAGGAGGGCAAAGAAGCACACAGGTTGTCTGCATAAACTGCACTCACTCCCCTGCATCCCTGCTCTTGGGCTGTGGTGTCTGCAGCACAGTCAGCAGGAGACAGCTCTCCTTTACTTTTAGTCAGTTTTTTTAACTAACTGAGGCAAAAAAGTTTCCAGAACTGTGGTTTTCCTTTTTCTTAGAACTGTTCAAACCTAGTCTAGACAAAAAACTCAAAAAACCACTGGAAGTTCACGCCTGTGAACCACTGGAGCCTGGGAATGTGGCATTTTCCAGCTCAGAAAGGGCTGATGAAAATCTGAGTGAGCCAAGCTACACACCATGAAAAGCACTCTCTCTGAATTCACCATCTCTTCAAAGCAGCAAGAAGTTCCATTGTTTAATATTATTAATTTTCTTGTGTTTGTGAATACTTTGCTTTTTAAATAAATAATTTTTTCCACTTTTGCAGAAGGAGATTTTTCTCCTGAAGCAGTAAGGAGAGGGGCTGCTTAAATTTTGCTGTCTAGAGTGACTCCTTCAAAAATTTCCTCCCAAAATTTTCCCTAAACCACGACAAATACTTTTTGGTGCCTAACATGGGCATTTTGTTGTTTTGATTTTTTTTTCCTTCAAATATCTTTCATCTTCAAGACCGGATTCTGCTCCTGAGAAATTGATGACATCCCTCTGCACTGTGACTGGAGGTTCAATGCAATGCAACTGATGGGTAAATCTATATATTCATGATGCACACAAAACTATTGTACAGAGTACTATAGTGCTCTTGTACGAGTACACTTGTGACAATGTGGTAACAAGTATGAGTCCCCTATACTAGTTCTTTGCTTCTTAGTGAGTGATGAAAAACTTTGAGTAAGGACCTTTTCTCATCTCCTTTTCTTTTATATTTACTAAATATTTGGAAATAATCCATTTGGATCCAGCATTTTGTCAGCATTTCAGTTATTCTTCTTTTCTGGGTATACCATGATTATAAAACCATTGCACAAATCTCTATTCCTCACCCAGGATTTTTTCTACATTTGGTCTTCATGTGAAGGAACCAATAAATGGTCATGGTAATGTCAAATGCATCTACCACATTTTTACGTTTCTTATGCATCCATAACTTCATTTTTTCCTGATAGTCAAGAAAATATTTCATTGTGTTTTCAATGCCCCCGGTTAACTTATTTTAATTTAGAAGGTTTTAAAAGTATACATCAACAAACAATCCCAACTTTATACCCTGTAGTCTTTGTGTTCTATGCGCTATGTATTTTCTCAAGGGAAGAAAACTCAATATTAATCTCTGACTTTACCAAAAGATTCACTTCTAAATAGCAGTGCAATTTTGCAAGATAGGTCGACTAAGAGGTCCAAATTAGTATCATGGAACATACACCATAACATCCATATGTTATTATCACCAAGACAAAAACACCCATGGAAAAAATGTAGTTCTGGTGTAATTGGGTAAATTTGCAGCTTTTTGTACTCAGGTTTAATTTTCTAGTGTCTCTGTTTAAAGAAAGTTTATTAATATATTGTTTTAAAGAATAAAATTTCTATATTAAATAATAAAGTCTGTGTAGGCTAGATCTCACTCTCAGTGACATTATTCAGAAGAAGTGATCATGTAGGCAGCTCTTTAGTTTGGGATGAGATATACCATGGCTGGCTTAAGACATCTAAAATTAGAGATTTAGCTGAATTCTGTCATGGAATTCAGCTTGCAGGTGACAGTTCATCCTGTAGGAAATTAATTGAAGGGATCATGGCTTGGGAGAGTATTTCTGTCTCAGGTAATGAAAACTACCTAGATCTCTATTTCAAAAAAAATGTCTTACAGTCATTGACTCTTATCTTTAACACATATCTCTGATCTTGATTCTATTTGATGGAATTTACTGTTTCCTTATATAGGAATTTAACTAAGGAAAATTCCATTTCATAGAAGCACATTTTTCAACTTTTCTTGCAATTGCTTAGCAGAAATATTGGGGTATAACCAGACAATCTTTGAAAGGATTAAGAATAATCTTGGTATTTTACGTCAAATCTCTTCATAATTTCTTGGTCCTTTCTCAGATGTTTAAGAAAGATAGAGATAAGTTTCTCAAGCACAAAAATGTGGTCCTATCAAAAGGAGTTTCAAAGGTATAAATAAGCATTATTCACACTGAGATTATTCTTTGCATTAGTATTACAGTAATGATAGTATTCACAGCATATGTATGTGTT
The DNA here is from genome assembly GCA_024362935.1 of Setophaga petechia. Classification (NCBI taxonomy): domain Eukaryota; kingdom Metazoa; phylum Chordata; class Aves; order Passeriformes; family Parulidae; genus Setophaga; species Setophaga petechia. Next base: position 255,847 of record JANCRA010000002.1, on the reverse strand, counting down.
TTCCTGTTTCATTTTTTCCAGTGATATGTGCTAAATAATCAGAAGAACAGTTTGTTTGTTTGTTTTTTTGTTTTCTTGGTGAGGAGGGGTTGTTATTTTGTTTTGTTTTGTTTTTTTGGTTGGGTTTTTTAAAATTTTTTTGTTATTTTTGCTCTTTTGTATTTGTAAGATTATGGAATAGGTAGTAGAGGCAATTTTCAATTTCAGATGCTGAATGGAGAAATATATGGAAAAGTCTATCTGTTGTGAAATTTCTTCCATACCCTGTGCAACAGATAAAGCACATAACAAAATTTTAATTCTCTCTTCTTTTTCTGCCGGAAGGGAGAAGACAGTTTTGGATAATCCTAAATTATCCAAAGAGGGAATGATCCTAAAGAGGGAATGGTCAACAACCATTCTGACTAACATGTTAAGATGCTGGCCAACAAAACCATTTGATTCAGAGTGTGGAAAGACTTTAATGTCCCACTCACTGTCTCCTTGAAAAGCAGGTTATAAAGGGAATTACCTCTGGCCAAATTTTTTTCACCTTTCTCTTTTTAGTTACCTTCTCACTCTCAAAGTTTTTGGGTATGAGGAGCTGTTCAACAACCGTACAAACCCCTCGTGCTTAAGCAGAGAGTTATCAGCTGGAAATATGGGGGTATGCAGGAGTGCTCCAGGCAGAGGTGAGACTAAAGAGTCTGACAGGAGCAGCCAGGGCAGATGGAGAGTGTCCACAGATGCATCTAAAGCAGCTCCTGAGACCTGAGTAACCAGGACAGCCAGGAGGTGAAGGAGGTGATGCCCTTTGTGCAATATGGAATACTTTTCTTCCTTTTGAAAAAAAATGGGGATGAATTACCAGTTTCCCCTTTCTTAGGTATTGGAACACCGTCATGCTCATGAGTCAAAGTAGCACACAGATCATTCAAAACTAAAAATTTATTTAGGCAGTAGAATTTCCATGCATGTGGTTTTACTGCATTCAGAGAAGACTAAATCCTTCTAAATTTCTGGCTCTGTTAGGCTAAAAGAGACACTATGATAACATGAGACTTAGAGAAGCTGTGTGCAAAGTGTACGGCGATTTGGGATTTGCTAGAACCCTCAGTTACAGAAATACCTTGTTGCCACTCAGTTGAGTTAAATGTTTCTTTTCTGTTTTCATGTGTAGTCAGAAAACTAACTGTGTTCTGTAGTACGTGATTCCCATGTTAATGATTTAACCTACTTTTTTTTTTTTTCCCCCCCCAGGACTTTGGCTAGCATGAGCAATTAAAATTAGATACTTAATCTGCATTTAAGCAACATCATGCAGCTTTTGAGAGATGCATATTTTGTGGTATGTTCTTTCACGGAAGATCCTTGGCTAAAAGAAAAGGAAAGGAAGAAAAAAAAGGGAAGAAAAAAAAGGAGAAATTCCTTTGTCTATTTACTACTATTCTCTTCAGAAAAAAATATACTCCCCCCCCCAAAAAAAAACCCCAAAAACTAATAAAACACAAACAACAAATAAAACACAAAAAAATTCCTTCCAAAACAAAACAATAACTGTTGCAGTGTTACGCAAATTCTATAAATAACAACAACAACAAAAAACCCCAAACATAACCTAAAGCCAAAAAGCACTCCAAAACCCATCACTCATGTTTTTTTGGAGCAGAATTTAACATAAAAGCCATGCTATTGTTTCCTCACCTTGCCTCCACTACCCTTTAGGCTGAAATGTCTGCAGAATAGATACTGGTGCTATTTTAGTTACTGTAAGTAATAGGATTAAAACACTAGTTGGAACTCTTCTGATGTTTCAGAGTATCCAATAATGCTCTGTGTGTGCTCTAGGGTCCCTTAAGACAGCTAACATTGCAGTGTAACTAAGCAGCCATTGCCTCTCCCTTGCAGAAGAGGTATTCAGATGCTTAGTCAGAATAATTTAGCAGCTCCTCTGAGAAACCAGAGCTGTTCAAAGAAATGTTATCAGGAGTGAGGATCTCATCTGATGTTTTCCCACCTCTTCATAGATTTTTTTTTCTTCAAGCTAGCTCATATTCTACCTGATGTACTGAAGTTCCTTGCTGCAAATTCAATTTGCCTTCAAATATTTGGCACTGCTTCAAGGAAAATGATCAAATGATCCAGTTCACCTTGATCCCTTAATTTTGAAATTGCTTGGCTTGCTCTTTCTCCCACCGTGTTGGGTCAAGATTTTCTTCCCAGGGTGAGTTTCAGTTCATATTCTCTATTTTCACTAGCTGAGTTGCTGATTTGTAGAATGTCTGTCAATTCAGATTTTTTTTATGTGTCAGACTGCTTGCCCTTGAATGTTTGCCAGCATAAGAAAAGGGAAAACATCCAACCATCTAAAGGAAGAAGAGAATTCCAAGTGTGCTATAAGAAGATGAGTTCAAAAGTATACTTCTTTTTTTCCAGTTTCTGTGCTTAAACTTATTCCATACACATATTTGAACCTACAGCTGTGAGAAATGGCACCTTAAGGAGAAGCCCTTCTGTCACTGACATCTTCCCTAGTAGGAATCTAAGGAAAGCAGAATGGCCTGATGGTTTTCTTTTCCTTTGTGTCACTACGAGGAAGAGCATATGGGGCTTGGAGTGCTAATTATGGATATAGAATTGTATAGAGAAACTGTGCCCTCAGTCCTGGACTCCACTGTGGGGATTAAGTCCACCAGCCATCGGCGCTGAAGGGAAAGCTCTGCACTCCGAGTGTCCTCGGGTTGAACTAAAGAGCCAAGACCTGTCAGCAGACAGCTCATATCTAACGCAGATCAAGCATAAAAGAAGATTAAAATTGCTATTGCCAAAAGATACATGCTTATATTACTACAGCCAGGGATCTGCATGGATATTGTTTCTCCACAACAAATGCTTTCTCTTGTTTATCTGTTTCTCACTGCCATGATGCATTGCTCAAAGGTGAGGTGTTGTTTCTAAATGGCAAAGGCAAATCTCACTTGCCAGGCTTAATTCTGATCATCATTTATTGGCAATTTTGTAACTCCCAATATCATACTATAAATCATCATCCCACTAAGACAATATTTCTGTGTAAAATATTTTCTTTCCATTTCAGGTGCATACTTCTCTTTAGTATGTTTGGCTCTGAATTAATTTGTAGAGGACATATGTTTTCTCTGCTGACTACAGAAAAATGTATTATTAAAAAGGAGTCTAATTAAAGTAACATGGTGTTTCACCAGACTAAATGTAGATGATACAAATGTTGTACAATAACTGTTCTTATCTCCTAGCAATAATGATTCACTTTTCCATATGCAGAAAATTATAACAAACCTTTTTCTTTTCATAGAAAGGGAAAGAAGGTCAAATACACTTGCAGGAGTTTTTATCATTAAGGGAAAAGGAGTAATAAAGTGTCTACCAGAAAGTATGGACAGAATGGAGCAGGACAAAACAAATTTTTGCTCACCCTATTCTGGATTCCTCAGAAGAATTAAACATTCACTTTCATTCAAGATATTAAATAACTTGAAACAATTAGCTTCATTTTCTGATAAAATTGAATCCTCTCTAAATGTATTTAGTGCAAGATTCTACAATTTTTTGGATGACATATAAGACTACAGGTTTCTTTTTACAAACAAGCTGGTCTGGTTGATAGGTTTTGTTTTATTTTGTTCGTGTTGTGGTTTGAATTCACAAGAATGGGAATTTACTTCTCATTCTTCATAAGTTTCACAACAAATGTCCATGACCACACAAAGCTTACAGGGGGAATAATTTAATCCAGTCTAAAAGCAATGTCATTCCTTAAAAAAGTGACTTCATATTTGAAAAAAGAGCCTGCCTTCCTTCCTTCCTTCCTTCCTTCCTTCCTTCCTTCCTGGCACTGTCTTTTCAATAAAATTTTGTTTTGAAAGATGGGATAAAACCACATGCTAAATTAGAATTGAAACTCATCTCATGCAAGTTTTCTTATAATCCTTTAAAAATAACATTATATTGTGTTTTATTTTCACTTATTTGTAACTGAGAATATTTTTACAGATGAGCTGTGCTGCCAGATGAGATATTTCCAAAAGCACTTTGCTGGCAGATAATTGACCATTTGACCACCGGTCCACATATCTGTAGAGCTGTGAGTGTAACTTTCAACTTCTTTTTTATATATATGTATTCTTCTGCTTGCAATTTCATAACATTCTGGAATGTCCTTTCCTTGCAGAATTGTTAAGAAAGAGCAGAGTAATAGAGGTCATCTGTGAATGTAATGAAAACTCTCATAGGAATCACTCTGCTCATACAATGTCAGTGGTGGTGTGAGCTTTGCTGTGATTTTATTCCAAGCTTGCAGAGCTCTGATTCCCAATGTATGGCTCCTTCTTATGTTCTCTAGTTCAAGTAATGTAACTTGTTTTCACTAAAACTCTCTTACTTTACTCTCTCAGTACATTTAAAATTAACTATTACATTTTAATTCTAAATTAAACTGCAAAAACTTAAAATGTCATTCTGCAGGTATTTCGATATTATTTATTAAAATATTCTTCATTTCAAAAAAGTATTTAAAAAAATAAAACAGTATTGTTTCCATTGAGAGTTACTATCTAATTTTGTAACTAATATTTTATTATAATGGGAAATCCGTATTAAACTACAACAGCATATAAATATTAATTGTATTTTGCTTTATTTTTTATGAGTTTATGATCTCATTATAGTTCATGATACCGCAATCCCAAGTAATTCATTATTATATCTTCCATATTATGATGTTACAAAGATGTGTAATTTGATTTAGCAGGGTTTGATACAGTCTGTTTTTCACATAGATTATTGTATTTATTTTTATCATACCACTTTTAAAATATTTTTAAGAACATAAGGTATTTCTGATTTGAAAAAGATTTGTAAAGCAACATATCAAATATTATCTAAAAATATCAAACTATATGTGCTGATTAAGTTTTTGTACAAACTGTCAGGGAAGTTTCTGTGAAATATCTGCACATTTCCTACCTGTAAATTCAGATCTTCAGAAAAATAAACCTTGCGAATCTGAGGTTACACTTACCTTAAGCACAAGTGTGATAAAGCATTAAGCCAGTGAAATATTGCAGCATGCACTACCAGTTTAATTAAAGAAAAATATTTAGTTCTGGATGTACTATCAGTTGACCAACTGGAAATTTATTTAATCTACAGAATCAATCTTCATTTTTGTTGCAACTAGTAAATCAATTATCAAGAATTATAGGCTGTATGTGGGGAAAGGAGGGAGAACCTCTTTACTTTACACACTACTTTTGTACTTGAGCAACTAACAGCAGAAAACCACTGATTCAGTTCCCATATCTGTAGTGTTTGCAAAAATCCAGTGTTCCACAACAAAAATTAATGAGAAATGGAGCTCTTGTAGCTCTCTGTAACCCATGGAATATTTTCAGAGGTAAACCACAGGACAAGAATGATGTGGAAGTGACTTTATGAAGACAGAAGAGGGCAGTTAAATGTGGCATGAATGAGGAAGAATAATGACCATGTTAATGTACCAACAAAGCCCTGAGGGCATTCAGCATGCACTATTTTACTCAGAGGCCTGCCCAATTTGAATCATTAAGTAGCTGATGTAAAATTCTCATGCCTACTCAAGTCTCATATTCCTCAAATATAATGGTTGCCCTGGTTTTATTAATGACTAGAATTACATAGACTCTTCTAGAACTTCAGTCTGTCTCTCCAGGCAAATATTTCTGGAGTTTTTGCTTATCTTTTCCTTCCTCCTGTACTGTGCTCATTGCCATTAAAGTTCATTCATGTCCTGTTGGCACAAAATCTGTATCATGGAGGCTGTAAAAGTTTCCACCTGTAACTGAGTAACCTACACAAAGAGAAAACTTATGTTGCCATTGTAATAGTTTTATCCAGAGATAAAGTCTTTTCCTAATGAATAGGGTGTAATTGAAGGAGCATATTGCTGCTGAATGGCCATTTCATAGTCATTCAAGTACACTCAGTGCTTTTCTATAGTATTCTCCAGCTTAGTGCTCGACAGATTATGAGCTACCAAAAAATAAAATTATACTTAATGAGTTTCATAGCTCCATATTGATTATAAGAAGGATGGAATAAAAAAATACTTTTCTGTGATAATGCTAAAGACCCCTGATACTAATAACACTTTTGTATTTTGATCTTTTTCATTATTTCCTTCACAATATTTCATTTCCTATCTCACAGTGTCCTTATTCCTCAAGGTGTCCTTTAGAAAGCATAATTTTCTGTCTTTTCAGTGAGCAATAACAACAACTGTTATTGGCATTTATTATTACATGCTGAGTTTTATGGCAGAAAGTCAGATATTCACTGTAACTTTGTCTGTCAGCCCAATTGAGCAAAGTTTTACTGCTGAAGCTAACACAGAAATGCAGTTATAAGTTTACTACAATTTTCTCTTCTTTCCAACTTAAAAATATCTGTTTCTCAAAATACCTAGCTAGGAAAAAAGAAAAAGTAATTGCCTGTGTCTAGGTATCAAAAACAAAAACAAATAAACCAAAACACACCAAAACAAAAAGAAGTAAAAAAATTTAAAAATTCCACACTATAGTTAAGAAAAAGATCTTTTTCACACACAAACCACTCCTGTAGCAATTTATTTTATCAGTGTACAACCCCAATAAAAAATGAAACAGCAAGATTCAGACATTTTAGAATGCTATAATGGAAAAGTAATTATCTTTTGAGAAAGTTTTTTTCCTTAGAAACGTTCTGCATTAAAAGAACACAAACCACAAATTTAACGTCAATACAGTGAAACATGACTTCATACCAGAGTACATGGTAGGAAGTCATGTTTCACATGAAGAAAATTTGTGCAAAATTTATAAATACCCATCTTCCAGCTACATTTTTTATGGTAGCATTCCAGGCAGTTTTCATTCTAGCCCACTGTTTAATTCCATTATTTAGGACTTTATTTGCTTGACAGACACAATAGTCAATTAATGCTAACACATGCTAAGTCCTGTAACATCTTCTACTCTGACGCCCAACCAAAAGTACCTTTGATAGTGCCAACGCTTCACATTCTAAATTTAGACAAAATAATTATCTGAAGAATGATTGGGTTTTATGCATATCAGCAGCCATTCATACAGCAGGATCTGCTCTGGTCCATTGTGTTTGTAATCCATGGATTACACTCCAAGTACGTGCTGACATGAGCAACAGTAACAGCTTCATTATAGTCTATCATCCCATATAACCATGAATTTCAAAACATTCTCTGCTATATTTCTGTGAGCTTCTATTTTCTGTTTCTTCTCATGAATATCTATAAGGAAAAATACAAATGAGATATAGAAATCACCAAAATAGTTCAAAATGATAAAATTTTAGAAATGTTGTTGAAGTAAAAAATAATTCAAAAAGTCAGGTGTGAATACCTGTGTTAATTTTATTATTTAAAGCTACAATGCTGAAGTATCTTTTACTTCAACCTGTTCTGAGACCAATAAAATCTTTATGAAAAGAAAATAAATGGAAACTTGAGAGAGTTATGTTCTTTTTAAAAGAAAAAAAAAAACAACAAAAAAACCCACAAAAAACCAGCAACAACAGAAACCAGCAAAGTAATCAAAGCTTTAGTGACTATTCAGTCTTATACAGATGGGAGTGCTTATGAAATATACAGATAATGGGTTAATTAAAGTAAAACGAGGAATATCTGACTACACCTATGAGTTTGTAACATACATTTTTCCATGGGCCAAAACAGTAACGTATTGAAACACCCCACACTTTATCCTGATGCTTGACACTTCCAAGGCAATGATCTGCTGCTAACCATCCTACATATGAAGTTGTTATTGGAATACAGTTATTATCAATAGTGATTTTTCTTTTTTTCTTGGCACAAGATGATTTGGAAGCCTCTGATAAGAGTGACCAGTCTCAGTGAACAGCTTGAACCATGGCTGTTCCACAGGGGCACTGTGCTCTGCAACCGTGGCTGGTGGCAAAGCCCATATTTGTCAATTTCGGATCTGATATATTGATGCAAAACAAGCTTAGAACCCTAAAAGTCATAAAGCCTGATGCCATCTTCTGGTCCACCTCTAACCATATCAACCCCAATAATGATCCAAGAGAAAGGACAACTAATTTTTTGCATTTATTCTGTTGAGTCAGCATGCAGTACAAAATACTTATTTCTATAATATTGCTAGTCTGTACAAGAATGACAATATACAAAACAATTATTAATAAAGGCTCTATTTACACTTTATTTGTCTAGGAAATAGTTTGTTTCTGTTTTCTGCTTCATTTAGGACTCCATCCAGATTTTCCTTCAGTTTTAGATCTTTAGAAGCATTTTTTTTCCCACTTACTTGCATGTAATGAATCTAGAAACCAACAGAAAGACCTGATAAATTTTGTTGTAGCATTGAATTCAGGATGAATGGTAGCCTTTTAATTATGTAATTACCAGAAGAAATCATTGTCACTTTTCACTTTTTTTTTTTTTTTTTTTTTGTCTGTTTGTTTGTTTTTTTGGTGTTTTTTGGTGTTTTTTGGTGGTTTGTTTTTTTTTTTGTTTTTTTTTTTTTTTTGTTTTTTTTTTTTTTTTATGAGGAAAGTTTACTTCATAAAGAGATTGCACAAATATTTTCAAGTATGACTTCCAGAAAATTTCACCCATGGTGCTAGGAGTTATACTATTTTCAACTAAAATATCTGCGTTTTGTCTGATCATCAAGTCACAGAGTACTATTGCTGCATGCTTATTAAAAGATTGCCAAATTCAAACTGTCAAATTGATTACCTAAATTCCCCTACACAGTTTAATTTGCATGAGCGTTGCTAATGTTTTTATCCTGCAGATGTGTTTTTTCTGTTGGGGATTTCATCCAAATATACATAGTTGTACAAATAAAATTAGCACAATTTAATATATTTTGAGAAAAATATGTCATCTTCAACAAAAGGAAACAGTCTCTTTATTTACTCATTGAATGACGTGTTCCAATAATCAAAGAACAAGTGCGAAGTTAACTTATTCCATATCTGACAGCTGTCTTTTCATTTATTTTGAATGGATCTGAAATATATACTTTAAGTTGGCTTTACTTTCTTCTAAAACATTTTAAAAATTTGCTTTAGAGATCATAACTATGTATCTAATCAAGTATAATTTTGTAATCTAGGTACTGGAGGTTGATTGCAGTCACAATGCAACTAAGTTTGAGGTCAAAGGCAAAATAATGAAGTGTTAACTCAGAGGATATTTTTCTGTAGATACACATCGAAATTATTTTGTTATCATCCTATCCTAAGTGAGCTTGTGAATATGCTGAACTTATTTTCTACTGGAAAAAAAAAATGGGCTCTGTTATTTTTATTGTTTCTCACTAAAATTCATAGATCAAGGATTTCAAAGGATGTAACGTGTAGTTGTAATCCAGAATTGAAAAGACTTGGTATTTCAATATGTTGTTTTACATCCTAAAATATTTTGGGGATAATAGATTCCTCATCTGTTAGAATTCCTCATCTGTTAATTACGCACGTGCTTAATTTTGTTTATTTAATCTTTAAATCCTCTGACAATACATGCAATAGGTGATGATAAATGTAGTACATTCCAAAAATTATATGTCTTTGCTCTAAAGGAAAAGTGAACTCACAAGTTGCTCGATAAATAGATGCAGTATGGAAGAATAATCACACTGCAACCAAGAGACTTGGGCAGGATATAGTTCTATGAACTACTTCTAAATTCCAAATGTCTGTCCATACTTCTCACAAACAAATATTCCTCTCTAACTTTTATGTTTTGTCATTGATGCAGTGTAGAGATGCCTTAGTAGAGGAGCATCCTTTTGCTTGAAAATTTTGTGAGAAATCATCATCTTTCTAGTTTGAAGATCATAAAAAAAAATTTCCTTGTAATAAATTTGTCAATAAATATTGCAAGTGATCCATATCACATGTGGATAGAGCAAACTGCTACTCCTCTTTGAAGCCTTCACTGTGCAATACACATGTATTCTATTGCTAAGTGAAAGAAAACAAAATTTATATCTTTAAAAAATCTATAATCTTAGAAGGGTTATGGGTAATAAAGATGGTAAAACACATCTAAGAGTGAAAAATCCTTGTGAAATCATAAACATATTTTTCATTTTATTATAATTTTGTGATCAATGTCATCCAAATTCTGTTTATTGATCTGAAAACTTGAAATGGTTAATCAAGACACATATTTTAGATAAAATGCCATGATTGATGTTTGTACCTCTCTGACTGCTAAAGTCAAATAACCTTTGATGCTTTTCTATATCTATAAACGGAAGAATATATCTTTCAGAGTTACCATCTTTGGCTTTGCATGAAGTAGCTTTACAATACACAGACTTTTACTTTTAGGGCTCTGGATTTTATTACCAATTTAAAATTGGAAAGATTAGTCTGGTTATGCTATAAAGCTTATTTGTATATTTTTCTTTCATTCAGAGACTTTTTGTGTGTGCACATATACAGAAAATGATAAAGATGTATTTAAAGAGACTCAGAATACATAATTATATGTTTATCAGGCTTAAGAAATCAGGGGCAAGCTGAAAAACATCAGTGTCTGCTTTTAATTCATTCCATCCTCTGCTCTTTAAGTAACCATTGTCACTTGGAAACATTTCATGTAAGATTTCTACTGGGAAATAAAATTTTTTTAAAGATTTTCTTTTAAACATGATAGAAATCTTTAAAATCAAACCAAGAAAAGGAAAGAATGAATAAATAATCCACTTCTCTGTTAACATGATTGGATAACAAAATATCTTAAAATAACCTTCCAAAAATTTTCTGTTTAATTAGCCGGCCTTACATACTTGGTTTAGGCTAGGATAGGGTTAATTGATGCAGCAGCCAGGAGGAGCATGGTCAGGACCCTGAGGTTATTGTATAGAATATAGAATATATAATAATAATATAATGTACAGGGGGTGAGTGAGAGGTGAGGAGGAACAGGTCCCTTCTGCTCTGGCTGGTGACGAAGTGAGTGGTCAGGATAATGTCAGGTTCCATATGGTGAGCCCTGGTCTGTGACTCAGTCACCTCTCCTGTACACTCTGTTATTAACAATGCTGCTTTTACTGTTCATTTTCTTATTTCATTTGCTGTTTCCAGTAAATTGTTCTTATCTCAACCCTTATCTTTAACTTTTTGCTTACAGTTCTCCTCTCCATCTCACTGAGGAAGGAGGGGTATGGTGGGGGAGAAGAGAGGAGTGAATGAGGGGCACATTGTTTGGAGTGCTTCAGAGAAAACACTAAATAAGGAATATGATTCCTAAACTACAACAATCTCCAAAAATTTGGATTGATTAAGAGAAGTTAATATTCAAATGAACTCAGTATACCACTACCTAGGTATGTAAAAATTATTAAAAGCCATCCTAGGAGTTTCAGACTCGTGGAACAGTTCCCTGAAAGAACTTTTGAGCTGTTGAAAAAACAAGAAACACTGCTTTCTTAAGAGGATCTGTACCTCTTGAAAACAAAGAAAAAAGACCTAAAAATCAGATTTACAATTATTTTCTCGTATAGTAATCCACACATCAGAAAAGGACCCATAAAATGTTTCACAAATACTTAAATTGCAAAAAAGCACTCATGCGATCCCTCTGCTGAATGGGGTAGAAAAACTGTTCACAAAAGATATGGAAAAGGCTGAGATTCTCAATGACTTATTTACCTCAGTCTTTATCAGTTAAACTGCCTTACAGGTGTCACAGGCCTCTGAGATCAGAGAGTAAATCTGTAGTTAGGAGAACTTAGCATTAAAGGAAGATCACCAAGTTCAACAAACTGCAAAGGCAACCAACATTCCCCTCCAAGAGCGATGTCAGCTGGTCTAGCAAGGTGAACCTTTTCCTTTTCACAGTCCTGGTGAAATGATGACCGGGATGCTGCGTCTAATTCTGGATACTCCATCACAAGAAAGAAATGGATGGCTGGATTGAGTGTGGTGAAAAGACAACAGTGGTCTGCTGGAGTTCCTGACATGCAGAAAAGCTAAGAGAACTGGGAGTCTTAAGTCTGGAGAAACTTCAGAATGGATATTATCAATGTATATAAAAGTTTGATGGGAGGCAATGAAGAAGGAAGTGCCCAGTGACAGGAAAAGAGGCAATGGGCACAAATGAAAACTCATTGTTTCATCTGGGTACAAGAAAATAGATTTCTTTTCTTGAAGAGTGATTACACAATGACACAGATTGCCCAGAATGTCTGTAAAGTCTCCATCTGTGTCTGTAGAGATATTCAGTGTGTGACTGGACATGGATTTGAGCAACCTGTTGTAGCTGACCTGCTTTGAGTACAGTGGTTGGATTGGCTTATCTGTACAAGACCCCACCAACCCTACAGATTCTGTTATTCCATTAAAAGAAAAAAAAATTTCTTCCAACCATATGATCCATGATCCTAATCATTAGTGCAGTACAAGGGCAGATCTGAGAAAGGAACAAAGCTGGTGTTGGGCATCATCTATTTTGTATTTTCTTGTGGAGTACTTTCCTGATCAGAAAATAAATATTGATGCTAATTCAGCAGGTAGAGAGCTATTAGTTGCTTATTATCCTATAACTTATAATTTAGATGTTGGCCTCAATATATGGAACAAAGGCTGAGTTGAGACTATTTCTTTGTTAAAGTCACATTGAGGCTCTGACCCTACTGTTTGTCAGATGAAGGAGCTGAGAATAAAACACAGATGAGATTCAGAATAGGTACAGCTGATGTAGGAAGGACAGCACAAATGAACAGATCTGTACAGTTCAGGTTTTGGTTTGGTAGGATATTTCATAAGTATCTGAGGTATTTCTCTTACATGTCACAGGGTTATCTGTGCTATTTAATAATTCAGGTTATTCTGTGTCTTAACAATACCATAAAACAAAGGGGCTGAAGGAGATAGAACCTTTTCCTATCTGTTCTCTATCAGAAGAATTTGGGGCAAGATTACACAATAACACTAGGACCCTGAGGGCTGATATATCAGTAGATTGTGTTAAGGTTAAGAAATAAAGCTGCTGCCATAATACATTTGCCGTGAAGAATTTCCATTCTAAAGTCTCTTTCCTGCAAAGCAGTTCTGTGTATGAAAAGGTAACAGATACCTACGGCAGTTTGTCAAAGTTTAACTGTCAAAAAGAAAAGGAATAAAACATTAAGAAGCCTGAAGATAATGCTATTAACTTGCATTTGTTAAACATTCTTTAAAAATCCTGTTTCATGAAAATGTCTTCTTTTTCATGGTCTTATATGGAAATATTGAATATATGAACTAAGTGTACTTGTATTTGAAACAAAGTACAATGTTAGAGTCATTTTCACATGAGGCTTGTCAAATTCTTTTAGTAACCATAAAAAGTAAGAATATTGTTTGACAAAGTAAAGAGCAAAATTATTAAAAGTGCATACCTATACATTAGCTAAAAATGCTTTTATCTTAGAGCACCATGGCAGCTTCTATTAGATCTGAAGTGATCTGTTCCTTTTGTGTCAGGTGTGATAGATTTATATAGACAAAACTTTCCCCAGACATTTCTTCAGTGACTATAAGAGGTGATTTAAGAAGGAATCACTGTGTTTGTCTTGGAAAATAATTAATTTTCCATGCTATGGTCCCAGCAAGGGTTCTCATCCCCTACAATGATGTATGATAGCTCTGTTATGTGGGCTACTAAGGGGAAAAAAGAAACCAGAAACTATCAAACACGTTCCAAAACTATGTATCAGGTTTTAGCTAGGGGAGAAGCTCATGTAGAGCTTATCCAGCACATCAAAGTAGTGTAGATGTAGGATGTTGGAAAAAGAGGATTGGCAGAAATCAGTGCCAAATATAAGCTTTTGTTTTGATGTTTAAATTTAAGACGTGCTAAACATCTTGAAAACAATTATTGGTGATTAGTTCAAACTGCTGGTTCCTGAAAGATGCAGATGGTACAGCACTAATGACAGTAATTACAGTTCAGATACTTCAAATCCACTTGCAATCTACGCACTTTAAAAACTTTTATGAATAAGCGAGATTAAAAGTGTTGGTGCAAAAATAAAACTCCTCTGTCCTGTACCCTGTTAAACAGAGAACTTATTTGAATATGCTTAAAAATTAGGCACTTCAAATAAGATGTGTCTGAGATGTTGTCTTGGTTTCACCTGGAATAAAGTTGGTGTGTGGTGAGCAATCACATTGTGCATCCCTTGATTTTTAAACAATAATAATAATGATCATGATGACGATAATAATATTGCTACTTTTAAGGTCAATTTTAATGTTAATGTATTGTTATCTTCTTTTTCTCTCCTATTAAACTGTCTATCTCAACTTATATTTTTTTTTTTTTTACTCAATTCTCTCTCCCATCCCAGTGCAGAGGGGGGTGAGGGTTGTGGGGATGTGTGTGGGGGGTGTGTGTTTGTGAGTGGGCAGCCGTGTGGTATTAAGCTGCCTGAGAAGTTAAACCACAACAGACATAAATAAAACATGCACATAGAAAGGGAATCCATCCTCAATACAGTTTTGGTTTTGCATGGTGTTTATAATGCCTATATATTCAGCAATAATGCAAGGGCCTGAACACTTTTTATTGTGATTTATAACAATGTAAAAATATTCTCCTCTGCTGTTCTAGTTCCTGTTATTCGAAGCAACAATTCAAACAACATCAGCAATATGAATGTGAGCTGAATTGCATCTCTATATGGGCAAGATTTAATTCTCAAATAGTTTGCACTCAAAACCTGAAAAAAAAGGCCTATGTATTTATGTTTAAATATATTAGTGATCAATTTCAATCAAAGAACAAGGCAATGCAATCTTAATAAAGACAGAAAGTCAAAGTTAGCACTAATTAGATATACATAGGTTCAAGATCACAGATGTACAAACAGAATTGCTAATTCAGTGCCCATTTTAGTTAAAGAGATCAAAAGAATGATTTAGCAGGCTATATGTTTTCTTGTAGTGCAATATGACAATGAGGCATATATGACAAGTAGGACAGGAAAATATTTTATAAATTTCTACCTATTAATATACAGACATTTATTGAAGGAAGTACCACTAAAATCCAGAATCAAGCCAGAAAGACAAAATCATTGCTAAGAAGCTCTCAGAGGAAATATAAACTATTAACTGTAGCAGTTTACATCAATGGATACAAATGTACTGCAACATATTTTATAGATAGATATTCATCTGTTAAATATGTAAACATGCAGATAATTTCATATAGAAATGAAATATCAGTATTTCAAAGGCATTTTCAAAAGGCTACGTGAGATTTCTGCTTAATAACTTAAGTATAGGGGTCTCAAAATATTGCATCAAATTAGTCCAGTACATTATTTATAAAGTATTCTTTCAATAGCAAAGTCCTGCCATCTAAATGGTATTTTTTTTGCATTTCTTCTCCTTCTAAATGCTGATGAAAATTTAAGGAGGCCTACAACAATATAAATGACAGTATGTGTAGAGGAAGCAGTTTCACCTTGAGGCTTTTGTTGCTCACTTTGCTCACTTGCCAGCTAGACACATCATGGGTGGTTTACCTTACTGGTAATTTAGCTTCAACAGAAAAGGCCTATTTTTGCCTGCTGCACTTCAAGTTATACTTTATCTCTGACCTCAGGCTGACTCAGTTATCTTTTTTCTGCAGAACAGATGACTCTAAATTGTTGAACATATACGACCTGGCTTTACATCACTGTGTGATAAAACATAAATGTTCCCAACACTGAAAATCGATATGACATTCTGTGTCTGCAAATGTGAAAATACTTGCATGATTTCAAGAATATGCAGTGACTTAGGTTCTGTGTTTGTCCATGTGTGTAAGCTATCCCTTTTGTTCACATTGAATTAAGGTATGTTCTGGTTTTCACTGAGGGAATGGAGTGGCTGGTTCACATGGAGGTTTACTGAAGTACAGGAGAGCTCTACTGACCTGCCTGAGGCCATACAAGGATGCAAAAGAGCATTGATAATTGTACTTCTGAAAATTATTATTAATTTTTATTAATTATCACTTTCAGTAGTCAGAATCTGTCCAAGTGCTTTGCAGAATTTTTGATTACATACACTAAAGATTGTGTGTGGTGGGGCATGTGTAAGGAGTGTGAATTTCTGTGTGCATTTGCATTCATGTTTCTTTTTAACTTCCATGGGCTTTTTCTTTCACAGATCTCTACTACATTTTGTATTGCAGTTAAATCTAAACTAGGGAAAATATGCTTTGACTTTTTAGTCAGGATTGTTCTTCCTGCAAGAAAAAATTTAATAATACCCTGAAAAAACCCATCAAAAACAAATGAACAAACAAAAAATTCTGACAGCCAAACAACAACAAGATAATTAATGAAGTGCATAATGATAAAAGTGATTTTATTAAAAATTTAAAGTAGGGTCTAGCTTTGTATGAATAAAATGCATTTGTACCTTGTGCAGAATTATAGTAGTACCAATAGAGTACTTATAGCCTGTGAGGAATTAAACTTTAGGAAGACCTTATTGCCACTAATTTCACATGAATTCTGTGAATTGTAAGAACCCAGTCAGGACATAAACATGATATATGAATGTATCCAAATGATGCTGGACAGAATTATAGAACATGTATACTTATATAATTTCACTTTTGAACACACAGGTGGCAAGAAAGGAGTACAAATGTCCTGTTTCCCAGCAAACCTCTGCACTAGAAATGTGTAAATCAGCTGCAAGGGGAGGAATGAAAAGTAAATAAATTAGTTCTCCAGTGCAGAACAGTGTTTTTCGAGGTCCAAGTGCACAAAGGAGATTTAGAAGTAGTGGGCAACAATAAAAGGGTAGAACAGCATATTAATGACAAGTTTGTGATGAGTGTGAGCAGAACTACACACTGAAGGCACTGGTTGAGTAGTTTTGGTAGAGAGCAGGTAGAGGAAAGAGAAAGTAAGAAAAAGGAGCCCCATCCTTAAGGAATTCAGAAAAAAAAAAAAAAACAACCCAGAAAAAATAGAAGTGGTAAAAACAATCAGCAACAACAACAGTAAAAGATTAGATATATAGCAAGTACAGCATGATCCAGCAGAATTCATCCAGCTACAAAATTATCCTTGGAATTTTTTCTTCCTGAAAAATAAAGACACTAAATTAGAACTTCTGTGACAATTTATTTGTTCTTTAATACAGATGACCTTTCAAGAAAACATCAATTTGAGCAAATCCTCAGATGAAGGCAGAATCTACTTCCAGAAGCTGTTCCCAGACTTCGGGGTAAGTGTTAATACAACTCAGCAAAAAAAAAAAAAAAAGAAAAGAATAGTTCATATAATTTTCCTCTTAAATATAAAAAAGCTACCTCTTATGAAATATAATAGAGAAGATTCTGTCCAAAATATTATGATTTTTAAAAGGCAAACCTTGTTTTACCACTGTTTGCAAAACTTGCAGCACAGGAATTTCAGAGGTACTGAGACAACCAAGCAAACAAGCTTTAAACCTTGTGAATTTAGGCCTTATTCACTCTGTGTTATTTCTTCTTAAGGTGTAAAATATGGACAATTTTTCTCTAAAATTTCTTCTTAGTTAGGATTTTATTACTTTTCTTCTGGTACAATATTGAACCTCTATCTTTTACTAAAACATCACTAAATTTATTAAAAATTAAGTGAACATGGCAGCTGAGACTGATCTCAAAAATCTTCACCCCAATATTCAGCTTTTAGCAAACATGAAGAAAAAGAGTGACATTTCTTAATTTTTAATGACTTTCTACTCATTTTCTACCACTGGTGTTTTTTTTCTTTCTCTGCCATAGCCTGTTCATTTTTTTTTTCCAATTAAGCCTCAAAATATAAACTTTTAAATAGTCTATTTGGATTCACAATGTTTGGAAATCAAACCAAGTACTGTCTATTTTTGCACAGTAATTGATTCATTAGGACATAGTGCTATATATCTGCCTTTTTAACATTAAGTTGGAGCATTGCTTTCTTTTTCACACCAAGAAATTGCTTTGGCTTTAATATACACTTCTCATTTCTGCAGGATCCCTTATTATTCCAGTCACACACTCTTCAATTTTCTTTCTTCTGTCTAATCAGTACGATAGAGATCAACCCCTAGCCTGCTTAGAAAGCACCTATATGGACCACACAAAAAGTACACATAGAAAAGTATCTTAACAAAATACTCATGCCCTGAATACTTCCAGTCACTTCAACTCAACTGGTCTGTATACCCTAATGCAGCATAAATTTCCCACAGGTTCTGTGCAATTGTCAGTGTTTTATGTTCAATCCTCAGTATGGGCCTAAGGGAATGCATCCAGGTTTGCAGCAGAGTTCCATAGCAGTGCCTAAAGATTAGAACTTATGAGAAGTTTGTTTATCAGTGTTTGTAATAATGATGAAAACGTGGACTGAAGTTCTAATTAAAAGAAAAAGAAACAAAACAAAACCCACAGGAGGATTTGTTTTGATTTGTTTTGTTTTATAAGAGTGGTGTGACATTTGTTAGGTATCTGCTTCATAGTGCATTATTTTATTTGGCTTTATTTTAGCATTTCAGCCATATCTTCCAGCATAAATACACAGTTTATGCATTTAATGAAGAAAAATCTACACAGGTTGCTAAGAATAGACATAAAGTAATTGAATAGTTTTTTTCATGCCCAGAAATCTGGGTTCTTTATTCAGCTCATCTATCATCTTTTTTGATTTCTTCTTTAATATTCCATTTGTACAAAATTTTAAGATGTTGAAAAGTAGTCAAAATGGTGACTAAAATTTTTATCACATTCACTTCAATTGCTTTTCTTGAGAAACCATCCAAGAAATAGTCTCACTGACAAGATTTTCATGGTATTGATTTTAAATATTTCTTTCAAAAATTCATTCTCATATATGGCCCCTTTGTCATTGCATTATAAGGCACACATAAACTTAAAACAACAAATATGACTAGCTCTCAAATATTTATATGTGCTTAGGTAGTTAAGTATTGGTCTTGGAAGCATTTGTTCATGCTTGTAACTTTTCCATTAGGGGTAAACTAAAAATCAGAAATATTACATGGTGCAAGCTTTCCTTGTCCAAGTAAGGCGTGTGCTCCCCAACAAGGAATCCTGTGTGAATAATTTAGCCAACCTTTTCACCTCTCTGACCCTCTTTTGTTTAACCAAAGTCTAGTGCAGGGATTACCACTTTGTGCACCTACTTAAACCTTGCAGGAATAATTCTGACATTTCTAAAGGCTTACATAAGGCAATTAATAATCTAGAATGAAGGTTAAAAGTGACAACATACCTAGTTTTATCATTTGTTTAACTAATTTCTGTGTAAGAGGAATTGCTTAGGCTGATTAAAAACCAGAAGCCATGTGATCTATTTTCCTAAGAGAGTGCTCAGATTGACTTACTAATTGTATTCATTGTTTTGAATATCCTTCATGTGCCTTTCTATTCCTCTCTTTAAACAAAAACATTTCTAGTTTTTTGTCACTTTTACAACTAATAACTTTAATTATGGAATATTTTATATATTTTTAGAAGAAAGATACACAATAAATGTATATAAGATATAAAAATGCATCTATGAGTTATATACACTGTTTGCCTGTGTTTGATGCTTTTCCCTTTTTATTTTGTGGGGCTTTTGGGGGTTTTTTTGCACTTACCTGAATACTGTGAAGCTGTATTAAAGTTCACCTAAGGACATGAAAAGAAGAGAGAAAGAAATAATGTAGATGGGGTTTTTTGTTGTTGTTGTTGTTAATCTTTTATTATTAATATTGCCTTATGCCTATACCATGGAGTAGAACCCTCTGTCACATTGTGGAGAGCAGCCTACAAAACAAAGATGTTAGGTTGTCTAAAAATGTATATATTTTTCTAAGATAAACTTAATCTTTCCCTCTGTCTTTACTAGTTACCCACATACCTGCAAAGCAGGACTGACCATGACCAGATTTTACACCACTAGAAATAACATTTTCTGCAGAATTCAAAAGTAAAGTTGGTTTGTATAAGGGATTTCTCTTCAAGCTACTTTGTGGAATTTATATCTCTCTTAGGCACTAGGAGCTCCTGATGATATTTTCTGTGTGGCTGGATGGCTTCAGTAAATCTGCCAGAGCCCTGCAGTTCTGTGTCTATTGAGGGCAGTGCTGGAAACGGAAGCTCTTCCAGATTTTTCTGTTCTCCAGATTACCCCGGCCTTCTTCATGATTTTCAGTAGAGGATGAGTTTAAGGGTTTTTTTAAGTTTTAGCTTCATGATAGAGCTTCTACCTTTTTCTTTCTTCTTTTTAATATCACATTCCACTTCAAAAATGACTAGGTACCTGCTTTTTTATCTTCTTGATTTGCATTATTATACAGTAAAAATCTTTTATATAAGGTACTCCAATAAATGTTAATCCTTTAAATCTTCTATTTCACCCACCCACCCACTTAGGGCCCAATTTGCTCTGGCTTCATGCATCATTTGTTCTTAAAATCTGCAGAAGTTTCACAAAAATGCTTAATGTAGCAAAATCTGCAAAGCTGTCAAAGGAATCGTACTTCTTTCCTACATGTGATTGTTTTATCTTTAATTAAGCAAAACTAAAAAAGCAAACTTTTTTACTGTCCAAAGCAAAAGAGGTAGGGAATACAAATCTTAATGAATTAAATAAGTATGCCCTAGTTACGAAGCAGTCTAACATTTTAGGAGAGGTAAATCTTGCATAAATTTTGTTACACATGTATTAGATATTTCAAAATACATTTTTGTAACAAAAATAGTGTAGCCAGCAGGACTAGGACAGTGATTTGTCAGCATTGGTGAGGCTGCACCTCAACTCCTGTGTGCAGTTCTGGGGTGGAAGGACAAGAGGGGCATTGATGTGCTGGAGTGAGTCAGAGAAGAGCAACAGACCTGGAGAAGGGTCCGGAGTGTGAGTCCAGTGAGGAGTGGCTGAGGGAGCTGGGAGAAAAGGAGACATGAGGGAGACCTTCTCTACAACTACTTGGGAGAAGGCTGTAGCTGGGGGGGGTTGGCCCCTTCTCCCAGGCACTGACAGGACAGGAAGAAACAGCCTCAAAGCTGCACCAGGGGAGGCTCAGCTGGACATCAGCAACAGGTTCTCTACTGAAATGATGTTTAGAAATTGGAATGGACTGCCCAGGGATGTGGTGGAGTCACTATCCCTGAAGCTGTTCAAGAAACAACTGGACATGGCATGCTATGATTTAGTTGATGTGATGGTGTTTGGTCAGAGGCTGGACTTGATGACCTTGGAGGTCTTTTACAACCTTAACGATTCTATAATGCTACAAATATATCATTACTTTTACCAGTCCAAACACAAATTTTTTTGAAAATATTTTGAACACCATTGTATTTCACCATGACACTTCGACACAGTTCCCGTGGCAGTTCATGTTGATTAATGATAATGAGAATTTAATACATTAAAACATAATTTCTATTTAATAGAAATGCAATTTTTTTTTCAAAAATAAGTGAAAGTACAGGAAAATTTCATATGTATTAAACAATATTTTTAATATTAGAGCCATCAACTTGTGAAAATAGTAATTTTTCAGAAGAAACTGGGTCACAGACTGATGGGGCAAGTACCAAAATTTTGGAATACCTACACAGTGTCCTCTATGTTCCTGGATATACTTCACCAAATTATATTCCTCACTCCTTCACTTGTTCTCTCATATTAAGCCAGGTAACTGCCTTTACAAAGAATACAAAGAACTTTGAATAACTGTCCTCCGAATTTTCTAGTGCAAACACACAAAAAATTAATTAATATATTAAAAAAAAAAGGCTTTTCATTATTAGTACCTAATTGAAATTATTCTCCAGTGCATTCTATTAGAGGCAATTTGGGTCAGATTGGCATTTACCAATGTAGATTGCACTTTTAGCATTGTACCATACCCATGCTAAAATTCCTATTTTGTTCTCTGGCTTTCCATTATTTGAATAAAATAGCCCTTTTCATTTGTACAATTTAATTTAATGATAGCATGCCTATTACTTACTATCATAAGGTATTTGTCATATTTGAGTAGAACATAATAATAGACTTTTACGTGGAGGTTATGAGAAGCATTCAGACTGTTTCAGAGGTTTTATAATAATTTTCTTTTTCCTTGATGGTCTGTGCTTATTTTTATGGCCTAAAAATGTATTTTAATTCTCTTTTACTTTCTAGGATGTGATAGTAAAGTTAGAGGTGGACGTGTAGGCAAAATTTTATATATACAAAATTAAACAGCAGCTTTGGCTTTGTGTTGTTTTGAATGAGAGGGTAGAGAAAAAATATTTCTTTTGAGGCACTATGGGGAATTCTGACTTAACTGAAAACATTTTTTTAGTCATCGAATTGATTCTTTTTTTAGGCTGTGAAAGCAAAAATTTATAAAGTGGAAGAAAGAGCTGAAGGTCAAGGGGTAATCTGATACAGCCCATCTCAAGCTGAAAGTCAGTCCCATGATCAGTTCCCCTGCCTGACAGTTACCTCAGAGTGTTCTTCTGCTTGGTATTATTCTGCATGCTTGAAGAGCATTTAAACATTTATGTCTTAATTTCAAAGAAGACACATATTTTACTTCTGACATGTTCTAGGAGATACAAGACTTGTGAATTTTCTTGCCCTAGGACATAAAGGATTGCCTGTAAGTAGGAGCTCCTAGGTAGCATTCTGACTCTCTCCCTCTGGATAAAAAAGACTATAAAAATATAAGAAAAGCATAATATATTGTTATTTTTCCTTGGATGGCCTTCCTTAGGACTGTCAAAAACTCTTTTCTCTTGACATGATCTCTTATACTTCCCATCATAGGGACCAGAACCAGGATAGGTCCTCAACAGATAATCACAACCACTGTGATTGACCAAAGAAAGATGCCACAAACATCTGACCCTTTTCGGAGCCCCGGAATACTGACAAACACTGATAAAGTTACTAAAAGAATTTTGAAGAATTTTATTTTTTGTATATTGAAGTCTACCTTTCATATGAGCACAATGTCTTCACTAGTGTTTTTTCCAATAAATACCAACAGTAACAAGAACAAGAGCAAGAGCAAGAACAGGAACTGTCACAAATTTATTTACTGAGATAATTAGGTCAATGATTGGTCAAAAGCTCTTGTTTTCCAATCTTGTAAATGATATTGCATTCATAGAATCCTAGAATCCTAGAACGGTTTGGATTGGAAGTGACCATTGGCAGAGACAATTTCACTCACTTATAGACTACTGATGAAATTCCATCTATGAATCTTTCTTGTTTTCTATATTAACGAACACAGAAGTTTCTTCCCATCACTTTTAACTCTCTGAAGATTTTAGCACTTCCTCAACTGGCAGGTAAGAAACCCTTTCAAACAGTGAATCACATGCAAGAAAAATTCAAGTGAATTTGAGCATATTTTTGTTCCAGATGGTCAGTAGAAAGGAATATTCTCAATATTGTTGCTTCATCTTGATGGAATACACATGTATGCTTGTAATAAAGAAGGACCAAGTTTTCTGCTTCTAAAACAAGAAGACAGCAACCAACAGTTTTAGCAATTCAAATTTACTCACTCCTGATTTTTTGTCTGAAAACAAGTATATTCACATGTAACATACAAGAATAACATAACTGAATGATATTTAGGTAAATAGCAATCCAATGAAAGCTGCATCAAAACTGGAATGAAAAAGAAATATTCTTGAGATTTTGCTCTGTCTTTCAAAAATTATCTTGGTCATTAGCTTAAAAAATCTACTATTGGGATGTATCTCTGGAGCACACATATGTTTTTTAAAATATTTGTGATCACACATAGATTAAAAGGATGATCAAGTAGCACTTATTGTTTAATACAGGTCATAGAACTTACCCAGAAATTACTGAGTCTCTTGATGCCACCCTGAATATATAACTTTCAAGTTGACAAGAGCCATTTTATCTCCCAGCTTTAGCAATCTATCAATTCAAGGTTGAATTTTAACCTGGGATTCTCTTCTCATCCTCATTTAGTCATAAGCATATATTATAATGAAAAAATTACACTCCCAGAATGAATATTTCTCTCTCATATGCTGAAGGCAGAGACTCTATGGCTTATGTAGACTAGCAGAGTAGTTAGATGCCCTAGTGTCTCAGTTTTTTGAGCTGTGTTTTCAAGCTCCTGGTATTACTTACCTTTTTTCTGCTAGATTCAGGAAAACTGAACCCCAGCTGCGAAAAAAAAAGAAAAAAGTCAGAGAATCTATACTACATCCACATGAAATTTTCCCTGCCAATGGTCACTTCCAATCTAAACCATTCTAGGATTGTGATTCTATGACTCCATGATTCTATGATTCTATGATTCTATGAATGCAATATCACCTACAAGACTGGAAAATGAGACCTTTGACAAATCATTGACTTAATTATCTCAGTAAATAAATTTGTGACAGTACTTATATCATATAACGTATTAAGATTAATGAAGTTCAGCATATTTTTTTTAATCTTAATGATGTGTTTGTTTTCTTCCACTTACCAAATCAATCTTCAATGTCTTTTTCTCCTCTTGTCAATTTGTCTT
Source organism: Setophaga petechia (assembly GCA_024362935.1). Classification (NCBI taxonomy): domain Eukaryota; kingdom Metazoa; phylum Chordata; class Aves; order Passeriformes; family Parulidae; genus Setophaga; species Setophaga petechia. The sequence continues at coordinate 231,244 of JANCRA010000002.1, read as the reverse complement.
AAGAGTTTCAACGTATGGACATGAGAAGCAGGCACGGCATTCCATTAACAACCTTCATCTCTCATCCTGAAAAATTGCTTTGGAGAAATGAAAGGCATGAAAAACTCCTTATTCTCCTCCTGCCTGTCTGCCATGTGGCTTGTCACTTGGACAGAATGAAGGCTGCTTGGGAGCTGCCAGGCAGTGACACCTTGGCAGAAGCCCAGTCCTCACCATCATTAATGCATGTGCTCCTGAGGACATATCCTGGACCTGACAGAACCTGGATTTACTCCCATGTAGTCATGGATGCTTATACATACTCTGCTCTGCTCTTAAAAATTGTTTTGTGCTATCTAGAGCAAACTCTGTGTCCTCTCAACCCCACTCTTTTAATGGTCATTCTGGTTCCCTCACTCATCACAACAGTGTCTCTGATAAAGTAAAGAACAGTGCCCAATATAGAGGGGTTATAGCTGGCACTAGTTAGACTGAAATGATTCTAGGAATGGAGATTAGTCATTCATTTCCTGCAACCAGCTGTATTAATGATTACCCAAGATTTATATCAATACAGCAAAAAAATCAATGTGTCTTGAGCCATTACCCAAACAACTTCCCTCATAGTTGTTGTCTTGTGATACATAACTTATTTTCATATGGGTCCTGAAGACAGAATGATCACGTTATCGTTTCAGTACGTGACTGTAAGTTGAACAACATTAGAGAAGAGAACAGGCAAGGCTATCAGACAACCATAATTGCAAACAGCAAATCATACTTATAAATCACCAAATCTTAAGTGCATCTACATTCTTTTTAAGACAGAAAATTACACTTCTTTACATTAATAAAGTTAACTAATTTTTTCCAATCTAGTGAAAAATTTCGCAGAATCAAGCATCATTAAGGTTGAAAGGGGTGTCTGGGTAATCTAACTACTGCTCAAAGAAAGGTGAGCTAGCACAAGGTTGCTCAAGACAATCTCCAGTTGAGTTTTGAGGGTTTCCCCAAAGACTGAGATGCCACATCTTCTATGGTATAGCATTTAGCAAAAGATAGGCTCAGGTGATTACATTGCTGGTATGTCAGCATTGGTTTTCATACTGTCTTTTGGTCTAAAACTGCAACAGTGTTCAACAGTTCAACCACTGTCAAAGAAATAAAGCTGTCTTCTGATGTTTAAGTTTATTTTTTTATTTTCCAATTGACATTTGAGTTTGTGCCTGTTGCCACTTTTCCTGTCAGTGGGCACCACTGGGGAGAGTCTGGTTCTGTATTTTTAGTCCCGACTGACAAAAGGGAAACTTGTAAAACCTCTCCCTACTATGTTAAATAATGTCATCACCTAAATCTTACTTTTGTTTAAAGTCAGAATATACAACAATACTGCCTTCTAACTGCCTTACAGTATTAAAAACAATTAGACCAATTTACAATTCCAGAGAGCAAAAGATTTTTTGTGTCTCACGGTAGCATCTAGCCTGACCTTATGAAAGTCTTTTTAAAAGTAAAATAAATTGGAGATTCACTTTATTTTTATGTCATACATTTATTAATCCAATTTATTCATCCCCTAAATTATAATAACTAACCTTCACTAACTTTGTTACCTAAATAAGAAAAAAGAATATGAAAGAAATACTGTGATTTCCCTCCCCCCTCCCCCACCCCCTCCTTACCTCTGTATTCAAAAGTCTCTGAACTTCATGACATCATCCAGTACATCACAACCTCAGATGCCATTTTCATCTTCCAGCTCCTACTGCTGACATGTATACCATTACCCAGATGTTGCAGGACTCAAAGTCTCCATGGATCACAGTTACAACCTTGCACTGGTCTATGACATGGATCAGTCATCATGGGAAGAACTGTCTCCTGCTTTCTCTACCCTTTTTCATATTCTCAGAGTACTTCCTTTGAGGAAGAACATTCAGGGAAAAGGGGAAGGGGGAAGGAATTTTTAGTTTTTCCTATTCAGTGTAACTGACTCACCTTGCATTTCTTGCAAGCCTCAGTCTTACACTTCTTTATTAGTTCTGACCTCCTCCTTCCTTTGCCCATTTTTAGGAGCTCCAGACTAAAGGCTGAGGCACAATTCACATAAAGAAACTTTTTCTACTCCTCTTAACTTTTTCTCCATGAGTTTTTTCTCTGAATATTTAAAGATGATCAAACCACAGAATTAGAATTATGAAATAATAACAACTATCCCAGACTCTTCCTGTCTCCCCAACCAGGCAATGGGAGCTCCTCCAATACTTCTGGAAGTACCCCTGTAGAGCTCATTGCTTTATCCACAGGAAAATTTAGCTAATAAGACTGGCACAGAGTATGCAGAAGGCACCGCAATTGAAATAAACTTGCTTCTGAGGTCCCTGATTGAGAAGGTCCTATGATTTTGTACCAGTTTCCTCTATTGAAGCACAGTTTTCCTTAGTGCCTGAAGAATTCTTCCATAATAATCCAATCTGATGAAGAATTCCTATATAACAATTAATGTCACATTTAAGCAGTCTGAGGTGCTGCATTGTACTTGCTGTTCAGGTGGGACAAAGCCTGTACAACTTCTACTACACATCACAGGGTTTTGATGACAGCCACAGCACTCTCTTTTGCTGTCTTCCTAAATCCTCTTCTAAAGTCAATGATCAGCTCCTGAAATGCTCCTTGATTCTTTAATCTAACCCAGAGAGCAGCTTGGGTCTTAAATCTGTCTGAAATTCTCTCTAAACTGCTCCCTATTTTTCATAGAGCATTGGACTTAGAAAAATGGAATGAGGCAGAAGTACTCCAGGTTGAAGGAGGTAAAGAGACTCAAGAATAGGAAGAGGAGGATAGCTTTTATTTCTACATTCTTCAGCATCCACAGTGTCCTGGAAGCTGGGTTGCTCACTGAAAAAAAATCTACTCCAGGTGTTTCTGGAATAAAAGAGGGATAATGACTTAATCTTCTGGTTCACTAAAGCCTTTTCTGAGTGTCGAGAAAGGTGGAAAACATTTTTACACCAGCAGTTCTGGATTCAGCTGCCTTTACATCTCTCCATAAATCTGTGATGAATTTTTTGCTTTCCAGTACTTCTGGCCTATGTAGCAATGCCACTCTCACTAATACAGTAAAAAGATATCAACCCACTGGTGAAATGTAGTAGCAGCATTGCTACTTACCAGAAAGAACAGCAAGACAACTCTTCATCAAGTGGTTGTGCAGACTTGCACAGACCCTGATGACAAAGTTACTTTCTACCGCCCCAGAAATTTCTGATGGGGTGGCAACTCTTACCTACCTGAAAAAAGCCCTCTGACATTGCTGGTGCACAGATCTCTTTTGAAGCCATTGACTTATTAGCTGCTCCTGCCAAAGGTTGAATACCAGTTCAGCAAGATTTAAAACACCTTTCCAGCTAATCTCCATTACAGAAATATGTCTGGAAAGACATTCATGCTCAGTTTGCTCCTTTTGCCTAATAAAGAACAGTCAGAAGAAAAAATTCGGATTCCACATGAGCTGGAATGTCTGACCCCATGGGCTGATGTGCATGGATTGACTCATTGTGTTCAATTGCCCTGGTGGAGATCACACTAAACACTGCAGTTGAGAATTCCCTGTACCTTCCATTTTCCCTTAAGTAAGCCACACCCTGGCTAGAAGATGGTTCTTAGTGCACTCATTCTCAAACAAACTGCTGGCAATCCATCTTGCATGCCACAGACCAGTGTCTTGAATGAAAACGTGGAGAGAGCATTATCATAATATGCAAAAGCTCATCAAAATATCTCACTCATCTACGGTGGAGAAAAGAGCTGATTTGAAAAAACTTTTCTGTCCCTTCAATAATGAATCTGTCTTGCTTGTGTTAATGATTTCTGTTTTTACTAGTTTGCTTTCTTTATTCTATTCTGCTACATATATCTGCTACACATTAACTGGAAATACATATCTGAAAAAAGTACTTTCAGCATAATTAAAATATATAGGCCTTAATACTTCCCATCCAATCTCAGACCAACAGCTTAATTGGTTATAATAGCTGTTCATGAAAGATTTCAAGACACGATAAAATTTTTATTCTGCTAGAAGAAAATGACAAAAAATAACCATTCCCAGGTTTAATTATAAATCATAGTTTATGGAAATAATAAAGACAAAATTATTCTTGATTATACCTACACTAATTGTAAATAAACAGTGAAATAAGCTCCTATAAAGCTATGGAGTTATTTTATTGTTCAGGGTTTTTTTTTCCCCCACAGGTGGCTTTAACAGTATTTTGGCATCATAGCTAAGTAATAAATCATGGGGTTTCCATGGTACCCAAGTAAGCTGAGTATCACATCAGCTGTCTCTGAACTTCAAACAGATTTTAAATTTTATTTAACCATCCTTTTAAAGCTACTGCCTCTCTGATCCATATTCTCTCCCTAGTTTAAGAACACGTTATAGCCAGCAATAGAGATTATCAAGAAATAATGAAATCATGTCATACTCTTAGAGATCATCAAGAAATAAAGAAACTTTGTTATATTCTATTTTGTTCTGCAATGGCTTGTTTTCATTGTTGTTGGGGATTTTTTTTTTGTTTGTTTGGGTTTTTTTGTTTGTTTGATTGGTTTTTGGTGGTGGTGGTTTTGTTTGTTTGTTTGTTTTTGTTTTTATTTTAGATTTTTCAGCTAGAACCTATCTGAGCTGGTGCTCTACCAGTCTGTTGAATATGTTTGCAAACAACCTGAAAATATGGAGAATTAGTAAGTTTACAAGGTCTGTTAGTGACAGTAAGTTTTTCAAGGTGGTATTGTAAACAGAATTGCAAAAAGGTTTTAAAAACTGAGCACTTAGGAAGTAAAAAGTCCAATTCATCTGGGTGGTGATGAGTGTCAAGTTGGCAAGAAGTGAGACAACAAGCAATAATTATTTCATGTGCAAAATATCAGGCAGATGATTAACTTTTGCCACAAGACTTCAAGGAATGTTCAGTGAAAACATCAGCTCAGTATTCGAAGGTGGTCAAAAAGGCAAATCAAAGGTTAAAGATTGTAAGGAAAGAGAACTTGAAACATCACAGGACCATTCTCCCATATAAATCTATATTATGAGTACAGTATATGCTGTGATGAATTAATGCCAAAATAAATACCAGGAAATGATTCAGCCAAGCAATATCAAAAGGGTTGAACTTCCGTAAGAGGAATACTTGATTAAATTAGAAGTTCTCATTCTTCAGAAGAGACAGTTAAGAACTATTGTAAAAGAGATTCACAAATGCATGGGGCATGGAGATGCTGAGAGACCTCTTTTTTCATTTATTGCGTCTTCTGCATCAGAAGAACAAGGGAACAGCAACTAAAGATCGAGGACTCAGGTTCAAAACAACCCCCCAAAAGCTATCTTCTGCTGCGGTAACAAAGTCATTAAATGGAGAATCCTGAATAGGATTCTGTGGACTTTATTGGATTCAGGGAGATCTTCATTTGAAAGCAACACACTAAGGGTTACTAAAGGCATAAATGAAGATTTGGCCTAACTTTTATTGTTGGCATGTAATGTATTTCTATCCTAAGTAACTGGAAAAGGACTGGTACTGTGGGATCCAATTTGATCAATTAGATAACAAGAAATTATTTCTGATTGCAGTTTAAGAAATTATGACAATGTGATAATATTTTTAAACTCTCTTTATCCCTTTTATAAATTATTTTAATTTAAAACTGTATGTAAAAAAGACTGTAGTTTAATGGACACACATTTATATGCTATCAGGCATTTACACTAGTAAAGGAAAAGCTAAAGAACTGCAGCTGGCACTGGAAGGGAGAGTTGTGGGTTTATGGTACTGTTTAGTTCCCATGAGAACAGAATGTGGCCAAAGCCAGAGATGAGCATTTGGGAAATGTCTGTTTTCTGCTAAATGAAGTTTAATTGTATTAAAGATTTAGGTTACATCTACAGGGAACACATGAGAGCAAAAATAGTGCCAACAAAACACTTTTTTACAAATCAAACCATTCATAACAAAACCTTCTTGAAAAGTCAGAATTTTGTTATAATTCATTTTAAAATCATGAGTAGTACCTACTGTAACTCTTATTATTTTATCATGTTAATAATTTTGTGTATTTGAAAACTTTCCACCTCATTGATGAAAATCTGGAAGATTTTTAAACCCAGAAAATGTTTTAACTGCTTGTCTGTATTTACACAGATAGAACAAATTTTAAAATATTCCTAATATGGTGATGTTTTATCTCTAATTTTTACCATGAGACTATTTTGGATCATTTTAGCATTAATTTTTCAGAAAATAAAATTAATTTGCCAAGACCAGGAAATTAAAACAGCTCATTTAGAGTCTATTTAACGTCTATGACATTTCTTGATTACTAGTTATTGGGGTATGTTAACTGGAGAATTTCTGAAGCTGATGACATTTTTCTGCTGACTGCAGCCTTCTGCACTGCAGCACATTGATTGATCCATCTCCAGCTTAGCCTTGCCACTTCAGCCTGACCCCACATCCTGCTGCCTTTCTTGTGTGGAGGAGCAGCACACGTGCTGAAATGGGATCCCTTCACACCAAGAATATGGAGGGGGATTTGCCTCTTAATGCTAATCATAGTTACTAAAACCATCCATAAGGCTGTGCTCTCTATGTTAATCTTGCAGAGGCATTCATAGGACACCTGTTCTGGATTAGACTGCTAGATTGATTTTGCAACACAGTAGTTGCAAAAAATGCTTACAGACCATATATAGACATTTACAAAGGTTAAACACAGACTGTGTTTGGCAAAAATATCATTCCAAGAACTCTCTCCAAGGGATATCTGTTCACTGAGACCTGTGGGTTAACTGAAGTCTTTTTCCCTGGTCACTTGCAGATTTATCAAAGGAGCGGTTCATTTGATTAAATACTGTACAAAATGTTCAGAAATATTTTTAGTTTATAAAAATGGGCTTATTTCTGTGTTTTGCCCATGATATTGAGGAGCTAAGTCAGCATTAAGGTTTTCTGTCCTTCTGTCTAGCTGTTGTTCTCTCTTTCTCTGTGGCGTGCATAACAGACCTACTGCAACTTCCAGGTGAAGTGTAAATCAAATCAGCATATCCCAACATAGTATTATTTTATGACTGCATCATTGCAGTGACACAATGGTTAGTGATTCTAAATTTGCCTGTGGCCATTCCCAGTTTTGTCAGCTTTCATGATCGTAATACTTTATGAAACCTCTTTCATAGTCATAAATGTTCAAAAGTTTAAAGACATATTATAACTGGAATATCTCACATACATTGAAGAGGTCTGCCAGTTCTAGGAGAGCAAAAACATTTTGATTGAGATATGATCTAGCTTTTCAATTTACACTAAGTAAAACAATATAAAAATGTTTCATTTTAATTTGTTCCATATGTCAGTGATGAATAAAATGTAATAAGTTTTCCCATATGAGTTTATAAAAACATCCAGAGGCTCAGATGCTTCATAATATCCAGATTTCAGATAATATATAGTAGGTTAGCAGGATTGATTCAAGTATATATGAGAGAAATTGACAATAGTCTTAAATAAGATTTTAGTTAACAAAAACATTCATTGAGAAATCATAAACTATCTACCTAACAGTTCACAATAAATTCCAGCTAAGCTTTTATTTATTTATATATATTTACAGCATAAAGTATAATAAACATGATTCCAGAAATATACATTTCAAACAAAGATGTATGAATAATAAGAGAGTGTAGTATTTAAATACCTCTGTTAGAAACTCAAATGTCTTATTTGCATGTCCTGCAATTTTTCTGGATTTTTGATAACACAGTCTTAGTTATGAAAGTTCAAGTTGTAGCAGACAATAGATTATCATATGCTCCTGAAATAGTTGCATTGAAGAAATAACATATAGAGCAGACATTTTATAATAGCATAAACAATAATAATTTTAATGGATAATCAGGTTCTTCTATTTTTTGTTCTATTTAAAATCAAGGGCAACAGCATAGGTAGGGGTTCAAGCAATTATTGACCAGAAATGTTCCCAGCTACTTCACTAATTATGGAGCTGATCCACATTCACACTAATTTGATCCCTTCTCCAGCATTCTAGACTGAGCGAGTCTACTTTATTTTTGAGCCTTTTCTATGTAAAAAAAGGAGTCAATAGGGAAAGTCAAAATGAAACACAGGGAGTTTCTGGTGCTTTCCTGTTATTGTAATAAAATTATTTTGATTGTGTTGCTTGTTGAAATGCTACTATTACTATTATCTGAATTAGGAAAAAAATTACTCTTGCTTTACAGAGCAGAGTTTTTGGAAAGAGGTGCCATTTCTTAGAAAAAAAAAATATAAAGGGGGAAGAAATTTTTCTAGAGTTAATCAGACCTTTAATTAATCTGATTTTCTTACTATAATGAAGTGTAACAGGAAAACAACTAATTAGAAACAAAATAATCCAAACCATGAAATAATTAAATAGTGCAAATCTTTGGTATTAGAGGTGTTTCTGTAGAGTGCCCATTATTTGACGTGTTTCTCTGGGTGAAACCCAGTGGCTTACATTTCTAAATGACAGTATGCCTACCTGATTTTGTTTCAGACATTTTCCTCCTCAACAACATGAACAATTTTACGCAAACCAAATTATAGCTTTGGTGTCATCTCAGTAATTTAAATGAGTTATGGTAGTGCAGGAGAGCATGTGACTATGTAATTAGAAATTAAGAGCTCTTCTGACAATGTACAAACATGACGACGTTCCCTTTTCATACCTATCTTGATCTTGCAAAGGACAAATGAGGGAGGGAAAAAATCTATTTAAATTAATAGACATCATTTTAAACAAACACCTATGCACAAGCAGATCTGTCAAATATAAATTTATACTTTATTCTTAATCAATCTGGAGAGCAGATTTATACTTAGGCATAACTCTCAGCATGGACTATGCTATGCCACAGAAATGACACATCAGCGTCAGCATCTTATCTTTACTAGAATTTCCCGTGTAGCTTTATTGAAATTAGCAGAGGAGAAAAGGATGCAAGCAGAGAGAAAGAGTGAATGAGACAGAAATTCAACTCCACTCTCACATGCCATTGTCCAGATTGATTAAGGGATGTTATCATTTATTGACATATTACTTTAGTTGGGCTTTTTCCCTGACAGAAGAAAAGAAACAGAGGAGAAATTTATCCTTCACTATTTTGGATTGTGAAATTCAGGTTATGACACTCAGTTTATACTACTCCTGAGACCCAGTGACATTAGGATTATATTTTCTTATTTCACAGATTCTCATACCATTTATGTATTGCTAGATAGTCCCCTGGTTTTTCTATGTAGAAAGGTTAGAGGGAAGACATGATCAAGTAAGCAGTGAAATCAAAGGATAGATTAAATACGTTGTAAAGAAGATGGCTACTATTTCTCTAAGGCCAGACGCAGAAGTTACAATGAAAAGGGAAAAATGTTGACATTATAAAATATCCAAAGCTGTAAAAATTTCAATATACTTGTTGATTATTAAAGGTATAATAATTTAAAATATATTTTAATCGCCTTTTATTTAATGAGTATGTTTTGTTTCTATAGGGTTTTTTTCCCCCAGTTTGAAAGAGATCTCACCTGTTTTCCTTTGCATATAACAGCAAACTTCAAACTTCATTTTATTGAACCAACATGGATGTCACCACTGCTTGTTTTCACTACCAGAATCTTATCATTGTAGGAAAAAAAACCCAAAAAAAGACAAATCAAAAACCCACAGCCAAATAGAAAAGCTCCATAAGTATTCATATAATCTATTGTGAGGCTAGTTCTTATTATTCTTGTTGTTTCTTTGAAAATACACTTAAGACTTTGTCATAAAGTTTAATCATTCTCAGTGACTGCAAGTCATTCAGTGTTGTCCTTTAGAAAGTTAATAAGAGTACATTTAAAAGTTAGATTTTGGCATTTTTGAATGTTTTCTTTCTTTGGTTTCTAGAATCCATATTTTTATTGAATAATGAGATGCTTTGTACAGTTTTCATTTCTTTTTTATCAGAATTCATATTTATTAATCATATATTTAGATGTAGGTGGATTTTTTTAGTCTGACAAACAAAAGATTCCAAGTTTAAGTACATTTTTCCTGTAACAGCAGATGGAGATCACAAAGAAAATGAATCTCTTGAAGTATGAAATAGAAGACAAATAAGTAACAGCAGCAGCTGTATTGAGTGCAGAAATGTTTTCCATGAATGCACTTTGCTCATCTGTCTCTGCTTTGACCACAAAGGATTCATTCTTTATAATAAACAAACCCAGTGATTTTCTGGACAAATATGGGTATTTCCCCATTAAGGTATATTTTGATGCATTGCAATTCATATCCTGTAATCCATCTTTTGGTGTGGTTTTTTTTTTTTTCCAAATAATCACAAAATAATAAGATTTCATGCAAGGAATTGATAGTTCACATGAAGTGTTTACAAATATGTCTATTTGGGTAAAAATTTCTTTGCAAATGTAGTTGATAATAGCTAATTAAATTTTCTAATAGGACTAGCTACCATCATAGGGATTATGTATGAAAACTCTTCCATCAGCAAAATTAAAGTATAAAGCACTTAATAGTTTGGTTTGTGTTTTTTTCACTTTAGTGCTTCACTGGTTAATTTATCTCTTACTTTTTAAAATGCAGACACTGGCACCATCTTTAAGAACAGCATATTAACTATTTCGACATTTTAAAGAAAGCAGAAAAATGCCTGCCTAGATGGTTTTAGCTGCAGCTACGAAAATTCAGATCTTTGGCACACCGGACATTTAGCTAACAAGCTTGTAAAAGAATTATAAAAATGAAAGATTTGTAGGATAACTCTTGAAAAGAACTCATAAATTGCTCTGAGAAGGAATTCAGAAAAAAATATTGCAGTCCATCATGAGGTCTGTTTAATTTTTGTTTCATTGTTGTCTTCTTGTTTTTAAAAACTCTATCCAAGCTGTTTCCTTTAGCTTTTTGAAATATCCATGTATCAATGCCACAAGAATGAGAATCTGTAAACGCTGACTTCCGCTCTGATTCCTAGTGAAGCCTTAATCTGTCTTGCATAGAAAATTCAATTATACAAAACAGGTGAGTTTTAAGAGGCTCGTTTTTCAATAGAAAGGTGTGGTACTTCTCCTAAAATACTTTAATGTTCTTTCTTTTGGTGCTTTATTCTTGAAGCCAAGCAGGAGATTTCTGTTTAGGGTACAGAAAAGAAGTGTCAGTGATGTTCTTTAAAGTAAGTTATAAGTTATTGGTGTCTGAGCATTGATGACTTCACATCTTAATGGAAACAACCAAAAAATAGCTGGATTGATATATTCCTGGACTTGATGAACTTAAATCCAGAAATGAGTTTTATGTATCAGGCTTTTCTCAGTTGTCCAGAGTTTGTCAACTTTTTTAATGCTAAATGTAAGTAAGAATCAGTGTCATTTTTCTATGCCTCATTGCTGGGGAAACATCTACACATTTTACAATTTCTTGACCTTTCTACTTTTTAGTTCCATGAGCATTTCTGACAGGGTGCTTATTTGCTGAAATAATTGCAGAAAATAAATACAAATATCCCACATATGAATTAATTTCTTATTCTGTCATATCTTACGTGTTCAGTATAAACACATTTGATATTTAGTACATTTCTAAAAATACCAGGTGTTAGAACTACCTATTTTTAAATGTAAGAATTGAGATTTGGGAAATATATTTTCAAATTTACAGATGAAAAAGTTATCTAAAAATAAAAGCAGACAGCAGCCTTGAAGTTCAAGAGAAGCAGAGATTAAAAATCATAAAAGGGATATTTCAAAAGTTTCATAATTTTAGGGGTCTGGCACATAATTGAATTTGATCCTTTGTAATGCAAAGAACAGATGTTAGGAAAGCTTTTTCTTCCTCACTTCCTCTGTCAGTAATTTTTCCTCCTTTGTACAATTATCTCACATATTTATTTCCTGTATAAAGCAGATCTACACCACAGTGCAACTCACCACCCACGGCTAAAGAGAAGTATACTGTCACATGAAAATAAAGAAATGTATCCTGTATCAGCTGCTTTCCTTTGAATGAAAGAAGAAATATGTTTCCAACCTTTCAGCTTGACAAGTTATGTATAAACCACAGAACACATCCCTATTTATTTATTTTTAATTCGTGAGCCACCAAGATGATTAAATTTATACACACAAATTATATAATGAAGAGCAGAAAAAAAAGTTGATGGAAAAGATGGATCCAATTACTTTAGTGCTCTTTGTAATTGTCTCCAGACAGAATATCTTCATTTCATGCCACTTAGACAAAATATAATGCTTTAGATGTGGAGATATGCTTATTATTTGCCTTCTCCAGAACAGTTGACAAAACTGCATGTGTACATTGGGTTTTTTTGGATGACGTTTGCTGCCACATTTACATAAATGATAAGCTTTAATGTTCCTAAATTATTAAAAATCTGTGAGGTAATAAATGCACTGAATGTAAGACTAGCTATATTGTGTCACTTCAATGGTCAGTCTTGTCCAATACTTTATAAACAAATATGACAAGGGATGCATGATAAGGTGGAAAGCATAACAGAAAAGGTGTGTAGAACTATCCTTTGTGCAGGAAAACTTTGTCTGGTGATTTGAACCAGCATATTTTTCCAGGCAGTATTCACAACTTGTAAGTAGTAAAGATTTTTTGCAGAAGATTCAGGCTCTTCTGTGCTCCTATCTTAAAATGAAAAGAATCACTCCTCTCAGAGGCCCACTTACCCCTGTTGGTTCCACAGAAATGTTTGGGTGATGAACTTAAGCATAAGTAACTAACTTCCAGTTACCTCTGCATTGCTGGGTGAGCTACGTTACTGAAACACTAATCTGCATTTAGAAGTGATCTGATATGGTCTTGCTATAATTGTTTTATTTTCCTTCAGATATCAAAAATAGAGGTGAAAGACACAAAATGTTTTAATAAATTCTTAATTACAATCAGAGATACTTAAAAATTACTTACCTAAACATTACTATGAATATACTTCGTATTTTATCATAAATGTTGCGCAAGTTATATTGACAAAGAGAAAAAAAGGCAATCTGTTGTAAAACCTACCTGGCATAGTGATGCTGTGGCACAAGAAACAGCAGAAACTCGAGTACGTAGAGCTGGGCCATGCAACATTACCAGATAAATTTAAAGTTATTTTTTAATAACCAGATAAAGTTCAACAATTATATATTTACATACCTATGGATCTGAGCCTGAAATTGTAAGTCAAAAAGTTGGCTGAGCCAGACACTGGGCTCCTGCCCAGACAGACATGATTTTTCTTCCTGAACCCCTTCTGTGCTCTGCTACAGACCTGGGAGAAGCTTTCTCAACTTCTCTACACTTGCAGGTCAAATGTGATTACAGTATACCTTTCTGATGGCTTGGTATATAGGGTTGGTTTTAATGATTTTATCACCACCTGGAATAATTTGCAAGAAACATTGTCTCCCCATTTATTTTCATACCTGATTTGAATTGATTTTCAAACTAAATTAGTATTCATGTAAATTAAACAATATTTTTGTTTTAGAATAGAAAAACAACACATTTTCATGTCTTCATTTTGAATTGCTGCAAAAACATATTTTGGCATGAATACACCAAATTCCAGTAATGGAAAGCCATTTTTCAAAATTCAACTCTGTAAAAATCAGTCAGATGCAACTACATGTCAGATATATTTTCCATGTGTACTGAAAAAATAACTTTAAATTTAATCCTTCCTTAATAGCTTGGTCTTTTCAGTTTAAATTTCTCTTTTTTCCTTTACTTGGTAAAAGTATTTATACATCTAGCAAATGTGTATTTGAAGACCAGATTACAAAATATTCACTCATGGTCAGTAATTGCTTCAACTATAGATGACATTACTGGAGGTAGGAAGAAAGCTTGGAGTAAAAAGCATTGCAAAGTTTATAACTATGAATAAATTATACTCCCCTGGTTTCTGGAAAACTTTGAACACAATTTCATTTTGCATAGTTGTCTGGATTGAATTTTGCCTGCAATTTAAAATTCCCCAACTTAAGGATTTCTGATATTTACTAAATCCCCTGTAAAAAATGTATTTTGTCACTTGAACTTTTGAGTGCAAATTTTCTATACATTTCCTTCTGAAAAAGTATTGTTTTCTTTGGAAAGATAGAAAACTTTAGGATGATTGCACTCATATGACCAGCATTTTCTGATTTTTCCAGTGCAGGGATAATCTTCAATTTCATTACTTTGCCTAACTCGGTGCATTTTGTAGATCACAGAAATGTGGAGCAATCCAGGCTGGAAGCAAGCTTGAAATCATCTAGTCCAAACCCTTGTACATAGAAAGTCTGATCAGATTAAGTTACTCTGTGTTTGGTCAAATCTGTGTTCTGCAAAGAAAGACAAAGAAGAATTCCTGCATTCTCTACTGCACTTCATATTATTTTAATGACACCTCCTATGAAGAGAAAATAAGCTTGGGGAAGCTACACAGAGCACTAAGGGCAGCTGCTGAAACTTTGTACATTTTAACTCATTCATTGTATATTCATGCAGAATATAAACTAGCCAGACACATTAACTTTTCAAAGTTTAACCCTCTAGTAACTGATTTTAGCATCATCACAGTAATTTAAAGTCTCCAAAAGATGAACAATAGAGATGAGCTCAAAACAGGAACAAAGAAAATGAAAACAATGAGGAAACATCTTCCAGCAAATGACTGGGGCTGTATTCTTAAACACATCTGCTATCAAAGTGGCACAAACCCTTTGAACTGTAGCCTCATTTCTCCTAAAACAGATCCCATTCCATCAGTGATTAATATCTACTGTCTCTGACACAGAAAGAAAAGTTGTGACCATATTTTCAAGGACAAGAAAACCATGGTGGTCATATATCTTTGTTTCTTTTGCTTAACTGCAATTTTCTTCAGGCTTGAAAAAAGAAATAAGTATTTTTTGGTCTTTTTTTTTTTTTTTTTTCTGAATATCCAGTTAAATGACCACTGTGCATGCATAATTTGCCTTCATGTGTCGATACAGCTCACTTGACCATGCCCAATAGAGGTCACCAGTTCCAGGTGCATTAGGCTTAATTACTCAAGTGCTGCATGGCACGTGCTCCCACCTATCATCTGGTGATTGTCTGCCCAGAAACACAGGAACACTAGGCATAATACAGAATTCTGATTAAATTACTTGAAAGCAGTAATATCCTCAAGGTTTTTGACAGTAGCTTTTTGTATGGATCCCGGTGCTTTACATTACAGAACAGTTAATCTGTTGTTCATATACCAAAGAATCTGGATCATAGAATATGCTGAGCTGGAAGGGACCCGTCACAATCGTCGAGTCCAGCTCCTGGCCCTATGCAAGACACCCCAAGAATCACATCATGGGCTGTGAGCCTTGTTCAAATGCTTCTTGAACTCTGTCAGGCTCAGTGCTGTGACCACTTGACCTGGGGACCTTGTGCCACTGGCCAGCCACCCTCTGGGTGATGCACCTATTCCTGGTATCCAATCTAAACCTACTCCAACCCAACTTCATGCCATTTCCTCGAGTCCTGTCACTGGTCATGAGAGAGAAGAGCCTGATACCTGCCTCTCCACTTCCCATGGTGAGGATGATGAAGATAACAATGAGGTCTCTCTTGAGTCTCAATATTACCCAGATATTTTGCCACTCAAGATAGACTTCTAAATGCAGCCATGCGGCGGCCCAGGAGAATGGTTCAAAACAGAATTAATGTCCTTATAGCCTTGGCTTGAATTCACAATTTTCTTAGAATTAAATATTCTCTAAAGCAATTAAATATGAATCCCTAATATTCCTAAAATTCTTTTCATTCTTGAAATCTTCTTCAATCTTCCAGGAACTAGGTTAAAATATGGTTATTTCTACACTGATTTTTGATTAATCAGTTTGGTTACGGTGTGTGGTGTGTTAATTTGGTTTTAATTTACTGTTTATTTTATGTAAGCATAAGTTTTATTTCACTTAATTGAGAGCTTTGGCCTACAACAACTCACATTCATGTTGAAGTCATGGGGAAACAGTCCTAAATATCATGGTCTCAGCTTTGAATAGTTTCGTGGAGGTAATCTCTCACTACACTTTTTCTTCAGAGCACACCTTTATTGAACCTCATCCAAGTAGCACAGTATGACATTGGAATGTTTTACCATGGACTGCTTTAAAGGAGCTGGGCTTCAGCAGCTGTTTACCCTCATTCATTTTCTAGTATCTGTGTCTTTGTAATTCCAACAGCATGGTAGCCTGCTCTTCATTTAAACTATTATTTTATGTTATTGTTTTCCGTAGGAATAAAGGTTTTCCGGAAGGATAATAGATAGCACATGGAATCTTACAGACAACTGGAGAAACTTCACAAACTGAACTGTGAACAGCCCAAGGGCCATATCTGCAGCAGATCACTCCTAATTCACAAAAGGTTCTTCTAAGAGAAAGACAGTATGTGTGGTTTGGGAAACAAGGATAACAAGAAGCAGACGCATCTCATGTTGCCATGGCAATATTTTATGCTGTCTGTCTGGATGGTGTAGATGTATTCATGAGTTGTCTCTATAAATCACATAATTAAAATAGGGGGAAAAAGGACTAATTGCATGTTCTCTGCAGAAAATAACTCACTATCTATTATTATTACAGATAATTTCAAAATATCTAGCAGAAATTACCGTTGGTTAATAGCAAAAAGAGCTCAACAGATTTCTTTTAAAACATTAAAAGAATCCATGCCTCAAAACAAAAAAGTGCCCAAGAAGGTAAATTACCTCCCATGTGCTCTGCCAAGGTCACTTTTCTTTGGTTTCCCATTCTTCCTTGTTGCAGGAAGCAGCCAACAAAGGAAATAACACAATTTTTTGGAGAAAAATATGCTTTACAGGCCTGAGAGCCTTCAACAATGAGATGACTGGCCTGCTGGGTAGGCAGGGATACCAGTGAATGATTGCTATATTGGCTTTTGTAAATTTTTCAACATTGTCCTGTCATCATATATAAGCTGAGTACGTGTACACCAGATAAGGAGACAGTGACATGGATTTAAAACTGGGTAAACTCCTGGGTTCAAAGTGTTGTGATAAGTGGCATGAAGTCCAGATTCAGGAAAATCATTAGTAGTGTGCCTCAGGGAGGGATACGAGGGCAGAAAATGCTTATTAAACTGGTGAAAATAAGTTTGGGTGAATACAGTGAAATTATTAATAAAGTTTCATCCATGAAACCACAGATCCAGTAGGGCAATTCAAACACTGTCTGTGCATGAAGTTTGATGAAACACACAAAAAATTTATTATTTAGTACTATTACTCTCAGAATTGATTCAAGCAGTTTTAAATAAAGATGGAGTTCAATCTTTTAGGTCCCATATGATTTGGGCAAAGCATGACCTGAAAAGTTAAAGCTTGAAATATATTTTTCAGGACTTGCATCCTGCAGTACAGTATTTTGGCATTTCCCCCTCTTCCTAAGCCACTCACCCTTAAAGGTCAGTCAAGGTTATGGTTTAAATGTTATTAGAATGGGTGAAAAAGAAATACTGTGTGACTTATTGATAGAAGGATTATAGGAGACTAAATTAAGTCGACAAAAATGAAAATATAATTTAGTCCATATTCCTTGTTTATGTATTTGGCACATTTTAGCATTCTTTGAGGGATATATAACAGTTATGTTATGAGTTAAAAAGTGAAGCCAAGAATAATGTTAATTATATTAAAAGAAGAGAAAAAAATGTGGTCATAGGAAAAACACACTGCTAGATAACCTAGATTATCTAAATCTAGATAACCTCACTTAAGAGGAAAGAATGCATACAGGTAGAGCCCATTGGGGAAAAAAAACCATAATCACAGCTAGTATTCAGATTCAAATCACATGGCAAAAATTTTCAGCTAGCTGTCTACAGCACACAGTAAATGTCTACAGCAAACTTGGCTGATTTGGTGCAGATATAGGCTATGGAAGGTGATGTCTGGTGGAGAGAAGCTTTGACATGCCCTCTCACATGAACTGCTCTGTCAGAGAGCTTAGCATTGTTTTTCCTTAGAAATTAAATATTTTACTTTAACCTCTTCAATATAATTTGAGGTACCCCTGTGATAACATCCTGTGCCTTTTGTTTTATAACTCCCAGCTCATCCTCTGAGATCTGCAATTACTCTTTCTGCTGTGTGTATAAGATATATTTACATGCTGGGGAAGGGGAACAATGGAGGGTTACTACAGTTGCATGTAGCATCATCTGTCCTTTGATTTTCTGTAGGTGAAACATCACATGCCCACTCATGGTAACTCGTTACTTGGATATTATGTCTCTGTCCCCTAGATAAACCGCCAATAAATTAATACTAATTAAATAATACCTCTTAATAAATTAATACATACTTAATCTCTCTGCTGTGGAAAAAAAAGGTTTCTTGCCTCTTCCATGACTTTCACATTAGATTAATTGCTTTTTGGGAGGATGGGGGGGGAGGGATGAGTTGGTATAGAAGAGTAAGAAGGACCTCTTTTCTTCATTACAGAGTCTTCTGGAACTACGCTCAGTACCATTATGATTAATGCCTTACCTGGATGAGTATGAAGATCTAGAAGTTTTCCCCATTCTCAAATTCTTTTTTCTGTATCTGTCTCTACCTCTCAATGCACTATGAGATTATTCACTTCAAATAAAGGTACAGGACACAATATGAACTTGCTAAAAAAAATTACAAGAATTTTATAGCTGGGTGTTAGAGACAATGTAAATGTCACATGACTTGAACCTTGTACTGTTAAAGATAGTAGGACGATCCCTCAGAAACAATATCAGATAGGAGAATCTTCAGTGGGGCAGGAATATATTGTTGTTAACTGATGTGAACAAGGGGAAAATCTGAGACAGTGAGTAATTTATGATTACAGTCAGTTACTTGGCTCCCCCGATTTTTCCCAGAAGTTAAGCTGTAAAGTCAAGCCACAGAATCTTACATCAGCAGATTAACAGTTCTAAATGTTGGTAAAGCAGATATTTTTTGAAGTTGCCTTGAAATACTCTCTGATTGCTTAGATGTCCTTGGCAAATTAGTGCCTGCCAGAAATAAATGTGTGCTAGGTTGTGGTTTTTTGTTTGCTTCACATTGTTATAATTACTGTTGCTATTTTTATTAATAGAAATACTCATAGAAAGAGTGAAAACAGAGAAAAGAGGGCAAGAATAGATGTCTGATTAGTTAGTTTTGAAGGGATTTCCAGGGAAAGCAAGCTGCTGATCAAACAGCATTTGGCACCGGTTGATTACAACAAAAATCTGTGTCCAAAGTTTAAAGACTAAAAGATACATGTTGAAATGAATAACATTTTCAAAGCAAACAACCAAGATTCATCTAGGGTCTTCAAATGTTATGGTTTTGTCCTGGTGATGTTTATTTCCAGCTAGGAGTGAGATAAAAAACTGAGAGGAAGACTAGGAAGAATCATATGAACAATCATTAATATCAGTTTAAAAAGGAAAAAGGAAGCAGTCAAAAAGAAAATGGAAATAGTCAAATTGTGTTCTGACAGTGATTCATTCAGCATGATTTATCTTTTTAGAAGTCTAGAAAATTGTGGCGGTGGGCGTTTTAAAAATGTTTACATGAGTTCAGCTGTAAAGTGGTTATCCCTTTTATAAGCTAAAAATATGGTTTGTTCCTTGGTTCCCCCCATGTACTTCCCTCATAATGGTTTCTCCCGAAGTTGTTTACCCCTGGTTTTCCCGCCAATGGTTTGTCCCTCAAGATGACTGATCCCTTGATCCTTCCCTTTATGTCCTTTTAAGTTTCTTTCCTCTCTCCTGTTGCTTCTGGCTTCCCCTGTCTATCATTGTAACCAACCCCCCCCCCCCCCCACACACACACCTTTATTTCGAGAATTTTCCGTGTCAATCATGCCTTACTCAATGTATGATTTGCCTCCAGAGCCTCTTCCCTCCCCTATGTGATCCTCATTGGTCCAGCTGTGCACCGCGCTCCTCCCCTGATCTTCGTTTGTTGCTCACCTCCTGTCTCCTCTTATCCCGCCCAGTCCCTTTATCAGTGCCTCCCGAGCCGTCCTTCTCTAACGCCCGTCCGTGTTCCCGCGTGGGAAATAAAGCCCCTTGGCATCTACACGAGTGTCCGCTCTCTCCTTTCTTTATCTCGGGACTTTGTAGCTACATTCCAGCCTGCGCCACCCACGCCACAGACGGCAGCAGTACCCAAAGGTTTTCAAAGACAACCTGGGAGTGGCAGATCTTGTGGCCGCTTGCAGCCGCACACCGGGAGCGGCCAGCCGGCATTTGTCCAGCTCCTGTGGCCGCAGAGCAGGCTACAGAAAGTCCTTGCTAGTGTTCTCTATTCTTTTCGTACTGTCAGTAAAAGCAGCAAAGAAGAATGTTATATCCCAGTATT
Organism: Setophaga petechia; assembly: GCA_024362935.1. NCBI lineage: Eukaryota > Metazoa > Chordata > Aves > Passeriformes > Parulidae > Setophaga > Setophaga petechia. The sequence continues at coordinate 210,783 of JANCRA010000002.1, read as the reverse complement.
AGGAGATGAAGTTTCAGAAAATTGTGATGCACGTACTCTAAATGTTTTTTTCACCTTTTGCAGCTCTATAGAAGACTCATATCACAATTCAAAATTCATGTTGTGATCAGAGAAACAGATAAATTTCTTTCATCTTCTTGAAAATTAGGATGAACACAATCACTGCACTCAGGAAATAGAGCAAGAAAGCTTTTGGCAGGCTTAGCCAAGACCTGCAGGCAGAGGTGGGGATGAGCAAAACCGTTGTACCTATTCATCCTTTATGGACAAATGCAGAATTTTGGATCAAAATATGAAAGCATAAATACTTGGGGATATTACAATTTCTTAATACTCTCACTAAAGTGGCCATTGTTACACAAAATTGTGAAATGCCTCTCTTCTTTATCTTGCTTCTAACGTGAGAATCTTAAATCTATTAGACAAAAGCCAGAAGGTGTTGGAACAATTATGTTAAAATGTGGCCCACAAAACTATTATCTACCTTCAATTATGAGAGGTAGTACTGTTGTCTTAACTATAAATTACTACCCATTAATCATAATAAAGAAAACTTTACAAGAGAGAAACTTAATCTGTGGCTTTGTAAATCATCAATAGCATCCTATGCAATCTATTAGCATACTCAGAAATTTTAAGCTACCTTAAGATTTGCTACAATTTAGTTGAAAAATACACTTTTAAAGATGCATAACATTTAAGATACTGAAGACATTCCGTTTTGATTGAAGAATACAATTATAAATCCTTCCAGGAAAAACAAAAACCTCTAAGAACACTTTTAGCCACAAGTTGGGAGTGGCAGACTCCCAACAGAATGACCTATAGTCTTCTAATACTGCTTCAGAGAAGCAAGATATCTTCAGTTTTGGAAAGTATTGATTGTGTGTGGTGTTATGCAAGTTCAGATATTATGCAAGTTCAGCAAAGTACATTCACAAAATAAGACTGCAAAGAGAAAAATTAGTTAGCCTTCCTCAAATACACAGATATAACACAGGACAGATAAAGAGAACTGCTTCTCAGGGTGCAGACGTTTAAATACAATAGGTTTCTCTATAAATTAATTTCATTGTGTCCACATTTATAATGTATTTTTCAGGTTTTTTTTAGGCCTAGTGAGCTCATATAGCAAACATATATATCTAGTTGTGTTTTCTTTGAAATTCTTTTTAAGTTACTTGAGAAAAATAATTATTAATTGATAACTTCATACTGTAGCTTGGAATTTATTTGCAGAACTATCTTCTCATTTCTCTATTTTGAGAGGCTGAAAATCAAACAGTGTGAAACACCATTTTGAGTATAAAGACAGTTCTACACACAATTTTCTGCTCATAGTAGTGAGCAAAATATAACTCACAGAATAAAACGTGGCATTAAGCAACAGAAATATGAGACAGTTCTCGAGGTTTACTATGAGCTGAGATACTGCTTTACTCAGAACAAACATTGGCTCTTTGGTCATGCTGTATCTTGAATAATGAATAGTGAATACTTTTCAGTGAATAGTATTCTATTCATTATGGCCCAATATCAGTCTCAGTTAACTTGCATTCTAATTTTAAATTCAACAGAGGAGCATCACTATTCCTTAAAATTTCTTTTTCAATTTTAAATGTTTTTGCCTTTGCTTCCAGACTCTCAGTTCAGTGATTACAATATACCAGTCTATTGACAAAATCTTTGTAGAATCATAGAATCATAGAATATTATGAGCTGGGTGGGACCCATCAGGATCATTCAGCCCTGGCCATGCACAAGGTTCCCTAAGAATCACACCATATGTCTTAGGGCACTGTCTGAACTCTTTTTGAACCCTGTCAAGCTGTGGTGCTGTGACCGCTTCCCTGGGCAGCCAGGTAAAGAACCTTCTCATGATATCTAACCTAAACTTCCCCTGACATAAACTCATGCCATTTCCTTGAGTCCTGTCACTGGGTATGAAGTGAAGAGATTGGTTCTTGGCCCTCTGCTTTCTCTTGTGAGGACGTGGAAGACCACAATGAGGTGTCCCCCTCAGTCTCCTCTTCTCCAGGCTGGACAAACCAAGTGACCTCAGCTGTGGCAGTGTGTTTTTATAAGTTTTGCTGTTGATTTATTGTAAAAGTTAGTCATTCAATGTTAGTTAGGTATGATGGTTCAGTCCCATTTTGTCTCATGATGGTTTCTCCCAAGTTGTTGACTCCTAAGTTTTCCTGCCACTTGGCTGTCACTCATTGTGTCCATTTCCCTGTTCCTTGTATGGCCTTGTCAATCCAAGTTGTGCTGTGCCCCGACTCCTGTCTGTCAACCCATGTAGTATATGGTAGAGATAATTCATGCTGTTTATGTATAAAATATTGTAAAATCCAAGCTATGTCTTTTGATCACCCTAGCCAGGAGCAGGCTTATTTGTATTCAATTAGTTCCCAGACAGTATTCAGATAATACCAAGTCTGTTAACGTATGAATTGGACCTTCCTGAGCGATGATCTATGACTTCCCTGGAATGTAGGAGCTATCTTGCACCTGGAAGATTGCATCTACCACTCTCAAGCAATGACGCCACTCTGCTACATGTGAATGCGGACTCTTCAGACAACCATCTAGACACCTGGACTCACTTTTGTCTATCCCTGCACGTGTATGGCCCCAGTTCTACATGTGAAGGGACACCAAGGAACATTTGGTCATCTCTGCCTCAGGCAGAATAAACTGCATATAAGCTCGCTGCATCAAGCAGTCGGGGTGAACCAACGGGGAAACCCTGACACTTTGTCAGACGGATCCAGGTTCACCCAGCGCTGACACCCAGGGTTGACGCTGCCTTGGCTGTGGTGGGTTTTTTCTCTCGAAATTCTGTTTTGCTAATAATTTAATAAATCATTGCTAGATTTTTTTATAAATCTGGCTGCCAATTTGATCATGTATAACAATCCAGATACACCCGTTTTATTCCAAAATGTTCTATGTCAATCAGCCTGGTTCTAACAGCTGATTTATTCTTAAAGCTTCTCCCCTCCCCTGTGTTAACTCCATTGGTTTTGTCAGGTTCCATACTCCTCCCCAAGTGTTTCCCCATTGGTTGTGTAATGTTCCCACCTCTTAGAGTGGCTCCCTTTTAGAACCCTAGCCAAACCCCTTTTCTTTGTCACTCGTTTCTGACCCATTCATGGAATAAATCTTCTTTGGAGTTCAAATGAGTGTCTCCTGAGTGTTCTCTCTTTCAGTCCTTTGCCTTGGTAATTTTGTGGTGAACTGCTGCAGTGTCACCCATGTTGCTGCATTTACTGCCACCTGAGAAGCTTTGGCAGGGGCTCAGGGGCAGCCTCTCTTGTGTGTCCCTCCGGTCACTCAGGCAGCTTTGCTAGGGGACATACCACTGCACTGTGACTGCAGGAGAACCAGACTCAGCCACTCCATATAACGTGTCCCTTCCGGGCTGTTCGCCAACCTGTTTAGGAAAATTATCGTAGGCATCAAAAATAATAGAGATGGAGAATTAGCTTAATATAATGTAGGGGAATTGGCAAAACCCACGGGTCAAATTTCTGGAAATGTTAAGAATACTTTCCGTGAACAGCTAAGGGTTTTTAAGTTCTCAAATTAAGAGACTTATTTTTATTAAAATCCTTGTTTAAAAACCCTAATTGTGGCTTGCCTTGAGCTGTGGCTGTCACTCCTTTGATTCATTATACTTCTTTTCTAGCAGTGGTAGTTGTTCCATAACTGCTTCAGCTTCAATCATTTTGCCACAACTGATGAAGTTTTGAAATCACAAAAAAGGCTTCTGAAAGGTAATCTTACAAATAACTGCCTTTAAATCGCTGTTAAGGCAAGGATGATCTCAGATTCAGCTTAGTATCTTAGTGTAGGATGTATGTTCAATGTCTGTCTACTTTTCCTCTCTAGGAGTCTCATTGCTCGTATATAATGCTGTAGTATTACATTTTTATGTTATAACAATAGTTTTATTTGCATATATCTATATTCCAATTATTCAATACTATAATATAATATTAGCAAATCATTAAAAATATTTAAGGTATAGACATTTTGCTATCTGTATATTCTAGTTTTCTATATTAAAAAAAAAAAAAAAAAGATTAACATATAATAATTTTAAAATTGAGACGTTCTGAACTACAAATGTTAGACCCAGAGGAATTTGGAATTTTTTTCTAACACTTTAAACAATAAGTCGGACTTATTATTAGCCAAGTTTTGAAGAGCATGAAGCCTGTTTCACATGGGATAATGATTATCAGTATTAGGACACTTCAGTTTAGTGAAAAATTCATACACTATTAAGAGTCATGTCTGGGATTGTATTCCTTTACTAATCAGTAATTTGTTTTAAGAGTTGAAACCATATGCAGCTGCATGGTGTCACCTAATTTCCTAAATAACATAATGATGCAGTCTGTTAGTGACACTGGTACTGCAGCACCAATCTCCAGTCTTTTCTTCACAGCAGCTATATAAAAATGTTGTCCTTCAGTGTAATAATTCCATTTCACGTACCTTGGTTGGTGGGTAGTTTAGTGGATAGGGAAGGATACTATCCATCTTGAGATTTGTGTCTCTAAGAGAAGTCAGACACTAATATCTATATTAAAAGAACCTCAAAAGTCCTAGTAAATTTGAATCTGGGGAATCAGTGACCTTCTCCTATATGATCTTTATTCCTTGTCCTCTCCTTTCCCAGAAAAAGGTCTAGGATGGAGAATGGTATCATCAGTTAAAGTTATCACCTCAAAAGAGCATGGGGGAGGAAAGGAAGTTAATCCCTATGGTCCTTCTAAGTTAGTGGATTGTAACAGACAGTTTGGACTGAAAACCAAAGATGATATAGACTGGATAAAAGCTTGGACAACATCTTTGAAGTCTGTTCAGAAGCAGACACATAAGTGTTCAGAGAAAAGTGCTTTGAAACTGAGGGTATGAGAGACATAATCTCAAATACTGTTACTCTTTCAACATGAAGTAAATTCCCTTACAAAACTGTACAAGTTTGCCTGTATGAACCACAACTTACACAACACATTTTTCTACTGATGTGAAAGTTCAGCAAAGCAGGTTCGCTTCCAGATTTGAGTTTAGCTGTGTGAATGTCTGTCGTGATCTTGGTAAACTGCAGAGCTATTAACTAGTTGCCAAATTAACTCCTTCACTGAGGCTGAATATTAAGTTTCTTCTCCAGTTCTGCCTTACCACTCTTCATAATTTTACCTCAAAACATGAGATACCCACTGATTTGTGTAACACTGTATCTGCCAATTTACATTTTAAAGTCAGCTTTTATTTTAGGCCTTTGTAATTCATGGGCACAGGAAAGGGTAAAAAACTAAAATACATTTCATTTGAAGAAAAGTCAGAAGGTAAACACTAAAATACCTCTATTTATTACAAAGTGTGAGTTAAAGACTATTTAAATACAGCAAAGATCCCTGGCTATTACTTACTTAAACAGATTACACCAAAAGTCCTGGGCTTTATTACGGTTTGTAGTCTATTTTGTTCTTTACACAGACAGTTCCAGTTCACTCCATCAGTTACTTACAGCCACCAGCTTTAATCTGCTGTGGGGATTAATGGAACAACACCTGACACAATGACTTCCCAGAATGCCTGGAGCTTGAAAAACTTTTATTTTTAAATTAATCACACCATTAAGCAGAAAAAAATAAAAGGGATCTGTTGCTGTATTCCACATCCTGAGTCTATGGAGATCTGACAAAGAGAACTCACATGTAACAATGACTACAGAAAAATGAACCTTGATTGTTGCCAGATAGTTGTCATCCTAGAGAAAAATGTTACCCAGATCAAAAATCTAATATACCTCTACCTGATAAGCAAATTTTGCTTCAAAGTGGCATTATATGTACTTTATTTGCAAGTAAATATTTTATTCTTCCAGCATCGGAAATATATTTCCAGTATGCAAATTTCCTGAGTGAAACAACAGAATGGGGATATTTTTTTAATATGTTGTCACTCTGAGCACTGAAGCAGAGCATGATGGGTTAAAGTAATAAACATACTAGACCTGAATAATGTAACTGATTCCACATTCTAAACAAATTTATGTATTTCCATGCTTCATAAATCAATTCCTTCCATTTCTTTTCCAACTCTGAAATCTATTCTTAATTTCAAATTGTGTTTTCTGAGTTCTTTATTTCATAACCTTTCCATATAAATTATTCTTTCTCCATGTCCATCTTGTGCATTACCTACCCTTCATAATTTTCTTAGTTTTTTTTTTCTGGTTGAATTGCTATTCACACAATAATCTCACTGACCTCTTATTTTTTGATTGTTTAGGGAGAAATAATTGAGAATAATCAATATCATAGTTTTGAATGTCATTCATTACTTTTGATTGAATTCCATGAAGCACATAAGGTATTTTGTTCCAGAAGTGAATCAGCTCAACTTTTCTGTTTTGGTTCAAATAATTGTGCTTACAAATGTCTATGAATATATTTCATTTAAATGAACTCTCTGAGGGAACAATCTGCTAGTAAACCCTTGTATGATAATACTCAGTGAAGGGAATGCAGAAAGCTATGACTGAAGAAGAAGAGAATTTTATTTACAATTTTGAACATGCATCCATGGCTGTATTTTTTATTATTTGCTCTGTTCCAGTTTACCTTAATGAAAAGTGATAGGCCTTTACATTAGAATTTTTGCTATTATTGTAGGAACTACAAATATGGAAGTTTGTCAAAAATACAAGTTTCCTATTGGCACTTGTCAAATCAGATTTCAAATATTATAATAATAAATATTATTACCCAATAATATATGCAATAATCACCAATTGAAAGCTCCATTCCAATCTGTGCAAATAGATTCTGAAATATGCAATATCATATCCCAAGGCAATTCTATATTTAGCATAATAAATGTTATAAGAATCCAAGGTCATTAAGAACAGCCATTTAAATAACATTAATCCTTGGTTTAAAAGTCATCATAGATATTTGGAATCTAACTTGTCCTGGTATATTAAATTCTGATCTTGAGTTGCTGGGAAAAAGTACAGCGAGAGTACATGGCAGCAACCAAAATATCTGGAAATTTTTCTCCTCTTCATTGGCACAAGGAAGCTGCTGGAAAACTTACAGACTCACAAATGTGAAAAAACATAATAGAGTGTATAAAATTAAGTTAGCTGACGTTTGTTGCTAGCTGAACTGCTGCTAGCATAGTCCAGGGTAAGGACGTAAAAAGGGCCTTTGCATAATATCCACAGATGTTTTATTCAGCCATGCGGTGGGGTTTTTTTTCCTTTTTTTTGTGAGTTCATTTCCCAGTGATTAATAATGTGAGACTGAGACAGACAGGATCTTACAGCTTTATCTGAAGGGAATACTTTTGTTTAAGCAAACCTGGATTCCTTCTCCATGGAATTTTACTTGTCATAACAAAGCAAGAATCCAAATCTTTGTGATCCAGGTGGCAGCTCTGGGCAACAATCTGATTTCCCACCTTTGGAGATCCATGAGGCAGGAAGGGGGAACCCCCAGGAGCCTTCCTTGCCAGGAACATCCTGGTTTTATCAGGAGCAAAGACGCCACAAGGCACCACTTTTGGAGATTGATTCTCAGTTCAGTCAAAGAGAATACTCCTAAGCTTCAGGCATGGGGAACTTAAGAAGAATGAAAACAATTTTCTCTCTTTTTCTGTTCATGTTGTTTATATATTTGTACCTTCAGAGTGTGCTATTCATAGTTTACCAATAGTATGAAAGGTTTTTACTTTGAGACCAATCAGGCTTCACCTTAGCAATTGTGGTTATAAAAGGATGCTATCTCTTAATAAAAGCTCTCTTTTCACCTTCTGAGCCATGGAGTCATGTTGTCCACCCCTGACTCAACAGCATCACATTACTGGCCACAAAGCAGGACAAGATCCCTTCTCAAGTCAGATGTTTGGCTAAAAGAACCCATGTGGAAGTTAGTGGAGAGAGAGCAGAAGCTCTGCACAGCACTGGGGGTGTCTGGCAGCCCCCCAGGAGGGCACTGATGGATGAGGATCTGGTGGGTCCTGAACATGGCGAGGCCACGGGAAGCAGTAAGGCTTGAGAGCCCAAATGGGACTGGGAACAGAGGATTTGGGAATATGCACAGAGACTTTACAAAGAATGCCACGTGTTATGCAAATCACCACTGGTTATGTACACCTGGCCCCAGGACAGCCCTGGCCACTCCTCAGCACTCCACAGTCTCTGGCTCTGTCTTGAGCTTTTTGCTTCCCAGAACTTGTTATCAAACAACTCTCTCACTTTTGCTCACAGGTGGTCCTTTAATGTACTTCTCTTCTGCCTTCTCTCATAATCAATGTCATCCGTGGCAGCAGTGGCACAGATGATGGCCTCAGGTAAAGCACATTAGAGATGTATCTGATGCCATTCCCCAGGATCTGGTGCAGATTCTTGGTCTGTCTTCCTGTACACCTCCTTCAGATACCCAATCACCAGGTCAAGCTGATGCTCATCTTCTAAGTAAGTCTCCACACAGGTCACGTACCGGCTGGAATTCAGGAATTTCTTCAGCCAGCGGGATTGTTTGCCAGTTTTTAAGATCCCCAGGAGACGTTCTTCAGTCCTTTTGGTCTTCACTATGAACTCTACCAGCTTCTTCTTCTCCCTGTCCTTGGCAGCTCTGGTCCTGTCAGGGAGGAGCTTCCTCAGGGCTTTCTGGGGGATGTGTCTGAGGAAGACTGTCCACCCCCTTCCTCCCCTGTGTTTGGGAATGCTGTCTTCACTCTGGTATCCCTCTTTCCTCACTGGGTAGCTGATATCAGCAGCAAAATACTCCAGGAAGGACCCGGTGAAAGAGTGACAGCCCACTCGGATCTGATAGTCCAGGATCAACCGGAGGCGCCACTTGATTTCCCTGGAATAGTTCTCCTTGGCTCATTTGATGAGCTCCTGCTCCTCCTCACAGTCAAAGTGCTTCAGTCTTACCAGAGGCACTGAGAAAACTTTCTTCTTCTCATTTGTGGAGCCGTCTGTGAAGAGCACACAGGCCCTCCAGTGCTTTGTCTTCACTGCTTTCACCCGCTGGCCAGTACTGATGCCGCTGCTGCTTGCACCACGCCAACATCCCTTCCTTGAAGAATTTGGGTTCTCAATGGGACAGAATGGTTGGGAAATTTTCCTCTCTTCATCTGCTGGAGGTGGGAGTGGAAGTAGGCTTTCTGAGGAAACGCTCTTGGAAGACATCCCAGAGGGTTCCAGCCCTTCATCTTCCTTGGAGTCAGGGGCTTTATTCCCAGCCAGGTGTGAGGGATCCTGGTTTTCCTCCTCCTGAGGCTGAGGGAATGCACCAGAATGCCCAGGTGAGGATCCAGGGTGGTTCCTGAATTTCCTCTCTGTGCTTGAGGCCACACCTGCCCCATCCGGGTGTTTTCCACCCTCTACCTCTCTCCTCCCATCCAACTGCTTTGCGAGGCTCTCACTCTCACTCTCACTGCTGATGCTTTTCTCCAACTCATCTGAGGCAGTTTCACAGGAGGGATGCAAAAATGTTCTCCCAGACTGAGTTCCTGTTTTTCTGGAAGGTTCCATGGTGCCAGATTTAGAGGGGACAGAGGGAGGCCCCTCCTCAGGAGCTACCTGTGCTTGATCCTGGTGGGGAATCATCCCTTCATCTTCTTTTTCTTCCTTGTTGACTGCTTCCAGCCTCTGGCTTACAGGATTCCGCATTTTGGGCTGGATTTTCCTCTATCTAGATGATGATTTTGGTTCTGGTTTTTTGCAGATATGACTCTCAGGGGTTGGTGCCACACTGGAGTCTCTGGCCCTGCACCTGGGGCCATGGGGTTTGTTCCACCCCCATGTGTTCTGGCAGGGTTTGTGCCACTTCCAGGTGCTCTGGAAGGGTTTGTGCCACTTCCAGGTGCTTTTCCACTCTCCCCTGGAGCCACAGAACCTCCCTGGCTGCGTGCTTTGGGATCATCCTTCAGCCCACAGTTATTCTGGGGTTTTCTTTTCCTCTTGGCAGCCTCAGGTTCTGACCTTTTGGAGCAAGAGCACAACAAGAAGTTGTGGGAGGCAGTGGGTGCGGCAGATTTCTCCTGGGAAAATTCGGAATTTGCTCCTTCTGCAGGTGGCGTTTGACTGCTGGAGTCAGTCTGATGGAGAAGATGCAGGAAATATTAAGGGAACAGCGATATTGCAACTCTTCCACGGCCTCACTCACACTTTTCTTTTGCTCCAGGGTGGAGGCAATGGCTACAGGCAGTGACCAAGGGCCTGATCCCAGTGACTACAATGCCAGATCGGGCATTGAAAGTAAATAAATGAAAATTATTTTCTGTGCTCTTTTCCTCTTGTATTAGTCTAGGTTTAGAGTAAATTTGGGGAAGAATCCCCAAAGGGTTCTGGTGGGAAAAAACCAATCCAGTCGCCCCCCCCCCCCCCCCCCAACTGGTCTGGGAGGAAAGGAAAAAAAATACCTCCTTGGAGAAAGGTGGAAAAAACCTGTTTATTAAACAATAAAACTAAAACAATATCAAACAATGAGACCCCTTGCCACTCTAAAAGAGATGACACAACTGAGAAAACCCCGTTCCCGGGTTGCAGCTCACTCAAGTCTCTCCCTCTGGTGTTGGAATTGTCGCAGGCCAGAAATGTGAGCTGCCGGTGCTCCCCTGGGTGTACAGTTCAGAGCAGTTTTCACGAGGTCCAAGGAAAAGGAAAAAAAAACCACAGTCCAGGGAACTTCTTTGCCTCAGCTAGCTAGCACTAACTAAAAAGCAAAAGAAGAGCTCTGTCCACCATCTATCGACAGACGACAGTCCAGGAGGAGGAATGTCGGGGAGGAGAGCAGTGTCTGCCGGATGGCCGACGGTGCTCCCGGGTTCCCGAGTTCCGACTGCGCGATCCCGAGTTCCAGCCGCCACTTCCTGCTGCCGCTCCGCCTCTTCCTCCTTCCCTCTCTGCAGTACCTCTTAAAGGTGCAAAACTTAGTATTTAGCATGAACAGAACAAGACGAATGGGGATAAAAGCATTATACAGCCAACCCAGATCACCTCATTAAATGAATTAACAAGTAGGTTTCTGTTGCCGTTAGATGATACTACAATGAGCAGAAGCCTTTGAAAAAAAATTGTGGTATAGAGGTCCTTAAAGTTTTTAGAGCAATGCAGACATGGTAATGAGAAGAGCTGATGTACTTTTCTATTCAATATGTAACATCAGCCTTAGTGATTTCTTACACTACAGTCTTTATATTACAAGAATCTTTGTAAGAAAAAGAATAGCAAGAAGCTAAACGAAAAACCAGTTCCATGTCTTTTTTTTTTAAATCTGGTTCAACTGTTCCTCATTAGAAGCAGTTGAAAGACTGGTTAAAAAGCATGTTGGCAACACTTTTTTAACTAAAGTCAACATTTGTTTTGGGAAAAGTGTTTCAAGAAAGCAATGGGCCAGCTGGAGAAATCCAGTGATAAATGACAGGTAAGATCAACAGCCTGAAAATCAGGATGATGAGGATAGACAGGAAAAACAGTTAGCCTTAAGAGGGGTATGCAGAAGGAAAATGTAGCAACAGTCATCAAATATGCAAATTATTTCTGCACACAAAAGAAGGCTTGAAAAATCTGTTCTCTGTATCTCACTTGGTAATCAGACTAGTTAAAGTGATTTATATTAGACATTACAAAAAAATTAAATGTCAATCATTAAAAAATATTACAAATCTAAATATTGGAAAGAAGTAATCTCTGGAAGGGTCTGGATTACCCATTTTTAGAGATTTTTATGAACCAGTTTGGTGAACAATGGTAAAGAATAACAAGCATAGAGGCGGAGCCCAATTTACTCTAGAGAAGAATCTGTTCCTACAGCAAAACTCTTTTGGATCATCTGTGAAGCAAATACTGTGTCTCTCTCCCCCTGTTGAAATCAGTGCTCATTTTGCTTTATGAGTATAGAATGTCTTTAACGATCCAGCACAACTAGAACAAGGTGTGGAGGAACTTTGTTTCAGTTGAAAGCTCATTTTTATTATTATTTCATTGGCTCATGATCTGTAAAGAGATAGAATTCCCCTGTGCATTCTGCGCGAAATATTTTGTGGAATTCAACAGGAAACCATGCTTTGATGCAGACTTTTCAAGTAATTTCTGCTTCGATGTCTAGTCATAGGCCTCAAAGGCTGCATGTTTACATGTCTAACTTCAGAAGTCTAACCTGTTGTGTAAGTCTACAACAGTCAATTTAAGTTCCTTTCATATTTTTTGGGCACAAATAATGACTTACACAGGACAAGCCATCTTGTCTCACCAAAATGTTTAAAATATCTAAACTAGGCCAGGCCAGTTTTCCTACAGGAGTGACACATATCTCTTTAATTTTTTGTAATTCAAGGTCAACCACATCATATTTAAGCAATAAAGTCTTAAGATACCTGAATTCTTCTGCTACAATCTCTCTAAATTTCATCCTGTGTCTCTTTTAACCACCTCCCCACCTTATCTTCACCCAGGTGAGTCACTTTAATCTCAAAGTAAGGTTACACATGGTAAAATTAACAGAATGACACAAGTTGAACAAACAAAAATTATATCGCCATGAAATAAATTCTAAGATTTCTCTCAGAGGAATGTTTTTACCATTTGCAGCTGTAACGTAAGTATCTTTGTAGGGTGCTCACATGATCCACACATGGGGTGATCTAGGTAGCCCCAGCTCTTAAGGCAGGACTGTGACTCTGTGGGGTGTGATGTGCACAGAACCAGCGAGGGGATTTGCTCCATATTCTACCTGAGAGAAGACCTCTCAGACCATTGAGTTCATGCTGCCAAATCCACCACTAAACCACATCTGTCGCCGTGCAGATTAGCTGAGCCCGGCAAGCTCCACAGAAGCACGCCGACAGCCTAGTGAGAGGGGCGGCTGTGCAGCTGCAAGCCTTGGCCTCCCGGCGGGAGCAACAAGGTATCAGCCGCCCCAGGAGCTCTCCCCACGGCAGTGGTGGGGAAGGCAGCTCCACAAGGTGAAGCGCAGCAGCAGCAGGGACGATGCAAGGTGGACAGAGATCACGAGAGGCAGCAGTTCTCCGCAGCAGGGAAAGGGTTTATTGAAGGAAAGGAAAGGAAAGTACAGGGTAGGAAGGTGACTGCAGGGAAACTGCCCCGAGGGGTGGGAAGAACACAAACTATAAAGGGGAGCCAGGAGGAGGTGGAACTCAACCCCTAGCCAATAACTTAAGATGCCACATAAATGACATATAATCGCAGCAAACAAAATTACATTGGGGGTGGGACAACCCTTCCCTGCCCAATCATCCTCTGCCCAGGAAAGAAGGTTCTGGAAGGAAGGGCATGGACAGGGGGTGACAGGCAGGTTGGTTGCCCGGGAAACAACACAGAATGACAGCTCAGTAACCAGGGAGGAAGGGGGGAGGGGACACGAGGCAAGTGCCATCTTTACCAATTGAACATAATATAACACAATTTATAAACAATACACTCAAACCCAACAGGCAATCCAAAACTCGGGGAAGCGGCTGCGGAACGCACCGCAACACACATCTTTATGTTTTTAAATGCTTCTGGGCATGATGACTCTACCACTTCCCTGGGTGACCTGTTCCTGATGTTTGACAACACTTTCAATAAAGAACTTTTTCCTAATATCCAAATTAAACCGCCAGTGGTGCAATTTGAGGACATTTTCCCTTGTCCTGTCACTTGTTACTTGGGAGAAAAGACCAACTGCCACCTCTCTACAACCTTTCAGGCAGTTATAGAAAGCAATAAGGCCGCCCTGAGCCTCAGTTTCTCCAGGCTAAACCATCCCAATCCCAGTTCTCTCAACTGCTCCTCAGGAGATTCGTGTTCCAGACCCTCTGCCAGCTTCATTGCCCCTCTCCTGACATGCTTCAGTGCCTCAATGTCCTTGTAACCATGTGACAAAAGGAAGGCCACTATCAGCCAGGTTATCCAGAGAATTAACCAGAAGAAGAGAAATTCTGTTGAATACAGTAAAAGAAATAGAAATACAGAGGGATCCAGCCTGAAAAGTGGTATAGAAACAGCATGAAGAGTTGCCAGGTGAGGCAGCAGCCCATGGCTGGAAAGAGGCACCTGCAGGGGTGCACACCAGGGCAGGGAGCATTTGCCACTGCCCAGTGACAGTGAGGAGCTACCTGGGACATGCATGTGCAGGGGATGGGGGGAGGAGGTGCTTCTGGGAGCTGGGAGATATGTAACTGTTTATTAATTCTCTCTAAGGGTCCAGTAACATGATTTATCTGTTATATTACCAGTATTGATCCCAAGTCTAAAATTCACTGTGAATTAATTACATGTCATTAATAAATTAATAAAATATTTCGATTTCAATTCTGGAGTAAGCTATGAGAACTCACTTGTTTTTTCTTGGTGTCTACCTTTCCTAGGGAAGGATGCTTAGCAACCAGCCAGGATGAGCAGTGAATTATTTGTACACTGGAAATAATAAAGGAAAACCCTATTCATCAGGAATGGTGAGAACTTTAAAATGTTAAGAATTGTATACTGGAGTAATTAGAAGTCTCAAAAAGTAGCCTGAAATACCTAGGAAAATCAAAGGAATTACTTCCACATTTCTCTCATCTGTATTTACAGTACTATTAGACTAATTTTTTTTATTAATAGATCATTAATACCCAATATTGATATCAGCACATGCTACTAATAGAAGTAGAACCATACTTTTGTCTTAGGCATGTATGCTGGTGAGTTTTCTTTTGTATTTCTGGCATCCTTTAATTTTCAGTTTTTAAGATAATTTCTCTCAGGGGATGACTTTAATTTGATCCTGTTAGTCATATTGCTCATACAGATTTAGGAGTCTGGGATCAGGGAAATGGGAGGGGAAGCGCACACACAAGATTTTTTTCCTTTCTAAATGAAAACCAGATCTGTTCAAAGATTTGACTTGTAGTTGAAGAATAAACATACTTTACCACACTCCAAAGGAAAAAAAAATACAATGTTTAAATTGTTATAATGATAATTACTTGCATTAAAAAACCCAAACCCAAAAAACTCCCAAACAAACAAGCAACCTCAAAAAACCCCAATGAAATTAAAACAGGTAGAGCAACTGATGTTTTTCCAAACTGTGTTTTCCACAGAAAAACAAGTAAATGGTTAAAGGCAGGATTAAGACCTTTCCACATTACAGTTTCTAGCTGTGATAACATATCAGTCATCTATGCAGAGT
This sequence comes from Setophaga petechia, assembly GCA_024362935.1. Classification (NCBI taxonomy): domain Eukaryota; kingdom Metazoa; phylum Chordata; class Aves; order Passeriformes; family Parulidae; genus Setophaga; species Setophaga petechia. The sequence continues at coordinate 195,565 of JANCRA010000002.1, read as the reverse complement.
TTATCTGTATGTGCCTAATCTGCATACATATATATACACACCCAAAGGTACACACACCCTGGAAATGAAGGCAGGGTAGAAAGACTGCAAAGTTCCGAGGAAGTGTGTTTAACAAATAAATGAATAAATTAATTCTCAATAATTTGTGGAAACAAAAATGGAAAATTTTGTGCAACCCTTTCCTTAAGTCATATTTTCTTAGCCCAGCTGGAAGTGTTGGTTAAGGAGTGTGGTAGACCATGTAAACTAAATCTCTAGAAAAATCATAACGAAGTCATATTCCAGAAACTTGTTTTACGTTAATGCATTCTTTGCTCAAATTGGCATCATAATGTATCTAAATAATTAGTCTGTGTAGCATTTCAGGCAAAAAATTAAAACACAAAAAAGCAGTTCCCTGACTCCTAGTTAAGCAATTCCCTGACCTAGTTAAGTAGTTAAGTAGGCTCTCTAGTTTTGCCACTGCCATGTGTTCTATGCTCATGAATCAGAACCTTGAATTACAAGAGGAGCTTAAAGATCATACTTATGTTATATTTTTCTGTATATCAGCTTCCATTAATAATATTTAAGCAGGCTTAAGGAGGTTTGATTTACCTCTTAGTTTTAAAAGATATAACCTTAACATTTCTATACTAAGTATAGTCATTTAATTATTTAATCTTAAGTAACAAACTTCAGTGCTGGAACATTCTCTCAGGCTTTCCTTTCCAAAATACAACTTAAAAATAATACTAGCATGAAAACTGAAGTTCTTGGAGCAATTTTGGAACTAGACTAAAAGAGGGAATTTGATTTTTTGGAAGGTTATGTGAGACATGCTTTTTCTGTTCCAGAAACACACAAACACAGCTCAGAAGAAAAGGACTGTCTGACTTTTTCTCTGATCCTAGGCCTGCTGCAACACAGCTTACTAGGCTATCACCAAGATTTATCAATTTTAAAATACGCTAATGAAGGCATTCAATTTTTGATCATCAAGATGATCTTTATTACAATGTTTGGTATGTTTGTGCCTTCATCTATATGAAGCACATACCAAAGTGGTGGTAGATGCCCCATTGCTGGAAACACTGAAGGTCAGGTTGGATGGGGCTCTGGGCAACCTGAGACAGCTGAAGAGACCCCAGATCATTGCAGAGGGGTTAGACTAGATAATCTTAAAAGGTCCTTCTCAACCCAAACTGTTTTGTTCTCGATGGTTCTATGAGTCTAAACAATTTTTACTGCTGTATTAAAGGTTCTGCTCTTATTGTTAGCTCTGTAAGCTTAATGTATATGTATTTTCTGAAACAGCCTTTCCTGTGCTGCACTGCTATTACAACTCAGTAATAGTTGGCTTTCAATACTTTCATTTGTTTACTTTCAGAGCTTTTTATGATTGTCAAATGACAGATCTGTAGCACTTGTTCCAAGTTTATCAAGAAGTCCTAGCACCCTTCCCATTTCAGCAGTTACAGTAAAACTCCATGGACTTCACCTGCTCTAATATAGTGGCTATAGCTATGTGTAAAGGCAAATTCTTTTTTTTTCAGAACAAATGACCATCTGGAAAAAGAGAAAGCAAGTGTTTAGAAGCATTCACACTATGCTTCAGAAAACATGTTTTCACCTTGCACGAAGAGCAAGTGCAAGATGAAAAAATGTCCAATATAGGTGGGTTACAAGTCCCTATCCAAAGATGAGCTCCAGAATCTCTTGCAAAAATCTAGAAAAACAATCCATGAAGCTACCCTCTAAGTCTTTTAATTATTCCTTACTCCTATAGTTTATTTCCCCCAAGTCTGTCTTAGAGGACAGATTTTAGCTGTTGTGTGCCTCTGAGATATTTAAAAGAAACATGCTAATCTTACTGGGTAGTACTATATATAAATAGGATAACATAAAAAAATTCATAAATTGAGCCTATAATCACCCAGCACCCATTGGAAGTACATTCTTTGTATAATAATGTGCTCTTCAAATCAACATTTTCTTTTGTTTTTTCTGAACATATTAAATGACAATTTTCAGGAAAATCCAGCTACAAGCAGACAGAGACTATTCAAACATATATAGAGCAAAGTTTTCCTGAGTAATTGAATAAACTTAATTTAAAAAAAAAATAAAGCCAATATAGTAGCATGAGTTTGAAGAAATAATTTTAATGTTAAGTAACAAAACTCATATTTCATTATTGATATTTTGTTTGCTTATTTTAACAGTTCTCTTTTCTCAGTATTGGTGTGTTCATTTCAATGTTTTTTTGAGGAAGAGGATGTTTATATTTTCTTCTAAAATATGATGGCTTAAAATATTTTTTCTTTGAATTCCTCACTTCATCGGCAGATTTCCCTGTTCCAATAAATACTTTAGACAACTCAGAGCAAACTTTACATTAAAGGTGACCTTATCAACATATCCCTGCTTTCACTTATTTAGTTATAATCAAAACCTGTTCTGACACATGAAAGATGTTCTCATTATGCAAAAAATGTCTGGACTGGCATAATAATTTGAAAGACATCCAACAACTTCACCCTGTTGCTAATACTGAAATATCTCTTCTCACTACCTTGCTGCTTGCTTCTGTGTATTTGAGGTTCAGTGCAAAACCCACAAGGGGTTTTAGTCTTGCTCATTTTACCAGTTTCATCATCCTATTGATTTTTTCCCAAAATTGCCTTAAACCAGTATAATCTGTAACACATCAGTCAACAGATAGTTGCAGTATATTTGATTTTCTTATAAAGAAGAATAAGTGAACTCACAAAAGTAAATATGAAGGGACCTACACTGCTTTGAAAATAAAAGGTACTTTTAAACTTCAGACTTTTCATTTTACAGCTGAAGTTAAATTTCCATTCTTGATGATCCATAGCCATTTTCTTGGTATATCAGTTGAAGTTTTCTGAGCAAGATCTTACTTATATTCAAATGTGCAGTTATTTAGCTCAGCATTTCCAATTTAAAGATGTTCAGACATCTTCAAGGGCATGATTATAATACATTGTTCTTGCCTTTCTAAATGAACAGTCTTTTCCAGAAGGCATGTCAATAGATCCTTATGATATCTTTGGTTATGCTTCAGTTCTCTCAATGGTACCTGAATAACTGTGGGGAAAATATTCAAAGACATTTGGATATCTAATTCCTTCTAATTATCAAGTGTGAATGCGTACTGCCAGTATTTCAGTGAGATAAAATTTGTGTTGTCTGATTTACAAGGCCAAGACTTTTAGGGATTCAAAGCATTTTTAGATCAAACATTGAAAATTTGCACTTCGAATTTCTTGTTTCATATATTATCTCAGTTATAATTATAATATGAAACATAAATTCATATTATCTCAGTGTTTAACATTTTAACATATAATCCAACATAAAGGAAGGGGGAAAAAAGTTTTCACTGAGTTCACAATGACAATAACTGGCAGCCAGAACTTACATATTCAAAAGTGATGCTCTACAAATGTGATATATGCCCAAAACTATGTTAATATTTGTTATCTGGCAATGATATTGGAAACTTATTTATCCATAACTAGAAGTTTTTTGGAGTGACATGGAACTGTTGTGTTTTTCAGGCACATGGCTCCATGCAGTAAGTGCTCATGGAGTCACTTACCATAAAGTCCCAGCAGAGTATTTTTATGGTAATTGAGCAGACGTAAAACAAAACAAAACAAAAATGTCAAAAAATTAAACCCCAAAATCTTATCCTTTTCCCTTTAGGAAATAAGTGTATAATCTGTTTTTTGTATCAAGGTTAAACTTCATAATTGTGGGTAATATCTGGAGGATTCATTTAGCATGTGTCAAAAACCTAAAGCTTCGCAAAACTATTTTCTAACAGCAAGTTATAGCATTTAGTCTGAGATTTTACTGCATTAGTGAAAACTCCTGGTAGGCTGGCCAGAAAACAGTTTTTAAATGTTCTAAAAATGAGCAGGGAAAGAAGTTTATTTTAATATTTCATTTCAATATGTTATGAAAAGATTTTGAGATTAAATATTAATAAAAATTAAAGCAGAAATTGGGATGTTGAGCAACTTAGTGGCTTATGTGAGTTATCCATAATTTTATCTAAACTTTTACAACTAAAATGTTGAGTATTTTCTCTTGAAATTGAAATATTTCCTAAAACCACATTTTTAACCCCACCAAAAAAAAAAATAAATTGCAAATATTGAAAGGAGGATAGAAAGAGCTTGTTGTTGTTTTGGGTTTTTTTTTCTTTTTTAACATGTGCAATTGCATTAAAGACTGAAATATGCTGACCAAAGTAAAAAGTGTTGTGCACTACATTATTTCAAAGTTGCCATGTGTTGAATTAAGGATCCTAATTGTAAATACAGTCATACAGATATATTTACTAATCTGCCTCACGTCTGTCATTTGAAGCAGTAAGTTTTCCTGGAAGTGTTAAAGGCTGGAGTGTACAATATAATTATAGGTATGTACCACATATGGCAGGAGGCAACTCCTGGCAAGTTATGCATAAGGATTTCCTGGTACTTCCCAGGCTAAAGCATGACTAATGTTTAATTTGGATAGTCATGATTATTTTGAAAATAATTTTTGAGACCTTCTTCTATCTCTTATATATTGCTGTCAAAAGCTACTATCCTGGAACATGATGTCACCAATAGCAACTTATAATTTTTTTGTAAGGAATTCCAGGAATTTGTGATGTGAAATGGAACCACAGACGTTACCACAAGATCCATATATCTATCATTCTCAAGGTTGATTAACACTTTGCTCAAAAGCTAGAAAAAAGTTTATGGTCTATGAAGACGGGAAAACTAAGCTCGAAAACAAAGTAGTCCAGTTTATTTTTGACATGTAGAAACATTCCACACATCAGCCCTGTCAGCCTTCATTTGTTTTGCTTCTTGGATGATACCTCTGTTTGTTATGTTTTCTTTTAAAATAATGCTTTAAAGGCCCTATTGGAAAAGAAAATAGTTTCAAAACTATAAAAAAATTTGTAGACAGCATTTGCTAAAATATTTCAGCCAGAAATGTGATCAGACATTGTTTATTTATTTGATCAGAAACACTAATGGAGCAAAAGTAACAGGGGAACAAAAAAAAAAAAAAAAAAAGAAAATATATCCAAACCTGATAATTTTCAGCAATGATAGAACTTCTCTTGACAAGAGTTTTTCAGCCCCCCTATCTGATATGGGACATCCAGTTAAACAACAGTCCTTGTCTTCTCCAGAAACCCAACCACTAGGCTATGCTCTTGCTCTTCAAATACATAGTAAAATAGTCATTAAATGCAAGAGAGTGAGTTTAACAACAATCTACCTAGTAACTAAGGCTCTCAGCTGTGATTCAAATGATCCAGACTCAATGTGCAGTTCCAATGAGTATTTATGTTACTACACCATGTTGAGCAATTCCTGCACAATAAGATACTATAATGAGAAGACACACCATATCCTGATTATCAAAGCAAAGAGCTTTGCTGCATAGATCAACATGGCCGTTTGATAGACATCCACCAAGAAAAAAACATGCAGCCCACAACAGATCTTGATATCTTTCATGTGAAACCAAGTTCTGACTGAGATGTATTTAAAAGAAAAGGACCCATTTTATATTCATATCTTACATTTAAAGGTTGATATTTCTTAACACGTAGCTTGATCTTAAATGCTGCTGAACATTCTGAGTCAATTCAACAAATCCCTGAATAGAAGTACTAGTTTGAGCAAGATCTCATAAATTTCCATGAAAAAACCTGACTTTTCTACTTTTCTGACTTTCACTTACTGACAAGTTAGAAGGGGTGTGACATTAGCCTTGAAGATTTTGTAAGACTTTTCCTGAAAGTGAAATATCTTCACCTCAGCTTTAGATTTTTGAGAAAAACCTAATTTTTTTTATTTTCTTTTTTTCAAAGTTTGGGCTGATTTTTTCTTATGGAAATTTTCTATGTATGATAAATTTAATTCTGAAAGAAAATTGCACACCAAATATATTACTTACTCTAATGATAAAGAGGGAAATTCCATCATTTTTCCAATTCATTGACTTGGGCAAAGTAACTCTTGTCTTTGTAGGAAGGAACCCACAAACAGTACTATAACCTTAGTAACAGATCTAAGCGATTAACCATATAAACCATAAGACACACTGTTTGGTTTAAGACAAAATTTAGGGAAGCAGCTAATCAAAAGATAAAATTTACAACACTTTTGTATATTTGTTTAAATACTATGCTGAATAAAGGCACTGCATAACTTGGTAACTGAATGCAGTTTTTTTCTCTCGGGGATGTATGTTACTTTTTATGAGGGATACTACTGAAGGCCATCAGAAGTCTTTGATAATCTGGTAAGACTAATAGGTTTTTCAGTCATATTTTTGTTAAACAGAGAAAAACAAACAAACAAAAACACCCTACAAACCCCAACCTACCTCTTCAAGAAACAACAGCTGTAAAAATAAATTGCTTGTGTAATAAAGATGTTCTGTGAGGTTTCTATTCTGCACATACAGTTTTCTGTAGAATTATTAGTAAGGGTAATAGGGTATTTTTCATAGAATCATAAAATAGTTTGAGTGTAAAAAGAACTTTAAGGTCGTTGAATCCAACAATTAACCTAGTACTTCCAAGTCCTCAGCTAAACCATGTCCCTAAATGCCACATCTACACAATGTTTAAATACCTCCAGGGATTGTGACTCAACTGCTTTCCTGGGCAGCCTGTTTCAGTGCTTGATAACCCTTTAGGTGAGGAAATGTTTCCTCGTATCCAATGTGAACCTCCTCTGATGCAATCTGAGGCCATTCCCTCATTTTGTTATTTGCTACATGGAAGAAGGTAATCAGGCTATGCATGCTTGAAAGGAAAAGTGTCAGTAGATAAAGCCAGCAGACAGCTAAAGAAGCATTTTTGACTTTGTCAGCAGCCAAAATTTAGTTCAGAACCACAGGAATACCACACCTGACAACTGAAGTTAAGAAAATTCCTTGGGTTTGTTTTTTTTTTTTTTTTTTGCTACTGTGTTGAGGTTAACAAACTATCTCACAAAATGAATCAAGAGAGGTCACATACTCATCTCAACCAAATCTAGTATTACAAATATTATTATTTACTTATCAAACCATAATACAGCATACATGTGATATTTTGTTTTCAGTAGCTTAGAACTTTGTTAGTTTAGCTGCTTGCACTGATCAAGGACTGGGCCCAGGGTCAGGAATGCAGGGAGGGTACAAATCAGTTTCTAAGTTCAGCAGTAGTCTGCAGCCATCTAAATGGTATCCAGAACTATCCAGACACCTTTGGGTAACCAGTGAAGGTTACCAGACAGGCCATCAGGTGTGTAATAGAATAATGAGTTTCTGGATTGGCAAAATCCCTTGGGCTCAATACCTTGACATCTCCAGGGCATCCAAGGATGACCCTCCAGCTGTAAAACTACCATAAACAAAGGAGATCTTGTCAATAAAGTCAATGTCAAAGAGAGAGCAATGCAGTTCATCCTAGGGTTCGTCATGGGCCCAGATCAATTATCTGCAAACAGATGTTTAGATGTATCTGAATGTCCCTACAAAATTCTCAGAGCTCTTCAAGAAATCTTAAAATGAATTCCTCTTGGCATTGGCTAAATGTCAGACAGACTTACTAGGCTAAAATCCTAATGTGGGAAGCAATGAAAAGAAATGGGGTGAATCATCAGGTGATGGTGATGTGAGAAATGGTGATACCAGCAAAAAAGTTGGAACTGAGAAGGGTAGACAGAGAGTGAAAAAAACCAGATGAGATGGGTGAAAGGTGGAGAGACCAAAGGGACAAAATGTTTGTGAGTAAAGAACTGTAGCCTAAGGGAAGAAGTTTGGAAAGGGATTAAATTTCAAATAAAAGAAAGTGATGTCTGATCCAGACAGATGAGGCTGGTGGTATGGTAAGGAAATAAAAAGTTCTAGCAGAGATTGAAAGTATAGAGTACATATCTGTAAATCACAGAAGATGGAGTGTGAAATGCTACCCTAGGTTGAAATCCTTAGTATCTTTTTCTATATTTTCTAATTTTTCAGCAAAGATCTCTGAAATATATTTGGCAAATTTTTAGTGCAGTGCTGCCATCTACATAGGGGATTACCTGCTGCCATCCCATAATGCATTACATGGAGTGTCAGAGGTCTGTGACATCCATCCAAAGCTTCCAGCCAAGCTGTCAGGTATTATTGCATGATAAGCTTTCTGCTTTTTGAGTTTGCCTCTTCTTTTAATGGAAGTTTTACACAAATCCATCTTCCTCTCCAATCTTCTCAAAACACTATGGAGCTCCAAAACTAAGTCAGAATAACTGCATCTTGATTTTTCATTTTCTTTATGCAAGTATAAGCAATTAATTTGAGCTGAACTTCTCATAGGTGGTTGCTTGGTTTCTAGTCCTCATCATGTGGATGAAATTACAGGAACCTAAAAAGCCATATGATATTTTGAAGCACTCCACATATTCTGGAAGACAAATCTCAAATGCCGTATCTGATTTAGTATATTATTTGACATGTAGCTTCTTCCCTTCTTCTCTTTGTCTGAGTTCAAGAAGAGTGAAAGTGTCCTACTTGCTAGAGAGTATTGTGAAAATGCATTCATGCTTTAAGGTCCTTTGTCTTTGTTCTGTGAAGGAGTTTCATGGTTTGTTAAAACTTGGGAGATGCTTCTGGTACCCAAGAGCACACACTGGAGACGGTTCATGCCACATCACCTGCAGTGACAGCTGGTGAGTGTATCATCTACAAGACTTGTGTGAATCAAGCATAGAGCAGCTCCAGCTGGGCTTGTGTGGCCCCCACATACCTGCCGTGGTTACTCTTACCTGTGTGACCTTGCAGAGCTGGCTGGCAAAACATGGATTGGGAGGAAGTGGGAGAAAAGCTGTAACGTCACCTTGCTCATGTCAGAGGGATGATAATGTTACCTCAGGGGCTGAAAAGCAGGAGCCATCCAGGTGGGTCTGACAACTGCTGTGTCCAGGACCAGGCAGGTCTGAAATCACTCAAGTCTGTGTTAGCATAGATATTGCAGTGAAGACTGCCACAGGAGAAGAAATGAGCAATTCTGCCTTTGGAAGAGGTTTTGTTGCAAATACGCAGTGAGTAAAATTTGAGCCTGTATATTCAGCACAAAAATTGAGCATTTTTCATTAATTGAGCAGTATCCCCATATCCATCTGTGCCTTAATGGAGATGGTTCCTATACAAAAATAGCATGTGATCATGTAATTAAAAACTGCACTGAGTGCATAAAGGTTGACAAGAAGCAGAGATTTGTATACACAACACACGCTCTCAGTCTCACACACATGCACATATATATATACATTTTTCTGTTATGATCTTTCCCCTGTTCATAAACTTAATCCAGGGTTTTAGACTCTGGGTGAGACTTGTCTGGTTAGATAGATTTATCTCTGTCTGTCACATAGAATCTAAATGCAAACTTGCTGCTTATACAATTCCTAATTAGTGGAGAGAGATAGAGGCTTTTGATGCAATCCACAATCTGATCTAGATATAGATTTTGGGGAAAGCATCCTAAAACTACTAAATTTGATGGTTTTGACTATAAAGCAGTCTGAATGACTTCTCCAAACATAAGCAATGTAGACTTCTAAGATTCGATAACATGAATCTCATGCTAAATTCTTATTTCATGCCACAAATTCTTACCAATAAAAAACATGTAAAACACTGTAAAATAGATGACAGGTAATATTATAGCAAGAAAGAAATACACACTATAATAAATCTGTCAAGGCTAAGCATCTAAAATTTTTTACCTAATCCAGTGAAAAAATACTTAGAGCTAAGTAAATAAAGAGAAAATGTGTAATTAGACCTTGACATGGATATTATGCTTTCATAAACTATAATATTCAAAAAAGAAAAACCCAGAGTGAAGTGAAAGCAACAATTGAAATAATTAGTCATTGGTTAGTAGGATATTGAAAAACAACACACAGAGAAAAAGTACATTTCCAACATGCAATTATCTAGTTAGTCAGAACAATTCATTACTTTCTTCGAAATCAATATCACAAATGCTCAATATTTTCTTCTATAAACTGAAATTAGATATCAGTCAGATGTAAGTACCAAGCAGAAATGATTTGTAGCTCTAAAAATTATGCCTGCTCAAAATCTGATTGTGAAATTGATTATAAGCATAGATTTTGACATTTTACCAATTATATTACATTACTCTATGTGCCAGTAAGAGTTCTTGGCATATGGTGTAATATAGGCAAACTATATGTGAAGTGACAACATGAGCAAGTTATGTCTGACTTCTACAAATGTAGCTATAATTTTTAATTCCAGACATGATGATGGAGGGAAAAAATCAAAGCATTTTCCATTTTAATTTAAATTGTTGATGATGACATAATGCATGACTTGGCTACTTTTAATATCCTTGCCAGTGTTTAGAAATATATGTAGCATGCATAAAGATTAATAAGCCTTACTCTGTTTATTACTTACCTCATAAAGAGTACAATAAGATTTTGGGGAAGGTGATGGACACTCTGGCCCAATCCAAAATGAATTTTTTTCCTTTTCTTTTCTCTGATTTAAGATGAAATGTAGTAATAAAACAAAGAAGCTTATATAGCATTTGGCAGAAACAATAGTAGTTGGAGTGCCGATCTACTGGAAAATCAGCCATGATCCTGTGTTCTGTGTGGTCGCTTGTAAGTTTCACATGGAAAATAAAGCTTTTAGCACACTGTTGTGCTCATTTTAGCTATGTAGCAGAGTATCTTAGGCATTATTATGACAGACAAATACACTTCTAACACTAAAGGTGTTTCATATTTAAACTTCAGTAACCAACTATACGTTGATTACATAATGTTTAAACCTGGCATGGAGGTTTAAGAGTACAATCAGACAAGTGTTGTCCTCTGAAAACTAGAGGTGTAAATTATTGTCTCTCTGTATGAGTGCAACCCAGTAAGATTTAAAGAGGTCGATGCATATGGTGAAAGAAAGTGAACTAGTGGAACATTTTAGTTCCTATTTATTTTTGGCATATATTAGTCACTACACATTTTCTTTTAAAGTGCTCCTGTTTGTTAGCTAGTTATTTGCATGTCATTTTACGTGACAGTGAATATAAAATTTCCATCCAACATACTTAATGAACAAATACATGCTTAATATACTGTAGTTATGACCTGAAGGAGCTGGGTCCCATCTGGAGTGACACAGCTTTGCCAGGAAATTGGTCATTGAGAGGATGATGTTTAAGCACTAGATGCATCCTGTGGAAAGAGCTGTCATTGATGTCAGAGTGTTGTGTGAGATCCATTGGCCTGCATTACAGCACTGACTTTATTTAAAGGGCTGTACCCTGGTGCTGATTTCCATGGGATCCATGCAGCACCATCGTGGTTACCTGTCACAGGCGCCTTGGGACCGATGACATTACTGGGACTGCCTGATTGCATCTCTTTGTTTCTGTTTTCTAAATATAGGGCCAGTTTTACTTGCATCTAAGGAACTCACACACATAGTAACTGAGTTGTTTCAAATGTGTCTGGCTTCAGTCTTCCAACAGCACTATAGTGTACTTTCAAAACAGACTGTCACTCAACATACCACACAAAATTATTTGAATTATCTCAACAGTACCCCTCTGAAGTCTGTGTATCTTGAATTTGCTACTGTCCAGCTCCTGCGTAATTTAGTTGTACAATACCAAGAAAATGTTTCAATCTTACATTCTCAATTTCCTTCCACCTCCACCTCCCAACACACCCCTATATACCAATTGGTTCAATTGGCTTACCAATTGTTCAGTTTCTAAAGGGCCTTCTTTGTTGACTGGAGGGATTTTTCTCCACTGCTTTCTATCCTTTTACTGATTCTCTTTAACATTTTCTCAATAAAACACCTCAATTCAGATAATGTAGGTGAAGATATCTTGATGGAGTGGGGGTGGAAAAAGAGGACACAAACACACAGTTGTTGTATTATTGTATTATATTGTGTTATTTTCATGCAGTGGTTCAGGTGTTTGATGATTCATTGTGCTCTAGAGATAAGTCCAAAAAGATAGAAAAAAAGATGGAAAATATAACTACTTTTTTTTTTTTTGAACAAAGGTAATGAAAATCAACATTATCAGCAGAATTTGAAACACGCTTCATGCTTGGCGACAAAAAGGCCTATGACTGTTCTGAGATGCATGAGGAACAGATTTCACAACCATTTTCACTTTCATTTATCAATCTTGAAAGACAAAGTTTCCATCATACCTTTTGTGCTATTTTTTAAATCAATCAGTATAATCCATTGTGGACATCCATATAGTCTTTTAGAGAGAACTAAGGAAAAAAAAATGGAGTGAAAGGATTGTTGTGTTAGACATATGAATGCTTTTAGACTGGATAGAAAAAAGATATCCAAAAGATTTTGTATGACACGTGGTTGGGTTGACAACCAACAAAGCTGAATGCACTAGAAGCAAGACTAAAAATAAATTTTTGTATGAGCTATACTTGCTAGTCTTCAACCCACTTATAACTTGCAGTCAACATTCTTCCAAAATATGTATTCTAATAAATATCCTTGATTGAGAAATAATTGTGGTTTCTAGAATAAATCAGAAAATTGAAATCAAATTATTTATTATTTCTACTTGTAAACCCCATCTCACTTGATATTTTCAAACTGGAATCGCAGTAAGTATCAGAAAAAAATTGCATCCACAGAATTAGTGAAAAGGTACAAAGCTGTGAAAAGATGAAGGTGAACTAGTTAAAAAGAGGTTAAAAATTGTCAGGACTGAATAAAAGCAATAATGTAAAAGCCAAAGAAAACCATAGAGCACCGAAGACTTTAAATTCTTAAGAGGCAATTTGGAGCTTCTCTTACTAATTCATCAGAAAAGAGATACACTTGTTTCCCATTATTTTTCACTGCATAACTTTTCTCTCTGAAGCCATGTATTAAATATTTTTAGTTTCCTGTGCTAATTATTCTACTGGAATACCACATTATTTTCATAGTGACACACATGTTTATAAATTACTGAATTCTTACCCAACTGAAAATTAAATAAAAGGCAGGAAAACAGTGCTTCAAAGCACATGTTGAATAATTCGATAACTGCACTAAATAAATTGTATTTTAGCAATAAATGTTGTGCTGTAAGGGTAGTACTCCCCACTGCAGTCTCGCCATCAAGACTCCCAGATGAGGCATTTGGTCTCCACCCTTCCTCTTCCAGCTCCAAGCATGGAGTTGGGAATTGGAGACACAAAAGTGAAACTTGTGGGTTGATAAAAAGCAATGTACTATAAACAAAAATGAGTTAAGAAAATAAACAGTAATAGCAACAATATTAATAACAACTGGTATAAGACAAAGAAAAAAATTATATAGAAAGTAAAACAATACCAGACTGTTTCATTTTCTTTCTTTAATCAATAGTGTACTAAAAATTTTACAGTCCAGAGTCTTTTCTAGATATTTCTGAAGATATTTGTTCTCTGTCTCTCTCTTTCCTTTTTGTTTTTTTCCCTTTCTTTTTGTAACTGGGCTTCTACAGAAGCAATCAAAACCAAGGACTTCTGCAGAGAAGCAAAACAGAAGAATGGCATCACAGGGGACACTGCAACCAGATGTTTCCAAGGGAAAACAATTCTCTTTGACAGAAATTTGACTAAAATTACATGTTCCTTATTCCTGCTGCTCTGAAAACTCAGAAAGGAACTGTATAGGTATTGTATAGACAAAATAAGTAATCTGGGACTGTTGAAATACTTCCCATGTTGTTAATAAGCTTTCCTCCATTCGTTGTTCTCTGTCTCCACAGCCCCATTACACACTTATACTAACACGGGGCCATTTTACATTCTTTTTCCCAGCCTTCTCTACATCTCTTGCCACATCTCTTGCCATTTAGCTAATCCTTTTCCAACAAAAAACTGCATGTCATATAACTTTCATAGTTTTGTCTTGTTTATTTATTTAAGTTCTTTGGGAAAATAAGGGTTTTTTTTTGTTTTGTTTTGGGTTTTTTTTTGTTTTTGTTTTTGTTTTTTTTTTTTGGTGGGAGTTGTTTCCTTGTCAGGAGAATTACTTAGGTGTAAAACTCTGAGTTCACTGGATACAGTGAATCCAGTGAATCTTAGACATTTTTCTGTATTGAAATTGTGTGGCATGGTTTATATCATATATATGAAATACCATTCAGTTTTTCTTAAGTTGTATTTTAAATACAAATACAAAAAAGTTACAAAACCTAGCAAATGGTTTAATGAAATCAAGCATTTATTCAAGACGAGTATATTTAATCTAACTTTAAACACTATTGACATCTACATTTGAGCTAATCGCTCTGGGCTATAGTGAGGCAAGAGAAATTGATATGCCTTCTGGTGTGTAATTCATCTCAACCAAAAGCAGGCATCTCACACAGGTCATAGCAATTGCACCTTAAAAGTGCCTATTTTTCTACTTTGGCTACAATGGGAGCCTAAAGTGACTAACAACTGCACTGTACATAACTGAAATCAGATTAAATGCTTCCCACTCTCATCAATTTCCATGCTGTATCCTGGAGGCACATGTTTTCTGGAAGTTACCAATAATTATACTACTATTCTGTTGTGGTATTTCCCACAATTCAATTAAGCCATAATTTTTTAGGGTTCATTAAAACTGTCTGAAGAACTGTACTTTTACAGTAGTTAGGAGAACAACTTCTTTTTTTTCTTAGATACTGGTTTCTAAACTCCAGTATCAAACAATTGGCCCTTGAGTTAATTTGGTTCTTCTCCAGGATGCATAAGAATGTGTGCAGATTCCTTGCTATCAGGCACATCACCCATAGAAACTTGAACTCTATAGTATTAAACATCTGATCAATATCAGAGTTTCAGAGGAGAAAGTAGTGTTAAAAGTTTATTCATTCTGTGCACTCTTTAGAGATGATTAACTGTCTTTATTATATTAAAGCAAACCCAAAGCCATCTGCCAAAGGCGATTGTGTCCAAGTACTGAAACCATTTCATGTGAAAACTCATTTTCAGGGTCCTAATTATTTTTCATTATAGTGGCAGTGTGGAATAGATTGGAATTGGACAGTAATTGCCAGGTCTGAGCGGTGCGGACCATTGCAATGTATCAGTTTAGATGAAGTGTGACAAGGATACATCTAGCTACTATATAACTTCCATTAAGCAACTTCCCTGTCCCTGATCATGTAACACTTCATAGAATGTGGTCAGCACAAGGTCATAATAATGGCTTTCTGTCTGACTTCAAGTATTTTGTACACGCACAAGCTGTTAACCCACTCTGTTAGCATCACTCTAACAATGTCCAGTTATTTCAGGTGTCAGGGATATTTACAGTACTCCTCCAGAGGGGATAGAAGGACTTTAAAAGGTTGCAGAACTCATATATGTCTATTTTAATGTTTCATGATGCTAAAATGTCCTGAAATTGAGAAACAAATTACCCAGGAGGTAGTAAAATGTGTTTCTACATCACTTCATGTATTATGTCCTGCAGTGCAAATTGGAAAACAAATGATCTTAGGTCCAAGCTCTAAGTCTATAGACATTTCTTGCAGCAAAACTCTTTTATCTCATATGCCAGTCTTTCCTTAATCTCTCTCTCCTCTTTCCCTTCCCAGAACAAAGGCACTATGACTTGATCTGTCTTTAAAGTGTATGATCATATTGAGTTTGCAAGTCCTTCAGCCCCTTGACTTAAATTATCTGAGATACAACTTTGTAACCTTATGCTTTACTTGTTAATTTTGGCTTACTTGGCTGTTTTTGTTTTTTTTCCGGTTAATATTTAGAGAAGCCTGTTCTCAGTTTTGTATGTCGCTGTTTCTGAATACTGTCATTAATGCCTAGAGAAGACCATCCATCTTTGGAACAGCAGCAGTTAGTGACCCATTCTGAAAAAATCCTGACTTCAGTTTTTATTCTCCCTACTGTAATTCAATGGAAGCATCTTTTGGCAGCAGAAGCACTAAGGAGAATGCTGACTGTCCCGTTCATCTAGGATGCCAAATACTATAACTCTGACACTGTGTCGGATGTTTAATCAAAAGGGGTTGGTGTTTTGGTTTTTTTTTAAAGGTGAGCCCAAAATGAATCTTTTCTTTCATATCTAATCTGTGCTTTTCCCACAATGAAAGAATATCTTGATATTTTGTAAAGCAAGAAAATTGTACTCTATTCAGGAATGTGTCATGATGCTACCTTAGCTATTTCTCAGAGGCATTATATACTATCAAGATATACACACTTTTAGAATGACTGTGTTCCCACAGCTTAAGACTTTGCCATTTGCCAACTGAAGGGCTGTGTAAAATGCCAGCTCAAGCTCAGGATTATTAAAAAGAATATTGATTTTCTCTTCTGTACACAGTACTAATCTTCCAAAATTCCAGAGATGATAATATATCACTTTGTTTTCCAGTGCCATTCACAGCACAAATTTAATTTAAAAACCTAAAAAGGAGTGGAAAAAATATAATTATTGAAGTTATCTGTCATCAATGGACCCGCAAATTAAAAAGAATGTTAAATTTTCTGGAAGAAAAAGGAATTCATAGTAAGGCACCCTAAAATAGTTTGGGTTGTTTTTGTCAGTTTATTTATTTTTGTTTTCTTGTGGGTTTTTTTGGTAGCTTTTTTTGTTGTTGTTTTTATTTTCTCGAAAGTATTTCAGCCAGTAATTTAACTATAGTGGTATATTCTGACTTTCCTTCTGGTAAAAGTTAAATTGTGGGGAAGAGAAAAAAAAAATTGAAGGGGCAGTCTGTATCATAACTTGGTCTGAAGAAAAACCCCTATCTAAACTAACAACTTGAATCCTTAAAATAAACTTTTTCAAACAACTTTTTTGGGAAAAAGCCCTGCTAGATCTACTATCTCAGATGGATAGTAGAAAACTGAAGAAACTATTTTCATAATAGATTGGAGTATCTTAGTTTTGTGTATGCCAGTTTAAACAAGATCATTATTATTTTACATATGCTGTGTCTCTGATACATGAGTCATGTTGACTTCATATCAAGACTGCATTCAAATATAAAATATTTCTCAGATTCACTTCCTAGAAGTCTGGGTATATATAGTCAAAATATTGGGATGTAGGTACAGGCTCTACTGGTATGAAAAGTTCAGGGATTTTGAAGCTGACCACTGCTTTAGGCAGGATGGAAGTTGGAGGGTTGGCCCTGAATTGGCTGATATTTCAGCAGACATTCTAACTTCTTCCTTGCACTTTAACACCAATGTATTTACACCACACACACTGTGATGGGGACTCCGGCTCATTAGATAACTTCATTGGCAGCAAAAGGTAGAAAATAATTCTAGGATACCTCTTATGTAATACTGAAAAAGAAAACATAGCTAAATGAAGTGCTAAAGAATGCCATGAGCAATCAGGGGCAAAATGCTTCAGTGAAAAACCTTGGTTCTGGAAAAAATTCTAAACATCAATACAAAGCCACAGCATAATGTATTACCCATACAAGAAATTTTACATGCAAGTCTGTATGCATATAAACAAGAAATTTATCTGGAATTCTAGACTTTTTAAAACAAGATTGCAGGCTTGGGATCTAATTTGACATCGCATCACATTTGACCATTTTATAGTGAATAAGGTTTCTGTGAGGGAAATGTCCAACAGTTCACAGGTAAATCATGACTGATTTTGAACTGTGCAGACCTCACCTCTACAGCAGAAGGAGATGGAATTTCAATAAACTGTGTCTGAGACACTCATGAACAACGTCTGAGTCCGAGGTTGTTGACAGGTCAGTAAAGTAAGACTGCAGTTTGGCTCTGAGAACTGTTGTGACAGATCCTAGACCCTGACAGTTTTCCCCCAGCATGCTTTGGTCTATACTCACACCACTCTGATAATCCAACCAGTACATGCAATGCTTGCATTTAGATGTTATATGGGAAGGACCATACTTGGGCTAGAACGTGCATGGGCTTTTTCACATGTATGCATTGATCAAGAAATAAATGAGGTAAGAATTCCATGTTTGCCAAATAAAAACAGAAGCCCAGAAGGGCATGACTTCTGTTCTTCTGTCGCATATATTATCTTAAGCACTGAGCTTCCCAATACATCCTCTTCTGCAGAGCCCCAGGCACAGTTCATCCAAACCACTATTTACAAGAGTTGTTTAGACTTCAATAATCTATTTATATGCTCTACTAACTTGGATAATGCAATAAGAAGTAGATCTCAAGTTTTCAAACAACATGAAGAGAAGCATGTCAGGCAGGCTGGAGATGAGATTAGAATTCAAAATGACAGGATGAAGAAAAAGTATGATTAAATTTGTTAGGCACAAATGCAAGGTGAAAAGGAGCTGTGTGAAACTGCAGAAAGAAAGATTCAGACTAATAAGTGTTTATGAAGGTAAAGTTAGTGACAGGATGAAATGGGCTGTTTCGGAAGGTTGTGGATTGAAGAATCACTGGATTCTTCAGAAATATCCATAAAGACTGACAGAAGGAAAATTGATCTGCCTACAGAAGGTCTTTCCAGACCTATTTTTCTTTTCAGTGATTCTTATTTTGCACTGATGTGGTACAAGTCACCACACACACAAATGTGTAAGTGCTGCAGTAGAAAATGGCTTTGTCATTGTCAGGGCCCTGGCTGCCTGGGAAGAACCAACGTGGCCATCTCTCTTCTGTGCTCAGGGCAGAAAGAGTGCAGGTACCTACATGGACAGTCATTTCTTAGGAATATTGTGGTCCTAAAAACGTACCAAACAACATACATCATTAATTCCTGCTTCTCGTATATCCTTGGTCTGAATGGAGCATTTCTGACTTTGTAAAAGCAGTATAAACCAAATTCTAAGACTTAAATAGATCTTCCGTATTCACACTGTCCCATAGCAATCTTGGAAAGCTGCCTAAAGGACACTGTAGTTGAAGCAGCAAGCTGAGATTGTCTTCTGTGGTGGTTCCACCGGAAATATGTTTTTTGGGATTTCTGGGATATGCTGTCGTCGGGCCAATAGGTGCTTAGATTTTAATATTAGCACCTGGTGTGGCCACTGGGGATGTTTGGACATGCTTCTGAGACCACCCACACAGGAGTTAAAAGCAGGGCTCTCGGCCCTCGGAGGTCTCTTTTGAATTTCCAGTGAGAGGCGTTGGATCTCTGCCCCCGGCCCAGCTGCCAGCTGCCGGGGGGAGGGGAAAGCCACGCGGCCCGGGAAGGTAGGCCTGAACCCCCCCGAGGGTGGAAGGGTGGCAGAGAGAGAGGAAGACGGAGGGAAGGAGGCGAGGTGTGGGCCTCGCCCCCGGCCTCTCCTCCCGCGCGGGCGGCTGTCTGCGAGCTCTCTGCTCCCAGAGCGAGCCGCTGGGGCGGAGCTCTTCCTCGCCAGGGCCGTGCCGCGGATGCGGTGGCGCGGCGGAGAGCGAGAGACGGCATCAAAAGCGCGGCAGAGAGAGAGAGAGCCCAGGAGCCATTGGACAGCCCCCCCCCCCAGAGAGAGAGAGAGAGAGAGAGCCGTGCCTGGGACTGTTACCTTGGAACGTGATACCATGTGCGGCCACGGCCACGGTGGAAGGGGGGGGGGGGGGGGATGCAGTGCGGCGAGGAGCCCAGCCGCTTGTGAGAGCTTTTAACCCTTTGTGGACAATGAAAACTTTACAGAACATTAACCCTTCCTAGAAGAGAGATAAGAGTAGAGGATGAAGGAGGAAATGGGCCAGTGGAGAGGTCTGGCAAGAGAGAGAGAGAGAGATGTTGGAGGAATGGAGAAGATGGAGTGGCATTTTTGCTGGACTCTTTTTTTTTGTATAGCCATGGACTGTTTCCTTGTAATACAGAGACTGCATCCAGGGGGAGGCAGTTGTTCAGAGCCAAGAGAGTTCAGAATTGAGACCCCTTGGCCCCAGGGGGTGTAAAAGAAATGGGGGGGACAAAGGTCCCAGAGATGAGACTGTGCTCTGTTTGGAACGGGATGAGACATCCTTAAAAAGACCACCCTCGAGCAGCCTCTGGCCCCATGCAAGGTGGTGAGAGCACCAGGCATGGAAGGAAGATGTCACAAAGGCAAAAGGATCTCTCCGGACGGTGCTGATCGTGACAAGAAGTCCATGGCACAAGGAAGGACTCCGTCTACTCTTGATAGACTGAGGATTTGATTATTCAAGAGGTAGTGCCAGACCGAAGGTTGATAATTTTGGAGAATGTAAATGTATTGGATATTTGGTGGGAGGAGGAGGAGGAGTGTTTCTGTGAGGTTTTTCATTTTCCATGTGTGGTTTTTTTTCCCTCCTTCTTTGTAGTTTAGTTTTGTAGTTTAGTTAATAAAGTTTTTTTTTTTTCTTTCCCCTAAGTAAGAGCCTGCTTTGCTTATTCTGGGTACCATCTCACAGCAGACACCAGGGAGAGGATGTTCTCATGGGGACACTGGCATTGTGCCAGTGTCAAACCATGACATCTTCTTTCAGAACTGGCAGGACAGGGTCAAAATGTTTGTGTGAATGAGCAGGCAACTGTCCAGAAAGGATGTGTATGTTGGTACATATACCAACAGCAGCAAAGCCTAAAAAGAGAATCAACATTCTGTGGGGTCCTTCCCATCACTGTGTGCTGAGCTTTGGCAGAAAGGATGATCTGAGCCAAACATCCCCCTCATTAATTTTTCCTCATCTCTGTTGTCACTACGTGTTTCTGTCCACTCAATGGGCCAGGATGTGGATAAGGATGGCACAAACGTTCCTGATAGCAAGGAATCTGCACACATTCTTATGCATCCTGGAGAAGAACCAAATTAACTCAAGGGCCAATTGTTTGATACTGAGCATCCAAGGAGCTGTTGGCCTGATGAAATGTCAGAGTGCATCAAACACAGGGAAGACAGGGGCAGCAGTTTTGTTAAGGAAGTGGACACAGGCATATTTAATGGCACAGGGATATATTTAGCTGCTGAGTGTCTTGGCGTGGATTGGCTGTTATTTTTGCCAAATGAGAAAAATATTTAAATACAGCTAATGCAATCTGTGTGTCCATTGCATGGACACTTGTAGTTCTAACAGAAACTCTTGACCTTACAAATAGTAATTCACCTGTGGCTACCAAAAGTAGAGAGGTAGAGGGAAGGATACCTAGCAAAGTTTACAGGTGTCTTGATTAGTTTTTTGAACATTACCTTAATACAAAAAATTCTGTAATTTTAGTAATATATTAAATGCACATAAATGGAAATATATATATATATTTGATCTTTTTCTTGAATTAAGACAGATGCAAAAATAAATATAATAAAAATGACACTATCTAGTAAAACATTTTAATATGGGATTCCAAGAAAAATACAAATTAAGAGTTATATTTTTCTATGCTATGAAAGTTGGATTGCTTCAGCATAAAATAATTTAATTTATTAATGTACTAACATAATTTAATAGTCATAAATCAAATTTTTTATAAAGAAATACATTACAGAATTATCTATTGACTTCACTGGCATCAGTGGTGACCATGCTGAGTTAATCTAATTAGGATTGTTCACCTCAAAATGTATTAAATATTTAAATTTTTAACCACATTTCAGTGTAGTAACTAGTGTTCAAAAAACCCCAAATATATATCCTTTGGAGTAGTTTATTGCCTAAAATCCACCCTAGACATCTAGCCATTCAATGCTACAAAATAAAGAATGTTTTTCAGTCTTGGAGCTAACTGGTCAAAGAATGTTACTTTGAACAATGAGAATTGATTGTCCTTGAAACTTTCTTTCCTGTCATGTAATTTATACTCTTTCTATTAAATATCTCATCCTTCTGGAGCTGTGCTAATTTATGGCATAAATGGGGGATAAACATAAAACGTGATTACCTATTGATATCATTGAAGAATCACTGTTATTATTGTCAAGAGATATAAATGTGCCTGAGCAATGTCTTTGGATTGTATTTAAACTGTATAGAAAAATCAGCGTAGGGGGAATCTTTTTTTCCAACACAGAAAGACATCTAACACTGATTCTCTGTTCTTCTCTTTAAATGGAAATCTTTTTGCTTTTGTATAGCCACTCTTTTCTATTCTTTGACTAAACATGACAAAAAGAAAGAAAAAAGGGGGGAGAGGAGTCACAAAGTTATGGAAAGGCTTTGAGTTGGCTGGTCACTAATGGAATTTAAGTTATAAATGCGTGTTGATTACCAATATTATATTCAAAATATTTATATTTCTTTAAAAATATGTATATAGCATGTTTAAATATTCACATAACAAGGTTAATAAGAGGCTAAACTACCCCTCCCCTTTCTAGTTCACAGAAATCCTCTTGAATTCAGTGGTGGTTCAGCACATTAAAGGCGGGTAATACCAGGACTTAATGTGTGACACCTTCATCTTGTTTGTTGTTGAAATATTTAAACAGTATAGAAGTTCATTCAGGGCTTAGATAGTTTTCTACAAAATCTATAAGTAGAATTTTCAGCATATTAGGATCACATATTGATGTGGCTTACTGTGCTGTGTGATGTTCCCTGCTCTTTTTGCTATGTGGTGCCTTGAAATGAATGGAACAATCAACTCTCTGGAGTTAAAAGGGGAGCACAAAAGAAAATGAGAGAGGAAATAATGAAGATCAGGTTCACTAGCCATGTACTGAATAACAGCTGTCAAAATGAAATAAAAGTCATCAGACTGATCATATTAGGGGGGGATCAGCTCTAATCATAGTCCTATATATGTGTCAATGCAATATCTACAGAGAAAGTGCAAAAGTTAAGCAATGAGAATTTCCTAAGGATGCACTGATCCTTGGAATGTGGTAGTATAATATATGTAATTTATATGAACTATCATCCCTGTACTCTCTTGACCTAAGAACAACTGTATATTCAGCTACCTCTATTCAGACTCAATTATAAAACAACTAGGGGGAGTGAAACAGGAATATACTTTTCATCAGATTTCCAGATATACCATGGTGGTTGAACTTCATAACAGATCAAGTTTTGTACTTTTTATTTACCTTCAGATTTTAAGTACTTCGACTTCTTATTTTGACAGTCCTGAATGTTTCAAAATCTTTAAAGGAAATTTCTGTGATTTGATCACTCATCTAGGATAATATTCACAGGTGAAAATAGATATTTGAGCAGACTACATGACTAGAGGGGAGAAAATCCCACAAGTCTTTAACAGATGAAGCAAAATTTTTAATTGTGATTTCATTTTGAAAATTTGCCATGAATACCACATAGGTGGTTATTATTGGTTAAACACTAGTTGATCCTGCACTGTCAAAATGCCATTCAGTCCACAGCTCTTGGAAAGATTTCTGCATTTGTGCTGGAGGAGGCAGCTCAAAGAGTCCCTTAATGAAGAGACATTTCAGAGAACAAGGGTTTTCAATGTTAAAAAAAAAGGGCCTAAGTGCTAAGGCTATACTTCTGTGAACACCTGCAAACATCTGAAAGTTATGAGAAGTTTGAGATCTTGGTTATATGTGACTCTACCATGTCAGCATATCTGCATGAAGGGCAAGAGTTCATCAAACATTTTCCAAGTATGTCAAATGGTTCCTTATGCTGTTGAAGTACATTTTCCAATTTCCTTCTGAAGTCAGTGGCAGCATTTGTTGGTGGTCCCTTGTAAGATTTGAGTAGTGGTGGTCAGGACATTAAAATGCTGACTGCTCTGCCATGGAAAGTACAGCTCTGCTCATTACCGTCATGACTGGCTGCAGATGGCTTCAGCACTCAGCTATTGTACAAGTGGCTGCTTGTGACGGGATTCTCAGGGGTTTTTGAATGAGGGAAGAGACGAGAATGTTGACTCCTTATTTCAGAAGGCTTGATTTATTATTTTATGATATATATTACATTAAAAATATACTAAAAGAATAGAAGAAGAAGTTCTCATCAGAAGGCTAGCTAAGAATAGAAAAGAATGAATAACAAAGGTTTGTGGCTCGGACACAGAGAGAGCCAACTGTGCCGTGATTGGTCATTATTTACAAACAAGCATATGAGACCAATCACAGGTGCACCTGATGCATTCCACAGCAGGAATCATTGTTTACATTTTGTCCCTGAGGCCTCAGATTCTCAGGAGGAAAAAAACCCTAAGGAAAGGATTTTCATAAAAAGATGTCTGCGACAGCTGCTGCTTCCCAAGAAACACCCAGAATCACTTCTGTTCTCATCCATACGTGTTGCAAATATTTTTGCACATTGTCTAGTAACTAATGTCCTAGTTCTCAGGTTATGGACTATGGGTGAATTACAGATTGCCCAGTAACTTGGATCAGAGGGTTTTCAGTATTTCAAGCAAACATTCAATATACATTAGAGAATGAGAGCAGTAGATTAGAGCCATGGTGGTGAGAAAATAAAGAGGGAGAGTGCAGGTGAGGGCATTAGACATAATGTCAAGAACATTTCTTTTCAGCATGTAATTCATCTGTTTTACACATCTTCATTATCATATGACCTTGCACACCAGAAGAGTCAATACCTTGCCACTGGCTATAAGAACATTTTGGGGTGGGTATTTTAAATATATCCTTACTCTGGTCTTCCAGACAAAATTAAGAAAGAAAAGAAATTTGTTATTTTTTTTACCTGGAAGTTAAAGCACCCACTTAGGAAATAATCTGGAGCCTAATATTTCCCTAGAAAGTTTCACATTAAATAGGTCTCATTATAAAATTCATCAGCTGATTAGTATTAATTAAAAAATGTGAATGCATTTTTCACACAGTATGTCCATGAACATATAAAGAGGAATATGGGAACTTCTTTTTCATTTTTTTTTGCAGTTAATGGGGCAGTGGTCTGTAAGAGATCTGAGAGACAATGGAAACAAAGATGAACTTTATTCATGGGCTGATGAAGAAATACCATGAGTCAAATTTTAATATTCACTTTGCAGAAGCAGTAAAATGTCCCCAGGGAGAGAACATCCATAGCAACATGGATTTAACCTGGCACAAAAGACAAAACATTGAAGGTGGACTTTCACAGTTGAAATTGCTAAATTGTCAACATTTTTCTTCAATGCAGGACTGCATTCCTGGGGAAGAGGAAGTAGAAGGGCAAGAAAGGAAGGGCTTTTATTCAGAATGCCAGAAAAGAACATTCAACAACACTGGGAGTGTTTGACCTGATACTGGTGAACAAGCAAACCATAACAGGCACCACAAGGCAAAGAAGAAACTACTTCTAGGTGCTAAATAGAGTGAAATTACTTATAGTCACAAATGTTTTGAATCCTCAAAATAGGAATATCTGGCAGCATAAAGGATGTACTATTGTTCAGCTGCATCTTAAGAAAATGTTAAAGGACATGAGCTAAAAAGGGTTCCTTATATGCGTTGTTATGGCAGAAGTGGTTAGAGCCAAACCAGATTGAGGGCAAACAGAAAAGAGTTTGTTTCAGCAAGTGCTGGTGGAATGACAGTTTTTCTTAATGTTTAGCATATTAAGTTTTCTTTACAGGCCTTTTGAATTTAAATTTTATTTTTTTTTTCTTTTGAAGTTATTTTGGCATAGAAGAAACATAATAAATATTTTAATAACTGTGTTTTTAATTTATCAACTTTAATCTATCTTTTCATACCAAACCCATGGCTATTTTAGATACTAGTCTTGTATTATTTTTGTAATTTTGGAAATATATATATGAATTTCTGTAATATCCATCACTATACATGAGTTTCTATAATATAGACATTTTAAAATGCTTATTTTGCACACTTTTGTAACTGCTTCTAGAGTCTGCCATAATCTTGTCAGAAGTTCAGCCATAAATGTTTATGGCTTCTTTTATTAAACACAACACATTACAGGTCCAGTATTTTAGATACAAGAAGTAAATAGACAGAAAATTGTTTCTGTTCTTATCAGATAAGATGTCATTTTGTGACAATGAATTCTGGTTATTGTTACCTCAATATCAATTTGACTGTATGCTTTTAAATAACCTTCCATTCCACATTACTTGGAACGTAATCTCTGTATTTGCACTAGAAGTACACTGTTTCTAAGTCCCTTATTGAATAATGCCAGCTGTGAGCCTGATGTACTCTTCCACATGTGTTATAAACCGATTATATTTTCATTTTCAAATATGACATTATTACAAGAGTTCTACTAACAAGCTGAATAACTAACATCCATATTTCATGTTCATTGATGCATGCATAAATTTTAATTAGGAAGCTGTATAAATGTTCAAGAATATACAATATAAGGAAAGCAGCAATTAAATACCTGATAATGCAATTACAACCCAGTTGTCTCTCTTAATTAAATGAGTTTTTCATTATTAGAAAAACAATATATGTCTATGAAACTGCAGGAAATCTTCTCCCAAAAGTTCTTGTACTTCTGTTCTTCAGTATCTAAAGGTAAATCAAAGCTATTGCTTTGTCACTCAGTTAAAGCATTCAGTAGAAAAACATGTTTTAGAGCTGCAGGAGGTGAACTGCCCATAAACATTCTGGTTCATTAGCAAGGGTGTCTGATGGGAGATCAGAAGGTAATGAATTGTCAGCACCTAACGAAACAAGGGAACAAACACAGTGTAAAAAAAGAAAAGACATAGTTCATGGAGAGGCCTCAGGAGGGCTCTTTGTTAGCAAAGTCAGAGATGTAAATGAGTTATTTACAAGTTCATTTGGGATAACATTTGAAATATGAGTCAACATTAAAAAATGCTCAAAAAATTCCTTATTGATATAACGGCAGAATTATCTTCTCACAATTCTATATAGATTGTAACTTCAGCTGTAAACTGTTATTAATACCTACTTTTCAAAATATTAGCAAAATGAAATGAGAAGACATTGTTTTCATTTAAATTTTGAGCCGCAGAGTACTGTCCCTTGTTTCCCATTCTAATATATTAATACCACATTTCTAATTTTATTATTTGGTTTATTTTAATTTTTCAATGTCTTTCGATCAACCATTTACCTACTTGTATCTCACTTTTCTTTAAGGTTTCTTTTTATGCAGCTGCAGATGTTATACAGAGTTTTGCACTTGTGTTGTAACCTTTTCAACATTTGTCCTAACCAAGTTATTTGTACTTATATTTTACACATTATTAGCATTCTCCAAGAAAGTGGAGTAGCATGATCAGAGCAAACTATGAGAGTTTCCGTCTTCATTTCTGCTATCAGTCAGTTCTGTGATAGCTGGAAATTCACTTCCTCTACTTCAGATACCACCACCTTTTACAGTCTGTTTGCAAAGATAAGTTTCTGCTTAAGCAGAATCTATTGAATAAGAGTTTAAATAATCAGCTTCTATGTTGGGACCTGTTCTAATCATAGCAAAGACTTGCATAAGACTCTTTATAGGCATCTGAAATCTTAGTTGGAGGACAATTTCCAAAAATACAAAACCATGTCTGTCCGTAATTTTTATGCATATTTCTTTTTTTCCTTTCTCTGATCTATTCAAGCTTAAATTATTAATCTCATAAGTCAGGATTGAAACTGCACATGTTTTGTTAGAAAAATCTGAAATTTTTCTTAGGTTGACACCAGAGAAAATACTATTTTATGTTGTCTTGTGCCATTAAAATCTGTCCTTATGAGGAAGAATGTTTCATAAAAGCAGAAACACTTTTCCAATCTGGACAGGCCTTCAGCTAACAGCTAGATTACAGCTCATAGTATTTTCTTAGTTTGATAGTTATACTTTTTACTCAAGACTTAAATTCTCCTCTCAGTTCAACTGATCTTGAAAAAACAGTGAAGTAGACAAAAGGATAATGAACTGTGGATTAGACAGGTAGGTAGATGGACAATCAGATTGGCAGATAAATCTCTTATTCTTCCAATTCTTTTGCATTCTAAAGCCCTGTCTCATAACATTATCTGATTTTTCTCAGGGGAGTGTTGTGATAAATTCTAAAATTTTGGGTAATTTTCATATACTGGTGATACTACGACAGAGGAGGAAAAAGTCACAAAAATTTATAATTATCCTAAACCTCTTTTGGTTTCTAGTATAAGATAATTCTAGTGGTTTCTTATTTGCTTTGGTTTCTAGTATAAGGCATTTTAGACTATTTTAGAAATCTACTATTTCCAACCAGGTGCCTCCAGGCATAGGTGCTCTTTCAAAAGAGACTCTTGTTCTCTGCAGGGTTACAAAAATTCATTCTCTCCCTCATGGTATAAGCACCACACACTGTAATCATGGTATTTGGCCTCAGCATAATTGGTGTGATCATAAATGCTGATGGATCAGCAAACTGTTTGCCTTGCAAAGTTCAGGATTTTGGAGATTAGATTCAAACTGTTGTGTTATTATTAACGTAATCAGTCCGACACAAAAAAGATGGAGGAGATGGCGATTTGGCAACACTTCAAAATAAGTCATGGTACCTTATTAATCCTTTGAGCTCATGCAGGATTGTTGAATTACTTAGCTAACCCCATTTGATATTAGCAAGGGTATAAGATTAATGCAATAGGAATTTCATTCTGATTTTATCTAAAAGTGGGATTAAGCCTACAAAAGGACCTTGAAGAAGCCTATTTTTCAGTTGGCTAGATTAGCTGACATGCCTTACAATCTTCCTTCTCATAGAAAGCAGTAATGCTCTTATTTTTTTCAAAGGACCAAGTGATTTTTCAGGACAGTCATCAGAGAGAAATAGAGGATACTGAAAGAATAAGGATGAATTCTAATTTTAAAAATTTTAATTTATCTCCCTAGAGAAGATAAACTTAACTTTCACTAATGCTTTATCTTGATATCCTTTTCCTCCTTGTTTTATATTAATGGTCCCAAGGCTCTTTGAAGAATGGGCTATTAAATATGGAAAATTACTGAACTTAAAGAATTAATATACTTATTGGTATGCAAAATCTTTGTCAAGTCCAGCTTTCTTAGAATCTCTTCCTAGTTTCTTTTCTTTCACAAGCATGCAGCCATGAAGGCTATGAAATTGATAAAATTCAATCATTTCTGTAAAGAACGATTTTTAATAATGTATTAATAGCAAAGATGTGGTATTCATGATGCACTTTTTATGCCCCACATGGCATAGGTATTTACAAAAAGGTCCTTCAAGTTACCTCCCCATGCTCAGCAAAGTTTTAAGAACTGCTGATGTGTGCTGAGATCAAGTTAGAGCTTTCTGTCTGCAAGTTCCCACACGTTCTGGTTTTTACTTCTTTTTGATTAGAAGTGCCTTTTTTTTTACAGACTACTCTTGTAGCAGTCTTTGGCAGCTATTTCATAAAATGTCTGTTGAAATCTAATTTTCTCCTTCATCTCTCTCATCTAAACATAGGGGATTTTGCTGACCCTGAATTGTACCTTATAGCTACTGGTGAGGTTTGTTCCAAAAGGATATATATTGTTTATTGCTAGCATATATGGAAACAGCCATCCTAGTGTATATATTTATGAGAGATAGATCAGTCATCTGTAGAAACACAGCTAAGGCACTCTAATTTTCAAAGCAGTCTGATAGAAAAGACCAAATTTTTATTCAAAATGAGTGATACAGTAATTTTTAACAAAAAAAAACCTACTTTGAGATTTTTTGTTCCCTGTAGTCAGCCTTTAAATTTCTGTGTGTTGTACCTCACAATTTGAAAACAAAAATGTTAAAAGTACTATTAATAATATTCTTCCTTCCTTCCTTCCTTCCTTCCTTCCTTCCTTCCTTCCTTCCTTCCTTCCTTCCTTCCTGAAATAAAAAGACCACTGACCCCAGACAGAATTATACAAATTCTATAAAATATTTGACTCTCCCATTTCCCAAATTGCAAAAATCCCTACAAACTCAAAACTGTATATTCATTTAGAAATATAATTATTATGAAAAAAGTATGTACAGTAATTCAGGTTCCAAATGGAAGTAATATTAAGTTGTCAATTATATCAAAACAGAGAATAACTAGATTAATAATGCACTTATTTTTGTTTTAAATATGCACTGCAATTTCTTAATGGTTTAGTTATTAAAAAAATAGAAATGTATCCAAGATTTTAGGTTTCTTTAGATTTTTAACTATGAGATAATTTACCACTCTTCGTATAAACATAAGTCTTTAAAACAAAAATGCATGTTGAAATGACCAACCATAGTCATGGTTGCTTTATTCCTAGCACCTCAGAAGCATAGGGATTCATTCATATCAAGAGTTACATGAGTGTCATGCTGAGATTCAAGATATAGGAAAAAAATGTGTCCCTATCATGTGCACACATACTTAATTATGAAAATGGAATTCTCTTATTTGTTTGCTTTTGCAGTTTTTTTCTGTGCTCTTTTTCAACTGTAGCTTTTTTATTCTCCAATTTTGACCCAGTTCCAGGAACTACTTCCTTAAGAGTACCTTTTCCAACCCACAGACGTGCTTTCTTCTCAGGCAGTTATTTTTTAGGACAATCAGTAAATAACTCATATTTTTAAGCATGTACTTTCTTGATATTAGCAGTTACTTCTTTAATAATCCATAGCTATTTTTACAATGGAAGCACAGCCTCTTTGAACAGCGTCTTTCCCGCCAGATTCCTTTGAAAATTCCCATTTTTATAACACTTTCAGCCTTTAATGGAAGCTACTCATGCTCAGATTATGAACTGAGGTCTTTAAATATATTGTAAATTCTCCCAGGAGACCTTTTTCTTGCTGCCCTAAGGGGAATACAGATGTCAACCTGTGTCATGTTGCAGTCTCCCTGCCAGTGACTCAATAGATCAATGGCATGCCTAACAGGAAAACTGCTTGCAGTAATGTGATAATTTTGAATCCAGATAAGTTTATTGTACTGTCTACATTTGCACTGTGATATCTGGATGCCCTGACTACGCTGTGCTGGAACAAAATCAAGTTCTGCAGCTAACAGTATCCACATTTAGCGCCGCGAGTTCCCTTGGTTTCCAGAAACACTAATTTTGGAATGACTACTAATCTTGTGCTGTTTCAGCTTGTTTTCTGTTCCTCTGTAATGCAGACAATATTCCTGCTTAGAGTTGCAAACTTTCAGATAGCCTCATCAGTAATGGGAATTAGATTTGAAGGTAATTTTTTTTGGTGTGTTCCTAGATGAAACCAAGCAGAATTCTCTGTTCTTACCATAATATTTATTGGGGGAGCACTTGTATTCAGCTGCAAGGAAATCATCTTCCTAGCTGGCCATATTCAAGTTCTATCTTCCCCTGTCAGATGGGTTGTTCTGCACACTGAGCAGTAGTGCCAGCACAGGTTCCAGGATGCTCAGCTCTGAAAGGTAAATTCACTAGACACAGAAAGAGGAAGAAAAGAGCAATGGCTTGCAAAGGCAGTTCATTGATAAAAAATACTGATGCCTAATGACAGCAAAATAGTGGATCGCACAGCGACAATGTTGAATTCTCTCTAAAACATGGGGGAAAAATCCAAATTAATCAGCTGCATAATTTCACCATCCTCTGAGTCCTGTGGCAGATGACAAGTACAGTTCATATCTCTTGAAGATACTGTTTCAGCCTCTCTGCAGACACAGGCCAGGATCAGCCTGCTTTAAATTCAGAGATGTGAAGTTACCACTGCTGCCAGGAAACAAAATAAGTAATTCTTGCTGTGAAGCAGTGGAATAACCCGAAGAAAATGCTGAGATTGCACAAGAAAGACTCTTTACTCTCAGGCAGTTTTGTTGACTACCAAATTAGAAAGCCTAGGAAGAAACCACTGCTTCTTCAATTTTTCTATTGTGTTTTTCCCTCGTTTTTGGGGGATTTTATTGTTTGGTTTTTTGGGGGGCAGTTTTGGTTTTTTTTCTTTTAATTTGTTTGTTTGAGGTTTTTTGGAGTTTGGTTGGGGGTTTTTGATTGTTTTTCTTTGGGGGTTTGTTTTAGTTTTTGTGGGGGGATTGTTCATTTTGGCTGGTTGGTTGAAGATGTTTTATTTGGTTTTATTTGTCTATTTTTTTTTTTTTGTTTCTTTATTTTTCATTTGTTTTTTTTGTGCAAGTGGGTATATTAGTTCTGACTTGAAGGCCAGAAAGAACTGAAAGAAAAAAACTATTTCAATAAATAAAGTAGAAAATTAAGTTCAGAAATTGGCTCTATCACATCCAGAAATTGATGCTCCAGGGCAACAGATACCATTTTTGCAAAACCCTTGTTTTTGCAAAACTGAAAGAATTTATGTATTCTTATTTCTCACTTAATCAATCCCTTTCACCTTCTGCTACTTTCCTCTTGCATATTTTGTTTCTAACTGGTGTGGGGGAAGATTTGTCATCCTACGCACCATTCTTCATCTTTTCCTTTCTCAATGTGGAAAAGAGAGAACAACCTTTCGAACCAATATGAGATATCACTTTATTTTCTTATGTCTTCATTTTTGACAAACAGTTTGATTAGGAACAGATTTGTTTCAGAGTCCATATGGTCATGTAACTTCACTGTGAGCACTCAAAGGCTACTGAATCAAGTCTTGGCTCCAGTGTACATGGAACCACTGATTTTGTGAGAGCCATGACTTCACCAATTCCCATTGGGAATGGTTTATGTTTAGAAGTTGCCCAAGCACTTGGTGATTTGTCTTCTCAAAACTGTAACTGGATTGTGCTGAGCTATTTTTCAATTCTGATCTCCCCATACTCAGAGATTTAATTATTGCTTCTTCAACAGAACTTCAAATGACAACCTCTAGGAGCTGGAAAATTTTTTGTTTAAAATCTAAACAAAATATCTTCAAGCTGCTAAAACCACTCCTCTATGCAAACCAAACACACACCTTCTACCTTGATTTCATACTTTTATGAGTATATGTATGACTGTATGAGTACAACAATGAATATGAAAAACTTCTCCCTCTCAAAAAAAATGGTGCTTTGAATATGTGTCTGTACATTATTGACATGAAGTGCTACCAGAAAGAAAAAACAGTGAGAAATGCAATGATGAGGCCTCTTGTGAAGTTTCATATCTTTACAAGGTCTGATATGTAACAATTATATTCTTAAGGATCAGATTTTTTTCACATAGATTGCCACTTTATCTATAGTATGTAACAATGCAGTTTGAGTAAAAATATAAACATTTAATCAGCTCTATAATCTCTATATTCTATTTAAATATTATATTTAATATGTCTGTACATCTTAGGAGCTCCTGCTCTGAAGGGATTGGGCTGGAAATCCCTGAGACTCTGAGGAAGCAGTAAGGAGTTCCACAGCATCAAAGATTCTGAAATCTATCTTTACAGGATTATAAATCTGACATAACCAATTTATCAATTTGGGGATTACTTCAGAGGAAAACTTTGCTAAAATGCATTCTTTGGGATGTTATCTAACTAGGAAATAATTCTCCAGGTCTCTGCAAAATGTTACCGTCCGTACTTGCCTTGGATTAAAAAGCAGTTACTGAAATCATCTTAAAATTGAGAGAGAATTATGTGATGTCAAATTATTTATTGTCCTTACAAATAAATAGCAGAAATATTAGAGAATATTTTTATAGGTACAATTTCTTTCCTCCTTAGGTTTCAAGAAGCAACCAGGACATCTTGGAAATTTCTTTTTCTGTCCTTTTCTTTCTTCTTTTTTATTTCTTTTCCTTTTCAGAGCAGAAAAATGTCAGCTCCAGACTTCACGTCAGGGAACTCAGGTCACCATTTCATAAATCTTTTTCTAAGAGGCTTAAAGATGCATTTCCCAGACAGAGCTTGAGTATTAGAAGACCAAACATGGCATGACGCTGTATACCCATATTCCACAGAGAGACTTGAAAGCGTTTCTGGGAATGCTTCTTCGAAAATCCAGCCTGCTTGATTTTGAGAGACTGTTTTGATCTGCATGGCCATGGAGATCCAAAGTGCAGTACTTAAAAAGGTGGCATGATCCTTCATCTTTTCTGTAAGGAACCTTCATACGAAGCTTAGGTTTTTAAAGGAATTTGATTTTTTTGTACTTTACAGGACCTTGTTGAGGAACAAGCAGGAAGAATGGCATAGATAAATCTTTATATTTGTACATTATGAGCCTGGATACCTACTGTCTCCACTTTTAAGACATAAACAAAGTCCTTATATTTCAGGAAAATACTGAAGTGTATTCTTTTATGATTTTGTTGAATATTAGTTTAATTGATTTACATACATTGGTTCTTCAGTAAGATTTAGATCACACCAAATTCATGAATAGTAATATTATTTTATATTGGGACTTTTTGTATTTTAAAAAAAATATACAATTTAGGCAAGCAAAAGAAGTCACACAAATAGCACATCAATGTATGTGCAGACTTCCATTATGCTGCACAAGTATTCATTAAGGAGGAAATTGTGCAAAGTCTAAAGAAATCTGTGGGATTCCATCATAATTTGGTGAGTTTTAGAAAGATACCATGCCCAGCTTTTTTTCCCAATCCAGACAAGAAATATAAAGGCCCCCAAGTGCTAATCAAGTCTAAGTCATCATTAGCAAGTCTGAAACATGCAGTATGGCAAATCTCTGTCCCTAATCCTTGCTGTGCTTTCTCAACCTCTGTCTATTTTGCATTTATATTTTTTCACCTACTACACGTTTTGTTTGTAACAAAATCTTTGTTGAAAATCTTTGGTTTTTTACACTGTGTGTAACAAAATCTACCTCTTATTCTGAACCATTAGAAGCAAGTTCAGTTTCTTAAAGGAAGGATTTTACATTAAGAAGCTAAAGGGGAAATTACAAGGTTTATGATGGAAAGACATCAATATGCAGACACTAGAGAAGGGCTACATTGATTTAGAGATGTATGAGAAGAATTATGTTACAAGAAATCTTGGGTTTTGGTTCCTGTCTTTTTGAAATAATTGGGAAAAAAGTCTGTCTGATTATACTGAAAGAAGGATCAGACCCTTAAATATGTTGCTATAACTCTTGTTATAGCCATAAGCCTGTGTTAGGATCTCAATTCTTGTATCTACCTCAGGAATAAGAACTGTTTATTTTCACAGTGGTTGAATGTATATTTCACTGATTTAAAATTTGTTTTGCAAAGCTGTCCTTGTCACTTCTAGACTGATATATTTGTATGCACTTTCCTCTTCCAAATTCTGTTTAGATAGCTGTAAAGAAAAAAAAAATCTGTCTGTACTGCTACAGCACATTGTGTAGCTAGACATAATTTTACTAGTCACAACCTCAGGACTGTTTACTGAGAGAGTTGTGAAATAATAACTTTTATTTAACGATTCAAACCTTGACATTAATTTAGAAATTGATTGAAAATACCTAGGACAGAAGAGGCACAAGAAGAAGAAGAAAAAAAAAAAACAAACAACTACCCCACACTTTAAGAAACTCTGGAATCTTCTTGTGTCTTCTTTTTTTTTTTTTTTTTTTTACAAGGGAATCAATATTATTCTTTTTTTCATTTCAGACTGTATTTTCAACCTCCTTAAGAAGTCCTAGTGATCTTATTAATACCCCTGATAATGCAAAGCAAATAAATTTTGGAAAAGCAATTCATTATCAATTAAACATTCTTAGTTCAAATCTGTTGTCTTTGTTCAATGTATTAGGCAGCATTGATCATACATGACAAATGACAGAAGAAGAACCAAAAGTGATTAATCAAATATTGGTTTTTTTCTAGATAATACAGTATAACAGAATTAAACGATAAGCTATTTAATTGCTTAAAAAGAAATGTGAGGTTTTCTAAAGTTTGATGGTGAACTGAGGTCCTTTTCCATAGACAACCCCTGGAAATAAAAAATACTGCACTTCACTTGAGAATTTGATATAGACCCTATCAACACTTCCAGCAACCCCGCAAACCTCACAGCTGATACATGCTAGACTTTACTTCTCTTGCTGTAATTCTTTCTATATGTCTATAAAGTCAACACAAGGAGACTGTGTGGCATATTTTCCTTTCTTCATATCTAATTTAAAAAATATAGATCTAATGAGTAAGAAGTTGAGGAGATATCATAGCACATTAGCAAATAAATGAGTTTCTGTTGGGTAGCATGATTGCTTCAAGGAAAATGAAAATCATCCAGGAAAAAAAGCTAACAGCAGTTTTAACAAGACCCCATTTTTTTTTCCATAAGTCCGCAGATCGAGCACCTTCTACAGCAGAAATAAATACAGTAAGTTTCTAGCTATCTCCTTGTATCCTGCCATTCACACCCTGTGCCTTTTCTATCTCTGATATGCACTGTCTCACCTTTTTTTCCATTATTCCCCAGCTCGCCTTTGTTGTTGTGATAACAGTGGAAAAGTTCCCTTTCAAGTTGTGAGATATAATCAGCAATTAAAAAAAAAATCCCTCTCTCTGCTATTAAATTAAACAGCAGAGGAACACGGTCTCAGCACCTTGGTCCACAGTTCAGAGTTTTGAGCTGCAATCACTACTGTGAATTTGAGCTTGTGCAAAATACTTCATTGTTTTGATCCTTTCCAAAACAGTGATTGAAAGTTTTCAAAAGCTTTATAGAGATTTTGGTGGAGGGAACAAGATACTTAGAATGAGGACATATCTTACCTGCCTTGGAAACTTCCTCATTAGCCAGGATTCCTAAGGGGATAAAATCTGGCACCTCACTTTCTGCTCCTACCTCCTCTAGAGTCCAACAAATCAAACTGGATACTTAAATCCAATAGGCTGTGTTTTCTTTCCCCTCTACATAGCTCTCTCATTCCTCATTTTTGGTTTGGTTTTTTTTGCTTTTCAGCTTTTGTTTTCTCTTTTCTTATTTTTAATAAACAAAAGTGAAGGCTACCCAATGAATCTTGAACATAATAACACAGTTCTTCTCTTTAATCTTTCTTTGGACACATAAATGGTCAAGTCAGAGGTGAATTTTGCCACTACTAATGAAAGCAAGCTGAAGCTCATATCTCTTTTGTGAGTTAATTTTCAGCATGTCCAAAATGGTTTTGCAGGTATTTGTTCAGCTGTCAATACTTTTCTTTCTCTAGCTAAACTGTAGTTTATCGGGGCTAAACAATTATTTTTAAAATATATTATTTTAAAAGAAAACAAAAAAAAAACA
Organism: Setophaga petechia; assembly: GCA_024362935.1. Classification (NCBI taxonomy): domain Eukaryota; kingdom Metazoa; phylum Chordata; class Aves; order Passeriformes; family Parulidae; genus Setophaga; species Setophaga petechia. The sequence goes on along the minus strand of JANCRA010000002.1, from coordinate 158,554 downwards.
GAGAAAAAAATTCATTCTTGCACCATTTTAACTTTTCCTAGTTGGTGTGAAGTTAAGAAATAATAACTTTAAAAATACTTCTCCAAAAAGCAATACTTGGAAAATATTGTGCTATTAAAGAGCAATATTTAGCAAAAAACATGCTGCCAGGGACTTTTTCAGGGACAAATGTCCTGTCCCAGAACATCCTTTGTAACACCTCCGAGTTCTCAATATTACCGCTAGTGGTCTAGGAGGAAACCACAATTTTGAAACATGAGTTTAATTTTATTTTCGCTGTTACTATATTGACAGAAGAACAATAAAAACTCCACCTGGAACTTTGAGTAAACTCCTCTGATAGAACAAAAACATTGCAGCTCAAAGGTGCCCCAATAGAGAAATAAAATACAACTGAGGAAATGTTAAACAACAAAACTGTGCTTCTTCACATGTGCAAGAGATACTCTGACTTCCTGGAAAAATGCAATTGTTTATCCATTGGACTGCTAAATGCAAAACTTGGCTACAGGCATTGTCATCAAAAACAGCCTACTATGAAATAGAGCTGGCCATTACAGCAGATCAGAGGGAATTGCTTCTTCTGGGTTGGTGTTTTGTTGTGGTTGAACTGGTGTGTGGGGTGTTTTTGTGGTTTGCTTGTTTTGTTTGAGGTTTTTTTAATACCTGGTCTGTACTGCAAGGTCCACGACCTTACCAAGTTTCTCACCAACTTGGATTTTTGGAGAAGTAAGACTGGGTATTCAAAAAAAGATTGAAAATATTTGGAAAGAATTAAATAATAATATGTTGATTGAAGTTCTGAATATCAAGATTCAGAAAATTATTCTTCCATTATTTTTCTGCCTCACCAATTGTAATAAAATGATTATTTATATTTTATTATTTTATTTAAGTAGCTATCAATCAGGCCTCTAATTGTACTTTGATTTTGGATAATTTCTATTTATAGTTTTCATATGAGCGATTTGTTTCATATTATTTTATATTTACTCTACAATCCAAGCCTGATAGAACATTTACTGACTTGAACATTTCACTTTTTAGTTTTTAAAAGAAAGGCTGGTGATACTTTTTTGGTTTTCAGATATGTTCAGTGTTTGATTAGTTTTCAATTTCCTTGGGTCGGAGGTTTAAGTTACATTTGCTTACAAGAATGAAACAATTGAAGTCTTTTCTCCATTTAACACTTAGCTGCCTGCTCTGGTAGAACTGTTTTCCGTTCCATTTCATAAAATATATAATTGTCAGAAGTCTAACCATGAGTCAGAACATTTCTAGGTCTTCAACTGGATCTGAATTGGCCACTACTCTTTTCCTTTCCTGGTCCAAACCTATCATGAAATAACAAAAGCACTTTTTCTCCTCAGGATTTGTTTGTATCTTCCCAAAGATTGCTAAAACTTTAGACTAATAATATAAATACACCAACTTTTAGAAGCCCCAAATGATGTCCCATGCCACACTATGTATCTGAGGGTCTCTCTTTGAGGCTTTTGATACAGGAATTAAAAAATGTCTACAGGTTTGGATGTAGTGGAAATTTGGGTTTGAAATCCCATTATCTAAAGATCTGAATGATAAGGCTTAACTTTCAGAGAACTGACTTTAGGTGCTTGAAAATAGAAATTTAAAGCACAGGTTCAAACTCTCAGCTTAAATCAAATCGTCAGAGTCAACAACATTTAGGGAACAGAAATACACACATATTCCTCCTATTTTAAAAGTTTAGTTTATCTTCCTGTCCTCTGCCTTCCTCTCTGGAAATGCATGGGGTTCACTTGTGGATCCTATGTAATATCTGCCACATCTACACAGACAATTCAGGTGCTCTGGGGTGTTTCACAGGCCAGGAAACATCATTATCTAGATAACTAAACACAACACATACTGGTTAGCCAACTGAATCATCCTCTAGCTTCTCTAAACTCCATTATATACAGGGTATAAAAGTCAATACAGGTATTAAAAGTCAATATATCTAATGTCAAATCCTATCAAATGTGTAAAAATGAAGCTCCTGATAGTGACTGTTTGCATGAAAGTGGCTGATGGTATCTTCACTAAATTTCAGTCCTTTACCTTGGTTTTCAACTGCTTCTGATGAAATGAGGAGTTTTTGTGAGGTATGAAGAGAATGAACCTCATCCACATCACTGAACAGCCTTTCAACAAAAGCATATGAAATTTAGCAATAGGAATTACAGTTAACCAATCATTCAATTAGTAGGTCTTTAATTATTGATTGCATTAATGCTGTATATTATTAATTTGATATTTTAATGCTATTTAATATTCAATCCTCTTTATTAATAGTTAATACTGATAAATCCATTCTAAGAGAAAAAACTCATACTGCAATGTAAATTTTGTCATGCAAGATGGAAACAAAGACACACACACACACGGAGTTTTATGTTGAGATACAAAACAAAGAACTGATGATATTAAATTTTGGACTGCATTGGGCAATAATTCTTCTCACTCTAGAAATTTGCATAATTTTTCCAATAACCTTACATGACTGTTGACCTTACTTAGATCTTTTCCATACTTTCATTAAAAATGTGCATTTTTGCTTTGCAATGTTTCTTTTAGGTTTAGCACAGTCTTATGGTTCTCTTTTAATAGCAAAGGTAATTTTAACTTGTGTACAAGATTTTGAAGCAATTTTAGCATGAAGTGCTACTGAAACATATGGCCCAATATTTATCTTGTCTTATGCAACATCAGTTTTATATAAAGCATGCTTTCCTGAAGCTGTTAATCTCATGAGACACTGCTTATTTTACAATATTTTTTTACTCCAAATTTTTGGGAGTGGGAAACCAGTTTAACATGAATCTCTCTAATGACTGGGAACAATTGTTACTTTCCTGCTTGGCAAGCAATTAAGACCAACCCAGGACAAGAGGTTTTCCTTCTAAGTTGCCATTAATGGTAGGGGTTGGTTGAAAACAAGGATTATGTTCCCAGCCCAAGCCAAACATGAGTGACTTGTGTTATAGAACTGGTGGGAATGTTACCTCCCCTGCATCACTGAATGAGACAAGACTGTTCATTACAATTCTTTTCCAGCAACTTGAATATTTTCCTATGATAATAAAACATGAATGATAAAGAACTCACATATTTATTTCCCATGGTTGAATTGCATTTATGTTTTTTTTCATTTTTTACTTGTAATACAAAAAGTTATAAAACAAATTCCTTCATTTTCTGGTCATTGGTAATTAATGTTTCAAAGGCAAAACTTTTTAGGCAGGTACAGAAAAAAAAAGTCAACATCATGCCAGGGTCTCAGTTAAATCAATACTAGGACTACCATACAGGTGGTATTTTCCTTTTCCCTGCTGAGTACTTTAACTGTCAGTATTACCCCGTATGAAGAGATCCAATTTTGGAGATTCTAAAAGGCAAGGTTATAAACTTAAACTAGCAATCAATATGCCATTTATACTGTATTGCCATTAAATCTGATACACAGTTCTAAAACTGTAAACTCTTATTTTAAGTGCACCTTTGTAAATAAGGAAATCAGAATTATTTTTTCAAAGTTAAAAGCATAACCCCACCGTCTTTAGTGATATATACATTCAAAGAGAAACTATGCACTTTTCTAGTAGTCTATAGTTAGTTAATATCCATAAATTTAGTTCGGCTGTTCTTTAAAAGACATGGGCATATTAATCAAAAGATGAAACTAACCAGACTAATTTTTGGCTTGTGGGATTGTTTTAAAAACTTGCAGTCATGTGAAAGAAAAAAAAAAAATCATTCTGGTTTGTCTCAAATTTCAAATACCATTAGATTAACATTTGGAATAGTTCTCATTTTCTCATATCTGAATAGTGAACAAATCCCAGAGACAGCTTTGCCATTACAATGTAATCAGTGTTTATTTATATATATATATTGATAGTAATAATTAATCGTAATATTGAGCATCTATGGAAGATTCCAAATGAATCTAAAAAGCCCAATGAATAATGGTCTCATCTTTTTTATATGGGAATTAGAGGCACAGAGGGTAAAAGAATTTGTCCAGAATCTCACAGTAAATCAGTAACAGTGTGATAACTAGAACAGAGATTTCCTGAATCTCATCTTTGCTTTAACCAGAAAATGATTCTAACCATGTGAACAAGGATTTGAAACACACACATTTAAAAGAAATATTTTCTGTAAGCAGACTGCTTAGTTTAAATTTATGGAATCTTGTAAAAATGAGTCTTTTCAGTGGATAGATTCACTGTAAAAATGGGAGCAAAGGTAGGGAAAGAGATAGTTTTATTTTTAGAGGTTTATTTCTCATTAATGAATATTATAGAGGCTTAAAACAGAAAAGGTCTGTCTTTAGCCTTTAACTAGTAGCTATATTAGAATATACAGCAAGTGAAATCAGGTGCATGACTAAATATATGACAAGGTAAATTTATTTTGAAGTAAGATATGAACTTCTGGAAGATTATGTTTAAAATTACAATTGTATTGTTTAAAAAAATATTATATCCACTCATTGCCTCAAACCCCGAGCAGCAATGAATTTATTCCCTCCTTCACTGGAGACCCATTTTATAAGAAATATGGTGACACAAACATCTCTCAATTTTTCTTCAGAATTGGTCCTTTGGGATACAGAATTAAGTACATGAAATTTTGTTGTTGATTTACTTCTAGAATTTCCTATGTAGCTTTCCCCTGGAGATAGATAGTGACCCAAACTGAAAATTCCATTGTTCTATGATTAAACTTACTTTTTAAAAAATATTTTCTCACATAAATATTTGTCATTTTTTTCTTGGACACAGGGCTTTTTTGAACAAGCATATTACTAATGGATTGTTATGCAGAGGGAAAGTTTTTGCTGACTTCAGTAAGCTTTTAAAAGCACAGGAATAACATTTATTGTTGCACAACCATTTTGGTGCTACTTTCACACCCTCTCCTTGTTCCATTGTAGAGCTCTGTGTTCCCTTACACACACAGAACCTTTTTATGTTGTTTATTTCATAAGGGTAGGTGTAAGCTTTTCCCTTTATATTTATGATTTAAACTAGTTTCCCATATTCCTTGACCTTCCAAGAGCTTATCAAACAAAAAAGAAAAAAAAAAAGAAGATATCGGGTTTGAAAAGTAAAATTTAAGAAGTGGAAATAAATCTGTTTTGTAAATTTTAATTAAGCAAGAAATGCCCTGTCATCTTTTGTTTTGAATATTTCCCCATATCTCAGTGCTGTTGATTTACCCTGCACTTGGCTTTTTTGCAATTCAGGAAAAGTCATTTCATAGAACTGACTGGTATAAGAAGGAACATTTTGTTCTTGTACTTGTAAAGCAGCACTGAACTTAAGATGCCTTATCTGACTCAGTCCATGGCTGCACTTGAACCATAATTAATAGTTAATGAAATCAGTGAAATGAGGAAATGTAATTGCAGCATCTTCTAATTTATGTAGAAGACACAGCTTCTGTGCTAAATATTCAAAAGTTCCTTAATATAATAGGGTACTATTAGGAAAGTTGGTTGTGTTGTTCCAGCTGGTGCTGATCTAGGTTAAGAGGTGACCACAGCCTACTGATAGCTCCTCATCACCATCCCACACACTTGCTGCCTGCTGCAGACTGACAATTGCACCCCCTCAAAGTATAACTGCAGAGGTAGCTGCCTCCCACAGACAGTTTACTTTTAGTGGTGTCATTTGTTTGCTTGTCACTAATTTTTGTAACAACCAAGGGTGAAGATGAACATATTAGGATGTGTCTTAAGACCTTGTCTGAATGATAATCTATGTTTTTTACTAGTTTATTTGATGTGTGCTGAGTTAATTTAGTGCAGAATACTGTACAGGCCTGTTTATTCCATTCTGAACCTTTGAAGTATGGACTGCATGGCTCTATTATCAAAGGTGTACCTAGGGGACTCATGTAATGCAGGAGTATCAGATGGGCTGTTGGATCAATAGATCACACACTTGGCTAAATATACTGATCCAACATTATTTTAAAATAGATGAATGAGCTTCTCTCAAAGGCAGTTGATTGCATTCCAAAAAACAAGGCATTATTATTATTTGGAGGTTAGGTGACTTGCATTCCACCATTAAGGTGCTGAAGCTTAACAAGTCACCAGTCTTTCTGGTGAGGCTTTCAACAGATGTAACTTGAATGGTCTTCCTGAAAATAGAGGGAACTTTTAAAAGGACCTTTATATCACAAACCTAAAGTTGAAGTACACTCCAGACATTTAAATGGAGTGAGCTGGATGTCACTCATAAAATTTACTACTAGATACTCATTTAAATAATATGTTATGTGTACCTGTTGACAGTACAGACAGTATAGACAATGTATTCCTTGGAATGTTATGCAAAAATCCTGAATATTCACTATCCAACAATGTAAAGAATGCTGATATCAAGTTGTAACTTTATGTTAGTACTTCTGCCCCTTAGGCAGATCAGGTTGTAAAGCCAGAAATCCTTTCCTGTGGGAAATCACAGAACTCAACTTTTTAAATGAGCACGAGACAGACTCACATAGTTTTAACCAGACTACAGTGCTGTGTTTCTCACAATTTTTTAATAGTGAGGTGTAGAGGAGTCATCCAGGATGATGCATTTATCCTCCTCTCTTCAAGGCAACAGTCTCATTGCAAAGCAGAATCTTTTCTTAGCAGTGGAAACTAGTGAGTTCTTTTATGGCTCAGACATTCCCAAAGAATGCAAATGCAGTATTTGCATAAAGTCACATGGGGAAAAAAAGGAATACCAAATATATAAAAGAGGAGGGAAAACTGCTAGGTCAATGAATGATTTTGAGAATCTAATTTATAGAACCTAGCAAAGTGAAGAGCATGGTGTGCTCTGGTTGCTCTTCATAAATGTACAGGGAAAAACACAGAAAACAAAACAAAACAGAAGTTCCTGATTGAGCCAGTTTAAAAATGTGGTGAGTAGAGATCCTACTTCAAGACAGATGTTAAATAAGTCGTTGGGCACCAGCTTTCAGGAGTCAGAAGGTAAAGAGTTTTCTGAAGCTACATCTGGACATTCATATTAAATTATGCGTCTGCACATGAGTAGGAGCAAGTAAAAACTACACATCACTGATGAGAGATAATCCAACAGAGATACTTCCCAAGGAAACTGTCCAAATTAAATACACTTGAAATTGACCTGAGCTTTTTTTGCCCCATTTTTACCCTAAGGGGATATGTGTTCATCCTAAAGGAAGTTGAGTAGCTTGCCAAACTTGGCCCTAGACTTCTCAGTTTGGGCCAAGAGCTGGAGGAGGCTGTTTAGGGAGGAAGTTAAAATTATTCCTTCCCAGGAGGAGGAACACTTGAAGAATCAGTCATGCCATTGCAACAGCATTATTTTGCAGTCCCTGATTATTCAGATAATATGTTTTTAGATTATATAATTACAACCTGATATAGGCAGAAGTATTGAAAACATTGTGCTCTTATCAAAATATTTGTGTAAGATGTTTTATTTTTCACATGAAAATTATACTAAAGCATAAAAATATTGCCTTTGTCAGTAGTGAGATATTTGCTTACCAAGACTAAAAGCCAAATGCAGCACTTTCTCATAGTGAAATGCAGTGTCACTTCAGAATACCCTTATGAGCTATGAAACTTTAGATATTTTTTGCACTAATTTGACTGGTATACTTTCATTTATGTAGAGTACACCCTAATTTCACTTCACCACTCACCTCTCCTAGAACTCAACTGGACCTTAGTAAATAAAGTGCAGATGTTTAAGGAAAGCAAAGCTACAGTTTCTTTACAGTATGTAAACCACAATTATCATTCTGCTTAGCTGACCTTGGTATCTGCAGGGTCATTCTAAAATTCCCCTCTTCTAACCTGCCCTGGTTGATGGCACCTTTTTTTACCTTTTGTTTTTCCATGCCTGGAGCACTTGCTGGTTTTTCGTACTATCTCTGGTCACCTGCTGTGAAAAGTCTAAGCAAAACTGTTTAAAAAATAAGATTCTCATTTTTGGTGTTATGCATGATGCCGAAGTCAAACCTTGGATAACTTCAGCCTAAGTGCCATGTCCTCCCTTTCCTGGGTGATTCATTAGTGGAGTCATCGGCCATGAGCTCTCCCTCTCCCTCAGGTGATTACCCACCTTTGTCCCTACTTTCAGCAAGTCTTTCTGAAAGTAGTTGTTCTTTCTGAAAGTTGATTTTTTCTATAGGTAGAGCAATTCAAACTTGACAGTGTCTTTAAGCACAGTCAAAAAGAGGAGTTGATAGTGAATAACTACAATTTCTGACTAATTGGGAAGATGAATTTATGTTATGAAGCATGTCTCAGACAGACCTCTGACTGTTAAAATGTCTCAATTCATGCCAGTTTTTGAACATTTTTCCAGTAACAAGCTTGCAATATTTTGTTAAGTTACTCAGTTTATCCACATAGAATAACAGTTTCCACACAAAATCCACTGTAAGTGCAAATAAAAGACTAAGAGGAACTGGAGTTTCTAAGATGGAGGGCAATCAGGACCTGTAATGTTTTGTAAAGAATTATGATCTACAATTGTGTCATGTGAAAAAGGGATATTTCCTTCATTCTTAACATTTGTCAATGACCCAAGAAAGCTGAGCCCCTTGTGCCTGAGTAGCCTGTGAGCATCCTGTTAAGGAGACCCTTCCCTGAGCAGTCCTGCTAGATTGGGAGGTGGTTTGACTGATTTATTCAGGGATATTCCAACAGCATAAAGGAGACCCCTCAGTGGGTCTTCCTCTTTATTTGAGCATATTCCCTGCTGCCAGTGACTGCCAGCACCCAGGAAGGACTCACACTAACAGTTTGCATAATTACACTCTATTCATATAAAATTGTGACAGGTGAAGATTCAACTATCGTACTGCATAAATATTCAAAGAAAAATACAGACAAGCTCTAGCCCCCAGAAAAAGTATTCAGCATGGATAGAGTGTGGTTCTTGCCCATCAGGTGTCCTTACAGGACAGGTTCAGCATGATCCCAGCAATTACAGTCAAGTTTTCTCTAACTTTCGCCCCATTCTTGAATTTTATACAATTGCTTTATGGTTAGTTGTAACATAAGTGACTCTCATCAACATAATTTGTTACTGACTGGTGCAAAATTCTCTTGTTTCACTTTTAAGGATACAGTCCAAAAAAATGAACCTATGCATGGTGGTATCTTGTTGTCAGGTAACTTTTGGATGGAGGTGTGGGTTAGCATTACAATTAGGCTGTAATGAACCAAGTGAATCTGAAGACAGTGATTTCACCCAGTGGTTGGCTCAGCAGCAGGACATATTCCCCTCTCCCCTGCTCGACAGGCATTATGCACTTTTCTCATCTGCACAGTTCCATCAAGTTCCCCCTCTGCAAGGTTTTCCACAGAGCCTGGCTGTGGTGTCTCCACTCTGTTCCCTCCTCTGCTCCATCACCCTCAGCAGGTGCTGTGGCTGCAGACTGTGGGTGTGAGGAATCACCATGGAACAGGCTTCAAGACTGGAATGGGTTTCTACATTCCATCCAGCAAGTAGCAACTGTATTTTACCCTCTAATTTCCGTATCAATATAACCTCTGTTAGGATGTGAATAAAACTTCTCAGTTTCCTCTGATTTTATCCCCATGCATCTTTCCACCAATTGGAACAGAATAGATTAAAATCTTTTTTTTTATGACCCCTTTAATATCACTGGAGTTACACCTCTAATAATGAGGAAAGCAATTTGCCCTTTTGTACACAAGTTGTGTACTCTTCCTCAGTTCCAACTGAATTAAAATCATCGAGTTTTCAACAGAATACCAAGAATCAGATTTTTATTCAATGTCATGTTGCACCAAAAACAATTAGGAATTTGTGATGCCTTTGTAAACCAGTTAAACTCACTGAAAACCAACATTAATCATTTTTACTTTTACATGCCTTGCATAGTTGAAAGGAATTACTACTACCTGTATGATATTTTAGGGATTCTTTCACAGATTCTATGATTGCTCATAAATTTTTTGCCCTCATGGACAATAGATGTCAAAGATATCTGAAATCAGAAGTGAGTTGCAAATGTAATATTCTCTAAGTTCATGTTTCATGGGGAAAATCCTGGTAGAAAGAAGTATAACATTATTTCCTGAACATTATTACTGAACAAGTAATCTAAAACAAGTTCAGTTACTTGCTGAGAAGGATGGTAGCCATGCCACAGTTATTTAAAAACTTGTCTTCACTCTGCTGCCCAGTAAATCAAGCAGTGGTAAGCAATCTAAAAAGGAAAACAAACACTTCACCCATGCACACTGAAAGTGCAGTGTAAGCACCAAGCTGGTAAATTCTAGTGTCATTAATCTTATTCTACAGGGTTCCCTGTCACTGTCTCTGTGTTAGGAACACATACTCAAGTCTGCATTGAGAATGAAGAGCCACTTTGTACTGTTTTGAAATTTGTCTAGCTAATGCATGTAAGAATCCTCTTTTTTTTTGTGCTGGAAAAATCAAAACAGCTGAATCATAATAGATCATATATTGAACTAGAAAAATGCTTTTCATCCCTCCACCAACCAAAGTATTGAAATTCCTTTTCTGTTTGCTTAAAAAATATGCACTAAGACTTTATACAAACTTACATTACAGTTTGGCAAGTCTTCAAGTGAAATTTTATGAAAACAGAGGTACGTCTGTTTCATTTCCATTCACTGTATGAGTACTCCAGTGCATACTCTTAGGTCCAAAATTCTTCTTTCCCGTTGCTGCTACCTAAAAGTAATACCAATTGAAGTGCTTAATATGCAGCCTTTCACTAGATAAATGACATGCAAGTAGTGTGATTATACATTAATTACAAAATGTAGCCTTTTACTCAGCCCTCTATTGGGTTGTTTCATTCTCTCCAAGCGTAGCCCATTTTGCTCTCCCCAGTGGAAAGGTAATATAAATATAACAGAAAAAGCCAGCAGCATAAAATGTGTTAAAATCCTAGAATCATGCTACCTGGTGGATTAGCTGTGCAGAGTACCTGGTTTCTTCTTTTGTAATGTCCTGCCACAGCTAACATCATTGCAGAAAATTTAATTGAAGAGAGATGAATAATCAGATATAAATTATGTTGTGCTTATTATTGGACTGGGAGGAACTGAGTCTCGAAGAAGAGACCATCATTATTATTCTTACATAATAAAAAAGTGTGCATTAAAAACTTAAAAGCTAAGTACCCAGACTTTAGAAAAATAAAAAAAAAAATCCTGGTAAACTTAGATAATTCAGACATTGAAAAAGATAGAGGGGTTTTTCCTTTCTCAAAAGATATGTTCCAGCTTCATTGTAAAAAAAAGAAAAAAGCTAATTACAAACATAGCATCAAGTCTGTCCATTACTGCAAAAACACTTTGTCCTGAAAACAGAAATATGTGTTGGCAGTGGGTAAGTTCAGAAATTCTGAGGTTGTAGGGAGGCAGTCCATCTGTCCACAATGTATCACCAGAGACGCCACTGGGTGTGACTGAACAAAATCAAGTTAGTAAAAGGCATTCTTTAGGAAATACTTGAGACTAGGAGAAGTCATATTTGATGCTTCAAACTCTGGAAAGATGAACAAACAAATAAATAAAAGCTTAACATTTATAAGAATGGCATTTTGTCTCTGTGTGTGTGTGAAAATGCTTATCTGTGCTATACATTAATCAAAATTAAGATAGACACTGAATACAAAGGCAGCATAATAATTTACTTCTTTCAGTACATCCCATTAAGTGTAAGGATTCAGAATTGCAGAGAATATGAACAGGATCAGGACCATGGTCCTTCACATTTTGGCAAATGATTTTTGTCTAATTTGAATGAAACATTTCTTTTAAATATATATTAATTTCTTTATAAAGACATATGAATTATTACATTTGGGTTCTTCATGATTATGTGACAAATATTCTTAGATTTTGACCTTTTAAAAATATAATCAGCTCCTATCCTGTTGGAGGTTATACTGTCTTTTATATCCTTAATTAAGGTATCTTAAATTAGTAGAAAGAGAAAGACAATATGGTTGTAATACTATATAGCAGTTAACCAAGTAAAAAGAGAAGGCTAAGAAGAAATATCAAATTAAAACTTCAGTTTGCCGGTGTTGCTAAACTGTCTAAACAATTCCCATCAAAATAGACATAATACATTCTCTTTTTTAAACTTTCATTTTGTTTAAAAGTAATGAAATATTTCTGCAGTAATAATGGAAAGAAACAAAAAATCCAAACTATCTTCATATAATTCAAATGAGATATGTGTCAATTTCCTACAGTTTTATTTTCATTAAAAATAATTATTAACTATATAATGATGCTTCACGCATACATATCTTAGCAAAGTTCTTCTTTTATTTATATGGAAATATGAAAAAGCTTCATAGAAATTCAAAACAGGAACTGGGTCTTCATTAAAAATATCAAGAGTTCGTAGAGTTAAATGATAATAATGACATCTCTTTGTAACCATTATGAAAACTTAAATATAGTTAATGGGACTAAGCTAGACATAGTCTGAAGTAAAACTCACAATACAGGGAATATCTTACAGAGTTCAGAACACTGAATCAAAGAGGCCAAAGGAGAAATTTTTAATTTACCTAACTACCACTGTATTTAAAAATGAAATTTAAAATTAAAATATATTCCTTTTTTAAACTGAATTTAAAGTGACTTTTGTGCAGTGTAATCTTCATTGTCTCGACGTGGTTGACTGGAGAGAATGAAATTAACTGAGTAGACTGCATGCCATAAAATATTTTGTCAGGGAATAAGGGCAGATATACATATGGTTGGATGCAAGATACTATTTCAAAATGTCATTTTTTAAGAAAAACCTGTTGAAATATTTGCAGTTAGAGAAATGCTTCAATTAAGGTAAGTTATAGTAGTTCATCATGCTTTATGACATCTTGCTAAACATAATTCCAAAGAATTAAGAAAGTTGTTGTTGTTGTTTATTATTATTATTATTATTATTACATTGCTTTTTTCCCTCAAAAGTGGTCTTTTAGCATGAAAGAATGTTAAATTAATGGCTTGGATTGCAGCTTGTATCACACCATTGGTGGAGCTTGGTCCCAAAGCCTAAGTGCATGGTCAAAGCCAGTTCAGCCAAGGAGCTGGGTGTGCTTTGACTGCATGCTTGACTTTTAGCCAGGTGCAAAATCTGCTCATATGTTTGCATATGCCTGGGTTTTATTCTAAAGCATGGCAAACATGTTTATTTTGTGTCTGTGTGTGGAGGAAGAGCTGGTTCACTGCTGAACTGCTGTGCAGTTGCAGCCTGTTCTCAACCACAAGGTTTATACAGAATTTCTGTTCCCTTGAAGCCTGAAAAAAGATGGCACATTTGTTGTCCTGACACCTTTATTCCTCATATGCAAATCTGTAGGCTATTTTTATTTTGCTCTGTGTTCAGATTTTCCATAATGAGGCTGAATCAATTCATTTTGTGGGTAGTTCTAGTTCATGGTTTGAGCTCATAGCTGTACTGCTGGAGTTTTCTTCTAAATTTACAAGAACTATGCACTAACACGAAAAGGAAAGGGTGTTAGCTGACCTTGTGGGAGACCAGTCTGAACCTGTAGATTTGACCAGGGCCTTTAATTTAGTTCCCTGAAAAATGAATCCAGTTTATGCACTCCATAGAGTAAACCAGTGTATAGAAAGTGGAAATTTGTTTCGAAAGCACACTCCTGATGGGAAACACTTCATTAAATGTTGATATTTTAGCATGTTTGTTCATGAAATTAAACCAAAAAATTGGAAAACAGCAAATTATGTAAGTTAAAATCAGCTAAAGTGTTCCAATTAAAGCACATATCTGAGTGCAGCCTGGAAATCATCTTTCATTTATTACAGCTGTGACTCCACACTACTCTGCCCTGTGCACTCAATCTTTGGATTAAATATAGAGAGAGTATATGGACTTTATTTTCTGAGTAGTCTATGTAGTCTATATTTTTCATGATACAGATACTAAATTGATTAAATTAGCTCATTTAATATGGTAGCTTCCTCAACTGATAAAGCAGGTGGTAATAAATCAAGTCTAGCTGTGTGTAATGCTGACAAATTCGACAAGAATTTTAATTTTGACTGATTCAATAGAAAATGTTACTTCTTGGCTTTGTTTACGTTCTGAAAGTCTTTTTACTTAGAAAACAAACTTTTGTAAAATGCATTTAAAAATGTGCATAAGAGCATTTTATGTTTATATTTTTAATTAGACTTGATTAATTTCTCATTGATAACCAATATTTTTTTGTCATTTTAACATTATAAACAGTGAAAACTGCTTGCATCTTCTTTCTTCAATAGGCAATAAGTTCACTCAATAGAACCTGACTATTTTTAATAATAGTAAAAAAAGTCAAGTAAGTGAGTATGCTGGAAAATGCTAAGAAAACTTAGGCATGAGGTATACTTGTGCTTTCAAAGGGCATGCTACCTCAGATTATATTCAGTTTTATCAGAATACTAGCTAAAGCCTAAGATTTTCAAACAAACCTTTTTATTCACTGAAATAGTGCATCTGGGTTAGGGAAAGTATCTCCTTTAACTGGCTACCTGTTTTAGCTGTTTTACTTCTAGACCCTTCTCACCAGCCATGCACTTTAACATATTCTCATGCCACATCCCTGCTATTCGGTTATACCCAAATCAAATAAGTTGTGTGTCACTTGCTGGAAGTACTGCAGGTGTTATTGATCTTTGTGCAGACTGAAATTCATGGTGTATCCCACCCACAGTGTGGACAAACCAGTCCCAATCTAGCAGGACAGCGTGTGATTTTAGGATAAAATCCATGTACACATGGATGCGCAGAGGCACAGCTGCGCCAAGGGCAGCCCCGGCAGTCTGGAGAAATGAGCCTTTGACCTGGCTCCTCCCAGGGCATCCCAGGAGGGCGTCAGCCCCAGGGGCTGGGCACAGCACTCATCAGGACCAGGCAGCTTTACAGCTGTCTTGTGCCTATGGTTTGCATGTGCCTATGGAAATGCATATTAAACCTAAATATTGGATACACCTGTAAATTTGGAACTGTGACAGGCTCAACTCTATTCCAGATTTGGCAGCTCCTAACATTAATTATTAAAATCGTGTACTTAAGAAATAAACCACTTTGATTTGTCAAAAAATATTATTCTACAGAAGGCTCAAACGAAATTTCTGTGATGAATTATTACAATATTGATTTAATGGGATGTTTGCAATTTGCTTCCTAACCTAAGGACTGTAAAGTATTTTATCCAATACCAGAAAAATGTATACCCTTTTGTTTCCTTATCAAAAAAAATAAATTCCAAACATCTTTAAGACTGGCAAAGTAGCATAAATAGTTGCTAATTATGATCAGCCTACATACTCCTTAAAGAAATGAAGCAATGAGTGCTGTAAGGTCATTTTTACAGAGGGAACGATAGTATAGTTTGAGAAGACATTAAGTTTAAAATGGAGTTAGGGATTCTGGAAGATGAAAAGCTCATGGTAAATCCCCAAATGTAAGGTGGCCATGAAAACAGTGAATGCTGTTCCTAGACTGCATTACACAAAAAGCTAACTCTAAATCAGCCTGAAAACCGATAAGAAAATAAGACTCCCACATCTCAAACAAGTTTTTTAACTGCAAGCTTTTTTTAAACAAGCCTCCTTGAATATTTGTTATTGGAATTAAATTATTTCTGAAACAGAGTACCAATGATTGAAACCTCCAAGGACACGGAACTGAAAAAGAGTTTATCTGTATTTCCACACTGCAGCAATGAATGTTTAAATATTCATAAACTGTAGAACAGTGTGAACAGAGAAAACATAGAACATCTCTTTACATGCTCAGACTGTGTACCTTATAACTTCTGATAAGTGGGAGCTGTGGTTTCATTTTTCCTCAGGCAGAAATGACACTGTGGCTAGCTGATAGCTCTTTTCCTAACACACAGCTAAAAATAGGGTGTACCATTCTGTACTGCCAAACTAATGCCCAATAAGGATTAGTATATTTTTACTTAAAATTTTTGGCATGCTCTAACAGGCAAATTGTTATCAGACCAACCAAATTACTTTTTTTCTCAATAAATTCAGAATGTTTTTGATCGCCTCTACTCAGAAGGCAGTGTCATAATTTAGCATAAGTGACACCACCACAGGAAAACTATTCTTTTTCTCTAGAGATGTTATATGAATGCTCTGAGAGTGATCATTGCCCTTGGAAGACAAGAATCACAAGAGAAAACTTAGCTTCTCTAAGTTTCTCACATTTTGTTGTAAGAAATTTAGAGAAGTTCCATCTACTTACATCAGATAAGAGTATGAGATGGCTGACCCAGAAGAGTGATCTTTACACAATACATTTCACAGAATCACAGAATCTGCTGAGTTGGAACTCACAAGAATCACTGAGTCCAACTCCTGGCTCTGAACAGGACCAAGAGTCACACTGTGTACCTGGGGACATTGTCCAAAGACTTCTTGAACTCTGTCAGGTTTGGTGCTGTGAGCACTTTCCAGGGCAGCCTCTTCCAGTGCCCGACCACCCTTTGGGTGAAGAACCTTTTCCTAATACCCAGCCTAAACCTCCCCTGACACAACTTCAGGACATTCCCTTGAGTCCTGTCACTGTTCACTAAAGAGAAGAGAATGTTGCCTGCCCCTCCTCTTCCCCTCGTGAGGAAATTGCAGACCCCAATGAGGTGTCCCCTCAGTTTCCTCTTCTGCACGCTGAACAGACCAAGCACCCTCAGCAGCTCCTCACACAGCTTCCCCTCAAGTCCCTTCACCATCTTTGCCACCCTACTTTGGATACTGTCTAATAATTGAATATCTTTCTTGCACTGTGCTGCCCTGAACTGCACACACTTTTCAAGGTGAGGCTGCATAGTGAGGAGTTAGGGAATTTTTTGATCTGGAAAATGTATTAAGGGAATTCAATACATGGAAAAAAGAAGTTAGAAAAATAAAAAGTGGAAATGAATGGAAATGTGAAAAACATCACCATATGCTCTTCGGTGTTGTAACAGTTTGCAAAGCAGTTGACATGTACTCTATCAGCTGAAGACATTGTTCTATTTCAGTGGCAATTTGCTGAACCTGGTACCATCATTGCTTGTTGGAACTTTATATCCAGTACTATGCAGGAAATCTGTTTTGATAAAATCATCATGTTTTTAAGTCTCCTGGCCTTAAAAGCTGAAATCTAAGCTCACTTCAAATTGGCAAGGCATTAATGTTCTTGCAGGACAGAAGAATATGATTCATATTTATTTGAAAGCTTTATATGAAAGAGTTATAGCTCTTCTTTTTCTGTTAAGGCAGGTTGGTGTAATGTATCCTCCTTGCCTTGTATGTAAATGATCATGATTGCTAGTGATATTTGGGACCTACACCAAAAATGGCTGTTACCTAGGATGTGAAAAATAATGAAAGACACATTCTTTGTCCCAGAAGACTGAATGCATGGGGTGAATGAAATGCAATTCACTCAACTCACAGTCAGTTTAATAAATAAAACTTATGAAAAATGCTTATCTATCCACCTGGGCAAAACAAAATAGCATTTACATGCTTTTAATCCTGGATCCCTCAGAGATCATTTTTTATGATATTTTTTGTGGTAGTCTGAATAGATACAAATTAAAGGCTCTTTAAGTATCATTCATGAGGTTCATAAATGTTCTTTGTGGAAATTAAAGTTGACTTGTCGCCTGTTGAACATGGACAAATGTATTACTTATTGAGCAAAAAAGGAATCTTTGTTTAAGTATTAAGATGAGACATAGCCTGTCTATTTTACTTGCTAGAATAGGCCTGCACAATGCTTGCAACATATTTTGTTAATAGAATGATTTTTAACCAACAAGGTAGCTGCTACTGAAAAATATTAAGCTTATGAATAAAAGAAGTATCGGTTTTACATTATTGGATCACAGCTCAAAAGGCTGAAGATCTACATGTCTGGCTGTAATCTTGAGATATGAATACACAGTACTCTTTTGTTTTACAACACATGATAATGGAGGATTTTTATTTTTCAGCCAAAACTGTGCGTTCTCAGGAAGTCGTTTTTATATTTCTTTTCCCACTAAGATATCCTCAAGAAACAGATTCAATTGCTGGTTTATTTCAAACTGCCATGAATATTTTTGGATAACTGTAAATGTTGACTCACAGCTGATGGAATCTCCAACTCAGCTAAATTGTATCCTATGCTATTTATTTATTAATCTCTCTTTTTAAATTATTAAGCATCTTACAATTGCACTAAGCAAAATAATTTAAAAAGTGATGGAAGACATATCATCAAAAGTATGAAAGAAAACAGCTCAGCAGGAGAGTGTGATGACAGACGAACATTAATTTATTTGAATCAAAATCAAATCAAGTTGTAGCTATGCTTATAACTACTACCAATATACTGGGGCAGAAGAAAACGAGGAAATACTGCAGAACTCAGAAAACTCTTTTATTTTATATGAACACATCTAATGGAGTAATAGAATATTTTTAAAAATTACAACCTGATTTTGACCTTCTTGAGATCACATTCTCAATGCTTCAGATTCAATGCAGTTAATTAATTAACTTTAGTGAGTCAGTTGCATAGTAAATGAATACAAATTAGAAATTTAAGAGGTATTCTTTAATGATACATTGTACAATGCAGCATACATCTAGAGTTAGTAGAATGACCTACATAATTAAATAGAGATAGAATGAAGAGGTTTTATATAGATAAATGACTCTTACAGTCTACAAAATTTATTATAAGTGTGACAATTTTTAAATCTACCTCCTTTAATGATAAATTTTAAAATTTTCATTATAAATGGCATATTTGTGTCTATGAAAATGTATAGGGTATTTTCATAATTTCACTGTGGTCAAAAGATGTTAAATTCATATCAAATAATTCATAACATAACATTGCCCCTTTTATATGACAGAAAAATCTCATTGCTGTTTGTCAAGCCAAACTACAGAAAACAATTTAAATTAAGGATTTTTCAAGACATGCAAAGTGAAAGCCATCAAAGTATCCAACTGTTATACTAGTACAGACAAACTGTGTTTGTACACCTTGGCTTTTTCCCATACAAATAAGGGGATAAACCATTGGGCCTCTATGGACTGGTTGTGCCATGGCTAGCATAACACGGCCATGCAAAGGATGTCAGGAAGAGTGAAAGGAATCTCAAACTAGTCACAGAATAGTTTCCAGAGAAGGCCTTTTCAGTTTTCAGTGCTTTACATGACTGACACACTAACATTTGCATTTTTTAAAAAGTGAGCACAGATCACAACCAATATTTTAATAACACATTTTAATCTTTGAAACCTTGGTAGATGAATACTGTTTTCCTCATCCTATGTCATAGAAAATCACCATTTCAAATTTTGTTGGTTTTTTTAATTATTTATATATGTGCATTAAACCAAAAGTGGCTAAGTAACAAAAATATTTTAATAGAAGAAGATATATTATACACTCCTTCCTATACAATGTCACCTTTCCTTTAAACCAAACCTGAGATACTTCAAAAAAGTGAGTTCAATGTTGCACCCTCTTCCTTTTTCAGATCAGGAAATATTCCACTGAAAAAATATGTGTTTGCAAAGGAAAGAATAAGCTTTGGGTCTTTAAATACATTTGATGGGCTTTAAGCATGGAGCTTTTTAGTATAGATATACCAGTTGTTTCTTTTTGGTATCTTTAAAAGAAAATATATTCAAATTCTAACAGAGGCATACTTTATTAAACGAACATGGCTGGCATCCTGAAGATTGAGTCCTTCCGTGGAAAAGTAACTGCAACACTTCCCACCATATGGTGGTGGACAGAGTTTAAATGTAATCATACATTTAATCATAGAGCTAGTGACCTATCACCTGCAGAAGATTAATCACATGGGAATCCTTGACTTCAGCACATCAGAAAGCCTAATTTCCAGAGACATTGGTGGTTTACTGACTTCTAAACTGAATTAAACTTCAGTGAGTACTCGTATTTCCTGCTGCATCTTCTCACAACAATTCTTCCATCTTCTCCAATACTTTTTGATAGCATTCCTGGAGTTCTTACCTTCCATCTACATAGACTATCTTTGCAGTGAATAAAAAGACAACACTAGTTTTGGATGGTGTTATGTGTCTTTACTGGACATTGTACCTTCTTTGCTGATGAGCTGAATGCACCCATGGGTTCTGAGACTCTCCAGGTTTGTTAAGCTGCATTTTTGTACCCTGTGAAGGCTTGTCACGGCATCAGTCCTTCAGTCACTTGAACAAAAATTAATAAGGCAAACAGATAAAAAATAGTGGGCTGCATGTCTTAATAATCTATATTTTTTTAGGTAAAAAAAAAAAACATTTGACATACTTAGAGTGTCCTAGTATTTTGAAAGATAGTTAACAACTAACCAGCATAATATGACAACTGCCATTCTACGCAATATTATCTAAATTTTAAGTAAGTCTCCACAAGGTTCTTGTTTAGAATCTGTTATTCAGCTGCTTCTAGAAATGTGTTATCTGGCTTTTAGTATATGAAATTTCTCAATGATGTTAGTACTGCTTCACCTGTAGTTACATCAGTAACTGTGGAAAAGCTAATACTTGACAGTCCTCTCTGACATTTGACCTGTATAGGTACAGTACTCAAAGGCCTGCTTCTTTCTAGTGCTGTGTTTCCTGGAGCTTCTGTCTTGTGGACAAAAAGTGGCATCAGTATTCTCTATAGTTGGCTGAAGAGTGTAAAATGGATACCAGTAAATTCTGGGCTATTGAAACTTTGTGGCAATGAGAGTTATCATAGAATCACAGAATTGTTTAGGTTGGGAATGACCTTTAGGATCATGAAGTCCAACTGTCGGCCTAGCAACACCATGCTGACCATGAAGCCATGCCCTCAAGTGCCATGTCCACACATCAGTAGGATGAGGCAGGTGCACACCTAAGATCCCTTTTTAACAGTGAGTTACTAATAAGACTTTTTCAACCAAATGTAGATGTCTACAATGTGCATTCACAGGAAGCAGCTATGCATCATGCTGTTATTCAGATGATTATACAAGTATGTTAGCTGTGCAAGGATAACCACTGTTTTGTTAAATTTAGTGCAAAAGAGCCTGGACTACTTCTTTCGCCCACAGCAACATGAAAATCACAGACAGAAGGTATTTCCTGTTCTGAATGAAAAACACTTATTGCTACCTTTAGGAGACTATTCTTGACTATGTCTATACCTATATAGTTTCTTGGCAACATTTTAAAATAGAAAAAAAAAACAAACAAAAACAAACCCCAAACCCCTAAAGTTTATACATTTCCTGACATTTACAAGTTCATTCTTTAATGTGAGCTTTTAAGGCCCTATTAAAAGAACCTAGTTAAGAGAAAAATTTAATAGAATGGAAAAATTGGAAGGGGTAATCACAAGTGGATGGCTGAAACAGAAGCAGTCTGGTGAAGTTGATCACAGTTCCAAGATTTCATTATTAGCAGAATAATTCTCATAGTGGCTTTCATGACTATAAGGAATCCAAATTATATCCCTGCATGTTTCCACCATGAAAGACAATTTTAAACGGGATACACATAAATAGAAGTGTTAGCATTCAACAAATGAAATCATTCCCAAATTACCTCAAGTGTTCTTCATATTTTGGAGTAAGATTTTTTTTATTTACTATGAACAAGATCGATGGTTATCTGGTAGAAAAAAGAGGGAGATATTAACAGTAGATGAGGTCAGCTGTGTTTACCTGAGTAAAACTCCAAAACTAGAAATTCTCCAACCTATATGGACAATATTTTGCAATGCTGAATCTTCTCCCCCACAACCCCCAAGAAATTCTCTAAAGTTCATCTGGAACCTTCCAAGCTGTTGTGTCCATTATTGCCTCTTGTGACATTGTTTGACACTTATGAAAAGAAAATCTCCTACATTGTCTGTTTATTCTTTATTTTGTTTAATTTTATTTTTGATAAACCCAAACCTTAAGTCCTCAGTGTGTTTCAAAATGCTTTTTTCTATTTTGATTGCATGCTGACTCTTGCATCTGCATAATAATATGGCTCTTTACCTTGAAACACATATAAAATTATTGGTGCACAAGAACTAAATTTATACTAATATACTAAATGAGATCTATTTCATAACCTTGGACAAAACAGCAAAGTCTGTGTACCACTGTAAAATTTTCTTAGTGTTTAATCCTGGATGTTGTCAATACACAAATGTGGTGATTCTGTGAACTGTCTCAACTGTGCCTAAACAGAGCTTGAAAACTGAGCATGTTACTTAGCCTGGCACCCCTTAAATCACCACCTATTGTTCTAGGATGCAGGGAAAAAACAAGGGAGGCCTACCCTAAAATTGATTGAAAGTCTGTTTAGCAGTGGCTTATTTAGGTCTGATTAACTTTGGTTTATTTATGGAGATACAGGCAAAGCAATATGCTTCTGAAACTTTTTACCTAAGGCAGCCAGAAAGAGAGGATAACTACTCTGTGTGTGAAATAATGCTGTTAACTATGGCTGTCAAGGTCTACTTGTAAAATCAAGCACATTAGTGCAAGAAGATCAGTTCTCAGATCAAGGATAAGAAATTCTTTGTTCATTTCTCAGTTTCATCATTGACTTTCAAGAAGTCACTTCATGTCTCCATACATCAGTTTCTACACAGGTTATTATTTCTGCTTTTTAATTTCAGGAATTTTGCAACTCTCATAGTACTGAGTGATAAAAATCTCCAAGACACCAATAGGAACATAAAAGATGTTGTACACTAAAAATGTGCATGATGTCAACAGTCAGCTCCAGAAGTCCTTTTCTTTAACAGTTTTATTCATATCATTGCACAAATAAGCAATAATGATAACATTTGCACTGATCATGAATGATTTTTCAACAGGATTTTTTAGTATGATAGCTTCTCAGTCCCTAAACAACAGAGAAAGTCCAGCTTTCTCTGGCTTTTAAAAAAAGACAAAATATGGGTGCCATGCAAGGCCAACATCAGAAAAAACCTAAATCCTTCTCAAGAGAATAGAGCAACAATAGAAAACTTGCCAGCATGCAAGAAAAAAAAGATAAAATGTTTATTTCAAACAGATAGAAGTTGAGCAAGTGAGAAAAAGATTATCTCATCACACTGACAAGGATCTTAGCAAAGAATTTCAAGAAGCCAGAGCTTGAAAACTATCCTCAGTGGATCTTCTTCCTCCTTTGCTTACTGATGTGTAGCACCAAAGGAAAAGCAAACCAGGGTATTCATTATCATTTGCCTGAAATGTGCATCCAAGGGAAGATTGCTTAAAAGTTTTCCTATTCTCATGGCTTCTGTGAGTAGCTCTGAAAATGCGTGCTTAGATCTAGATATGGGTCTGGGATACAATTTCCTCCTAAGGAGAATCTATAGGACACTTTTAGTTTCTGAAAATGAACTTGAGGAATGAACATTAGCCATTAAGTTATATTTTGAAGAAAAAATAGTCTGATCCTGCAACTTCATTTTACGTCAGATTTTTCCACTCCTGCTTTGTGTCCTGTTCATTTTGCTGGTGGCTGAATATAATTCCTCCCTCCCCCAAGTCTATGGTAAATCCAAGTACTATCAGTGTTAGTAGGGCCAAAAACATCTATAATAAAACTGGCACAGTGCTATTAGAAATTGGTTCATTTCTGAACATCAAAAAAAAAAAAAAAAGCCTATTCAGAAAATTAAACCCAGGAAACTTAAAAACTTAAACCCAGGAAACTGTGTGAATAAAATAATTGAAAATGTGAATATTAAGATATGAAGAAAATAATCTCATAAATTAAAACATACTGAAGAACAGAGATTAAAAGCAATACAAATAATATTAATGGCATAAGATATGAAGAAAAAGAAAACTAATGTAATAGAATTAGCTGATAAAGCTACAGAAATCCTAAAAAAATAGAAAACTGAAAGTTAATAAAAACATCTAAAAGCTTAGTTTAAAGGCAAGAAATATTGTGTGCTTTGACATAAATGACACTGTCAGGACTATTTTTCCCATTTACTGAGCACAAATACATGTAAAAAAAAAAAACAGACAATGGCAGAGACTAAATAGAAAATGCTAAAACGGTTTCTTAACTGGTAATATTAAATGAAACAGAATTATTGGAGGTGTTACCTGTGGTGGGTTTGTTTCCTCCCAAATTTGCCCTAGACAAGGACACTACCACATGGCTGGTGAGTGTGAAGAATTCTCATCTATTCCAATGATAAGTATGGAAGAGAAGACAAAAATCTTGCAGTCAAGTTGCATTTTTAAAGGAGCAACAGATAAACCAAATAAACACTTGATTTTACCTATAAAGCAGAGGATGAGCATGTAAGAAAACATATCTTCTACATTGTCAACATGGACATTGAAATCATATAAGAGTAATAGTCCCAGAGATTTGAGATCCAACTGAGAAAGAAAAGCCATAAATTCATTAAATAACATGTGTTAGCTCTTGTAAGACTGTAAATTCATTTTGATGCTTACAAAATTAATATGTGAAAAAACAAAAAAGTGAAAGACACACAGAGCTGTGTTGATTTTTCAGGAGAATGAAAGTATCCTCAGTATCACATCTGCTCAACCCTTTTGTAAATTCAAGGCACCATTTGTGTAACTCCAGCGCAGCCAAACTTGATGTTGGCTGATGAGGAAGAATTTAGATTCTGCCAAGTATTAAAGCATAATAGTATAATGAACCTAGTCTAAATTTTTTTAAAAAACAGCTAAGACAGTATAATTCCAATATCTGCTAGAAGATGCTATAGCATACAGATGCACTTTTGAGTCAAAACTTAACAAAGAATGTAAATTCAAGAGGCAAGTTGTGAGAGTTTGCATGACTTTTTCAGAATTGTCTGGTTACAACTGTCTGCTCTGAGGTTAGACATGGAGGAGGACTTAACCCTTCCAGATATTTAGGTGTGAGTTTTCTTGGGGTCTGAGAGTATATTAACTCCCTTTTAATTACAGAGCAGAAATGATGCAATGTGTTGACATTCTAGTTCTGGTACTTCCAGTTATGTCATTCTGGTCTGTAGAAAAAGCCTTCTTCTGAGGCTGGAAATATTTCTTTTCAATCATTCTGTTTGGAATTTGAATGTTGAGTGTCATTCAACAGCCCTGTCAAAAATTATTTAGAGATTTTTTTATTTCACATCTGTAGAAAAGGAAGACTAGTTCTGCAATTGACCAAACATTGAGTCATGTCATAGTAGCTTCATTTCCAGGTGTATTTGACAAAACAGGCCAAGCACCTCATCTTGAATATTTATTTACCAGAAGAAAATGTAACACAAACAGTTCAAGTGAAGACACTACTTTTAGAACATCTAGATAGCATCTTAGGCAAATTAAATGTGTTAATTACATTGTATGGTACTCATATCTGTAGAATTAGTGTTAAGCTAATTTCTTGCTTATATATGTTTGGTCTTCAAAACACACCCTCTTTGAAAAAAATATCCAATTTTGGATTATTCATTTACAGCAGATTAACAAACAATGAAGTGAGACAGCAGCTAATAAGCAATATCCAAGCCTCATAACACAATTTTCTTTTTATGTGGCAGCCACCCAAACAAATAGAAATGTCAGGTGGATAAATGCAGTTTACCCTATGTAAGGTCTATAAGTGATATAGGAGTGCAGCCCCATGGGTAGCTAGAGAAGTGTTGAGTGGCAGAATGTGTGCCATAGGTGTGTAGGAAATGTTAGTAGGTAGGAATTAGGTAGATAAATGTGATTACATTCTACACACCCAAACATCTCCACTGTGTAAATGTTTCCACAAATAAGTACTTCAAAATGATATGAATAGGTGTATGTGTTATAATTCACACTTCTCTCACTACCGGAGTGAGTTAATTCTTTTAGCTGGATACAAAGCTATGCTGAGCTTTATTTCTGTCTGAAGAGGAAAAACAAACACAATACAAATCAGCAAAACTTTACACTTAAGGGGAAAAAAGTTGTATGATCCTGACATTATGTAACATATCAACTATTCACCCTTTTCCTTAAAGTTGTTTTTTGAAGAGTATCAGGAATGCTTTGTGATAGATCTGCTTTTATATTTTAATTAACTGGTGACAGCAAGGCAGTCAATGTTTAAGAAACAAATTCTGCTTTCTAACCACATCAATTCATGAAATCACCTCTTCTCCTAAGAGTGCATGCTAAGAAATCAACACAATTAACAAAAGAAGAAAAACTCCTTTTATGTTGTGAAATGCTATGAAAGTGCAGGTAATAGGAGAAAGTGTGCCATACTGGGGACCATCTGCCTTCATTAATACCAGTACTTGAGTATGAAAAATCAATTAGTTTGAGTGGTTTCAGATTTTAGGCTTTTAAAAGAGCCTTGTGCTTGCATTTCTAGTAATTTAAAGACATTGTCACTGGCACTCTGAAAGTAAGTACTTATAATCATGATTGCAGTGAAGAAAACAAAAAAAACCCACTAAGCAGATCAGCTGTAAACAAAAAGGAAAACCAAGAAAAGATAATTCAATGAAACATACCATCAGCAAGGGAGTTTCCTATTACAGATTATTACATGAAATTTCTGGGGAAATATCAGCTGAATATTTTTACAATGTCTTTGCAGATTCTTCTATAGTCTTTTCCTTTGTCTGAAAAAGCTATTTCAACCATCCTACTGGAAGTAAATATTTGGCTTCTTATGCCCTACAGGCTGGAAAACCTGGAGTGATAGAAACAGGGGATTCTTTTTCTTCTTATTTTTTTACTGACTCAGTGTCTTCCAGGAAAAAAACACACAAACCAATAAAAAAAGGAAAAAAAGAAAAAAAAAAGGAAAATCTGGATTTCCTATTTCTTCTTCCTCAATATTTGTTTATTACATTTTATATGCTCCTATTTTAGACTTCATTGTTGTTAGCAAATGTGACTTAGGTGCTGTCTTCGTTACACTTATAATCTTTTATAGGAACATGATTTTTGATGAGAAAATATTGTCACAAGAAAATCCTGAGATTTCTGCTGAGACTCTGGATTTTTCTTGATAAGAGGTGTTTATAGAGCTGGCAAATATCCAAAACAATGATGATTTTCCCTTTATTTCATGAGTCCAAAACTATGTTTAGGCCTAAAGTTGCATTCTAATTTAACAGTGGTTTCAGGTATGGTGACATCTTTCACAGTCTCCAAGTCAAAGAAAAAGAGACACCTGGAGAGAAAATAAGCAGGAATTTTAACTCAGTGTATCCCAAATTCATGACCATGTAGTCATTTCCATGTTGCCCCATGGAAATTCAAATATTTATGCGACAGTAGAAGACCTCCAACAGGCATGATTAGAAGAGCAAATAAATAGTTTGATAATTTCCTTCAGGGCAAGTATGTTCCCATAAAATGCTTTGTTTTTCAAAAATCCCCATCTGCTAACGAAAGTCTGTGGGTTTTGGAGATGCTTTCCCCACCCCCTTTTTTTTTTTGGCTAGGTCTAATATTGTTGTGTCGTGCTATAGCTACTTCTGTTGAAAGTGTTTTGTTGCAGAACCCATGAGCATAGACTATATTGGACACAGAAGTACCATCAAGGTTTGCATGAGAGTGGTCTGGCATGCTTGAGGCAATGAGGCATAAGTGGAAACAGAAACTTCAATTGCCTCTATCACATCCCTGGGGTGTTGTGAGGCAAAGCACAGCTAAGCCGTGCCTCCGACACCTCAAAATCTCAGGAGCATGTTATCCAATTATCTCATGGCAACCACCCCCCCAGGGCCCTCTCTCTGCTATTAGGGAACACTTTGATGGTGTGTGGAAAAAGATATTTTTGGAAGTAGAGGAAGAAGTTGTTTAGAAGAGACAATTGCTGTAATCTGTGCAATGTGGTGCTAAGTTGGAAAAGAGAGACAAAATGTTGTTCCAAGTTTGCTGGCTTCTGTAGATGTTAAGCAAAAGCATTTCAGCACCGATCTCCCCATATTTCAGCAAAATTCTCACTAAATTTTCTTGTAGAAGACTAAAAATGATTAGGTGTCATAAGAAACTGAGCAAGCTGCTGTAGGGTGTTCATAAAGTAAGCTGTGTAAGTGATTTAGAGCTCAGCAACTTTTCCTACACTCTCACCCTGCCACAACTGTGATGCAACTTGCTCCTGTCTCCACAGTAGAGTGGGCTCTGCAGTATGCAAGATTTACTGCTGTAAGATGACATTATATTTTACCACAGGAACAGTGCTCGTTACCCTCATCTTAACATCAACAGTTACAGTCTTGCTGTGGCAGGGGGATAAAATTATAAAAGCCCACACACATTCCTGGCAAAGCACACGTACAGAAACACTGATGCAGGGACAGAACAGGTTGGGACTAAAAGACATTATTATTGGAGCTAAACTTCCCCTTAAACGTGAGGAGAAGCAGATGGCAAGAGTTGCTCTCTGCTTTAGCAAGGCCTCTGAGCAGCATCATTGTAAAACACCCAGGGTGCAGACTCATCTAGGCTGATGCGTACTGCATCACCCATACTGACACAGGCTCAATTTGAAGGCAATGTCCCAGCCACTTTACAGAGGTATTTGCAGTCCTTAGGTGCTTACTCTGTTAACCAGTGAAAACCTTTGTTTATTTCCCCACCACACACCACAGAGTTACTGGAAGAGAAAGTATGATCTCAATTCAGATGTTTCAGGGTGGCAGAGAGGTAGAGCTGACAGTAAATTTAGATCACCTTTAAAGATGATTCACCACACCTCATTAGCTATTATTCTCAGTTGTGTAGCTGGAATAACTAAGAAAGTTTATTGGAATGTTGCAAAAGTTCACATTATCCACCCTTTTTTTTTTCTCCACTTATGTTAATGGTAATGCAACCTATCTCTAAGAAGTCCAGATTGAAAGCCAGACTTGGCTCTGCTTTCTTATTCTATGATTTTCCTTCTTGTTTGATATTTGGTAACACTGGATCTTCTTAATGAAATTTAGATTGTTGCTTTGCAGACGAAATCATTAAATAATCTGCTTATTTCTCCATTCAAGAACTGGATACCCTTTTGTTGGCCTCTTGCTAAAACAAGTAGAAATCTCAGAGCTTTAGGTGAGTTTTAGTCCGCAGATTCAAACAGACCTTCCCTGACTTGTTTGAGTATTCCTCTCTTCTTTTAAAGCCAATTGATCCTCTGGGATCCAGTGACTACCTCTAAATTATGTGCCACTGCAGCACCCTTAGTTACAGCCCAGGAGTTTCTGAATCTGAACAGAAATCTAAACTTTCTTTCCTCATAGCTACAAAATATGTAACTCCAAACTCCTTCTCAGATTCAAATCCCTATTAGAGCATGCGACAGCTATGAGGAAGAATGCAAAAGGCCCCTCGTTATCACAGAGCTAACCATGATATATGCTACATAGAAACTCTTGACATTCTTTTTTGTCATTTCCATGCTCAATAATAATGCATGACAAGATTTAGCCTGGCACAAGTATATTGTCTGTCAAAGGCGTTTCAAGATTTTATTTGACTTTTAGTCAGCTCACATTACCCCAGGCTGTTTGATACACAGAGCACAAAGCAGCTTAACACTGTTGCTATTAATGTACAAACTGCACTGAAAACACTTCATTAAACAGCCTGCTGCAGTGTAATTGTTTAATAATATTTTGATTAGGTTATTTAGTAGACAACCCTTACTGTAAAACATTTTCTTTCTGTCAAGTGACTCCTTATCAAAAGGTAAGGTAAAAATGCTCAGAATAGTCTTACTTTCTTAAAGCTAAAGTCAGAAAAGTTCAAATTTTTTTCTTTATCTTTGGTAAAATTTTATGCTGTTTGGTTGTTTTTCTCCACAGTACTTATTAAATCCATTAAGCTTTAGCTGCTGTTAGAGAAGATCTATTCCAAGTCATTAAGAAAGAAGTGCAAACACAGACTCCTTCAAACACAGACAACATATCATCCAGCTGAACTATTCAGGAATCTTGATCCAAATTCACTGTTCTTCCAATAGTAACGTGTACAGCATTTGACAATCTCTTCAAGCCTGGCAGATTCTCTAAGGAGTTGTGGCCTTCTTCAAGTTCTTAAAATAAGACAAAATTCTGGTTTGCTTCTAATAGGTATTTGAATGGACATTGCCATAACATTAACAAAAAATTCCCTGACAAGATTTGCCATTGATAGCAATTTCCCAGAAGTTACATGAAAGATTATTCAAACCTTGAATAGAATAAAATATATGATAATCAGAAAATTGTTTTACAAGAAAGAACTGAAAATCTTGATCTTAGTATAGAAAAGGATGTAAAGTGATGTGATTCCTATGTAAACAAAGGATAAAAAATAGATAATCCAGAGTGGCATAGGAATGAATGGATATGCACCAGGAAACAGTGGGCTGAGAGTGAGAATATCCTTATCTTAGGTAACGTATAGATTTGGGGTATATATTAATTTAGTCCAGTACAGACAAACAAACAAACCAACCCTTTTAGAGTTACAAATTTCGGGACAGTTGTAGGGCATGATAGCTTTGACAGCAAGAACATGAACTGAAAGACTAAAATGTGCTTTTCTGTCCTGTATTTCTGCAAAAGTGAGACCAAAACATGTTGAGAGAATACATCAGAGCTGCCAAGACTTTGCACATAGAACATTGAAACCAATTATCAAGAAATTGTAAGTTCCCTACATTTCATATTTTATAGATCAGAGATGGAATAAATTGTGAATTAAAGATAGGTAGCTCTCATTGCTATTGTGATATGTCTGCTAAAGTGTTAGAGACTTTTAATATCTGTGACTGACATTTGTCTCCTTTTAAGGAATACTAACTTAATAAACAAAGGTTTTAAAATGAACAAAAGTATACTCTGTGGTGTAGATAGAGATAAAAAAAATATGCCTTTCATTAAATAAATAGTCTCTAAACATTACTGCAGTATCTTGCTTCCTGAAATATCTGGGTGAAATATTGAAATTAGTGGACAATGAAGTGCCAAGAGTCTTCCAGTTTCCTTCTCTCTGACAATAACAAGGCTATTGTAAAAGGAGACATCCTTTTCAACTGCTCAAGTTGTAGTGCATTGGCAGTGGCTGACATTTGTATTTGAAAAATGAAACTTCCAAATGAAGCCATACACTAAGTTAATGTAAAAAAATATTTACCAAATTTTATTTCATGGAAAAGTTGACTGCAATATTTTACTTTCCAGCTACGCAAAGTCACACCAAGACATAGTTTTAATTGTTTCTCCCTCAAGATACTTGCAAAGAAGATAAACTCATATTCTGTATTGTTCACACTTATGACAGTTTTGGCTAGGAGATATGGAAAATATTTTCTTTTCCTGCTGCAACTTTCCCTCCAGGATCCACAATCAGAAGAGGACAGAAGGTCAAATATGCTACTTCTCTCTAAAATAAAGCAAGGGTGCTGGTAGTTTATCCTGAAAAATAAGAGTAATATGAACTTTATGCCATACTGTATCAATAGAAATTTCAAATTCGCTTGAGTGATAGCTCTTTGTGAGTTCTTTGGTGTCATAGAAACAGATAATATAGTAAAAATATCTAAACTTTACGGGAAGGACAATATCTTCTTCTTTAGCTGACAAAGGGACAGCTGGGGAAGAGAAAGTCTATGGCTAAGAGGTTGCAGTGTCTCAGGCCTTTATTGGGACATTTAAGGCAAACACATTGTACCAGGTGAAAACCTAATAATGGAATGATGTTCAGCTTTGACCACTTTTCTGTGCTACATCTATTTTAACTATGATATTTCTTTGCATATTCAGCTTCTGGCTTACATGTTAGATCTTCCTCAGAATTCTTAAAAAATGTAAGAAATAATTTCACTTAATGCTGCTAATTTTTGCTACATTTGTCATATACATTATAAACAGATTCCTTCAAGTAATACAACAGAAAAAGTTTCAGTTTAGTGCAACAGACAATAATACATGCCTCAGTTATTCTAAAAATGCTTAAATTTCCTAGTGGGAAATTGAAACACTAGGAAGCATATTTTACCAAACTATATATTTTATATAAAAATATATATATAAAATATACATTATTTATTATATATGCAATGTATTTTTAATAATCTATAAATTTGAATTAAAAAATTTATATTATAAGTAAAAATAAAGGAAAATATTCAGCTGAAACTAAACTAAATTAAACTAACTGAAATATCTTTGTTTCTCCAAATTTATGAAAACTGGCATAATTTAAGTATGTCATAGAGATGGTAATTATTTAATTGATCTTGGTTAAAGTGATTTGGCTTTATAAATGGGCATGATTTAAAAGTATTTGATAAAAGGAATAAAATATAGACCCTCCATTTTGGATATAGAATTTGGAGTGGGAGTATGAGGAATTGTTTCCTTGACTGTTTATGGACAGTATAAATTAAGTATCCTGTGTAAGAAATAGGAAGGAGAATTTCACTCAGCTTAGAGCTCCCAAAAGCATCATCAAACATTCAGGTTCACTCAAAAATCCATGTGTGCTGCTCCAACAGGTTAAAAAAATTGAGCAGTTGGGAAATACACAATTTATGGTTTTGTAATCTGGAAGACAAGAGTCAAAAAGAATCAATGGCTTGCTGCATGTTTGAAAAATGGTACTGGAAATGGCACTGAAAAGTGTATTGGAAGGCACCGTTCATTGATAAGGAACAACTTGACCTGATACTAGAAATATTGCTTCTTACTGTGAAGGTATTTAATCCTTGAAAATGATTGCCATGTAATGCCGCAGAATTTCTGTTCCTGAATGATTTTTTAAGGAACAGGGTGCTGAAACATTTGTTAGCAATTACTTTTCCAATGAGATGGAAACACTGATCTCTTGTAGTTCCTTCCTGTTGAATATTGTATAAGTTTCTTCATCCTTATCTCCTTAGCTCTTTGCCTGTTCCCATGACTGATTTCTGCTCTGCCTAGCTGGATTGCCCCTTAAAACCTGGACAGTTTTAAAAGATGAAAAATATCTATAATCATGTACAACAATGTGTACCACACTGGATAAAAATATAAATGACCTTTTGTCAGAACTAGTTTGTATATTATTAGTACTGTATAGATAATTCCTTCACTGGTATCTTTCTCTGTGTGTGTGTCATTATTCTAAAGCCATCCTCACAAGCAGAACAAAGTAACCTAATGTGCTTAGCCCAGCCTGGTATCTCCCCAACATTTTCGCATTATAAACATGAGTTAATTATAAAAAAAAATTAATACTGCAATGCCATAAATTAATGTTGTCTATCACATAGATTCAATCTCTGATTTGGAGGGGGGATATTGCTTTTAAAAGAAATCATTGTATAGGGTCAATTAAAAAAAAAACCAACCATTTCTTAAAAAACATTACAGGGTTTTGTATGTATTTTTACACATTAAATTACACATTTAAGACATTACTTACAAAACAGCTAGAGATACAATCTCACCAATAGTTGAAATTATTCAATATTTAATAAAATATAATTCCTTCCTTATTTTCTCATTGCTTTTGTAAGTGGGCACACTTTTATACACCTGACATCTATTAGAAAACTTTTATAGGTGCTATATTTTTTTCCACTGAATTTTCTCATAATAACCTCAGACAGCTCCACTCAATTTTAGAACTTTTTCTGAGAAAAATTAGGAGACAGATTATTGATTGGTTCTCCAATGAAGGTTTCTGGCAGACAGAGTGGAAATAGATTTGCCTGTTAGTCAAATCTACTCAAACAGTATATCCTGTTGGTTTGAATAACTCAGCTGGAATACAGTACTGGACTTCTCTAGTCAATTTAGAGAAAGCATTCTACTGTATATATACTTTATATCACTTATCTTTAGGAGATTTTTGGGTTTTTTTGTTTTTTTTTTTTTTTTTTTTGGGTCGATTTGGGTTGATTCTTTTTATATTTTTAATCTGAACATTTAAGTAGTTTCAATTTTCATGAAGTACTGGAACTTTTACTGGAATAATACTGACAACTTTCCTACCTGGAATGAAAATAGAGAACATAAAAATTCTGAGGAGCGATAGAATGTTTTTGTGCTCACTAGCATGCCAATAATATTAAAGTACCCTTCCAGCTTAGTCCATTTATCTAGTTACACTTCATGTCTATGTCCTTGGAACAGTCAGGGTGCTGCCTGGACTGCATTTGGATGAACTGAGCTTCTCAGCATTCTATGCAAGCCTTGATTATGAATGTTTTCCAGATACTGAGTTTTCACACAATATAAATTTTAGCAGTAATTTTTATTATGACAGTGTAGCTGAAATTTTGCTAGTAAACAGTGTTGTATAGACAATGTAGTTTCATTTCTGTATAAAGTGGTCTTGACTGCAATGTCAGTACATGAATAAGAATGTATGTTCATAAGAACAGCTACCCATCTCTGGGACCAAATATATGTTGTGTTTCTCTAAGCTGTGCATTATGAATGATCTTAAAAAATAAGGGAGGAAAAGATTAGTAGTCACCAATGAGTTACTAGAGATAATATGAGATCTGATCTTCCTCAGTCACATATTCTTAAGCACTTACATAATGCCTGTTTTCAATCAGTAAGTCCAAAAATCACAGCTCTTGTTTCTCCAAAGTCAGTGAAAAAACTGCCACTAATTTTTATATACCTGTGATTTTAATGTGCTGCCTACAACATTGGGGCTTTGTTTTGGAAAATAGTAAAAATTAAAAAAAAAAAAAAATCAAGAACAAATTTTTGCTGCTTGGGCAAAGTAATCCTTAAACCAAAACCTTTGGAAATGCATAGGTAACAAAATACTACTACTGCTAGGAAACTCTTCCAGAAAACCTATTCAGCCCCAAAAAACTATTGTGGTCTGGATGCAGATCATCCTGTGGGATTCCCTCAGAGGTGAAGGCCAAAATTTCTAGTCTTGTTCACTGTTTGGGGAAGGGGAAGCATCTTAAAGTTATGAGACATGAAAACATAGTTAAAACCTAAAAAAAGACAATAAATAATGACAGGAAAAAGAAACAGTGATGAATTAATAGCCTACTGAGTCATCTTTTTCAAATTATACAGAAAAAATATTTTCCAGTACTTGAAATTAAAAGGTTTCCCCAGAATAAGGTCTTCTATTTCCTTCCTTTTAAATTTCATGTAATTCAGGTACTAGTCCTCTTGCCAATATAATTCTTTCATGTCTGCTGTACATGTTCAAGTACTGGTTCAAGTTCTTCTGGCAGCAATGTAGAGGGGTTGTATAGATTTGCTATTGTATAGCTTTCCTATTTCCTTCTCATTTTAATTTCCTTCTTTGTCTCAAAGTCTCATTTAATCTTTCTCTTTTAGTCTGTTTTATAGACCGTCCTTTTTTCTTTTTCTTGATTTTGAATTGACGTATATGAATGTTTATTGGCTTATACATGCATACATTTCCTACAGTGTGAAAAGATTGCACCAAAGTTTCCAATATTTGCCTTCTCTGCCAACATTAAGTGTTTCCCTTCTTAATGCCTCAGTAATCGTTAATATTTCATTTTAAAAAGAACACGACTATTCATCTTGATGCCTTAAGTTTTTAGCTTTTATATTTTTCAGACCCTTTACTGCATTAGTGTATAACACTGAACTCCATATAGAGTGTAGTAAGGTCTCTTCACATTTTAGTCAGATAAAACAATCCTTCCAGGCCTGGGAAGCCAGGACAGCTCATAGCCTCAGGCCCTGAAAAGTATAAACAAAAGTGAATTGGGGGAAAAAATAAACCTTGGGAATATGACTTCATTAACTGAAGCTATAATTGGGCAATAAACATCTCATATGCAAATAGACCAAACTTATATCTGTCTGAAAAACTCCTGACCATCATCCATCTTGGGTGTAGCCTCTGCAAGGTTTCTGTACTGTCCAAGGTATAACTATTGAAGGCCTTTAATAAATGCCTACTTTATTCTCCAACTCTGTCTAGCCTCTGTTCTAGGTAGCCAGTCCAAGGCATTAACCTCAGTATAGAAACAGTGGACTCAAAAGGGGCTAACAGACACAGATATTTACAGAGCAATATTAACCTTTGATCTGTGCATCTGCAATAGGCCTCTTTGTTAAAGCAGGGCTTTTCAGCTCATGAAAGCAGGTCTGTTTCAATCTTCATTCAATCTCCTGATTTAAGCTTTTGTTCAATTGTACATTTTGCATTTTACTCATCAGGAAATACTGAGGGTATGTGGAGAGTGTACATTCTTCTGTTCTCCTAAAATCCATTTTTTCTCTCTATTTTTTACTTGACTTTTTCACTTTCTCACAGTCTGTCATTAAATTTATCTGCTTATACTGCCATATATATATAAAACCTCTCTCACAATATCATTTATTAAGAGTTTTTACCTATTTCTCATTTTAAAGGGCATTACATTCATTGTATATGCACAGAGACATGCACACATGCCACACCCCCACTCACCTAGTTCATAATCTATTTTTTTTTTTTATTCTCAAGAAGGGATATCTTCCTCTGTAGCATTTCAGATGGATTTGCAAGGTGAAAGACCTTTAGCCACTTGAGGTAAATTCTGAGAGTAGTGATGGTGAACTCCAATGATGAGCACATTATAAAAAATCTCCTTAATTTTCTTGTGTAGAAAATGATAGCGATAAAGTATAAATTCTGGCATCTACATTCTATTGGATCTCATTTCTCAATACTTTCAGAGATTTTTACCTTCCTGCAGCAGAATCTGGCACGCAGATTATTTCCCCTTGCATTCATGATACAATTCTGCTGTCAGATTTGCCAGTATCTCCCTGGATCATCTCATAATCACAGGAAAGGGAGTTTGAAGGGAATCTCACCATCATACATGCTGGATATTTCTGCTTTGTGCTCTGGAGAGATCTCAAAGAGTAGTAGATGTTTTACTTTTCAGAGGGTATGTATCTCTAATGCCATCAATGAGTATTTGGTTAAAAAAGGCCAGCAACCCTCAGCCTTGAAATGCAGCTAATGTGGATATGAAAATTTAGCACAAACTCTTTGTTTAGCCAATCTGTTCTGTACATCATTACCACATTCTTACCTTCAATGTATCTTCAATATTCATGTAATTTCTTGTGCTGACAGATAAGAAAAAGTTTATGGTGTTGCACAATTTGATTTTTGAAGGTATTTTCTCAGGTTAATGAAAAATAATAATGGGAGTATGAGGAAGGGAAACAACAAAACATAAAGATGCCAGACTTCTTAAAGAAAGACTTTCTGGGTAGATTTTGATGATGTTGGGCATTACCTTGTTCTAAAAGACAGAAAAGGAAAGGCAGGCCTAAACATAAGCTGTTTACTTTTCAGATCTATTTTTCTTCTAAATTCTTTCATTTCAAGTTATATTACTCTTTTAAAAGCACAAGTCATAGATATGATATGATTGTTCCTGTAGGGGGAAAGTACAGGTGCTAAGTAAAAGATAAACAAACATTGCATGATCTTAGATAAAAGTGGCAGCAGGAGAAAAGAAAAACTGCCTGAAGAGAGACAGGTTATCTTGAAAGACTTAAGAGTGATCCTGTAAAGAATGTGTGGAAGAGGTAACACTCAAACCAAACATGACAAAGCAAGACTTGTGATTCCCTTCAGCAGTCTTTAAAGATCAAAAGTACTGAGGATAATTATGTCACCAAAGCAGGAGAGATCTTCAAGTTGAAGTTGGGTCAATCTGTTGGGTCCTCTTCTTTATGGGTCTCATGTTTGAGCTTTATGATTTGCCCTGTCACTTTTTGTCATAGTGCCAAGAAACGAGGTGCAGAAATGTCTAGGAACCCTCCATACATTTTGCATTGATCCCAAATTCTCAAAACACTAGAATAAAACATATAATTATAATTCAAATATTCAAAAATATGTCTCTTTTATGTGAGACAAATGGCTAACATTCCTTTCTCTTTATTATCCCTTTGATTTTGATATAATGACCTTAGTGATGAGACAACAGTACTAGATGCTCAGATTTCTCTGTTACTGAATCACTGGGACGTTTTTCATAATGCCTTGACAGTTTAGAAATAATGGAGATTTTCCCTGAGCAAGGACTCCAGAATTCAATCTCAATAAAACAGGTAGGCAAGGAATTTTAAGCAAAAGACTTTGAAATTAAGGCTGAAAGAGACAATAGATCTCTTTATCAGTTGGATCTGGACTTCAATTTCTCTTGGATTTGGATCCTTAATTCACCTAAATTCCTAGGTGAAAAGCCTAGCCTGAAACATGTCCATGGACAGGCCTGTAGAAAAAGTTTCTGTTATGTTGCTTTACCTACATTGTAATTTAGGTAACAAAGAGACAAACTTAAAGATATTTTAAGGAATTCTTCACTTGGATTTCTTAAACATATGAGGAATTTCAAATTTTCTTACCCTCAGGAGATAAGTAGTTATTTCACCTAACCTAGAACTATGGGATTAATCCAAGCCCCAGTGAAATAAAAAGAAAGAATCCCAGGTGCTTTGTGTATATATTATGATGATGAAAGGGCATTAAAGTGAAGAAATTAATTACAAAAATAAAAATAGACAAACATACAAAACCCACCACAATGAAATAAAAAAAATGTTAGCAGAATTTATTAGCAGCATTTTTGTCTTGCCATTCTTTTTCTTGCCCATCACTTACCTGTGAAACTTTCTGTAAGTCTCTGGAGCTTATCACATGCTCTTGGAGGTGCAGGACATCTTCAGCATATATTTTAATAAGACAGCACTGCTATCTTAATAACTGAAAGAGTTATGGTATTTCTCAAATATCTTAAAATATACAGCATATACTAATGCATGCTCAAAAATAATGCATTTGTTGTGTTACATTGCCATGGTTCACCTCGTTTGCTTTATTCTTGGGGTTCTTGTTTTGATTTTTTTCTGTTGCTGCTTTTTTTTTTTTTTTGCATTCTTCTGATGGTAAATCTTTATTTAAATCAATTTTCTTTCCAATGAAACTTTTCATCCAAAAATGTTTTCTTTCCTATGAAATTTTCATCCTTTTTATCATGTCTTCTTCAGAACTGAACAGCCTAAATAGTCTCTAAACTAAGGAAGAAATCATCTCCACATAAGTTAATGAAATAAAAGAATATAAGAAGGCCAGAACGTCTACATTTTTTTTTCTGTGGTTTCTGTGGTTTTCTTTTACTTATTGATGACCCAGAATCATTACAGAATCAAGAATAGGCTGTATTTCACAGGACATTACACTTCACAAAAGAAGTGAAAGAACAACTAGGAACCAAAAAAAGAAGATATAGAAAACATAATTATAAATCAATGGTTATGACCTCTGTGTGTGACAAAAAATTTTGGTGCTAATATGGTGGAAATACACAATTACTGACAAGCAATCATCAGGAAATGGACAGTATGAGTCCAGGAAGGGTAGAATGTAGGATTCAGCACTCCTCAAGTCCTAAGTGAGTAACTGAACTATATTTGTCCATTAGGGTAACTAAGATATCTATGTGAATATTCTTTGTTATAAAAGAAGGAATTTAGAGTTAATAGAAAAATTAGAGGAAAGAGGAAATTAAAAAGGAATACTTTGCAAAAACTGTCAACAGTAAATAGTTCTGATTGCTTTAGATTTCTAAATTAATTTGCATCCTTTTCTAATAGAGTGCACAAATCAATAGAATGAGCGAAATTAACTCACATCTGCTATATGTTATTCATGGAGTAAGCTATCAAAAGAACGTAGAAACACATTTTTTCATGCTCCTTGATACTTCCAATAACTTGCAGTTATTTAACCTCTTCCTAGGTTGAACTCACAGATTTTAAATAAAAGAAAATAATTTGAAAAGCATTGTTAGAAAGTGCATGAACAAACAAGTGGTGTACGAAGACCATGGAAGTAAGGACTATGCATGTCTTTCTTTAGAAGTGTAGGTCCAGAAAGAAGTTGAAGATAACAAAATCCTCTACTTTATCCCTGTTAATCAAGTACAAGTAAGGTTTATGTTGGAGTATCAAAGCTGCTTATTGAGTCTATATATCACTTGTGTACACTATGTACAAATCACACCAGTGATGTATGAAGTTGTACCTGAAAGGCAGAGCTGTGAAATGAAAATCTAGCTGTGGTCAGGCTTTGCCAGAACTCCACTAATCCTAATTTCTCTGTGAAGCAATTCCAAGCATGTTCTAGCCTGCAGCTAAATAAAGGACAAGCTAAGAATCAAGAAAAAGGACATGAGACAGGACCTTCATTTCAGAGTCTGGATTCTAATTTCAAAAATGTCAAAATAAATGGAAAGGGATTTTTATTTAAATAGAACCATGGCCTTGGCTAAAGACTTCATGAAGCAAAGGTGGGAACAGAATGCCAAATAACCAGGCAAGGAGGACAATATGAAAGGCCAAAAAAACCTCTAAAAGCAAAAAACAAAAGCACCAGAAAACAACAACAGCAGCAAGAAAAACCCATAAAACAAAACCAAACAAACAATACAGGGAAAAATAAAAAAAGAAAAAACCCAACACATTACCAGAAGTTATTGCAATTTGCTGCATACTTTTTTTCAACATTAGGTTATGCTTTTGTCAAGAGCATTTGATGAGCTTTCTAGGAGACAATTTGTAGATGTGTCAGGCCATATTAAATGGCCAAAGTGATCCCTTATGACAAGAATATCTATATTTAATAACCCTGTGGCGTTGTTGTTAGACATTCTTGAAGACTGAGCATGTCTAGAAACACTGTGCCCTGGAGTATAGCATCAGCAAGAAAAGACAGACAGCAAAGGGAATCTGGAATGGGTGACCACCTACAGAGGGTCCAGAAGGGGGCAAATATATTAAGTGTCTGGTTATTTTGTCCTCTCTCAAGGACCTGGTGTTACTCATTTACAGCAAGACACATCATGAGTATCTTCACTCTGCTGTAAAACTAACAGGGGACTACAGTCAGACAATGCACAACTCAGCTCAGGATTTGAAAACTCAGGTCAGGTTAAATCTGAGTTAAAACTCAAAAGATATGATCTAAAATAATAGAAGAGAAGAAATGGAAGAAATGGAAGGCATACTGGGATGCCAAAAGTGAAAAAGAAAAGTTTTGTTCTCAGCACAGTCACTGTTTCAATTAGGATCTTTTTAAAAGAAATATTTAATTGTCATCAATTGATGTGATAAAGATATATGTGAAAGGCACCAGCAATAGAGTACCTCAATATTCATTAAATATAGCTAACAGATCGATAGAATATAGATATATTTAAAATATCTTGACACTGGTGAGTTACTAATGAAACAGGAAAAGAAAAATCAAAATGGTTGAAGGGAGAAAAAGATTTGAGTATACAGTTTATTAAAATATTATCAGGACAGCAAAAAGATAAGCTGTCTCTCTCCATTATTTGGTCTGCACAAATATCAGCTGTGGATGGTTGAATAGAAGGTAAACATTCATAATTAGGAATTGTGAGATTTACATATTGAAATTAAAATCTTCTGAACAATGAGATTCTTATACTATTTCATTAATTTTCCTCAGGCCTATGGACAGTTCCCATTCCTTGATGTATTTATTTTTATGGTAGACTTAAATAATTCTTACAAGAGGACAAATGAAAAAGAACTAACAAGCTTTATTCCACTTCTGGGGTCAGAAATATCTTCCACTGCTCTACAGTTTAATTAGAGATCACTAAAATTATACAAGTGTAAGCAAAATATTGGATACTACAATTTCCACTGGGATGCAGATGAACTAATTTTGGTTCCCATCCTCCTGCCCAGGAAAGGAAATGTGAGAAACAGAGTGGTTGAGGTGAAAATTTTGTTGAGAAGATCTAAGAACTTCTCATGATTGGATGATTGAATCCAAGGCACCATTTTTTTTGTCAGACAGGTATATAATCTCTAGGTTATTCACCTGGATGGGAAGGCACCTTTCATATCAGTGATTAATATTAAAGATAAATAATGTGTAATGATAAGTCAAATAAATTTTCTGTTTAGTGATTTACAGTTGCATGGAGAAGCTAAAAAGGGATGCCAAAATCTTATGAAAGTTAAGGGCCATGAATCAATTGGATCAATCAGAAGCACTTACATTTTCAGACAATTTCTTACTAAGCAGCCATCAGATTCATGATGTGCTTATTCACATTGAAAAGTGCTGGTTTCCA
Organism: Setophaga petechia; assembly: GCA_024362935.1. Taxonomy (NCBI): domain Eukaryota; kingdom Metazoa; phylum Chordata; class Aves; order Passeriformes; family Parulidae; genus Setophaga; species Setophaga petechia. Next base: position 116,379 of record JANCRA010000002.1, on the reverse strand, counting down.
AGTGAAATTTAATATTGTCTCTCAAATGGGACAGGTTCCTGTGTCTGAAATCAGTGTTAAGTAGAGCTCTGGAAAGAAACTGATTAAATGAAATAATTTCTAAAGAAAGAGGTCAGATATACAAATATTGTTTGTCTGTTTTAGAAACAATTTTGAAAATAAGATTTTGATAATTACATTGCACATTATTATTTTAACATATTCTTTATTTTTAAGAAAAATCAAACCTCTTTTGTTTTGGATAAAATTATTTTCTTCTTTTTTTTTTTTTTAAATAATTTTGTAGTATTCTCTTTAGGCAATACTGAGAAGCACTAATGGATTTTTCTTAAAACCCATTATGCACAATACTTCTGAACTTCAGCAAAAATATTAAAGATAGAAACCTCTCACTTGTCTTCATTTCCATAACACATATTTGCTTTTCTTAAATTATATGGACATTTTTCAGAACAGTTAAAGTTACAGAAAGTGACCAATGATAGGATGAAAAGTTTTTCACTTGACAAAGGAAAATGCTCCCTGGGAAAAGAATTGCCCAATACCTATGCTTGTACAATGACAAGAGCATTTGGATATGTTCAGGTGTTACAATAGGAATAAAAATTTCTTGATAGATGCTTTATTTATGACAGATCAGTCTTCTTCAGCTCAATAAAGTCTGTTCCTAAAGCAAACACTGTGTTCCACCATTTGTTCTCAAAAACTATTCTGAAATTGAAATTGTCCTTATTAAACAAATCGAGGTGACTTAACTGGTTGTTTCAGAGACAGCTAGACCCTCCCAGGTCAGTTTGTCTTCACTGACAGAGCTTGGCAGAGTTATACAGAGCTACTGGAAAATAATAGCAACACTGCTACAATTTGTTTTTGGGTTTTTTGGGAGGGGTTTGTTTTTCTTTTTTTTTTTTTTTTAATTTAGTTTGTTCATTATTTGGAGAATAAGAAAAGAATAATGCAGCAGAAGATTAAAATCCTTTCATCCTGGGTTACAACAAATAAAATCTGTGGATGTAGATGCTGCTGGCATTTTGGCTATTTTCCACTGCTAGCAAACTAAAAATTTCTTCTAACATCAGGGCTTTAATGGAATTTCGAGGCTATGCTAGAAATTCAGAATTAAGAACACTGGGTAATTAGATTTCCACTGAAAACAAAATAGGGATAGCTGACATTGTTCGGCAGTTTTCATTATGAAAACTAATAGCACTGCAAGATTTTGAAGTCTGAGCAGGAGTCCCAGTTTATATATGTGATATGTGGATTCAGCTGGAAACCCCCAATTGCACAGCAAAGCTCAATTTTTCTTCCACTTTGTGCAGTTTGTATCCCACTGTACAGGCGGCTGGACTGCGGATAAAATGTGAAGTGTTAGCTCTACATTAAAAGAATAATATAATGAGAGCAGTAATAGATGCAGACTGATTTATCATTGCAGGACGAATCACTGTTTCTGTGTACCACTGGAAGTACAGAATAAGTAGAAAATAAACTGGTGAAACCACAAACTCAACTCCAGGAGTTTTTCATTATGGGTTTTTTATTTGCTTCTTAGAAACAGTATTTCTTCAGAATAAACGCAATCCATTTTTTATTTTGTGTGATGTGCAAAACAAAACTAACTAATTAGATTAAATTACCATTCAGAAACTTGTTGAGCTTTACTTTGCAAATGTGGATCTGCTTGAGAAACACAAGGGACTCAGTGAACACCTGCAGAAATGAATCACTGTGCTTTGTGTGTGTTTGTAGGTAGTTATTTGACATGTTGCCTCATAGAGATATAAATAAGACAGATAACATAATTGGATGGGTTTTTTTCACACATAATAATAAAAACTGTACTTTGTCCTTTGCACATGGCTTTGAGTTGTTGCAATTCCACTCAAGTCATGTTTTCAAGTTTTGTCTCATAACCATGAGGACTAAAATCTTAACTTTTACATGAAATCTTGGATTAGCACCTATTTATTCCAAAGTATATATTAAAAAAAAAATCCAAAAAAACCCAAAAAACCCCAAAAATAAAAATAAAAGGATAGAAAAAAAAAAAAAAAAAAGAGTATAAAAAAGGACAATCTACACAAGACCTGTGAAAGAAATAAAACACATATTACAACCTTACTTTATCAGAATGCATGAGATATTTCATGACTCTAAATCCACCAGCAACAGAGGAAAGATGTAGAAAAGTAGTGAATTAAAACTGGTCTGAAATGAATCTAACAGTTGTTTTCAGTTACCATTCTCTGGTTCAAATTGCCTTAAAAACATATTAAAATTGTTGCCTTTGCTACTCATTTATTCTATTTTTTATGTCCTATTGTATTTCCCTCTGTAGCTTGACTGCATTTTGCTACACCATAGTATAACTATGTTTCAGAATCATTGCTATGGATTAAACTTAGATTTTTATTTAATTGTTATCATTAGTCTAATATAAAAAAACATTTTCTCTGAGTTCAGTACTGCTAGTCCTTCTGTTGCTGTAAGCCACTAGCAGTTTGTGCTGATCTTTTGATGGATCAGCAATTCTTCAAATGGGCAGACAGTGAAACATAGATGAATGATTCATGACTCAAAACAGTTTCATTTGTTTAGTCTCTAATAACTTCAGTAATTATAAATTTAAAATAGTAGTGATATGTTTTTAAAAAATATTTTTAAATGTGGTTTGGCATTTTAAGAACATTTTATTTTCTGGATTCTCAGAAAAGAGAAAACATCAGTTCAGAGATTCAGAAGAAGGAGTAAAACTTTTCTTTTCTTGCTCAGGAGTCCAAAAATCATTGCAGTCCTTCAAAAATCATTCCTTGCACATATGAATTCATCTCCTTGTTTTCCCTGTGGTAATGAACTCTACCTACAAGAGAACTTACTAACTTATTATGAGGTTATCTAAAGTGTATTTCTTTCAACCTCTTGTTACTTCTTCATTACAAGTCAGAAAGAAATATTTTAGGCTAAATATCATACATTGTTGAACCTTCAACTGGAAGATTTTTAATTTATTTTGCATGGAAAAAAGGAAAGTAGAAAACAAGTAAGTCTGTGTAAGATAAACTTTATTTTGTTGTTTGCTACTATTGCTGTTCTTTTATTCATCTGTTAGGCTAAGACTAAGAAAAAGTTGTTTATTTTTTATAATTTATTCCTTACCTCTACTCTGAGCTCTCTTCTCTGAGCTCTACTGATCTTTGCTTGGGTCTTATCTTTGCAGAGTGCCTACTGGGGAATATAACACAAGCAGCCTCTGACATTTGCACCATTGTTCTGTGACACATCAACATTTGTAATATCCATAACAGAATATTTTGTTGCCCATGGCATACTGTGAGTCTAGGGGTTATTTTGTGCTGTCAGTTGCTCTTTATTCCTTAACTCCATGATGTGCAGGAGATCCCCAGAAACTAATGCTCTTCTAAAACTATGTCAGTGTTAAAGCACTTGCAACAAAATGAGCAGCACAATGCTATATTAGCTCCAAGTATGCACACCAGGGTTCCACGGGCAATCAAACTTGCTGGAATTAAAGGTCAAGAGATCAGGACTGTAACTTTAAGCAACCCTGGGGAAGGCAACAATCTTCCACCTTTGTTGTATTATGCAAGCTGTCCATGATCACAGAAAGTGAAAAACAGCTATCAGATCACAGGATCTTTTCAGAGCTAGAAGCACCTGCAGTTAGGAACAAAAGAGTTCACAAAGCCCTCCTTCATAAAGAACTAGCACTCCTTTCAGTGTGCTACTCTTTGGTAAACGTGTGTACAGTCCTCTCAGCAGAAGACAATATAATGGACACTTAAAATTTGTAATGAATCATTTTCCTGTGTTCAGGCTGTCAGACGAGAAAGTAGAAAATTAATTTATTGAAAAAAATAAAATCCAGAACATTGAAAGAAGTTTGCATTTTAAAACAAACATTTATTAGGGAACAGTCGCTGCACTAAAAGAAATGACGGAGTAAAATAAATGCAAAGAACTTGGATTAGCTATCATTTCAGAATTAGGAATGAAAGAGGGGAAATATGCCCAAAACGTGTGTTGTGACTTTCCTAATCCTATCTGATTATGGAGTACCCTGGCTCCCAGGGAGGGATAGGGAGGGATAGTGGGATATGAGCAGACTGCCTAACACTAGGAAGAGTGATCAACAGCAATTGCCGAGACATTCAGGCTAAATCCGTGCTCTATGTAATACAGTTAATTCTAAAAGCAGTACATACTCTTGCTCAGTGTTATATTGTTGCCTATATTAGCATTTTAATTTTAATCAGAACTGCAGTTTTCACTCAGCTGTCCTGATAATCCTACTTACCGCACATACAAATTAACATGAGCTCAGAGATCACAACCCGGGCTCCTTTCTGATGAAATTAAACCAGAAGATATGCTTCATGAGTGCACCTAAATGCTCTCTGCCTGCTAACAGACATAAGTCCCTGGATATGGACTAGAGTAATATGAAATTAAATCCACCAAAATATATACAGTAAACCTATCAACTCTCCGGCATTAACTGCTTTGTTCAACACTTGCTCCTGTTGCACTGCCAATGTAGACATAAGGTTTACCTTCACTATTTCACCATGCAATCTTCAGCGTCCAATTTTTCTCCTTACAAACTAAGGGTAGGTGAGCCTCAGACTACTCATGGATCTCATCAGTTTTGCTGCATGGTGAAATCAGGACTCATTTGCTTATGCATCTGTGTAAGAGACTGAAATATTAATGGTTAATGAAAATCAATTAGCCATTTGCAGAAGTAGCAGGGTGCTTTACTAAAGCTAAGTTTGCACCCCCCCAGTATAATAGAGGAGCTTTTTGTGTGCTGTGACAAAACTTCTGATAGACACAGGACAGAGGGGATGCGCTCCCACCACCTGAGAATGATCATAACAAACCAATCTTTGTTTACCAACAAACTGAATTTTGAGCCAGACTGGAGGAAAGGCTGATAAGAAACACATCCTACAGAGGTGGGATAATGCTTTTTATCATGACAATGTCCTCTCTTACACAAGTGGTTCAGGTGTGAAACTCACCTGGTAAGAATGGGGACATGCACAGATCAACCTGAAGGAATTCATCCTTTCCAAAGGGGCATAACTGGCTCAATTCTATGAGAAGCAGCTGTCATGTCTTAGAGAGTACCATAACACATGAGTCACCCAAAGTGCTCTCAGACACATTTCTAGGACCTTCCACCAGAGAACTACTGTGTTACAACACACAGTGTAAAACTTTCCCCCAAGGGAAGGTACCTTGGTGTTCCCACCTGAATATTCCCTCTGAAGTTTGTGTTCTATGCGCTTCCCCACCCCTGACAGATGAAGACATCTAAATGGCAACATCCAAGTCTTATTACCAGATCCACTAGATCTTTCCTCTCTTCTATTTACCTCATCCTTTCTTCATCTTTCTTTCTTTTCCTTACATATTTTCTTAAGCAATATTTTTCCACAATATAAATTTCTGCCTTTCTACAGAAAATAGACACAACACTACTAACCTCCTTTCAACTGAAATGAAATTGTTCTAAAATAAACCTGCCATATATGTACCTAAGCATCAGTCATTCAGTGTCATTTCACTCTAATCCACCCCAAGGGATCTATTAACAAGAACCTCAGTTGCCCTGGCCTTCTGGGGTGGATCAGAACAACCTTATATCAGGCATATCATAGCACTCAATGTAAATTGAAATGACAATGGCGCATCTGGCTGAACATCCCAAATAGCACAAGTTGAAATACATATACAAAAAAGCTTTGCAATTCCAGGATTTCTCCCCTGGATGTTCTCCAAAACGCTAAAAAACTATTTCCTTAATTAAAGTTTATCTACCTTATTTGAAATTATGTACTGAAATGATGAAGAATATATGGTACAGAGAGCCTCCACTCTATTATATTATTACTATGTTTTCAAAGGAGCACTGTGATCTAACTGAATAATCAGCTAGAAAAAAAATATATTAGAAATTCAGAGTTGGAGGAGGTGACTCAATCACAAATCATACAGAAGTAACTGATACAAGCACTGGACAGTATAGCACTTACAGTATTAAGAAGTTCTTTAGAGCTATATGTGGCACACAGTAATTGAAGAATTATGCAATATGCTGTTAAGGTCAAAGGTGTGAACTGCAGGTTGATTTCACATGGCAGGCTTTCTCAGCACTGAAACAATGCAAGCCCTGTTTATACATCCTACAGACATTTATAAAGGCAGTGTTTGTTAAGTGACTGAGTACTCCCAGTATCAAGTGAAACTTAGCACAAAGGTGTTCAGTGGCAAATTATTCCCACGTGTCCATTGGCCAAGAGATCTGATTTTCATGCTTTAAAGCATCTATCCTACTCTCTGTCCATGCAAGTCCATAGACTGTCAGTGTGCATTCATCAAAAAATGCTGGTAAATGGAGATTACCAATAAAGTAATAGAAGCTGTTCTTTCTTTCAGTGTCTGGACTAGAAGACACCCAGGCATTCTGTGTATGCTTTTTTATTTACCTCTGCTATATTCAACTTGACCTAATACTCTCATTTCTCTTTCCAACCCTACTCTCCCAGAAAGGGCAGGATATTATTTCACACCATATGGGAGTCACTACTAATGTTCTTTTCATTTTTAAAGCTCATTTTACAAACAGTAGTGTAATTTTTAAGACTTTTCTAGGATGTTATTTGAGTCATTAAACTTCTTCATGGGGCTGTGTTCTTTTGAAATGTGTGTTGCACATAGGAGAGCAGGGACAGGAAGAGATTAGCTAATTCTCCTGTAAATGCTCATTTTGTTTCAGGGGAAACCAGGTTCAATATCTTCACATAAGATGAAGCATCAGTCCTCTCCTTATCTTTGTTTCCCACTCCCAGTCTGTTACAGCAGCTCTGTTAATATTCCCAGCGCCTCACTGATACTTCTCTGCAGAAGTAGAGAAAAGGACATGGTGAAGTGGCATGAACAGAGATAATAACATAACCAAAATCCAGTACAGGAAAAAAATAAAAAGGAGACCAATGATGGCAAAAAAAGCCAAATTAGTACCACATCTAGTAAACCTAGACCCCATCACAGTCATACAGAAAAAGTAACACAAAAGAGAGCTGACTAGTTTAAAGACAGCTGGATTTTAATTTCCCCAAAAATATTATTTCAGCCAACTAATATTCAAATAAACCAATGATGCTATACTGCTTCTTCTATGAAGCTGTATAGGTCTTCCAAATATACCAGATTAGAAGGCATTTTTAATTTTCATGGGGAAAGGAACATGTGCCTATATTTGCAGTTTGTTTTGGGTGAGGGATGTATCATTGAAGGAAACCTCCTTATTGCCAGCATTTTCCATTTTTTAGTTGTCATCACAGTGCTTCACAGTCCAGACACATTTCAGCAGATTTTGACTTGGACTAGAAATGTGTCTGGTGTGGACTAGACTTGAAGCTAATGCTTCATATTTTCCTAATGTAGACATCAGCAATAAAATTCTCACTGTACATTTGAGAAGAATGGCCTAACAGATTGGCAGCTTTAACCACGTCAAAAAATGGCTGAGTCAGTTTTTTTGAGCTGTTTTTTTCTTTCTTATCTTCAAGGAAAATAAATTCTGCCATAAGTACCAAAAATAGGAGAGTCAGTTTAAAAGAATAATTTGTTAGAAAATGGCTATTTAATATAGGGGCTTATAATGGCAACTGTTTTTCCATCTCAGTTGCAGCTGTTACTGTTCTGATGAAGTCTAGTAGCTAATGAAAGGTGTGTAACATTTGCAAAGTGTTTGCTCTTTCAGGAAGAAAGAGGAAATTCATAAAATGTATAGAAAGATGTATAAATGAATGCAGAGAATGGAAGTTATTTGCTGGCATGTGAAAATATTTTATTGTGGAAATAAGCCACCAAGAGAAAGACCTATACATATATACTATGTAGAAAATACATCCAAATTTGAGAGCATTAAAACCTATTACAACACTTCATATATCCCCAGAGAACTCAGTTCTTATGCTATCAGTCTAAGGACTTGTGAAAAAAGTTGCATAAACATCACATAAAGAAATTGTAACTAAGTTATTTTTGCAAACTACACATGTATAAAGACCAATTCATAACACATATCCACGTCTCTTACTCACAAATTCTCTAATTCATTCTTGTTTTTATTACCGTCCACTCTATAAAATGTTGTAAGGGTGGTACACAGGTATTTATACTTGTCAGTCATACAACCTATAAAGTTAATGCAATTATCAACTTTAAATTTTCTTCTTGAAAAAATGTAGGATAAACTTGAAACCCCAAAGAAAAGATAGTTCTGATTACACTAATAGAAAAACTAACATCCAGACTGTCACTAAGGCTTCAGAATCTGGAATATTTGAGTGGAAAAGACCTGTGCTGACTGCACTATTTGATCCATATCTTACAGCCATAATTAACACCATGCCTTATTTTCTCTGTGGCCATGGGAATGGTCTCATTAGTTGTCAGTGTCAGTCTAACTAGTTTTCAGACCCAAATGACACTGAAGTCCTATTTCACAATATTTTTTTGGGAAAAGAAGGATGACTAGTGAAACTTTTGCAGGTAAACTTGCAGAGCCATAGGCCTTGCCCCTTGCAAATATATGTTTTACTTTGATTCCTCATGATGATACAGATAAAAAGACCCCTTTTTGTGCCAATAATGAGTATATTGACTGAAGCTATAAAAATTATTGGAAAATATTTGAAAAGATAACAGGACAACTAAGTGCACATTTCTAATATTACTAAGGTGATATTTCCAAGAGCAGAAGGAAATTACAATTCAGTATAGAGCAAATGTATATGTGTATTTTCTTTGCTCAGATAATAGTACTTTGTATATTTGTCAGTAGAAGATTACAGGAATACTTCTAAAAAAGAATAAAGTGAGATTTCTGGATAATAAATAGGACTGTGAAGAGATCTGCTTTCTGTATCTACCTTTCACATGCACTTCTGCTATAACCTTGGGCAAAACATATTCCAATTAAACTTTTCTCAGTTTTTCTAGCCATAAAATAGAAATGATACTTCCTCACCTCACTGGAATGAGGTCGTGGTCATCTTGGTACTGTTTATTGCATGTAGTTCAGAAGACGGGCAGCTATACAACTCAAGTAGTATTTCATAAGGAAAATATCATACAATTCCCTGTATGCATCCAACAGTGAGGTTATTCCCCACAGCTCTATTGTATCTTTTCTCTTGTTCCATTCCATTTGAATGAAACCTCTGTTAATATTTTCTGTTAATCACATTAGCAGGTGAAAAGTTCAGGATACATTAAACTCAAATGGCATACTTTACATGCAAGTCAAAGTATGACTCATTAAAATATTTGTTTCTCTAGGAAATGTTTCTTTGATATTTTCTTTGTTATTTTTTTCCTAAACCTGCCAGGTGCCAACATATTTACATAGAAAGAAAACAGTTTAAACTTGGCATAAGAAAATGTGATTCAAATACTCAAATGTTGCATAATTAACCTGTCAATTGCTTTTGCATGATGTATGATTGGCTGTCTCAAAGAAACTGTAGATTTAATAGAATTTAAATATTTTTCATGATGCACATCTGACAAAAGATGAACTGGTACATATCTACCCATCATGGATTTTCCAAGAACTTGTCCTAGGATAAGTGTACTACAGATTTCCAGTTCACAATTATTCACAAATTTATAGCAACTTCTTGAATCCATTATGCATTTTTGAACTCTGTATGTAAATGTCAGGATATTCACTGAAGTCAGTGCATAGCACTTCACTGTTTTCATTATCAACTCTCTGCTCAAGCTTCGGTCAGTGTCAGTCAAAGGCTTCAGAGCTGCCAACCCTTGTGTGTAAGCGTTCTCTGCTAGAATATTTTGAAACTCAGTACAAGTATACACAAGCATGTTTAAGTTATTCCTAGTCACATACTATTCTTCTTGTGGAGTGAAAGGGTAGGGGGAAGAAAAAAGTGAGAGGATCTAAAAGTTCTAGATTTTTTGAGAAATGTTTTTAAGAGTTTGAATTTTCTCATGTATGTTGGGGATACCCTGGACTCCAATGTTGTCCAAAGACAACATGAACGATGTAGGTAGCTGGAACAGATATATATTGGACAGCGTAATGCTCACCACTGCAATACACAAAAATCTTCATGGATATTACAAAATCCTGGGTGTCGTGTTTTAACCTATTCTGAAAATAATTAAAGCAAAAGAAGGATTTTAAAAGCCATTTTAACAAAATAAATAATTGAAAACCTATTTCAAATGGGGAAAAAGTAATTTAAAGAAGCAGTTTAAAATGTTTTTGATTTTACAAGTCTTTTAGGAAAGGATGAAGTGATGTTAAAGTAAGACTGAGTTGCTGTACAAACTAAAGGAAGGAAATGGATATAATGTAGATTGATAAAAGATCTGGAAACTTTCTTCATGAAAATGTAGGAAGACCAAAGATAACTTTTCCAAACTGTCTAGTCCTCATGTGTAAAATAGGATCAGGAAGAAGATTTTGCGATTTGTATATTTACAGAAGAACCTCATGCAGCAGCTAAAGAATGCCATGTCTGAGTAGCATGTATTTATGTGGAAGAGACAATAAGACAAACCACAACATATCATCAAGTCTAATGGCTAGGAAAGGGCACTAAGAAATGTACCTGCATATGCTGAGTTTGTGTTCATGTAACAAAGGTGGGTTTTTGCAGACATTCATATCACCACCCACAACAGGAACCCCATATGGGCCTTCTTTCTGTTTTAATCCCATGGTGAATGTACTTTTCCCATATAGCTTGTCATACAAATTCCACCGTCCTCTAAAATCCCCAAGGAGAAGCTCTTTTCAGAAAAGGCCTGAGGTTGGCAGGTTCTCTCATTATTAAACTATACTGTAAAATAATGTCAACAACAACAGAAATGGCCATAAAAATTTCTGTTTCCTTTTTCTTGACATCTGCTTTCTCATGTGTGAAAACAGCATCAAGTTGTGAGTTCAAAATACAACTACCTACTGCAAATGTAAATATCAGCACATTCCAGACTTAGACTTGTAAATTTCTTCACCTCTTGTTTTAGGGCAGAAAACCAATGTATCTGGCTTCTAAACATACATAAGTTGTCAATATTTTTGTCACAAATGGCTGACCAACAAGGAAAGAGCATAATAGTATTTTGCAATATTTTACTGCCCCAGGCAAAAGAATTGAGTATACTATAGCAATCTAAGAGTGAAAACATTACAGAGGCTTTGCTTTGTAATTTGAGCCAAGTCAGTATAAAAATCACAATCATAATAGTCTATTATATATTGGACCAAGTTTTATGGGAATTGAAGACTATTACTTTAGTAATAATGGTCATTGAACTGTGCTTCTCTTTATATTCTTGCACACACAATTACTCTAGTATCACATCAAATATCACTTGAATAGGTATTGCAATAGTTTGAAATTCACCTCCTCCCTTCCATAAAACAAAGTAAATACAGCTTGTACTGTTAATATAGGTGAAGAAGAAACATAGTAAAAGAAGAGATACAGTTGAACTGTAGATGCTGCTACTCACAAGGATTGTGTGTGAAGAGTGTTGATAGTATATAGAACTTACATATATACTCTATATAATTTTTTATCCCAATACATACAATCCAGGAACCCTATAATGCTACACTTGGGGCCCCAGTGTCAGTCTTATGCAGAAGAAAATTAAATGATTGTGAAAGAAATGAGGAAATATAAGCAGATGTAAAAAAGTATGTATATTTTGAAAAAGCAGCAATTTTAAAGGAGGAAATTTATATAATGGTCCACTATTCTGGACCAATGGAATAGATATAATCTTTTCAAAGTGCATAGCTAGAATATTTGACTTGCAGCACATGTAAAGGTTTTTTTCTGGTCTGAGTTCAAACTAGCTAAAAATTGTGTGAAGAGCATTTGCGTCTCTCCCAATTTTTTTTTGAAAAGTATTAATCAACAGATAAATATGTGAAAATCTGAATTAACAAAGTAGGCTTTCAGAATGTTTTTATTTATAGCTGTCAGGCACTCTCTATGATTAGTCATTAATTTCAGAAAATCTAGGAATTCAAAAGCTGAAATAATTTAATGGGTAAACTATAAAAAGTGCTTATGTTGATAAAGCTAGATAACATACGAAGTGACAAAGATGGTAGTCAAGAAAAAGAATGTTGTATTATTCAGAGACAAGTTATTTTCAATGAAAATCCAAATGTTTTTAAGCATGCAGGCATTTAATAATGCTTTCTGGGTTAATTAACTATCTTTGGGGGGAGCTAGAGACGAATTTCTGAAGACACATGTTATCATCTGTGCTTTGGAATACTGACTTAGAGATGATCTAAAACACAGTGCTTGCTTACAAGCAAGCACTTGCTTACAATTATTGCCAAAAGATCTTTTGAAAATCTGTTCTGGTTTACAAGCTCCATCTATTGCTTATTACCTGGGAGGCCTACTGTCACTTCTGTCTCACCAATTTCTAACTAATAATTTGCTTTCATATCCCAGTATTCCACATTAGCATGGAAAAATCCATTCTGCCAGTATATTTTCCCATTCACAGAAGTTTTTACTGCACATTGGTATAGAGACAAATATAGTTGTACCCAAATAGAAGAGACTTGTCTAAGAATGCATTTAGCTCCTTCTGCCTCAAGAAAGATAGTGGTGCTTTTCCATTCTTTTCTTTTGCCATCTCTGCAATTTTCTGAGGGTAGCTTGGGACTTGACATCTTGCTAAGCACATCTAAGAAAAAAACCACCTTCTTAACTACTGTTTTTTAGGGCATTTCCCAGATTTATAATATAAAATTACAGCTATTTAAATGACAGAAGGAAAATATGCTGCATAGAAAGTACAGCTTTCTTTCATTTCACACTATTTTTTCAATTTTTGTTCTAGGTTTGTATGCTTGCTTGTTTTTCACCGTCAAATTTGGCATACAACTGTCTTCTATGATGTTTGCTCAACTATAGGTGGAAAAGGAACTGACACAAAAGAAATGAAGACAGAATTGTTTGTGAGCCATTCAACACAACTGTTGCAAATATCATACACTTGCATTATGCCATGTCCTTTTACATAAAAAAAATTTGTTTGCCACCATTTGGAGCTGTTTTCCTTTGTTTTTCATAAAGAAATTCTTTTAATCTTGTTCTATTTATTAATTTGGTTTTGGGTGATTTTGCTTCTTGTCAACCTTCCTTAAGGACTTTGATTTTTTTTTCCAGCTAAAACACATTCTCTAAGATTTATCTGGCAGTAAAAAAAAATGTGTTTTCTAAGCCTAATGTAAAGCAGGAGTACTAAATTGCATCTGTATCCTCATGTTCTGATTACCAGAGACTGACCCTAATCCAAAGATTTCACTCTGTGGGTCAGTAGATTAAGTCAGATTTTTTGAGTTCTTAAATTTCATTTTGAGGTAAAATTTTGCTGCCCTTACTCAGAATGGGTCAAATTCCAGTTTTTTAATGTTATAAATATAAAATTGTACGATTTTATATAATAACACTTAGCCATGGGGGATAACCAGCTGGAAATTACCTCAGTGCTTCATTGTGACTAACAAGCTAATGTTACCCTCAGATAGACTCCTTCAAGGTAAGCAAGGCAGACTATGTAAGAGTAAGGAGTGTATATTATCCTATTTTCAGCAGTAAAGAAACCATTACATGGATATTGCCTACATTCTGAGATTCAAAACTGAAAGAAGATAATGAAGAACCATGGGGAAGCAGAAATTTGACAACACAGACCTGTTTAGACTAGTAAACAAGACTGTAAACTGTAAATTGAACAGAATCTGAGTAAAATTGATATTGAACAAATCATGCTACCTATTTAAATATTTTTGAATGCTTTTTACTGGATTCCACATAACCAAACATTATTAAAACAAACTTGTCATTTGATACTTTAAACAGTCCCTTTTCTTAAACTATAAATTAACTTATTTTTTTAAAGATCAGATATGTTTTCCTGCATAGCAATTTGGCCTAATATTCATTTAATCTAACAGACTCCCTAAGTATGTAAATCATATCTTTTTCCCACACATGAGGAAAAAATCTTTCTAATATTTGGCAAAGCTATTATACTCAAACAGTGAAGTTGATTTGCATGTGCACAACAATTTCAATATGCTCTAAATGCACATACAAAGAGTCTCTATCTTGTGGATGCACTCCTTTTAAGTCTTTCAGGATTCATGCCAGATTCATGCTGGTCCCCACCAGCTCAAATTCCTGGACACTAAGCAACTCAGAACACGGGGGAATCAAAAATACAGTCATTAGTGTAAAAACCAGTAGTCCACTATGCAAAGAACATAATTTTCAGGTACAATTAAGATCCCAATTGTTTTACATTTTCTCTGTAATCACTGGAGGCATGAACAGCCAGAATTCATCAATCAGATTTTTCAAATTCTAGACTACTTCACCTGAGTAGCTAAAATAATGTTAAATGTGTTTGAGTCTTAGTCTATAAAATGTCTGTTGGTTTAAATGATAACTTGTATAAAGGAGCAGTGTATCCTTCCTTCCTTCCTTCCTTCCTTCCTTCCTTCCTTCCTTCCTTCCTTCCTTCCTTCCTTCCTTCCTTCCTTCCTTCCTTCCTTCCTTCCTTCCTTCCTTCCTTCCTTCCTTCCTTCCTTCCTTCCTCCCTTCCTTCCGCCTCTTCCTTCCGCCCCTTCCTTCCTTCCTTCCTTCCTTCCTTCCTTCCGCCCCTTCCGCCCCTTCCGCCCCTTCCGCCCCTTCCTTCCTTCCGCCACTTCCGCCACTTCCGCCACTTCCGCCACTTCCGCCACTTCCTTACACCACTTCCTTCCTTCCTTCTGACACTTCCTTCCGCCACTTCCTTCCTCCCTTCCTCCCTTCCTCCTCCCCTCCCTTCCTCCTGTTTTCTTTCAGTGTTAGGAAGTGGCAGCATCACTGAGCTTTTCGCTGCCCCCTACAGGATAGGTTTGCATCTGATTCCAATATTTTACTTGGTTCAATTTCAAATGGAGCCCTGTTCAGCAATATTTTCAAGAACTCAAAACAGAAAAGTAAACGAATGGGTAATACATTAATGAAACTCTTATTATGATGTTTTTCCACCTTTGAGAATATGTCTGGGGAAGGAAACCTATCTTGCTTCTTTTCTCTCTCGCTGTCTCTTAATCTGGCAAGCAACATGGTATCAGCCATTTACCCATCAGGAAGAAACAATGCATCCTAAGAACTTCTCTGCTATCTGATATTTATCCCTCATGATGTCTGTCTGAAGCAATTCAATCTCTCAGCACTATCTTTGCCAGCAGAGTGGTTGGTGAGTGATGATGGAGATGACAAAGTTTATGAGCAGTTAGACAGAAATAGGAAGGAGGCCTAGTAATATTGTTCTATGAAAATATTAGGTCGCATTTGAATAAGAACATATGGACTATAAGGGACATATTTTGTCTTGACAATGTACAAGGGGTAAACTGAGAAGCAGAGGAATTAGTCAGTGTCTTTACTTCTATTCCATAAGTGTAGTAGGGCCTTACTGTCACCTTTTCCATGGTTCCACTTATGATATGCTCCTACTTATGACATGCTTCTTTTTCTTTAGTTTAGTATTTGTCTCATTCAGAAATGTGTAAAACTGAATGCTATTTTCAAAATAGCTCTGACAATGTTGCCACTGTAAGTTTAGTTTATATTTCTTTTGCCAAAATTTTCCAAAAGAAAATTTTCCAAAGGAATTGGCTACAAACTTTATTAATATTACTTTTTTTATTGGGGGTGTCAATACAATTTTCCACTCTTTTGACATTATATGGTTACAAGAATCATACTAGACTCCCTTATAGACTTCCCAAGTGGGTTTTTTCAGAAGACTTTATGCTTAGGAATTTTTTTAAGCTTCTAGAGTAAACAACATAACTGTTGTCTTCTTCCTAGAACCTCAGCAACATCTTTAAACTTTTCACATGCAAGTAGTCAATAATAAACCTGTTGTTTGGGTCACAGAAACTAATTCTGTAAAGGCTGAAAAAAGACATTTGAGAAAAACAGGTTTGTTTTCATTACCTGTTCTATCCCTTTCCCATATCAATCATACAACAAATCTCAAAGCCTATTTACCCAAAAGAAGCATTATTTAATCTCTAACATTTTGGGAATGACCTTTAAATATATGTGTATTGTCATGCAATATGTATGTAGAGTTTTAGTTTAAACATAATGAACAGTTGTAGAACATGAAACACTGCTAATATTTTTACAAACTATCTGTCATACCTCAATTGACATTTTCAATCAAATCCCTTGAGGGTGCTTGCTTCTACAAATAGCAGCCACAGTATGCACTTTTTTAATCAAAAGTTTTCTGTAATGGCTAACTAATAATTTCTACTGTCACTTAGCACAGACTTTTTTCTGTGGAAAGCACCATATGTTCACCCTCTAACCATGCCTAAGTTACTGGAAAAGATGATGTGCAACTGAAAGAAGAAAAAAGTGTAAAATGTAAAAAGTGTAAAATGTAAGTGTAAAAGCAGAACACTGGTTCTCTGGAATCAAACTACCATCAAAGAAAGCTCTTCATCTGTTGGAAACTTTTAGTTTTCCTCTGCACTTCCTCTGTTTTCTACGAAGAATTTTTCATCAATTATGTTATGTCTGGTAGAGGATTTAGGGATTGATTTCAGTGTGCTTTGTATCAGGCACTTATTTTGATCCAAAATATTCATACGGGAGAAAAAGCAAACTGCAGTTATACATGAGACAGTATAATCTTTTCAAGTTTTTTGCTATTAAAAATTCAATGTAAAATTTCATTTTAGAGGAATACAGATTTAGGAGTTGGTCTAAAAACTCACCAAAATAGGTAACAAACAGAGATTAAAAGCACAGAATAAATCAACAATATCAGTGAAATAAACCCAGCAATCTACCAGGTTTTTTTTTTGCCAAGATTATCCTGACAAGAAAAAAGACTAATGAGGTAATTTCTTTTGCCAAGCAGACAGCCTGTGAAGAGGAATGTGCCTAGTAATAACAGTAAAAATCCAATGCCCAAAGTGATATCATGGTTTTTCAATTCACAGAAAATATGGTCATAGTGTGCCATGCATTAACAGCGTCCTCAGCAATCTGACTTTATGCTCCCACTAAAGAATGTCTGTAAAATGAACTTACACATGTAAGAGATGTCAGATTAGCAACTAGCAAATTTACAGGGTGTTGGGAAAATATTCGGAGCTGGCTCTTCAAATATTGTGACTCCATTGAGGTTGGCTGTTAGTCATCTATGCGTCTGAGGATTCCAGCCAATCTCTCCTGAATTTTTTTCCCCTAGTTTATTTGGCTTGTGTGCTGGAGATAAGAATGATTTTGATTTACATAGTGCTGATATTTTTCCTAGCTTTTAATATGTGTTTCTCTTCAGATAACACCAACTTTTCACTGCACTTTTAACTTCTTCTGGTCACTTAATAAGCAATTTTAAAGAACTATCCATGGATTAAAAATATATTTCCTGAATAAATTAGCATGCATAAATCACTATGTATATAGCCTCATTTCTATATATAGAAATTTTATTGCTTATATCCATTACTTAGCATTTATTTGCATTGAATTTTGTCTAGCACTTCATTGCCCAGATGTCTTGTTGGGTTTCCTCTCACAGCTGTGAAAAAGTAAATTGTCAGGCCCAAGATCATTATCTAAGATTTCCCCATAAGCAGTAAAGTGTGTGATTCATCTTTCTGTAAGCACAAATGGATGAATCAGCTTCCCAATGCATATATCTTTCCAAACTCTCTGCTGGAACCTTAAATGCCAAATTTAGTCTGGATACCAAACTTCTAGACACCTAAACTTAGCTTACATTATTCCATCCTTAGTATCATAAGATCTTACAACTACTTATTATATGCACATTTATCTTACTCTATTAAAAATAATTTTCTAATTGTTTCATCAGCAATTTCTGTGACTTCAGTGTCCATCATCTTTATGAGACTGCTTGCAAATATACTGCAGAGCACAAGGTCCTGGTGAAACCCCACTCATAACAGCTCTTTTGAAGATTAGGTTATAAATTGAGATTAGTAATTTAACAATGTCATATCCAAATTCCTTTACAACTCTTGGGTGAATACTATCTGTTCCTGGAAAGTTGGTTTTGGTCATTTTCATCAACTTCATTTCAGTAAGAAGGAACTTTTCAGACTTGCCTTACCAGCAATTTTTGTTATGGCTTTAATATTGTTGGATGCCTCTTGTATACAGTTTTGGGTTCTGCCATCTCTAGCAGTCATCTGACTTGCACAGTAGAACACATAGAAAGAATTTTATTACAATGGTTTTTATATGTTGCTTCTTACAATATTTTTTTGTCTGGTCTGGTTTATAATAATTCTGCATTTGGTTATTAAGAGTTAATGTTCTTTTCCCTTTTATGCAATTGGAAACTTCCACTTTAGGATGAAAAATTACCACTTACCACTTTCTTTATTCTTATGGTTAAATAATAATGTTTCAGTCCCATTTTTTTTAGATATTCCTCATGCTTACTGAAAACACTTTGTCCTTTTATGCACTTTTTAGGTAATCTTGTATCTGTTTTGCTTAATTTTATGCCATTTCTCTTTTGAAAGAAAACTAAATAACTATTCTATTGAATTATGAATTTTATTTTTACTTTTCTAAGGTAGGTAATCCACACAGTCACTATTAAAAAATTTTGGATCAAGCATCCTGCATCTCTCAATAACAAATAAAAAATAATCATTTCTTTGATTTCCTAGAGGAAAATTTCTCCAAAAAGCATTTGAGTTAAAAAAATGTAGCACCTAATAGCACAATGTTCATCTAGTCTATGTGTGAACAATCAAAACCACTCAATATGATTATGCTTATTATTATTACTATGTTTTGGGTTTTTTTTATTATTTTTCAATAATTTTCAATATCCTGTCTAGTTCTAATTTTATAAATTTCAGGTATCGTGTTTCAAGCTACTGAGATGGTCTCTTTTGTTTGATCTGGCTAATTACAGTCCAAATAATTTTACTCTGCCTTAACACTAACTTTCAAATCCCCTTTCTTACATAAATTTTCTCAGACACCTGTTTGGCATTGCACACGGAGCACACTAGGCAGTGCAATGAAGTCCTCTTCCCTGGCTGGAGTTCATAGCTGGCATTTCTTTCCAGAACTGGTCCCTGTGTCAATGACAGCTATGTACTCTTCAAAGACTAACTTGTTCTAGAAGTTTGGAATGGAATGGAATAGAATAGGACTTTAGCAGTTGGGAGGGACATATAATTATCATCTAATACAACTGCCTGATCAATTCAAGACTGACAAATATTTAAAGTATGTTCTTGAGAACATTGTTCAATTGCCTCTTAAATATTGACAAGATTGGGATATTGACCACCTCTCCAGGAAGCCTGTTGCAGTGCCTGTTGCTTCTTCACTCAGTATAAGAAATTCTTCCTGGAGCCTAAATCCATAGCTTTTAACTATTTCCATGGGTCCCATCACTGAGTAGCAGGGAGAAGAGAACAGCACCTCCCTCTCCACTTGCCCTCCTCAGGAAGCTGTAGAGTGCAATGAGAACTCCTTCCAACTCTTTTATCAGTTTTGTTGCCCTTCTCTGGACTTACTCAAGGACCTCCTCATTGTTCCTGAATGTGGAGACCAGAACTGCACACAGCACTTGGGTGAGGCTGCACCAATGCTGAATACAGTGGATTCACTGCCTCTCTTGACCAGCTGGTGTTTTTGGTTTTGATGTACCCCAGGAGGGGGGTTACCGTCTGGGCTGACAGGGCACAGCACTGCCTCACACTGAGCCTGCAGGACTCTGTACTGCACAGGACCCCAAGATCCCTTTGCAGGGCTGCTCTCCAGCCACTCATCTCCAGATTCTTACTTGTGTCTGATGTCACTCTGTCTTAGGTGCACAGTCTGGCATTTGGACTAGTTGAATTTCATCCCAGTAATAATTTTGCAAAGTTTCAATCTATCTAGATCTTTCTGCAAAGCGTATTGCCTCAAGAGCCAATAGCATGTCCCAGTTTAGTATCATCAGCAAACTTGCTAATGGTGCATTCAACTCAGACATCCAAATCATTGATAAATATTATTAATAGATCTGGCCCTAAAGCTGAACCCTGAGGAACACCTCTGATGACTGTCACCAGTGAGATGTAGTCCCACTCACCACAACCATTTGACCTCTGCCCTGCAGCACACCGTGAACCTGCTTGTCCCAAGTTGAATACACTGTTCAGAAGGATGCTGTGATGGAAAATATCAAAAGCTTTACTAAAAATCCAACATCTTTCATTCATCCACTAAGTGGGTGACTTTAATAGCAGGATATCAAATTAGTTAAACAGGACTTTCTTTTCTGAACCCTGTGTTGACTGTATCTGATGATCTAATTGTTCTTAAAATGCTTTTCTGTGTGCCTCAATAGGATCTTTCAATCTCAGTATCATCTTCTCCATAGTTTTCCTGGACTAAGAGGTCCATAGTTCCCTGGATCTTCTCTAACCGTTTTTGTACATAGGAATAACATTGGCTAGTTTTCAGTCAGCAGGGACTGGCTTTTCTAGATGATTGAGAGAGCTCCTATCATAACATCTGCTACTTCCTTCAGTACCCTGGGATGAATCCTCTCAGTTTCCATGGTTGTGTGAACATTCAACTGATACAGCTGGTACCTTACCCTTTCAGTCATTGCAAATGAAAAGCTACTGATCCCATGTTTGTGTTCTTTCAACTCAAGGGAAAGGTCATCCCAATGTCTATCACTACTTTTAAAAGCAGAGTCTAAAACCTTATTGACTATCTCAGCTTTTCCTTAATTTGTGTTAGTCAGACGGCCATCTTCAAAAAGTATTGGTCTCATGTTTACTATATATCTGTTCTTGTTATTAATATGCTTTTAAAAAGTCCTTCTTGTTTCTGAAACAACACTGGCCAGTTTCAACTCTAAATGGCATTTTTTTGTTTCTTCACTTTGCGTGAATGAACCGCAGCACTGCTCTTCCTTTCAAATCTTACTTCCTGAGGTCATGTAATTATTTTTTTTCCTTTTGAGATTCATTAAAAGTTCCCAGCTCATCCAAACTGGTCTTCTGTTCTGTTAGCTTGACTTATGACACAATAGAATGGCCAACTCTTGATCTTATATATTACTTATCAGTTTGGAAAGCGAGTATTTTGTTAGGAAAAACAAGGAGGAAAAAGGTCCTTTAATACATGTTCCTACTTACACGGATTCTTTTTCTTCCTAATGAAAGAGCATGCTTCTTTCATTAGAAGAGACGCTTTTTTCTCTCTTGAACATCTAAGCATGACTTTACTGTTTCAAAATTATGTCCCATCTGTTGAGGATCAATTATATTTGAGGATACTGCAAGTATTCTGTGCCTTTGAAACCAGTGTGGAAATCCCTGTTGCTTTCAACCACACAGGATACAGTCTGAAAGTGAAGTAGGGGACCTGCTGTGAAAGAGAAGCAGGAAAGCAAAAAATGTGAAGTTTCTAATTCTATTTAATGACAAAATTGCTAGAGAGACCCTGAAGGTAAAAGTTCTAAACTACTTTTGAACTTGATTTTTTTTTTGATATGAGAAAAAACACTTAAAAAGTTGACATATATGCTTAAGATACAGCTTGATAAATTTGATAGCCTACAATTATAGATGATTTGATCACTCAGATAGTTTATTCTCTACATGTTCTCTTAATTCTTACTACAATCAAGATCTTAGAATATGAAAAAAAAACTATGTTCCACTAAACTTTGCTATTTGATCTAAGCATTGTACTGAATATGATCGCCTCAGTTTTGAAATTAAGTGTTAATTTCTATGGAGATTTAAAAGATCAGAAATACACAATTGTAGTGCTTTATTTTGTTCCATTTGTGATATATCCTTCATTTCATTTTTTTCTAACAACTGCTTTTTTAGGAGAAAAGTACAATACTCCCTTTCAGATAGGAGAACATTATTTCACAATAGGAAAGAGAAAAGCTAATTTTACCTGCAGATATATTTGAGAAATCACAGTGCAGTTACTAATTAAACAGCAGTAGTAACTATTTTTTGAAAATTATAAAGGGGGAACACCTATGTGAGAAACCAATCAGATATTGCTTTGTAAAGAACAAAGACAGATAGGATCTGTTAAAACCAGCTACCATTCCATTAAGTAATGGAACACATACAAAAAGAAATATGACTGTCTTGAAAATGTCAAGATAGCAAGAAGAGTAGTTCTATAAAGAATGAAGGAACTTGAAGGGGGGAACTTTGATTTTTGTTTGTTAATTGCTCAATAAAATTTTAAAAACTGCTATGATATGATGAGTTAAAAGGAATCCTGGTGAAAATTTTAGAACTGGTGAAATTTTTTGTGATATTTTAAACAAAACAAGTCAATGCGTGTGCTATAGGGAAATAACCGTAAATTAGCATGAGAATAGATTAAATGACCCAGTTTCAGATGCTCTTCTATGAAAGAAAATGTTGTGTATTAAGGGCTTAAGTAAAGTCCCATTGCAATCAATGAAAAGACTACAGATGGAGCAGATTCAAATAATCACTTCTCAGTCCTCTGGTAAAATACACTTTAAGTAATACATCCTCCAATTTAAAACAGATTTTAAAGTTTGGGAATTCTGTTTTAGTTTCCAGTTTAAAAAGAACAAACCCAAGCTTGTCTATAGCTGCGTCTTGTGTTTTGTGTTTGTAGAAGACCTAACAACTCCTAAGAATACGTAGACAAATGTCTATGAGTCCCATTGCAGGCTTTCAATGCCATGACATTTCTAGGTCTATTTTGCCATAGGTCATCTTGAGAGCACCTTATGCTTCCAAGGAGAAGTGCAAATAAAAAAATGTCAAGAGCAACATAAGGTTAGGCTATCAAAAAAAGTTGCCAAGAGCAAGTAAGGTTAGGACTGTCTTTTGTCCTTGGGTGTTTGTCGCAGCCATCTTGACATCTTCAGTGTCATGCCTTTTATCAGCTACAAGAACTGCCATTCTCAGTGTAAGACTAAGATGTTAGGCCGGATTTGCTCTATGAAATGGATGCTCCGAATAAATACTTAATTAACTAAGCATTTGGTTAAAGTTAAACTTTAAAAAGGCACATCGTTATGAGACCTTGAATTCTTTTCTTGCTTTTAAATTTATAGAAAATTCTTTGATTTTTGAACCTCAGGACAAGTTCATATAACATGCTTAATAGTTTGCCTGGTTACAGAATTTTATGTGTGACCAGAAAATTCTTATGTGAGGAACTGTTTTCAAACAAATGGCTGAAGGCAAAAATGAAGGTCCTCAAAGGTAAAAGATTTGTTTTTGTGTAAAGAATACAATGTTACTTTCAAGTAACATTTGTGGTTAAAAAGTCAAACTAAGCATTAAGTTTGTTATCTAAATTTAGCTTTTCATATAAAAAAAACCTGACTTAAAAGCATCCCTGCTGGTTTTAAGTTGCCACAGCCTGCAACACCCAGATGAGACAGGACTGTCCACCTTTGAAATTCATCTACGCGCAGTCATCCGTGGTTCATACACAACTTGTTTGAAAGATGAATGCTGTGGATTCCTCTTCCCTTTAGCTCTCTGCTGGCAGCAAATTTGTCAGAGGCAGTTGGTCTGCTCTAAGGTTTTACCTTCTCTTCAGAAAATAAATTAGGAGTATTAAAACTTCAGAAGATAAGATGCCTCTGAAGCACTGTTGAACTCTGCTGCTAGGCAGGAGGTAGGTGAGAGACATTAAGTATTCAATGCTGACATTTCTGCTAAAGCCTGCAGTAGGTCTTGAGCAAGTCATTAAAGTAATTTGTGTTAGGAAATAGACTTTTTAGGAGGTTTTAAGTGCATTCATTCTATTTTCTCTATTATTTTTATTGAATTAAGACTACATTCTATAGTCCTTTTCTGTAAAAAAACTGTGATGAAACATGCTCATTATTATATCCATTGATACAGACAGTTAACTAGTAATTGATTTCAGTAGTGTGTCATCAGATACTGTTGGTTTGGGGGTTTTGGTTTTTTTTTCAATGAGGGGGCAAAAAAACCCCAAACATTATAATTACTTAGAATATTTTTTTTTTAAAGTTGAATTACTATTATGCAAACCATTTCTAATCCCGTTAGAATGCGTGATCTACATTTCCATAATTCACCATTAGCAGTCTAATTACATGTGAGCACATTACCAGCACAGAAAATATGAATTACAGCAGTATAAATCACATTCTATCAGGCATTATGTCTTCATTGTCCCTTTCTCATTCACACCCATCATCACTTTCATGCAAGGAGCTGCTATGGAAAGTATGAAATATACAGAAATGACACAAAAAAGGCATGGAGAAACATCAGAGAAGGCCACAAATGCAACCAGAACTATCTTACATTTCCTGTAGAATTAATATTAAAAAAAACCTAATTACCCAAGTTTTGAGGGCAAAGTGCAAACTATTCTTCAGCAAAATACACAGTTAAGCGAGTGTCTGTTTTCATTAAGAGATTACTAAGTAATGGCTTTTGCCCTTAGGAGACAGTTTTAAATGCAAAATATATCGTGAGCAACATGCTATTTTCAAAAGTCCAGCCATACTTTCTTTATAAATCCTAAGAAATTTGTCTTTGAAAAACCTACTCAATAATTTAGACGATTTTTTTTCTAGAATTTAATCTAGAAATCAGGAATTTACAAAAACTTGAGTACCAAAAATTAAATAGTTACTTTCAAGAATGTCAGTGTTTAGAAACTTTGCCTGTTAAAACAGAAAATTGAAACTAAAAATAGCAGTTGCCACCTCTTAAGCCAAAAGGAAAAAAAACCAAACACATCAAAACCAATCCACCCTCCAACCAACTAAATAAATAAACGAACAAATAAGTAAAAATAACTTGAATGGGAATTTTCTGATTTTAGTGTGCTAAAAATGATGTTATAACAACAGTAATTCCAAACAACTGTGTTAATACTCCTAGGAGCATGGAAGTTGTAGAAAGTGTAGACATGTCTGAAAATATTTCTTTGCACAAGCAATAACTATAGCTGTCATTTTACTTAAAATGGTTATTACAAATACTTGGGAATATGACAAAAAACTCAGTAATGCATGGTGTGATGTGTGAAAGTGTTCATATGGACAAGCATGAAAAGATCTGAAGATTCATGGTTTTACCTTGACAATGCCTTGGACAGAAGTGTTTACACCAGGAAACAGACATTTTTAATGATATTTGGATTTTCTTTGACACCTTAGTGGCTTTTTTTATTATTATTTTAAGGATCAATAGATTTCCACAAACGTACATAGCATGGCCTATGGTTATATGCCACTACATCACTTTTTCTCAATGGCAGAGAATATACATGAAAAAAAGCATTAGGAAGAATTTAGTAAATTTTAGTGTTTCAAGAGAATGGGGGAATTGCATATTTTGTTTTGTCAATAAGCAAAAAATTAAGAAGCTGGTTGTAAAACTACAGTTGTATCATGTAGGTAAGGAAATGTTCACCTGTGATAAAAATATGTTCAGTTATTCATAAGATGTGGACTGCTTTGTACAGACTAAAAAGATCAGTGAGAAAATAAGGTACAAAGTGTGTTTTGCAGTTGATAATTGTGGTCCTGTAGACTGAGATATTTGATACCGTGTCTAAACACTGGAAATGAGATTTCAAGGACAGTATTAAGAGGAACTTCCAGAACTGCCTTCAAGCCATGCACTCATATGCAAATAGTTAAGGAGAATGAACTGTTTCCTCCAGTCCATACCCGCAATCTATTCCTTCCCTCGATAAGTGGTCAGTTAATTCTGCTTCATCAGAAAAATAGAAATCAATATTCTTCCAGACCTGGATAGTGGAACACACCAAATGAGCAAGGGCATAATCATGTTGTGCATTATTTTTAGTTCAGTAAACTCACTAGAACACATTTCACCAGATCCTTTAACAAGCCTATAAAAGCTAAAACTGTGTCTACAGTAAAATAAGAGCATTCTTTATAAATTCACATAAGCAAAAAAGTCATTCATTGAGAAGGAAATCTTATAGGTGCAGGAGAAAGCTTTGTCCACATGCCAAAAGACAAGCCATCAGGGAAGAAGACTGACCTGACAGAACAGAGACTTTTGGGTGGAATTCAGGAAGAAAAAGGAGAGTTTTCAACCTTTGGAAGAAAGGGTGGCAACGCAGGAGGACTGCAAGGATGCTCTGAAGTAATGCAGATGGAAAATCAGCTGTGCCAAAGCTCAACTAGTACTTGATCTGGCCACTAGAATAAAATATAACAAAGAAGCTTTTTAGAAAATCAACAGAAGACCTAATTTTAAATCCTCCCTTTATTGGATACAGGGGGAAACAGTGACAAATGAGAAATAGGCAAAAGTACTTAAAACTTTATTTGTTTCAGCCTTTAAACGTGAGACCAGTTGTTCCTCAGGTACCCACCTCTCTGAGTTGGGATACAGGGACAGGAGGCTGAATGAAGCCTCTTAATCCAAGAGGCAGTGGTCAGTGATCTGCTGCCCCCCACCTTAGACACACACAAGTCTATGGGGACAGATGGGATCCACGCAAGGGTACTCAGGGAGTTGGTAGAAACACTCACCAAGACACTTTCAATTATTTACCAGCAGCCCTGGTTAACCAGGAGGTCCCAGCTGACAGGAGGTTGGCAAATGTTGCCCAGCTACAAGAAAGGCCAGAGAATGGATTTGGGGAACCACAGCCCAGTCAGCCTGACCTTGGTTCTGGGCAAAGTCAAGGAGCACATCATTTTGAACCCCATCATATGGCACAGGCAAGACAGCCAAGGAATCATGTCCAGCCAGCAGATTTATGAAAGGCAGGTGCTGCTTGACTGACTTGATCTCCTTCTACACACAAGATGCCTCAGTTAGTGGATGAGGGAAAGGCTGTAGATGTTGCCTGTGTGGATTTCAATAAAACCTCTGACAACATTCCCCACATTATAATCCTGGAGAAATTGGTTTCTCACGGTTTGGGTGGATGCCCTGTTCATGGGATAGAAAAGTCTCTGGATGGCTGGGCCCAGGGAGTGGTGGTGAATGGAGGTAAATCCAGTTGGCGACTGGTCACCAGAGCTGTTGCTCAAGGATCAGTGTTGGGGTGAGTCCTGTTTAAGATCTTTATCAATGACCTGAACAATAGCATTGAGTACATCATCAGTCAGTTTGCAGATGACACCAAGTTTGGGTGGGGGTGTTGATCCTCTGGAGGAGAGCAAGGCTCTGCAGAAAGATGTGGACAGGCTGGATCAGTTGTCTGATAACAATTGTGGGACGTTCAACAAGGCAAAGTGCCAGGTGCTGCTGTTGTGTCACAACTAAGTCCAGAGCAGGACAAAAGAGCTAGTGATGAGTCCCACAAGACTGGTGGGACCAGCTAACAAAGCTGAAGTTGTCTTGCCTGGAGGCAAAGTAATAAAAAATAGACACGATAAAACCACCCCAAAGTTGTGCCAGGGGAAGTTTTGGTTGGACAGAAAGAAAAATTTCTTCATCAAAAGGATTGTCAAGCATTGGAACAGGCTGTGAAGGTCAGTGATGGAATCACCATCCCTGGAGGTATTTAACATATGTATTGATGTGTCACTTAAGGACATGATTTGGTGTTGGACTTGGCTGTGTTAATGGTTAGACTTAATGATCTTAAAAGTCTTTTCCCAACTGAATGGTTCTAGGATTCTACAATTAAAATCTCCAGTTTTAGTCTTCATATCACATGGGCAAGCGATCATTTCAGTGGTGTCTTGCAGTTGGACACACAAGTACATTTTCACAGATCTGAGATTTATCTGCAAATTCCTGACCATTGTCCCTTCTCAGTTACAGAGTTGGGTATATCTGTACATGATTTGTAATACTTATACTATAATATTAACATACCTGATACATCAATTATCTTATGTTCAGGATTTCAGCAAGGTAATCTCTATGTTCATACTGCTTCCTGAGAAACTAACAGATATCTTCTTGTCAAGCGGATCAGAGATTGCAAATAATTACCTGCACAGCCTATGGAGTCCAGAATATCTTTATTCTTATCTGTCTGTTCAACCCAAGCCTAATTAGGGATTGATCCTGAATGGGATTTCTAGGTCTTTAGTACATCATAAATAATAAATAGGTAACAGTAATAAACTGACTTTACCATATTGCAAGAGTTCATTCTATAGCCAAGATGTTGTTTTGTGTGAAACTCACAGCACTGAATTTAAGATTATTTGCCACATAAATAAATAGAACTGCCTTCAATATACTTTCTGAACTGCTTCTCCATGAAATCACCTTGTCAGCTGGAAATCTACCTGACAATCAGATACTATAGCATAAGTCACTGTAAAAAAATTTCAGTGTTAGCATATCACTCCCATGGGAATCTCATTTATATTATGAGTGACACAAAATTTAGGAGCTGTCTCTTGGTACTGACCCTCAGGTATTTTTCAGCAATGTTTGCTACTTGTGTATAAATGTAACTCTTTATTTCGAGAAGCAATATAGCCAGATATAAGAGACTTGCAGTTTTCTATTGCCAGTATTTTTATCTCCTCACCGTGTGGACCATGTATTCCAGGGAGAGAAATCACTTCCTCTAAACAAGGAATTTAGAAAAACCAGTACAATTTTCTGATATTTGCAATTACAATAAGTCCAGTTCTGAATGGATAAACTATTTGTAAAACAAAGATTCAATGTAGTTTTAACAGTATATCATAGATAAATTAACAAACAAAGGACCAACACATCTCTAATCATTAAAAATAATATCTTTTTGTGATTTTCAACTACTTTTTCTGTACAAGCGGAGCAAAAGTTTACTCCCTTTCTGTTTTGAAATGTGTCTCTTAATGATAAATGAATATGGCAATGGCACATAGGGATTTCTGATTATACAATTTGTCTTCAGTGCCACTAGATACGATTTCCTGTTTCAATCTTCTCCACCTTTTTTCTGTTATATCAAAATTGCTAGGATTTTATAGATGTGTTTTTCTCTGCAACAACTTGAAGATATCAGTAAAATAAAATGCAATTAGTACTTAAGATCTGATAAAATATTGCTAATTTGTTTTCCAGTATATTTAATATTCAGATCTCCACAGACTAAGCTCAGGTGGGAAGAACGAAAACTGGTTAAGCAGAGAAAATCTACAATGATGGATACTACACAGAACTCCAAAACAAAAAAAATCCACACAGATGAGAAACATTAAAAGCTCTGAAACACCTACATACCATTCATGTCTCACAATAAATTTTAACTAGGTAACTTCCACTCAGAAAATTGTATCTTAAACTGGAAGTCCAAGAACTTTAAAACACAACAACTTGGTACCAGCAAATGCATTAAAAGTAAATGTGTACAACGCTGGCAAGTGCTTTTCAGCTGCCTGGCAATTATATGCAATGTAGGATGACACAAGTTATTTGATTTCATTTTACTATTTAGTTTGAAGTCCTCCATTTGCTTAAGAATTATCTCTTTTGTATATGTACCTGACATTTTATTTCATTTTATTTGATATTTAATTGTATTTTTGTGATGTTTTTGTTGAAAGGAGATGATGTACTGCAGAGGATCTGAGCGCCTCCTCGACATCATCTTCTGATATATCAGTATTACCTCTTTTGCTGCTCTTAATTTAATTCTTGAAATGTTTTTTTTTTAGCTTTGACTGCACATCTGTCCACTTCTTAAAACAAGCCTTTCCTCTCCGATTTCTTGTAACAGGGAAATTTAACTGGTGTGGCCAGAAGGACTAAACCATAAATTTCAGTGACACACAGCTTAAAATTTAATGAACAGGACACACAACATACTCATACCAAAAACAAGCCCCCTGCCCAAATGCTGATTAGTAGCACTCAGTGTACATCTAGGAAAGGGATGCTTGCTCCCACCCTTCAAGAATATGGTGACCCGGCTCCCTCATCTAACACCACCTCCACTACGCTACCACACATCTCTGGATGTTCCTCTCCACCTCTGAAGGGCTGTCTTGCTGCTGCTCGGGCGTCTGACCCCGGCTAGCGGCCACAAGTCCTCCGCAGCCCACAGCTGGGTCGGGCCAGCCCCTTGCCTTCGACAGCCGAGGTGGCTGGGGAAGCGGCTGGCTGCCAGGGACCCTCCCTGCGTCCTGGCAGAGAGCGGAGTCCCCGAGGGAGCTGATGAGGAGAGGCGCGAGGCAGCAATTATGGAGCGAGGCAGAAACGACGAAGCAGGGCAGAAACTCGCAGGCAGGAACTGGGTTTATTGAAGGTAAGGGGACGGCAGGTGGGGTAGGGAGTGCGACCAACTGCCCCCCGTCCCCCCCTCGGGGGAGGCAGATAAAGGGGTCCCGAGGGGAGGGGAGGGGAGGGGAGGGGAGGGGAGGGGAGGGGAGGGGAGGGGAGGGGAGGGGAGGGGAGGGGGGGGGGGGGGGTTTACAGATGACCAATAAAATTATGAATACAAATAATGGACATGACATGACAACAAGTGGGATTACAGCAAGGTGTGGCTTTCCCTTTCTGTACCAATCACTCTCATCCCCTGACAGAAAGTGCTAGAAACAGGGAGTGGGATGAGGGTGATGGACAGGGGGGCTGCCAGGGCAACAAAGGAGGGGATAACTGATGGACAAAAGAATTGTTACAAAAAGGGGCGGGAGTAACTGAAGTAATGGGGTGAGTTGCAGCAGACCTGCAGGGGGAGGAAAAAGGGAGGGGGAGAGAGGGAGGGGGAGAACCTTGAACAAAGTCATCAACTTAAATAAATAACAGAGTCCATAGAACTCAATATAATTTCATAAAACTGAACGAAACCTCTCAACACGCACCACGACACTGTCTTCCAGCTGTGCATTATTTTCTGAAGAGATGGCATCATAAACCACTAATGGTCACGAAGCTGAAGACAATAACTTGGCTTTCACCATATATGAGGCCAACTGATGGTTTGCATCAACCTCTGCTTCTCCAGTTTATCTGTGTTACACAACGGGTGAAGTAAGCACTGTGAAAGTCACACAACAGAGTTCCTCTATGCCTTTGTTTTCCAGATCTGAAAATCAGCCAGAACTGGACAAATCTAGTGGGGGTCACAGCTCCCTGAGTGGTGCTTTCAGATAGGCTTCTTCTTTGGCTTTTCTATATGAATGTACTGAGAAAAATCAAGCCTACCAGAGAAATATCAACAAGCTTGTAGCCAGTATTTTACATTTTAAGGATAAGAGATTAGATGAAAAGTGCATTTAATATAGATCTAATTAAAAGGCAGGTTTATGTACACATCCTCTCTACCTCCAGAAACTCCAAAAATATTGCACTGTTGGCTTTACTGAGCACAGCACATGTTCTGGTGAACACTATAATAATTGTTTGTCAGTCTGCTGCAAGGTATCAGTTGTTCTCAGTTTGAGATAGTCAGTAATTATGTTAGAAGCTGATACTGTCACAGATTGCTGCCAACAAACAATATATAAATTAAAATACAGTTATTCAGCATATTGCACAGTATAAATTTTCCAGTATAATTCATTCCCTAGAAGTAGCAGCTGCTGCAACCTTCTAAGTACACAAAATAATCCATCTATTTGGAGTTGCATAGGTCTGCACCCTCCTGGAGGCTTTCTCCAAACAGCAGTTGAAACACCTGACAGTTCACTGCGAGACCAAAGGAATTCAAAACCATTTTCCCTTTCATATTCATAGAAGTATAGAATTATTTAAGTAGGAAACGACCTCTAAGGTCACTGGGTACAACCATGAACTTAACAGGTGCCAAATTCACCACTAAAACATGTCCCTAAATGTCATATCTACATGTCTTTTAAATACCTCCAGGGATGGTGACAACCACCATTGCTACCCTGGACAGCTAATTCCAGTATTTCATTCAAATAAATGTTTTCCTTATACCCAATATAAAAACTCTTACAGTTTGGACCCAAAACAGATAGTAGTGTGGAAAACATTTCTGTAGGCAATAAAAGCAAATTTTAACACCATTTTCATAATCATTCATGCAGAGCTCATCTTTTTAGCAATGGAAACAGAAACCATTGGGATCATTTTAGCATTCCCTTTATTGTTATTCAAATAAAATTATACTTAAAAAGAAGGAAAAAGTTCCAGATTCACAAGCTAACTACAATAACAAAGTATAATTCATGCACAAAAATATTGAGAGCCCTGGCAACTGAAAGCACATGAAGATATTTTATGCTTGAGATTCAGAGAAGAGATGAATGGAAACCTCTTGGAGGTTGTTCACTCTTTTGCTTCTAACTGAATTCATGGACTGTAGTCACTTACATTTTCCATGTCTCAATTTGCACTAGTTTAGAAGTGGGAAAATAACCCCCACTGGCCTCAAACGAGGTTGTGAGCACTGAAAGAGAAGCCCTGGGACTGTCTCAGATGAAAAGCAGTGCTTAAATGAAAGTGTGATTCTCTCTTACCTTGGTGTTGCACTCATGCAACACTTTCAACTTCCTAGAAGGAAAACCAAATGATGGTGTTGGGTCGGGTCCCCTTGGTTTTGTTTTTTTTTTTTTTAATGATTGCTATGACTTTATCAGATGTAATGGTTTTTCTCTTTCCCAGTGGACCCTAAACTTCTTAGATTGCTAGAAAGCAGTAACTTTCCTCATTGTGAAAAAAGTGAGCATTGTTCTAATTGGATTTTTAATCTGTAGGATCTATGTATATATTTATGTTGTTCTCCCCCAAAACACAGTGGATTGAGTGATTTTTTCTCTATGTGTGTGTACTTTTGTATGTGTGCTATATTTGTGGCCTATCTGGATGTTTTCTCACAGTCTCATCATCACTACAGAAAGCAAAGTAATTTTAAAAGTCAAGATACAGAATTAGAAACTGAGTACACAATCTTAGATTACCTCAGAGAGTCCATTTGTTATCAATTGTTTGCTCCTATGGGTTCACTCAGCAAATTTATAGCCTTTTCAGGAGAAACAAGTACATGGTGTGACCTTGAAAATACACTAAAAAAAGGTCCATTCCTTAGTTGTGGCTTCACTTGGCAAAACAAATAAATGGAGATATATGTGTATAATGTGACAGTTTATTTTTGCTTATGATTATTATCCAGATAGAGATTTTCTTGCGATTGTCTGTGGCAATCCCAGTGTGATTCTAATCATATCTCTCTGGACTCTCTGCTCTATAGAGTGCCCTGGGGCATTAAGGTGGTATACCTGGCCTCATAACAAAAACTCATATAACGTTAAATGAAACTGCCTACTTAGCACTGACTTTTAATATATTCCAAACTGGTTACACTGTTCTAGTGAGGCCTGGTTAGAATTGACCCCACTTACCCTCTCTGAAAGAGATGGAGACTGCTGAGCAGAGGCAGATATAGATGTATTCATTCACCACTGAAGCAGAGCTGCATTTTTCTGTCATCAGAACTGAAATTCACTCCATGCTTCGTACATTAATCTGACAAACTTTTACCTGAAATGAACACAAGCACATTTCATTTGAGATACTGGCACTTGTTAATTTTAGTGTTCTGAAATAAAGTTTAATTATTAATATTAAATTAATCAAAACCCCATCAGTGACTCATTTCTCTTTCCATATATACATATACATCTATATAAGAATGCGCCTTATACTGAAATGAAGGAGACAAAGCTGTATTTCTATGTATGCTGTATTTTTCCTAGGTATGTGAATATACCTGTCTTATATGATTGTCACCAGAGTGAAAGATCCATGCTGCTTATCCATTAAAGTAGCAACTGCCTTAAATGACCTAATCTGATTTTCTCATTAGCCATTTCCACTGCAAGTATGCTACAGATGAATTATGAGAAACACCGCAGATTAAGCATAGTTAGTATGAAGTCTTGCATGCTTTGTAATTAGTAATAATATTGCAAAAATTTTGTGCAATAAAGCAGCAAATGATTAAATAAAAATTTACAAATCTGCATAATCCATGTCATTGCTATTTCTACATGGATCTATATGTACACACACAAATTCATACTGAATAGGTTTTTATGGAAGTTTGCACCAGGTTTTACTGAGAATCATAAACATCCTTTAGAAGACACGAAAAAAAAAAGCACTAAACAAAATGAAATTTAATTGATTCTGTGCTTTGAATCCCTATCACAGAATTGCTGGTTGTACTTTAACCTTGGAATAGGTATTGATTGACATTTACCATACGGGACTTCATTACTTTACACTAGTATATCTGAATGTAAAGTGACATTTTCCAAATACAGGCAGACACTATCCTCTGTGCAGTAATACACTCACACATTTATCTATGACATACTGGGGCACCTGTATTGACCTGATCCCCACATTGCCCAGAATGGGTAACTCTGCAACATGTACTGGCTTTTGTTAGGGATATTCTTCTTGATTTGTTTTTCATGGAAACTAGGATGTAGGCAAACAAGAAGAAGAAGATGAGATCATCTGGGTCATCTGGATGATGACCCATCCCAGCATGTAATTCAGATGACGCACATATTGTGAATACAAAATTTCTTTTAGGTTTTCTGGCCTAGGCTTGGTGCTGAAAATCATCTTCTTCTCTGTACTCTGCTTCACTAAGGTCAGGTGAGATACTCAATCTATACAATATATCCTTCAGTCAATGGACAAGCTTAAGGAACTTCAGTACTTGAATCAATCTTCTTTCCATTAAAAAGGACATTGGTTTCATTATGAAGGTATTTATTGACCTCTGAATAGGTCTTCCTCACCAAATCACAGAGAGGATTGTGGGAGAGCATTTTGCTTTGACATATCATGAGACATCATAGTGGTGGCATGATGTTTTGGGTTTTTTTAGTATATATTTTTTAATATTTGGAGTACATTTTCCCTGAAAAAAGGCCACTATCTTCTGTTAAGAAATGAGAATGAACTTGATATTGAAGTAAATAGGAGTGAAGACAAGAACTTGGCCTGGGATTTCTTACATAGGCCTGTTATTTCCCAAAAACATGTTTTAGTCTATTCAAAAGACTTATTTCTTACCAGAACTTGTGCATGACTTATTTCACATAATTAAAACAAACAAAAAATAAAAATAAATTAAAATTTGCAATCCTGTATTTTTCTACTTATTTAAATAGAATATGTCAGGACAAAATGCTTATAGGATTATGATTCTATGGATATCCTCAATGAAGCAACCCTGGCAAAATTCTACATTAGTATAATACAAGCTTTTGTTTCAACCCAAGGTTACTGAAACAGCACAGAAAAATATCTGAATTATCTACAGATCCTTCTTGTAGCAAGCCAGGATGATGAAGGCTGCCACATAGAAACTGCTTCCAGTTCATCCTTCACATTTAAACTCAGTTTGAAAATCCACTTCATCCTCCTCCCTTTATGACTACTGTAATGCTTCCACAAAGGAAAGAGTCCAGTTCTTAGGCAAGTGTCTTACAGAAGATGGAAAGAATTAAGCGAACACCCATGTAAAGGCTTAGCAGCTAGACAGCATAACATAAACAAAATGTATTTATATTGTGAGAGCTCGCTAATAACAATTTTCTGTATACTGCACTAGCATCTCTTCCTAACTACTTAGAGCTGCAGCCCCAGATGGAGACCTTTATACCCTGATCCTAAAGGAATAAATTTCTCCCTGAAGAGGAGTCAATCAAAAAGAAAAGCTTGTCTTTTTTTTTTTAATTCCTATATAAGAGAGAATTCTTTTTCATGTCAGTTGTAGTTATTTCATGCATTAATTCAGAAACCAAATGGTTTACCTATTTTCTTAGAAGACTTGATTGTTCTTCAATAAATGTAAAGGACTTTTTTCCACCAAAATAGCTTTTGTATGTGACAATAAGTTGGTTAGAGCATGGTGGTAATAATGTCAGTCACGGGTTCAATCTCCATAGGGACCATTCTCTCAAGAGATGGACTCTGTGATCCTCTTGTACCCAAGAATACCTAAGGATCCATTGCTTTAGTGTCTACCCATGTCAATTTATTGTACTTTTCTATGAGACATTCTGAATCATAGAACAATTTTGGTTGAAACAGATCATAAAAATAATCTATTTCCAGTCCACATATCGTTAGACCAGGTTGCTCAGAGCCCCATCCAACATGGTCCTTAACACTTCCAGGGATGCAGCATCCTCTGGGCAACCTTTTCCAGTGCCTCACCACCCTCGGAGTAAAGAATTTCTTCCTAATATAATTTTCCATCACTGATTTGCTTGTTCCTGTGTCTCTGATATCTAAACCACAGTTACACTAGCTGTCAAATTTGAGCACCTAGATGCTTAGTATTAGGTTCTGGGAATACTTGTGTATGCTATTAGGCTAGAGCTATTATTGATTCAACATTGTGGCAACTTTTTTTAGTATATTAACAAGATTTTTTCATGTCAGTTCATATTGTCAAATGTCTATGGGTCAAAGGATGTATTCCTCTGACTGGGTCAGCAGCATGAGAATGGCATAAAATTTCCAATGAAAACTCCAGAGAATTTTTTTGCATTAGTTGTTACATATAACACAGATATATAGCACAGGACAATGTAAAAAGTATATACACTTTTCACCTTTCAAAAATATCTAACTTAACAAAATATCATGAAGCGTCTCCCTCTGTCACACTCACATTTATGGTCCACACACACACAAGTATGTGTCTGTGTGTGTGTGTAGCCTGCTTTCACTAGCCTTCTCACCAGAAAGAAAGAGATATTTAAAATTCAATATGCTAATCTGAATCAAGGTTGTGTATATGAGACCTGTTAAAGGCCTCAGAGTTGATTGATTTTTCTGTGCTTTGGATTACAATCACAATATTTTACCTATTTATTTATTTCAAGAAATTGGTAGAAATTAACATGAATACACACGTTTCTAATTCCTGTCTACATAGTTACTTAGCACTAAAATGCTACATAAATATGTAAACTTGTATGAATAAAACTTAATTTTTTTCTGTACTTGTCTCTCCTTGTAGTTATTTGTTGGAATACTTAATGGCCAATTAGAAATCTATTTCTCTGACAGTCAAAATCTATAATTCATCAGATGTGATATGATAATTGCCTGTTCATAATCTCAAACATTGCACATCACTGAGGAAATGATTCAGAATTGTTTTCCAATTATAAATAAACTTAATTGCTTGGAAAACATACTGTCTCTTACAATCTCATAGAAGCCGGCATTGGGAGCTAAGATGACACTACTTAAAGTTTTGCAGCTCATAATTTAGCAGTTTAAATGCACAGTTAAAACTTTATAGACATACATCAAGGCCAATGGTGCTATTCATGCCCTGCAGTTGCATCATTTGAAGCTTAAATCAGGGATATGGGGATGATCACATAGAGACAGAGAAATGCCTTTGGCCACAGTTTTCAACTCACTGACAAACATGGAGTTTCTCAACCTGCAAACTTCAGCAGACTAAAGGGACAGTAAGAAGTGAATTAATTTTTCTTTTTCTTGCTTATGCTGTAGAGACATATTAGCCATCAGAAAAAGTATTTGAATGTTCTCACCCTCTGGAGACTCATGTCTTATATTAAAAAAATCCCATAATCACAGAGTCATATTGGAAAAAAATCTCTGGGATTTTTGACTGAACGCCACCCTGTCAACAAGATCTTGGCACTGAGCACCATGTCCAGTCTTTCCTTTAACACCCTCAGGAATGCTGCCTCCACTGCCTCCCTGGACAGCCCATTACAATATCTATATGATCCCTTCCATAAAGAAATTCTTCCCAATCTCCAGACTAAACCTCCCTGGTGCAGTTTTAGACTGTGACTGCTTGTCCTGCTGCTAGTTGCCTGGGAGAAGACTCCAACCCCCACGTGGCTACAACCTCCTCTCAGGGAGATGTAGAGAGTGATAATGTCACCCTTGGGCTTCCTTTTCTCCATGCTAAATGATCCCAGCTCCTTCAGCTGCTCCTCATAGGACTTGTCCTCCAGACCCTTCAACAGTTTCATTGCTATTCTCTGGATCTGTTCTAGTGCCTCAACGTCCTTCCTGAATTGAGGGCCACAGTACTTGACACAGCACTCAAGTACTTGTACAGGGGAAGAATGCCTTCCCTAATCCTGATGGGAACACTTCTCCTGATACAAGCCTGGATGCCGTTGGTCCTCTTGGCCACCTGGGCACATGGCTGGCTCACGCTGAAGTGGCTGTCAACCAGCATCCCCAGGGCCCTTCCCACTGGGACACTTTTCAGCCACTCTTTCCCCATCCTGAGAAGAAGCTCAGCATGAGGTTCTCATAGCCAAAGTGCAGGCCCTGGCACTTTGTCCTGTTGAACCTCATGCTGTTCTCAGTCGATCAACCCAGCCTGCTCAGGTCCATCTGCAGAACCTTCCTGCCCTTCTGTAATTTTTTTTGTTTTCATTGTTTTCCTGTCTTTCCTCCTTGCTCTCTTCCTTGACAGTAAATAGAAGTTAATTATTATTTTTGTCACAAACATTTGACCTCATTTCTGCTTTAATCTTGCTCCAGATATTTTCAAATTCTGCCCCCCCCCCCCCCCCCCCCCCCCCCCCCCCTTCCTGCTCTGTACATGTAGCTTGGGACACATGGGCTTCCAGCTTTCCCAGGAATATGTCATGGGAGATGGTGTTCAAAGCTTTGCTAAAGCCCAGCTAGACTATGTCCACAGCCTCATGTGATAGATGGGTCACCTGGTCATAAAAGATTGGTTTATTCAGGTAGCACCTGGCTTTCCTAAATCCATCCTGCCTGGGTCTGACCCCTTGTAGGGGTGATTGCATTCAGGATAATCTGCTCCATAACCTTGCTGGCCAGCAAGTCAGGCTGATAGGCTTGTCCTTCACCAAACCCTCCTTCCAACCATTCTCGCAGATGGGTGTCACACTGGGACCTTCCCTGTTAGCCAGGGGAGGAAAGATATTTGGTAGAAAGCAGCTTAGTGAGTTCTGGCAGTTCCTTCACAACCCTAAGATGAATCCCATCTGGTTCCATAGACTTGTAAGCTTTTAATTGGCTCAATAGGTCACTAACTACTTTCCTCTGGATTACAGGGCATTCATTCTACTCCCCATCCCTGCCTACCAGCTGAGGACACCAGCTGAGGATAACTAGTCTTACTGTTGACATATCAATTTCTCTCAACAAAATGTGTGCGAAGAAGCTGTGAAAAATAAGATATTTATCAAATTTTTCCTTGCTAGTCTAAATATGTGTGCCACAGGAGCTACTTAGACAAAAAACTGTTACCTGTGGGGAAAAAAAAATTGGATAAGATTAAAAGTATTGCCTTTTCACCCTGCATTTTCAATGATAATTTAAACTTGTGTTGTAACCTCTCAATATCCCAGGCAGGTGGTTGATATGCTAGGTCCTAATATTTCTATGATGAATATGTAGTAAGGTTGTTTGTTGCAAAGGCAGAAGCCCTGACAATGCTGAAATGTGCCATAGACATCCTCCTCTTTTGTCTCCTTTTGAAGAATGAACAGCAAATTGCTCTGACTGATGAA
The DNA here is from genome assembly GCA_024362935.1 of Setophaga petechia. Classification (NCBI taxonomy): domain Eukaryota; kingdom Metazoa; phylum Chordata; class Aves; order Passeriformes; family Parulidae; genus Setophaga; species Setophaga petechia. Next base: position 76,773 of record JANCRA010000002.1, on the reverse strand, counting down.
GATGTTATCAAAATGTGATTCTCAGTTCCTGTTTCAAGTGCTTGAAATCTGGGACTGTCAAAAGACCACATGGAAAATGAGCTAAAACCTGTTAAACCAGACTATTTGCAAGCATAATCACAAACCAATCCCAAAGAAAACAACCACCCAGTCTGGAGAACTTTTGGTTCCTTGGAGGCGTAGGCTGAAACAAGAAATACTGATGCACAGAGACAATGGCAATCTCACAGATGATTGCCTATCCTGCTCTAAAAACACTTCAGTAGCAGAAGATGCATGATGAGTCATTCCATAACTAAATCTTACCTCATACCCTGTAGATGAGATAATAAACTATCCAAAATAAGGCATGTCTGAAGCACATATGTGAGAAACTCCACAGAAATGACAGAGATTTGTATATTTTAGAAATTTGTGAGTGGTATCTCTTTAAAAGAAATTTTCTTTTGTGCAAGTTCCCTGCATTGAATATTTGAGCGACATCACCTTCACCTCCACATTGTATCTGTAAATAAAAACATACAGAATCATAAATCATAAATTCCAACTTAGGTTGGAAAATACCTGCAAGACTGTTGAGTCTGACCATTGACATAGTTAAGTACACCACTGAACCATGTCCCTAAGTGACACAGCTTTTAAATATCTCCAGGAATGGTGACTCCACCACTCTCCTATTGCAAGGCTGGACGAATCTTTTTCCCCTAGCTTTCAATCTAAGCCTTCCTTGGTGCAACTTTGAGGCCGTTTCCACTTGTTCTTTCACTTGTTATTTGGAAGAAGAGACATCACTACAATCTCCTTTCCAGTAGTTTTAGGGAATGATAAGATCTCCCCCGAGCCTCCATTTCTTCAGGCTAAACAACTCCAGCTCCCTCAGCTGCTCCCCATAAGACTTGTATTTAAGGCAGTCTACTTTTGTTCCACCTGAAGAGAAAGAAACCAGTTATTAACTAGTGAGAAGCAACAGCCTTTTCCCCTCAAATAACCCTAAGGGATCAAAAGAGAAATAAGTACAGTTATCTTGCAAAATGCAGCAACATCTCACAGTATATAGCTAGATTTGCCTTTTTTTTTTATGTACTCTGCTATTTCAATATAAAATAGTTGTTTGTGAGGTTTTTTTCAGTATTCACTAAAAGAAACTCTATAAGTCATCACAGTTGGTGTGACTGTGCAAATTCACTTACATCTTCAAAGAAAAAAGGTCAGAATGAGATTACTACTCAAAAGCATGTCATACAGGTGAGACAGGTAGGAATAGATACCCTTTGTTATAAAACCTGCAAATTGAACATGGACAATATGTTCTGACATTTATAAAAATGTTTCTTTTCTTCTCTACCATGCATATTTAACATAACTCAATCTCATGAATAAATAATTTACTATTTTCCAGTGATAATAGCAGAATGGAGAACATAAAGTATTCAAAAGAGCAGAAATATGAAAGATAAGGTTGCAGTCTCAGATACATATCCTTAGCAGCTAATAACATTACTCAGAAAATCAGAATTCACAGAAGTAATGTACATTAAGTAAAACCAAAACACGGAACAATGACAAAATATACTTCAGTCAAGCTGAAGTTCAAACCTTTTACATATTTTGGGTATGTACTTAAGACTATCAGCTTATTTCTTCTGAATGTAGTAAAATAAAGGTTTACAGAAGTATTTGTTACATTATCTTTGATGTCTTTCCTCTCAAAAGGTTACTGAAACTGTCATTCAATATGGTAGAATGGACAATTTCTGCCCTTAAAGTCAGTTACAAAATAAGAAAAATAGAAGAAAAACTTCAATAACCTTTTCTGACAAACCTTTGGGGTCTTATGTTATTTTTGTGAGCAATGAATAAATCATAAAATGGTGTCGATTTGGATATCATTTAGTTCCAACCTCTTTGCCATGTGTGCCACACCTTCCACTAGACAAGGTTGCTCAAAGCAGTATCCAATAGGGACTTGAACACATGCAGGCATGAGGCATCCACAACTTTGGGCAACCTGTTCTAGTAGTTCACCACCCTCACAGTAAAGAATTTTTTCCTAATGTTTAAATCAAAACCTACTCTCTTTCAGGTTAAAGCCATTCCTTCTTGTTTTACCACTTCATGGCCTTCTAAAAAGTCCTCTATCTTTCCTGTCGGCTCCCTTCAGGTACCGAAAAGACTGTCTGAAGCCCTCTCTTCTCCAGGCTGAACACCACCAGCTTCTTTAACCTGTCTTCACAGGAGAGGTACTTTTTTGCTCTGATTATTTTTTGTGGCTCTCCTCTGAACTCATTCCTCCTCCAACTCACATGTCATGAACTTCTGTCAATCCATTCTTCCAGGCTCTATTTATGCTTGGGATTGCCCCAACCCAGGTGCAGAACTTTGCACTTGGCCTTGTTGAACTTCATGAGGTTTGCTTCCAGCCCACCTCTCAAGCCCTTCATGGTTCATTTGAATGGCATCCCCTCCCTCCAGTGTGTTGAGCACACCACACAGCTTGGTGTCAGGAAAAATGCTGACAGGGCAATCAATCCCACTGTCCAAACCACTGGCAAAGATATTAAACACTGCTGGACACAGTACTGACATCTGAGGAAGACCACTTGTCACTGCTGTGCACTTGGGCATCCAGCCATTTACCACAACCCTTTGAGTGTTTTGGTAAATTACCTCTCTAACGAGTGATACACCCATCAAATACACATCTCTCCAGTTTAGAGATAAGGATGCCGTGCAGGACAGTGTCAAATGCTTTGCAGAAGTCCAGGTAGATGACCTCAATTGTCCTTCCCTGATCCACCAACATGCTAACCTTATTATAGAATGTCACAAGTTTTGTCAGGCATGATCTTCAGACACAGGGAATCCATGTTGGCCATCACCAATCTTTATTTCCTTTGCTTTATTTCCTATGAGCCTTAACCTAATTTTCAGGAGGATCTGCTCCATGGCCTTGCCAAGCACTGATGTTAGACTGGCCTGCAGTTCCTGGAGTCTTCCCTATTTCCTTTCATAAAAAAGGGGGTTATGTTTCCCCTTTTATAGGCAGCATTACCTTCACAGGACTGTCACCATTTCTAAAATATGGATGGATAGTGGCTTAGTCACTTTGTACACCAGTTCCTTTATGACCTGTGTACGTATCTCATCAGGTGCCATGACTTGTACACTGTCAGGTTCCTTAGATCTCAGGTTCTTAAATCTGATCTTCTCCTACAATGGGCCTTTCTTTATTCTCCTAGTCCCTGCCTTTGCCTTTGCACAAAGTTGAAATGCAATTGAAATAATGCAAAATCTATTATTGGATATATTGCTAATTAACTAATCTTAAATGAGGCATGTTAACTAAGAATAAATAGTGGAAAATAGCTGCAATTCTGGTGTTACAACTTGGTCTCTTTCATGCTAAAAGTGTTTAAAAAATGCAGATGATAAAAAAATACAGACCCTACCCAAACATTCTTTTTGATGTCACTTCAGTGCAATATTGCTTCTGAGTCTCAGCAAAAAAGGCCAATGGAAACAGCAACACCATACATAAAAATCATTTTGCAGTGTAGATGGATTAAACCTAGGGCCATTAACCTACAAAGATAATGAATTGCTTGTTTGAAAAAAGGCTTATGGATACAGTGAGTAAATTATGCACTCTTTAAATTCAGGAACAGTGTTTTCAGCATCATACCTCATAGAATGGGAAGATTCTACAAAGAAGGAGAAAATATTGATTATTATTTGCCAATGTTATGGTTTATGACAACAGGACTTTTCAACTTGCTCTCTGTAAATTCTATGTTTAAGCCAGAACTTATATAATATTTAGAATAGTAATTTATCCAAATATCCTTCTTCATTTTTTTTATTCCACTCTTTAAAGAAGTTTTGTTTGGCTTCTTTGTTATTAGATTATTACACTTGGCTTGGCTTAGGGTTTCTTTTCAGTTTATTCTCTTTATTCTTCTTGCAGCCTGTAATTTGGCAAGATAGTCTCTCAGGTAACTTTAAGATAGCCAAGCGATGCATGTAGAGTTGGCTTTGTCTACTATATCTTCTTTAGGGACATTGGTGTAATTTTTCATTTTATTGTTTTGATAGATTTGAGGCTGAATTTATTTTAAAATTGCTGCATCATTTCTTGCTTTCTTAGTTTCCCTGCATCAATGCCTTATTTCTGTAAGCTCTTTTTTTCATGTGTAATGAGGGAGAGAAAGAGAAGAGAGAAGAGGGAAGAGGGAAGAGGGAAGAGGGAAGAGGGAAGAGGGAAGAGGGAAGAGGGAAGAGGGAAGAGGGAAGGGAAGGGAAGGGAAGGGAAGGGAAGGGAAGGGAAGGGAAGGGAAGGGAAGGGAAGGGAAGGGAAGGGAAGGGAAGGGAAGGGAAGGAGGAGGAGAGGAGAGGAGAGGAGAGGAGAGGAGAGGAGAGGAGAGGAGAGGAGAGGAGAGGAGAGGAGAGGAGAGGAGAGGAGAGGAGAGGAGAGGAGAGGAGAGGAGAGGAGAGGAGAGGAGAGGAGAGGAGAGGAGAGGAGAGGAGAGGAGAGGAGAGGAGAGGAGAGCTGAAATTATCATCTAGTTTTACTGCCTGACCAATTCAAGGCTGAGAAAAAGTTAAAGTGTGTTGTTGAGGGCATTTTCCGAATGCCTCTTAAACATTGACAGCGCCTTAAACATGTCTCTAGGAAGCCTGATGCAGTATTTCATGCAGTAAAGAAATATTTCTGGATGTCCAGTCTACACTTCCTTTGATGCAACTTTGAACTATTCCCATGTGTCCTATCACTGGGTAGCAGGGAGAAGAGGTCAGCACCTGCCTCTTCACTTCCTCAGGAAGATGTATAGAGCAGGCTCTTATTCCTCTGGCTGCTTTTTGAAAAGAATTTTACAGAATGCTAAATTTTGTTCATTACTTTTCTTCTGAAAAGAAACCCCACAAGAGATTTTTACAGAAAATTTCTAACATGTGCTACATTCAATTCTATGTCAGGGGAAAGCACAATTTGTTTCCCTTAACAGTGTCAGAAAAGGCTGATCTAGGTTTTCATAAAATAAATTGACCTTGTGCTGTCCTCTGCATCAGGGTGAACTTCACCCTATAGTAATAATGGCAGTGGTAACAACAGTAATTGCAAACAGTGCTATTGGACTGCAACCAGCCAGGACAATTTCAGGACAGCTACTATACAGCTCAAATCACTGAGCAAGCAGATGCTTAGCAGGCTGCTATTATATCTTTCAGTTATTGACAAAGAAAATCTCCTGGGTACCATGAGGACACCCTATCACTGTAGTAAAGCTGCTTAAACAGAAACTATCAGGGAAAATTGCTCAACAAAATCCCTAAACCAAAAAACCTCAAAAACCAACACAGCAGGGAACAGGCTATTATGGTGCAACTCATATTGCCCAGTGTTACAGAGTTCTACAGAGGGTATATAGAGGCAACAGGAAGGTCCAAACAGGGGTTGAAATACCATCTCAGAAAAACTGTTTCATTTTTTCTTGCTGAGGATTTTGTAAGAAGTTTGGATGTTTAACTGTGTGTCTAGCCTGTACTAGGGAAATACAGAGTTATCTTTTTCATTGGATTTTGGTTTGCTGCAAGCTTAATATATAGGGAATGGTTGAAACAATGGATTTCAAGGCAGATAGATAGATATTTACAATGCAAGCATTTTCCTTTCGATAAAGCAATGTTGTGAAACAAAAACTGTTGACTTATTCAATAATCTGCAGGTAAATACATCTGTCGGCATGAGTCTCTTTGTATGAGCAATTTTTTTTCTGCCCCTGCAATATGTGCGCATATATCACAGTCACAGAATATGCTGAGTTGGAAGGAAGCCACAAGGAAAGTCCAGCTCCTGGTCCTGCAAAGCACCATCCCAAAGAATCACACCACGTTCCCGAGTGTTGTCCAAATGCTGCTTGAACTCTGTCAGCCTCAGTGCTGTGACCACTGCCCTGAGGAGCATGTTCCAGTGTCCACCCATCTTCTGGGTGAAAAACCTTTTTCTAATAACAAAACCACACCTCCTCTGATACAACTTCAGGGAATTACATTCCCTCAGGTCTTGTCACTGCTTACCATAGAGAAGAGATCAGTGCCTGCCCCTCCTCTTCCCCTCACAAAAAAGATGTAGACCATGATGAGGTCTCCTCTCAGTCTTCTTCAGGCTGAACTTATTCACAGCACCGCCTTCCAGCATCTCACTCCCCAGTCTGTCCATACCTCCTGGGTTGCTTCATCCCAGGTAGAACCCTGCACTTTCCCTTGTTGAACTTGATATTTCCAGCCCTCTCATTTGTTGAGGCCTCTCTGCAGGGCCTTCCTGCTCTTGAGGGAGCCAATAGCTCATCTCAGTTTTTAATTGTTTGTGAATATAAATAGGTGTTTATATAAAAGTAAATTCAAAGCACATAAATGGCTGCCTGCTTCTCTTTCAGTTTTTCATGGGGAAATCCTTAAGTTCTATGACTTTATGATAATAGGAAGCTAGACTGAGCAAAATGGGACAAAATAAAGTGCTCACAAACAGATCAGTCACTAACCAGCTAACCAGGAAAATAAAGATGATGAGTTTCAAAAATGTTAGTTATTGAAGAGCTTAGGACACATGGAGGTCTTAAGGAGCTCTTTGGAAAAAATTGTTCTTGCTGGGTAACACTAGGGATACTGCAGTTTATATAGACATCTGGGTTTGCTTTTGTCTTAATTTCAGTACATTTTTGTTAATCAATATTATTTCTAAGCCACTTTTGAGGACAGAAATTTTATTCTTACATTACCACTTATTTTTAAACAGTGATAGTTATTTGCAATACTTTAAATAGACTACCTGCAAACAAACACTCTAGCCTTGATGGATTTCTATAAAAAAATTAAATATCACATTTAAATTACATAGAAATATGTGAAAGTGCAGCATGTAGTGATTACTGTCATACTGATGTTGATCAGCATGTGAAAATTGCATTTAAAATTGTGAAAATTGCTAGTCATTGTTAAAATGATACACTTTTCATAAATGTCATGCTATTTTTAAGTGAATAAATTTTCATATAATGGATATGGGGTATTCTTAGAGCACAGAAAAAAAATCAGAATTAAAATCAAACTTTAAGGAAAAGAAAATTTTCATTTTGCCATGAAATAACTTTATTAAATTGTTCACATTTTTCTTAATTGAAAGCAAATGTCAAATGAAATTTTGTTTGTTGCCAAAAATGTTCAAATGGAAATTCTGCATTCAGCTGTCAGAAGAGTTTTTCTGTCTGTATAAGTGTCACATGTCATCCCATAATATATATTGAGCTCTGTCAGGAGACTTGAGTCTATAGTTGGTTTTTCTGGAGTGAGTGTTTGCTGGGAGTGAGATTTTTCCCTTCCATTCCTGGCTGGCATAGCTGCGTTCACATAATATTGTAGCATAGGCCTGGCTTTATTCATGACACATAAAGCTAAAAGCTTGCATAAGTCTTTGCAAGGTTGATGCCTTTGATTTTAAGACCTTTAAGACCATGTCTAAGTTTTCAATAGTATTTTGTTTATGGACACTGCATTAGCTCTGGTTCCTGAGAGAGTCTCTAAAGGACTGCAGAAATAAAAATTGTAACTAAAAGTAATAGGAATTTACCAAGTGTGTAGTGCAACTTGCAGGAATTTATGAAGCTAAGAGAAGAGTCTTATTAAAATTGGGAGGAACAGAGGATTTTATGATCTACAAAATCCAATAGATACAGCCATACCAGATACCCACACAATTTGTACGAGGCTAAATGAAATAGTTTTCTACTTTAATAAATGCTTTGGGGAATATGTGGCAAAAAGGTTCTTGTTCCTTTTAATTTTAAAGTAGACTACCCCTCTTAATTACTGCATTCAGGCAGTCACGTACCACATACAACAGTTGTAGCCGATGAAGTCATGGAATGCTTTACATCAGAGCAAACAAGAAGGATTTAAAAGGGAGAATATTATATTTGTTGGAGTTTTCTTTATATCAAGCTACAAGATAAAAATAGTATGACAGAAATTAAAGAAGTCTGACAATCTTATTTAATGAAATCAATGTAAATTTTTTATTTGGAGCTTATATTTCTTGGATAAAATAAGTTTATTTAGTAACTTAAAATGCAGATATGTATTTTTATTTTCAGGACGTCTTCTCAAACAAAGAATCAAATCCAAAATTTGACAATAATCAAGGTAATGTAACAATTAGTCATAAAATTATGATGTATTTCCACTGGGATCTGGATATTTTCACTTGTAAAATACTGTAGATGTGTCATTTCATTATGCTTCTTACATTTCAATGACAGTTTTTTGCTAAACTGAGGTCCTTGAATTATGTCCAGGTCAGTAACTTCAGGTTTTTTTGATTTTGAAATGCTGTCTGATGAGTAATGGAGTTGCTTTTTCTAAAAAAAAGCAAAAAAATAAACAAAACTGTAAAGTTTTAAGGATACTAATTACACCAGAACACCATTACTGTTCAAAGATATAGGAATAAAGGCTATCATTCAAGACAAATGTCAGCAACAATTTTGTCACATATGTGCTGGCACAATACATGGATGGCACTGAAAACTTTAACCAAAATGTGAAACAGAAATAACAAAAATGCATAGAAATGGAAATGAAAAAAGTATTTTCCATTATGGCTTTGTGCAGAATGAAATGAAATAGCAATTTCTCTACCTGTCTTTTTAAGGCATGGAATAAAAGTGTTAAGTTGGGATGCACATTCTGTATGACAATCAAACATTGGAAGAACTTGATGCATTCACTCCTTGTCTTGCTGATTAGACGACATGGGTCAAAGTCTTCATTCTGAGAAGTTGTTATAGCAGTTTTAGAGAAGCTGCTCATGATTTATGTGCTGTAAATCAAACAAGATCTATTTTTATTGAGACTTGCAATGCAGCCTGGTGCTACAAAAATTTTTCAAAGGTAAAAATTCTTTCAGTATATGCTAGGTTGACCAGAAATTATGGAACACACCAGTTTCTTTCTAAGATATTGGAAAAAAGAACAAACTTTGCAATTAGACACCCCCCCCCACCCCCCCACATTTTACTTTATGTTGCATATAAAATTGTTGAGCTACATTATTTTCAATGGCACATAGACTTGAGGAAATTCTACTTCTCTTCCAGAGCAGTAGTTCTGTTGATAGCACTTGCTTTGGGATCTCAGACTGCCACTTTTCTCCCCCGTCAAGGCACATTTATGCTGGTTATGGCCTGGCACAGATGGCTTGAGGACTACTTTTTTCTTGTGGGCGAGGGGCAGCACCCACCAATAACCAGGGTGTACAAGGAATGATCAGTTGGTCCAGGATGTAAAAGGAATGATCAGTAATTTCTGTAAGAAATCTCCTCAAGAGACAATCAAAGACACATATTCATTTTGCCCAGGATGGTTGGCCTGCTCCAGCACAAAGATTTCCATCTTGAAACCCAGATGTAATTGCTAAATTCAGCTTCTGAAAAGTTGTAAGCTCAAATGTTCAGATGAAGAACTGTGTTTTTATTAGGCTAATTCATAGCTGCCAGTATGGATAATGGGCTGATGTGGAGATCAATGGTAGGAGAAGCAAAAAAAAAAATTAATTTTCACAAAAAGAAGGTTTTGGTCTGAATTTTTCAGTCTAAGCAGATGATCACTTTTTAGATAGATAAGAGTAAAAAATCTCCTCTTAATAGTGAAAAAAGCTTCTGCTTAATTTTTTTTTTATTCAAAGTGTTATATTAGTATAGGCAACATCAACAAATCTCTGAACGTGGAAGCAACTGCGTTATCCCAAGCCATAGCTAAAGAAATGGCTACCTCTGTTCCTTAGACTTGATATGTATACATTGCATTCTTTCTGTGTAGGGTTCTGGTAGATTTATAACATGTGACAGAATATCAGCAGCACAGATTTCATGAGCCATCATTAAAATATGTAAATAATGCTGGTCTTAATATAACATAACATAAAATTTAATAACTTATTAATACCTCTAGTTTACAGATGGGGATTTCCTTGATCCTTGTCAGCCCTGGAGAGTCAAGAAATTCCATATAATGAAAGCCTATATGCCCCATATTAATAAAGTGAAATTTCTTAGCATTCCCAGGAGCTTTATAGTGAAATGTTATACCTAGTCAGAGTGCCAGCAAAGCAACATTATAGAAGACACGTACTTTTTAAAGAACAGTTTATGGGTATTTTTTCTAGCATCTGTTACAAGTAATTCCATAGATCATGAAAAAAACACTAATTTACATTCAGTTGTGTGGTTTAGATTTTAATTTGGGGGTTTGTTTAATTAAATACACCCTCTGTAATTTAGTTGCCAAGCCAGAAGGGAGGTTGATATGTCACCAATGATTTGCTAATACATCCATTTTGCAGCTGAATGAAATGACTATTTGCCCTGGTGTATATTCATGCTGCAATGGGAAGTGTCCCATTGTAAGATGAGCTTCAAGTGTTCAAAAATATGAATGCTGTAGCAACTGGTGGTGTGGTAATGAGTCATAAATGACAACAAATGGCAAAAAAAGATCATCTCATTCTATTTGGCCATAAAACTAGTGTTTTCTTACAAACTAATACAAGTACATAGATTAAACAAATAATCAAACAAAAAGGCTGGAGTAGTAGTTTTTATTGTCTTGTATTTAATTTTCATTTTAATTTTTATTCCCTGTTATTTTATGGATTTTTTTGAGAGGCTGGATATAAAAAGGGAGTAGTGCAGACCAAGGATACAAACCCCCTGTAAAGCAGTGAGATGGATCAGAGCAGCAATTTATAATAAAAATTGTAATATTGCAATTTAAACAGATACAAAAAGAATAAATTTTAGAGGGAAAACTCTGAAAAGCATGGGCTGTAGATAAATTCATCATAATCACTGCTGTGCCAGTTAAATATCTAATAATGTGACACTACTGTGGTTAACTGAATAATGATATTGTCGATCTCTGTGACTAGTGTTGTCATAATGAAACAGAAACGCTGGAAGATGTAGCTGCTCCTCAGAGTCTCTTTAAAACCCGGAGATATCATCATATACAATTTGCTGTTACTGTAAAGTTACATTTTACCTTCTTTGTTGGCAACATGCTTTGGTGAAGTCAGAGAAAACTTTCTGAGAGCTGTTCAGGGCCTCATGAAGCAGGCCAGAAGGGTCAGGTGAATACAACTTGCACAAGTTCATTTCCAAATATTTTTTGTTTGCAGATAGTTTTGGATACAATATTCAGACAATCTAGTGAATCTATTAATAATATGCTGAGAAATTGCAAAAATCAAGGTAGTTTCTGATCTTCTTCTCACAGGGAATTTTTTTCTAAATTTAAAAATGATATAGTCTTTCCAGGAAAAGTATAACCGAGGAGAATTATAGTCACAAATCTAGTTTCAATTATGAATAAGACATTTTTATGCAATAATCTGATATTTTCATTCATACTTATAATTAATTTCTAAAAGAATAAAGGAAAGAAAGAAAGTAAAAAGCTTCTTGAAAGTTTAAGACTATATCAGCAGGCAAAAATAAAACAAAACTAGAAGAATTCCTTTAATTTCAAACATCAAATTGATAGTCAGATATTTTAAGCTCCCTTCCACAGCAGTTGTCTTGCAGCTGATGCTCCCCATGATCTCTCCATGTCTTGCCTTCTCTTCCATTGTACACCACAAATGGTTCTGCACTTGCAGGGTGAATTACACCTGGCTGAAAAAACAACTGAAAACTGAAGATGTGATTTTTCAGGGGAATGATTTACCCTATCATTTCCACTGTGGGTAAGCAAGCGAGTGACACAACCAGGCTAGTGAAAAACCCAAAAATCCAGGGTCAGAGCAGGCACTTCTGCACTTTTGAAAGAAAACTAGATTCTAACAGTGATCTAAATAAGGCAAATTTATTTTGGATATCACAGCAGGTCTTTTGCCAGGAACTTATCCATGCTAATCTTGAAAAAGCATAACATTTTCTTCCTTATTTTCTGGCTGCCTTTGGGGTCCAGCCACTAAAGAAACACAAGTAGTAGAGTTGACGCCCTGTGTTCACATGAAGCAGATACTTTCTATGTCAAAAACTGAAAATTTGTCTCCTGTCATTACAATGTAATGAATAGTAGATGAATGTGGGTCAGAAACTCAGTTCTATTAATGCTGAAAGGTTTTCAAGAAAAAGTTAAGAAGGATTGGTTATTTAGCTTTTTGTTGCTGTTCTGGCCTGGCCTAAGGTCTGGTACATTTTGATTGAGTCTCACACATTCAAACAGAGAACTCCAGACACGTAATGAAATCACTGTAAATTATTAGCTTGATCAAAAAGCACAGCTCAAACAAAGCCTTGCCTAGAAGAATGGAGAAATGAAAGGGAGAGCAGCCTTCTAATCTTTTATGAAGATTTCATTTTTGCTGGTTTTGGATTTCAAAAAGGCATAGCTGACAATTTTCAGGTTTTTACACTTTGGTAAATTTCAAGCTGTATATTGACTTTGTTTAGTTGATTGAAGGTTTACAAGGAAGAATATGTTCCATTTTTTTTAGACAAGTTAGTATAAATGATGAAAGAGTGAGTTTTGAGGCACTTGCTATCTGAAAGAGCTAGCTGAAATACAGGCTGACAACATTTGTTCTGAATTTAACTTAATTATGTGAGTTTGGGTTTTCTTAGTGCTTGACTAAGCTTTTGACAACTTGTAAGTGGTATGTGAGTACTGCTAAGACTGAGAACAAGATGTTGTTTTATAAATACACTTGGCAGAGAAAAAGAGGAATTCATAGTGGAAATCAGCTTGTAAAGACTCAAGAACCAAGATATGTGAAGTAAACTTGGTTTTGGCAAGCCCATTCAAGTAAATTTACCTAGCATATAAGCCTGAGGAAAGACTAAATTTTTCCATTCACTCATCATTCATCATGCTCCTGTTTCAGCTTCCAAACCCCATTCTTCCCTCAGGGAAAACACTATTTACTGTGATTTAGCTGGGAAAAAATGCCCTACACAAATCTAAAAATGCAATATCATGACATCACTCTTAAGTTCTGACTCACCATAAGCCTAGCCAGCTCCTGTGTACAGCTATGCTCCTATGTTATAGCAGAGGGCTGATAAGGGAGGTAAGTAGGCATTTGCTTGTGGCCCTAGGACACAAAATGATCAAGAATGACTGCCAGAACTTGGAGGCAAGTTCCTTAAGGAAGTTCCCAAGGTCACACAGCAAAACAATGTAGCAAGGTAAATTCATGTATGTGTGTGTACACATATATTTATAAATCATAGTGAGAGATGTAAAACCCTGCAGCAGGTTTCCCAGAAAGACAGAGAAACAGACCTGAGCCACCTGAGGTTCAACTTCAGAATTATCCTTGAATAGAGCACGTGTGCCAGGGACCAGCAAGGTCAGACACTGCACCCTCAGACACTTCACCCTAAGGGTAAGGGATCCTGGAGATGAAATCAACACCAGAAATGCACAGATTCAAATGCCTTACTCCTTTAGCAGAGATGAATTAGAAAACATACATTTTTCCTTTGAGATGTCATGTATCTCTTCTCTTCCAATGCTAGTATAATGATATGCTCATTGCCGCCTCAAGATCCCTGGAAAGAGTTTTGGGCATAGGAATTGTTTCTTTCAAGCTGTGTCCATGATCTTAGGTCACAGATCCAAAATAGGAATTGTTCATCCATGCAGCATCTTCTTTCCAGTACTCCTGCCTCTCATTTGCACCATTTTTGGGGTGTTTTTTTTTTAATTTAAGATCATAATCTTGGGTAGAAACAAATATCTTACATCTTCTGACCTTTACTTGTTTTGTTTTGTTTTTTGGGTTTTTTTAAATGAGTTTTCCAATTTTTTTCCTAGTATTGGTGCCAATTTGAAATCGTTTAGTGCTTAAGTTGCTTAATCTGTAATGGAAGAAAAATTTTCAGGATCTGTTGTGCCTTGTAATTTTTACAATTTTTCCTTTTAGGCAAAAAAATTTTTACAAAGAACAACTTTTTTAATAATCCTTACTTTGAGATATTTTTACTGCCTTTTCATGAATTGTCAAGATGAAAGGAACTATTAGAAAGTACTAAAACCTGCAAAAATATGTATAAAAGGATATTATCCCAATATACTTAACATTTTAAAATGTATTAATTTTCTCTTTTCTTCTTAAATGCATGGATTAAAACATCATTAAAAGTGTGATAAAGCTCCATTCTGTAGTGGATTTTATAAGAATCATTAGAAATGTTTTGAAATTCTATCTATTTTAGCTGCTTGCTTAGAAATCTTGAGACTCTGTGCATGGTTAACTATGTACATAGCTGACTCTTCTGACCTTTTATAGAAATGAAAGATTAGTATATTTTTACTCTATTAGATTTTGTTTTAATGAGAAATAGACATACTGCAAAATATACAAATCTGAAATACCACTGGAAACACAGGAATAAGAGAGATCATCTACATCAATTCTTTACTCCCTTTTTCCCTTTACAAACTGCCAATAAGATTAAAGTTTTCCTAATGCCTCAAATGAGCAATGGCTCTTGAAAATAAAAACTTACCCTGGTGATCTGAGGCCACGGAAAATGGGCATAGATTGAGGGGTGGACATTTTCTACTTGGATGTCTCCAAGGTTTTTGGTGGGACTCCTCACAGCCTCCTCCCAGAGAAATTCTTGTGTGACAGGCTAGACAAGGAGTCTGTGTGGTGCATGGGGACTTGGCTGCCTGTCTGCACTTGGAGGGTGGTGACAATCAGCTCCTCTGGAAACTCAGGACTTGTCATCCCCAGTGGTGTCCCCCTGGGATCAGTATGGGGCTCAATGCTGTGTGATATCTTCATGTGGAAGTAGGGCTTAAGTATTTCCTGATGAAGTTTGCCAATGATTACAAACCCCGCGGGGAAATAAACACTCAGAGCTCTGCAAGAGGGCTTGGATAGACTGGAGGGGAAACATTCAGAAGCATTGTACATGTCAACATACAATGCAGGAGTACAGCACTGGGATCTGCCCATTTGCATAGGAGATCTGCGGAAAGGCAGGTCCTGGTGGACAATAAGCTCAACATGAATGAGCAGTGTGTGCTGCAGCAAAGAAGCAAGTGGGATTCTCACTTGCATCAACCAGGACATCGCCAGCAGAGATAAGGAAATCATTATCCCACTCTATTTAGTGCTTGTCAGGCCATGCCTGCAAAGGGATTCAGTATTAATCCCTGCTATGGAAAACGTTCTAGACAGGTTGATGATGTTCCAAAGAAAGGCAACAAAGATGATCAAAGGACTGGGAAGACTGCTGAGCAAAGTCTGAGGGAAATGGGTTTGTTCAGCATTGAGAAAAGAAGGCTTGGAGAAGACTTTCTCACTATGTTCTAGCATTTAAAGGGTGACTGTAAAGATGGAGGCTCCTTCTTTCCACGGAATCACATGGAAAAGATGAGGGGTAATGCACACAAATTAGTCCTGCAGAGAACCCATTTAGACACAAAAGGAATTCTTTACAATGGGAAAAATCAGCCATTGGAATTATCTTCCTAGAGGCTACGCTGGGAAATTTTGTTAGATTCCTTAAAAATGGGTGCTTGTAGTATTCAGTGGTACAGGGTGTTGAACCATCTTGTCTGGACTGTGCTTTTGCTGTGAAATGTTGGATGAGGAGTTCCCTTTCCAACCTGGTATTCCAACACTATGATTCTATGATTGAAAGTCATTCTCTCTCTTACAAGAAATACTTTCACCCTGGAAGACTGTGATGAAATCTCTGGGACCTTCTCCCTTCTCTCCTGGTACACAAACTCTTACTTTTAAAATAAAATAAAAACAGTCCTCCGAGTTTTACATTCTTTCTTCACTTGTCCCACCTGTTCTATTGAAATTTTATTTACCTCTGCCTGATTCTAGTTTTTTCCAGTTTTCTAACAACATATGAACCTGGAAGTGGCTCTGCAGCTACATTATTTGTAGAGAAATAATTATACCTCACTTCATTTTCTGCTTGCAACTCATTTCCTAGAATGTTAGAAAATACCACTTGTACAAGAGTAGTTGTCTACTTGGACACATTTCCAGTCCTCCATATCTCAGATTTGCTTCTTTCCCAGACTCGTTGCTATTGTCAATGTATATTCTGATTTCATTTTTTATGTGTGCACTTTTTGTACTTCACTGTGTTGAATTTAATCTTAAAGACTTCTGACCATTCCATCAATTTATCAGGATCAATTTAAATTCACAAGTTGTCCTCTGAAGGGTTTGAAGCACTCATCAATTTACTCTTGAGTGTCAAGGCTGATAAGTCACCTAGGTTGTTAATGAAATCATTAAAAACACAGGACATAAGACAGGTCTCTGCAGGGCCACCCACATCAAGCATTTTTCCTTTTTTCTTGACAGCAAACTGTTGATAGCTGTTTAAGCTTAATAATTTCAACCTTATGTGAATCTGCCTGTTGGTATTTTAAACCATTCCATATGACACTGAAAACTAGAGAAACATAGCCCTCCATTGAAAGATATTTATAAATTGCAAATAGACGAATTGTCTGTCCTATAGAAGTTCATTTCTATTGCGCGTGAAATGTTGTCTGGAAGGAACAAGACACTGAGCAATCTATGAGAGCACAAATTCTGTCGTAACGTGACATTTTCACCCATATTTTCTTCTGTCTCTGCATTCTGTACAGATAATTGCATAGCAAAATGCTTACTTTTCACATTCCAGCCAGTCAGCCATCCTATTATTGTGCTCATCACTCATACAACCTTCAAAAAGTGTTAACAACTATCAGCCACCTCCTTCCTTTTCCACACCTGAGGCAAAAATACGTTAAAGTCTCTTCCATTATTAATTCAGTTTGTATGGAGTAAAGATCACTTTAAACTGAAATCTTTACAGTTTTCTATTTTAAATGTTATGCTTCCTGTCATTCTGAGCAAGTGAAATGCTGGACTTATAGAAAGAAAATCAAATTACTTTTATTTTCTTCTATATCAAAACCAAAATAATCTTGAAAATCTTCCTTGGTGACTAGAATTTTTTATTTCCACTGAGCTGTGGTCTATTTGTCTTAATTTGACTTGAAAATTAAACCAACATCTTTTTACAAATTCCAGAAAGATATTTTTTTCGTACTTATATCATCATAATGTTCCTTTTAAAAGCACGGGAAAAAAGTGTATTATTTCATAAAGCTGAAGATGCCATCCACAACCACATTACCATTCTGTTTGCTTCTTTAGACAAGTTTAGAGCTGGCTGTGGGTGGCCTTGAAGATGATGACAGAGACCTTGAAAGTAGGATGTTTCATGAGTGGAGCAATATATTGAACAGGTGACAGATTTATTGGGTAAACACTACTTCTCACTTCAGAATACTGCAGCGTTCTGCAGCTGCTGAGGTGGTCAGGCACTGGGAAGAGGTTGCCCAAAAGAGTTATGGATGCCCTATCCCTGGAAGTGGCCAGGTTGGATGGGGCTTTGAGCCACCTGGTCTAGTGGAAGGTGTGTCTGCCCATGGCAGGAGGTTGGAACCAGGGGGTCTTTAAGGCTCCTTCCAAAGCAAATCAATCTATGATTGTGTGATTCAGGGTACTATGGGGCATTTGTGTACTATGGGCATTTCCCACCCCAGAGGTGATGCAATTGGAAATAACTGGAGTCTCTCATCCATCAGAGACAAAAAATGTTTTGCCTGACTAGAAATGAAATCACACTGATACCATTGCATTGACAGTTTGTTGGTATTTCCTTGAATATTTCTACTGCAAGGGCCTCACAGGAATTCACGCTATTTTAGGAAACCTGAGGACAGTAAGAGCTGTATGGATACAATTATGATCTAGGGGTGAAACACCTTTTCACAGATAAAGTGAACACTTCCTCAAAATAAAAATCACTGAAAATCACTATTCTGTGTGGAAAACAAACAACCAAAAATCACCATCACTAGACCAACTTTAAGTGAATTATGGAGACTTATTTTAGCTTCCAGACTTTTGGGGTGGAGGTTTGTGGGTGGGAATTGGTGATCACTTTTAATATATTCCTTTGTCATTAATATGATAACTTAATCATCCTAATGAGTTTCACCAGTCATATCATAATATGTTTCTGAAAGAGAAAAGGCATATTTCAGTATGTGTTATTGAATTGCCAAATTTTATCTCACATTATTAGAGCCAAAAATTTATAATACAATTTGACAGGTTCATTGAAGAAGTAATTTTCTGTTTAAATTTTGCAAATTAATTTCATGATATATTAAGAGTTTGTTTGTCACACATGTTTAGTACAACTCATTAATCTGATAAGACATTCAGTAACTTGAAAAGAATGTGATATTGGGCTTATAGATGTGATACCTTATCAGGATTTCATAATTTCTTAGGAATGTCTGCTTGATCTAATGTAATTTGGATTTTTTTCAATTTTTTTTTAGAAGACAAAAGATAAACATTGTTCTCTTTTTCTATAGGGAGGAAAAGTTTCAGGGGAAAAAAAAGCTATAGAATATTTTAAAAATAGAATGTTTCAACAAAATCTAAATATTTGATGTTATCTTTTCCCCCAGAAAATATCCTGAAATTATTCTTAAAATAGAAAATCTGAGGAGAAATTAATATATTAAACCTGAGGGCTAGCTGGGCATTCGAAAAACTTTCCAGTGATGAGTTTTATAATCTTGTGGCTCCAGGAAATGTATGCAAGAAAAGATTGACACATTGAGTATAAGCTCTCTTTCACCATTTTATTTTATTTTTTAATTGTGCTAAGATGATTGTGGATACCTTACAGATGCACAATGACATGACCATTCCTTCAAGTACTGACAATTGGAATCCTTGCACCTTCAACCGGCAACTTCTGCTACAACTGCCTGCCTGGAGCAGTATTGATTTAAATTTGTCTATGACAATGCATGTGATTGTCTCTGCAGAGTGGGTTTGTTCTCATTAGTGCTTAACTAGGAAAAACATCACAAATTAAGACTTTTGGGTAAAAACTGGGTGATTCTCTGTACTTCACTGATTTTGGTTGGCTTCTTAACATCTCTCTATATACATGAAATTGCCAAATCAGTGCTCAGCAGCAGTGAGGTGCTCACTGGATACCAGTGAGTATGTAGAAAAGATGAGTGAGTGTAAGATAGAAGAAATAACATTATTACTTTCCTTGATGTGTAAAAGCCAGTACTTCAAAATAAAGATTTTAAATACCCTTCTTTAACAATTTGTACCAAACTGCTGCAGTTCTAAAGACTGCATTATTCCTGTGGCTTTTGCAGTCCCCAACCAGTAGAAGGTAAAACAGTTCCTATGATGTTGTGATAGCAACCATCCAGAAAGCCTTCTCAAAATTTAGCAACATTTAATGGCCCCTATTGTCACAATTGAGATAAAAGAGTGAAGATGTAAATACCTAAAGCCACAAAAGTCTACAGTACCTAAATCCATATTACAGAGATAATGACAGTCACATTAATAGAGAAAATGCTTTCTGAAGGCTCTTATGGAAATTCCAAGATAAAACTTTCTAGCTCCTGAAAACATGCAAAATTTTGTAACTATTTTAAATAGAAGGGTTGTTATATTATTCACATCCCACGTAGACTGTGAATTTTTATTTCTGTAAAGGATTTATAAATTAAGAATTTCTGTTCATCTTAGCTGTTAAAAAACATGGCAAAACTTTAAAGAAATTTATTTAAGAATTAAAATCGAAAGCAGAGTCCTATCAAACCAGATGGTAGAGTGCTCAGAAAAGCAACACTGAAAACTATTTATATATAATATTTCCCAGTAATATGGAGATTTAAATTTTATATGTGACAAACAAACATGCTTTAGAATTCCCTGCTGTGGTTCTGAACTACTTTTTGTAAATGGTAACAGTATTTTATATTAATGTGATATGAAATTATGTTAAAGTCATGTTTCATCTTGATTTTCTTTTCCCTCTTCTTCATAGCTAGTAATATATAGATGAAGTATCTACAAATCTTGCTATGGATTGCATAATCTTTTTCAAAGCTATCCACCTATGTGATACTAGTGAACAACAAAAGTTTTAATTCATGTCACATTTCCTACAGTGCTATCAAAAGATTAATGCCTGCAAACTGTTCCCTACTTCTCTGGAGTCATCTTGGCTATTATCTGATATTAAAGCTGTGTCTAATATAACCCAATAATTCAGGCTTTGAATGTTGTGCTAAGAAGAAATAGGTAAGTTCTAAGAAGAATTCTTTCCATTTCAAAGTGCCCATTCAAAAGAAGTGAGGTGCTTCAGTTTCTGAAGATATGCACCTCTTTCCACTAACTACAGAAACAGCATAGTTTACTACTTTAGGCTAAATTTTTTGGTAGCTAAGGCTAGATGAAATCAATGTCCTAGCACTCCCTAGTTCCAGGAGACCCAGAGAACTATGAAATGTGCTTGCAGCCTCTCTGTTAATCGGCGCTGCAGAATCAGCAAAAATCTGTATTAAAAACAATGCATTATCCATCTATCTTGCAACTTTGAATGCTCTGGATTTACCTTTATCATGTCAAAAGAAAGAGATTTAGAAAATCTGGATGCGGAAGATGAAGACGGAAAAGAAAACAAAAAAAAACACATGAAGAATAGGAACCACTGTAGACCTGGACACTCTTTAGGAATTATATGTTTCTCAAGTGACTTCTGTGGCTCCATGTGCACTACTTTATTGTTTATGGTTATGCTTTGTTTGAGATGACTTTCTACTTTTCTTCATCCATTGTGTGTATATATTTGAAACACTAAGTACCAGTAGATACCTCTCTGCTTGCATTCCTGAGCAAAGAATTTTTCTAGCTGGTGTCTTAGGAATAGGGTGATTGAATCCAGAAAAAAAAAAAAAAAAAGGGAGATTATATTCTACAATTAAGTTCATATGGAAACATGAATAAACCTAACTCCTTCATATAAATATATCCTTTTCAATATTCAAAATATGATTTCTTGAGTAGCTCAGTTTACTAAACTGCCTGCTCTTACAAAAACAAAACCCCATTTGTTCCTTTTCCTTATTTTTTCTCAGCCTATCTCTGCTGCTCTTCTAGCAGTATGCTCACAATTTCATGTGAGTCCTGATATGTGTACCACCTTTCAGATCGCCAGTCCAAGTAGAAAAAGGTATTTACCTTCCTTGTGGTTCATTTCCTTCCAGGTTAATTAGTTGCATTAGCTCATGGCTGGTGTAGGAAGTAGCTGGGGTAGTGAAAACTGCAGTGAAAACTTGCATCTGGGTGTGACAGGGGCTAGGGCTTCCCTCTTTCAGTGGAGGCCAACACTTTGATTATCTCATCAACTTGATTGGAAATGCAAGTTGTGGTTTCATGGCCAGTTTAACACAATCCAAGATCAGGCTGCTGTATATTCATACCATCTCCCTTGTGTCACTACTGATGGTTATGCAGCCTAGAGCTATGCCAGCAAATAGCAAATGACTATTTTCTACATTAGTGTCTGTATAGCTCTCCAGAGAGTATAAAACATGAGTAAGATAACCTAGAATTTATGACTTGTGCTTGTAAATGTGGCTTATTTGATTCACAAAGCTCCTAAAACTGGGGCAGAAATACTGGAAGCTTACACGTAAGATCTCAGCAGTGTTTACAGGACATGTATCAGTGTGATGACAACATAAAAGGTCCCTGTGGCACTGTAAACTTTCAGTGATGCCACAATATTGGGACGCTAGACAGTTCTGCTATTTACAGTTCTGGTTTAGCAGTGTATGGGATCGATGACTGAAGAACATGGAGGATTTTAACACTAGTAGCTGGGAAATACACATTTTCTGAAAAATGTAAAGTTGCAAAGTTGCAATTCTTCCCCATGTACCTTTCTTCTCAACAGTTTTATCTTCCTTAAAAATTTCTTCATAAAAACTAAAACAAGAAAACATAAATTAAATGCAATAGTGGTAACTCACCCTCTACTTATACACATATTTTTCTGCTGATTTTCTTCCACAAAAGATTGACTAATAAAAACCTGAATTATTTCTGCAGGTACCTGAAATTTAACAGTTTGTGCTGCGTGAAGAACACGTGTAACAATGTGCAGTGTATAACAACTTGAAATCATGCTTGACTTTCACCTTATCTCTGGGTGTGCCAGGATGTATGAAACTTTATTGCTTTGCTGACACACAAATGAAACTTCATTTTAATCATAATATCATGGTGGTATTTGTCTGACTCAACTATTGTTAGACAGCAGGTCTATGGCTTCATCTCAGCTCCCTCCCATTGCTAAAGATGTTAAAGAAAAGTGGGATGAATCATCCTCTGTTGTGTCTCTACTCAACTAAATAGGTTAGACTAGCTTTGAGATCATGTCTTACTTACCTAGTAAAAGCAGAATGAGAATAATCTGTTGACTGCAATGAACTCTCTTTAAGTGAGTGGCTTCCCTATCAGTCAGTAATTTCATGTACACCAGGTAAGTTTTTGGAGTGTGCTGGGAAATGTTAATCCACTTCATCTGGACAAATGGTATCACTTCCTGTTGATGTAAGCCATCAGAAGGGTCTCCTATATCAGATGAAATGTTCACTTTTCTGATACAGGGAAAGGAGGGAATTTAGAAGTAGACTGATGTCAGAGTATATGCCATTATCTCTTGTTAGCAACATTCCTGCAGCTTTTGCTATGCTGGACAGTGTACAATGCAGGACATGCAAAGTTTCTGCTTGCACTTTACCCTAGATATAAATAAAACTTGGATGCACCAGAGAATGAAATGTTTCATAGTTGGTGGTATTTAATATGTCACAACTATCTACTGAGTGTGTTGAAATGTCATTTTCAGCTGATAGTTCAGTAATATGTGAAAGGTTCTCAAAGGTTAAAACTTAAGACTGCAGTTACCTCTGGCTTTTCCAGGAGAGGGGTTTATTCTCAAACCTCTGGAAACCTGAAAAATGAGATATCTGTTTTGCAAATGTACTCAACGTTTAGATCAGTGGGGCATTGTAGTAGCTGCTTAATGGGATTTATGGAATGCTACCTCTGCAGTTTATGAGCTGGGGCTTATAAAAAGTGGGTAATAATGAGTGGTTTCGATTACACATATCAAAAAATCAATGTCAACACTTTTGAAAGAAAATAAAACATTGCTCAACTCATGCATGTAGTATCCAGGTTAAGTACAATTGCTTCATACTGAAACACCTGTGGGGCGGTTCTTTTTTACAAGCAAAATG
This sequence comes from Setophaga petechia, assembly GCA_024362935.1. Taxonomy (NCBI): domain Eukaryota; kingdom Metazoa; phylum Chordata; class Aves; order Passeriformes; family Parulidae; genus Setophaga; species Setophaga petechia. The sequence continues at coordinate 53,535 of JANCRA010000002.1, read as the reverse complement.
AAGTGCATAAAGAAGATCATAGTTAATTGCTGCCTATTTGAAACAGTGGTTATATAAAGTATCAGAAATTCCTCTGCATTCAAATAATTCATTTTGGACTTCCCCGACCTTATTCTTTTAATACAAAGGAAGAAAAAATATCCAGTATTTTGCATGAACACCTGAGAGATGTAAAGGCCGGCTGCCTCCACAGTGCTTTTTAAGGCCAATGCTTTAAATACACTACCAGGATTTCTGCTCCAGAGGTGACTTTTCTCACTCACTGATATCAGAGCTGAAGTTCTAAGAAGCACATTGTCACCAGCAGCCAGCACTCCTAAGTCAGAGGGGACTATTCTTTGCAGTGTGTGCCTTCAGCACTGTCACCTTCTGGGTAATCTCAGCTTCTCTTCAGGTGCTTGTGCCACCAGTCACTCAGGAGTGGCAGCTCTTTTGTGAGCAGGGATGTAAATATCCACACACAGAGCAGCATCCCCTCAGTTCTCCACCTGCAGCCACAGGGGACTGAGAGGGTTGATTGGCTACAGAGTCTTCACTCAGCAAACAGGTCTGAATTATAAAGACTGGAAAAAACAGACCCTGCATGAGCTTCCATATGCTGAAGTGGGGTCTTTTTTCCTTGTTGCAATATGTAAATGCAATTGATGTGTTTAAAAAATAAAGAAAAAATATAGAAAATTTGCAAGTAAAATTATATAAAAATAAAATTATATAATATATATTATATATTAAATAAAATTATATAAAATATATAAAATTTATAAATTTTATAAATTTAAAGAATAATTATATTTTTATCAGTGCTTGTGCTTTTTTCTCTGCTTGTGCACAAGTACAGTGTTTTTAATATTTTTTTCTTATTTTTAAGGCATCCTCAAGACTCTATTCCAGAATTAATGAAATGTATCTCTAAATGATGTTTTTTATTACAAAATATCCACAATAGACAGATTAAAATTTCTACTCTAAAAAACAATATGTTAATATTAAAAGCTGTTGTTTAGTTTACTTTGTTGCCCATTGCAATAAATGGACACAATTAACCACAAAATATCTTTTTTTTTTTGAAAATTATATCATTATTACATAAAAAAACAATTGCAGTAAGTTTGGAAGTAATTTTTGAATTATTTAAGACAGATATCTTCTTTCCTACGTAGAATTTAATATATCAAACAATGTAGTTGTCCTATAACAATACTAGAATTATTCCTTTACCAAAAGAAACCCTTTAACTAAAATAATACATTACGAATGACTATATTCTCAAGAGGAGGAGTGGGGGGAGAAGTAAAAAAAGATATAAAAAGTTCTTTTAAAACCTGTGAGCTGTTTGATTTAATTGCATCAGAGTCTGGTGATTCTGTATGAATGAAATGAAATTTCACTGACTGACTGATTGACTGTAAATTACATTTCATTGTCTTTTTCACTTTCTGTTATAAGGATGAAGAACTGAATTAGCAGAATTATGAATCTCAAATAAGAGAAATCTAACTTCTCCTCTAGGTGGGATATTATATTTGCAGAGAAAATGACATCAACAGAAACATTTTTCTGGTATTAGGGAGCACTTTTGAAGTTTCTTGAGAAGTCATCATGTGGTGTTTATCTATAGAAAAAAAGTTCAGAAATCTAATTATTGCACTTAATTCAGTCTTTTAAAAATACGATTATTCTGTTATTATAACAGATTTTAATTAGTGCTGTAAAAAATTAGGAGATTCTTTAGGTGTATATTCTTCAAATTGAAAAAATTAAGAATATTTAGAAATTCCCAAGAAGAGGACTGTATTAAATTGAAATGATGAAATTATGAGAATTTATGTAGGGAGGACTTTCCTGCTACCTCTTGATACTTCTCTGCTCAGAGGTCTATAGATTTATATAGACATCTATATCTTCTATGTTATCCTGGACATCCTTATCCCATGGATAATCCACTATAAACATTAAACTCCAGTCAAACTCCCTTCCAGTGCCAGGCTGACTTCTCCTCACGGGTCATACTTTCTACATTTTTTATTCCTGAAATGTAACTCCATTTGACTCCACTGTGTATTTAAGCCCAATTTCATGTGCATTGAATCACTAGATGATCCTTTATGCCATTTATCGTCCCTCTGAAAACTTCATCATATTTTTCCTTTCTGATAACTGATAAAACTGTCAAGCAGTCTCAGGTCAGAAATCAGGTCCTGAAGGATTGTACTGGAACATGGTTCCTCATGCCAATTTCATATTTTGCAGTTGGATTTGAAGCCTGTCAGTTCTGCAGATTTCAGACCATTTCATGTGTCATATGAATTTTGTGTCACTCTTCTACGGGACTTGTCATGTTACTTATTCATGTGGAAATATTGTAATTTTTATTGCACCTCCCTAGAGCTTAGATGAAACTTGAGTTCTACATTTTCAGAGCTTTCACAGCTTCCATTTACAACTTCTGCATATTAATTATTTTTCTATTCTAGAATTACAGAGATGAGACAGGACCAAAATTTTCTCTCATGATGGAGAAGTGATTTCAAGCCCATCAATTACTATTGATATAATGTTACATTTAAAAGGTTAGAGATGTAGGTGATAATGAATGCTGTGCAATGTATTATGAAAACAGAGCTTTTAACTAAGAGCTTTAATTGAATAGTCACTTACCAGTTTAAAATTAAAAAAAAAAAGAAAAGGTGAGCTCTTTTCTGTCTCCTCTTTCTCAAGCTTCACAATTAAGCAAGCACAGCCTCTAGATGGAAGGAACATACTCATTTTGCTTGTTTTAGGTTTTCCCCAAGCTCAGTCCAGGATATAAAGGAAAGCTGCCTTTACTTGCTTTCCATGAACATTCATGAAACAGAAGCCCTGGGATGATTCTTTGACTCACATCAAAAACCAGTAATTTCTTTACCTCAAATGTTTACTTTGGTTATTCTGGGACAGCCCTTCTCAGAGAGCAGAAAGTTGTCTGTGTGCTCCCTTGGGTCAGGAAGACTCCAAAGAACGCTGTTCAGATTGTGAAAGCCTGATTTTTATATTGATCCTTCTCAATCTTTAACATTTCAGTTTACCTTCTCATATTAAAATTACCAGAGAAAAAAAATGAACACCCCCCCCCCCCCCCCCCCAGTTTACTGGGACAGTTCATTTATAAAGTCATTAATAAGACATAAGGAGGACCTTGTAGCTCTCAGTCATCAGTTTTTATCTAATCCCTTTTTTATGGATTCATAACTCACCAAGCCAGAAGAATCATTATATTTCCTTAGAAATATTTCCTACATGAGACACACTTCAGAATTTCAACCAGTATTTTCTAAATCAAACACTTATTACTTACTAGAAGTAAAGAAAAATGCAAAAATAAAATCTTGCTGCTGTGCTGTGACTACTGAGGCGTATGAATGAAACCACCTGTCTGTAGAATAATAATGAATAATCCAAAATTCCCTTCTTCTGCCACCATTGCTAACCAGAATGGGCAGGATTAGTTACAGTGCTGGGAGCACATGGAAGATAAATTGAAGCTACAACATGGCAGGTGATGCTCTCTGTTGATGGAATGGACAGAATCTGTTGGTTCTATTAAACTTTCCTTATGTTTTGCTGGCTTTATCATTGAATCAGAAGTTGACTCTTAGTCTTTAACACCAAATTTTTTAGCATACCTGTGTCTGAATGCCTTTCATCTAGGAAATGCAAGCATCTTTAGAATAAAAACCTTGAGGGAAAGACTCAGACTTATCAGACACAGAAAGACAGTGATCCCAGCATGACCTTGACAGAGGGATTATCTTTAGCTATAAAATATATATGTATACCCAAATGTGCTCAGTTGTTTTTCCAAAATGAAACTGTAAATTTTAATTCTTTTGAAAATAGAATTTAAAAAAAAATCAGATTTTTGTCCCAGTTCAATGGTAATTTTTCATGGAAATACTCAGTTCTGCAGCGAATCTTCCAATGTACTTAGATAAAATGATATTATTCCATTGGAGTGTGAAATTATTCCAAGATATCTTATTGTTCAAAAAGGTTAGTTTTAATTGTTTTTCATTGCATGCATGTTGTGGAAGATTCAAGATTAGGGAGTATGTCAGCTCAGAGTAAATAAAGAACAATTCCAAACACAAAAGAAATTGTTACTTGTTCTTTGTTCCCCATCTTGTGAATAGAAGAGGGTAATATTTCAAATGTGGGTAGAAAAAGAAAATTTCCTCTTCTGTGGACAAGATGTATTATCACATTTGGTTTTTGATATTGCCAATATAGGGCATAAACTTATATAGTGTTTGTAAATTTATTCTAATTTAAAAACCAATTTCACATACAATTTAGCATTGAGATATAACATAATTACATTTTGTTCTTACAGCTACAAAATGCATTTCCACATACTGACTGTTATTTATTGCTATACAGAAGCAGAGGAAGTTTTCTGCTTCTAGTTTTTAATTTAAGGTTGTAGTAAAAATCTTCCTGCTTTCTATGTAACCACTGAAAAGGGGATAAAACACTCATTATTTTTAATAGGTTCTGTTAATTCAATAAGTGTATAATTTTAAATTGGCCCATGAGCAGCCTGGTTCTTGTAAAGAGGTGAACAAAGATTCAAATAGTTAAGCCATGTGCAATGCCATCTTTGAATCAAGAGAATTTCAATAGTATTTTTAAATGTATGTAAAATCAGTAAACAAACAGTCATTTTAAAAATAAATACAAATGACTCCATGTAGGAAAAAAACTTGGTTTTTGTTTCTTCCAGGAGTTAACAATGTCCTGCAGTTATTTCCCAAAATAATTTGTTCAGTTCTGCTGCTGGAGCCAATGAGTATCTCAACTGAGGTTTGTTCTTCCTGTCATTTCTGAAGGGTCCAAGGAAGACCAAGTTTCAAAAATTTTATTCTGACTAACCAAGGTTATCTTGTCATCTAAGAAGTTAGTATAGTACCAAGTGTATTTATATTTTATGTATCTTTCTATTGATTTATTATTACTATTATTATTGTTGTTGTTGTTGTTGTTGTTGTTGTTGTTGTTAAACTTATAGATACAACAACAGCCCTGCTAGGAGAATTTAGAAGGCCTATTCCTCAACTTTTCATTTTGTACTTGCTACCATTTCTATTTAAACTGCATCTTAACCTCACTTTTTAAACATGCTGGAAACTCAAAGCAGCCCTTGATGATAAGATATAAATGGAGATCAAAGTAAGGGATACAGCAATCAGGGGAAAACATGCAAAAAAAAAGTTTTAGCAATGGTTTAACAAAAATAGTTTATTAAATGAGAGCAGTTAGATCTTGTCCTTTCTAAAACTCAGACCATTTTATTCAGAAGTCTGAGGGGATTTTTTTTTTTTTAAACCTCACATGGAACCAGATACCCAGCCCCAGAGAGATTTAACTAAGTTAGACATCTACTACAAGTTATGCCTTCCATATTTACCTGTTTATGTGGATTTAAAGGGTTTGAGAGGACCTTACATTTAAGGGCATCAGTTTGTAAACAGTCTAAACATTCCACTGTATGTAGATAGTGATAATAAATAAGTTTATTCAGCTGGAAGGAGCAAAGATGCAGTAAAAAGCAATTATCTTGGATGCATGTGAAAAAGGGCAACATGTACTTCACAGGCATACCTGGCACTAAGGAAGCCAAAACATTCTCTTTGTAAGGTTTTTGTGTCTCATTAAAGTGAGAAAAAACATCTCCATGCTTTTATTTTCTCTGTCAGTTTTATGATATCCTGGTTCTTGTTTTTGATACAGTTAATACAACAGTGGCTTGGACATATGCTTTGTGATGTAATAATTGTAAATGTTTATAACTTCTTAGAAGAAAAAAAAAGTTCTATAAATTTCAGCCCTACAGGCTATCAGGTCTGCAAAAGAAATTTATTAATTTTTAAGGCAATGTTATCCAGACAGGAGTTTATTTATCAAGTTTTTCTTGATTATGGTATTTTCAGAAAGGGCAAAAAATCCCTGGAGGCTCCTGAAACACATGGGAGGTGATAGGTTTCCCTGTTTTGCTGCAGTTTTCCCAATGTGGTCTGCAGTTAATAATCAGGAAGCATAGTTACACAGATCAGTTCCTTATAATGCCAATTTATTTTCTGCTTTTCAGAAAAACCAGTAAAGCCGCCTGAACAAATTGAAAGACTCTTTCATTACAAAATTCAAAATGTCACCATTTTTTTCATTTTTTGAATTTTATACTTCAATGTTTTTTTCTATTTATTTATTTATTTATGTCTTCATAATTTGTTTTACTAGGGTTGTGTTTGAAATCCTTTACAACCTGTCTCTAGTATTAATGTATCAGAAATGTTATTTTTTGTCATTTTTTCAGCTTTTTGTCAAGGAAAGATTATGTCAAAAAGAGCCCAATTTAAAAAAAATAATGTCTCATTTGTCATAAAAACCCATCTACTGTCAACCAGAAGTTTTAAATGAAGATTTTAGGTTTTACTGACTGCTGATTATGAGTTGGTTTTGTTCTAGTAGAACAAGAAAATGCATTTGTAAAGGAATGCTAAGAGAGAGCTTTTCCAAGACTTCAGCTTTATCTTCTTTTTTACCTGTACAGCTCCAATTTCTACGTACTGCTTTTGTAGAGACAATCTCCATGTGAGACTGCAATTTCAGCTGCTGCTTCTGACACAGCTCCATGAGTGAGTGGTATGAGGCACAGAGCAGTTTGACTAAGCCGACTATGACTTCTGCATATTGCTCTTTTTGTGTCAGGAAGGAGTCAGCACTCAGTGTACCCATTGCCGGGCGCAGAGCACCTGCTTCAAAGAGGTTGTGGTGAGGACACCAATAGTTCTTCATTGTTCGAACACAGGTAGAGAGTGTCGCAGACATCTTTTGTGAAAAATATTTCTTTAGGATTTTTCCTGCAGACATCTTTTTTGAAAAATATTTCTTTAGGATTTTTCCTGCTGAAGCTGAGAAGTTTCAGCAACAAATGTAAGCAATGGTTATCTGCTGCTGTGGAATGCAACAGGCTCATCCATGACTGGTCTCCTGCGGATGTTTGGATGTGGTGACCAGTCACGGCAGAGCTGGGTCTCGCTCTGTGTCTGAGACAGCTGCCTTTGTTATTCATTTTTTTCTATTCTTAGCATAGCTAGCTTCTGAGAGGAAACCTTTTCCTTCCTTTTATTTTTAGTATAGTTATAATTTTATATATATATATATATATATATATATAAAATAAAACAATAAATCAAGCCTTCTGAACATGGAGTCAACATTCTCATCTCTTCCCTCACCTGAAAACCCCTGTGACCACAGTCACAAAAGAGCTCCATTTCTCTCACAGAGGAAGCAGTTCCAGTTTGTCCAGCACGTGGTGCATGTTTGCAATAGATGAGCCCTCTCTGTAAAAGCAGAGTTTGTGTGGACCACTACCACCGATTTTTGCACCATGCTATACAGATGTTTGTCATCCAAGCTCCTACAGAGAAGAAGTTGTTTAAAAACAAGGAGGTTACTGTTCTCAATGACGATGTCAAATAATATCGAGGGTTTTTGGAATATTTTGATAAGAAGAAATGTTTTCATATACTACTAAATAGTACCACATAGTACATCTATAACAAGCTATCACTCACATGTTAGCAGCATTTGAAACTTCAGATTTGCTGGTTTGGGTGCAAGTTTTTCTCCATGTAAAGGGTCAATTTCTCTTCAAATTACTCTTTTTCTCTGTAATCAGTAAAAATGATTCTGTGTACCTGCTTTTATTCCTCCTTCACAGAAAAGGCAGAGAAAGTGAAAATTACATGCTGAAACACATTTTTATTTTATATTCACATATGAAATTCAAGTAAGTCACACACCTTGCATACGTATAACCAAGAGATCCTTTTGTGATTCCTGTCCTTTTCCTATAATGGGTGCAGAGGGACCTACATGAGTAAATTTTATGCTTGGCTTCTTTTAAAAGTGCATATAAAAAGTAGCAGTAAATTGAAGCCCACAGGGTACTTTCTACATTGCACTGTAAGGATGTTTCATTGCATGCTACTCATGAAAATTGGACTTGATATGAGCTATAATTATGACAAAAGCAAGTGAGAGTGTGATCCTCACATTGAGTACTCTTCCCCTTTGTCCTTTTTCTGTGCTTTTAGTCACCTTTAATACCTAGGGAGATGTTTCATGCCAAAGGTTTTCACATATTGTAGAAGCTCATTAATTAGTTAATAATATATGAATCTTGCCCTACATTAAGGGTGCAATCATCCAATGGGAAACCAGAAATTTTGAGGATGCTAAAGGTTTAACTGAGACCTTCATTCTAATAATGTTCAGTGACACTAATATTTTCATCTATTTAATTAGACTCATATCACCGTTTATAAACTACCGTGATGATCTAAAATTCATTAATTTCCAAATCATTTATGTACAAGTTGTTGCTTTGGTTTGTGAGAGCCACATGAAAATAACACCATTTTTTTTCTATTTCAACATAAACATCTTTTCAATCCTTGCTCGGTCAGATTTTATAATTTTATTCCTCAAACAAGGAGGAAAGAATCTGGATATTAGCCTTTTCAGCTGCTTTTTAAAAACTACAATATTTTGGCAGTACTTCAAGACTCCAAATTTCAGACATCTAGGCAGACATTTTCAATTGCTAGAACATAGTAGTTTCAAATGTCTGCTTGGATAATAAGTAATAATACTGCCTAATAAAATCACAGGTAATTTCATATTTTTACACACTTTCAAATAGAGCTTTGTGCCATTGCATGATCAGACTGGAGTATGTACAAGATGACATGGTGTGAGACTGTTGTTTTCCATTGTTCCTGCTATGTAGGAACCTTGGAGAAGATTGATAACATCTCAATATAAGAATAAATTTGCCTAACTCTATAGACTTTGTTTGGTTTCTTTGGTTAGTTTTGTTTGTTTTAAAAAGGAAATAAATATAAACATGTTATGACTGTGAAGAAAGTCTGAAACAACAACTGAGGCCACAATGCTCCCTGCTATTTTTCTGAGTGCAAGAATAACTCAGGGGAGACAAATAAGACAAATACACTTGGTTCAAAATCCACAATACTTTAAAAGGCAATTCAGGTTCAAATGGAGGCACTTTTCATGAAGCAGAAAATTAATAGTCCGTATTAAGAAATACCACTCCTTTACTCTTAACCACCTTTTAAATTTGATTCTTTCATATTATTATATATCATTTTTATTATTATTTTCATGATACCATGAAGCGGCATATATCTGAAACACGCTGTATTTATGTAGAGTTAAAAAATAATAATTTTTTTTCCAGCATCTGTACTGTCTCAACACAATTCCAGGTGCTTATCCTTTAAAAAAGGTAACTAGGCTACCCAAGTACATCCTCTAATTCCTTAATTCTGGCAATGGAGAGAAGTCAGAAGTCACAACTCTTTAGGAGACAATGTTGCTCAATCTAACACAAGTATGTCCTCTCTTTGTAAGTAGTGGGAAATCAAGCAGCAACAGAAGCAAGGCTCCGTGTCTGATCTTAGCTGAGAGATCAATTAGAAGTCACTAGATACCTCTACCCACAAGCTGAAAACAACTTCACATCACAGAAGAGATGGTGAAGAGGTTTATGGGCTTACAGAAGTTTCAAGCTGTAACAGGACTGTATAAATGTACTTTAGGTGTACAAGCAATAGTGTGCTATTCAGGACTTAGTCACCAGTTAAATGTGATTTAGACTGAGTAGAGCTCTTTATGCACACCCACAAGTCTTGATTTAACTGTTTGCTGCTATGGGTACAATTGAGTCTTGCATATCACAGTGGATATAAATTGAATCAGTTTTCACTTGGGATCATCTGCATCTGGGAAGAAATAGTCCATAGCAACTTCTATAGCTGTGCCATGGCACAGAAAGTATCTCCTTCTTCATGAATTCATCAGGTTGTCCCCTAAACAGTGTGTGCCAGGTGGTGACAGAGAAAGAGGCTTCCATAATATAGTGAATAAATCTGTGAAATATAGCACTAACTGTGAAACAATATCAAGCAAGAATAAGCTACATGAATCTTATTTAATATGATACCTGAAAGGGCTTTGTATTAGGATGATGAAACACACAGTGCACTAGAATAAGATTGAAGACATTAAGACAGAAGTTGTACACAAATCTTGGCCGAGAAGGAGTAATAAGCACTGAGATGTGAATGAGAAACTGGGACAGAAGATTGTAACTGGATTTCAGTCACTTGGTGTCAGTTTCACTTTATAGTTTAGTAAGCAAAACATCACATGTGCATCAGGGGTATTGAGTATCCTGCAGCTAGCTAGGGTATTCATGATCTTGATAGAATTTAATATTTGAATTTAATCCAATCTATCTATCCATTTCTATACCATCACCAACCTATCTGAATGTTGATGGTTTACTTTCTGTATGACAGCCTCCAAAAGAGCTTGCATAACTGACCAAATGTAGTTTTTACACATTTATACACAACAAGGCACTCCCACTCTTTCTTTAGGAAGGTGATGTGCAGGGCAAACATTGCATGCTTCTCCATGCAGAGATCAGCTTCTGCTCTATTTCTTTGTCCATACAACTACTTGGAACTGATAGGAGATCTTCAGCTTCCATTAAATCAGTAAAAGCATGGGGCTATTTAAATTCACATAGGCCCAGAACCTCAAATATTTTGAGTTGCCTTCTGGATATAGACTGTGCATTTCTGCACAGTAAGTGAAGAACTGATGCTTGCATGACCTGACATGAGAAATTTCATTGTATTTGTCATTCTCTTGCTTTGCCTCATAGAGAATGAAAATTTCACCATTATTGCAATTTCTTAGAGCTTGTAGAGATAACCTGGTCTTCAAGAGAAACAACATTCCTCAGGGGAACATAAATTACAAACTGATAAAAGAAAAGCAACAGCAGAAGTAATTTGTGTTTATTCAGCTCTTGGCATTAGTGACATTTTCATGGAAGACATAGACTCAGCTTAGTGCTAGTTTCTTTCTTCATAGAAAGGTATCTGCAACCACAGCCACAGCTTCAAAAGTCTACACCATCTAGAAAAGCCCAAGCTTGAAAACTTAGTTATGAACTTTTGATTTAGCTCAATGAATCAAGAAATTTTTAACCAGATTTGATACATCTTTCATGGACTACGTTCCCATTTACTGTAACTTTCATAAAAAGAACAAATAAGGACAGTCCATTCCAAAATATATATAAGAAAAAGACAAATATAGATATTTTTCACAATATGATAGTGAAATTTTTGAACTTAGTGTCTCTGGTAGTTGGAAAGGTAAACATATCTATAGTTGGCCAGGTTCATGACATTGTCTAGTAGCCTCTAGACATAATAATCCAGAAGTATTTCTTAGCCAGGAATGTCTGGATGCAAAAATGATGCTGGGCCAGATAACTCTTTTGTGTAATCTAGTACAAAGGATATCATACATTTTTATAGATACATATATATGCAGTAATAAAGTGTATTAACTTTTGAAATTCAGCTATTAATACTAGATTTCAGTAAAATTATTTAGGTAGACATAGTTATAGAATATGTGAATTAAACAAGCATGTAATGAAGAAATGCAATATAAACAGCCAACAACCTTTTTTCCATATACAATCAAAATTCAACTACAAAAACAAAAGCAAAAGAAGTAAAAATAATCAAACATCACAGAATTATTTTGAGTGTTTGAATCTGACTGGGAGAAACGGAAAAGTGAAATAATGAACAACAAAAAAATATTCTGGAAAAGCAATTTTTTTTTTAATTGGAGCAAAACAATGGCCCTGTTTCTTAGGAGAAGTCAGAAGAATTCTGATTACAAATGCTGGACTGAATGTTTCTTCAGTACTGAATGTTTCTTCAGATATTTGTACCAGCAGTGTGGCTAGTACAAATATCTCATTTGCTACACAGGCTAGTACAAATATCTCATTTGCTACACAGAGCACATGTTCCTTAAACCCACAGTGGAAGTAAAAATGAATTTTGGTGAAGAAAAGTTTTGTCTTTTTCAGGGTTGGTCTAATAAAAAGACCATAAAACATAGATGCATGTAAATGGTTAACATGAAGGAATGCAAAATAGCACAAAATAAACAAAGGCTTTATTTAACCAGACATTTAAATTAATCCTGTGACATGGAAGAACATTCACTCTGTGCTTACTTTGTCTTAGTGATGTACAATATGTGACCCTAGAAATTGTAATTCCATGTGAAGGGTGCCAAAGCTTTGTGTGTTGGCACTTCAGCAAACTGAACCATGAGCTGAACTCATCTTTCTGGTATGAATGAAAAATGCAACAGCTGTATTTGCCAAATAGGAGCTCTTTCAATATAAGATATGCAGGAAACAAAATCTTTGAGAAATTATTTAAGCTGCTTCATATGATAACATGGAATACCAAAGAAAAATCATTAGAGAACAGAATTTTACTTTTACATTATTTTTCTTCTTAGATTTATTGTAGCAAACTTTTTCTCAGAATCCTCAGATTTGAATTCCAAGAACTGATGTAGACTTTGGCAGACTTGGAGGTATAGTATTTAAAATCCACACTCTAAGTATAAAGAAGTTAAAGGGACTGCAAGATACCTGAGAACAGTCTGCAGTCCTTAATCATGCGGAACACATTCTGAAATCGATAAAATTAGTCAAGATGCATTGCACTGAAGTTACTTGTCATAAATGTCAGGTGGCAGTGATAAAGAAACTTATACTAATTGGCCACTTTCCCATGCAAATATTTGACTCTCTCAAAAGTCTGGATATTTTCATACATAATTAAGGCGACACAGATGCTTTCAAAGAACCAAACTGGAAATCAAAACGTAAACCATAATTCCACTGATATAATCTGAAAAATTCCTGTAACTTCAGCTTCACTGAGATGCCTCTACTGGATATGCAGCTTCTCTGAAGCAGTTTATATTTATTAAAAAAAAAACAAAAACAAACAAACAAAAAACCAAACATTTCCTTGAAACTTGGAATATAAGAGAGAGTTTTTCCTTTAAGAAATTGAAAATAGAGATCCTACAAACCAGATTAAGTATAGAATACATCAGGAAAGGAACTCTTAATGAAACTATTATGCATGAAAACTGGATAAAGATGGAGGAATGGACCCAGTCAATTACAGGAAACCAGAAAAGCACTGAGTATCAAGAAATAAAAATCAGGCCAACCCTCAAATGCTTAATTCTTGGTTTACACATGGCAGCTATTTCTTCAGTAGTTTTCACATGTTTCTAATATCTGATACAACAAGGTCTTCAAAGTTTCTGATATATATCCTAAATATTTGTTCAATGAGAAATTTTAGTTTAAGAAGGAGTACTTTAATACAAGTAGAATTGCAAGAACAAGGCCAACTAGATGTTTTGGTAGTTATTATTAGAAGCTATTTTTACCTTCAGTAATATTTTCTTTGTATTCAAATAATTTATTTTTCTTTTCCTATTGCTTTCTAAATGGAAACATTGCCTATTTAATAATTTTTAAAGAAGCAGGTACACTTACGTATACTATTTTTTCAATAAAATATCATCAGAGAACTCTGGTGAAAAAGTTAGATGTAAAGAGGAGATAAAGAAAGCAGCAGAATAATGAAGTCATCAAATGTTTCACTTTTTTATTTTTATGAAATGTCTTCCAAATGCAGGTAAAATTTGTTCAATATTATCAGCTGAGACTGCTGGATGAAGTGATGTTCTCTTCTGCCTTTATAATTCTAAGGTGTGACCACACTGTCAAGGTTTAAATCCTCAGAATCCATTTCATGACATGGATTTTAATCTCCCTGTTAATTGAGAGGCCAGGCCACCCACTGTTTTGAATCAGAGCTACTGCACAACCTTTGATTAGAGCTACTCTGCTTTGCATTTAAATATTTATATACTTCCTAGACAAGAGCCTACAAGCAAACAAGAATAAGCACCTTTATTGGCAATTCTCTTTTTAAAGGGAGGAAAAACCTGAGTTCAGGTTTGGTTGTGTGTATATTTTGTTTTGAAAAAGAAAGTAAAAAGCATCAAACAAGGAGAAAGTACAGATTTCAGGTACTTTTTTACTCAGGGTTCCTTGTGGAATTTAACAGTTTAAATCTGTTGGGGTATATATGAACATGGAATTGTTCTCTTCCTCATGTTGATGAGTGCTTAATTTTCCTGACATCATTAAAAAGAAAAAAATTAATTTAATAAATTACTTTTACCCAGAAATAAAAAATTCAGTTTTTTGCACTGTCCTACTCATAATCTCTTTGACTGTTTCAATTTCTGTAAAAAACCTCCAAAACACAGCTGTATGTTTTTACTATAGTTTTTCATTTTTTATTGTGAATGGATAGTAGATGACAAGCTACTAAGCCATCATAACAAAAACTTGTGAGATTTATTGATTCAGCTCAAAGCTGATGGAGTTTCCATACATCAAAGCTTTCAAGTAGTAGCGCACTCACCCTATATTATATCCATTAAGAATTTTTTTATCATTAAAAATCCAATAAAATATTTATAACTCTGTTACAAACCCCTGATGGTTAGATTAATGCAATTCTAAGCACTCTGATTATCTTGCAAAAAGTTTTACACATACATCTTCTTTTATTTTTTTCTTTTGCTTTTTGTCTATCCAGTGAGCTTGAATTTAGAGCTATTGGAATTTTCAGGCTACCTATAATAGGAGGCTCCCTGACAACTGTCTCAAATGTCCATCATTCTCTAGCAAAATCTGAAATTTAAACCTCCCTGGGGGTTATTTGAATATCCTTTTGTGAATTCAGAAATAATTAGATGATCTCTTATAATGAAGCAATTTATATTAATAAAAGAAAAGTCACAACCTATCTAATGAAGGTTGAAGGTGGAGTCTCTGCTCCCTTGTTACCACATCATAATGCATCCTTGTGCTTCTGGGAAAGCAACTGGAAAGTATTCTCAGGAGATATCTGTATTAGACAGCACATGAGAAAGCACACACACAAGACTTATTCAAAAGGGTCATATTTTAGTGTACTGTCAGGAGCACAGTCAGGAGCCTCCTTTAAAACTTGCTTTCTTGTTGAAACATAGTTTTTAAGCTATATTAACACTGCATTTCTCCCAAACAGAAAAGATTTAGCTCCTGATAAATGTAAAAATGTTTTCAATCAAGTTTATCTGCTAATGCCTGAACTACCATGGTATTCACATTTACTGATACCAAGAGAGATGTCTTTTATATATGGCTTTTCAAAGCACCTACAGCATGAAGGAAAAAAAAATCAACATTGAGATTATTTAGTTTTGACCTTGATTTCTTCTATAAGATATTGTCTAAAATTAGAGTATGAATTTATGCAATTTTTGTGAAACTTATATATTATTACTATAGTTACTATTGCAGCAATTATCCATTACATAGGTGAGATAAATTGAGGATATTTATTCACTAAAAATCACTTGTGTAGAAATAAGTATTTGTGCAGAGAGAACTTTTTAGGTAGTACCAGCGTATCTTTTTCTCAGAACATCTGTATACCTGAAGGTCACATCAGTTTAACTGCATCATTTTCTAAACCCATTTACCTAAGCTAACACAATGAAAGACAGCTTCTGCTTTTCAGTTCACACTCTTGGTTTCAGTGCATGTTTGACTACTTATGCTGCAGGCAAATGAGATTTTGACCCAGCTTAAGGCTGCGAGAACTGAGCAGGACATGGAATGCTATTGGACCGCAGAAGAAATTGTGTGAGAAGCTGACAAAAGTTACAAATCCAGCCAGACCTCACAGATAAATAAGGTGGAAGTTAACTAAGAAGCACTTAAAATTCACAGAAAAATTGAGGGAAACTGGGCACCAGTCTTGTAAGACCAGTAGCACCTAACTAATCATAGCAGCACTAGCATATGTGGTAGAACCTATCTAGGTAACCATCAGAAATAAATTTTGTTTTAATGTATCACATCTAGCATCAGGAGAAGAAAGTTAATTAGGGAAGGTTGTCTATTTGGGCAAAGACTGAGCAGAGAAAGAGGAGAACAAAGGTGTTGGAAAGAAGGTCAAGAAACAGAAAAGGTGCTAACAGAGTGTCCAGACCTGTGTTTGATGCTGCCTGGTGGTACCAGTCAGACAGCCAGAGCTATTCCCTGCAGCTAAAGCACGACAAGAAAATGAGCCTGTTCCAGGTCATCAGTGTCAGGTCTTCATCCATGGTCATGAAGAATAGCAGGGAGTGAAGGGCTGCTCTCTCTGGTCAGTGA
This sequence comes from Setophaga petechia, assembly GCA_024362935.1. Lineage (NCBI taxonomy): Eukaryota > Metazoa > Chordata > Aves > Passeriformes > Parulidae > Setophaga > Setophaga petechia. The sequence continues at coordinate 37,274 of JANCRA010000002.1, read as the reverse complement.
AGGAATCCTTGACTGAGGAAATTGAGCAGTCTGCCATCAACATGTTCATGCCTCCTCCAGGACTGACGCTACTTTATAACAAATTATGTGGTTAATTATCACAGACACCTTTTGTGAAAAATCCTTTCTTAGGATTTTTCCTGCTAGAGCTGAGAAGTTTCAGCAACAAATGTAAACAATTATTATCTATTGCTGTGGAATGCAACAGGTGGATCTGTGATTGGTCTTCTGTAGATGTTGGATCTACTGACCAGTCACGGCAGAGCTGGCTCTCGCTGTCAGAGCCAGCTGCCTTGTTATCATTCTTTATATTCTATTCTTAGCTTAGCCAGCTTCTGAAGAAGCCTTTGCTTTTCTATTTCTTTTTAGTATAGTCATAATATTATATATATATATCATAAAATAATAAATCAAGCCTTCTGATCATGGAGTCAACATTTCCATCTCTTCCTTCATCTGAAAACCCCTGTGACAACTGTCACAACTAATCTCATAGCAATTGCTTTTTAAAGCAAGTGAAAGCTGAACATGAGTCAGCAGTGCCCTGGCAGCCAGGAGAGCCACCCCTGTCCTGGGGGGCATCAGGCACAGCATCACCAGCCAGGTAAGGGAGGGGATTGTCCTGCCCTGCTCTGCACTGGGATGGCCTCACCTCAAGTACTGGGGGCAGTTTTGGGCGCCACAATGTAAGACAGACATTCAGCTGTTAGAGAGTGTCCAAAGGAGGGCAACAAAGATGGTGAAGGGACTTGAGGGGAAGCTTTTTTGAGCAGTGGCTGAGGTCACTTGGTCTGTTAAGCCTGCAGAAAAGGCAACTGAGGAGAAATCTCATGGCAGTCTACAACTTCCTTAGGAGGGGAAGGGCAGACACTGGTCTTTTCTCTGTGGTGACCAGAGATAGGACAGCAAGAAATGGCCTGAAGTTGTGTCAGGGGAGGTTTAGGTTGGATATCAGGAAAAGGTTCTTCACCCAGAGGGTGATTGGGCACTGGAGCAGGCTCCCCGAGGAAGGTGTCACAGCACCAAGCCTGACAGAGTTCAAGAATCATTTGGACAACGCTCTCAGGCAGAGTGTGACTCATGGGGGTGGTACTGTGCGGGACTCGGTGACCCTTGTGAGTCCCTTACAACCCATCTTATTCCATGATTTTGCCAATCCAGGCTTAAGGGTCTTGTCCTAAGTTTGAAGTAAACATTGGGTCAATTTAGCAGAATTGCTACTGATATTCAAGGGCCATCTAAACACAATCCTGTGCTATGTGCTCTGGGATGAGCCTGTTTGAGCAGGGACACTGCACCAGATGTCACACTGTGGTCCCTTCCAACATTACTCATTCTGTGATTATGTGATAGACACTTCCTAGCTTTATGTGGAGTTCTAAGCTGCAGTTTAAATTTGGTCCAAGAACCTCCTTCAGCTTGGAAACATGAACCAGACATGGATGCAGTTTTAGGTTTTAGTGTCATTTACAAAATTGTCATGTCCAAGGAACATAAAGCAATTAGAAGTACCCTGCAGTGGTTAAAGTTTACTTCAGGTCTGGGCACATTTCATATAGAAGTGTTCTTATCTTTAAGGAAACCAGTTAAAGAAAAATGTTTCACATTAAGTTTTAAGTACAGGACTATAAATTAAATTTAAAATGTTGCAGAAGATCTAAAATTAAAAATAATTTACTCTTCTAGGTTTGGAATGAATCTTGACTTTCTTTTGTTTTTTCTCCTTGAGCTGCAGTTTTGAGTTTGACCTACAGTTCACATACTAAAAGTAGAGTGTGACAGATCTGCAATGCAAATCCTGACTTCTCATATGCCAATAGGAGGAAAAAAAGCATACCAAGAAATATGATCTTTTACTCTTTGTGATATATGCATTTGATAATTAAAACTATTTTTAAAATATCTCTGCTTTGCAGAAACATTTTCTTTCATTGTTTAAAACATGAGATTAATTTTAAACTCACATTTGAAAAAAAATTTGGTGTTCTATATCTAACCTGAAATACAAAATTGCAGGTACCATCACATTAAAGAAAAAAAGAAATTTCTCAGCATTAGCAAGGGAATAATTAAAATTGTAGAAAACACGCTGTCATGTTTAACTGTGCAGAATCCTTGTTACAATAATTCACTCTGTGGTTGAGACCATAAATAAAGGACTACTTTAAACTTTATAGAACAGTCACTAAGGCAGAGTCATATATATAATAAAAACACTATAAGAGAAAAGATCAGATTTAAAAAGAGGTGAGTATAAATTACTTTAATACATTTCACATCTATTAAATATATGCAAATAATTTTTCTAAACATTTTAGGTTAATAGCGAATATGTCTTTTATCCATATGACTGAGGAACATTTCAAGGTGGATGTAAACATTCAATAAAAATACTCCAACTTTTTCTCTTCCCTGAACTAACTCACCAGATATATGTATTATTTATGTCTTTTATTCTCATTGTCTTTTATTGGTCACAATGTAGAAACACAGATCAGACCCTGTCATGGGTCTTTGTTGCTTGGGCAGAAACTGTGGCCTCACATAGAAAATGCTGTGTTTTGGAAGTACAAAACTCATGAATATCCTAATTGTGGAGTTGTTTTAATCTAAAAAATTGAGGCAAGTATATTCAAGAAAATAATTTACAACTTCCTTAACAGCTCTGTTAGAGGTCTTGGCTATCTAATGTATGTCTTATTATACTATTACTAAGTGGCTGATCAGTTTCACAGCATAGTTTATTCTAATACTATACAAGGTTTCTTCATGGGAAATTGAGCTAGAAAGGTCTTGAGGCTAAGCTGCAAAGGATTTATAATGGGACATTGTGCCTACATGTAGATTAAATTTCTAACTTCCTCTGTTGACTGAGGGAAAAAAATGGTAAACATATGATGCAATAATTTTAAATTTAAAAATATCTTACAATCACTAAGGGAATCCCTTGTAGCATCAACTATCTCTCAAAAATAGATAAAAACTTTCAAGCATAACAGAAGAATATAAGATGGACATCTAATATTCAATTTTCTAGTACCAATAAAAGTAGCGATGGTAGATAAACTACACTGAAATTTACTGAAGAAATAAAGAAATAATGCCATATTAGAAAGCCGGATCCATGGCTTAGATCAAAAAACCCAAATAATTTAATATTTTCATAAAGTTACATATTGATTCCTAGATAATGCAGAGCAAAGACTGAATCAATAGTTCTGACAAGGAAGAAAAAAATCAGCAATGACAAAGAAACCAGACGCAAAAAGTTGCTGAAACAATGATACTCTGAAGCAAAGCATCAACTAATGTTCATGGTTATGGCTAAAACAGTAAGGAGTAAATACAATTTCATATCTATTCCCCATTCTCTTTGTTATCATCTGCAATAACATTAAAAATGTTCAAAGAATATAGAAAATGGAAATAAAGGAATCAATGTTTTACATGAAAGATGTATAGCTCTCTCTTTCCTCCCTTCCTTTCCCAGTGAGCGTTCAAACCCATACCATATAGGATTTAATAGTCTCCAGGGGAAATGATAGCTCATGAGTAACACCGTAATTTCAATAAAACTTAGTGCAATGACCAGTTTGAATAACAACTTAAAGGAACCAAATTTGTCCAGGAAGACTCTGAAGAACCACCATCTGCATTTCTTTGAGAAATTGTTTGAAAGGAAAAAAAAAATTAAAGAGATGAATCTTATATGTTGGCTCAATCATTTAGCTTAAACAAAGTAGTCTGAAAAAGTGGGAAGTCTCTAAATTTAAAGCAGGGCTATTTACTCTTGTCCACAGGAATCTCTGGAATTGTTCAAGGCCAGGCTGGATGGGGCTTTGAGCAACTAAGTTGTAGTAGGATGACAGTGACAGGATGCCAGGCACCCACTACCCTCTCACTCTGCTCTGCAGATGGACTGAGGAGTGAAAATATAATGAAGGATTCATGAGTTGAGATAAGGACCCACCTGCTGTGCTCTGGGTCTCCTCCATAGGCTGCATGTGGATTTCTGAACCTCTGTGGTCCTCTGTAGGCTGCAGGGGCACAGCTGCTTCACCATGGTCTCCATCATGGGCTACACGGGAATCTCAGCTCCAGTTCCTGCAACACCTCCTCCCCATCCTTCTCCACTGAACTTGGCATCTTCATAATTCTTCCTCACAAATTCTCACTCTGATCTTCTCTGGTTACAAATACAACTGCACAATTACTTTTTTTTTTTCTTCTTCTACTTAAATATGTTATCACAGAGGAGTTACCACCATTTCTAATTGGCCCAGCCTTGACCAGCATCAGGTCCATCTTTGGAGCTGCCAGGGATTGCCATGCTGGACGTGCTGGACATGGAGAAAGGTTCTAGCAGCTTCTCATGGAAGCCACCCCTGTAGCCCTCCCCACCACTACCAAAGCTTGGCCAGGAAAATCCAATAGGGGTCAAGTGAATGGTGTCCCTGCCCACGGCAGGGGGTTGGAACTTGACGATTTTTAAGGTCCCTTCCAACCAAGACTGTTCTATGATTCTTTGATGATTCTGGAAACTAAAGTACTTCAACTCTTTGCACGCCTCATGAAGGAAAATGCCCTTGCTTGAAGAGGGAAGAAACAAGTACTAATTGCATGCTGTGTGTGAAAACTGGGCACAGTTTTGCATTTCAAATCTAGAGCTCTTTTTCATGTATTTTCTAAATATATTCATGTGTTTGATACATGATAGTGTGAATGTTCACAGAAATTACTGTTCATAGGCCAGTATTTCCAATGAAGAGATTTTCCAACTGTATCCACCTATAATATTTCTTAAAGTAATCTACACTTCATGTGTACTAAGGATATAAATAACTAGCATAATGCAAGATATTAAAGTTAGAGTCAAACTACTATTTGAAATTCAAAGTATACCAGTTGCTTTCATAAAGAAATTACATATTTATGATTATATGAAATTCAAATAATAATGCATAATTTATTTACCTAATACTATTACATGAGAATTCTCCATTGAGAATTCAAAAGTAATTTTCTTGATTAAAGTAAATTCCAGCCCCCAAAAAAATTCTCCCTGGAAAAAAGTGAATTTTGAATAACAAAACCTGGTGAACATTAGAAAAAGATTAAATGGCAGAAAGTTTTCATAATTATTGCTATAAAATTATTCTCTCAGTACAAATGACCATTGAAAAGAACATTTAAATTACACAAATTTATAATGTATTTTCTCTTTTGACACCTTTCCCACTAAAAATATTGTTTAGTGAAAAGCCTTTAGTATTTTTGTTTTAACGTTTTCAAATCTGAAGCAATACAAGAAATAAAGGAGAAGAAATCTGATACTTGAGGAGAAAGCACTCATAGGATTTCTGGCAGTAGTTCTCTTGGTCACATATTCTCCAGACTCTCAAGAAGGTATAATGAAACATTTGCATATTTTTCAAATTAATCAAAAAATGCCTTTAATTTTGAAACAATACAAATAAATTTTTAAAATCATCCTAGAAGAATCTACAGGATACAAGCTGCATCAGCTTTCTAGGATTAATGTTTGACACATAATAAGATATTAAAAATAATCATTATTTTTAATTTTTTTTCTTTTTTCGTTTTTATTAATTTGTCTTTAAAATGAATACTTCTTTTCATCAAATATACATGGAAGTATAAATGTGACAGAAAATAACTATTTCTCATTGGAATTAAGTGTTGAAGAAAATGTTAATAATTTTGTGAATTACAATATGTGAAGCCCTTTTGGCTTGCCCTTGCCTTCCATGAGTAAAAATTAAACGTAAGCCAATCTTCATCATAAAGAATGAGGCAAAGAATTATTTAATACTAACATGAAAAGCTTATCCTCTTTTTTATTTCTCTTGTCTGAAATTGCACAGGATTAGTATTATTTCAGATAAAATGTAAGGTCTTTACCAACAAAGATCCAAAATTATGAAATACTGAGCAAAAGCAGTTGATGAATTATGAATCTGAAAAAAATGAGAACCATGTGTGTCAAAACATTCAGAGTACACTCAAAAAAGCACCAAATGATCATACTACTATAATATCACTATAACACAAGAAACTGATTTTGTGACATGGGAAAATTACCCTTCCTATCTGGAATAAATAATAAAAAATCAGTAATAAAAATGAATCAGTAATAAAAAATTATCTGTGGTACAAATGCTGGCAAAAGACACAAAGGTTCATCAACAGACTGTATGTAAATGCATATCATACTACCATGGATTTGGCCCATTCTTATTTTATCACCTGATAAGAGGCCATTTATTAAAAAAATTTCTGGACCTGGAACTAATAGGAAGATTCACTTTATAACTGCATGGTTAGTGGAAGGCAAAAATTGCTGCAGTGTACATGGGGACAGGGTAGGCTGGGATTTTTTATCTTCTTACCTTAGCAAAGAGATAGCTTTTCTGATTTTCAGGGCAAAAAGTAGGAAGAAGCGGGGAATGAACTGTGAACTATGGGCCAATTAAAACAGGAACATTGAAAACGTCCCTAGTAGAAATCATCCCTTCTTTTTTATAGCTAAGAAAAAATTTGCTGACCACAGCATTATCAGGCAGCCAGCCTCGATTGCTGTTTTTGCAGCAGTAGTAAAATATACATTTTTTAGTGGTGTTTATAACTCCGTTGTCCCAGTTCATACTTCTTTCTCTGCTAAAGCTCGGCGCTCTCTTGATAAGCCAGGCAGTCAGGATGTGCAGCCATGAGACTGAACCACCTCCTTCCCTCCATTTTAATGGAATGATCTGAAGGATAAAAAGTGAAGAGCTCTCAGTGTTTTCTAACCTTTCCTAAGAGATGACCTTTCCATTAGATATGGTATAGTGACCTACACAGTTGGAGGCCTTTTAAAGATGTTTGGTTTGCCATTTCCCAAATGGATTTGTTTGTCTGGAAACCAAATCATTAGCTGTCTGCAAGTCAGTTCATTGCTGCTCCTATCAAAAACTTTGAGACTCTTAATGTGTTGGAAGTTAGCCAGCAATATTTTATGCTGTGTACGAGTTCTGTTTCAGAGCTCAGACCTGAATTCTTTACAGCAAGATCACTGATATCTCAACTGCTCTGTCTCTGTGGGAGTGAGACTCTGGTCCATTCCAGGAAGGGAAGAGTGATCTCAAGTCAGATTAACCATCTCAGTTCAGGAGAAACTTGACTTTTATGATATCATCATCCTTGCTTAAAAATTTTTATTTTAACTGTTTTAGGCTAAATTCTTTGCATTCTCTTTCTTACAAATTTTCTGATTTTACTTGTGTCCAGAAATATATAGGTATCTTTAAAGAAAATATTCTCACCTGTTGTTTTGTTGTCTTTTTATCTTGTTTGTTAAACTTTGTGTTACAAGGGTTGTCAAACTTTGGAACAGGCAGCCCATGGCAGTGGTGTAGTTGGACTCAATGATCTTAAAGCTCCTTTTCAACAGAAATGATTCTATGTTTCTATTTTCTTTTCTCTTTTTTGTTGAAGAAAAAATATATTTCATATTCTTATTCCTTATCCTGAATTCTTAATGGTACAAAGCATAAATGTTATTGCTCATTTACAGAAAGGTGGGAAAAAATATTAAAGCCTAAAATTTAGCTCCAAAAAGTACTAAATGAGCACACACAGGCCATAGTGAGCGAAACAAGCCTCCAATAAATTACCAAATCCTAACAACTCATCACAAAGGCGGCAAAGGACAGCCACATTATCCAGGGGGAAAAAACCTAAAAGGAATGATAACTAATCTAGCTTCTGTTTTGTTTCATGGCCTCCAGACAGACAGAAAACACTCCTCCTGCCCTCTACAGCACTGTGGTAGGTGACTGGAGCAGAGTACCTGCATCAGGTTAAAGTCAGTAAAGAGTTTACTTCTACAGTGCAATCCTCTGATGGCCATTACCTTTTTTATTTCCTGTAGAGTACAAAACGTCTGTAAGAGAAAAGGCATTTTGGGAATATGTGCATCTAATCTTTGTGCAAGTTTGCCGTTTCTATTTCTAAGGCAACACCTTATTTAATGTCTATATTCACAGATATAGCTATAAACAAACAACCAAACAAATAAATAAATTCACATACGTATATAAATATATATTTATCAATGTGAATAATTGTTCATACACAGGAAACTGCCAAGTCTGTGCCTATAAACAATCAAAAGAGTGACCCAGAGAATGTCAATGGCTCTGTGGAGCTTTTAAGAGGGATCAGTTGCTCACTGTTCCTTGCCAATCACAAACTAGCATCAGGGAAAGGCAGTAGATAGTAAGTTCAGATAGAAGAAAAGCAAGTATTTCATGACAACCTGCAGTTAAGCTGCTAAGCTCCTTGGCTCAAGATGTGGGAGTGCTAAAATTCTGCAGGAACTTGTGTGTTAACTAGAGAAACTACAAGGAAAGTTAAAAGGAATGTGTAATTCAAAAATATGACCATTGCTTCAGGATAAAACTGAGATTTCAGTTCTTAGAGGCGGGGAGGAGTGAAGAACTATCACTATTTACTTGGGGGTATTAAATATGTTTATATGCACACACCTAATTTGTTTCTGGCCTCCATGTTTCACCACCGTGGGCAGGAGAATACTCACATAAATATTGCTTTTGTCTTATCAATTACAGACAGTTTTTTGTTTTTATAACTTTTAGTTACTCTTAACAAAAAATAGTTTATTGTGTGCAAAAGCAATGGATGGCATTCCACACATTGCCATATAAGTGCTTGTGGCCACTAGTATATCTCCAGGGTGTAAATCATTTGGTTAAATCCATGTTTTTCATGTTCTAAAGTGTTTTCCCTTTTAGGAAAACTAGAATTATTTTGCCTCATTTATTGCCTATGTGAAAATGTTCAGAGTTTCAACTTTTGTTTCAGTGAAGTGCAATATTGCCTTCTTTGTGAGTTGGAGCCAGTCCCAGCTTTCTGTGTTCCAGTAGCAAAAATATGTAAATAGAATATTGTATAATGAAAGTTTAGAAGTGAAAAAAAAAAATTAGAACACAAAAAACCCCTCTCTTTGGGTATGCTTTTTGTTATTTCATTTATTCAGTAAAAAATAATTGTTTGAAAAGAAATTTTAATGATTTTTTGGAGTAAGATACTTGGAGGAGTAAAAAAACAAGCAGAAAAACCCTGGAAAAAAATTTAAATCAGAGCTGATGACAATAAAAATAATCCAATTCCCCCCCTCTTTCTTCCTCTCTCCCCACCCCATTCCATTTTCTTTCTTTCTCTTACATATACTCTTAATAAAATCCATACTAGTGCCTTTGGCATATGATTTGATTTGCACCTTAACTCAGGCAGGAGCATCTCTCAACAATTGGATCTTAACAACACTGCTTTGTAAAAGTGTCAGCACAATACTAGAAAAAAAGTTTGAGACACCTATTTATGCATTAAATTTGTTAATTGCTTTCTGATACTAAAATGACCAAATCTAAGAGGCAGGAGCTTCAGATCACATGACGCTGCAAAGGCGCTGGATTCACAGACTCTGTGGGATGTCTTCATGAAGCATGAGAGGTTTACAATGTTCACAGTAAATTGTGCTTGAGAACAGATTCAAAACTGATTGCCTTAAAACTGACTCGTATATACCAGTAGGTAATCAGGCATGAAAATACATGTATTTTTGCATACAGTACATGGTTTAAAAACATCAGCTGTTCTATCCATGGAAACATCTAGTATCACGGGGTTTTGATTGAGTTTTATGAAATTTTGGGGGTCTTTCTTTAGCAAGAAATGCCCAAAATTACTTTGGAGCTAGAACTTGAAACATCCTGTGTAAAAAAAACAGAGAGGAAATCAAACCTCGGTAAAATGTTTAAAATATGCTCAACCTATTTGGAAACACGAATCTTCACACCTAAAAGAAGTTAAAATAAAAAAACCAGGTGCAGATCAAAGTGTGTAATCCATAGGTGTAATGTATGTCAGTAAATTACCTGCAGGTATGTGCCTGGTTCTGCCATTACTCTGCCAGATGTGGTGTGCATCAAAGCTGATGCAAAGATTAATACTAATGCATAGATTAACACTAATGGATAGAGATATAGGCCACAATAAAGAGAAATTATTCAGCCTTTTTTTGCCTGAGGACTATTTCCTTGGTGCATATACTTGCTATTTAGAGTTTCTTTTTCCTTTATTATGTTTTGCTTTATCCAGCTTAAAAGCTTCATTTTTAACTTTCTATTTGAAGTATTTTTCTTAGTTTCCTTAAAATTAAAGTAGTTCATATTAAACCACTGATGATTCTTTTCCACAAATATATTTTGTATGAATGATATAAATGGGCTGTGTGAACACTTCTTCAAGAAGTGTTCACCGTGGCTCTCACATAGGTAAGCATAACTATATACAGATTCAGCATTTTGGTTTTTTATGTTCACTTTGGGATTAAAGAAATAGATTGTGAGAGTAATCTTATTGCATTAAAAAATAAGTCTTTTGGGAAGAGTTGATAATAATCTCCAAGGTCCACTCTAAGCAATTATTCTCCAAGCCTGATTTCTGCCTGCTTCATTTAATTAGATTCACTTTTTTTCTGTACTTCCCTCTTACCTTCACTGTTGCACACATAAAAATTTTCAGTTCCTGCTTTATATGTAATGTATTCCATATTTACTATTTTAGCTACTTTGAAGCTAATATATAGCCTGAGTTCTGAATATAAATGCTGCCAATAATTAGATAATTTAGTGTAATTATATCTGATTATAATAATAAAGACAGAAATTATAAAATATTTTTTCAGAATAAATTATTTAATGCATCTAACCTTTCTACCAGTTGTCATAGATATCTTATTGCAACATTCTAAGTCCAAATCAAGCTTTAAGAGTATTTCTTTCTTCCTAAAATATCCATCAGCTTATTTTAAATATTAACTATTCTTTAAAACTAGAAAATCATCTTCTATCATATTTTGAGTGTGCTGTAACACAAATGATAAATAATCATTATGGATTGAAATGCATTCTGAGAGCTAATTCAGATTCATTCCTCAGAAATAACTTTAGCTGCTAAATTTTTGTTTGTTTTGGTGATAAAGATATTGGCAAATGAAGAAGTGGACTTAAACCACAAAATTCTTTCTATGGGTCATCGAATAGCTAAAAGTTCAAAAATTTTATCACATATTCAAGTTAGCCCCCAGTGGAAATTATATTTTAAAACTGCAGAGATTTAGGGAAGCTGGACTTTAGTCTTTCAAATAACAGTGTCACTGGTGATGAAAACCCTTTTGAATAGGACAAACAAATGTTTGGTTTCACTGCTATTTTTCTTATTATACTTTTGCTTTGGCACAAAAATTCTTTAGTCTAAGAAAGCACTTTGAATCAGAAAAAATGGGAAGAGTCCGCAACATAAAAACCAAGTTTCTGATTATTGTGACAGTTCAAGACTAAATACAAAATTCACTTCAATGACATATAAAGAAAATTAATTGTCTGTAACAAGCAGCTTTGTACACAGCTCAAGATTTAACAAAAAAAAAAAAAAAAAAAACCCACGATTAAAAAGAAAACACCACTCTGGCTATATTTTTGTTTCTAAGATATCTATCTCAGTATCCTATCCAAAATCCAAAGCTTCATTTTCCATTCCAGACATAGTTTTGTATAAATATATAATCACAAATTCATATAAAACTTTATAAAATTTGAGGTTAAAAAATAGATTAAAAAAATCCAAAAAATTTCTTATCCTCTAAAGAATGGCAAACTGTGGAGAAATCTTCAGCAAACTTTATGGTATATAGGGTTCAGATTTGTTTCAACTGCAGCCTTCAGACTTGCTGTTAGTATAAGTAATTAGGGTGCTTGTCAAAAAATGTATTTCATGACACCCATGTCCCATGAATCAGGTTAATTGTGGTGTTCATAGCAGGCAGGGCAGGATATTACTTATGCTTTTTAAATTGTCCGTTTATCAAACTCTGGTGTCTTTCTTCACAAAAGAAACGAGATATATAGGGTCACATGTAAAATATCAGAGACAAGACAGAGTACGTCTAGTCTATTCCAGAACATTTTAAATAAATCTATTCACTTTGCTCAGTTTGAATTCAGATCTGACCTTCTTTGTTAGCCGGTCATGGCAACTATGAATAGCAAAAAATCTTAAATGTATTGGGAGTATCTGACATCAACATGTTATTTCTGTGGTGGAAAAAGACATCACGCTTGCAGGTTTTTCAGTAAAGTACAGCAAATAATATTTTCCATACGGGAAAACAATTGTCCTGAGAGAAACAATGGAATTTGGGAATGAATGAACACTGACCTTACCCTTACCCAAACACAGTGAGCCATGAAGCTCTTTTCAGGAAATATGTGGAATGTCTCTATGTAATAAGAAAAAGGGGCTTGATCCATAAAAATAATAAAAGTACTCTATCAGGCTCCAAATTAAATACAAATTTGTGTCAAATATTTTGGTTGTATTTGTAAACAGAATTTGATATGAACTGTCTTTTAGTCTTGGATGTGTTAATGATCAAGAAGCTTATGCATGGCATGCTTTCCTTTCGCAAAGATTCACACTGGTGCTTTCTTTGGAAACTTATGTATCACAAGGATTTACACAAGCAGACTCCAAACCAAAGAATAAATAGATTTTCCAGAAATTAATGCAATTCATTTAGAGCGGAAATTTATAATTCATCTGGAGCAATCTCCTGCCCAAAGAAGTAGTAATTTCTAAGTCAGATCAAGATTTATGCTTAGACAAGTTTCAAGTATCTCCAAAACTGAAGATACTGTAACTGTACTATAGGATTTAGCTGTTGAAACTTTGAGTTGTGTTCTACGGTTATGACTGAGTAGGAGCTTTTCTTCTGCACAATCTTATCCTTTTAAATTAAATAAATTCATTGTTATTCTCCTATTTTCTTTTCTAGACAAAACAAAAAACATTCTCTCTATCTCTTTACACATCCTGTGCATTAGCCCCTCATTTGTCTTGGTGACCCTCCCTTGGACTTTCTCCAATTTTTCCATCATGTCTTTTGCTTTGGGAAGTTCCAAACTGAATGCAGCATTACAGATATGACCCCAAAAATGCGGGAAAAAAAGTGTTCATATTTTTCTGTGTCTATGAACAGAGAGTAGAGCCATCTGAAAACAGAAACCATTGATGTGGTGCACATAAGGAGAAGCGACCCTTTTGCTTTTGTATTATGTTTAACGTGACCCAAGACAGTCATGCTATTTTCTTAACCTCTTGTAGCAGAAAGTCTATGGAGCAGTAAAAAACCAAAATACACCACAAAGATGCACAAACTGACTTTACCCAGGGGTGTACTTATTAGTTCAATACATGCAAGCTAAAGAATTCTGCTAACAGATTTTGCCTATTGTGTTGCTGCATACATTACCTAAACAAACAAACAAACAAACAACACAAAAAGCAAAATCAAAGCCAAACAAACAAACAAAAATTAATCACATCCCATTCTCACCTTCCCTAGAGTCATTCAACACCAGTTAACTGTCTGGAAAGAATGGCATTAGTACCAATCTGTTTGATCTGACAAACTTACAGTGATGCAAACAGAAAACTTGCCTTATTCCTTGAAGTCACAGCTATGCAGCTGGTTTCAGAAATAACAATCCTGGCATTCGTCAACCCCAGTCCAGGTTTAGAAACAGGCAGTTTACAAAACCAATGGACTTTTATTCAATTAAAAGTAACTCTTTCGATGAGTTATGTTTAGCAATACCCAAACATATTAGACAGATGATCACAAATGTTGTAAGCAGGCTATAAACTTATAGGCTTTATGGGTAAACCAGTGTCTGAGTATAGCGTATCTCATGCTATCAGATGCACAAAGCAATTTACTGGAGAAACATTTTACCTTTAATTAACTCTTTAATCACATTGCTAATTAGTTTTAAAATATAGCATGGATTAACGCCACACTATTCCTTCATTATCCTCAAGCCATTTTCTGTCTTTAATATTTTCAGAGGAAATAATTTTGTCAGCTGTTATTTTAGTGTCACATAAACACTACAAACATCTAACTCTTTTTCTGCAGATGATCACCACTATGCCCATGGAGTCATATTATAGGGAGACGCAGTTATGACCTCTTTCATAATCTAAATTTGGCTGCTCTGAAACCACCAATGCTCAGCTGCACAAGGACCCACTTGATGTAATACACCACCTACAGAATGACTTGCTGATCTCAATGCTTTAACTGACTGCCTGCTGAAGTCTGTCTGATACCTAAGTTATGGAGGTATTAATATTGTCAGCTGCTACTTGTGCACTTGACAACTAAGCAGCTACATTTGAACTGCTCATGAGGCCCTGTATGAACCCAGAGGGTGAAGCAAAGGTGCAGGTGAGCTCTAATCCTGGCGGAATAGGCAGTTTATTAGTGCAACAAACTGTGTGCAACCTCGACTGCAGGGTAGTCTAAAAATAATGTTTTCCAGTGATTGAGCCCATTCTTCAGTTCTAGCTTGAGCACATGAAGAAAAGCAGGGATCATTTTGTACATGACTATAACATACATAAACGGTGGTATTCACCTTTTGCTATCTTTTTATGAGATTCGTAGCTACATCAATTGCTCAGCTTCTTTCTTCCAGTGTAACTTAAATAATATTTGAATTTTATATCAGATACTTTACCTCTTTCAAGACTGTTAAAATTATGTTACTATTACATGTTTTCTGAAAAAAACCATGGAATATATTACATCTGCCAATTTCAATTTTCTGAATGGTTAATCCTTAAATAGTTACTAATTTCATCTGACTTAATGTAAATATTTACACAAAGATTCAAAAATATATTTAATTTGATTGCTACAATATCTTTATATGAAACAATGTATAATAATTTTGTCCTTACAGCAATATAAGATCTGCCCAGCTTTCTTTAATGATAAAATTATCTGTAGTCAATAGGGTTTTTTAAATCACTCTGTCACACATAGATCTGTAGCGATAAACAGTATCAGAAAATTTTGCAATTTTAAGAGAGCTGAATATCATAAGCCTATTTTATGGGAAGCTCTTTGGTGCCTATGTGTTTGGAAAAGAATACAAATTTAAAAGAAAAAATAAGTCTTAGGTAAGGTTGAAAAAGTAAAAAAACACCAAAAAAATCAAAAAAGCTCCCAAAATCTTTCCTACTGCAACACTGCTTGTGGAATGCTCTAGATATTTCCTGCCCAAATAAGATATACATTTTTAAAAAGAGAGTGTAAATATTTGAGCCTTGGCACTTGATTTTGGTGACTATAGAGGTCATTTTAATTTCTTCTTTAAATGTGTTCCATGTACAAATAGAAAATTCTGAATTCAGGTTTAACTCTGCCCTGCACCCTTAAACCCACATATTTATTTCCTAAATCACTGTCTGCAAAGTCATATTGTTCTGTGGCAGGCAATCACTGAACTAGCCTAAAGCCATACTGACAGAGCTTTGAAGATTAGAAGTGTAGCATTGAACTGGATGTAAATGGAAGAGGGAAGTAAGTTTAGCATACAGAGTACTGTCACACTGAACCTTTGAAAAAAAAATTGTCCAGTATATTTAGAAGTGTGGCTAATGCACTAAGAAAAGCCTGTGTGTTACTATTCCAGGAGCACAGCAAGAGTTGACCAGTATCACCTTTCAGATATCTACATCTCAATCAGCACAGGAAAGCTCCTCTGCCTCCCTCAGCATGTGTGAAACACAATTATATATCTTTGTTGAGTTATATCATACTAAACTTGTGCAACTAGGCTTCACTTAAGAGTTGGACTCGATGATCCTTGTGTCCATTCCAACTCAGAATATTCTGTCATTTATAACAAGGCTGTTAATGAGATGCCACTGTGACAATTTTATCCAATAGTCATTGTCATTTAGAAGACACCTCGTGCTGTAATGCAGAAACGTGACCATGCAATTTAAAATTATAGATTAGTAATGAAAATTTAAAAAAATACAAGAAAATATCCCAAAACAAGGCAAATCAGTAGTACCTGATACCTTGTTTTGGATATATATTTTAGGTTTTTTACAGTCTTGCTCAAAATATTTTATGTACTGAAAAAGGATCACAGGATCCCTTTTGCCTGGCCATATTGGGAATAATTTGACACAGCAGACTATCACATTCCATATTGATAGGGAGAAGGAGGTATTACCTATGGATCCAGTGACCTGCAGTCACATTTTGTTAACAGTAGTGTGTATAGATTCAGGTTTGATCTGGCTATTCAGATGTTTTAATTCCTTCAAAATTAATTTTCTGTAAATGATCCATAACCTGTGAAGGAATCTTTGGTATCAATAGTCAAATAAATTTTCTGAGAAGTGTTTAGAGAATACATTGTGGGCAGTAGTGCTGAGACAGTAAGAAATTTTTTATCATATTCTGGAAAAATTCTACAACACCTGAAGAGGACTCCAGGATGTGAAATTTGGTTGTAAGTGGAGTTTGAGATTAAATTATTTACAATACAAAATTCCTTGTGAACATAGTTCTTATAGGAAATTTATGATACTGCCACCATTAAAAAAATTGCCATTTAAAATTTATTGTAATTCAATATCACAACTTTGCAATCAAGCTAAAATAAAATCAGCAGATATGGTGTCATACAATAATAAAATCTAATTTCTTCTTACAGAGCAAACACTCATTTGTTTTCAGCTCTTTCTGCATGTTAAACATAGCTTATTTACAAAATAGCAGTGTTCCTTTACCTTCTATTTTGAGTTCTCTGGGCAAATTATGATTTGATTGACTTGCTTTTAGGCTTACTTTCCCCTTTCTGGTAAATATGCTGCCCTAGGAGATAATTTTATCACTTTCTTCTAAATTGCAGTAAAAGCAATAAAAAGTCATTGGCCGTCCTGTAAGATCCATCAGCAGCTACAGAGGATTATGCTGACCTAAACATAGCTTACAACGTAATATTTAAGTGCAAATAGATGTAATAAATAACAACACAGAGGTCATTATTATTATCATCATTTCAAATGCTAAGAAACTTCTCCAGACTTCCCTTTGTGGAGCAGTATTATAGCTGTAGGACAACATCTTCATTCTGCTGAAAACTACAACTTTAGGGGTAAAAAACTGATTCTGAGAGATGCTGAATGTCATTGTGCCCACGGGATTTGTGGGTGCTGAGCACCTTTCCAAGAGATGCCTGGTACTTGATAGGGTCAGTCCATAGCAGCACAGCTGCACCAAGCTCCTGGAGGTTCTGTCATATGGGCAATCGTGTGATAAAGTGTGTTTAGATGAAATATAGCAACCTACTCAGCTGTTGTAAAGTGTGTTTAGATGAAGTATAGCAACCTACTCCGTGTTAGTGGCACTGGTGAATTAATCTGAAGACAGAGTTGAAAGGATTCTAGCTCTAAATTTGAAAACGTTTTGGATCAATATAGGTAAATAAGAACACAGTAGGCTTACAGAGGTACAGAAATCCCTGTTTTAAGTCTATGAAAAATAAAGGAATTGTTTTGTCAGGATTACTGTTTAGTAGGCCCTTCAAAGTCCTCTAGTGTTCAGAAAACTGTTTGTCCTCTTTAGGGGAGATGTGCAAAATCTCACTGGCTAACATTTTCATTTTCATCATATTTGTTTTTCTTATGCTTGACTGCTCTATACAAAGCCATTCCCTATAATACTGAGCAATCCAGCTTGCAATTTTAAAAGCATCATTCACGATAAATAAATGTATCTATCTGTCAGATCTCAGAGTGAAACACAAATGTTCTGTGTTTTCCATGAGAGAAATATACAATTGAAAAACTCCCCAAAGTGATTTTCTCTGAGGTCCATCATATACTCATATTTAATCGGCTTTTTAGTCCAGATGGCCAATATTAGGAGTTCTGCACAGTATATATAGAAATAAATTTACTAGAACAACAATAAGAATGTTGTATCAAAAACCTAGCATATTTGGTGTTCACATGCCATTTATTTTCTTTCTAACTTAACTTCCAAATCTCCTTGACCCAAACGTGCAGAGCACCCACCCAAGAGTAACCAGTTTCCAGGTGCCTGACACGTACATGCCCCAGATGTATATGAACTACAAAACACCTGAGCCCTTCTTTCTGCTGGCACACACTCAAAAGAACGAAAAAAAAGCACAAGAAAATCTCCTAATTTTGGGGTCAATAGTACATTAGACACAGAATAAAGTCGAATCCAAATGATAACATTACGCTTCTCTAAGTGTGAATTCCAGGCAAGCACCTAAATAAAAGCCAATGCATCTCATGGAACAGAAAGAACAGCAACAAAACCAACAAAACAGAGGAACACTGTAATGCCCCCCTCCCCACCTCATACTACTGAATATGGATGGAGTAATTCACAATTTTCATTGATAAAGATGTGTTCTTGGTGTCAGAACTGATCTCTATTACACAGTTTTGTGTGTCTGCACCTTTTAAGAATTTCTACCGCTCTACTGATCTAAGCAAGAATTTGGATTCATGAAATAATAAAGGGATCCCAGGTCACATAAGGAACTGCAAGATATCTGAGAATCTATCGCTATGACCTTAATCCTTATCAAGAATTTGACAAGACCTAACAAAAGGAACCAGATTTTGTCCACTTTGTGTCCTTTCTTATTATCTAAGCAATCTGTCATTCAAGTAACTGAATAAGTATTGACAGATGTATTCTCACAGGTATAATAAGTATTACTATGTGTCTTTTGCGCTTCAGGATCTGAACCACAGGCAGATAGCCATGAAATAGGGAAATGCATAAGCACTTGCTCCCCTGAGGCATATCTGAGAAGCTTGGTTTACAAAATGAGAGCAAGGAATACATTTGAGAATTTGCCCAGACCTATATGAGTTCCTAAGATTCATTCAGATGGTTATACCAACATTAAGGGTTGAAAACCCAGAGCTTCTGAATGCTGCTGAAAGGTTTTATTGACTTGTTCCTCTGCAGCATGTACAAAGATCTTTATAGGACAAAATCTTTACAACTGATAAATTCCATTGGATTTTTTGTCTGACTGTTGTTTTGTAACCTTAGACAAAAAATTTTATTGTCAGCTGAAACCAAATCTAAAGTTATCTGTGAATGAAAGATGAGAAAAATTCCATTATATAAAATAATCCCATTCAGTTGGCCATATTTCTTTTACAAGCATTCTTTTTTCATGTTCCAGTGATGGAAAAAGCAGATTTAAGGGCTTCCTCCAGATGATTTTATTTCTCTTTTTATACAAGAATTAAATACTACAGAAGAAAAGAGATACTTACCTTTTATTTTGAATAAACATCATAATAAAAGTAAAATCCATGAGGATTTAAACAGATTTGAAAATTTATTTTTAACACTATTTGTTTTGATCTGACGAGTCTAAAGGATTTTAGATAATTAATAAAAAGTACATTTTGGGTTGGGTGTAATGACTATATTTCCTCCTGAGTATATTATGTGCCAACAAAAAAAAAAAAGTAGTTTAGGAGTCATAATTATTTGTGACATCTTTGTTCAAAACTGTTTAGCTTAAGATCATTGTTTTTAGCAATTAATATATCAACCCCTTTAAAGTATGCTGAAAAATACTGATGAGATTTAATAGATGTCAGAAGTTCACATGTCAATTAGCCATCAAATATTTAATCAGTAACCCAACTTCTGAGTATATTTTCAATAAAATTTATTTATGTACATCAAACATGGAACCTGTTCTATAGCTATAGGACATTTTTTATATCAGGAATCTTACCCCAAACAAAAAAAATCTCCACATTCAGGGAAAATCTTAGGTTTACTTAAAATTGCTACAGAAGATAGTACTTTCTGAAACTTTTCATCAGAAGCATTGGATTCTCAACTGCAGTTGAACATTTCCCTCCAAGATTGAAAAGGTATTAATACTAAGGAAAAAAAATCTGAATATATCAGCATAATCTTGTTACTTCTAGTATCGTATCTCCAATCTTTCATATGCTCTTCCCCTTAATTTATTTATTTTTATTTGTGTTAGTGCAGCCTTGTCTGTGCTTTCAGAGGACCAACTTTTTCTGTATTCTCAGGTATGCTAGAGGAAGTTTTGAGGTAGGTGGCCAAATTTCAAACCCTTTTCCAGGTCTGATCTTTCAGGGAAGTGTAAAAAACAGGGGTCAGAACCTGCAGTAAATATATTTTGTTGTTTGCTGTTTAAATTTAATCAAATGTATCAAGGTAACAGTACCTGGAAAGCATAATAATCACTTACTAAAAATGTAAATTCAAGTGAATTTCATATGTCATGGCTACAAAATTTACAGGGCTTTAATTTTTTTTTTTTTTTTTTTTTTTTTTTACTTTGGGACA
The DNA here is from genome assembly GCA_024362935.1 of Setophaga petechia. Classification (NCBI taxonomy): domain Eukaryota; kingdom Metazoa; phylum Chordata; class Aves; order Passeriformes; family Parulidae; genus Setophaga; species Setophaga petechia. Next base: position 16,927 of record JANCRA010000002.1, on the reverse strand, counting down.
TTTTTGTATATAGCACCTAATCTATAATGTGCTTGGTATGATAGAGAGTATGGAAAGTTGAATTATGAAATATAATAATAAACTGTGTTTAAAGGCAGCCTGTAAAATGGCAGTAATTTTATTACAAAAATGAGACCTCTAGTAAGAAATTTTACTATTTAATTTTTAAATTAATTTTTTTCTCTCCACATCCATTTACTCTGAGATATCAGAACTTTAATAGCATTACCTTTCTTCCTTTTAAACACTGTGATCGCTTTTAGCCCTTTTTAAAATTCATCTTGGGACATTGTGAAAAAAGGCCTTAACAACAAATAATGACAGGCAGTCTGTTCATTTTTACTGTGAAAGGAGGAAGAAAATATAGGTACAGATAGAACTGAAAGGCATAAAGATGTGTGAAGTAAGTCAGGTTAGAATATCACTGCTGTGAAAGAAAGAAACAGAAACCATACTCTTATGTCACTGCTCCTCATTAACCTTGTCAATAAACCAATCCAAATACCAAACCACTGCCAAACACTGCTTGAGGACATACCACATTTTTTTTTCTGCCAGGAGCAGTCTAACAGGCATGGAGGATAGACTAATAACATCTGAGGACTAATAACATCTGTGTGCAGGTGATTCAAACTGCCCAAGTAAAACAACAAATGTTTGTCCATAGTTAATCTTTTTTTTTCCTTTTTTTTTTTTTTTTGAATTCTGCCCCTTGATGGTTTCATTGAATGTCTTTATGTCTCTAGCTCTTGTAGTCCATAATCCCATAAATTATCTTTGTAATGCAGCAAACAGGCAGGATTTCATGTCCCAGAACCCCCTCTAGTCACCACTGGGTTTTCCTCTAGGTACATGTGTAAAGACTCTTCTTTTAGCTGCTGTTTGGTTAGTGGACTCTGGAGGCTTATGTAGATATAAGATATACAGAACTGACATTTCTGGCAAACCCTAATGCCACTTCCTTTTCTTTTGTTCTCTGTTGTTCCTTTCCGTGGCTTGAAGCAGATGCTTATGATGTCTGTGTTGTGAGTAGGAGTTGTAGAAACTCAACTGCTCAAGTTCTTGTCAATGTTTAAGTCTCTGTGGGCATCATTATTTATACCTCCAAAGGAATACGTGACATTCTGGAATTCTACAGCAGGAAAGCGGTCAAGTACAAAATTTTTTTTAAGTGCAAAGACCTCCTTTGGGGTACTGGTGTATTACAATGGCCAAGTGAGAGATATATCTTTTCCAGACCTATCTTCCCCCTGCAAGCACTGAGAGGTTTCTACAGTGTAATAAAAGTAAGGAGAAGAGAGGAAGTTTCAGTTTGCTGCAGTAAATGAAAAACATAAAATAAAAAAATAAATAATTGCAAATCTGAAGATTTTTAGAAGATGTACACAATAACAAAACACTGAAAACACATACCCTGATACATAAATGTCTGAGAGCAATCTTAAGAAGTTATTTGGACTTGAAACTGACTTACAGTAAAATGAAAACCTCAATTTAAGGAATATTGAAGAAGCTTTGGTATGAATAAATGAAGGGGCTTAAATCCAGGGTAACAAACTGGTCAGAAAAAACATGCTGCATATTTTTCAATTTATTTTTCAACTTCAGTTAAAAAAAGTTCAAACAAATATTAAACTTTTTTTCAACTAAACCTAAGTTTTACTTTGACCTCTAAGTATTTCTAAAGCATATCTTGTACTGAATTCTTCCTCTGTGTGTCATCAGTTGATGCTACCTTTACACCCTGTGTGATTCACATTTGCAGTGAGCTCTATTGTCAAGTGTAGAGAGGCGTTATTATTTACTAATTGCAATTTACTAATTGCAAGGTCATTTTAAATTGTCAAAATAGAATGCAAAGTGAAGAAACAAGAATACATTAAAATTGTTTCATTTACAAGTGGGAACAGCCCCTTTATAAAGAAATTATATGAAAGATAGACCCAATTTATGATGATCTTTCATCATCATAAATTATGTGAAGCATCTGTGAGGATTGGGAATCAGGGTTACAAAGATACCCCTTTCCTTATAATATCACAAATATACAGTTCATACCAAGAGTGACTGGTAAAAAAAATCAGCGAAATATTTATTTAGAATTAAAAAGAGTCTCATTTGTATATGTTCTTATGGTTGGATCAAGAAATGCAAGGCTGTTTTTAAACCACTTTAGGGCTTCCTAGAGTTTTTCAAGGATCTGTTGCCAGCTCAGACATCATCAGGTTTGGAATATCTTTATATGTTTTCTACAATTTTGGAAGAAAAATAATGGCAATCCAGATTCTATGTCCTTGACAAAGACTGCCCTGAAATTCAGCTCCACAAGCTTTGTGATGGCTAATGGCCACTGGAGATACTTTGAGTGACCTAGGTAGTTAAAAAAGATCTCATACAGGTATTAGAAGTGCAATATAGAAATTATTTCATGTTTTAGACTTCTGGTTTGAAAATTTAACATTCTTTCATTTCTACTTATAATAATCCCTATTCATGTGTTAAGATTTTCTGCTGTCTTCTAATGTTCCTCTCTGGAAAGTTTCTCTTTGCTGATGAATTTTCTCATCATGCTTTTCCTCTGTGAACAGCTGTAAATTTGGCAAAGGCATATTTATATCCCTGAAGATCATATTTGGCAGGTGGTTTTTGTTTTTTACAACCTGCTCTCTCTTTGGATGGTAAATATTTTTCTGTCTTCTTTCTGTGATTCTGTATGTGACAGAAACATCTATTTTGTAAATTCAGATTAATATTGTCTCCTGTTTGCACTTATGTAGTTATCTGTAATTGCTCTAACTGAAATTACTGAATATTAATAGTTTTATCCTTGAAAGCTTGCTAGATTTTAATTTCTTTTAAACAAACACATCGTGCCTCACTCCATGTATTAGGACTATAATTTTTGGACTGTTCTGATTCAGAGGTTTCTGGCAGACTGAGATCAGGGCAAGTTTTACACAAATTCCTTTCTATGGCCTTCCTTCTGTGCTGCTTTGCAGCAGGGATAGCAGTGAAGTAGAAGGTCCAAGTAGTACCAAGCAGAAGATACCCCAGGGCACCTTGGTGAGACAGTGAGGGTGTCCTCATGACAGACACACTCACACATGTTTTTTTCAGTAAATTTTTTCACACATTTGCCTTCACTGAATTGTATTTCCTGTTGATGGCAAGAAGAAAACTTGACATCCAGTTCACAGCCTCATAGCCAAAACAGATAAACCTTATTATGAATATTTGTTTTCTAACCTATGACCCTATCTATTTAGGGTGGTTTTGGTGCATCTATTTGAGGTGGTTTTGGTGAAACATACAATTACACACAATATGATAATTGTCATAACATTGCCAGTTTTTTGGTTATATTTTTTCCATCTCTCTCAAAGACTATGCAAGGAAATAACATGAATTAAATTATGTAATTTTTTTATTCAACAGAGATTATAAAGAAATAAGAAAAATAGATACAATTAAATACCATTTTGAATACCATTTCAAAATAGATATAAGCCTTTGAATTTGCAAAGTGGAAACCAAATTCTACACCATAAAAATTTCTTTTGAATAACTTCATAGCATTATCATGACATATTCTGGAGAATGCATTTTCTAGATTTCATGTCTAGTGATCTTCTTAAAAGACTGATGCCCTTTGTTTCTGGCAATGATAACTACCATGCACTGTGGCATGTAGAACCAGTTATTTTTATCTATTCATACTGATTTCAGAAAGATAAAGTTGCCTTGTTGTACCTTGAGGCAAAAAATGTATGTCTCTTGAATTGGTTTTGTAAAGAATTTCACTAGAACTAAAATGATGTTTTAAGCATTAGTGGCTTTTCATGCTGTAATTTATATACACTTACAGTAAAAGAGAGAAATATGCAAATTCATGTAGTGAAGCAGGTTTGTATATTTGCATTTTATCTTGAGACTTTGAGTAAAAAATAATTTTGATCGTGAAACATCCAATGTTTGTTAGTCTTCTGGGGCAAGTTCAGTGTCAGAACATTATTTTCTATAGACTTTTATTAAATCAGCTAAAGAAAAGGCAATGTGACTCATACACAAACACAACTATAAAGCTCCAGATAGGAAAAGACCTGCTCCCTAGAATCCTAGTCATATGTGATGGCAGAGACATCCTAAGGGAAAGCAAAGCTCCTAGCAGATTTATGTAACTGGAATTCAAATTAATGTATTTCAGTTGCTCTTAATAATTTACATTGTTTAGATTTTTCTCCTATTTCTAAATATTTTTGAATGGTGTTGTATCCAATGACACAGTAAGCCCAGGCCATAGTAAGACTGAGAAATATTCTCCAGCACAATAGTTCTACAATGGTATGTCTCTGATTGAGTTTAACATCCATCACTTTCACTGCTTTATACACAATCATGATTGTATTTCACTCTTGACTCAGTTTACTACAAGTTCCCAATGCAGTTGATGTAGAATCTGTTGAAACATATCCATAATAAATCAAAGTATAAATCTTTATAGCTGTGTAAATATGAGAGAGCCCATTCATGTTCCCACAGGAACTGACATAAAGAAAAGTCACTCAAAGGTATGTAATGAATTTGTATCAGTCTAGCCATTACTGCAAAGAAACCACCTTTCTTGTTTGTTTTCTCATATTAAATGTGAGGTAGAGCAATTTACTCCCTTTGGGTGATGGGTGCTCTGCAGCACTTTTGTCACAGAGTAAAAGGTTGTATATACATTATAACATTTATGTATACACATAAATGTGTGTGTATAAATAAAATAGTTTATAACAGAGAGAATAGCATAATGTCAATCCACACTTATCACACTATAGCCTGTGAGATAGACAGGCCTTGTAGTTAATAGAAGTATCCCTGTTTTGCTCACCATAATGTTGGTACAAGGGCTAATATTGTTTTTCAGTCAGTTAGATCCTGATGATAGCTTTGTGAACTTCTGCCATAGTATATGATTTTAGCAAAGTAGAATTGGCCCAAAATCTTAGGTTATTTCTAAAATATTTTTACTCGTCTCTTCCCACCCACCTGCCTTCCTAGCAAGGAGGTTCTCTGATATGATTACTGACACAGACATGGCAATTAGAAAAGGATCATGGCTTCTCCAGGGGCAAACTCTTTTGACTTTTCAGATGGAGATAGATTCAGGAATTCAAACCAGTTGAGCATCAGCCTCATTTTTGATACTATGTCTTTTGAATTGTCCAGATTTGCCAGTTTTATAGGACATTTTTTCTTATATATTTCTTGCATAAAATTGTATATTTGGAACTGCGCTGTTTTCTGGCACAAATTAGTTAACCATACCTGATGGATTAGTTGAGCTGACTTAGGTGAAATTTCCATTTCAGTGAAAGATGTCATTCAAACTGAAGTCCACAATTTCCTTTAAACACGACCGAGCAGCACAATCTTAATCTTAATAAAGTCAGTAACCACAGATATCTTGCTTTCCAGGTGAAGACTGGATTTCACACAGGGTAGCAGTTCTGAACTTTCTGTGTATCTTAAAATTACTCATATTTTCGGGGGGGGGGGGTTGGGGTGTCACTTTTTTTCTCCTGGCTTTGTGTTTGTGTGTCATTAGGGTATGACTTTGGGAATCACTTCTCTCTTGTGTTTAGGGAAAGCTTTACAAGGTTTGTGCACATACCAATGGCACTATCAGCTAATTTAGCATCCTTCAGCCATAGGAAGAAGCACAGAATTGGCTCTGCACTGGAAGACAGTCAAATCTTGTCTAGCTAACAAGTCTCCTAGTTCCATGTACTCCCCTGTCTCCTGGCAGAGATGACAAAATTGCTGGAATCCAAACACAGAGAAAAATGTCAGGAAAACGAGAAGGATCAAAGAGGGAAAAGGAATCCTAACTTGTTTAGTCTAGAATTTATATCTTTTTATATTTGAAAAGAGATCAGAAAATAAAAGAATGAAAATACTAAAAAAGAACTGTACACACTTTGTAAAGAATGAAAAAGGTTCAGCAGTGGAATGGAGAAAATAGAAGTTTTTTCCTTATATAGTCTCTACTTTGGCTCAAGTATGATATGAAGTTAACCTCAAACACATATTGAATGCAGAAGATACACATAGAAGACAATAAAAAAACTTTTTGTTACTGTAATACCTTTACGACTAACAAAAATTTTGAATTTATTTTCTTTTTTTCTGATACAATATTTTTAGTTTTTATCTGTCATAAAGCCTGTGTCTTGCTGACACACTTTTGTGGGCTTGAGTCTTGCTATTTCATGTACTTATTTGGGGTTCTTTTGAGTTTTGTTTTAGTTCAGTGTATTTCTAAAGTAAAGATTTTCTTGTGTATTTTAATTTCCAGGATATTTAAACTTATTTCCCCTTTTATATAAGAATCCCATATATAACTGGAGTATAAATTACCAAAGTTTATTGACTCCTGGAAGGGAAAAATATTTTAAATATACCTGTATAAAGCTACTATTATCCTTTTTTCATTTTCCACAAATATTCAGAGAACTAGAATACACTATACCAGAAGAAATTAATGGGAGGAAATTCGTTTCCTTTACAATCGGTTCCTTCCCTTTATTAGATATTGAGGACTTTCTACAGCAATTGCTAATACGGTGTATTTCCATGTGATTGCACATTGCCTGCATCTGGGCAAGTGCACAAAGCCCTTTCTGAGTGCCCTGAGACTCGCCTGCTCTCCTGACTCATCCGAGCAGGGCGGGCTGAATTCCCATGGATTTGTTCACTGATCACTGCTCAGCCCATGCAAATCAGAATAAGGCACAGCAACACCGACGCTGCTGCATCTTCATGCCAGAATGCTCTGCTGAGCCTTGGCTTGTTTACTGCTGAATTCCCTACTAAGGGGAGGCTTGGCTATATAAACAATTGAAGACCTTAATATATAATTAATGTGTTTCCTAATTAAATAGTAACCAAGTATGTTGTAATGTTTCAATTAAGAGTATAGAAAGTAATTAATTATAATCTTAAATACTTAATGTGAGCATGCCAATTAACAAAATGCTACTTCTTTAATTTAAAAATTGTTCTTGCCTCAATTTCAGAATGACTATACACTATTAAGTGGATTTTTTTTCATTGCAGGACTTTTTTTTCCAAGACAGTGGCCTTTTAAGTTTATCAATAAAGTCTCTCACTGTAACTAACTTTACACATACATAAACCAATTTAAAAATTTCACCTAAAAAACACATGCCAACTATTTTTTAAATAATCTTTTTTTTTAAGTGAATCATGTAAAATCTCCATTTTAATTATTATTTCAAGGATATTTACTCCATCTATTAAGTCATATGATTTAGGCATAAGGCCAACGCATTTCATTTCCTCTGGCTAACAAGAGGTAAAACAGTACTAAAGTCCCTGGAATTAAACTATCAATTCCAGTTGAATTTAAGCCTTTGAAGGAGTGTTTTGAGTCTCAGCTCTAAACATTGTATGTCACTTGGGACAACGCAGAGTCACAACAGTTTAGCAGGAAAAAAGTGGAAGACTTATTACAATATTTGGATTTCTTTAAGAGGCTCTACTTGAAATTCATTGCTGGCTTTCTTTTCTTCTTCTTCTTTAGTGTTGCCAGTGAGGTATTGGAATGCACAAGGATGAGATCAAGTCGCACTCTGCATAAAGTCGTACACAGAAAGGTAGGATGGATGGCACTGCTTGCAGCCACCATCTGTCTATGAAAACAAGCCTGGCATTTTCTACTCATTGCACTCAGCGCTAACAGACCTTTCCTGCAATGCAATATAAGACTGGCAAAGTCCAGAAAAAGATTCTTTGGGTCTCTGTAGTGATAGCATTGACTTAAAAATAAACGATAGATGCACATTTTAACAACACTGAGAAAGGGCAAAACAAATCAAAATTGGTTTCTGAAATAAGGATAGCATACCATATTTAGGAACTCCAGTGGAAGTCAGCTTGACTATTTCACATCATGTTTCCTTTATGTTTAAAGATAGTCAACAGAAGTCAAAATTTTGGGACCTTTGCAATGTCTGAACCCCACAATTTTGAAACTTCTGTGCAAGATTCCTCCAGAAGATTCCAGACTGACGCTTTTAATCCTGAACAGAAATAATGTAATAGAAAAGAATAAAAAATCTTTGAGTACTCAGCTTGTGAATCTCTGAAAATACAGAGTTTGAAGACTTGTGTGATCATCTATTTCTTAAATAGATCTCTGAAATGTAAAAGACTTATTGAAAGCAAAACATAGACTAGGCCTTCATTTATTCTGTAAAAGTGCTTATGACTTGTTTATTTCTGTAAATACAGTATAGGCAGATTGTTTATCTGAGGAGTTTCATGCATTATTTCAAGGCCTAAAGTCTAATAATATTAATTATAATTGTCATTTTAAATTAATAATAAGCCAAACAAAAATGATAAACAAGCCAAGTGTTTAATATACTTTCATATCTCACTGGAGCATAATGCATTGGTACAGAGGTTACTGCCTTTCACATTATTTAACATTGACTAAGGTTATAAGCATCATAATTTTTATGAAACTAATGCAGTTATATTATAGTTCTAGTGTAACCATAGAACCTATGTTTAGAGAATAATTTAGGTGACAGGTTTTTTGCACATTATGAACCCTACACAAAAGCTTTCCTTTTGTGTCATTCCAATTTATTATAAAAAAAGCCTTTATGTGAAAGAAGTATTCAAATGCACATGGGACTTCTCTTCATATCATATACATCTTATTTTCCAGTGCTTAATACTGAACCATGTATCACAAAACATAACCCAATATGCTTGATTTCCTCTACAAGGTTCTCTTTAACTTTTCATTGCATGACTGGTTGGAATGTGCAAATTATAACTTGGAGCGAAGTATTCTGAGAGAATAATATTTGCCTTAGGAGCAGTGTGGTCACATTGTATTTCCAAAGCAGAAAGCAACATTGAACTACCTGCTCTGACAGAGTTCATTTGTCACCAGGAGTTATGCTATGGTAGAGCTCAGAGCAGCAGAAGTTCCCTGTTTTATAAATAGGTGGTAGAATTCTTTAACCACACATAAACAAAGTGCTGGAAATTCTTTTCTTGGGGTTTTATGTTCTTTACCTTCAAGAATAATTAATATGTTTAACATCTAAAACTAAGAGTTCATATTCATCCAGATGCTTAAAGACATAAACCAAGATCTGATAATCAACTAGGAAGTATCACACAGAAAAGCAGTTTCTTATCTGTCCATGGCTTGATTTTTGTGTATTCTGTCAAGTGTCTCTTGTAAGCTCCTGTCATAGACCCGTTATTGAATCAAGCAGATGGATGAGTGGCCCTTCACACTGTAAGATTTGTAATAATTTAAGGATATGATTCCTTTCATATGGAGTCAATGACTGGAGATATGTACCAAACCTAAGGTAATCATCCAGGATCCTTGTGGTGGGCCTAAAGCTAAGATCCTCTGAAGGTAAATTGCAAACTCTCTAAAAGCAACTCATCATCACTGCCTTGATATCTTAACTAAGATAGGCAGAAACACCCTCTGCAAGAACTTGTCTCTTCATTGTCCACACAGAAAACTAAGAAAAGACATTTCCGTGTTGATGGCTAAATTTGCATAAAAGCAATCTCAGACTTAATCAATTACTAAATATAAATCTATCACTTGAAGAAGGAAGTAGTTCACAGTAATGAATACAAGTTTTCACAAGGACATTGGGTACAAACAAAACCCAGCAAGTCTGGGATCTTCCTCAGTCCTCACATATGTGAAATTTGTACTGCATGCAAGACAGTAATATCTCTTTTCCAGATTTTTAAATTAGTTTGTGTATCTGAAATGCAAATTGGTACATGGTGTGATTTTTTTTAAGAAGCAGATTTAGTCATATCAAAAACCTAATGAAAGCATACTTGAGTCTTGAGTCCCATAAATATCCCTGTATAGTAATCCTTAGATCAACAGAAATATTAGAAAATTAAAAAAACCCAAAAAAACAACAAAGAGCATCTACATAACTGATTAAGTTTCTTGTTTTAAAATGGCCTGAAATAATACCCATATGTCCTTGTATGTGTCCGTGTGTCTTTGGATTCCCAACAATAATGGGGACAGTGAACATCTGGAAGCCATTTACTTGGAGAATTTGGTGAATTTGTCATTATCAATTCATGTAGTATTCCCTGTAAATTCACTTACATACCTGTTTAGAGTTCTTAGGGATGTCACTTAGCATTCAATTGCTCCTATGGATCTAGCTTGCAGTTCAATTGCAGTATAAATGTTTTGTTTAAATGGCACTAGTTTGTATTCAGATTGTCTCTAGACAAGAAATCCGTTTGCCACCTTTTGGTTGCTCTGTTACTTTGATTTTTGTTTCTTTTATTTGGAGATGCTACTGGATTTTAGAGGTATTCTTGTACTGCTGCTTTTTTCAAACAGAATTTACTACAATCTCCAGTTTTCACACTTAAAACATTGCTAATGCAGATAATATTTTAAAGGATGCTATGTAAAACCCCCTAATTTTAGCCATTTTCTTCATAAAATTGGAAAATAATATGAAGACAAGATGTTAATTTCCAAATAAAGAGTAGTAGCACCACACTTCTTTTTCCCTTTGACACCACAGCCACAAGTAATTATGAATATGTTTAATTCTTAGTAGTTTAGAACTTTCAACTGTTAGTCTTTCTGTGCAAGGTTTAAACTTTCAAAAGAAAAAAATCAACAAGCAACATTTTGCAGCTTCCCTGAGACCTAGCATATGCTACACATTTTTTGCTGCCAGGAAGGCCCTCTTTATACTCAGACTTTTTCTTCATAGAAGATAAAGCACTCTTGAAGAAGAAAAAGAAATAACCAATTTTTTTTCACTTTCTGTATGCTCAAAACACAGAAGACTTAATGACCTTTTTCAAAATTGTCAAGTTCATCCTTTTTTTGTTTGTGTCCTACATTCCATATATATAGCTCACCCTCTGTAAATTTTTTTGTGTGTGAACAATCTGCTTCTCTGATCTTACCATTCCTGCTGCACGGTACATAATATGATCACAGGTGTGTTTTATTTCCATGTGGTAAAGAATTGGGTAAAAGGGTAGGCAGAGAGGACAGGTGAGCTTCTTTTGCCTCCTTAAACCTCTGCACCCAGTTTCCAGTCTGCTCTCACTACAAAATTATTAAGTTCTCAAAATATTCCGGGTTTTGTCTCAGGTTTTTATGAGTTGGGTTCCACCTGCCACACTAACCTCTAGGCAGCTAATCTTGGGAGCCCCTCACAATTTTGTTCTTACAAAAATATAACTGCTTTTATCCTTATGACCCAACATACATTCATCTTCTGCACTAACATATGGCCACTTTCCTGCCCATTCCAGTGGATGTTCCAGATAACCTAACAGTTCCATCTAATTTTTTTTTTTTAATAAACCATGATTTTAAAGCATGATCTATTGTCTAATTTATTTTTAATTCCAAGTTACTAAAAAATAAAATTTTATCCACTATGCTGAAGTAACCTGGGTCTCATAAATTGAAAAGCTTGACATTCTGCAGAATATTAAGTACTTCATTATTCAGCAGTGTATGCAGTACCTTTGCAAAATACATCCAGTATTACAAAGTCTTATATGTTCCTATGGAGAATCTGCAGTAGACTGCCTCTGAAATGATAAGACAGTTTAGCAGCAGTAAGAAATCCTTTGAAAGTAGTTTGGGTTTTTTAAATGTAGTCAGGAAATATTTTAGGAAAGATTTGTTGTGGGCTGGTTTTGGTCCACTTCAGCCTGATCAGTGTGCTTAAATATTTGTGATATGACAGTTTATGGTTGTATGTACATTAACAATATGTACACACTATGTGTGAACAGACACTGATACCCAGTGGAATTGAAATAGTGTTTCATTTGTCTTTACAAACTGTCAGAATAAATGCTGGCATAACTGTTGTCTCAAGTAATAACAGCAGCAGGAACTGTTTAAAAAACAAAGATGCAAAATGTGTAAACCTTATCAATTGTTGTGACTTATTGCCACAAGAGGGAGTGAATCCCAAAGACAGTGATGTTATGATCCTTCTCCAATAGCCCAGTTTCCAGGATTCAACTGGAGAACCTAAGTATTCAAGTCAGCCATATCAGCACATGTTGGAGAAATGACATTTGAGATGGTCTGATCAGTGTCACTATAGAGTTTTATACGGTCATCAACACCCACAATTACATTAGAAATGAAATTAGATGATGGTTTCTTTGTTACCAGCTCCCTCTATTTAAAGGACTCTAAGAAATTATTACAACATTTGAAATTTATTCTCTACAGCGAATTATTCAACCACTAAATCCAAAAAATAAGTGGACTGTCAGGTTTGTAAAAGACCCTCTGCAGCGGAGAGCAGACTGCAGCTATCCAATTATCTGCTCCCTTGGTTGCCTAACTGATCTATGAAATCAAATTAAACACCAATCTCCAGATTTAATATTAATATTTCAGTACTAAAGAATATGGACCAAATCTACTGAAACAATGAGGAATACCTAAGTCCTCTTGTGGTTTTCAAATGGGAGATAGTAAATTTTGAATAATTAAAATCTATAACCAGCTATTCTGTTCTCTAGAAATGAGAGTTATTAATCTGAATTCTCACTTTTTATGCTAAATTCATAGCCATATTCACTCTATCCCATCTGCACCAATAAACAAGCAATGGTGCATACCAAAGAGGATAGTTAACAGTCCCTCTTGGTTTTCTGCAAGCTGTTTTGAGTTTCCTAGTCTTGTTGTTGAGTTTTGCTCTGGCTTTTGCTTTTTCCTTACCTGAAGTTAGTCAGCCATCTGAGGGGACAAATATTGCAACAATGAGGAAACTGAGAAACATATCTGTCCTCTTATTCTCTTATTCTCATCTTATTCTCCTCTTATTCTTTCTCCTCTTTTTTTTTTCTCCTCTTATTCTTTCTCTCTCTCTTTTTTTTTTTCTCTGTTCCCTTCTTCCTCCCATTCTCTTTTACATGTTTTACCAAGAAAAACTACTAAGCATTTTCAGCAGCAACCAGAGTTGAGCTGAAATTCTTAGGAGTTCTCTGTTCTGGCATTCCTGAACATGGCAGAACAATAGCTTTCTCTGGAGGACATTTCTGCTTGAAAGGGAAAGAGAAAGGGGAAAAAGGGGGAAAGGAAACAAAGAGGAGCGATTTAAGAGAACATATGATTACTTATCTCTGTTTTTATGTATATAATAATTTAGCTATTTGCACTGTTTCCTTTGTCAATGTTTCCCTATTAGTGAAATAGCAAAACATCCCTTCTGTCTGTCTTATTGCCACTTGTTGTCAGTACATGCCACTCACAGGTTGGGATTATTAGGCTGGAGGAAATTAGGACTTCTTTCTTTCAGTCATCTAAGACTTAAGGAGAGATGCCTGGCAAAGTCTTCAGTTATGCTTTTACTATCCAGTCTCCAGTTGCTTTTACATCACTGACTATTCTAAGACTAGGCCTAAAACAGCACCATTTCAGCTAACTACAGCTGTTTAAGCTCTGTGATTTACAGGGAACACATCCCATGGAAAGAATGGTGTATTCTAGATTTAGATAGAAGCAGTTATTCCACCACATCCATGGCTTTTTAGGTACCTCTTAAAGGATTCTGGCAATGATTCTTGCCCAGAAGCTTTCTTATACCAATTTGAGCTAGATGTACCTTAAGAACTGGTGTCATATTCAGGGTACAAATCTACTTTAGTTTTGAATACCTAAATTTTGATGGCTTTTTATATGTTGTGGACACAGATGATCATGTATAGATTGTCTCTGCTTTTAAAATGACACAGGATGTTTAAGACATTCACAAAAGGCTGGTAGAACATAAATCTAGGAGAGCCACATGCCTTTCTGCATTTGCATAGATGTTAGGCATTCTCTAGGCTTCACTGTTTGAACATGATATGATTCTAACATATCCCCCACTTCTGGCACCCATCTAAAGGCATCCAAACCAAACCTAGGTATGTTGGTTCCAAACTGAACTTCAGACTTGAGATCTGGCAGGAAATTAGGATCCCATTAGACATGAACTATGCTGCACCTAGTACAAGAGCAGCATACTTGGCTTCTCATGGGATTTGTTCTATTCTGAACATCTGAAAAGCACCCTGAAATGCAAATTGTATAGGAAAAATTTTAATATCCTGGAAATCCTCAATGTACTTATATTTAAGACTTTTCTTGAAATATTGGTTTCTAGTGTTGTGCCATTTCTCTCCCATCTGTGATGACCAACTGTGGTCTAGGTCTTATAACCTTTTCAACTAGGAACAGAACATTTAGCTATTATTAGGGACTGGCAGCACAGTTCTAGTTCTTTGAACTCTTTTTTCTTAAAACCTAAAGTAATATATGCCAGACATTGAAGTACTTAGTCTGCTTCTTATTTAATTCAGTTCCATCATTAAATTCTGGAAGGTACCTACTTTAAGGGTTTTGTAGGGTATTGAAATCCTTCCTATTGGCATTTGGTTGTAACAAACAAGAATTCTTGTACTTTTTTAAGCCCTTATACCACGTTGCTTTGATCTGAGGTCTGCTACCAAATACACAGAACTGACTCTTAATCATTTGAATTCTTAATTTAGGAAATATTAGGTTCAGTTCTACTGCTTATTAATCACATAGATTAATGAAAGTACTTGTCAGCATCATTTGTCACTAAAACATAAATTTTAATGAAAGTAATCAAAACCTTTGCACAAGACCTAGTACTTGCTGGTAGAAAATACATGTTTTCTAATAGCAAAATTGTTTACAAGAGTAGTTTTGACAAATTTTTTTCGCTTGATTTTTTTGATTGTAAACGATAATTTTGTTTTCTGCTTGAACATGTTTTCTAATAGGCAAATTAATTAAACTGATTTTTAAAAGTAAAATTATCAATTATTAAAAAAAAGTTTTAAATGTTGAAAGAACAAGTGTCATTAATTTGTGTGGGCAGTTGTTGAACACCTATTTTCTTTAAGATTTCAAAATTTGCCTTCATTTAAGATTAGAGAAAAAAAAATTGAGTATTTCTTCCAAAATAGAAAAGACATTATGCCCAAATTTAATAATGGCATTTAAGAAAAAGTTTTCCAGCAACACAATAATGACATAATCACTGTCTGAGAATGAGGTAGAGGGGTGATAGAAATGGATGAAAACTCCCAATGGACTCCACTTCTATGTTGTCCCAGATACTGTGTTACCTAAAATAGTTCAATTTGCCAGGATGCTGATCTCCATCTAAGAAGTAAAACAAGCAAATAAATATGACCTGTGTTCTTCATGGAAGTAACCTTTTACAGCCTCTTTGTTGAAGGTAGATTTCTGCTCTGTTCTGCGCAGGTGCTGCCAGGAAGATGCTTTTGATTGTGATATCGAAATCCAATTATTTTGATTTAAACATTAGGTTTAAAATGTGCAAAACATTCATACCTAAAGTTACACCAGGATTTTTGTTTTTATTTATTTTATTTTTCCTATTTGAAAATGTCTACTTTGTATAGTATTTATTTAGAAATCAATATATTAAATATTGCACGAGTAAAATAACCAGCGGCATGAAGACATAAACATTACTCAGCTCAATTATCGCTTTAAATTAGATGCCCATATTCTATGAAGAAGATACACATTTAATCAAAATTTCATATTGGTGTGTAAGTATCAATAAAAAGATAACTGTCTAACACTGCAAATCGGGATTTAGAAATAAAACCAAGACCCTTCCACACAATTTCCTCAATGATACATAGATTTAGTAACTTCTACCACAGTTGCTCTAGGTTTATGCTAACATCATAACAAAAAATCCCTTGCCTTAATACTAAGTGGACCCCCAACATGCCGATTCCCCTTCTTAAACAAAGTAAATACAATTAAGATTTTAGTACAGAGTTGTAACTCCTTTATGTGGAATGTAGGTGTTTTTCTTGTACAGCATAAACTAGGAAAATATTTTCTGATACTACTTTTCGTTTGGAAAACAACAAAAAACCACAAATAATTTATAGTAAATTTCTAGAATCTCAGATTATATGATAGGAAACAAATGTACCTATATGTATTTAAAGGCAGATTGCATAAGATTCAAGTAAATTTGGAACATTCATATTTATTATCAATCACTTAAGAGAACATTAAGGTTTTATGTAGTTTTTGTTTAAGTTAATGGAAAAGCTTCCAATTGATTTCAGAGGGGTATAGGATGCTTTCTTGATGACCATTTAGGCATAAGAAATCATTTTTACATTTGCATAAAGTGACATGCATATTGTGTGTATATACTTATTTAAATGTACATAGGTTTAAATGCTTATGTTAAATGAAATGATGAAGTAAAAATATGTTTTTATTATGCCTTTGGGATAAGGAAATTGCTGATGAATCTACATCACTCACGGATTCATAAGTATAAACATTTTCAGAACAAGAAAGATTTTTGATCGCCTTCCACTCAAGTCAGGTCATAGATTTCACAGGTGTCAAACAAAGACTATCAAACCTTTATTTAAGGTGGAAATGGGGAATTCCATACATCCTGGCTAAAGTTTTTAATTAATTCTGAGAAAATCTATAACTTATACTTAAAAAAAAAAACCAAACAAAATCAAAACAATCCACAAACAAACTAACAAAATCAAGCAAACAAAAACAACCAAAGACAAACACTTTTATCGTCTTTACATAATTTTATTTTCCTTTACAGTAAAAACTGGTAATCATAAAGAATAAATGTGAAAGGGAGCCTGTTCTTCCCACAGACACATTAAATGTTCTGAATTACCTCATAGACTTATTCGTGATAGGTAAAGTAGATAGTTTGTCTCACTGTAATGTGGTTTATTCACATTTTCAATTTTACTTGATTATGATTCTGCTGAGGTCTTTCCAACTTTTCAG